>OY720270.1:2500000-3750000 GCA_963082995.1 Noctua comes
ACCAAATTAATGCAGGTTTATGCGAACATGTCAAATTTTCACTCAGAACCAAAAATATGATTAAAATGGACATTAATTCGGTTTGACCCTTATTACGGTGGCACTTCATACCGTTGACGAATGGTGGTAGACTCAGAAGGAAAGCCTATTTTATGTCTTTTCAATTACAAAAGGCAGTAATTTAAGTAAAATAATATTCGTCTGGAAAATTCGCTTTTTTTTTTTTTTTTAAACTTTGGAACTCTTTTAGGAATTTCTTCTGTAACTTGGATGCGTAGACTCACAACACAACCTGTTAGCCATACAAATATTTGGTCCGTGTGGGGATCGAACCCGTGACACTGAGCGCATCAGCCAGTCGCTAAGCCACTGCGCCAACCGTGACGTCAAACGTGTTTATCTGACCTCCACAACCCTGAGCAACATTTCTGAAAAGACTATTTGTCAGACTCTTGGGCTCCCATCTACCCATACAAATAACTACTAATGACAGCTGGAACCAATAGCTTAACGTGCTTCCCGAAGCACGGAGAGATCTAGGCGCCATTTTAGGGACCCATCCACGCACCGCCTTGTCAAGCCTTGCTTAACCCTTAAAAATCGAACCCTGCGGCTGCTACTATTTAGCCACGAGCCGATCCCACTTGTAATTAAATAAGAGGTCAATTTATGTGACAACCCTGCAACTAGCGCCCTCTACGTTGGGCGCGTGAACCAGTTCGCGCCGGCGCGGCGGTACAAGCTCTTTAATTGGAAATTGTCGAACGGTGAGCCAATGATGTACTCCACTACACCGTTTTGGTTTCATGTACGAGTGGATGAGAGGAATAGCCTGTTTAAAGTGGATTGTAGACTGCACAATGTTGTGCATAACTCACGCGTTTTTCAGTGGGAATAGACAGAAACTACAGACCTCCTCTAGTTAGGAGGAAGCCTCTCGGATCCACGGCATACCAAAGGTAGAAACATTGCCTCGGATCGGGATGAGCTAACAGCAGTCAAGGTTTTGTGCTTACGCTCTTTGTGGACTACTGGCAATGCTAATAGCGTGCAGTGCTAACAAGTGTGCTTGGTTATCGCACGAGTTAAGATAAAACAAAAAAAGTTTTTGGCAAAAAAAAAATTATGGAGTTTAAAAAAAAAACTAAAATGTCGAAAACCACCCTCCTTTCGGAAGTCGGTGACTTGTTTGTTTCTTGGACTTTTTGCCACCGACTTCCGAAAGTAAAGTTATTTTCCACGTTTGAGTGTTTTTTTGGAAGTTTTTTTTTTGCAAAAATGTTTGAAAAATGTTATTTTGCCCTTTTTAGTTGTCACCAGTATCTCGGGGACATTACCAGTTGACAGCGTTGAGGAGGAGTTTTTGAAGCCATTTTTTATTTTATTTTTAAATTACTTACTTTAGGTTATTTTAATTTATATGTGTATGAGTATTATTGTTAAAAAAGTGGATATAGAGCATAATATAAGATTGCTATATTTTTAGTTGTGGTATCTCACACAAATCCTTGTCAAGTATCAATTTTACGTTGTAACTAGAAGTTTTTAGCACAATCATTCACAAAGACGAAGAAGAATAAACGCATATTATAGAAGTAACTCATTAAGTACCAAAGCAAAGTTAATAAAATTATATGGGACTACTGCGAGAGCTTCCTCTACCAAATGAAAAAAGTATCACTTAAATCGGGAAGAAAACAAGAAGAATAAGTCTATTAAAAAAATATTTTAACCGAAGCTAGCAAACCCTAAAAAGCATGAGTATAACCTAGATATAAACTAGGTACTTCTATCCAACTAAAAACTTGCTACTAGAGCCGCAAAGCTAGTAATTAAATAAAGAGCTCAATTAAGCGACAGCCCTGGAACTCATGTCCTATGTTTGTCGAGTGAAGTCTGGTGACGTCGCAAGTTCTAATTGGTACACGACTACTGTATTTTCTTATCCACATGTACTAAGTTGTAAGTTAAAGTTTAACTGTTGGTTAGATGATGATGTGAGTTAAGTTAACTTAAGTGTGAAGTTGCGGCTGCTTTTGATATAGGTTGGTTTACTTAGACACGTTTGAGAGGTTCTTAGTTTTTAGGGTTCCGTACCGAAGAGTAACCAACGGGACCCTATTACTAAGCGTCCGCTGTCCGTCCGTCCGGCCGTCCGTCCGTCCGTTCGTCTGTCAGCAGGCTGTATCTCATGATCCGTAATAGGTAGACAGTTGAAATTTTCACAGAATGTGTATTTCCACTTGCCGCTATAACAACAAATAAATAAAAATAATAATATAAAATAATTTAAAAATTAAAGGGGGTTCCCCTACTATGATGGTACGGATACTTTCATGCGCGAGTCTGACTCGCACTTGGCTGGATTTTTTATATTATCTGCTTATGTCGTGAAGGCACGAGTTATAAGAGAAAGCTCTGACTCCAACTTACGAGATGCAGCTCGCGAATTCGAAGCCAGTCAGGCAATTTACTTTTTGTCATGTATATCCTCGCCAAAACGGTGAAGGAAAACATCTAGCTAGACAAAACCGGATTTCCATGAACCACTAAGAAGACGTATTACATTCACCAACCCGCAGTGGGTGCGTAGTAGATAATAGCCCGCTCGCTCACACAGAGAGGAGTCTTGTATCACTGTGTCTCAGCAGTGGGAATACTAAAGGCTGATAATGCTTTTTATGCCATGTTTTTAACTGCCGTGGTGAAAAGACTAGTCAGTAAAAGCACTTACTCAGTAAAATGCGGTATATAATCTAACTACTATTATAAATGCGAAAGTTTGAACGGATGTTTGTTACTCAATCACGCCAGAACGGCGAACGGAACTTTATGAAAGGCACAGAGGTAGATTATATTCTATAATAGCACATAGGCTATCTATTCATTTTCAATTTTTTTTTTCACTCGCACACATCGAAATTTTCACGCGAACGAAGTCGCGGGCAACGCCTAGTTTCTAAATGTAAGTAGGCTCTTCTGATAGTTGAGCACACTACGCTCGCACTACTTTTGAGTACGGTGAATTTTAGATTATACAGGGTGGAAGGGACACCGATGCACAAACGGTTACCACGTATTCAGTAAATACTTTTTTTATCGGTAATTTAAAAAAAAAAACAGATGTGCCATACATTTGAAAAAATATTTTTAGGGTTCCGTACCTCAGTGGGCAAAAACGGAAACCTTATAGGATCACTTTGTTGTCCGTATGTCTATCCGTCTGTAAATACGTTTTTTCTCAGGAACGCTTAGATGTATCGAGCTAAAATTATAAAGGTATCAAGTTAATACTCAAATCTGCTACCCCTATTTTTTTTCGGATGGGAAATCATCAAATGCTCCCCCACTCTGGGCGGAGCGGAAGGGAGTGTCAGACTTGTACTGACTAAAACCCATCCATGTTCCTTCTTTGCCCTTTGTGTTCCAGGGCCACGGTATCTCTTTCGAACAGTCCCGCAGCGTCTGCTACCCCTTGGAGCAGTGAAAAAATCAAACTTGTAAGTCAACGCTACCAAAAGATATGATCGCATATGTTGCGTTTTCAGAAGGTAATCCAAACCTATAGAGTACTTCCCGTTGACCTAAAATCATGAAATTTGGCAAAAAGCAATGTCTTACAGCACAGCAAATTTCTATGTGGAGCAAAATGATGGTGGTTCAAAATGATGTACTGATTACGTGGTAACCGTTTTTGTGTCGGTGTTCCACCCTGTATATTTTTTAACAATGCGCTCCAGAAAACGGAATCACAGATTCTTATCGCAATCCAGTTTGCTAAGCCTACCCCATTCGATCTCCCGGGGGCGGTTCGCTGATAGCCATGTAAGAGGCATGGCGTACGTGTTATGGTTCAAGATTATCCAATTTTTAACCAACATCAAAAACGGAAGAGGTTTTCGCATGTAATTCTCGACGTGATCTTATAAAGATGAATCTCCTCAATGTTTGAAAGTAAAGGAAATCCCACTTGGGATTGAAAAACTCTCTATAGTTATAAGTACTTAGTTGATAATATTTTACAGGACACAAGGTGTAAGAAAGTTCAATAAATATGTGGACATCATTCATTCAATATGACGGCACTGTTGGCACAGTGGCTGCTGCGCTGCGTGTCGCAGGTTCGATCCCCGCACGGAACAAATATTTTTATGGCCTACAGGTAGTTGTTCCGGGTCTGGCGGTTTGTGTTGAAGTTTAAATGTTTGTAAGCCCACCATATTCCTAGTGTTAAGCACTGTTCCGGATCATAATTATCACTTTTACTAGATCCCGATACGATGCTTATGAGTGAGCGTTGCAGTATGGAGTTTCATAGATTTAATGGTGAGCAGCTTCTAATGAGGCTACACTGATCCGGTGCAGCCTAAAGGAACATACATAATTTCACGCCTTTTTCCCATAAGGGGTAGGCAGAAACTACATAAAGCCACCTGCTTCGATCCTTACCTACTCGTTTCGCCCCGTTCACGTTCATACATCAAGTCATACATGCACGCCGATTGCGAGTACTATATTATCTCTCTGTACGCGTGCAGCCTGTGGGTAAATCACACTCAAAAAGCATACGAAGCCCTCCGCATCCAATATAACAACGCATTCAGAGCGCTGATGGGGCTGCCGCGACATTGTAGTGCCTCGGGCATGTTCGCCGTCGCTAGCGTCGACTGCTTCTATGCAACGATGCGTAAGCGATGCGCGTCCCTGGTACGCAGAGTTCGCGGCAGCTCCAACAGCGTGCTGGTGATGATAGCCGACAGGCTCGACTGTCCGTACATCAGACGTTGCAGTGACTTGCACGTCACCTACAGTCGTCGGCTGTCAGTATGAAAATATTTTGTGTGGTTATTGTTTTGTGTTGTTCCTGTTGTAATGTAATGTTTAATGTATTCAGTGTGTTCTGTATTTAATTTGTGCTGTATTTAATTTTTGTATACTAATGAGTCCTTGTTACTTGATTAATAAAATGAATTATTATTAATTATTATATACCTGGCCTTATTGGTGTAGCCTAACCTAACATGGTTTTAATTAACTATTTTAAAGTTCAACTTTGTGTGGGCATACTAGCTAATATTTTTGGTGCCTTTTCGTCCATACCGACTACGAATCCCATCAACTATTATATTAGGGCCGGCTTCCCAGTTTTGACCTACGTCAATCCAGGCCACAAAATATACGTTGGTAGTAATATTTCGAGAACTCAAATAGTAAGTCTATTTAACTTTGGAGGGGTTCCTATATGTGAGTATACTCCCCAAACTAGTTAGATTGGCTGAATTGAAATTCATGACTGAGTTGCTAGTCAGTACCTAGCTGTAGGGATAAATGTCGGGTAACTAGAAGTCAGATTTTTATAGACCGACAGCTTTAATCAGTCCCCCCGCGAAGGTATCAATTTAAATAGAATATTCTGAAGGTTGATCACGTAAAAGTCCAATTAGTATCGTAATACCTACGTGGATTATGGTTATTTTAAAAAGCAAAAAACCTGGGATATTGTTAGGACTTTGTGGACGCTTTATGTGCCTTTGATGGGGCAAGGCGGAGGACTCATTAAAGCGGTTGGTCTATAGTCATCTGCCTCGCGTTTTACATTGGTACAACGAGTATAATGGAATAATTAAAAAAAAAATGACATAGTTATTATGCCAAACTTTATGACCATTAGCAGGGTCGATCTTTAGGTTAAGCCGCGCTTGCCTAGGTCGGTCCGTAGATTGGTAACCGCCCATTACATACCGAGGATTCTCCATACTTAGGAAAGCACGTTAAGCCATTGGTCCCGGCTGTCTTTTGTGAATCTTTGACAGTCGTAACAGGTTAATGGCTCGTAAGTATGACAACCAGTCTTATCAAAGGGTATTACCCAGTATTGGGTTTTGGAGGTAAGACTAATTAGATGATGATTTATGACCATAAACACCGTATTATAAAGTTCCTTACGTTACAATTGATGATAGGTAGGGAGGAATAGTTCAGAATCCATTTTTCTGGACTGTTCATTTCATATTTAATTAAGTATTTATAAAAGTACACCGCCAACCTGAATGCCACTTGTAGCAAGTATGCCAGCACTCGTGGAGGTTAATTAAATGCAATTTTATTTTTGGACTTAATTAAAACAAAATTTGACATCGTGGAAAACCACTTAGTAGTTCCCCTTCTAAAGATCTGGACTAAAATTTAAAGCACCCATCATCCCAAAACTAAGCACTTAATTAAATCATTCTCACGTCTAAAATGTACTCGGATGTGCAAAACTAAATTTACACAGACTACACTGCACGTGAATGCATAATCCCCTGTCTAAAGTAACTGAAGCATAGCTAACCATAAACTACAGCGAAATCCTCCGTTCCCGAACAAAGACAAATAAGCTCTTAAAAATACTTTTTTTTTCTTTTCAATTCTATAAAGTCTGTGGCTACGATGCTTCATCTGAAGGCTCTTAATTAAAAAGCAGAAACAATAGAGTTGCCAACGTGAAAATGGCTGGTTGGTGCATCGCATGAATATTATGCAGTCTGTGGTTAGCTTCCGGCTTTTTTGTCTATGGATGTTTACGTTATTGTGATGGCTTTTTGAGTAGGGAATAGTCCCTTGGCTGTTATGGAAAATGAGCAAAGTCCTCGACATGAAAACAAGAACATAAATATAACCGTATAGAACCTTGAATACCCCATCTTTTACATTTTCGAAGCAACTTTTATTATAAATCTTGTTGCGGTTTGCGATAAGTTGAATACAAAACTCAAAAAGATAGCCCAGAAAGTTTAATCTTGTTTTAAATATCTTACGATACGAACCACATTTTGATATCAAAAAGGATTCTTAATTTTAGAAAACGTAATCCAATCGAAAAAAAATATTTTCGATTGGATTACGTTTTCTAAAATTAAGAATCCTCTTAGACGTTACCAGTCAAATGAATTTAAAGATAATTTTAGACCTGCTTACGAAAAGCTGTATAGAAGTGGAAATAAAACCAGTATGAGCTGGCCTCCTATGGTATTAAAACTTCGTACTACGCTAGGCCAATACAGAAGGTTATCACTGAGTATTTTACGTTAACTATTACAGAATTACAAGTCTGGGTGTCTCCTAAGCCGCTTTAATATGTGAAAAAAAGAAGGATAAAATGTGAAAAAAAATGGCGGCGCTGTAGGTACGTTTCACGTACACAGGTGGTAACTGGTGTTGAGTATTTTTAGTGATGTGCCGGCTTAACTTGAGTGCATTTCATCTTTTATTTTCTAGGACCTCGTAGATTTGGCTAACACTGCTCAACATTTCACCAACTCGTATACAGGGTATAAACAGACCCTTCACATAGCCGACAACCAAGCATTCTGTACATCAAACTAAGTAACTTTACGCAAAAATTATTGCTGGGAATCGACTTTTTTTTTTGGGGTGTAAAATCACGTTTTAAGGTAGGACTCGATGGAAAGCACTCAAATCATTGTGCTGATGGATGGATTGAATAGTACGGGGGTCGTGGAGGTGGTTAAAGTAAAAATCTTGCATTATAAACATGTTTTAAAAAAAAAATTGTGAAAAAGTTGGAACTTTGACCCCTAATATCTCCGTAACTAGAAAGTTCCCAGGTATGGTCTAGAACAAAAAAATGATCGCAAAAACGAGGAGAACAAGTGCCTTTCGGTTATGTTAAGGGTCTATTTACACCCTTTATGGTGAGGAGTTAAAAGTTTGATTCAGTACAGACGCCAGCACATCAAGCTACCCAGACTGTCAAATTTTCGCAATCAACCTTAATGCTGCAGCGATAAAGTTGAAAATCTATTAAAGAAATTTGACAGATTGTAGTAGGTTGTTGTGCTGGCGTCTGTACCATCACTCGTAATACTTTTATGGGCACCGAATTGTGTTCATGTTTTATTGAATTTACATCCTTTTATTTTTCCTGTTCTTCTGAATGGCAAGTGACTTCGCGACAGACTCAAGGTGAGATAGCGGAATGAACTAGAAACTGGAGATTCTTCAATGAGAACTTACTCACCGCTTTTTATCTCAATCCAAAAAAAAAACAAAGAAATTTAATTCTTTTTTTAAAACGTTGCTTGGAATTTCTCCTGTATCGTGCGTGTGTTTACAAATATTTAAACTCACATACACAAACATCCAGATCCGGAATAAGCACCTGTAGGCAATATAAATATTTGTTCCGTGTGAAAATCGAACCCGCGACACGCAGCGCAACAGCCAATCGCTCAGTCACAGCGCCAACCGTGCCGTCAATTCGGCTTAGCAACGTAAATAACGCAATAGATATTGTAGAACTTTCACAATACAAACATTGAGTGTATTACACAACTAACCCGCTGGTCGTTAAGTTTCGAATGAAGAGAAGTGGAAATATATTAGGAAGGGTTTTGTGGCGTTGTGGGACTCCAAAACTTTGAATACTAATAAATACCATTTCTGAAAAAAAAATCATAAGCTAATATCACGCCTCTGTATGTTGGGGTGCATGAGAATATCTGAGTGGCGTCCAGACCATAATAAAACGCCCGTTGCACCCTGGTAACAGCTGGCAATTGGTAACGCAGAGTCCAGCTGGCCAATCTTCTCGCCACGATGATTCCCCACGGTCCCTCCCAGGACCTTCGACAAAGGCACGCACACGCCTCTAATCCTCGAAGGGTTAGGCAGAGGTGTATCAATAGTACACCCACATTTTGCCAATTATGTTAAGTCCCATGTAATAGGGGGCGAGCCTGTTGCCATCAACCGGGCATAAATCCAGACTCCGCAGAAGCTACTGAAAAATTCCTGATGGAAAAACCCAATAGCAATTTGCCCGACCCGGGAATCGAACCTAGGACCTCATGCTCAGTAGTCGCGATTGCGACTACTAAACCAACCAGGCAGTCCCGAAAAAAAAGTCTACTATAAATACGAACACCACGTCCAGCCTCACACAGTAACAATTTTAACCGAATTTCATTTCACAGAGCTTTCATTTAACATTATATTGGCACCAGAATTTGTACCACCATTAAAAATACAATGCAGTGGTCGCAATTTCAGTAAGCTACACTTTTCCTTAGTCCATGCCAAAAACCATTTAAGAAAACGCAAACATTTAGGCTTATTGTAGTTTTAAAGTACTGTTGTCCAGTCTAGACTATTTGTTTTTTGGTCTAATAAAATTTTATGACCGTATTAAGATCTGCTCTGTTAAATTTCGGTCTAGAATTTGGACTGGGATCAAAAAGTTGATTGTTTAGGTACCTATACAGATTGGATAGGAAGCGAATTCCGTTTTGTTTTAATTTGCTATCGGAACATGAGTTAGAACAGTGAAGAAGAAAGTTGTATGGAAACGAGCATTTCAACAAAAAAATATTATATGATATTTCTCGACGGCATGTAAAGCCAAGTCAGAGGCCCACGGGCGGCATAAAAACTCTGATATCAGGTTAGGCACTAACCACACGAGAAAGAAAGAAAAAAAAATTGAAGATATTTGACATCCATCAACAAATAATAGGCTCGCTTACAGCCTACCACGCCTCACAGATTGTATCAGGTAAACGGACTGGCGTTCTGTATCTCCATGGGTAGAAGGCGTGGGTTTATCTTACGTCTTACAGATAAGAGACCAGTGTCCCAGCACTAGGAACATTATCGGCAGGTTATGCCATGGTCCCAAAAAAAGTTAATAATTATGAATGTAAAAAAAGTTGAGGTAATTAGTTTTCAATATTTGATGGTTCATCATTCTCTCTGCACTGCAATATAGATAAATTAAAAAAAAAGTTGAAAGCAATTGGAATAAATCATGACTGCAGAGCATTATTTACAAAAAAAAATATGTTTGAGGTATTTTTTTTTGAACAGTTACTTGTTCCAATCCTTGATTATATTATTTATTACTTTTATTATAAAGCGAAAATTAGTGACACAGTAATGAAGCAAGATATGTTTTATTTTACGTAACTCTCTGAAGAAAACGTGTCTACTAACTGCGCACTTAATTCTGAAATCGGATTATTATAATCATACGTTTGCAAACTCCGAGACATGTAGATAGATACTTTGTTACTGGATGTGACTGTACATGAGTAGCTTTTTCTGAATTAATAATATTTTCTATAAACTCGATAAGTAGGTACCATTACTTTGACAGAGTGAACATCTGTGTCGATCACTGTACTACTTTACAGGATGTTTGGATAACGGACCGACATAATATTTTTAGGAAAAGGAGAGACAGGGTGTAAACAGACCCTTCACATAGCCGTCAACCGAGCATTCTGTACATCAAACTAAGTAACTTAACGCAAAAATTATTGCCAAAACGACTTTTTTTTTTTGGGGTGAAAAATCACCTTTTACGGTAGGACTCGATGGAAAGCACTCAAAGCATTGTGCTGATGGATGGATTGAATAGTACGGGGATCGTGGAGGTGTGTAAATTAAAAATTTTAAATTGAAAACATGTATTAAAAAAAAAAATTGTGAAAAAGTTGGAACTTTGACCCCCAATATCTCCATAACTAAAAGGTTCCCAGGCATGGTCTAGAACAAAAACATGATCGCAAAGACGGGTAGAACAAGTGACTTTTGTATATGTTAAGGGTCTATTTACACCCTTTATAATAGTTTTCACCCACAGAACCTGTTTCCTATGATACGGTAATTGAGATATTATTTTCTTTATTTCAGGAAATATCACCTTTAAGTCATAAAAACTTTGTTTAGGACTGTAACCGAATGCAATATTTAGTTATTTATTCAGTAGTACTTATACATTTAATTCATTTAAGTTGGCGCCAACATATAAACTCATTAGAGTTTTACTGTGCACCAAAAACATCGACTGCATAATTTAAAAACTTAGATCCACTGAGATAGGTACTTAGTTAAAAAGAAACAACCAAAATTACCGCGGGTATTAGGCGAAATAATACCTAATACTCGTACTAACAAGCGAAACTCGGTGACCAAACCGATCGTCCATTCAAAAACAGAAGTGGTGGAGGCAGTTTTTTAATTGACACAGTTTGTTCCTAAAAGTATTTGTTTTAGAAATAATGTAGTTATTTTTTTGTTTTGTTTTTGTGTTATGTTATAATTGTTAGATATTTTGATTCATTGTGTTTTATTCATTCTTGTGTTGTTGTTGTTGTGTTTGTTTGATTGATTGTATTGTGTTGTTGTTGTTTGTTTATTATTCATTATAGATAAATAATATAAAGCGTACACATCTTAATCTTAATTATTAAGAATATAATATTTGTTGCTATTATCTAACAATGTACATTTTATTCTGGAAAATGATTTACGTGCTTACAAAAACTTAAAAATTAGTAGGGTATGAACATCTCAGAGTTCAGAGTTCAGAGTTCATTTATTTGTCAGAAACATGAGTATGCACACACAAAGCATGCAAGATGTTAAGTACATTGCAGAAAGGATCGCAGTCATGTTTTACCTTAAGGGGCCGTGCACAAAATCAACCCGTTTTGAACAATTTTGATCACTACTTGTGGAAAACACAAGAAGAATTTGAAGTTTCTTTTTTGATATTATTAGAGTCGAATTCTTATTCTTGTAGATAGCTTGAACAAATGTTTAAACTAATGCATGTATTAATGGCAATCACCCATATTCAAAACCCCTTTTCCGCAAAAGTAACGAGCGAGACATGTTTGAGCTTCGCTGAACAAAAACCTACAAAATATTCTGAACATTAAAAATTATTAATAACATCATTATATGGTCTACTCACATATGAACCACAAACATTTTTGACTTCAATACGAAATATAGCAGAAAAAAAATGTTGAAAAAACGTAATTTTTGGAAAACGTCTACACAAATAAGAATTTTTTTTTTTACATTAAAAACACTTTAAAGAAAATTTAAAAATTACACATTAGTCTTAAGGTAACCTTTTTTTTACTAGTTTCTATATAATAATAAAATTCAATAATTATTCGAAAGACACGTGGCGCCATCTATTATCATAAGAACGTTATTGTTTTTTTCTTCGAAAACAGTACTGTTTTCGGAATGAAAAGCACCCTATGTTCATTTCGTACACCTGACAACCGTATAATATGCACAGGACGATGAATTCTGTGGTTTAAGCGAGAATAGGTAAAAATCAAAACTAAAGCATTTACAATATTAGTTAGAGTAGTAGGATACGTGTTAATAATTTTAATATTCCGTGTTAAAAAAGATCATAAGAAAGCTGCAAGAATTAGCTAAAGGGGGTTTGATTTAATGTTAATGGAAGACTATTTTTTTCTACAAAAAATAATGTCTGTAGCATTGCTTTGAGCATTGGTAGCAGTCTACTCATATATCTCAAAAACGCGGCAAGAATCCACTTTTACAAAGTGTATGGTATCTCTACCACGTTTTCAATAATGTTTGTGATATTATATCTCAAAGGCTCAATATTATGCCGATATCGTTCAAATATCTGGCATAAGTGTTTTTTTTTTGTATCTTCAGTTATCTATTAAAATTTGTCTTTGTTTTTATTTTTTATATTATAAATAAAATCTTTATTTTCAGATCAGAGATCCATAACGAACAAATAACTTGGCATTTAAACAAAAACACGTTAAACAAACTTGCTTACTTATAGCACATATCTGAATGACGGTCTGTGTGCCGCCATCCAGTGACACATTACGACTCGCGGTTTTTCCTGCAGGGTTTGGATAAAGATCGTAGTACACCAATATTTCTCCAGTTACATTTTTAAGTTCAGTGTCATTGGGGACGAGTCTATTGTCATCAACTGAACAGAAAGTCTATTGATGGGAAATTCATAATGGAAGAACCAAACAACACTCGGCCCTACCTATGAATCGACCCTAAAACCTCATGCTCGTGGGCAGTAGTGCTTGCGACCACCAGACCAATGAAGCAGTCAATAACAATGAGGATTAACCACAAATATACATAGATATACCTAGATAACGCAAGAGCACTTACTTCGCGTGCCTGTCTTAAGAATTTTATGCTTAACGTGGCTACTGTCGCAGCAAGCCAATTTGTTTAAAACAACAACGTTACAATTCAAGAACTTACTTGTAGACATTTAAAGAAAAACGTATATAAGGTCTAACTATTCATACACGAAATATTTTCAGGGAATCATCTAACGACTATAACGAAGCCAATTTCAAAGGATTTTTTTTTTATCTGAGTATATTTTTATAAAAATTAATGATTTAAAATTACTTGACCCACAAAATAAATAATAGCTCCTTATTTTTGAACATCCATTACGCCAGTTTACTACGTCGTATTTATCTACTGTCATTGTTAGAATATGGGAGTAAAGGTTTTATGCAAAAAGTCTCAAAAAAATTTAGAATTACAATAATTTTGTAAAAAAAAAAACACTCGGTTTTTTTTTTCTTCGTTGCTATGTTGACTTTACGACTTATAGAAGTTACCCTTAAAATATTTCGTGTATGAAAAGATAGACCTTATATATTTTGTATAGTAACTAAATAGTGCTTATACCCTTCTATTGTTGAAAGCTCCATTTCGGAGACATGTCAAATTTTTCGCGTCTGTGGCGGGCTCCGAACTGGAGCCCTTGGTCTCTGCCTTTTTTTTTGACGTAAATTGCTTATGACAACTTTATCTATGTTGCTTTAACTTGCACAGTCTACGAGACAGAACAAGAAAGATACATTGTCTCTGTCAAGTATTTCAAATGAACGAACAGCGGGTAGCTGTCAAAATTTCCGTGTCTGTGGTACGGCTCTTGGTTTTCATATGGATCATGATATTTGCGTTATATACAATTCTAGGTGTACGATATCTGTGGGTTTAACCCTAAATGCTACCGTGAATTATTATTTTTGAAAGTGTTTACCGTGAATTCTTTAAAAGGTCAGAAGGTGTGGTTTATAAGGTTGGTTTTGCACGTGTAAAAGTTTAGTAAAAGTTTGTTCAAATATGAACAGTATTCCCGCAACTCTTCCCAATTGGTGTTTTGCTTAGAACTTATAAAGGGTATCAAGTATCACACCTGTTGACAAATCTGTCAAATATCTTATTCTTGTGTACGTTTTGAATGAGACCGATAGCTTATTAGATGATATTCTAAGCCGTACAGTTATTTCATTTGTAATTGTGGTATACAAAACCGGTCACCCGCGCTGGTGCGCGGTGAAAAGGATCTCACGCCGCATTGGCTTGTATGAAATTCATTTGATGCCTAACACACGTATACCGTCCGACCGCGCGGACGACCGGCTCTCGGCGCGGTGCACCGTCAATTATAATATTTGCTTCACCGCGTCCGCCCAACCGCGCGGACGAGCGGTGTTTAACTTCAAATTCTCAACACAAAAACTGGGTGGGCGTGTACAGACAGTCAGACATACTTATGTGCCTACCTGTGCGACCTTAATATAACTGATATAGACACCTACACAAAACCTTGAGCTACCCACACGGTTAGTAACTTTGATCAAGATAAAGTACCAAAACCAACTATTAAGATGAAATGTTTGGTAATCAATATCTAGAATATTGAGAACATTTAAATATCTACCTAATTACATTGTATTATACTTAAACTAGGCCAACGTTTTGCTTGGCAAGAAATTGTTGTGTAATTCCTAGAATAAAAACACCAGTTCGAGATGCTTTTCTTTTCATTTCGCAGAAGAGGGAAGATTTAATTAGGAATTAATTAACTAGACTAGGATGCAAAAAGCTAAATTATTATAGCAGAAGCTGATTCAGTTCTTTTTGAAGGTTTTTACCTACTCCTATGTGCTGGCTGGTATATCTGTCCTGTGCAGTAGGTATATTTTGTAAGAACAATATTGATTGTTTTGTCCGTTCTTTTCCATTAACGACAGTCCGGTCGATAGTCTGCACGGGCAGTTTGACTGACTCTTTAACAATTGAACATCGCCTGTAATGGTTTCTTTGAAGTAATGCTTTGTGTTCGAATTTTAAATTTTATTGTCAACGGCTTGAAATGGTCGGCCCGCGTTCCATGGGTTCCATTCATTTTATCCGTGCAGGTATTGCACTTTTGTAGGAAGAAGCTGTTTTTTTTTTTTTAATAGCCGATGAACAGGTACTGAATACGTGATAACCGTTTTCGCGTCGGTGTCCCTTCTACCCCGTATATAACTACAGCACAAATTAATATACATACCTACACTGTTCCGGGTCAGAACATTCTTAGTAGACACAAAAAATATGAATAATAAAACTCCCAGAATAATGAAAAAATAACTTGAATTTTCTTAGTTTAATTTGAAGTACGGAGAATTCGAAAGAATATCGGGAGCTCAAAATAATGAACAATCACGGAAGATATCCCGTAAGTGACAGTATACGGAGAATTCGTTTTAATGTTAATTAATCTTCTTCTATTTATTATAAACTTTCCTTTTTGGCGTCTGTTTATGTGACCGCGTTGTTCTTCAAAATCACGCAATAGATTTCGATGCGATTTTACCGTCATTTTATTTCCGAAAATTTGTGTATAAAACATTGTTATTTAACGTTCATTACCTAAATAAATTGCGATATTTTGCCAAATACTAAAATCCGTACGAAGCAGGTGATGGTCCGTAGTGTTTTATAACAGAACAACATTTTAGTTCCCAAGTGGCTATTCTGTGAAGGTCTCACGCTAGAATAATATCATACACTGAAACTTTTGAAAACAATCTGAAACTTACAAAAATACACGCGGTTGATAACTTGGTTTAGGTAAATATTTTATGCCCACAGGACGATACTCTCATTTTCTCTCGAAATCTCATTAAAATTTACTAGGAAGAATATTGGCCCATTTTTGAAAGAAGTCACGTAAAAACACACTTATGCAAATTGTTTGTGAACCAAATCCCAGATGAAACACGTACATTCTCCAAAGAAGGTAAATCTCCCAAAAATAAACAGGATGGAAGAGGCACCGACGACGCACAAACGACCACGTATTCAGAACATCATAGAAATTTTACATCGGTATTTTTTTTAAACCATCATCTGTTCCATACATTTTTATCGTGTAGGTATCGCACTTTTGTAGGTAACAGCTGTACTGTTTTTATAATAACCGATGATAAATTTGGAATGATGTACTGAACACGGGGTAACCTTTTGTGCGTCGTTGTTCCTTCTTCCGTGTATTGGAAGCTAACTAGCTTTTGCCGAACGCTTTGCCCGCAAGGAAATCGTCAAAACGAAGAAGAAAACCTCACAACAATTATATATTACTACTACTACACAACTGTAATTATTATTACCCACTTTCTTGGTCAAACGGTGTCGAAGTCTACTAGGTAATCTCAGATAATACACAGGTACACCAACATCCATTTTAAGCCAATCCAGAGCCATAAGCCAAGTCAGAGACCCATGGCCGGCATAAAAACTCTGACATCAGGTTAGGCACTAACCACACGATAATAAAGAAAGAAAGAGCATATTTTTTTATATTTGTTTATGTAAAACCATGCAACTGAATTTTAAAACAGTTATCCGATTGACCTCGTTTAGTTTGGATGTCAATGCATGGTTAGCTAAGTGACGTCATTCTAAATCCAAAATGGCGGACTCCCAAAGATGGCGGACTAGTTATTTTTTATGCACCCCCATGATATGGATATCAATTAAAGAGTTTGCTGAGAAGAATACGAAAAACATGATGACGTATAATTATTTAAAAACTTGTTTTAAAAAATATTTTTTAACTATAAGCTTGTTATAATCCGGGGTGGAGGGAAACCGATGCGAAAACGGTTACAACTTATTCAGTACATCATTCTGAGCCCACATAGAAATTCGGTGTCCATTCCACCCAGTTTAACATAATTTTTGATTTTTGTAATGGTTTTTATTAATTTTTGTAATGATTTTTATTTATTTTTGTAATGATTTTTTTTTATTTTTGTAATGATTTTAATGACTTTTTAATTATATTTTTCTATGATTTTCTACTTTACTGTTTTTATTTAATCTCAATTTATTATTTTTTCTTGTTTAAGGGTATTTTGCCTGAATTAAAACACAATTTATTTTTATATTACGTACTAAGTATAAATAACTAGATTCTGTTTGAAAATAGCCAAAGACATGGGACGCAGTCAACAACAAACTTAGCCTATTACATTAAAACCAAAATGTCGGAATGCGCTGACCGTCGTTTCTGTGATAAATTGCATTGCAACTCGAGTTATGTACAAATTGAAGGCATTCCTTTACTTTAGTTCAAGCTAGATTTATTTAAAGGCATCTGGTTTGTAGTAAAACTAACCAAATACAAGAGATACTTGTTTTCATTTGTCACAACTATTTTAGAGTTTAAATAATGGATCTTTTGGCGCTTGGCCAAAGTCAGAAATAACAATCAATCAATCAATCAAAAGACTTTTATTTATCTCCACAAATTAAACGCCGCCATTTTGTTTTTCCAGTAGGTAAATATTCTCAAAATAGTTTTACAAATGCCAATATCAATAGGGATCGCCTGATAAGGTGATTCGAGTGCTTAAGGTGGAAGCGCCACGTCAGCCCGCGAAATTCCAATTTCTTATGTTTTTTTGCAATTAGCCGGTCGGTGTCAGGCTTTAAGTTGAACAAAATATTATTATTCGCCACCGTATCACGTATGTGTTTACAGAATGATATTCATTAAAATCATCAATAAAACCCTGTAGGTTCTTATAATCCCATTAAATTTCGCGGCCTACCTTGACGCTCTCCCCTTTAAGATTCTTGTTAGCGCTGTCCATGTATTGACGTTTTTTGACAAGTTTAGTATTCCTATTATTTACAACTTGTTTTAGGTGTAAGCGATAAACGAAACAACGCGTAGAATACATGTTTCAAAGGTACCTTAGTATTCACGCGGGATTTTGAAATAGCCTCCAAAAGACGTGTGGGGACACTTAAGTTATTTATGTACCTAGATTTTCACCGAGTAGACTTGCTTCTCGTGAAAGCTGGATCCAAAACCTGTATTGTTTTATCTCAAGATAAAAATAAAGCGAAATACTTTACTTTGTCAGAAACTTGCTATTGCATAATACAGTATTATAATGTTCCCACTGCTGGGACAGGCTTCTTCTCTATGAGAGGGTGTGGGCCATTATCCACCAAGCCGCTTTTTTTGGTCTTAAAATTTTTAGGTCTAAGACCATTTTATGAGATAACATCATGCCTGTAATCCTCGAAGAGTTAGGCAGAGGTTTGTGCAATAGTACACCTACATTTCGCCAGTTATGTTTAAGTCCCATGTAATACGGGGCTAGCTTATTGCCATCAACCAGGCACGAATCCAGACTCCGTGGCTACTACTGAGAAATTCCTGATGGAAAAATCCAACAACACTTTGCCCGACCCGGGAATCGAACCTAGGATCTCATGCTCAGCAGTCGCGCTTGTGAACACTAGACCAATGAGGCCCGGACTTTGAAAGTTGGCGGTATGATACCCCCGTGCCTCGGAAAGCACGCTAAGCTGTTGGACCTACGCTTGATCTCCCTCCGGTCACGTCGGATTGCCGTCCCATTAGGCTATAAGAGTAAGGGAACAGAGGGTGCACCTGTGCCTGCGCACACACGTCTTGTGCGCTATATAAATATCTCCCGCGCCGATAGCTAATCTCAGCCGAGATTAGCCGCCGTGACCAAAACCGCTTAGGCTATATCTATATTGCTATATCTTCCCCACAATGTGCAAGTTCCCTGTATGAGAAGAGACTATTTTATTCCCTGCCTGCAATAACATAAAAAATCAGGCTGAGAATAAAGTAATATTTGTAAACCGCGGCGTTTGTGCGAAATTGGCCGGAGAAAACCGCACGGAGAGAAGACTGGCTATGAGGAAGGCCTTTGACCAGCATTGGAACAATATAAGGTTAAAAAAAAACCGGAAAACAATTATCCGATCATCCGCAAAAACTCACTTACGCTCATTCAATTTGCAATATTGACCACAAAGGACAAAGAATACAACAGTACAGTTATAAATATTACTGTGTCGTCCGAAGCGCCCGGAACGAAACGAAAGGACCGCCGGAGCGAACCGGCAAATGAAACGTGAAATAATCTGGGACTACTGCTCACTGTATGTAGCTATTTAAAGTAACTGTAGTCTTTTCGTTTTTCGCTGAAGAAGCTTATTTTCTTTGTAGCTATGTGAGCATTTGTTAATTGAACTACATCAGCTCCCGTAGCATGACCACCGTAGACAAGGATTTCTTTGACGGAAGAATCGACAAAATGACAGATTGTGTCGACACAATGACAGATTTCTTTGCACTATCTGTCATTTTGTCGATTCTTCCGTCAAAGAAATCCTTGTCTACGGTGGTCATGCTACGGGGGCTGGTGGACTTGCTTTGGTGAGACAAAATGCTGATGCTGAACAGATGCTGGTGACCGATTTGGAACTCCACCGGTTTACGAGTTTGAGGTCGTGAGTTCGAACCCAGACAGGCACATTTCTTTGTGTAATTTGTTTCATCACAGAGAGACAGAGAGCAGTGGCTCTCAAAACGGGAAAGTGAAACATCGGGAGGCAAGAAACCAATTCAAAGAAATGCGTCATCTACCTATTCGAACAGAGCCTCGATGGTAAGTTACTACACTACTGGAGATGGCCGGTGTCCCTGCATCAGGAACATTTATCAACACCTGCCAGCCTTTCCCCAACGATGTTGGGGTCGGCTTCCAGCCAGATGCAGCTGAATACAGTATTTTACTTGAAGCAACTCCCTATCTGACCTCCACAACCCATATACTGTCACTTACGGGGTCTTCTTATCTTTTTTTTTTCTTTTCTTTTCTTTTTTTTCTTCTTCTTCTTCTTCTTCAGCTCAAAATAATGAACAATCACGGAAGATATCCCGTAAGTGACAGTATATGTGTAAACCGTGAAAGCTTGAAACAGTGTTTCTCCACAACCCAGTTAGTTCCGGGTAAAACGTTACCTTTTGGCATGCCTGGTTGTCAGACTTTCAGGCCACCAACTCCCTGTAAAGACTGTCATAGATCTACAAATGACAGCTGGGAATTTCTTTCCGAGGCCCAGAGCTAACTCGGTATGTAATGGGTGGTCATCCATCCACAGCCCAACCTAGGCAAGCGCGGTTTAGCCTGAACATCGATCAGAGCGGCTGTTATTACTTAGCCACGAGCCACGAGCACTGATGCACGACCCAGCAGGAACATTATGTAAGCGGATTATGTATGCTATGCTTATGCAATAAACGTTCTGAACCGTTTCGAACGTTCTGATAGCGTTCAACTATTCGAACAGTATAAATATTTCAGTAGTATAAATTGTTCTGTTTGGGAATTAAACTAGCCTCTGTTTGTCTGTGGTTACTATGACGTCTTAAAGTAGGAGTAATTCCAGAGTGGGAGAGAGACAGACTTATACAGGTCGTCTAGCGCCATCTCTTTCCCACATTTATCTCTGGTTCTCATGTCCAAGAGAATTTTATCTTTACAAATAAATAAAATTGAAGTGTCTGTTTCTAATATCAAAATAACAGCTTTTTAATTAATTTTGTCTATCCGTCTGTTTGTTCTAGCTAATCTCCGAAACGGCGGGATTTTGGTGAGACTTTTACTGGTAGATAGCGGATGCTGTAAGGAATAACTAAACTACTTCTTTTATTTTATAAAAAGGATTAGGGTTCCGTGCAAAAAAATTGTTAACAAAATCCGAAATCCTATATATAATTTTATAATAATTTCCAGCGGACGAATGTCGCGGGCAACCTATAGTCTTTACTAAGATAAATACCATCATAAAGATACTGGTCGAGCAAATAACCTCCTTTTTTGAAGCCAGTTAAGAATACATTCCCTACTGTTCCATGGGGTATTCCTCGAAGCGCAACCATTAGTTGCGCTCACAAATTCAAATTAAAAATATTATAATTATGTTTATTCCTCATTAATATAATAATTTAGTTGCGCTTAGTTGGTTGCGCTTTTCCATGTTCTTGCAAGGTTACCTTTTCATACTCTCACACTGTTACGTCTTTAAGAATACAGATATGAAAAACAATGACACATTATAAAGAACATTACGAAACATTGCATACTCCATATACGGTTTCTCAGAAGAGCCATACTCCATAACAACCGTAACTAAGCCTCTATAGAAGGTAATATTGACTTCATTATACATTACACAAAGTTACACAGAATTCTGGGACTTCATAAGCCTGTTATGTATAAATTGAGGCAAAATTAACTGGAATTTTAGAGTATTTGGGCACGGAAATTGAATGAAAACGTGTGGCTTTACAATATATACAGGGTGTAAACAGACCCTTCAAGAACCCATCAACCAAGTATTCTGTATATCAAACTAAGTAACTTTACGCAAAAATGACTCAATGTAACGCACTCAAAGCATTGTGCTGATGGATGGATTGAATAGTACGTGTCGTGGAAAACTAAAAATCTTACATTAAAAACATGTCTTTAAAAAAAAAGTTGGAACTTTGACCCCTAATACGTGTAATACTGAATACGTGACAAACGTTTTCCCGTATAAAGCTGTATAAATGTACAGTCAGAAAATTCCGTCTCTTAGCTAGTTGGATTAGTCAATAAACATTATAGTGTACATTTCAAACATAAAGGGTGTAACAAGACCCTTAACGAAGCCGAAAGGCATTTGTTCTCCCCGTCCGCGTCATTGCGATATTTTTTTGTTCTAGACCATACCTGGGAAATAGGAAAAAAAAAACACCATACCTGGGAACCTTCTTGTTATGAACATATTGGGGTCAAAGATCCAACTTTTTTGTTTTTATTTATTTGTATAAATGTGTCATTAAAATTATGCATGTGAAGTGAATAACTGTTACTGCTAGCCTTCATCATCCTATTGCTGGATGACGTCAGCCGCTGCCTGGTAGTTGATTTTGTGAATAATCTTCAACAAAATTAAGGTCACTGCACATAGCTTCTGTTATACATAATTTTGACACAATTTACTAAATTGGAAAACGGTTCAAAGGTAACAGTAATTACTAACTGTCACTAACAGCTGAGCCTGTACAACACAAAGCACATTCCAATCTACCTGGACATCATGTAACGATTAGATGAATATCATTGACAGTTCCCAAATCATTTGCAGAGTTAACGGAATGTCTGTTCGAGTGTTAATGCAGGCGTTTGGCTGTATGGCTCTTGTGTTGATTGTTACATTGATTTAAATGATTATACCAATGTACCTACACGTAAGGGGTGTAAATAGACCCTTATCATAGCCGAAATGCAATTTTTTTCCCCGTCTTTGCGATCATTGTTTTGTTCTAAACCATACCTGGGAACCTAGTTACGGAGATATTGTTGGTCAAAGTTCCAACTTTTTCACACAAGTTTTTTTTAAAATACATGTTTTTAATGTAATATTTTTACTTTACACCTCCACGACCAACGTACTATGCAATCCATCCATCAGCACAATGCTTTGAGTGCTTTCCATCGAGTCCTACCGTAAAACGTGATTTTTCACGCCAAAAAAAAAGTAAAAAAAAATTGCGTAAAGTTACTTAGTTTGATATACAGAATGCTTGGTTGACGGTTATATGAAGGGTCTGTTTACACCCTGTATAGATAACGGCTACTGTTAAAATGCACTTGATTAGATTCTATTGATTCATCTTCTGCGTCGACTGCCTCGTTGGTCTAGTGGTTGCAAGTGCAACTGCTGAGCATAAGGTCCTGGGTTCGATTCCCAGGTCGGGCAGTGTCATTGGGTTTTTCCATCTGGAATTTCTCAGTCGCAGCTATGGAGTTTGGTTTGTGCCCGGTTGATGGCAATAGGCTATCCCCTTGTTACATGGGACTTAAACATAACTGGCGATGGGGTGTGCTATTAGGTACACCTTTGCCGGACCCTTTGGGGATTACAGGCGTGATTTTATGTGTATTTTTTTTTGTTTTCAAGAAGTTTATTCTCCAAATCTCAAAACATACCCAACATAAAAAGCATGAGGTACTAGCAAAACTTCGCGGATATTTTTTTGTTCAAACTCCATTATGTGGGTTTTCGACATCGTCATTTTCGGTACCTTACTCAAGTATTACCAAAATGAATTTTATTTACTTGTCCCTAATAAGACGTCCCTACTCTACTCAACCATAAAAAATATATACCAACATTACTAACCAATACAATTTACTCCCAATATTACTTAACGAAAATGACGGCCAATGACCATCAGAGACCCATCCATCCCCTACCATACACAACACCATTCCAAAAACAAGACAAACTAAAGAGAAAAAATAAAACCGAGAAAAACAAATGACCAACAGAATAATGACGTCATTTCCCGCGTTTATTTACGGGACCCTAAAGTAAAAAGGGACGAACAATGAACCCTGGATCGTCGGTCAGTCATACCGAAGATGTCTGAGGATGACATGTTAAGGAATGCCCGTATTTTCCCCCAAAAAAGGAAAATATCGGTATAATAAATATTGACCTTTACCGGTATACAGGCTGGTTTCAAAAACATGTCTGAATAGAAGTTACATGAATTACGTTTATCATCATCATCATCATCATCATCTCAGCCGAAAGACGTCCACTGCTGGACATAGGCCTCCCCCAAGTGTCGCCACATTGTCCGGTCCCGTGCGTCTCGTATCCAGCGGATCCCTGCAAGTCCTGCAACCTTTACCAGGTCATCGGTCCACTACTAACTACGTTTATATGCTATTAAAATGGTAAATAAAAAAGAACAGAAAATAGGTTCCCCCCTTTCATTCTGCCGTCCACTGAAACTAAGAGCAGAAGGGAAAAGCGGAACTGTGTGAATTTAGATAAACAGAACTATTGGTCATAATTTGCACATCTTCGTTTCTCTCCTCGCTCTCAGCTCCAGTGGAAAGGCAGCCTAACATGATACTTCAACATTTTTTTTTTTTTTTACTTTGCCCGTATTGTCCCACTCCTGAGCAAAGCATTCCTTCCACTTCTCACGATGGTGTGCTACACATTTATCAATGGTGAAATATGGGTACAGTAAAGGTCCACTTCTACCTAACACTACTACTACGGAATGCAGGTATGATATTATGGTATGTTAAAAAAGGTAAGCTGGCGTAATCTGCTGCTGTAGAAACAACCTCCTAACCTAGCTAAAGTGGATCAAAAATTCAATTTTAACTAAAAAAAACATTTCAATTCCAGATGATTTTTCGCGACATGCCCGCATGTTTATTTAAAATTCAAATATATTTATTCGTGACACATAGGTAAAAATAAGTACATGGTGTTACCAATATTTGATAACATGCAGTTTATTTGTACCGTAAATACAGACACTTTAACATCACTATTTAAAAAAAACGCTCCTGAAATTACGTTGAATTTATATTAAATACCTAGTAGAGCTTACATGAAAGCTCTTCTTGATTCTTTTCTACCTAGAAAACAATCAAGAATACTTTTCATCTCAGAAAAATAAAAAGCACACACGTGGTTTGAGCTTTCAGGGAAATCACTTTTTTGTTAAAAGGTACACCCTGTACCTTGTTATTGTTATATTCATAATAGTGCAAGGGCCCTATTAACATGTTTACCCCAAATTCTTCCACCATTTGTGAAATGAAAAAAAAAACGAAAACGCATGGTATTTGAATTTCCAAAATCAACCTGACTAAAAAGTTTCTGTTACATTATATTACCTAGAGAAAATGGAAAATATTTTCTTGTCTCAGAAAAATTAAAAGCGTGGAGTGGAGCCTCAAGGCAAACCTCGCAACTGTTAAAAATACACCTTTTATTAATGGAGGTAGCTAGAAATTACAATACGCCACTTATTACGAACCTAAGGCGCGAATTATACACAAACGGCCTAAGGTGACGGAAAGCGCGGCGCGGCTCAGGCATGATGCCACTTCAAAACGTTTTCATACAAAATGTACGTAGGCGACGTGAAAAGAATTACACTCAAGCGGCGCAGCGCAGGCACGCCGTTCTTTTTTTCGTTATACTTTCCACTCCTGTGCTGCGCCTGCGCCGTGCCGTCATCTTATGCCGTTTGTGTATAATTCGCGCCTAACGCACTCCTTTTGCTTGGTACACACACGCATAACGCGCGCCGGTAGTGAGCACTACGCATCTAACCTTTCTGAAGAACATTAGTTAAGTATGTCCTTCTAGCGCGTCCACTCCCAGCGTTTCCACTGACATCTGTCATCTACCTGTTAAGATTTGGCCTTTTTAATACCAACATAACATCACGAATGTTATTCCCGTACTGTTAGGCGGAGGTGTACGTAATAGTACACCCACATTTCGCCAATTTTGTTAAATCTATTGACCGCCACGGACATCTATGGACGTCAAATCGTTAGCGCTTTAAAAAAGTCTTATTTTCGACGTGCCGTGCTGTCCGAGGCGTCGTGAGTACTTTTGGATTTGAGGTCCATAGACGTCCGTGGCGGTCAATAGGTTAAGTCCCGTGTAATAGGGGGCGACCCTATTGCCATCAATCCTTTAATCCATGACTGCTATTGAGAAATTCCTATCGGAAAACCCTTTGCCCGACCTGGGAATCGAACAACGGAACTTATGCTCAGAAGTTGCGGTTTCGGCCACTGAACCAACGAGTTCAAAGATAAAATATGAAAGACACCCTGTATCCTGTTATTGTTGTACATAATCATTCAAGAACATCGACATGTTTACTCCATGTTCCTCCACCACTTAAGGGGTTGCTCTCAGCGAAAACATGTCAAAAGGAAAACGGTAGTATGTAGTGCATGTTATAAATAAGTAATGTAGTTGTCTACTAGGCAAGCATATGGTTCACAAAGAAGCTTTTTACGTAATGAGAATACTGGGTATGTGTACCTTTACAATCTAAAGGAAAATTGTTATGAAAATAATGGATTCATGTAAAAGGGGTGAAGTCAAGTTTATTTTTCATGTAATGCTGTAACTTTACTTTTACTTAGAATTTGCCCCACACTTAGAATTGCTCCTGTCGTGAAACATTTAAAATCACAAACAGCCACACCTGGAAAAACTACTTGCAAGCCATACAAATATTTGTTCCGTGCGGGGATCGAACCCGTGACACGCAGCGCAGTAGCCAATCGCTCAGCCGCAGCACCAACGGTGCCGTAACTAAGAAACATTATTAAACGATGCTCTGTGTAAGTAACTATTTTATGTTAGTATTGCCTGCCCGATTCCACTATGACACTTAAATACAAGTAGCTATACTTAAAGATTCAGCTATTTGCCAGTAAAAGTCCCGTCAAAATCGGTCCAGCCGTTTCCGACATTAGCCGGAACAAGCAGACAGATACGGAGACAGACAAAAGTTTAAAAAAAATATTTTTGTTGTAAGTTTACCGTATTTACTTCGTATTTACTATATGCAATCAGTAAAAAACTGTTATTTTGAAACTACACTTCAATTTTATTTATTTGTATACTTAGATTAATTTGGAAAACGCGCATAAGGGACTGACAAACTAGAGGACAGGCACCTGATGCTAGGCTATAACAATACTCTGTCCCTATCTAAAAAAATAGACGTACCTACTCACTTACATTGAATAAAATTACTTACTCCTACGAGGTACAGTCGACGGCAAGTCAACATAACACTTTCACTTTGAGCTGGCCCACTGTAGTACGGAGTTTCAAAAGAATCAGACGCCAGCCTTTACTAATATTGTTACTACTAACGTTCGGTAGGCTGTACGACAAAAACCTAAAAAATTAGGCAGTCACGAAAAGGATTATTTTAGGTTCGCGTGTCAGAGTAATCTCTTATTTATGTTAACAATCTAAAGTAAAGACCATACTAATATAAAGAGGTAAAGAAGTAGATCGTGGCTAAATAATAACAGCCGCTCGGGGTCAATCTTCAGGTTAAGCCGCGCTTGCCTAGGTTGATCCGTGGATGGGTAATCACCCATTATATACCCAGTTTCCTCCATGCCTTGGATAACACGTTAAGCCGTTGTGGCCGGCTATCATTTGAAGATCTGTGACAATCGTTACAAGTAGTCAGTGGCCCGAAAGTGTGACAACCAGTCTTGCCAAGGGATATCGTAATACCCATAACTAACTGGGTTGTGGAAGTCAGAAAGGCGGTCGCTCCATGTTAAATACTGGTATTCAGCTGCATCCGGTTAGACCGGAAGCAATCCCAAGACTAGGCAGATGATGACAAAGCGGTGAAGTTTGGATGTACGTTGTAGCCTTGGGAACTACTGATCCGATTTTGAAAATTCTTTTTTAATGGGAAGCTACATTATCCCCGACTGTCATAAGCTATATTTACGATGTTCCCATGGGATAATTGTCATCCGTAAGGGGCCGAAACCGCGGGCACAAGCTAGTTCAAAATAAAATTAATTCGATGTAATGCGAATGTGCGATACACTGATAAATACTGGTATTCAACTGCATACGGTTGAACTGGAAGCCGACCCCGACATAGTTGGGAAAAGGCTAGGCAGGTGATGAATGCGAATGTGCTAGAATTTTCTTATCTTGAAGATTTGTAACGCTCTTTGCCAAAAACAGCCATCCAATTTCTTCTTAAGTATATTAATGGGTGTGAGAAATTATATCAAAGGGGAGGAAATTATTAAATTACATACAAGTCTTTAAGGTCTTATGGTTAAGGATTCTTGAAGATCAAAAGGTTGTGCTTACACACCCTTAAACTTGCTACATTCAATAATCAACCATTTTGTAAAGATACAAGGTGTAATTTTAAGCACACATGGTCCGTTTGTAGGAATTAGGAGGGCCATAACCAGATGATAAAAGTGAATAGAATTGAAAAATGCTTGGGAAGCAAAATATATAAAGGAAGATATTGCTTTAAATTTTGCAGGGTCTGAAGAAAAGCTCCCAAAGGTGACAACAGTTTTATTGTTCGGTCATAATAAATAGTACTATTGTTTATCGAAAAATGAATAATAATGACTTTTGAAGAGAATCGCTTTATGACTTATGACTGATCATATCGGTACATGCATCTGATGAAGTTGAACTCAAAAATCTTGCAGCCATAAGCCAAGCAGTGCAACCAATGAATGAATATCTAACTCTTGCATTAATTAAAACATGTTTCTTGTACAGTCAGACAAATTAACAGTCTTTCAAGTAAAAACACTCCGTCAATTTGCCGTTCGGCCGTACGTCATTGCACTCAGCTGTCAAAGAATGACAGTTGTCATTTAAGTTTCACTTCGACCAACTTATCTGAGCAGGCGGGAAAACAGAGAACTAAAATAAATGTAAGTACTAAGTTTGAAATATCGATGCAAATCTTGACAAGCAAAGCTATCTTGAACTGCGGACTTAAAGTGGTCAAACTATATATATATTTACTTAATATATTATCATATATTGGATATATAGTATTAACTTCTCTAGCTTTACTTGACCTATCAAGAAATACGCAGCGACATACACAGCCGAGACCCAGAACACAAAAAAGTACTTTTCCCAAATTCAGCAACTACTCGATCTCCATAACTCAAGCCTCACGATTACAATGAAATAAACAAGAAATAAAATAAAATTACGTTACCGTAAGACCTTAGAAACAATTCGATGTGATTTGGTATAGTCGTATTGGATGAAATGGATGTTAGCGCCGCCATATTGAATTTAGTGACGTCACGTATTCTATGACACTCCGGAACAATGAGTGTAATGGTACCTCGTTTGTTTTTAAAATAAGTTGAGATTGCAAGCGATGTAGTATATAGATTATACCTTTTTCTCTTCAGGTACCTACGTCGACACATAATGTTAACGATTGTAAATTACTTATGCTGTAAAATATTAGTCATTCGAGAGGGCAGGCTTAACAACTTGTGGACGCTAGGAGGTTTACAGAATAGGAGTTTTATTCATCTACATACAGGCAACTTTAGAACACCGAGGGAAAAAAAGGAAATTGTGTACGTCCGCACATATCGTCGGTATAGGATGACCAACTGAACTGCCAAATTGTTACCAAGATAGAAAAACTGACATAACATTTCGAAGCAAGATGTAGGTAATTGATACAATTGTCGAGTAAAACAGTATACTGTGAGGCAGAAATAAAAAGACCCGCACAAAATAAAAATAAGTAATACATTATCTCTTTTATTTTGAGCAGCAATTGACAGCTGGCAAAACATTTACTTAAGTTCAAGCATTATCACGAAAATATGTACAGAAAGCTGGTAGTTTTCCCACCCATCACACGCTGAATAAACTCACAAAATATGAGTCTAGAATGCGTAAAATATAGCCTTTAGCTACTCGTATATCGCGCGAACTAAAAGCTACTGCAAACGGTTCGAGACAAGACTTGAAAGCAATTACATAAATTATTGCAGCGAATAATTGCTCCTAATTAAACCGTTCCAGCGATTTGTGAGCTCAAGCATATATTCAGGCTCGAAAATAACTAGTTTGTACGTAAGGATGATATTTATGTGACGTCATAGAAGAAATATACAGGGCGGTATTAAACATTCTTTCGGCGGTATTCACTGATATGAATTTTGTGTTTTGCCGTTTTTTCTGAATATGTGGTTATTTTTGGGAGAAACTAAAGCTTTGTTGGTTTTTTCTAAAAAAAATTATAGAAAAATAAAGGTCTTTGTATTATGCTCTTGAAGAAGGTTCTTATGCATTGTATTGCTTGTATCATACGGTCAAAATGAAGTGCCATAGAAGAAGTGCCTATTTTGGTGTTCATCAACGACCATGCTCGGTAAATCGATAAAATGCATTTTATCATGTATCCAAAATCGATCTAGCGGGACAGTTATTCCAAATTTTACCATAATTTATTCGTCCTTTTACAGTCATCCTAAGGGTGTCCAATTTCACACCAAAAAGTAAGGTATCCTTATTGCATAATTAATATTACCTACCTACAATTATGCTCCCAGTGAGGCGGCTTAGCGCCTAATTTAATCCCCCATCTGGAAGCATAATTATAAACACACCGCTATTTTTAATTAGATCACAGGCTTTCAAACGGTGAATACCTCATCAAAGTCCTTTCAGTGGTTTTTGTGTTATGCCTACACAAACACACAAAAAAAGAAAGCTCTGAACTTAGTTTCAAAAAAGTTTGAGTTGTTTATTAGGTACAGTCAACAAAAGAGTTAGGTGTATAATCAACAATATCGTCTTTCCACTTCGCTGTGTTAATATGCATTGTGTGTTTAACAACTTTTTAAAGAAACACACAGAAGAGCGGAGAAAAATGAGCAAGGTTCGCAGCATAATATGGAGAGTTGTTGTTTCTGTTAACCCCCACGGGAACGAGGTGTGAAGTTTGTAAGTTTTTAGACTCATCTGTAATTTAAAAAATTTACACTGGCCAAAGGAGAAATAAAATGTAACGACTTTAAACGCCAATAAACAACAACATAAATAAAATATTCGTTTACGATTTCGAACTCACTTGATCTGGTAAAGCACTCTATTCGGTTACAAAATATGAAATTCTACTTTGTATGAAATTTCGGACGCCTGCCGTTGGTCGCAAATAAAGCCTGAACTTTACAGGTTATAAGAGAGCTGAGCTCGGCTTTTCTCCATGTAATAAAATAGAGAATGAGGAAACTTTAGAACCGAATTATAGTGGGTGTATAATAACTTAAGTTGGGCACTGGGGTTGACAACTCCCGCCCCCTCTCTCTTAGGGCATTATCACACTGACGAATTGCTAGCATTTCGGGCCAGTGAGGCAATTCGTGAAAGGGTCCTCGCGTGAGAAGCAAGTTAGCTGCGACTACGCGGCGAGTTCTCCGCGATTTTACAAAATGGACACTTAATTGCTCGTCTCGTTTTCGAGTGTGCATGGAGTTTCTTACCCGTTTTTCTCCATAATGATTTACGCTTTGACAATTACAGAACTTTCGCAATTATTATGCCTTGTATCTTAATTGGCATTGGGCAGGGCACATTGCTAGCAGAACGGATGGCGGATGGGGCCGAAAAGTTCTGGAGTAGCGACTGCGAACCGGAAGACGTTGCATTGGAAGGCCTCCCACTAGGTGGACCGATGACCTGGTGAAGGTTGCAGGGATCCGCTGGATGCGAGTCGCACGGGACCGGTCAATGTGGCGACACTTAGGGGAGGCCTATCCAGCAGTGAATGTCTTTCGGCTGAAATGATGATGCCTTGTATCTGGGACTGAAAACATGCTTGCGAATCGCCAGTGTGATAATACCCTTACGGAGGTAGTCGTAATAAATGACTATCGGCCGATTTATACACGAATCACGATTAATATAAATCGAACGACCATAATAGTGGAAATCAATTACAATGATGAAGCAGATTTGTATTGTGAAAGTGTTCATACAGAACCATAAACCACAGACTTGTAAAGCCTTTTGAGGTTTTAATAGCCAATAAGGTTACTAATCAAATTATTTTTCGACACTATAAAAGTGAGGGAAATTCATTATTGTAAAGGTGGAAGCGCCAGGGTAGCCCGCGAAATTCCAGGTCATTGTCAGGTTGAATGCTGATCAAAATATGATTTGCGGCCGTAAAATTATGGCTCTACTAATTTATAATCATGAAAATCATCATTACAACCCTCCAAGCTCATTTATTACACTTATTTACATTTCATTATTGTCTTTGTTTCGAAAATTCAAAAGTGCCTGTAACTGGCCTACCTGAAATAAATGCTTCGATTTTGATTCTAATTAAATCCCATTGATTGGCTTTTTCATTAAATAGTCATTCAATGGGATTAAATTGTTTTTAATTACTACAATTCTGTAAACACATACCTTTTAATGCCTCGAATCATATTATGTTCAACATACAGCCCGACAAATGTCCAAAAACGTAAGATAATTTGAATATCGCTGGCTACCCTGACGCTTCCATCCTTACCAAATTGACTACGAACCTAAATTGCCGGTATACTCAAATCACTTTTATTATTCTTTGACAGTTGTATGAGTTAGCTGTGGTGCGGCAGATTGAAGTGTGTCAAAATTAATATAGAATTAATTTTCCTGACTGTACTTATGTCCTTTATAGACTTCATCCCATTAATCTTTTACTTCAAGCATAAAATCGTGGAAGCTGAAATCAGACAGCGAGTAAAGTGAAATAAATTAGGACTCAGTGGTTTTTAAATGTAGGTCCTAATTCGTTTGATTTCGTGCCGTCCGTCCATTTGTGGTTTGTTTTGCTCCAGATTAATTTAATTTAAAAAGGTTAGAGATCTAGAGGTTATTTATTTAGACACGTACTTAGGGTAGAATATTTTATTTTATATAAAAGCATAAAGAGTTGAGCCAAAAAATCTAGCGATCCACTAGCGACGGCCATCTTTCGCACTTGTGTCTGACGGAAAACTAGTCCCTATGCAGCTAATAAGCTCACTGTATTCTCTATTCAGCTGGAATTTTCTTATTCAGTATTTCAAATCAAACTTCAGTACAAGCACGAAATAAATCGGGCTGCCCGAAACAAACAAGTGCGTATAACCAAAATATAGAAAAATACCTATTCAAAAATACAACATGTATTTTTGGATAGGTATTTTAATGCATTTACCTCCACGGGAAACGACTGCCACGCTATTGTCCTAAGTTAAACTCCACTTAATACCACATAAAGGGTAAATAATCGTGGACCACTGTGTGAACAGGTGTACGTAATGGGTAACAATGGTCCGTTTAGCGTTACAAACACAATGTCCGACTGACCGCAATGAATAAAACAGGAGAACACAAAAGTGCTGCATTTAATTGTTTTGCAGCTTTCTAAAATTCTTTTCATATTGTTTGGTAGGTGGAAAGCTGTGGTTAGATGTAGTAGACTTACTTCTTGACCAGCGCATTGTGGTTTAAAACTGTTATAAGCAATTTGCTGGCAAGCATCCATGGGGGCGTTGTCAATGTCTTATCAGGTGTTTGTAGACGCAATGCAAGATGCTTGCATCCTGCTAGCATCTTGATCACGAAGTCCAGGTTTCATGTCAGTCATAAGTCACTGAACCTGTGCGCTTTAGTATGTCAGTTAACAAGATAGTCTTTCAATCTATGCTACAGCTATCTCACTAACAAAGTTGACGTGAATATTTAAGTATGGTCATCTTATCATCTCGTTAGACAAACTTTCCAATATCTCGAGATATTTAATAATTCACTACTTACTTTAGCAACTTTACACACATAGTCCTTGTTCTAAAAAAAGCCTTTTATCATAACCATATGAAAATCCACATACAATCATACATCCTTTCGCGTTTTGCGTACGCAAGCTATGCAATTTTGTCGAAACTATTACTTAGTATGTACCGCTCTCTTTGCGGGAACATTTTACGCATCCAATAAAATTTCGCCTAACAAGGAAGTACCTCGTTTATTTTTCTTGAAGAAAATGTTGTGCCCCAGAGGCTCATCGATGTTGGTTCGCCGGCGTTAAAGTACAGGAGGAATAATTCTTGTATATATTTACGGGAGCTCTCCCTCGAGGGTTTACCAAACTATCAGCGCTTACTTATGTTCGCCTGGTAAGTGTGGGTCGAACATCACTTGTAAATAAATACTGAGTTCGATAAGATTGAGAAAGGTGGACTGGAAAGAAAAAACTAAAATATCTTTTCGTTGATTTTTCCCGAAAGTTATTAATAGTACTTTGGTTCCTTTGCGAGAGCGAGACGGGCAGACGACATTTTGACTCGCGGGTAAAATCTGGAAGAGGCTGCTCAGGAACGTGGAGATTGGCCCAAGCAAAGCGTGGCCTGTGTCCAGCACAGGGTGAAGTCAAGCTGTGGATGATGAAAATTGCTTCAATTTAATGTGCAAGCCTTTTTTATTCCAGATTCTAGATTGTGATTTAAAATTTCCCATGGCAAAAGAGAAGACAATATTTTTGAAGACATTGTTGTTTCAGAACAGGTACTTACTTCGTACGTACTTACAGGTACTTACGTCGTATTGGATTGTAATTTATTCAGTGATTACATACGGGACCGACACGTGGTCGCTCACAATGGGCCTCATCAGAAGGCTTAAAGTCACCCAAAGAGCAATGGAGAGGGCCATGCTCGGAGTTTCCTTGCGTGATCAAATCAGAAATGAGGACATCCGCAAGATAACCAAAGTTACCGACGTAGCCCGAAGAATAGACAAACTTATGTGGCAGTGGGCAGGACACATTGCTCGCAGAACGGATGGCCGATGGGGCCGAAAAGTTCTGGAGTGGCGACCACGAACCGGAAGACGTTGCGTTGGAAGGCCTACCACTAGGTGGACCGATGACCTGGTAAAGGGTGCAGGGATCCGCTGGATGCGAGACGCACGGGACCGGTCAGTGTGGCGACACTTGGGGGAGGCCTATGTCCAGCAGTGGACGTCTTTCGGCTGAAATGATGATGAAATGATTGTTTAATGATTGTTTAATGAGTGTATGATGATAGGGTACTGTAATTTCGTGATAAGTTTATTTACAGGATCAATTTTCCAGGAACTAGTTTCAAATCACGCATGATTAAACTGAATGTATAATGCTAAATTGGAACAAACATTTTACAGAACCGATATTTGGAATTGAATTAATTGATTTAGAAAGCTTTCAGCTATTGAAATTCCACACAATTGCAATAAAATAATGAGTGATGCATTTCCATGTTGTTTTGACAAAGTTTCAGTAGTTGAAATGTTAGAGGTTCATGTTCTATCCAATGTTTCTGCAAATCTCGCAGTCAAAATTTAGTTTGCTGTAAGAAAACCCAATTCTGGGTTAAGCTCGCCGTTGTATAAGCTATATTATTGCATTTGTATGTTTATTTGTTTTTTGTGTGCAATAAAGAATAAAAATAAGAATATATGTAAAATTGAAGTATCTGTTTCTAATATCAAAATAACAGTTTTTTACTCATATTTGCATTCACATATGAAAATATTGTATAGGTACAACAAAAAATACTAATTTATTTTTAATTTTGGTCTTTCTGTTTGTTTGTTCCGGCTAATCTCCGAAACGGCTGGACCGATTTTGATGGGACGGGGCAGATAACTGACGTTATAAGGAGTAACTAAGGCTACTTTTAATTTTAGTAAAAGGATTAAGGATCCGTACAAAAAAAAAATTAAAACTTATGAAATTGTTAACAAAATCTGATTCAAATGCGGAAGTAATATTTTTATAATAATTTCTCGCGGAGTTTGTAATATAATGAAAGTTAATGAAATTCATAAGGTACACACGGCAGCACATGAAGTTGTACATTTCCAGTATAACTTGGCCTCGCTTGGTATAGATTTCCTATATAATGAGAGTTCCGCATAAACTACAATAGAATAGAATAGAATTTATTTATGCATTTTAGATACAGTACACCAGTAGTAAACTTTAAAAATTTGCTATAACTAAGGTACTTACATAGTTTCTAAGTTCTTAATGTATACTCACTAAGTTTATAAGGTACACTTTCACAAATTAAGTACTTAAACAGTAAGATCAAAAATCGTTGTCTAAATAACGATTATTAAGTAAAGCAAAATGCCATTGCAACCATGTAAATTAACGTACATTACTTATAGCATAAAACGATTGATAAATGTCCATTGACGGTATACATAAATAAAGTTCTTTACCTTCCGCGCTAGTTAAAACTGTGTTACGGCAAGGTAAGAAAAAAAACTGGTTTTGTATAGCTTGATTGGCCGTCGTGAGTACACTGTACATGTATTTTCATAAATATTTTGATAAGTAACGGTAATTTATTAATTTGATGAACATGAAATATAATGTAGGCTATTCAAAATTGAGCATTATTGTTGTTGGATGTTCTGGCTCTCGGTTGATGACTTGCCCCTATTAGGTAGGACTTGAGTATAACAGCCGAAATGTGGATGTACACGTCTGCTCAGCCTTTCTGGGAAACAGGCATGACATTTTGTTAATTTTGCTAATATGTGAATCGAGTAGTTTCTGCTGATAAAAATATCATTTCCAAAGCTCTTAAATGAAACTTCATTAGACACGTAAGGACACACACACATAGACCATCTCATGACTGTCAAAGATCTACAAATAACAGCCGGGACCAGCGACTTAACGTGCTTTCCGAGGCACGGAGGAAACTCGGGAGGAAACATACACACATATATTATATCACACTTGTAGTAATCTGGTTTTGAAGCTTCTGTATCGAGTTCCTTCCCCTTTGTTGCGGGTTGATCTCACAGGTTTGAACTTCGGGCTGGTACGTACTAATGAAATCGTGATGGAAAAACCAAATAACACTGCCCAAACTGGGAACCGAACCTAGAATCTCATGCTTAGCAGTAGAATTAGAGACCACTACACCAGCAAGGCAATAAAATTAGAATCAATTATATTTTCTTAACATGATTTTTTTTTTTTTTGCAAAGAAATTATATTTTACCCTTTTTGGTTGTGATATCCCACAGAAATTCTTGTCGTGAATTAATTTTACATTTACAACTAGAACGTATTATGTTATCATCATGGCATTGACTAAGCTAACTCGTTAACTACTAAAGTACCTATAGTGAATAATTTATGCGGGTCCACCGCGCAGGCTTCCTCTATCAAATGAAAAAATAATCACGGAGAAATCCGTGTACGGAGGTACACCAAAAAAAATATATAACCTGCTCCTTTTAGAAGCCGGTTAAAAAGGAAACTAATCTTATAGACACACATACAACGTGTAACAGAATAAACGCAAGACCTCCCGTGTGGTCTCTCGCACCATGAAACTAAGCATCTTTTGTTCTACGAGTTCTGGAAATCCGCAAAAAAAAAACATTTTCTATAGGAACGGACGCAATCAGCTGATCCACATGTATGGTAAAACTAAAAAAAAAATATGAATTTCCAAAAGTCATAGAACAAAAGTTGTTCAGTTTCATGGTCTGAGACACCACACGAGATGTCTTGCGTTTATTCTGTTACACGTTGTATATGGCACACTGGTAGTAATCTGTGCAGTGAGCACGCTACAGGGGTGTTGAACCTCCTGTATCGAGTTACTCTCCCTTTGTGACGGGCTGAACTCGGCGCCTCTGTTGTTGAAATCCACACAATACGGCGAGTAAGTCTCTTGTATTGTTTGAGCAACTGAAATTTGATCGCGACAACAAATACGTGGCTGAGTGTTGTCCTTTTCCGTTTAGATTTCTTTTGTTGTTCGGTATTTAATTAACAGGTTTGAGGGCTTTGGTTTTTTTCACTTAATAATTAGGTTTAGAAATACGAAGTGATTGATGTTTTTAGAACGTCAATTTGTTGATTATTTTTTGCTTTTGTAATGCTATTCTCATCTGTTAAGTGATTATCCTCTTGACATTATCCAGAACGTCTTTTTCTGCTATACTGCATCCTTTTATACGTCATTCTTTTTTTTTATTGTAAAATGGGTCTGCTCTTGCCATCGATCACACCTGATGGAAAGCGATAGATGAGGTCTAGGATGGAACGAGTGTGTCCAAAAATGCCTGTTCACTCTTGCTTTGAAGGCAGGCGGATTAAATGTAGTAGGGAACACAGATGCCGTCAGAGAGTTCCACATTTTGGTTGTGCGCATAATAAACTTGGAGAAGCGCTGAGTACGACTCGTCGGGATATCAACCAAGATATTGTCCAAAATCCGTCCCTTCCTATCATATCATCTATCACACTGTCCATCCATCGTGTTTTTGGTCTAACTTTAGTCTTATGGCTATAAGACTGGTAGGGTGTAATGTGGTGGGCTCACCACATTCATATCCAAGAGATTTTGCTCACATGACCATATTAGAACGAACAACCAATTTCCACACTCTGATCTTTATATTGTTCCTTTCTTTTCACTAAACATTTGTCTTAACATGACGGGTGAATAGATAACACATAATCACATCTGTAGTCTCCAAAGTGTTACGCAGAGGTGTATCTAATACATAGTTTACCTACATTTCGCCAGATATGTTTAAGTCCCATGTTATAATAGGTGACAATATTGCTATCAATCGGGCACAAATCCAGGCTGTTACTGAGAAAATCCTGATGGAAAAACCCAATAACACTTTGCATCAGCCAGGAATAGAACCCTAGACCTCTTGCTCAGCACTCACGCTTGCGACCACTAAACCAACAAGGCAGTTTCAGGTGAATACATGATATATTAGACATCATCAAGTATGTACATAAATAAAGCTATAAAGCTTACTTTAATATTTATTGCGCAAAATCAACTTAAAACAGGTACTTAATTTGCTTAAACCATTAGCATTTCTACTTCTGTTCCTAACTTAGGTATATTTGCGTTTAATTTATCTTCCTCTACTGTCACAGGGTACACAGATAAAATGAATTACATTGAATAATTTCTGCTCTTTTCATTACGTAATGGTTCTTGCTACGTGTCACGCGATTTTGGATAGGTTATAAATTCTATGGAAAACTAACTTAGATTTATGTGTTCTGTTTTTTCAGGCTGGCAAGCAGGTAGGAAGGTCGCTTGATGGAAAATTACTACGTCCATCTAGTGATAACTATACTGGGTGGAAGGGACACCGTCGCAGAAACGGTTATCACGTATTCAGTAGATATATTATTCAGAACCTTAAATTTCCGATGAAAAATTTATGTGGTTATAAAATTTTCACTGGTTATTAAAAAAAAAATAACTGTTTCCTACAAAAGTGCAATACTTACACGGTGAAAATGTATGAAACATCTGGTTTTTTTTAAATTACCGATGAAGAATTTCGGGGTGGCGGGGGGGGAATAGAATAATACCTTGTATGGTCGTCCCAATATTCAATTCAGTATAGTGGACAGACTAAATAGTCGTCAATACAGTGGTAACATTTCGAACTTGAGCTGGCCTACGGTGGTACGGAGTTTCAATAGAACAAATTATTCTATTTTAAAACCTCGGAAGTGCAGCCTAATGTATCTTCTACTCTAAAAATCAGGAGATTATTTAGTGTGTTTTTAATAAAAACTGTGAATAATTATTTAAGTACCTATCCTACACGTTTTGGTTTTAACATTGATGTCTTATTCAGGATGGCGTCAATGCCAGAAATAATATAAGTTAATAAAACACTTTCTATCAGAACCCAAAATTTAAAAAAAAAAATCATATTAAATGACTTCCAAAAGGTTTAAAAAAAAAAATCTGCTCTAAAACGTATAACGCAATGAGTGCCGTTGAATTGTCACTGTAAACGGCATCGGCACTGTAAATGAATTACGCAGCTATTCTGCTGGACTACTAATATGGAGCTCCGTAATCGGACCACCAATAATTACATTTTCAATTCAATTTACTCACAACCCTTCAGACTTTCCGAAAACCTTCAAGTAACCTATCTTTTTCTAAAGATTCAGGTACCTCACGTCTTTTAAACCAAACTAGGTTATCCCATCCAGTCAGGCATGTAAGTAAGACTTCACGTCTAAAAAGATAAAAGTAGGTAACTACACTTGAGAATTATTTTACTAACCTATTTTTAAAGAATCCATCAGCTGTGCCCTCTGTACATAAGTACCTTAGATCTTTCAATAGTAAACGAAACGTAACAAGAACAAAAATACAAGATGTCTTTTTGGAACCTGTTCTGTTCAAATTCTACTTCTTTTTTCTTCTTCTTTTTTTATCGTGTGCCTAACCTGGGGTCAGAGTTTTTATGCCACCCTGGGCCTCTGACTTGGCTTTACATGCTGTCGAGAAATATCAGTCTGGCATGCTGGTTTCCTCCCAATGTTTTCCTTCACCGGAGCAAGTGATAATGTACAATAAACTCAAACTCAAAGCATTTATTTCAATTAGACCATTACAGTCACTGTTGAATGTCAAAAAACAAAAAAAAAAGCGAAGTTATAATAACTTGAGAAAGTACTGTGGTTGCATATTCCAAAGCGTAGATATCTATGGAAAAGAATGGGCAAGAAACTCCATGGACTACCATGGAGACTTTTTAATCAAATTAATCAATATGCACATGAATCCGAAAAATCATAGGTGTTCTGACGTGTCTTGGGTTCGAACTTGAGACTTATAACTTCGTAGTCCGACGGTCACCCCACAAAAATAAAACTACTTAAAGTACTCCTTGCTTTCAACAAAACAGACTACTTTCCTTACTACTTTTCCAGACGGGGTACATAAATAATTTGGCAGAACTCAGTTTATTTTTAGAGGAAACTGCCTGAAGCACTAATGACTTGAACTGGCAGTCTGTCTATCAGGGTCTTAAAGTACGAGAGAATTCGGAACGTGAATGCTCGTTGTTCCATCCATGTTTTAAAATGCATTAGGCTGGAATTCGAGCTGAGGAATCGCTTCCTAAGCTTCTCTTGCAAGATTTATTTGTAGTTGCATGGATCCTAGTTATGTATATCAGACAACGTTTGACCAAATCAAATTTTATGAAACAGACAACTTCAAAAAAATTTTGATAATGCGTCCTTAACGAAGCCGAAGGGTATTTGGACCATACCTGGGAACCTATAATTACGGAAATATTTTTTCAAATACAAGTTTTTAATGTTATAACTTTATTTTAAATACCTCCATGACCCAATGCATCCCGCAGCACAATTTTTGATTGCTTTACATAGGGTACTGCCGTAAAACGTAGGCGTATTTTTTCACATAAAAAAGTCGTTTCCCAGCAATAATATCTGTATAGAGTTACTTAGTTTGACGTACAGAATGCTTGGTTGACGGCTTCGTGAAGGTTTCGTTTATACCCTGTATTTTGACAATATGTATAAATATGGATGGACGAAGCAAAAGGAGAAGGTACATACATAATTATGTAAGGATTCTAGCATATTTTCAAATTAAAAAAAAAATAAAAAAAAAAAATATTATTCTTATTATTTATTTATTTTATATTTATCTGTTTTCTGTTTTCCATTTTTGTTTATGTTTAGTAGTTTTTGTGCTTTAGTTACTGTAATTGGTTTCAAACTGTTGTAATTAAATAATTAAATAAATTAAATAAAATTAATATTGTTGTTGTATTGTTGTTGTTGTTTTGTAGTATCAGCCTACCTCCGTGGGAAATAGCGTGAGTTTGTTTTTATTCGGAGTTAAAACTTTAGTTCGAAACGAAGCACGCTTCGATTTAATTGTGGGTCTCTCTCAAACAATAAAACGTACCTACTTTAGGCATATCTGTTAACGAAATCACGTGCGTACAAGGTAGGTGCGTGTGAATATTAAATAATCTAGTTAAACAAGTTAAGTATTCGTGTGATAAACCTAACACTGTGTTATTCTGTTATTATTATGTTGACTTATTTTAAAGGAGCACCTAACTAGTGGCTCAGTGGTACGGTTCCGTCTTACGTGTCGAGGGTCGTATGTTCGAGCTCGGGCAGGCGCTTTACTATGTTATTTACATATTTATTTCACTGAGGTGCCTATGAAGGACAGGAGTGTCGCATGAGGTCCTGGGTTCGATTCCCGGGTTGGGAATTTTTTTCCAACAGGAATTTCTCAGTAGCAGCCACGGAGTCTGGATTTGTGCCCGGTTGATGGCAATAGGCTCGCCCCCTATTACATGGAACTTAAAACATAACTGGCGTAATGAAAACGAAATGAGGGTGTACTACTAGTTACAACTATGTATATGCCGTACCCTTCGGGGATTACAGGCGTAATGTTATATTATGTTAGATATCTATAAAGATGATGTATTTCAGTGATATGTTTGTAAATGCCCCTACGAACGATCAGAAAAACATTGTCGAAGGTAAAGTTTAGGACAAATACACAATTCAGATTGGTTACAAAAATGAGTAAGTTTCAGCTACATTCCCACCGAGATTTGTAACATTTCCTGATATTATTTACAGTTTTTCCCATAGGAGTTTTGAAACTAGAAAAAGGGAATTTCAGCAGTTTTTCATAGTTACAGCTGAAGTTTCACAACGTGGGAAGTACATTGAAACGCTTTTCAAATGTGGATTGAATGAACTAAAAATTCCTGTATCGCTATTCATGCCTGCTACTACTAGAGAGGTAGTTTGGCAGGACACATGGGTCTAAAAACTTATCACAAAACATTTTCGAAAAATAGTGTTACATCTATATTATACCGATTTTATATTTTCCATAGAAACAGAAATATCCAATTATCTTTTTTTTTTAAAAGACATTTCGGAAATCTTCTCTGAAAACTTTTAAAACTTGTGTACCCTGCTTTTTTTTTTTTTTTTTAACGTGATAAAATCATCAAATGAGTCCTCCCACCCAGGGCAGAGCGGGAGGGACTGTCAGACTTGTACTGACTAAAATCCACGGTGTCCTTCAGTAGCCCTTTATGTTCCAGGGTCACGGTAATTCTATGAGTCCCGCGACCCGATAAATTAGCTGAGGCTCGAACTTGCAAACCACTGTTCACAGGGCGGCCGCTGACACCTTCGGGCTACTTACTCCGGTTGTGTACCCTGCTTATGCGTATGAAGTGTCATTAAAATTTAGTTATTTCGAAAAAAAAGGACTTGTAAGTTTGCATGAAATGTAAGTTGTAAACTCTCTTAAGAATAGATGTGAATATCCAAAAAACGGCAATGGTAGTTCAACCAGTTGTTGGTACCTAATTAAAAACTTCTTGCTCCCCGCGCCAGTCATACCCATTTTAGAAACCAGAGAGGAGGTTCAAAGATATCACTTAAAGTGAGGTTTATTGCGAATCTATACTATACTATATACATACAATATAATAAAGCTGAAGAGTTTGTTTGGTTGAACGCGATAATCTCAGGAACTACTGGTTCGATTTGAAAAATCTGGAACGTCTATTGAAGTCCGTGGCGGTGAAAAGGTTAAAAAATCTTTGAGGGAATTGACACTTCGAACTAAATATATCTTTATCTTTAACTCTGTCGAGACCGAAGTGATGTTTCAGGAATTTTGACTTAAAAAAAGCAGTGGTGAATAAAATTAGCAAATGGTTAGAAAAAAACGATAAAATAGAATCTCATAATACATCTAATTCTATTCTTGAGTGAAACATTGTCTAAGTAACAACGCAAAGTAATAATACAAAACTTTAAATAATAGTCTTGTCATTCACATTAATTTGTGATAAATAAATGTAGCTTATCTAAATATATAAACAGCAAACAAAATTTATCTAAATTGCCTGAACGCGGCTGTCGTTTGTGTGTGTTTAAGAGAAGCTGGACAAAAGATTAGCGGCACGAGTATGTGCAAAAAAAGAACAAAAAAATTCTGTCCACATACTTCGTAAATCGTACTTCGTAACGTCATAAATTTTGAGTATTGTTTTTCCTCATGGCTCGATAGATGGCGTTGCTCGATTAAAAAGCAAGCTATCGTTACCTGTCCGCCAATTACATAAGGACTCACGCATGATTGATTCTAAATACAGTTCTACCACAATACAAGTTATAGTTTTATTAAACAAAAGTATTCAAGAGTCCCTCGAGATATTGTGTACTTGAGATATTTGCAAAATTATGAAGCCCACGGTCGTCTTCTTCCTTATCTTTTAATGGTTTATGTGTGTCTGAGGAGTTCAGGGCTTAAGCCGTGTTTGCCTAGGTTGATCCGTGGATGGGTGACCATGCTTTTGAGCATACAAAGTTTCTCCCGGCTGTCATTTGTAGATCTTTAACAGTCGTTACAGGTAGTCAGTGGCCTGAAAGTCTGACAACCAGTCTTACCAAAGGGTACATTAACCAGTACTAACTGGGTTGCGGAGGTCAGAGAGGCAGTCGGTCCATGTAAAATACTGGTACTCAGCTGCATCCGATTAGACTGGAATCCGACCCTAACATAGTTGGGAAAAGGCTAGACAAAGGATGGTTGATATGTATGTCTGGCGAGATAGGCACACAAAACATTTTCCATTGGGGGGAAAATCTGCATGAGACGGCACAGAAACGTAGAGATTGGAACAAGCAAAGAGGTGGCCCTCTTCATACCCAGAAATGGGTGAAATCACGCTGGAGTTGATGACGATGATGCGTATTTTCAAGGTAATCTTAATCTTGAGAACCTGGTAAACCTGGAAAGTTGCAACGAACTTAGAGTACCTTGGACTAGCTAAAATAATATATTTTCTTTTCCATACTTTCTTCTTTATCGTGTGGTTAGTGTCTAACCTGGTGTCAGAGTTTTTGAGCCGCCCATGACCTCTGATTTGGCTTTACATGCCGCCGAGAAATATCTCTCAGTCATGCTAGTTCCTTCACGATGTTTTCCTTCACCGAAGCAAGTGATAATTATATTATAACTATGTATACTAGCTAACCCCACAAACGTTGTTCTGCCATATAATTATATTTTTCTTGATAGGGACACCCTATTACCTAGCGGTGTGAAATATGCTGTATGATCTGTTCTCATACCTACCAAATATACATAAAAAATTTCTTAAAAATCGGTGAAGCCGTTTCGGAGGAGTGCGACCACAAACACCGTGCCACGAAATTTTTATATGTTTAGATTTCCATTGGGAGAAAAGTCATAAGGCGCACAAATATTTGTACAAACGAGTCTACTTCAATCCTAAGTCCTAGATAAATCTCGGTATATACTACAGAAGTTCGATACTCCGTGTGACGTCACAGGCTTCGCTCGTTGTGCATGCAGGTGTAACTGCTTATTATATACACAGTACACACTGCAAGGCGTAGAACTTGCTTATCGAAACGAACTTCATACAACAACTGTGAGGATATTTCAGTTGCGACTTGCAGACTTTGTGAAGAATGTTTTCGGTATATTTTGATAAGAAATGGAATGTGTTTGAGTTTTATTATTTGTTAAAACTTGCCTCTCACTGTCAGCTTAGAACTAATACACTTTTAACCCATCAAAGGTTCATCACTTTATTCTACTATCTCACTAATATTATAAATGCGAAAGTTTGTGAGGATGAATGGATGTTTGTTACTCTTTCACGCAAGAACTACTGAACAGATTTAGATGACATTTGGCACACAGATAGTTAATAACCTGGACACAAACAACACAACACATAGAATACTATTTATCCCGATAGTAAAATACCGTAGGACAATTACGCAACTCCACGCGGACGAAGCCGCGAGCATAAGCTAGTAATTTATACAAGAAAGTACCAAGTTAAAACAGTTTCAAAACTAATTAAAAATTATCGAAATAAAGAAAAAACGCAGTACAAAAGTTTAAAAGGGGAAAACTCGTAAACTTGATGCAGCGCACAAAAAATCTTACAACACCAGATTCTTTTATGTTGCTCATAAAAATTCATTAAACTTTACTTAAAAAAAATAAGCTGGACCAAAGTCGGTAACAAAATTTGAAACACCCAATTTTCTTTTCAAGACTTATGTAAAATGGCCGCGGGCTCTGCGGTAATCCACGGGCCAAATGCCCTGAGATTATGTATATTGGAACATAATTGGATATAGGATAAGAAGGTAAATGAATGGGATCCTTCGTGACATTTGAGCTTTTAATACGTTTTTCATTGGTTACCAAGTACTGGGTTTATTAAAGTAGGTAGACGTGTAAAAAGTGTAAACGAACCCTGCACGAAACCGTCACCCAAGCATTCTGTACATCAAATTAAGTAACTTTTCGCAAAAAATATTGCTGGTTACGGTAGGACTCATAAGACGCACTGAAAATATTGTGCTGATGCATGCATTAATGCATAATGTCAGATGAGGTATGCAAAGTAAAATAACATTAAAAACTTGTGAACAGGTTGGAACTTTGTCCGTCAATATTACTGTAACAAGAACTTTCCCAGGTTTAGAACAAAAAATGATAGCAATGACGGGGAGAACTTATGCCTTTCGGTTTCGTTAATGGTATTTTTACACCCTTTATAACATAACTTCACGCCCCTAATTGTCGAAAGTTACGTAGCTAATAGTGCATCCCACATTTCACCAGTTTTTAAGTTATATGTAATAGGGGGCAAGCCTTATGCCATCAACCGAATACAAACCTAGGCTCTGTGGCTGCTACTGACACAGTTTGCGCGCCCTTGGAATCGAACTCAAGACACTAGGCTAATGACGCAGTATATAGTCTACTAGGTACTAATATCAGTTAATAATTATGTCACAAACAGCAGAAAGGGGCGCTTTCACGACAATGATGAACGGTCAATCATTAATCGCAATGCCCATCGCATAAACAGTGTGATAATGACGGTCGTAATTAGCCACTTAACCCGAACCAGGCCATTCGGGGTAATATCCGTGTTGATGATAAAATCAACCGTTTCGACCCCGGGTACATGCTGTTATAGTAACGATAATTATCGCAAAGGAGGTAGGTATACTGTATAGCTTTCCTATCAATTCGATGGGGGCCGGTAAAATCATTTTAATACAGATGTGACACAAAGTCTTAGAAGGATTCAGTACATTCTTCTAGATAGAATACACACACACACTATATCTACATCTCTTTTTTTAGTATCTCCTTTTGCAGGTATGCTGGAACAGATTTCTTTAGAAATAAGCATCACCTTTAAACTATTTTCTGTTCCTTTCTTCTTTTGGTTTAGGCGCAGAAGACCTAATTCTCAAAATGGCAACAGAGTCGTAAAAGGACTAGTTCTCAAAATGGCAAATTCTCTAAAAGCCTAATTTTCTGAATGGCCAATTCTCTAAATGGCTAATTACCAAAATGGCACATTTTCCGTAATTGAGATTATTCTTATAAATAAAAAATAAAACATTTTTTTAAATAAATAATTTGAGTCTGAGCTTGTCGGTTCCGAGAAAATCAAGCCAATTTTAAGTTATATCTGTCACTTTTGTTTATTTTCAAAATTAAAGAATTTAAGAGTTATCAAAACCATTTTGAAAGTTTTTAATTAAAGGATCAAACGAAAGTGATAAATATAACATCAATTTAGTTTTGTGTTTTAACTGAAATGATTAGTTATGTCAACACTTATGGGATTTCTGTTCTCACTAGAAGTACGTTTTGGCGTAGTTCACACATTCTTACTGTGCAAAACTCGCACTAATGTGAATTTACCCTGCTTTGGATTTGCTAGTAGTATATGCCTCAGATAAAATTAGACTCGAAGATTATGTAGCAGGAAATTGGTAAGGACAAGTAGGAGATGAGAAACAAGGATAGTGAAGTCTCATCAATATAATAATATTCATATAATGTTTCTTAAAAAATCAATTTATTAGTGAACATTAGTAAAAAGGTAATACACTTTTAAGTAAACATAATAAAAAGATATAATAAACACATTCTAGTAAAAAAATATGGATTTCTTCTTTAGCGCCAACTCCGAGAACTCGGAAAAAGGCCTGGATAAACAAGAAAGGCTGTGTGATGCGTATTAATGATGAATATGGTTAATAAATAATGATTTAATATACATGGAAAATAATCCTGATGCATTTAGTTATCTCAGTAGAGAATTGGCCATTTAGAGAATTAGGCTTTTAGAGAATTGGCCATTCAAAGAATTAGGCTTTTAGAGTATTTGCCATTTTGAGAACTAGTCCTTTTGCAACTCTGTTGCCATGTTGAGAATTAGGTCTTCTGCGCCTAAACCTTCTTTTCTATATTTAGTGTGTAAATAAATTGTAAAATAAATAAATAGATGAATAAACAATATTTGACCGACGAAAAATAAATGTTCCGTTCAAAAGTGCGATCAAAATTTATTAAACAGTTTTCATTTTCAATAACCTATAAATATTTGAATGCCAGAAGGATCATTTGTGCTGAATCCTTGAAGAGCATGTCACGACGTCCCTTAGACGTAATTTCTTTTTTTTTTTTTTTTCGGACGGGAAATAGCAAGTTATTAATGAAGGGTACAACGGTCTTATTCCAAATACCTATTTAGATAAGTTGACGACGAAAATAGCTTAATTTATGCTAATGCGTTGTTGATAAATATCACTTTCCTAAAATTCACACAGCTGCTAGTTTTATATCCCGAGTTAACTCTTTCTAGGTTACTTGTAGCTGTTGCAAATTGGGTTTAGTTAAAGAGTAGATAATTTGATAGTACTAGGAAGACATAATAATGTAGTTAGTTCTTACTCGACCTTATTTCAATTTAATGCTAATGCATATAAAGGGTGTAAATAGACCCTTAACATATCCGAAAGGCACTTGTACCCCCCGTTTTTGCGATAATTTTTTTGTTCTAGACCATTCCTGGGAACCTTCTAGTTACGGAGATATTGGGGGTCAAAGTTCCAACTTTTCCACAGTTTTTTTTTTAAATACATATTTTTAATGTAAGATTTTTACTTTACACACCTCCACGACCCCCGTACTATTCAATCCATCCATCATCACAATGCTCCGAGTGCTTTCCATCGAGGCCTACCGTAAAACGTGATTTTTTCGTCGATTCCCAGCAACAATTTTTGCGTAAAGTTACTTAGTTTGATGTACAGAATGCTTGGTTGACGGCTATGTGAAGGGTCTGTTTACACCCTGTAGGTTTCTTTTGGATATGTTGAAAACTGCCACGTAGGGAAACAAAACGCTAAAAGTCATAAACAATTGGAAAAACAATCTACCTAGCCTTTTCCCAACTATGTTAGGTCGGCTCCTAGTCCAACCGGATGCAGCTGAAACCCAGTATTGTACATGGAACGACTGCCTATCTGACCTGCACAAGCCAAATAGTACTGTTAATACGATAAAGATAGAAAGGAAGGAAGAAAGAAGAAATATTTATTTGTCGCAGGGACATGTCGTGCATAATACAAAATGACAAAAAAAAAAAAAAAACGAGACTCCATGGCAAGACTGGTTGGTTCTCAGACTTTCGGGCCACTGACTACCTGTAACGACTATCAAAAATCTACAAATGCTTCATGCTTCTTGTTTTAACGTGCTTTCCGCGGCACGGAGCAAACTCGGTTTGGAATGGATGATTACCCATCTAAGGACCGACCTATGCAAGCACGGCTAAACCTTGAAACACGACCTGTGAGGCTGTTATTATTTAGCCACGACCTCCTCTTTGAAAAAGGTAAGTATTAAAATGTATTGATAATGATCAGTACACACTGATACCAATAATACTTTTAATTCCGTAAATGCCCAATTGAACCGGGATTCACATCAGTGAGATTAAATCTAAAATTCCTATAGCGCTTGCTCAAAGCGGATTTGAATTTCACCGTTATTATTATGAACGTGTTTATCGAAATAATCAAAAATGTTATATATATCATCAACGTTTTTATTTTCTTACTTATTAACTTCATAACTGAAAATGTCGAACAAGTAAGTACTCCGAAGTTGCCATTTGTTGCTTAAATAACGAAGTCATCGAAAACGAGTGTCAATTATGACACGATTTCAATTATCGGGAAGTATTTATAGAAAAGTACTGTAACGCCTTGAACACAATATTTTTGTGACTAATTGGCGCGAACCGAGACAAAAATATATATATAAAAAATGACCTTCTTCATTTTTATTTTTAAGGCGATAATGTCACTTACTGAGTAGAATTAAAATACGACACACTTGTATAAATAAGCCTCAAAAAGATAATAATCATTTGAAACACCTCAAAATCTGTCTAGTCTTAGTCGGCTTTCAGTCTAAATAAATGCAGCTGAATAACACGTGTTTCAAACGCTCCATGTAAAATACTTTTGTACATTACATGGAGCGTTCGAAACACGTGTTATTATGGAGATTAAGCCAAACTGAACTGGACTGCCTCGTTGGTCTAGTAGTCGCGAGGTCCTGGGTTCGATTCCCAGGCCTTGCAAAGAGTTATTAAATTGTTCCTTTAGGAATTTTTCAGTAGCAGCCACGGATGATGGCAATATGCTCGCCCTCTATTACATAGGATTTAAACATTGCTTGCGAAATGTGGGTGTACTATATAAGGTACACTTCTGCCTAACCCTTCGGGGATAACAGGCCTGATGTTATGATGATGATTAAGCCGAAGTCGTTGATAAAAAAACAGAAATTTATAAGTGGACACTAAAGTTTGAATGTCAAGCGCCGACGAAAACAGAAAAAAACGTGCTCTTAAATCCCCGCATACATCAGTGTCCTTGAAAATTTAATATCGGACACTGCAGCATGTCAACATAAATTCTCGCAGTAAGCGTTATTAACACTACATATTTTAAGACTCCTCTTGTACTAGGTTAAAAGTTTATTAATAGTGCGAAGTAATTTGAAAGTGCTTGCTGGGCCGTGCCAAGTATTTTCAGTTGATACTCTATTGTGAGTACTTAAGCCGAGGACAAACAATCAGGAATTCCACTTGGGGGAGGCCTATGTCCAGCAGTGGACGTCTTTCCGCTGAAATGATGATGATGATGATGATGAATTGTGGCTTGTTGTTCTAGGTGCTAGATGTCAGCTGTTTCGGTTATGTAATCGTTTTACCTTGTTCATTTAGTTATGCTTTCTTTATCGTTTGGTTAGGGCCTAACCTAGTGTCAGTTTTTGTGCCACCCATGGGCCTCTGACTTGGCTTTACATGCCGCCGAGAAATATCTCTCGGGCATGCTGGTTTCCTCACGATGTTTTCATTCACCGAAGCAAGTGATAGTTATACAATATGCACATGAATCCGAAAAATCAGTGGTGTGTGGGTTCGAACTCGAGACCTATGACGTGGCAGTCCGACAGTCACACCACTAGGCTATCACTGCTATGTCATTGAGATAATGCGACATATCCACTGCGGTTTTTGAGTACAGTGGTGGTAGAATGGTGTGGCCATTACAATAGTAAAACGAAGCGGTCGTTTCACCTGGCACACAGTGTAGCTATAAGCAGTAAGCGATGCTCCTACCTGTGTGTCTTCAGCTTTACAATACCTTTGACATTTGCTTTTTCCTTTGAAGTATTGTACTGAGTTGTTCACTAAGGCGTCCTTCTAGGTATATTGATATTAACTTTGCTATGATTTATCATTCTGATGTTACCTATTTAAGGCCTAACTATTCATACACGAAATATTTTCAGAGAATCATCTAACGGCTATATCGAAGCCATTTCAAGGGATTTTTTTTTCTGAGTATATTTTTATAAAAAATAAATAATTTAAAATGACTTGACCCACAAAATAAATACTGGCTCCTTATTTTTGAACTTCCATTACGCTAGTTTACTTACGTCGTATTTACCTACTGTCATTGTTGGAATGTGGGAGTAAAGGTTATATGCAAAAAGTCGCAAACATTTTTAGAATTATAATAATTTCTTAAAAAAAAACACTCAGATAATTTTTTGCTTTCGTTGCTATGGCGACTTTACGACTTATAGAAGTTACTCTTAAAAAATTTCGTGTATGAAAAGATAGACCTTATATAAGGTTTCATTTAGTATCTCAATAATCAAAGCTTTAAGTTTTTATTTTTATAAAAGTCATCCTGTTGACATTTTATGTATTTCAGAAAGTGCCTACACACAGTAGTTGACATGCAAGTAACTACTAGATTGTACAAATAACCCGCCCAGCCTCCTATCTCCATTCCCAGTTGCCATTGACAACAGCCCTGGCATAAAAATGCTAGTATAAAAATCCCATTTATATCATGAACAACCCCGCCTTTTCAGCGTGTAGTCTTTGACGTACAATCGTATTGACCTTCAAAATAACGATTATTTTTAATTGCGCAGAAATAACATAAAAAACAGTTTTTGTAACTCATGTTGTGGATTCTTTATTTATTTGGTAAATTGGGTAGCATGTGCCCTGGGAGACGACATACGTCAGAAAGGCGTAACGAGGTAACGACACACGGCGGCACATCAAGTTCTTCTTAACCAGTATATCCTGACTTCGCTTTGTATGAGCTTCCCGTACGATGAGAGATCAGCTTAATTTGGTTTTGCATAGCTTGATTGGCCACCGTGCGTACGTACGCGAAGACTTTTGTTGTAACGAAAATTAAATTGTGTACAAAATTGTTTCGCTGCAAAGGAACATAGTTATTATTATAACTATGTCCTGCGTGTCCTGTTGTTTGTTCGAAATCGCCAAACTAGTAGCTCAGTTCTGGGCTGACACAATTTAGATTGCTATCGACAAGCTAAGAAGAAGAATAACTATGTATAAAAAAGACTTTCTCGTCCTCATCATCTCATCATCTGCCTGCCTTTTCCCAACTATATTGGGGTCGGCTTGCAGTCTAACCGGATGCAGCTGAATACCAGTATTTTACATGGAGCAACTGCCTATCTGACCTCCACAACCCAGTTAGTACTGGGTAATACGATACCCATTGATAAGACTGGATGTCAGACTGTCGGCCCACTGACTACCTGTAACAACTGTCAAAGATCTATAATTGACAGCCGGGATCAACGGTTTAGCGTGCTTTCCAAGGCATGGAAGAAACTCGGTATGTAATGAAGGCCACCCATCCACGCACAACCGAGGCAAGCGTGGCTTAACCTGAAGATCGATCCGAGTGACTGTTATTATTTAGCCATGAGCTCCTCCTACTACTCTACTTTATCGTATTTACTGTAAAATATTCTTAAATACACTGACAGATAAGGCTCATCCTAAACTAAGTTGGAATTAGGAGTATGAAATTTTGTTAACATTTATGTAACTACTAATGGCATTAAGGGGGTAAAGAGGGGGTTGAAGGTTCGTATAAGTTCGGTAAGAAAAAAATATTAAAAATCACCAAGCTTGATCGCATTGTTTTACGAAATGTTTGACATTATTATTTTGCCAACCTGTAAGCTTTTTGAAGCCTTTAATTCTTTTCTGCTTTTGATAGGTACACGTATCCCCTTTTTAGGATTCCGTAGCCGAATGGAAAAAAACGAATCCCCCATAAATTCGACATGTCTGTTTGTCTGTCAAATCAAATCAAATCAAAACATTTATTTCTTTGCAAACATGGGTAATAGGATGTACATAGAATATCCTTTTAAATAAGTTTCTCCACATTTTGTCGTCACATTAACATGCAAATAGTTTGTTTAAAATTATATATTTAAAATAAGCAGAATGTCATTGGAATGTTATACAATAAAAATAAATAAAAAATGTCAACATGGTCAAAAAATTTATTACTGTCTTAATAACTGCCTGTCTGTCTCTCCGTCCGTAGGTCACAGCCACTTTATGCCGAAACTATTACGACTACACAGTTGAAACTTGGTAGGTAGATGTATCGGACGGAACCCTGTGTGCGTGTGCGACTCGCACTTGGCCGGTTTTTGTTAAAAAAGAATTAAAAAATAAAAAAAGGTACACGTACATATTTTTATTTTTATTTCAGGCCTGTAAAGTAAATAATGTATATATGAGAAAGTTAATAAAAAACAATAGCCAATGAAATGTTCGTAATTTATATTTTGATCTTGTTTATTTTATTTTTGTTTTGAAAGGTTAAAATGAACGGCTAAGTTTATTTACCTACACTCTTTTGTTGAACACAATAAAATTACAGTGAGATATAGGGTCAAGAACCTTTATTTAAGTACTGGCAATTTGTATTTATTAGTAAGTAATTTATTCCATTAGGGTACAATGGGGTTCATTTGGAACTAGTTACCATCACAACATTAATATAAGACCTTTTACGCAGTATCCAGATATAGAAAAACAATGCGGAACATGTAGTAACAAGGTGCTTCATGAAATATACATACATAGTACGTAGCACTAGATTTATCGGGCAATAGTCCTGAGGGTAAATTGGACATGGACTTTACAACACATACATTTGGACTTCTTGGAGGATCATCATCGCTGATAGAGCACTTTGTCTAGGCGGTGTAGGAAACAAGAATATCGCTTTTTCAGTCAACCATCAGGAAAGCGCCGAAATACCGGGAACTCAAAACAATCAGTAAACATGGTAAAGATCCCGTGTCTAACACTGTTTTAAGCTTTCACGGTTTACAACTAAACTTATACTGTCACTTACGGGATGTCTTCCGTGATTGTTCATTATTTTGAGCTCCCGATATTTCGGCGCTGTTGCAAGCGCCATGATCGCGGGTTGACTGGAGAATGCGGGTGGATGGAAAATAAATTGAGTAGTGCGCTTAGTGTCGAGTTCCAGTAGTGCGCGTAGCAAAAGACAAAGAAAGAGGGTAGATAGATTTGTCTGCTCTTAACAATTTATTTTACTGTCGGAAGATATCCCGTAAGTGACAATATGAGTTTATCCCGTTTCTAGTGTTAATGAATACCATCAGGAAGGCACAATGTGTAGAAAGCCACTCTCACCGGCAGCATTTACCTGTAATGTCATAGTTCAAACTCGAGCATTAAATCAGTGAGTGAGGAGACCTGAGCATTACAGCGCGCAGCCTGTAACAATACAATTTGTAACAGTCACTGGTTTCAGTACAAAATCGAATCTTGAATTGTTACGTTACAGGCGAATGCTCCGCTGACGGGAGCGCCTGAAGGCTAGCCGGCTGTCATAACCAGAGATTGGTATAAGGAAGTATATTTGCCTAAGCTTCAAGTAAGTAAGTAAGTAACATGTGGATAATACCTGTGTATAAAATCCAGGAATTATTTAAAATTGACGGCCTCGTTGGTCCAGTGGTCGCAAGCGCGACTGCTAAGCATGAGGTCCTGGGTTCGATTCCCAGGTCGGGCAAAGTGTTATTGGGTTTTCCCTTAGGAATTTCTCAGTAACAGCCACGGAGTCCGGATTTGCGCCTGGTTGATGGTAATAGGCTCGCCTCCTATTACATGGGACTTAAACATAACTGGCAAAATGTGGGTCTACTATTAGGTAGACCTCTGCCTAACCCTCCGGGGATTACAGGCGCGATGTTGTGTTATGATTTAAAGTTCCCAAATAAATCTGTTAAAAATTTGCACAATGCAAACCGCTAGGATACATTAAAAGTTAAATTGTTACCGTATTCCTTCGGTTGACAGTACCAAACTTTTATCAATTCCAAGAATTTCAAAGTTCGCGAAAAGAAGTAAGTTATATTTAAATTCATTCGCTTCGTTCTATTTATGAAGTCTATGACTAAATTGTGAAAGTACGATACGCGAACTTTTCCACTTCTTATCTTTTCCCGTTGAGTTCTGAACGATCACTGCTAAGTTCCGCCGTGATAATGCTCAACGAACTGTGAAATGAAACTTGAAAGTTCGTCTTCGTTTTTTTTTTATTTTGTGCCACGATTACGGTGTCACATTTTAGGGTTCCGTACCCGAAAGGTAACCAACGGAACCCTATTACTAAGCTTCCGCTGTCAATCCGACCGTCTGTCTGTCAGCGGGCTGTATCTCATGATCCGTAATAGGTAGACAGTTGAAAATTTAACGGAATGTGCATCTGTTCCCGCTACAACAACAAATAATGAACAAAAAAAATAAATTTCCGTGATATCGCAATGTCTAGATCAAACTCTCAGGTTCACATTGCAGGAGACAGCATGGCATGGTGACGTGTCAGTATGGTAGTAGCGATCCACAGCAGTGAGGGAACGATAATATCGCAATTTCGGGTAGAACAAGTGCCTTTCGGCTTCGTTAAAGATATTTTTACACCCATTACGTTTTTTTAGTCTCGTATATTATTGAAGCAATAACACGGATAACACCCGCTTTTACAACAAATATAATTTACACGCAATCCCCCACTCACTTGCTAATCGCCACGATTACGGCAATATCCGACGCAATTTCATTGAAATGGACTGGAAATCAGTGCGATAAACCACTAATCTAACATTTAGCTTACGACCAACATAACATCGCGCTTGTATTGTTTAACATACACAATATAATTTTACAGAGGTGTATTATTTAACAATCTCAAAATAACACAACATAACATAACATCGCGCCGGAAATTCCCGAAGGCAGAAGTGTGGCTGGTACACCCACATTTCACCAGTCATGTTTAATTCCCATGTAATAGGGGTAAAGCCGAATCACCGAATATTAAGTGAATTGAAATTTTCTTTATTATTAATATTCGAAACGGGATATTTACCATGTTTACTGTTTTTCATGAGAACCCGACATAAAAAAAAAAATAAAAATAAAAAAAAATAAAAAATATATATTTATTAGTAATCTTAATTTCGTTCATCACCATCTACCTGCCCTTGTCCCATGTCACTTGGGGTCGGCGCAACACGTTGTTTTCTTCCAATCTCCTCTGTCAACCGTCACGCTTTCATTTACTCCTTTAACTTTCATATCATTCCTCACACAATCCATCCATCGTTTTTTATTGGTCTTCCTCTCCCTCTCCATCCATCAACGTTTAAATTCATCACTCTTTTAGTCACTTGCGATTCGTCCCTCCTCATAACATGTCCATACCAAGACAGTCGATTCCTTTAATAATAATCTTAATAAGCCCTCACCACCGGTAGCTTGGACCCCGTTCCCGATACCGGTGGGCTACAATTTTTTATATTTTTAAATGTTTTTTATATTGTTTTTTCTAAGGAATATTTAAAAATGTAATTAATTTGTATAGAAATAAATAAAGGAAATAATAAAGCAGTTTATTGAAATTGAGAAAAAAACCCAGAAATTGCAAGGTTTAGAATAATTTGTTTTGTATTTTAGTACCATATTTTACACAAGGCTTCCTTATTAAATGAAAGTACTAAGGAGTTTTGAATATGAGTACCCCATGGGGTTAAACAGGGGTTGAAGTTTGGATGGCTCGTCATTTTTGCCCGAGGGAAATCCTATCGGGCCCAGCTTGTTACAACTAAATCACTTGACGACTAAGCAACGTATAAGTCTAGATTACCGTCGCCTAAGTTTATAAGCCTTACGTATAATGCAGGTGTCGCTTTGATCCCTAATAGTTAGTTTAAGCTCTCAGTGGCCGCAACCTTTGTGCTCATAATATCCACTTTAAAGGCGGAATTGTTGGGACCAACATAATAGGACTCTGTTTGGGATTAGAGCTGCTTCAGAAGTATACAATGGACAAATATGTACGGTGTGTAGTGTTTATAAATTCTTGATACAGAGGACTTTGGAGCTGAGCTTGTGTGTGGGACTAGGACGTGAGCTGAGTTATTGTTTAGGAATATTTTTGGCTTTATTGGCGTATATTATGTAATCTATATTGTTCGCCTACTTTTTCCGTAAGCTTAATTTCTCTCTTCAACATGTTTTTCTTATAATCTTCTCTGACAACATGTTTTTTTTTATAATCTCTTGCTTTATGCGAAAGTACAGTCAGTCCAGTTATGTTTTCACTAATTGCAAAAGTATAACTACATACGTCATAGTCAAACTGATAAGCTCACTGATTGTTTCGCTACAATATTGTTATGATGATTTTAAAACAACATGTGAACTGTGTCACCTTATTTTGGTAGACGATAAGGAATATCATTTAGAAACAGTTATATATCTTTTGATTGGCCTTCGAAAATAACACGTAGAAATAACAAATAATGTTTGCTTTAGGTATAGTCGGCAAAAATCTAAACTAACGCCGCCGACATCTTGTTTTTTCAATGCACGTTCAGATGGACTTAAATAGATGACTCTGCACTGCAGTGTAAACGTGGTGTTGCTCTAGAGTGTAAATATCGCTGTCAGGACATTACAGGAATTGATGGGCGCCACTGAAAGTGCCAAACTCGATGCCAAATTTTGTCAATTCATATTGCAAAGAAGACGAATGCAGTTCACAAAACAACAAACGCAGATGTGAAAAGGGTAATAACTTAATTTTAGTTCCAAAACATCCAAGCAGTGCAGTTTGTAGTCCTATTACTAATTACCTAACAAAACGATGACAGATGCACACATCACAATCCGCCATTTTTCTTTTATTTTCGAAAAAATAGAACGCATAAAAATTCTCATGCAAAACAATAGACAGTCGGAAGCGCCTAGTCATTGCACTGACAATTAATAACACTGTCACCATTACTGCCACTGACAGCAGTTGAAATGTTTAAGCGACGCTCAAACCACTTGTGAACGCAAGTGTACACAATAGGGGTAACCTCAAAACGTTGATTTTGACGTGGCAACTACAATACAATAACGTGTTTTTTTTACGCGGTATTATGTTGGTACGTTGACACTTGACGCTTGGTTTTCAAGAGTCGGTATGAGAGTCGGATTAAGGGCAAAAGGATTTTGTTGTGCGCGAATTTAAGGTCAAGATGAACTTAGACATCAAGGGATTCTTATGTTTGAATAGAATCACGAGGAAGATTATGATATTTTAAATTAAGAGATTTTTTCTACTTACATCATAAAATTGGATGCCAACATTGCGATTCGATTGACTGGTTCATTGATTAATTGAATCAAAAAATCCGTTTAGTAGTTTTTGCGGCAAAGAGTAACAAACACCCATCTATCCATCCATCCTCACAAAATTTTGCATTTATAATATTAGTAAGATATGATATTAGTTGATAGTCTGTTACCGAAAAGCTTGTAACGATTTTATTGAAACGCCGCCGTTGTAGAAATACAAAACGCGTTGAAAGAGTTTGACACCTTGTCTACTCTTTTGATGTTGATCAAAGACACGAGGATGAAATTGAAGTGCTTTTAGGTGTGTTTGCCACTAAGTTAGTAATTCTAACGACCTCTACAAAGCAAACATCTGAAAGTTATTAAGTTTCTAGTCTTAATCCAATATCATCCCAAAACTTGGATTTACAATAACATTACGAAATCAAACTCCCATCAGAATGATTGACAGAAAAACTATTAGGTAGGTACATCTCAATGTAGTTCGGCCATGAATTATTTATCAGCCACGAAGAATAGAGCCCAAAACTTGCACAAAGGGAGAAACTTGCCCTCGGAACATGCAAAAAAGTTTTATTTCATCCTTTTGACCGATTTCTTACGAATTATATTATTGAAAAAGTTCCAAGTTTTGTTGTGTGCCAGTATTTGAGACGGGAGACTGGGCTGAGGAATTATTTTTTTGTTATGGACTGTACTTACCTGTACCTACCTACATTTTGAAAAACATGAACGTGTTTTTTCTGTTAGAAAAATATCGTTTAGAAGGAACCCATGAAAATTCCTGATTTTTCGCTAATATTATCATTGTGATTCACAGAATCATATATTTATTCTATTAAATGTTTTTACTTGTCAGATGTAGGAATATTTTTTCAAGTGGGTGGTGTCAGAAAAGCAGTTGCTCCATAAATGTTAAATGCTTATACAGTCACGAATATACTTTCTTATATTTGAAAGCTATTTTCGCGAGAAATAACAATTGTAACTTGGAGATAGGATCTTTTTCATAAAAATATAAGTTCCGGAATACTATGTTCGTAACAACATGAAATTTTAATCAACAGTAGGAGAAAAAAACTTTAAAAAGTTGTTAAGTGTTTACATATTGGTGCTCGTGACTGTACTCAGCTGGGTCGGATTGGAAATTGACTCGAAGATAGTTGGGAAGAGGATGGGAAAATTATTGGAATAACGGGTGTAAAAACACCTTTAACGAAGCCGAGAGGCACTTGTTCTTCTCGTCATGGCGATCATTTTTTTGTATTGGACCATGTCTGGAAACCTTCTAGTTACGGAGATATTGGAGGTCAAAGATCCAACTATTTAAAAAGTAAAAAAAAAAAAATGTTTTAACTTTACTTACCTCCATAACCCCTGCTGTCCTGTACTATTCAATGCATCTATTAACACAGTGTTTTGAGTGCGTTGCATTGAGCGCTACCATAGACCGTGGTTTTTCGCATAAAAAAGTAGTTTCCCTGCATTATTTTTTGCGCAGTGTTACTTAGTGTGCTGAACAGAATGCTTGGTTGACGGTTTTATGATGTGTCCTTTTACACCCTGTATTTTCTACAAAACAATTTATTTTATTCTTGAAATAAAGCTGTAAACATTTCCCTGAAATTACTCAGAACCTCCAAAACTTCAGAAACTTAGGGGGCTCGAATCGACAGTTTTTCTAATATATTTTTTTTTACTTTCTACGAATTGTAATATCAAGTTTTCTTTAACATTCTGTTTTTTCTAATATATTTTTTTTTACTTTCTACGAATTGTAATATCAAGTTTTCATTAACATTCGACCTTTTAAAATTGAATACTGGATTTTCCATGAAAAATTCAGTTTTTAACCAGTTTTTAAATTCAGTATTTCTAGTGGGTGGTATCGGTTTTTGTTCTAGTTTTGAGTTTTGTTTTTTAAATAAAATTCCTAACTTCTCCACAATGTTGTTCTTTTTAAAAGCGACGTCAGAAATTGTGAAATGTTTGCTACAATCTCAATTCTACTTTCATAATAAATAAACTAAGTGAACAATACTTTAATTTAAATATTTTGAAATTACCTAGTACTAAATGGGCTGGGGAGGTCTGATAGTCAGTCATTCTGTGTAAAATACTGGTAACTGCATCTGCTCAGACTGGAAGCCGACCCCAAAATAAATGGTAAAATGCAGATGATGAGGATGATGAATATGGCTTTGCAATTAAATAGTAAATCAGATAATTATGTGACAATATCCATAGTCGGGCGATGTTTTTTAGATTTCCTAACGATGTCGGCCTAGAAAAAGGTGGCGAGATGACCTAGACGCGCATTGCAATGGCAGGTTCGAGGTGGCGCACGAAAATAGTAGGTACCTGGATAGACATGGAGGTGGCATTTGCCCAGCAGGGTAACATTAACGATTAATAAATAAATAAAAACTATGTCGGATGAGCGAAGCACTGTACTGTCGAAACTGCTCTCAAGACGGTGAAGGAAATCATCGTTAGGAACCCGACATGTCCTTAAACTTTAAACTTGAAGACGTGTACCATTCGCCTACCCACAGTGAGTCCGCTTAGTGAATTATAGCCCAATTCCGTCCCTCGAAGAGGCTTGTATCCCAGCAGTGGGAACATGGTAGACTGTCTTCATTACCAGACGAACTATTCTTACCTAAAAGCTCTGCTTTTACTGTTTTACTGAACACAATTATTCAGTAGTCTGTATACCCATCGTAGCGTTTTCTTATTGACAAAAGAATGCAATGCATCTCCATCTACCATCTCGAAGTGACTCAAACTCAGCACTCTAAAATAAAACGTCAATTTCGCGTGCAATTTGTTGAAAACAACAAACGTTACACACCATTTACAATTCAAGAAAGAAAGAAAGAACGACAGGAAGAAGATATGTAGCTTTCTTCAGACACGCAGGAATAATGCTTTTCTCATATCGCACGCTTTTAGAGTGAATGTACTGAATGAAACGTACAGTTTGAAAGATAGATCGTTCTGCGAGACTGGTAATCAGATAGTATTTTGTTTTTTTTTTATTAGACTATGTAGGTAGACTACACATATCGAAATGGGTTGTTTTTTTAGGTATGTTCTACAGTTATGTAAACAAAATTAAGTTAAAAAATCCCAGAGCAAGGCCGTCCACCAGGGTCGGACAATGAATCTTGTTATTTTTTTGGAAAACAAATGGTTAAATAATGTATCACGAATATGTCATATCACAGTACCGAAGGAATTCGTGAGCAGGGCCGAGTCATTTTCAAAAAAGAAAACGATTTATTTCACAAGCCTTTTAAGCAAAAAATCATAACAATAGGTCGCCTTCTAGAGCCAAATGATATCACAATTCTACACAATACAGGCACGCCTTACATCTTTTAGACGAGATTCGAGCAAACGTGACTGAAATTCGGCCTGGACCTAACATAGCCTCAGAAAAGCCTTTAAGCACTCCTAAGTGAGTTTCTTATGTAGGTTATGTATAAACAAACGTATTTATTTCGCGAGGAAAAGGATGAAAATGAACATTTCCATATTGATGTTGAAATAAAAGAAATTGGGCTTGTTTAGTGTCGTTTCGCGCGATGGGAAGAAGCTCCTTTTCTTGATATTATTATGTTTGCGCATTTGGCGTTGCTGTATTATTTATTTTATTGCATTTATATGAATATCGTTAGACCTAATTAGTGTGGGAGCAAGATAGACTTACGAACTTAAAACGTTTTCTGGGCCAGTCTAGATGCCGAAGGTGGAGGTCAGGAAGTTATATGAATTCAGCTTAGGAGAGTTATTCGTACATCAAATGAACTGCGATGTCCTAATAAGCGATCGTCGTTTGGATACACGATTTTTGCCAATATTTGTTTAGAAAATCGGACGGAACTCCCTGTTGGTCCTACTTGCTATGAACAAAAGGTGTTAGGCTATGGCCTGAGACGTCAAGAGCAATCTTCGCTTGTCTTTTCACCCAGCGAAAGCACAATCTCTTGTTCAAAGCGAGGCGACCAATTTTGTTCTTGCACCTGTTCTTTTTATTTTGCTGGACAACTAAATGGCAAAGGTGCCGAGAAGATTCTTTCTTTTTTAAAATATGTTGTTGCAGTATGGTATTTCTTTGTTTAATTCACGGAATCCGATGGAGGAGGAACAAAACGTGTATAAAATAGTGTCACCTAATGTTAATGAAGGAGACAGAGAGGAAGACCAAAGGAAAGATGGCGTGTGTGAAAAACAGAGTGAATGATAGAATGAAGGCTAACTCGAGAGAATAAAAGGAAAAGGATAAAGCGCTAACTCCAAGTAACATGTGACAAAAGCAGGAAAATGATCTTATACTGTCACTTACGGGGTATCTTCCGTGATTGTTCATTATTTTGAGCTCCCGATATTATAAGTTTAGTTGTAAACCGTGAAAGCTTAAAACAGTGCAGGAAAATGATGATGATGTAAGAAGTCGAAAAAAGCCAGCACTAAATTGCAGAGAGATTGAGAGCAAGTATGATACCTTGGGAGAACCCATTTTTTTATTTTAAAGTTACACTTCGTTATTTTGCTGGCCCTCCAACATTTTACAGTGCCACACGATATTACTAAACCTATTCTAGGTATCTAATACATACCAAGTCAGAAATATCCATTAAACGGGTTGAAAGCGCCTGTAGCCATCCTACGTTCTTGGAATGCTCTCACTTTGGAGTCAAATGTCAGACACAGTTCCGCTTAAAGTAACAGATCAAAGATTATTAGGTGCACGAGTACTTAGAACCACGTGTACACGTGTGCAGTATGAGATTTTAACTATAGTAGTTAAGTAGCACAAACTTATGAAATGTAGGCTGTGTATAATTTAGAAAAAAAGGACATATTTTTTAAATACTAAATACCATGTTTATATTCAGTCAGTTACATAATTTGTTACTGAGTTCAAAGTTTTGTAGTAATTGAATAGTTCATCGACAAGTGCATTTTACAAAAAGAATTACGTAACACAACATCTGAATGCAGAAGAACGACCCAGCAGTGGGCAATCCCGACTGAAATGAAACTTTATTCTTTCTTTCTTTCTAAATGATAAGCGTAACATCATGCCAGTGATTACTGAAGGGATGCACAGGGTTACTTTTCGTACGCTGGCATTAGAACCAGTAGAATAACTAACATGTGTATCAGTGATAGCAAAGTGGTGTAACGGTCAGTGTCGGGACTGCAAAGTATAGGTCTCGAAATCGAACCCAAGAAAGACTTGCTCTCTGATTTTTGGATTTATGTGCGTATTGTATAACTATCACTTGTTTCGGTGAAGGAACACATCGAAACCAAACCAGCATACTTTAGAGTTATTTTTCGACGGCATGTAAAGAAAAGTCAGAAGCCGATGGGCATAATACTCTAGCACCAGGTTCAGCACTAACCACACGAAAAATAAATACTCATGTTTTAAAATAAAAGGCTCAGTTCTAAATCAAATTCAAGATGGCGGCCAAAAGCAAAAGGTATGTCTAAATGTAATCTGTCACCAAAACTTCGGACACTTCACAACAGTCGGGCCCAGCACCCCAGCTACTATATCTACATCATGACAAATCCTACGGTAGCTTTTCCGTCAAACGTAATCACCAGAGAATCCCAAGTATTTCTCACCACAGAATATGCCAAGCTAACTGAACATAAAACAAACGATCGTGAACTCGTAAAATTGGACCGCCTAGGGAAGAGTATCTTTGACATTCAAACTTCCACTTAATTACCAAACGTCGAAACTCCACATTTGTTTGGCAAATGTCGGTCAAGTGTGTTGGAGGGCTTCATACAATTTGTTACAATGAATTGCTTTCAACGAAATGTTATATAATGTGTGTGATGTACTGCGGAATCTGTTTTGTGGGGGAGTGTGTATCAATTTTGGCGTCAGACATATTTTGATGAGAAGACATCGCATCGCTACTGTGTTATTGTGAAAATAGAAACATATGATTACAAGTCATGAACCACTCATGAAGGCCACAAAATAAAACATTGGAGCTACAAGCGTAATTAAAGTAATAACAATTATTTTATTTTTTGTATTAAATAAATACAGACCAAGAAAGGGAATAAGCACAAAAAGGAAAAACCCCTTTCATAGATAACTTTATCTGAAACTTTTTTTATTCAGAAAATGCCTAGATATAGAATATACCTAGATAACGCAAGATCAACTACTTCGCGTACTCGACTTAAGCATTTTATGCTTAACGTGGCTACTGTCGCAGCAAGCTAATTAATTTAAAGCAACAACGTTACAACTCAAGAACTTATTTCTCGACATTTAAAGAACAAAACCGTAGTCGATTTTGTATATAACTATAATAGTGCTTGGGACGTAATAGTAGGTAGTCAAAAAATGGCACGCTTGATTTTCATACGGATGGTTATGCTTGCAACTGTGGTTGAAACTTATCTATAACTGTTGTTGAAACTTTTCTATAACTGTGGTTGAAACTTTTCTTTATCTGTGGTTGAAATTATCTATAACTGTGGTTGAAATTATCTATAACTGTGGTTGAAATTATCTATAACTGTGGTTGAAATTATCTATAACTGTGGTTGAAATTATCTATAACTGTGGTTGAAATTATCTATAACTGTGGTTGAAACTTACAATTCCATCATCATCATCATCTGCTTAGCCTTTTCCCAACTATGTTAGGGTCGGCTTCCAGTCTAACCGGATGCACCTGAATACCAGTATTTTACATGGAACAACTGCCTATCTGACCTCCACAACCCAGTTAGTACTAGTTAATACGATACCCCTTGGTAAGACTGGTTATCAGACTTTTTAGGCCACTGACTACCTGTAACGACTATCAAAGATCTATAAATGACAGCCGGGACCAACGGCTTAACGTGCTTTCCGAGGCACGGAGGAAGCTCAGTATATAATGGGTGGTCACCCATCCACAGACCAACCTAAGCAAGCACGGCTTAACCTAAAGATCGATCCGAGCGGCTATTACTTAGCTACGAGATCCTTTACTTCCACTTCCATCAATATAGATAAATAGGTATCCTTCATCCTCCTTTTTGTTTATCCACGTGCCTCTAAAGTTCTAAAACTCTAACGTACGTATGTATAATAAAGTTCAATAACTTCTCCACGTGATCTATAAAACATAACATCACGCCTGTAATCCCCCAACGGGTTCGGCAGAGGTGTACCTAATAGTACACCCACATTTCGCCAGTTATGTTTAAGTACCATTTAATAGGGAGCGAACCTTGCCATCAACCGGGCATAAATCAAGACTCCGTGGCTGCTACTGAGAAATTCGTGATGGAAAAACCCAATGACACTGTGCCCGACCCGGGAATCGAACCCAGGACAACATGCTCAGCAGTAGCGCTGGTAACCACTCGACCAACAAGGCAGCCTCCACGTGATCTAAACCTCTATTAATAATTTTACACTCACTTCTCTACTAATACAATAACTTAAAACTAACTTTAGTAACTTAGTTCAATGATCAACACCAGGCACCAACATAGATACTGTTTTTCTTTCAAGCAATTGGGTTATAAGAAAAACTTCAACTTCAGAATTAAATTTGTTCTTCACTGAGCTAAATGAAGTTTGTTTTCTGTTAGAAACTGATCTGGGAAGAAAACCTTTAAGAATATTACTTGATTTATCGACTTGAGTTCTTAGGATATTGTTCTTCAAAAAGATTAATTATAGATCGTGTTTATTACGTAACTTTTAAATGTCACCATTAGGGAATTCAATCCCGCATCAAAACCGTGATCCCGCAAATCCCGCGGGATCTTCGGGATTGAGATTTTTTTAATATTATTTTGTTTTGAGTATAGATCTAGTGTGATTTTAGTGTTTAGTATAGATCGGGAGTAATCCCGAATTTCAGATCCCGCAAAAAAGGTGCGGGATCACGCAATTGCGGGATTGGATTCCCTAGTCACCATGATTTGCTTAACCTTTTCAGAACTACGCTGATGTTGGCTTTCAGTCTAATCGGATGAAGCTGAATACCAGCGTTTCACATGAAGTGACCGACCAGCATAATCAATATACTGCGAAACCTATACCCATGGGTAAGCCTGCTTGGCAGTTTTAGGCTACCTAGAAACAATATAATTAAAAAAACTATCAATAAGGCAGCGATATTGTATATTTAGTTATCCAAGTGGACCACGTTGACCCAAGACTAAAAGAGTACTTGTTTGGTTTTAAAAAACCTGTTTATCATCGCTTGCTGCTTTTATTTCTATACTCACAACAAAGTAACAAAAAATTAAAATTCTAAACATGTTTATACCCTTCGCAGCAGTCGTTCAAACTCTGGCGTATGACAGCGTGTAAAACGCTTGCGTACGCCATATCTTTGTAGCGGTGGCAATAAATAAATTTCACCAAACATCATTACGAATTCAATCGGTCTGTGCAAATAATAGAATAGATATATCCCCAATATTACATAGTTCGAATAGTAACAAGCATAAGATATCTTTCGCCAGTTATGTTTAAAATCCCATATAACAGGGGGCGAGCATAGTGTCGTATTTGCCATCAACACTCCAGCAGAAGTCTCGAGAAATCGAGAAATTCCTGATGGAAAAACTCAGGACCTCAAGCTCAGACCAAAGAGGCAAGATCATTAATAAAGTTTCTACGAACCATGATTAATGAACATAAAACTATTTCCCAGCCTAGATTCTACGACCAACCGCACCAAAATGCCCAAAGTCAAATAACTCACGGACACACACAAACACAGTGACCAATGTGACCATCCATACATCTAACCCGGGAATTCCAACATGATATACTGTCAAGAATTATGTTTGTTGGTCTTACAGCTTAGTCCGGTAACCGAAACAGGCTTAACCGGACCGAGCTTGGAACATCGTCCATTTATTTCCGTATAAAATCGTGGTTACCCCACTCGTCTGTCATGCAGAGTGTATACTTGTATGTGCGGTTTTAAGTCTAAATGTAAATATTGGTCGAAGACAAAGTTTGTTGAAGCTGTATAGGCTTATGTTCCTACGTACCTACGTTATATAGGACAATGTGCCTTTATATAATATGGATTTATTTTATGATCTGGTGTTGATAATCTTTCTTACTTAGGAGGTAGGTTGATTGAACGGAGTTGAGTTCCTTTTGGAATATTTATTCTTGGAAGGTCGATAAACTGTTTACCATGTTATGTGATTACTAGAATCAACGTTAAAGCTGTCAGGCCCAAATCTACCAAAGCGGAGACAGGTTGAGTGGAGAGATGTAATGTAAACCACCAATAAAATTGTGTTACTTACATTTCTCGTCTCCGCTTAGCTTTAGTGGAAACGGGTGAGCAGAAGAGAGAGAGATGTCTTGTGTTTGTTTAGTCCAAGCAGTCGCAGACGAGAAGAGATGAGAGCGACGGTCGCTAAACTGGCCGTGAGTAGCCTGTACACACATATCTGCTCCGTTCTAGCTAGAACGCATCTCCGCACAGCTTCGGTGAATACACCATAGCTCCTCAGGATCTCTTCTCTCCGCTTCGCACATCTCCGCACGTTTCCGCTTTGGTGGAGTCCTTGCCTCAACCTACCTATCAGATGATTAAAGGTTCGGTGAAACCGGTACGGACAAACTGCGGACACTGAAAAATTCGGAATTTTGACCTCCAATATCTCCGTAACTAGAAGGTTCCCAGGTACGGTCCAGTACAAAAAAGTGATCGCAATGACGGGGAGAATCAGTGCCTTTAGGCTTCGTTAAAGGTAATTTTACACCCTTTATTTCGGTCAAACTCTTCAAGATTATACCAATACTAATTAAAATAGAAAAGTTAAAAGAGTAGCAAGATATTTTCAACTTTAAACTTAGTTATAAAAAGGCTATTATCAAATAATTAAGGTTTTGTTCAGCACAGGAATACTCTAGATTAAAAACCTTTGTTGGAACAGATAACCAGGAAGTTTATAATTTACTTTTACCTTCGAGGTACTTCCGGACCAGGCTATCGATAAATCATTGGCTTTTTTAACCGACTTCTAAAACAGGAGGTGGTTATGTATTCGGCCGTCATCGATTCTTTTTTTTTCTCCTTGATTACTAGTACGATTTACATGATTCTTTTTTTTTTTGGTAGTTGGAGCTCGGGCGGTTGTCTTAACTATGCTTGAGTAGTTTTTTTTTAACTTTTTAGAGCAAAGCTTCATTCATGACACATTTTACTATTTTCGATTTATGGACGATTTTATTAATATCTTCGAATGTGAGATAGTCTGCATTTGTAAGGACTATGTCTGAAATAAATGAACTAATTAATTAATCACATCTAAACGCGTCAAAAACTGGCGGTTCAAAAACTGTCCGTGTGAATATTCCATAGCAATTACGTCACTACTAGCTCTTGAACGTAGAATATACCGATCGCGATCAATTTCATTGGTAAAATTCATCCTTATTCGTTTAAATATTAAATAAGCGATGAACACAACAAACAACATCGATGAACAAACATTCATCTCCGTTTGTCTCTACGTAGCCAATTTACCTCAACAATAAAAAAACAAACACATTTTTTACAATACACGGCAGCAAATCGAATAAGACCCTTATTTACTCTACGGGCAAAATAAATGATTCATGATCAACAAAATAAAAAGAAAACAATCCTATTTGTAACAAAATGAAAATTCAGCTACATAAAACAGACCGGGTCTTCTTCCTCACATATATTAAAATATCATTCGGCATTTTATGAAACCCATATCAGCCCATCAAGGTCGCAAATATAATGCGGATAAAAAATATCCTTGTTCATAGGCAGTGGTGCTCAACTGTTTTTGTTCGAGGCCCAACGCTTTACGCCTGCTGGGTACACAAAAAAGTGACGTAGGCGTACCAGCTATGCCTAGAGGCGTGAAAAGTCGTATCATAATATAATTTGTAAACATTTCTCGCTGAGCATGGGACAGCTAATGACCACAGCAATAAACAGTCAGCGAGGATATTAACATTATCGTTAGGGCAGACAGTTAATGATGGTAATTTATTGTGAGTAGCACACAGGAGGACACTGTTGCACATTATCTTGACGTAAGACCCTAGTAAATACCCAGGAATGAAGAAAAGATCAATTACATCACAAAGCGACAAAAGCCTGTTAACGATCAATAAAATCCCACTTCCGAACAAAATCAAAATCAAAATCAAAATATTTTATTTCACATAGGCCTAGATGGGCACTTATAAAACGTCGACAAAAAGGTGCACGGTTCGGGTTGGTCGTTTCCTATGGAGAAGAACCGGCAAGAAACTCCATGGTTACTCTTTTCAAATCATTTGGTGTTACAGTATTATGGATACAGCATTTGTACTTAAGTATGGGGGGACAGCGTAGGCCCGACAATAAGTCGTTGCTTACTACACAAAAAATGTAGAACAAAATAAAAAGTTAACAAAAGTTAACAAGCAGCTGGGAATCTACAAAGCCTACAATGTCCACACATTCACAAACAATCGATAAAAAGAATCTATACAAAGGTAAGAAAATATTGTAAAATACTAAATTAAACAAGTGACACAAATACTGTTATCAGTGCTGTAACTATTTTGAGGAAAAGATATAAATGATTTGAAAATTACTGTAAAATCTGATTCAAAAGAAGAGAAAAAAAATTGAGAATAGTTAGAGACATCCACATATTTGTGCCGTTTATGAGCTACCAGGGAGGCCGCAAGCGCAGAAGGAACTAAGGCCAAACTTCTTTATCTTCAACGTAGTCCTTGATTTTGTAGTATGCTTTTTTAATAAGGACACGTTTGATGTGGTTTTTGAACTTTCCATCGGTCAGTTCTATAACTGACTTTGGCAACTTGTTATAAAAGCACAAACACAAACACTTTCAGAATGTCGGCAAACAGTACAGGTTACTGACCCGTTTCACACTTAACACTTTGGGAACCGCTGTCCTAAGGGATATATGTGTTCGTAAAATTAATGAATAGCAACATCAAAAGTCCCATTAATACTTAAAACCCTCTGTACCCTAAGCAAATTGAATTGGACTATCTACTCAGTGAGGGAACGTTTCCATTTTGTTACAGTATTGCTGACGCAGGTTTAGTTGATAGATTTATCTTTGGGAATATTTTTCTGTTATTGATTAAATGTTTTTGTTAACGTTGTCATGGAGTTTTCTTGGTCTTTAACCAAGAATAAGTTACACGATATGTCCATGTCATGATCTGCCTAGCGTTTTTCCGAACTATGTTGAGGTCGGCTTCCAGTCTAACCGGATGCAGCTGAATACCAGTATTTTACACGGAGCGACTGCCTATCTGACCTCCACAACCCAGTTAGTGCTGGGTAATACGATACCCCTTGGTAAGACTGGTTGTCAGAATTTTTGGGCCACTGACTACCTAACGACTGTCAAAGATCTACAAATGACACCCGGGACCAACGGCTTAACGTGCTTTCCGAGGCACGGAGGAAACTCGGTATGTAATGGGTGGTCACCCATCCATTGACCAACCTAGGCAAGCGCGGCTTAACCTAAAGATCGACCCCGAGCGGCTGTTATTATTTAGCCATGAGCTCCTCAAGTAACACGATATGTTGTGGTGGCAATTACCTTTTTAAAGCCTGATGTTTAATGAGTACTATGTTTCTTAGGAACGTTTCTTAGAAAATTGTAACCCCGTTCGCGAATTTTCGTTCGTAAGAGATCTCATTACGCAATCTTTGTGAACTATTGATGTATGTAATTACGTAAAACAACAAAGGAGACGGTTGGTAACAGTCGATGAACTCCGTGTTCTGCGTGGTACTTTTCCTTTAGTTAAAATGATTATTAAACTTTATATTTACTCATGGCAAGTTACTACCTTATGAGGTAATATTTTCTCTTCATATGCTACTGTAATACGAATTATTTTGTGGAAGGCATTTGAATTTTATGGAAAATTACCACGTTTTTCGCCCAGAGGTAACACAATATGCCTACAAAAAATACCCATCACCAAGCAATTAAACAACTTAAAATAATAAACAAAAACACTTCTGAATATGTTTTATCCTAAGCCCGTTTACACCATTAGCATTCTACTGAACTTATCCCAATTTATTTGGGGTCGGCGCAGCATGTCATCTTCTTCCATACTTTTCTATTAATCGTCATCTCATCAGAAACCTCCTTTCTTGCCATTTCTTTCTTTTCCCCCATTCACATTCATACTCAAAAATTTCCTCACGACATTTTCCTCATTCCTCCGCATCACATGCCCATCCAAAAGTAACTAAATGCGTTTGGTGCTAAACGTTATTTATTATTAAATGGATAAAGATAGGACTATGTTTAGCGCTAGGTTTTGCGTGGATGTGACTCATAATTTTTCCGTTAGTTGTCGTTTTTGTGTGCTCAATTTTCTTTTTTAATGCGACTCGTATGCAAAATCTATTTTGCTTTTCCTTTTTAAAAATATTTAGTGAATTGCGGTGCAATACTCAGTGAAATACTCTGTTACCTCTGAAGAACGATGGAAATAAGCTTCAACATTTATTAAGATTGATATAAAGTGGTGAATGTAATACATAGCAGTCATATTTCATACTTATTGGTTTAAATTACGTTCCTTTATTACTCGTTGTCTGTTATATTGCTCACCTGTTTATTTAATTTTCTACCTGTTGTAAATAAGGCTTGTTTTAATGCTCTTGATATTGTTCTGCCATAATTTGGACAAAGTGGTGTACTAAGGTTTTATGCCTAAAAGATAATGGAGTTTTCCTGCTATATGCTAACTGTGATATGAATTTATTTTAAAGAACTTGGCAAATTGAAGATCAAGTAAAAAACCTTCAATGTTTTTTTTTTTTCATTTTGAATAGAGTTCGACCAACACCTTAATCGCGAAAAACAAATCATCTGTCTCATACATTTGGATAGAATCCGTATTGGTATGTTGTTATTGTTATCGATAACGATATAAGATTTTAAACTACCATGGTCACTAACATTACTATTAATACTAACGGGATATTTACCATGTTTACTGTTTTCTATGAGTTCCCGATATTTCGGCGCTGTTGCAAGCACCATGATCATGGGTAAACTGAAGTTAAGAGGGTAGACCGATTTATCTGCTCATAAACACCCACCCGCAATAACTTCAGTTTATCCGTGATCATGGTCCTTGCAAGAGCGCCGAAATATCGGGAACTCATAGAAAACAGTAAACATGGTAAATATCCCGTTGGTATTAATAGTAATATAGATAACGATGATGGTTTCATGAAAAAAATTGTTCAGTATTATGATCTATCTTCTTTCTTTATCGTGTGGTTAGTGCCTGGTGTCAGAGTTTTTATGCCACCTCCCACTTGCCACTGCAACTGCAACTGCCTCTGACTTGGCTTTACTTGCAGTCGAGAAATATCTCTCAGGCATGATGGTTTCTTCACGATGTTTACCTTCACCGAAGCAAGTGATGATTAAACAATAAGCATATGAATCCGAAAAATCAGAGGCGTGTGTCTATGCCACACCCTTAAATATGACCACACGTTTTTGATAGACTCTGTATAGTAAATCGACAGTATTTTTTGTCTTCGCTCTCTATCTTGATCTTATATAATTAAATATGTATACACCAGTGACGAAGCGTCCATATAAGCCCATTCCCACCGGCTTCCCTTCAGATATTTGGAACACAACCACTCTCTACCGTAATTGAAAAATGACACAATTAGTACATTTAAAAGTAGAGAAACATCACAAAACGCCTACATTATTGGACATAAATCAATAAAATTTTCTCTCCAACAACATATTGCTATAAAATAAGCCGCAGGAGCGATCGGCTTTTTGGCAGTTCAAACTTCTATACAAAATAAACGTTATGACGTCACTTGAAGGAAAGTAGCCAACCCGCGACATTGGGGCACAAGTAAGCCGGTACAAACCGAGTTACTTGATAGAGACAGTAATAGAAAATGCGTGCGCGTGAGCAAGATGGAGAAATATCGTTGTCGGTCGTTGAATTTCGTATCGAATCGGGATTCGTTCAATGCTTGATGACATTTTGTGTTGACATACCATTTGACGTAATGTTATTGAATTTATATTTGAATTTATTAGCTAATTTCACCTATTAGAATTTATTTCTTGGTTTATAATAGTGATATGTAGTTCTTGTTGTTTGTGTTGTTGTTGTGTGTAGTGAAATCAGTTACGTAGACGTACGTTGTTATTAGGTATTTGCGGTAAGTTGAAATTACTACTTTAGAATAAGTAGATTTGCAAAGTAGGAGATCAGTAGGATGGCGATGAAATACTTGACCAGTATCATTGTAGGCATACAATGATACTGGTCAAGTATTTCTAACAACTGATTAGATAGAACTTCAACAGTTCGACTTCCGCTAACATCGTAAAAACCAAGGAATCGTTCTTCGATTCCAGTTTCAGTTAAATACCTAATTACAGTTAATTGCTCCCTATGACTGACATCGGCAATCATTACAGACAGAAATTGAGCTTTATTTATTTTAAAGTCTAATGTGGTCGCGTAAAACTGATGCAATACTATGTATAAATCATTTTGAATGTCACTAGAGAGACCAGAAAACACGGGATTCTGAACAGAAGAACATAATTCTAATTGCGAATCCATTACTGTATCGTAGGTACTTGCTCAGATATAGCAAAGTTTCGATATAGTTACCGCGGTTACCGGAATTAGGGCCTTCATCACGGCCGCGAAAAGCTAGTTCTTGTTTACCTAGCAAAATAACGGTGTCAACATGCTTTTCAAGGTTAAGTTTTGAAAATAAAAAACACGTTATACAGTTAGGTCGTGCTCGCCCAGATATGGCAATAAATTATAAAAGACGCGATGGTTTTTTCAAACATTTTAATGTTTTTCAGCCTAGCTAAGCATTTTTTTTTTGCTCCGGCTTACCTCTCTGAATATTTCACCCTTCGCCACTGGGATACACACTACTCTTACTTAGTCTTTAGATACTCTTTTTCTAAATTTCTATGTAGAGTCTACATGCGGACAGCTTTGTCACATTACATTATTGTTGCGTTGTTATATTTTAACCAAAATTTGTTTTTTTTTAACTAATTCTAAGTTCTCATAAAGAACTGTTTGCTGTCCCTTTAAAAATAACAAATAAAATATATTAACTATGGCATGGAGCCTGGATTTGTGCCCGATTAATGGCAATATGCTTACCCACTAAGTGTGGAGGGCCGTTAGAAGCTTTTTATATACAACTAGCTTATGCCCGCGGCTTCGCCCGCGTGGAGTTAGGGAATTGCCCGCGGGATCTTACATCATTTTAACTGAAGTATATGTAGACACAATTTCAAGTCAATCGACTCAGAGAATAAAAAGTTTCATAGAAAATTCAACACCCCATTTCACTCTCTTAGGGGTGGAATTTCGAAAAACCCTTTCTTAGTGGATACCTACTTTTCACAAAGAGTACACTGTCCAAATTTCATGTCTCTAGGACCAGTGGTTTAGGCTGTGCGTTGATGTATCAGTCAGCCAGTCAGGACATTGAATTTTAAATTGGGGGATGATTTTGGAAAAACTGTGATACACGTATCACATCATTTTAACTGAAGTATATGTAGACACAATTTCAAGTCAATCGACTCAGAGAATAAAAAGTTTCATAGAAAATTCAACACCCCATTTCACCCTCTTAGGGGTGAAATTTCGAAAAACCCTTTCTTAGTGGATACTTACTCTTCACAAAGAGTACACTGTCCAAATTTCATGTCTTTAGGACCAGTGGTTTGGGCTGTGCGTTGATATATAAGTCAGTCAGTCAGTCAGGACTTTGAATTTTATATGTATAGATTAATTAATTCCCAGAATCAACATATTATTGTTTTTTCATACCCAGCCATAAATAGAAGTAGGTACACGTGACGTTACAAAATAACTTTGTGAAAAATCAAATTCGGTGAAACGTCACGTGCCCTGGTGTGCTATTTTTATACTGAATCCTTTCATTTTATTCATATCACAATAATTCAATGTTCGGTGTTTTATGTTTTGTAGAATCGATTTTAAATCTAGCAAAATCCTCTCGAAAGTAGCCAAAGATTGGGTTTCAAACAACAGGAACCGGTGTGGCGGTAGATCCAGTGGGAGTTGGCGTGAAGAGTTAGACCTGAAGGATTTAACACAAGTAGCAAAGGAGACAAAATAATGGACAAGCAGAAGGAAGGCCTTTGCCTTGCAGTAGAACCAAATAGGCTCTTGAATAGCAATAATAAATAGTTTAAAGTTAACTGTATGTATGCCAAAAACGTCGATAATACCAATGTCTGGTACGAAGCTGTGTCACGTACTGACCTTCATAAAGCGACTTACAAAATGGTTAAAAAATAGCTATAAAGTCTTAGTTCTTTTCACTTCCTTGTACGATTCGTCTTAAGACTTCTATTAGTTTGCCTTTTGTTTCTTTGAAGATCGACTTTTAATACGTTGAAGTTTAAATTCTAATTATTCTCGAGGAATAACTGCAGTCTTACTATCATCACCATAAATCAGCCTGAGGAGTTCTTGGTAGCGATTTTAAACCTAGCTATTTAGTATAATGGGCTGTCAAATTACTACAATAGGAAGATAATTACAACTGGAAATAACAGGCCTTTCTAAAATCACCAATGTTCAGTACAACTTTCTTAAATACATTTATAAATCATTTGAATCTTGCAGTCCATTTTGTTTGTCCATGGTGTAACCCAGTTTTCTCATTCTCCTTTCTGTGTTTTTTCCCTTATAAATAACCCCGATGTGCTCTTAGTTTCCAGTTTAATTAATTAGTTATTTTCGCATTATCAACAGCATTATTATTTCTGTTATGCTGTTTGTGGTCCTTCGAGCCGGATCACAACGAGATTAACAATCAATATACATAGTGATCAGGTATAGTAGTCAGTGGTAATTTTGTCTCTATTTTCGAAATTAACTTCTCCTCTTCAGTAGCGCTTGTTCACGATATTGTTATTTAATTTCAGAAACTAATATCCACGAAATTACGACAGTTTCTGCAATCTCTACATTCTCGAGAATCTAGGGCTGATTATACCGCCTGCATTTCTGCTCACGCTGTAAAGGAAAATGTGTGTAGATAATTCTGAAGCCGCGACCTGAAATCGTGCTATCACAGGCTTAATTAGGTTTGCTACGGCGTTCAGGAATATTAGTTAGGCTGAGCTAGCATCTAACACGATGAGATTTTATATTTAATCTTGTGCAGTTTTTATTTTTAGATTTCCTTTAAAGTAATTTGTGGCATCTTTCAGACTTTTTTTTATGTGAATGAGAATAAATTGCTTCTTTTTCAAGACACATATTTAATGTATCATTACCACATTTATAACGTTTTACAACTATGTTGGTAAAAAGCAGTTCAATAATAGTATAAGTATCGTCTTTCTAAATTTTCTAATAAAACACACTTCATAAATTCGCACTTACTCAATACAATAGACAAAGATCATGTTATTTGTTTAAGAACATAAAATATCGATGTTAAGAGCACAATTTTCTCGGCTATCGATACAGTCACGCTCCAATGAATCGCAAATGTATCGATAGTAGAGCACCTCACCCCTACTTCTACGTTCCCTCACTACAACTAGTTTAAGACGCCTCTAATCCAACGCATTTAAAAGCTTAGTTAGTTGCCTTAATGTCATCAGCATCAGCTGTTCCCACAAATGAAAACGGACGCACTTGTCTTGCACCGTACTTAGGTACTAAGGAAAGGTATTTTCGTGGACCTTTTTAAATCCCAGGGAGCGGACAGGCAAAATAGGTATACGTCACAACACAGCATTGTTAAAATAAATCTTTTAAGGGTAAAAGAACCCTTACTAATTAGACGGGTACCCGCTTTCGTATATCACTTAACCCGTTTCAGAGAAGATGGTAATCTGTTCAGGCTTGCAGGGTAACCTTTGAGGATTATGTAGAAAAAAACCTTTATTCACAATATGGACAATTTCGGGCTTTCCTTTATTTTTTCGCAATGCGGTATGTGGTAGTGTGGTCTTGTGATGTTTAATGGCTGATTCCTAATGGCGTGCGGAACGGTTAGTACTTATTGGAGTAAATTTTAAAAATGAGACTCGTTTTCTCGCAAAAAAAAACTGCGGTGTAGATTTTCTAGTTTGGCATAAATAAAAAAAAATACCAGAAAAGTTTATTCTCAACAAACTGCTGCATATCGTAACATGCAAAAAATCCTAACCCTCTTTTACTGCCTGGTTGGTTAAAAAATGCTCATTTTTCTATCGCATACAAAAATACTTCCTGTGACAAATAAATCACGAGGAATAAGGACATTTTTCTTATTTAGGCATGAAAGTTACTGAATGTCGGAAATATATCAAAATTACACTTCGTGTGAAGGCTTACGTTGCTATCTGATAAAAGACGAGTGGCGTTGAAGAAATATGGCTCTAGTAGACTAATTAATATCTATATTAGGAAAAACAATAGATGAACTAAGAAATAATAATCTCAGTTCTTTTCCTCGTATTCGTTATGTTTTGAACACATTTACCATCCTTCTAGGGTACTCTTTTGTTTTTTGAAAATTTATGTTGCAAATAATATTTAGCCACTATCACAAGTAAAAACGTCAGATAAGGTCCAATTTCTAAAAGCTAGATCAAGTCATTGCTAGAAAAATCTGTGTGAAATCTCATATCAGCTGGATCCGTAGGAAAATCAGACAACAAAATCTGGGGATATCACAGGTATCTTCATCCAATCCCAAATTGGGTAACAGAGTTGTAAAACTTGAAATATCTGCCACGTGTCTGAATTACATAATCGTACATAAATCTAACAATCTACCTTCTTGTGTTGGTGCCACTTATTTTTATTAAACATTGAAGTCTTGCAAATACTTTCCACCGTCATAATTATATTAAATCATCAGACTAGTAACGTTATATGTATTCTACAAGAAAAGCTTCACGATTTCTAGATCTACTAACTTGAGTTAGCTAGATCTACAAATATAGACTTGAGTCTTCGCTCGGTAAATCTGTCGTGAAATCTCATATCAGCAGAATTCCTGAGAAAATCTGACAACTAAACCTGAGAATATCATCCAGTATCTAATTGGTGTGTGTTAGTGAGTGTCTTCATCCAGTGCCTAATTGGGTAACAGAGTTGTAAAACACGGAATGTCTGCCATCTGTCTGAATTACATAATCGTTGGAAATGTGACCTTTCTGATTTACACCTACGTATTCTGAATTTAAGACTCATAATATTACTGATACCCTAATCAAGGCAACCGACCATAAATGACATAATCACAAGTAAATTACTACCATTTGTCCATAACAACTGAAATAAACTTTAAATAATGTTTATTTTATTTTAATTAGAAAGTAGACTACCTCGCTGGTCTAGTGGTGGCATGCGCGACATTTGAGCATAAGGTCCTGGGTTCAATTCCCAGGTTGGGCAAAGTGTTATTGGGTTTTCTCATCAAGAATTTCTCAATAGCAACCACGAAGTCTGGATTTGTGCCCAGTTGAAGGCAATGGCCCGCCCACTGGGCCATATTTAACCAATTGGAGAAATGTGGGTTTACTAATAGGTACAACTCTTTCAACCTTTCGGAGATTACAGGCGTGTTGGTATGTATGTAATTAGATAGTCACCAGAAAAAAGAATACATCAAATTCTAGTTTCCTTTTCTATCTCTTCTTTTATTTAGCCATCTCTAGAATAAAAGACTCATAACAATCCAAATAAAAGTAATTTATCTTAAATGACAAAACCAAGAGTGAAATAATACAACTCTAACAACTAAAACAAAGTAACTAAATATTCTATTTTAATTAGTAAGGACAGCAAAAAAAAGAAAACGACGACACGGAAATTCCACTTTCCTCTTTTTTTGTTAACCCTACGCTACCCCTTCAGACAGTTTGAAGTTTTCCAAGCAACGCGAAGACATTGCGATGGTTGATTAAAAGTAAAGTTTTATTTAGCTGCGTAGTATACTTGTACTGTAAACCATTAATAGAATTTATTCTACTACCAGTATTTGTTAAAGAGTTTTCAACTTTTAGCTGTAAACGGGTTAAGTAAACGACTGCTTTTTTATCTAGAATAGTACCAAAATAATACTATTGGTACTTAGACTTTATTTTAAATCTCCAAATAGACACTATGTTAAATATACAGATATTTCTCTCATGGCTCTTTACCTCACAGAGTGCAGGACTATGCAGTGGAAAAAAGAGCGCACCCTGAAAACAAGTGACTTAAGACGAAATTTGCGGTTTTTGGGAAAATAAAAAAAATGTGATCGTGTTTTATTTCGTGTTCGCTTGAATGAAACAGACGAAATGTTTTTGTTTGTCCCTTTCTAGCATATCGTCACTTTTTTATTCAATAGACGATAGCCCATGCTAAGGAGTAGTTTTTGGTATTTAAGTCAATTCGCCGTAATTTTGAGTTCGGTCACTTTCGTACTGACTGTGCGTGTGGACGTGTGATGTGGAGTAATGAGGAAAATGTAGTGAAGAAAATGTAGTTGCTATAAGAGTTGAGGAAGACCAAAAAAACGATGGATGGACTGTGTGAAGGATGTTATGTTACGATGTGTTGGCTTATAGAATGTTGTACCTAACTTCTTTTTTTGTTGTCTTTTTTGTTTCAAGTGTTTATCTGTGGAAATTTGTAAATGGCCTTCGAATTCTTATCGTTTAAGAACATTGTTTATTTTAGCTGTAAGTTTCCCGAATAGTATAAAATAAAATAAAAAAAATAAAATAAAGGAGGCGACTGCTGAGATGACGAGTAATAGAGAAGTGTGAAAGAAGAAGACCACAAATAAGCTGGGATAAGGGCAGGAGAAAGATAATGTGCGTAGTGTAACACCTGAACTTTTATGTAGGTTGAAAAACATGCAAATTTTCTGTATTAATTCAATCTTTAAAAAATATAATTATACCAAACTTTATCTTTTTTTTTATTTATTTAAACATAGTCTTATTACAGGTTCGTTTGTTTTGTACCATTAAACCAGAGATGGTTTGTATTAGTACTCACATTCGCTAAAACAACACTGCTTTATCACTACTAAACAAATATAAGTACTAATTTAGGTACTTGAAAAATATTGTGCCCGTAACTATTTTGGCCGTAAACATCTATCCGTAAGTACGTGAGTCAAATATAATGTTTGGAAGGTGCTGGTGTAGATCTTCGGGTTTCATCAAGAAATTTAATAGCGTAACAACACAACCACAAACAAATCACACACTTACAAAGAAACACCCCATAAACTACTAATATTAATAAGAAACTAGTCCCCTATAACCAATAACGTCCAAGCCTGAACATATTAAACTCTACCACAGATTGCCACACGCACAGCATCTCCGGGGAATAAGGATATAACAGCTACACTTGACAGGCAGTTCCCCTTATCGGTTCATGCGACAGCCGGGAGAAAAGAGAAGCACTATGTTAGAAAGGGACAGAAGATAGAATATGAATTAATAACGTTACAGATATTGGTTGGTTATTATTTGATAACTGAATCTTTCCTACGCTAATGACCGAAACTGATTTCAGCTAGTTGGTTGCAGGTACATCTTCGGTGGATCCATGGTTTTCGTTTGATCCATGAATGTGCTATTTCGACCTCTAAACAGGACGTACTGATCAACCTCTCGAAGTAAAACTAATAACATGAATATAACCCAATGATAAGCATTGCTTTTTAAATACGACGTTATATACGATATATATAAGGTTAACTTTTAATAAAAAGCAGAATAGTGTAAAGTGAATAAAAAAGGTAAAAAATAATTATCCTGCTCGTTCAGTAATTAAGCTGGTAAAGGCTGTATTTTTTACAAAAGAAGCGGAAAATTAATACGTTATAACATCACCTAATTATCACTGCTAAAAGCTAAAAACCCTTCATAACAGCGTTTTGAAGTCTAGCCATTTTCAAAGCAACCATTTTCCATTTGATTTTCTTTTGTTTCGAATACCACAAAAAGGTGACATATTCTCACAGTCGTAAAAACAAAGGAATCAAACAATTATTATTCAAAGAAACAGACCTTTTGTAACTGCGAAGTATTTTAAAGCTCGACAGGCGTATAAAAATAACGATTATAACCCTTTAACAATTATTTTACCTGTGACATAAACCTTATTTCAATGGCTTTAAAGGTCAAAATTATAAAACAATGATACAACGAGTACCCTACATAATACTCATAAATATTCATTGGTAACTGTTACCTGGACTAAACCTTTTTAAAGCGATTTAAATAACCATAATGGGGATAGAATTCCGGGTTGAGATTGGGGATAAATAGAATAGCTAGTTAAAATTGTATAATTTTAACGCGTTTTTGTCCAATGAGAAAGGGTGTGCAATTATATCTTTACGTGTTTGGTAATCCCAGATGAATCTCTCTTAGGAGGTTAGAAGGTGAACATTAGGCTAGATAAAGGACATTGGGAAGAAACGTCCCCACCCTACAACGGATTTGAAACAAGAGTCATTCGAAGTGTGTCGTAGGCGAGATTTTTTTACTAGCCAACATTCTTCTTACATGTGGGGTCTATTTTTTTTTATTACAAAAAAAATCTCATTGAGTTTGTAATTAAGCAAGATAGTTTTCTGAATTCTATTAAACATATTGACATGTATCATGTGTCCTTTGACTGTTGGGGGGTGGGGCCTAGGTCCATACAAAATCCCCCATGGTCCTTTCTGCTCTTGATTTTAGTCCTTGAAAAAGCTCAATAATATTCAGAATTTTGTCCACAACGTAGTTTTCCGTTGCTAGTCCTGAGGATCTTGACAAAGTGAAATTCTGTCAGCGACAGCTATGATATTTCGATGTTTAGTTCATCATCTGTGTCATAGATGGCGCTGTAGTACTTTTGTTTAGAAAATTCAGACAAGCTGCCGAAATTTTTATGTCACTTGTGTTCGGCTTCTGGTTGTGAAGTTAGGAAGGAAAAAAGAGATAAAAAATCTCGCCATATTTCTTTTGAAATTATCACAAAAGTTCAAATAAGTAAGATGTTCCTATGGTAATAATCCACATTCAATTTAAAAATAATCTATATATCTATATATACTTATAATAAATCTGTAGAGAGGTCAATTCTGTACATGAAATATATTTCCATAATAACTATCAGGGGGTGATTAGGGATCGATACTGATGCCAAAAATGCAATCAGTAAAATTTTTGTCTGTCTGTCTGTCTGTCTGTCTGTCTGTCTGTCTGTCTGTCTGTCTGTATAACCGTTATAGAAACAAAAACTACTCGACGGATTTTAACGAAACTTGGTACAATTATTTTTCATACTCCTGAGTTGGTTATAGTATACTTTTCATCACGCTACAATCAATAGGAGCAGAGCAGTGAAGGGAAATGTTGGGAAAACGGGAGAAGTTACTCCATTTTTTAAGCTTCCGTCGCGTGTGCGTGTACCATTAAGGTTTTAATGGTTAAAGCTACACAGAAATCATGTATGACGGAAATGTTCTCCTTAAAATTATATAAAAAATATCCCACGACAGCATATGTCTATCTTTTATGGTTGACTCACAATATCACGTGTAACTCCCGATAGCTTAGCAGTTCGAAGCTTTCTGATTATATTTGTCTAGGGGTAAAATAGGGGATGGACGTTTATATGAAAGTCCGTCAGTTTTCAAGTTAGGATATTCAAATTTTGTGTTTAGGTTGACAATTAAAAATTAATTTATACTTGTCTCAGCGGATGAAGGTAAGTAACTATGTTTGTTCGGGTGGGATATTTTTTGACATCCACGCGGGCGAAGCCGCTGGCAGAAGCTAGTTAATAATAAATGTCATTTAATTTCTTTGAATAATAATTGTTCTTGAGGTTAAATCCTCATTAATATTATGAAATAAACGGTAGGAACCACAAATGGAAAGTTCGCCCTCATAAAAGGCAAAAATGAGCAGAAAAAGAAATATATCTTAACCCAGATACATTAGGGAATGAACTAGAATCAAGTCTGTTCAAGAGCTTTTCAGACTTACAATAGATAAAGAAAAGTTTAGAAAACTAACCGCTGACCTTCAGTAATCAAGAGACTTTGTAAGAAGTAGACAATCGTAATCTATTCGATTCTTTAACGAAAGGTTAAGAATCGAATCGGTATTCGTAGTTTTACCAACTGCCTGCCATCTTTGATCAGCAACAGTTTAGTGCAATCTAGTTAACCTCCCGTACCTACAGGGTGTAAACAGACCCTTCACACAGCCGTCAACCAAGCATTCTGTACATCAAACTAAGTAACTTTACTCAAAAATTATTGCTGGTAATCGACTTTTTTTTTGGGGTGAAAAATCACGTTTTACGGTAGGACTCGATGGAAAGCACTCAAAGCATTGTGCTGATCGATGGATTGAATAGTACGGGGGTCGTGGAGGTGTGTAAAGTAAAAATCTTATTTAAAAACAGGTTTAAAAAAAAAAACTTGTTAAAAAATTTGAACTTTGACCCCCAATATCTCCGTAACTAGAAGGTTCCCAGGTATGGTCTGGAACAAAAAAATGATCGCAAAGACGGGAGAACAAGTGCCTTTCATATATGTTAAGGGTCTATTTACACCATTTATATAAAATATTACGAGTGTTATCACTACCTCGTTGTTAAATTTAGTTAAATGTTGAATTAAATATAACTAGAAAATAAATATTACGAGTATTATAACAGGTACTCAAGACAGAGGTAATAGGACAGGTATATGAGTATTATAAAGCCAGTTCACACGGCAACACTCTATTATGTTTTTACGGCACTATTAATTTCATGATGCGTTTTTATTTGCAGAAATGGAGTATGTATTTTGTATGAGCGAATTCACACGAGTTCGTATTGGGAAAATAAATAAAATGAGTTTTATTTTTTATTTTGTATTCTGTTCATCGAATAATTTAATACGTGGGGTAGTGTTACACTGGTATATTTTTTTAAGCACGCTATGGCTAAAAGCCTTTGACTTAATATATCACAATAGTTGTAGAAATAAAAACATTTATCAATCACATACAGAATCCCGAGAAAGTAATTTTTATTTTGCAAATATGGGTACAGTACATGTTGATAAACAGATATAAGGTAGGTTCAGCCATATTTTAACAATAAAAATACCAATAGGCATGTAAAAGTTATAGTTTGACGATAAAACAATAAAGACAATCAACAGACACACTGAATAGTTTTAAATCACAACTTATCTGGAACACAATTTATAAAGGGTGTAAATAGACCCTTAACACAAACGAAAGGCACTTGTTCTCCCCGTCTTTGCGATCATTTTTTTGTTCTAGACCATACCTGGGAACCTTCTAGTTACGGAGATATTGGGGGGTCAAAGTTCCACCTTTTTTACAAGTTTTTTTTAAAATACATGTTTTTAATGTAAGATTTTTACTTTACACACCTCCACGACCCCTGTACTATTCAACCCATCCATCAGCACAATGCAATGCTTTGAGTGCTTTCCATCGAGTCCTACCTTAAAACGTGATTTATAACCCCAAAAAAAAAAGTCGATTCCCAGCAATAATTTTTGCGTAAAGTTACTAAGTGTGATGTACAGAATGCTTGGTTGACGGATATATAAAGGGTCTGTTTACACCCTGTATTATAAAGTTAGTGAGTAAAAATTAGTTTCCCAGCAATAATTTCTGCGTAGGGTTACTTAGTTTGATGTACAGAATGCTTGGTTGAAGGCTTCGTAAATTGTCCGTTTACACCTTGCATACTATCGCTATCGCAACCGCTACCACCTTCGACTAAATCTAGATCAGGCAGAAATAATAAAAAAAAACAAATGGTTTATGGCAGGTACGACGCAATCATGAGAAGGTATAAAAGGCAACAGCGCCTCATTATTTTTGCTTAATAAAGGTTGTAACTGCGATTTAAACAATCCATTCGTCTATTGATGTAATTCATAATTTATTATGACAAGAACAATATGCTATTTATGATAATAATAGTTCCGATAGCGGTTACGGTTAATGAACTAATAGCAGAGAGCCTCGACCAACACCTTAGGAGGCTCTCATTGCGCGGCTGGGTCAAGGGCTTGATTCAGAAAGCAGTACTCCTGGACACGGCACGTATAGTGAGGCGGTTCCTCTCTCTGGAGCCTTGGCCACCGGCAGCCTGGACCTTGTTCCTGATGCCGATGGGCCATATATTTTTAAATGTTTTGTTTACTTTTGTTTTTGAAAATGTATAAGATAAGAGAAAGAATGAATAAAGGACAATAATAATAAGTATGTCAAGCATCGGTCACATCATCATCATTTTTATTTTAATACTAGCTGTGCCCCGCGGTTTCACCCGCCGCTTCTGATTTGTTTTATTTTTGCGTAGCATCATGTTATATAGCCTATAGCCTTCCTCAATAAATGGGCTATCCAACACTAAAATAATTTTTCATTTCGTTCTTGAGATTAGCGCGTTCAACCAAACAAACTCTTCAGCTTTATTATATTAGTATAGATAAAAATTGGTTTTGATACAAACATCTTTACAATAGTTCTTTTAATAGACTTTTAAAACAACAAATTTTAGAAAATTGAAATAAAAGCGGAAAATAGAAGCGGCCTTTTACACGCGGTCGTCTACGGACGTGTTTGGGCTGCTCGATACGAATATTATATTCACGTGTCGCGCGGCTTTTGCCGTTGCCCGATTGACGTTGTCATGAGTTCACAACCACTCATACCCAACGAGGTCTTGCCGTTTATCAAACATGCCATCGACTTCATGGACGAAGTCAGCATCTTGCAGATCTGCAAGTCCAGTTTCAAGGAGGAGGAGATCAGCAGTGCCAAGCTGCTGCTACTCCAGTCGCTCGGCAAAGTCGAGCAGATGCAGTCCCGCCGGAGGGATGGTGGCCAGAAGTGTGTTCAGGACATCATCACGTTGATGAAGAGCACCGACCCGGACGACGTGCCCGCTTTTGTGGCGAAGAAGTTTCATAAGCTGCCCCCAGTCACGTTTGACCACGTCGACGTCACCAGGTTGCTGAAGGACATCACAACTCTTAAGGCAGGCCTGGCCGAGGTACAGTCCAAGTTGGAGGTATCGAATAACACCATTGGTGAGCTACGTGCCGAAGTAGAGTTGTTGCGCAACGCACAACCACAACCAAAAAAAAAGTCGTTTCCCAGCAAAAAATTTTGCGTAGAGTTGCTTAGGTTGATGTACAGAATGCTTGGTTAACAGCTTCGTGAAGGGTCCGTTTACACCCTGTATACCTAGAATGTGAGCCCCTACTTCGCGGGTCCGGCTCAAGCATTTCATGCTTAACATGGCTACTGTCGCAGCGCAGCAAGCCAATTTGTTTAAAGAGATGTCAGCAACCATGTAGGGGTCCACATGGGCCGATGCCTGCCAGGGCAGCGGGACTGTTCGAAAGAGATACCGTGGCCCTGGAACACAAAGGGCAAAGAAGGAACATGGATGGGTTTTAGTCAGTAGAAGACTGACACTCCCTTCCGCTCCGCCCAGAGTGGGGGGGGGGGGTCATTTGACGATTTCCCATCCGAAAAAAAAAAGCCAATTTGTTTAAAACAACAACGTTACAACTCACGAACTGAATCCTAGACATTTAAGAAAGATGCAGTCTATTTTGTATAGTAACTAATTAGTGTTTATGACGTCATATTGCGTCATATAGCAGCACATGTATTTTCTTTTTTTTTATTTGTTATTTAATTTTTTATTTTGTATCTTTTTTACTATGTGTGCTTGGTGAACTGACGTCAAATAAACTTTATTCTTTCTTTCTATATCAGGTAGTCAAAAAATGGCACGCTTAGTGTTCATACGGATCGTGATACTTAAGTTATTAAGATAATTCTATTTCTATGACTATAATCCACTTTTCAATGATTTTTGAATGACACAATCAACATTTCCAACTTAAGCAAAAAGCGTCCATTTCAATCGGCTCACTGGGTTATATCTCAAGTCCTGCTCAAGTGTACTCTAATCGCTACAACAATCAGGGGTTAAAAAGCTTTCTCGACTCTTGAAACCAGGAAGGCATAACCTGAAGGTTAATAAACAGAACTGGGAGAACCTTTGTTCACATACAATCACGCCTCTAATCCCCGAAGGGTTAGGCAGAGGCATACCTAATAGTACACCCACATTTCGCTAGTTATGTTTAAATTTAAAGGTTCTACCTCATCATCAAACGGACATTATACTAGACGCCATGGCTACTACTGAGAAATTCCTGATGGAAATACTCAATTAACTTTGCCCGACCTGGGAATCGACCCCAGGACCTCATGCTCTGCAGTAGCGCTTGCAACCAATAGACCAACGAGGCAGTCCTTTGTTCAACGATTCAGTAAATCTGCCGAGGTGAAAAGGCCTGACGTCGTAATCCATTCTCTAGACGTAGGTACGACAGTGACAAGAAGTGACTTAAAGGATTAAAATGGTCGATAGATATATATTTGTCGATTTTTAGGGTTCCGTACTCGAAGGGGACAACGGGACCCTATTACTAAGCCTCCGCTGTCCGTCGGTCTGTCAGCGAGCTGTATCTCATAATCCGTAATAGGCAGACAGTTGAAATTTTCACAGAATGTGTATTTGTGTTGCCGCTATAACAAAAAACAATAAAAACAAAGTAAAGTAAAACAAGTTCCCCTACTACGATGCTACGGAACCCTTCATGGGTCGGTCCGACTCGTACTTAGCCGGTTTTTATTAATTAGCTAGTGATCTGTCCCTGTGACAACAATTCTTACTAATGGGTTTCGCATTACCCTGTACTAACTGGGTTGTAAAGGTCAGATAAGCAGTCTCTCCATGTAAAATAGTGGTAAACAACTGCATCCGGTTAGACTGGAAGCCGACCCCAACATAGTTGGGAAAAGGCCACGCAGATGATGATAACACGTATACCTTACTCCATGGGAAAACACAGGCGTGATGTTATGTCAGAAGAAACAAATCAGTTTTTGGAGCTCGCAGCTTCAAAAACTCAATTCCAACAATTGCTATCGGACTAAGTAAAGTAATATCGAAGTTCTTTTAGATCGGAAAGCTAGTCTTTCAGTCAACAAATAACTTATTATTATTTAAACACAATATCACCAACAAGTTTCACTAAAATATATTGTGCATAACTGGGTTGTGAAGCTCAGATATGCAGACGCTCCATGTAAACAATATTCAATTGCATGTGGTTAGACTGGAAGCCAATCCTAACATAGTTGGGAAAGGCAAAGCAGAATATGGAAACACATCACAATCAAAAAGTATTATTATATATTATTTAGATTGCCTGCTGTGCCTACCTGTATAACACCCAGTTCCTTCAATGTAACGCAGCATCAGAAATGAAGACATCCGCAAGAGAACCAAGGTTACCGACACCGAAGATTTGCCAAACTTAAGTGCCAGTGGGCAGGGCACATTGCTCGCAGAAGAGATGGCCGATAGGGTCGAAAAGTTCTGGAGTGGCGACCGCGAACCGGAAGACGTTGCGTTGAAAGGCCTACCACTAGGTGGACCGATGATCTGGTGAAGGTTGAGGGGTTCCGCTGGATGCGAGACGCACGGGACCGGTCAATGTGGCGACACTTGGGGGAGGCCTATGTCCAGCAGTGGACGTCTTTCGGCTGAATTGATGATGAAGATGACTCGAAATTTAAAACTTAACCAGTGTATGACCTCTTTTAAAGTTCAATCATTGAAACCAGTAACCTGTAAATACTGTTAAAGCTTCAGGTTCTTAGGTACTGCAAACATCATTCTGTATTTCATAGAATACCATTTGGCAACAGCCCCCAATTAGAGAGACCTAAACGTTACTAGCAAAATGTCGATGTACCATAGCTTTCAGCCTTACCTTACCAGAAATAAAGGGATGCTGTCTGTTCGGAGAACATATTACACAATATTGACGTCGTAGCTTCCATACCAGGAATGGAAGCTACATAACCAATTAATAGCTATCATATCCATTACATAACTGGCTTACCAACATGGTTAGCACAATGCAGGTCAAAGGTTGTATAGATCATCTGCAAAAATGTCAAAGGACCATGGGCATTTTCCAATTAAAATAATTTAGGGAATTAAAAGTAACTGACGAAATGTGGGTGTCTTATTAGTTACATTTCTGCCTAATCCTTCGGAAACTACAAGCGTGATATTATATTATGTATTCACAATGTAAACTTAGTAGCCTACTAAGACATATTTCAAGAATATCTTTAAGTCAAGATCTTCCTAAAAAAGTAAGAAAGTACTAGCGTAACATAATCCACAGGAGTTTCAATATAATTTCGAGCAGATTTTCCTTGGATTGCAAAGATCCAGCGGTGGCCACTTCGCGTTGAACTAGAAACTCTACTTAGCGCTTCTATGAATAAATTACCGGAGCGTTCGTTTTCTAATGTCCTCTCAAGTGTTGGGAAAAAGTTCAAATATTTTACTTTATGAATAAGTAATTTCCTGGGGATAAATGACCATTCTGAGTACTTAATTTCCAGTTTAATGAAATGGAACAAACATCTTTTGCACGTAGCTAAATGAAGCTAAAGAATTTTAAAATGAAGCTGAATTGTATTTTCTACCTGCCCCCATGGAAAAAAAGACATACTTTTATGAAAGTATGTACATATGTACGCTTACCAGTTTATAAGTACCTTTTGGGAAAACTCCGGAATTAACAACGGCTGTTTTCAACTTTTTATTACACATTAAACACACACTCACTCACTAAAATGACTATTTTTAACTTTTTATTACTTTTAAACTCACTAATTAGCCTCATTAGTAAAGGGTCACTCAACAAGCTATGGAAACAACTATACCATTCCATTAATTGGTTAAACGAATACCTAGCCTATTATGAAGTGTCAGAATTCAGAATACCTACTTATGACAAAAGTAACGAGGTGTCGGAAACCCAAAAGTACGGCACCCAGTAGGTACTTATATTCTCAAATTATTCAATTGCAAAGGGCAGATGGCAGTCCTTTATTTGATGATCATATGAGTTTCGACCACATATGGACCTCGAAAGGGTAGGTTGATAAGGAATCAGACCAAAATGAGGAAGCGATATGAAAATCCTAAACGATGAAAATTCGTTGGTCTTAGTTTAAAGAAGAAAAAATGCCAACCACTAGTTACATTGGATGTAAACAGGAACGTTATCTATCTGATCTCTGCATTTTGTAAAACATACACAATACCTTTTAGCCATGAGTGTTGTAGTAGTACCATGATTTTCAACAAGGACAAATCATTTCTTCAAAATCAAACCGCACCACCGCGGAATAAATAAAAATTAAACTTTCTTCTTTTAAAAAAAACATACACACATAAAAACAGTAGACTTGATAACCTCCTCCTTTTTTTTGAAGTCGTTCAAAAACGGTTCGAGACAAAGAGATGTTGATACTTTTGAGACCTATTAGAAGAATAATGCTACAGTAAAAATATTTTTCCATGTCTCAGGCAACATTCGAGTAATATATTTGTCAAATTTGGCATGTTACACTTGTACCGACATAAGTAAATTTGATCGCGTTGTCCCGTCTATCGAGGGTATATTTAAAAGCTTTTGGGTATACCTAACGGAAAGGGTTAGCCGGCTACTCATACTAAAAACGAATTTTTGAACGACAGGATTACAAAGAGGCATCAGCACCCGAATATCTACAGAACCCTTTTCAATTAATTCCCAGTCACGTCTTGTTACCACAATGGTACGGGTTACCAGTTAATAAAATTGCATTATTCAGGCAGAGTGTTCCGTCCTCATCGCTCCAAAATTAGCTGGTATATTAGCAAGACTTTCTGTTTGACGTTCTCAACGGATTTAATAACAAAAGACTGTGAAGATTGTTCGATTTTGGCGACTGTCTTTTGTTTGTTCGATGATCGAAATCATTGAATTGAATAAAGGTTAGGTCTGACTGTTATGGAAAAAATTTAAGCCGCGAATCCGGACACTGACGCCTCTTTTCCTGATAATGAAGTTGGTTCTATGGACAAAGTTGAACAGTTTTATCGTCTGAATCACACCCTTAAATGTGACCACACCGTTCTAATACACTCTGTATTACTACTTACTAAAATATCGGTCAGTGTCCGGTCCGCAGCCAATCCACAACATATCGTCGACCGTAGGTTCAATTGGGGTAAGGGACAAAACACCCAAAATGAGTTGAGTATACAGTTTTGTTCAGAATTTTTCGCTCTTTCGAATGGTGTATATGAAAAAATTCTAGCTTAAGAAAAATGTCCCTTACCCTACTGATTTCTTGGGTCAAAATTTCAAAACAGCCCCGTAATAACCATGTATATGAAAAATTATGCAATATAGCAACTTCAAATGGTGTAAGTACCGCCGCCAATCTACTTCGAATAAGGTAAGGGTCTTCCCAATCAACGAATTACCATTACATGGTTTATGTTTGAAGAAACCATAATAAAACTGACCTTACACTAATGCCTTTGTTATCTCAAAAAATAAATATCACCCATACTTTAAATGGATTGCACGAGTTTTGACATAGTTATTCCTTACCTCAATTTGCATTGTCATACTTTAAGCAATGTCAACGTTACACCTATTTGAATTGAATTATATTTAAGTTCGGTGTCCGTTACATCAATTTTCTCGTGAGAAGTAATGAATATTTAACCCATAATAGAATCATAACACAAGAACATCACTATTACTATCCTTTTCTATCTTACAACAACTTTCTGTGTGCGAAAGAGATGATGATATCAAAGCGAAAGAAGCGCGCGGGCATAAAAAAATTGCTATCAGTGCGAGTTCACCTTTCGTATGGTCGGGATTTTGCGGTTTTTGACGAAGATAATGTGGTAAAAACGGAAAAACAAACCATTTAAATCGGTTGCTTAGTCGCAGATAGAAATTACTACAAATAGTAAATAAGATAACACAGTAAGTATTTAAATTTTGTTATACTAAAATCATTGTTACAATACATATTTTTAGCTGTCTGTGGGTGTGCCTATGCCTAATGCTAATTTTGTTCGATTATTTTAATAGATATCGATTCTTGTATGATAGTAATAAAAGTATCAGATATAAAACTATTCAATGTAACCTAATTATTCTCTAATAATGGACAATAATTACTAGGTAATCAAAGGCACCGCTAAATGTTTACATAGATAACACTGTTTACAGTTCATATAGTAATATTTCACATCAAAAGATGAGGATGAGGAGAAAGACCACCAGCTAAGGTGAAATCGACACCTTCTCCGAAGAATAAAAAGTAAGTTTCGCAGTTTCTACCTGTTCGCTTTTTAAACGATACAAAAATAAATTAAACCTTGCGTTTATAGGTTCTAGAAAAAACTTGATAGGGCGTTTTTTTTGAAAATGAAGTATCAAAATTATAACTAAAACTTAATGGGTGAAAGCGCTCGCGGGCTCTTCCGTGTGCGCTCGAAACCCTGTTCTTTTTCCAAAATGATTGTATATAGTTAAATGTTCGTTCCTGAATACGAACTAAGTCTGAATGGTGAGGGATAGGGTAGTTACCAAAATTATTTTAACTCTTACTTGTGTGCTTTGTAGGTCCGAGTCAACAGTAAGCTCTGAATTTTCGGAGAGCATAAATGACACAATTGAGGACAGTGACATTGACAACTCTAGAAATGACGAAACTTCATTATCAGTCAGAGAACGAGAGTAACTAAAATTTAATAAAAAGTAAACATTTTGAGCTAATGATACCTATTGATATATTAGTCACTAATACTAGCAATTTTCTAATTTGTTGCTGTATCATTTTCAGATTATATTTGTTTGGAAAAACTGAATCCAATGGCTTCAATTCATGAAGCCAATCTGCTGTCTTCTCCCGTCTTCAGCGGCTGAGTTGGGCGTCATGCTCGAAAAACTGAGCCACGCCAGCCTCGAGGTCGGACTCAAAATGAACAAAACGAAGTTAATGACAAATAGCAGAAAACGTAAAGTAGACAGGGGGTGTGGAGATAGAGCATGTCCACGAGTATGTATACCTCGGCCAAATAGTCTCCTCCAAATAGACCGAAATCGTGGAAGAGCTATTGGTCGATGAAACACTTCATGAAAGGATCACTTTCACTTTCCCTCAAAAGGAAACTCATGGACACGTGCATCCTTCCCACTCTCACCTATGTAGCGCAAACGTGGTCATTAACGAAGCGTCAGAACTCCGCACTCGGGCTCCGCCAGCGAGCCATGGAACGAAGTATACTAGGAGCCAAAATTTCTGACCGTGTACGGAACAGTATTCGATCCAAGACCCAAATCGCAGACGTTTGCAACACAGCCACCAAATTAAAATGGAACTGGGCAGGCCACATTTAAAAAATTTGGCCAAAGTGGCAACTGATTGGGTTTCGAACAACAGAATCCGGCGACGCGGTAGGCCCAGGAGGAGATGGCGTGACGAGCTGGACTCTTGTCAAAAGGATTGGGCCCAAATAGCCAAAGACTGAGATAAATAGAAAGAGGGAAGGGAGGCCTTTGCCCTGCAGTGGGACAAATCAGGCTCATAATATTTTTTTTTTTAATATTCTGACTAACAATGCCTAATAGGCTCTATTATGATTATTTGCAGCTACTCCTTTATTTGAATAAGAATTCAAAGTAAGTATAGGTTTTGTTTTTATATTTTTTTATAATTTGATTGTAATAAATATATTAAATGATATAAAAATTGTTTTATTCCAACTAATAGAAATTGGCTATTACAATGTACAAACATTGCATGTAAGCGCCACACAATAAAACACACACACGGTTCTCACACATTTTCATGTCTCTTAAATGATTTTTATAACGATTTCCAAATTTAAGATATCCGTACGTCAAAAGTGTGTACTTCATTTTCTGTCAACAATCTCTTTACACTGTATTTTCTTTCATACAATTTTTTCAACAAGTCTTTTACACTGTTTTTTCTTTAATAGATTCGATCCAACGCAGGTCAATTTAATGTAAGGGACGGGACTACAAGATATTTGGTCAGTAAGGGACATTACTACCAAAATACTTTGGTGTAAGGGACATCTATTTTCTTAAATAGCTAATTTATTTAAATAAATGTTATACAAGTAGACAGAGCACTAAAATATAAGATTATGTGTAAAATCAGATCCGAAAAAGGTTAATTACAACAAAAGTTATAATCGATTTAGTCCGAAAAAAAACTTTGTCGGCCTCTCCTGAAAAATCGTATTTTGTCCCTTACCCCAATTGAACCTACGGTCGACGATATCCGTATTCTAGTACGAATCTTTTGAGTGGAATTTGACTGCAAAACTCGCTTGAATAACTCAATACGACATTTCATTGGGAATGCAAGAGAAAACTTTTAGAGGAAAATCAAAAAGTACGCCCGGAAAATGCATTTCAGATTCATAATGTTTCCACAATGTGTATCGTTGCCTTATTTCGTTTCTTTCATCTTAGATTACAGTTTAATCACGAAGTCACTAAAAATAGGGTTTTTTTTTTGTATAAAATTGAATTAGAAGATTAAAGTTTTGAAATAATTAGTAAGGCACTTAAAACTACTCTTTTAATACCTATTTACTGTAGTAACTACCCCAAAGATATGTACGTAACTCCAGCTATACCCACTAAGTTCAGTATACTACATAAATTCGGAGGTAAAGCTACAGTATCGAGAACCTGGAGCATTCCAATAACCGGTTGTCTTCCGTTTAATCGTTCGTCACGTGCATGTTACTCGTACTTTAGGTATCCGGATATTTAAATTTTCAATCGCTTTCATCTTTCTAGCTTAAAAGTAGTAAGTATGTGAAAACGTCATATGTAAACGATAGAATAAATTAATTAAAAAAAAGTCAATAAAGAAACTATTTTTCATTTCCATTTTCAATTAAAATAACTTACTATGCAGATAAATTCCATCAACGAAAAAAATATAAAATCAAATTCTGCTTCAAACGCCCAAAACATTTTAATCACCTGTCAATTTGAGAAAAAGAAAAATGTTCGACTCACTTTATCAAAGGCAATATTAACAAAAAAATCTCTCTTCAGCCTTCACTCCATTATCAGAGACAAAATGGATCGTCAATTCATTAGCTTCAGGAAGAATTCATTAATAAAAGAACGGCGACGTAATTCGATTTCCTTTTTCCACAACAAAATTAATGACATCAAACTGCCAATTTTAAAGGACAATATTTTTATCTTAAATCACAGTCCAAACTCACCTCCAAAAAATGTCACCAATAAACATAAAAACTTGATAACTCCTGACATTTTAGCACTCATATAAAATCACTGCACTAAATAAAATATTCAAACTTAGAACGCGCGGACGTTATATCAACATGATAAAGACGATATTATCAAACGGTCCGAATTCGAATTTGGTATTAGGCGGCAAAAGCGCGCGAGCGACGTCTATTCTCCCCCGAGGCTAGTTGGGTACTGAAAGTTGGGCTCCCTACCTGACTACGCTGTCAGATTTCAGCGCGCCACAGCCTACCAAAGTTGAAATGAGCATTCTTGTTACACTGTTCATAGTGTTGATATTCCTTTGTGGTTTTTCGTGTCTGTGGCTTTATGACACCCCCGTAGAGAATAGTACCCAAAACGATTCATTTGGGTGGATTTAAATGACAATTGTCTATCCAATCGCCAGTTATGCCTTACGTATCACGAATCCTCATTTTGCGTTGTTTGTACGTGTACAGCCAGTTCGGGTTCGATTTAACGATTTGCAAGTCAATTGTTTTAGAAATTACGACTATTTCAGTTGCTGTTTTAGTACTTTCTGTTTGAATAACTTTGCGAAATGGACGTAATTATGCGTGAAAGGGCTTTTTATGTTGGGTCAGACGTGAAATTATGCGATTTATACGAAAACAACGGGAGCTTCTTTTTTGATGTGGAAAGATTTCTATCCTAACTTTTGCCTGTGTGACTATTATACCATTGTACTATATATAATGTATATATCGGTATATATATGTGTATTGTCATATTGTCCCACTGCTGGGCAAAGGCCTCCCTCCATTTCTTCCAAAGGTCACGATTCTGTGCTACTTCTTTCCTATTCTCAACGTACTGCTGAGAAAAAAACTTCATCATGGTCATGTTCTACCGGCATACCTATCAACCTAAATATATCCGTTCAGCCGTTGGAGCGCGAAAAACACACACCAAAAATATAATAATTGAACAACAATATGAATAAAATGTAGACCACCCATTACATACTGAGTTTCCTCCGTGCCTCGGAAAGCACGTTAATCTGTTGGTCCCGACTGTTATTTGTAGATCTTTGACAGTGGTATAGGTAGTCAGTAGCTCGAAAGTCTGACAATCAGTCTTACCAAAGGGTATCGTATTACCCAGTACTAACTGTGTTGTAGAGGTCAGATAGGCAGTCGCTCCATGTAAAATACTGGTATTCAGCTGCATCCGGTTAGACTGGAAGCCGACCCTAACATAGTTGGAAAAAAGGCTAGGCAGATGCTGATGAATAAAATGTCAGGATTCTTTCATTACGACCGGAATGTTTATATCATTCATGCAAACTAGAAAAAAAGGAAACTGCGCTTTTATAAATGCTTTTCACAATGTATACAGTACTTGTTTTTTTTTTTACTTTGCAAGTCAACATCTCATTATAAACTGGTACTGAACTAGCAAGCAGAACCACATTTGCGTATTGTTTTGAAAACCGGTTTGAAAATAACACTAATGATCAAGGATGCACTGAGGTGAGGCCGAGATCTTTAAACGTTAACTTAGATAATTTTCGCGTCTCTTTTTCTTCTTAGTGTGTCGAACGAAATCGAAAATAAATCAACCGTCCCAGAATTTGGCTACGAGTTTGGCACTTTCAGTAGTGTCCAGCATTTCCTGTAACATGCAGACAACCAAACAAGGAGGACAGGATATTAAGTGTCCCATGGTTTTTCTCTTGTATTGTATAACGGGCTGGTGTCCGCAACTCCACGTCAAAGCGCGTATTTTGCGTGCGTGGTTTTTCTCTTTTTGCACTTACTTGTACAAAAAGTTGAGACAAAGTTGAGACTTTGACAGTTGAGTGAAAGTGACAGGAATAACGTTTACCCTAAGTCAGTGCCATGGATCGTAAATTTCGGCCTTACTTCCTGGCCATGAGCTTCAGACTGAAGCGACATGCATCTTGACAATGACAGCAGATATAAAAGAAATTAGTTTTTACAGCATGCCCTAAGTCACCGCCGCGCGACTTGCGAAGCGACGCTACTCATCCGAAGGAAATAAGAGCTGCGCGCTCGTTACTCCTTTCGCAAATCGTGTCGCATCTCCCGATGAAGGGAACGCCTTAGGCCTATTTCAGAGCGAAGCCGGAGGTCGCCAGCCGCGTGCGCTAGCGACCGGTGGTAACATGCTTTCACAGCGTTTCGTAAGCACGCGTGCGGTCTTGTTGTTTTCAATCAAGGAAATGAGGAGCAAGTATGGTTTATAGATCTCGGCCTGAGTGTACGCACGGCCGGTACACGTCTCGCTCTGAACGCTTTCTAATGCCTTTAATGGCCGTCGCTTCAACCGGCGCACGCTGCTCATGACGTGTCGGCTGGCACATGTAGAACACATGAACAAGACTTTGGATCCTGAAACGCTCGGTCAGCCGTCTTGCTCTGAAATAGGCCTTATACCTACATCCTTAAGATACTGAAACGTGTAATATCTGACGGAATACTTCCTTAACAAACTTGGATAGCGAGAAGTGCACTTTATCGAACGTATCATGTCACAAACTGGTGTGACGCTAATGGTCTTACATCTTACTCTTGGTCAGTATGACAGACCCGGATTCGGGATCGTTGCGATAACTCGTTTTATGTTGGATTCCCTTTGATGTCGTTCTTTATCACTTATTGATTTGAGCTTCAATAGTAGTATGGTTTGTAGCAGTAGTGGTTATTTTGGTTTTGTGGTCGATGGCAATATAATCGCACGTAATACATTTAAACATAACTGGTGAAATTTCAGTGTAATATAGTTACAACTGCGCTCAAACCTTCAGGGATTACAGGCGTGAATTTGTGTGTTTTTACGTCTTTCTGTTTATTTTTTTTAAATCACTGCGTTACCTAATATTCATTTATTTTCGTTACAAAATGCAGGTATAGAGAATTAACAAAGATATTCAATTTTCACAATTTGGGGTTATTTTGGGGTTGAAAAAAAAAATATTATTAAGACAATTATTAATTACTAGCTTCTGCCCGCGGCTTCGCCCGCGTGGAGTTAGGGAATTGCCCACAGGATCTTACTTCTGGGATAATAAGTAATCTATGTATCTATCTATAATACACACATAGTTTTTTTTTATTTTATCTTTTAAAGTTATATCAATTAAATTAGATACGTGAAATATACCTTGATACCTTGGTTTGAGATTGGACACCGGATTTACTGGATTTTATCTGAAGAGTATGTACACAAATTTTCAAGTCAATCGACCCTGAGAATAAAAAGTTTCACAGAAAATTCAACACCCCATTTCACCCTCTAAGGGGTAGGAATTTAGAAAAACTGATACTTACTCTTCACAAAGATTACACCCTCCAATTTTCAAGTCTCTGGGACCCGCGGTTTGGGCTGTGCGTTGGTATATCAGTCAGATAGTCAGGACATGGAATTTTAAATTGGGGGATGATTTTGGAAAAACTGTGATACACGTATCTCATCATTTTAACTGAAGTATATGTAGACACATTTTCAAGTCAATCGATCCCGAGAGAGTTTCACAGAAAATTCAACATCCCATTTCACCCTCTTAGGGGTGGAATTTCAAAAAACCCTTTCTTAGTGGATACCTACTCTCTACAAAGAGTACATTCTCCAAATTTCATGTCTCTAGGACCAGCGGTTTGGGCTGTGCGTTGATGTATCAGTCAACCAGTCAGGACATTGAATTTTAAATTGGGGGATGATTTTGGAAAAACTGTGATACACGTATCTCATCATTTCAACTGAAGTATATGAAGACACATTTTCAAGTCACTCGACTCAGAGAATAAAAAGTTTCATAGAAAATTCAACACCCCATTTCACCCTCTTAGGGGTGGAATTTCGAAAAATCCTTTCTTAGTGGATACCTACTCTTTACAAAGAGTACACTGTCCAAATTTCATGTCTCTAGGACCAGTGGTTTGGGCTGTGCGTTGATATATAAGTCAGTCAGTCAGTCAGTCAGTCAGGACTTTGAATTTTAAATGTATAGATTATTATTACTTATTGATTTCCAAAAAAATTACTAAGTAGTCATAACGTACACTTATATTCTTAATAGATTTTGTAGTACAAGTTACAAGCCAATTCGTTATTTTACTAAGACACTATTTTGTTCTTAGTATTATTTAACGAATACTTTTGAATTTTGGGACCCGTCACACAGAGAACAAACCTATCGCCCAAAAAATCGATATACGCTAACGGTTTATGACAACAGCATCAACCGTACAGGCTGATAGACCTTCAATATACAATTCCAAAGGTAGCCGCGACCACCAACCGCAGCGGCAAAACCCCCAACCCTAACGACAACCCGCAGGAACTCGATTAGTTTCCCAGTTAACTTTACAAAGGCTGCCTAAGATGCCAAAATTGCCACTACCGTATTCAAAGAGTAACATAGTGGATGAAAAAAGACCCTTTACGAAGTCAAAAGGCACTTGTTCTTTCCGTCATTGCGGTATTTTTTGTTCTAGCTAGACCATACTTGGGAAACTTCCAGTTATGGAGATATTGAAGGTCAAAGTTCCAACTTTTTCTCACGTTTTTTTTTTAAATACAAATATACCGTGTAGATGGAATTGACGCACAAACGGTTACCTTATATATTTTAAATACCTCCATAACCCTGTACTATTCAATGCAGCACAATGTTTTGATAGCATTATACTGAGTCCTACCGTACACCGTGATTTTTCACAACAAAAAAATGCATAGACTTACTCAGTTAGATGTACAGAATGTTTGGCTGACGGCTTCGTGGAGAATTCGTTTACACCTTGTATGTAGAAGCTCGTGCCGCAGCGATATAAGCGGATGTAGGCAGCCACAAATCCCACCTCTATTGAGACTATCTAGCTTAGGCCGGTCTAAAATGATCGAGCCATACCTGGCTAAGTACTCCAAAACATAAATACCACTCCCAAAACTATCCTACCCAGCACCTACAGAACATTAGTGATAATGATCAAAATGGACTCATAACAATAATCCGGGATCCACTTGACCAACCGCTCAAAGCCTTAAAAAGTTTCCTAGGATGAATCCTAAACCGTATTACTGACAAGAGAAGCCGACATAAGTTATGTTGATACTAGTTCTTTTAAAGGATGATTTCCACCAAACGGCTCGCATCGCATCGGATCGCAACGGATTTTAGAATCTTTAAACGATTTTAAATCGTGTACACAGTATTTATAGCCTTTATTACCAAGCCACACACAGCAGGTAGACCGCAGGCGTCTTCCGCGACACGCGATCATAGCCGGCTCCATTCGCCGGTCGTCGTGTCCGATCAGATCCGCTATCGGCGCATCCGTTCATATCCTTTCCGATCCGATGCGATGCATTTGGTGTAAAATCATCTTTAACACCAATGCTGGTTTTCACTAATGGTACAGAACACCCAAATGTAGTAAATGCCTAAGTAAAATCTGTTGGAATTTCAACTCTAGGCTCAGCGCTGAGAGTTGAAAAGGCAATAATATGTAGGCATTGATTAAGTGTCGCTTTCTCTTAGGGGAAAATGGAATAAGCGAAAAAGTCCATAAAAATAAGTAAGAGTGTCTACGCGTCTCGCACTTTTCGAGAATGACTAGTAAAAGTAAATGTAAGAATAAACTCTAGTAGGGGAAACTTCAAGAGGAAATGTTCACTTTAATAATAAATTCTTAGTGTTTGTAATTAAAAGAGAAACATATGTTACTGTAGGTGCCTCCATACCTGGAGCTCGCGACGTAACGGTACAGATTTACTGCGACAATTTTCATCTTACTTTCATCTCCTGTAAGTACCTAAATACCTGCATGGAAGTGGGTATATTGATTATGGTTTGGTGTATGAATGAATATCTACCTTTTTGATTGCCAGATGTGTCTTTGGTTAAGCAATGACAATAGGTGACCATAAAGAAATTATACCAACTTTTCTCGAGACGGTGGGGTGGATCAAATGATTTTTTTTTTTACCCGTAGGTACGCAAAACAAGCGCTTTGGACGTGGAATTACGGACATTAGACTGACACACAATATAAAATAGAATTATTCATTTATTAAACACTTCAAGCTCAAAAGTACAGAGGCGGACTCAATGCCATAGGCATTAAGCAATTATACTTTTACAGGCTATAAAAATGTGAATTCAATAAGAAGATTGTTTATCCTACTAGCGTGACTAGCGTTATGACGGGCTCTTAGCGTTGGTAACTTCACACTATCCATGCCATCGTTACTTTAAATAATCTGAGACTTTAGATTCAAAATCAAAACACTTTTACAAGAAAGGGAACAGACAACGTATTATTTAAAAGCCAAAATCCCTTAAAGAAATGGCTTTACATTCTTCGCAGTCAAAAAAATCCAAAGTCGTTGCCATCCTGATTTACTTAAACCCCAATTTATGTGGTTACGGAAGTGAGAAGGTGGCCTTGTGTGAAATACTGAAATTCGTTCGCGACCAAACCCCTACATAGTGGGGAAAGGGCTATGTAATATATAAAAGATATGGGGGCTGCGTGTTTTTAGAACGTTACTTCCAAAATTCGTAGAGTAAGTGAAAAAATCGGCCAAGTGCGAGTTGGACTCGCGCATGAAGGGTTCCGTACCATCCACCATAAATATCTATATATATAAAATGGTAAACTGACTGACTGACTGACTGACTGACCGGGTGATATATCAAGGCACAGCCCAAACCGATGGTCCTAGAGACATGAAACTTGGAGGGTGTGTTCTTTGTGAAGAGAAGGTAACCACTAAGAAAGGATTATTGGAAATTTCACCCCTAAAGGGGTAAAATAGGGGATGGAAGTTTGTATGAAAGTCTGTGAGTTTTGAAGTTAGGATCTACAAATTTTGTGTTTAGGCTGAAAATTGAAAATTAATTTATAAGTGTCTCAGCGTTTTTGGTAATTCTACCCCCGAGGAGTTAAAAAGGGGGATGTAGGTAAATAATTGGATAGTTTCTACATCTACGCGGGCGAAGCTGCGGGCAAAAGCTAGTATTAGTATATTTATATTATTTGTTGTTATAGCGACAGCAAAGATACACAACACATTCTGTCAAAAAAAAATCTACCAAAATTAATACTCGACGAATGATGCCTTACTGTTACTGTAACTGTTAGCCTATGTAATTCCACTGTTACTTTTGATTAGTAAAACTTATTACTTAATAACATCAGCACGTCTGTAAGCTTCGAAAGGTTAGGCAGAGGTGTACCTAATAGTACACCCACATTTCGCTGGTTATGTAATAGGGGGCGACCCTATTGCCATCAACCGGGCACAAATCCAAACTCCGTGGTTGCTACTGAGAAATTCCTGGCGGAAAAACTGAATAACATTTTGCCCGAACCGGAAATCAACCTAGGACCTCATTTGCTAGCACCTGCCCACTACACCAAAGAGGCATTTACTTAATCTCCCGTTTAAATAATACCTTCGGAAAGAGGCAAAACAAAACCTCATCAACATAATTAATAAGAACCGTTGCCTAGCAACCCACTGATACACGTGGAACTCTCCAATACTAACTATACCCACAGGCAGTGAACTTTAGCCAAATCACAAGCTAGTAATATTAGTTTCGTCTGCTTAGTTTTTCCTGTTCTATTTTTAGGGGATAATAAACCGAACCTTGATAACTAGGTGTACCTATGATAGTCGTAAGAAGTCGGGGGGAGTACAATCACCTTAAGAAAACGTTGATCTTTTTTTATTTGGCCATTGTCACATTTGCCATTTGTGTCGTATAATAATTATGATGATGATAATTATGGCAAAGTTCGTATTATAATGGGGGGTAAAAGGCACTAGTTCTCCTCGTAATTGCATTTTTTTTTTTGTTATTGACCATACCTGGGTACCTTCTAGTTACGGAGATATTGGATGTCAATGTTCCAACTTTTTAAAAGTTTTTTTTTTAATATTTTTTTTTAAAGTTATAACTTTAATTTAAATACCTCCATGACCCGAGTACTATTCAACGCAGCATAATGTTTTGAGTACCGTAATTAATGTGATTTTTCACCCAGTCGATTCCCAGCAATTTTTTGCGTAGTGTTACTTAGTTTGATGTTGGTAGACGGGTTCGTCAAGGATCGGTTTACCTTGTACGTAGTGGAAAAAATGTGATGAGAACCGCAAATCCTAAAAAGCAAAAAAGACAACGTCGTCCAACTCGTCTGGTTTCTATGAAACTAGAGGAAAATGCTTCCGTAGATGACGATTCTGCCGCCTGTCCGCAATTTCATACAAACCAGTCGCGTCGCTGCGAATTGTACCTTTGAGGTTTTCGTAGGTCGGCCGTTCTTCCCCAGACAAACTCATCCACAAGTACGTAACTCAACTACTAATAAAATATTTGTGCTAGGTACCTTTTCAGCCATTACAAGAAGTGCCTTTGGGTCCGAAAAACACTAGACATTTTCTGTCAAGGGTCCATTTCAGACACAAAACAATGTCTTACTGTCGGGATTCAAACAAAATCTGTAGGGCAAATATACTCGAAACATTCCTTTTGTCATTTCTGTTGGCCATCTTCAGTAATTTGTTTAAAAATAACGAGATATTTGGGTTTTCCGTCGAGATTTTTTTAGTTACTCCATGAGTCTGGTTTGCGCACGGTTGATAGCAATAGACTCGTCCCCTATTACAAGGGATGCTTTTTTTTTTTTTTTTTCGTGGTAAAATCATCAAATGAGTCCTCCCACCCAGGGCAGAGCGGGAGGGACTGTCAGACTTGTACTGACTAAAATCCACGGCGTCCTTCAATAGCCCTTTATGTTCCAGGGTCACGGTAATTCTATAAGTCCCGCGACCATTACAAGGGGGGGGGACTTAAACATAACTAGTGAAAAGTGGGAGTACCTATAGGTACCTCTGCATATTCGGGAGTACAGTTGTGATGTAATTGTAACTTGATTTTTATTACCGATTCCTGTAACTACCGACGATGGATGTTCATAAGTTTCTCGTAAGTAGTATCGAAGCAGACTATTAGTTGATGTTTTTTGAATCGTTTACAGGTATAATTACATTAAATAAGCGAGCGTGACCACTCGCGTGCAATACAGATAGAAAGCAGCAGATGAAGGTTTCATTTTTTACTTCGTTTGTGTACCTATTTGCAGTATGGCGTACCAGTGCGATGATAAATAAATAAATTCTAAATTGTGTAAACAGGTGGCGAGATGATCTAAACGCGTACCACGAAGGCTGGTTCGAGGTGGCGCAGGAGAAGAGTACCTGGAAGGATATGGGGGAGGTCTTTGCCCAGCAGTAGAACATTCAAAGATATCGAAAAAAAAAGTAAATACTTGCATTAACCCATATCTAGTGGAATGAAAAAATCAAATATTTTATTTCACATAGGCCTCGATGGGCACTATAAAACGTCGACAAAAAGGTGCACGGTTCGGGTTGGTCGTTTCCTATGGAGAAGAACCGGCAAGAAACTCCATGGTTACTCTTTGTGTAATTGCCTAGTGAATAAATAAATAAACATACCCTTTTCCAATGGGGATAGGCAGCAACTTGAGAACGCCATCTGCTACGATCCTTGCATACTTCTGTCGCCTCGTCCACGTTCATACATCTGGTCATACACGCACCGGTAGCGAGAACTGCTAACGCACCTGACCTTATATTCGTTTAGAATGACCATAATTTTGCGTTCCTCATTTTAGTTTTCGTTTTAATACTTTTCTTGAAATTAACCCATAGTCATTATGAAGGTACGCATGACGGCCAATCAAGCCATACAAATACAGTGGCGGATCTCTCATTGTATAGAAAATCTATACAAAGCGAGGCCAAGTTATACTGGAAATGTACTGCTTTATATGCCGCCGTGTGTACTCGGTGGTACATGACTACACGTCGGACTTTGAATTTGATGCTACCTGGTGATGTATTGAGTTTCAAAGAATGAGAGGCTTACACCGGCTTTAGATCCACTCCCATGCGGTAGACTGAACCAATTGTTGAATAGAATAGGTAATTATTCAAATAAAAAAACTTACGGAAAAATCCCTAAGTAATCAGCCATCACGATCAAAGTACTAAGAAAGATATCAAAAATACCTTCCTTATTGCCAATTAGGTTGTCATAGGAACCTCTCACCTGTCAAAGTACTAAGATGAGTTTCTATGGCAACCATTCTCACGTCAATTTTATCGAATGCTTTCAAAAGAATTTTAATAAAAAGCCATCTCGACATTTCACTTTTGACTGAACTGTCTTCATTTTGCTGTTCTCAATAATAAGGCCAAGAAATAGCGGTATATCTCAACGAGAAAGGTTAAATTTTTTGACGGCATCGTTGGCGCAGTGGCTGAGCGGTCGGCTGCTGCGCTGCGTGTCGCGGGTTCGATCCCCGCACGGAACAAATATTTGTATGATCTATAGGTAGGTGTTCCAGGTCTGGCTGTTTGTGTATGTGAGTTTAAATGTTTGTAAACGCACCCACGATACAGGAGAAATCCCTATGTGGGGCAAAGTTTAAAAAAAAAAAAAGTAATAATTCTGCTAGTTCCTCTTTCAGTAATATTACCATCCGGTAGGATTATGTAATTCCATGTCTTGTTGAACCCATGCATACTATCTAGCAAGTACGGAAATGTGTGTTTTGGGTTACACATTGTACGATCTTCGTATTCGTCTTTCGGCTGTCACGAAAATTTTTATATTTTGTTAGCCCACGCTTCGGCTGCATGCTTTTGGGCTAAGAGGGCAGGATATGAGTTGGGGTATAGCTTGCCACACAGCTCCACAATCGCTGCTGTTTCATTGAGAAAGCTCCACTTAACGGTAGTACGATAAGAGTAATGGTGTGTGGCCTTAGTGGCGGTACTTTCATACAAGCCTCAAAGCTTGGCTTAAATTATAATAAATTATGATAAATTATAAAAAATAATTTATTTTCTTTCACAAGCTAGGCGGTACTTTCATACAAGCCTCAAAACTTGGCTTGCTTTTATAACCTACTTCTCTTCTTGATGTTGTGAACAGTCTGCTTGCCCCAGGGCTTGCGTATTGCTGGCCTCTACACGCCACGAGTGACCTAGTGGAAACAGTCCCAGTTTTAGGTTTTAGGTTCGAACCCAGGCAAGCACGTCTTTTTGAGTCAATTCGTTCTATCACCAGTTCTCTGAAACTCTCAAGACGGTTAAACAAACTCCATGAGGCAATTAGCTTGTCCTAGAATCAAACATTTGATGACAAGACACACACCCCACCACCTCTCACATAGTAGCTAATTATGCTACACATAGTACATGTAACACGTATACATTATTATGGGTACACTCAGGGTATAATTATTATGCATCGTGCAAGTTACAGTGTAAATACATCTATTTTAGACTCCGGTAACTGACACGCCGCATGATAATATGTAACTCGTGAATCCCACGTGAATTATGCTCAACCTACATGAAACACAAAGCTTAAAATTTTTAGATTTACTCTATCGCGCCAAAAAATGATCATGCTTCTGCTTTGTTGACTCTGACATTTTCGAAGTATGGCTTTTTCACTCATAATAAATATCCTATCTATGTATCTCGCTCACTCTGTTCTCTCTTAACACTTTTTGCATAACCTTAGTACGGTGAGGACACATCTATGGGTTTAAATATTTGAATTATAATACAAATTCAATGCCTTGTAGTGCAGTGCAGTACAATACTAGATATTAAACGTCCTTTCGATAGGTTTTCGTGTTTTGTCACGAACAATGAATTAATGTATACATCAGCGAAATTGCGATTTGCTCTTGAAATAACGGTTTCTACTTTGATATAAGACCTATTTCGTGATATTTGGCTGAAAACGTAAAACGTTAATCAATACAGTGGGAAAAAACGCTTTTGAATCAAGTGTATACATTTCATTGCTCATGAATGTACCTAATATTACGCTATAATATGGTTACTTACATCCTTAGACCTCATACTATCCCAAAACATGGAAATGTAATTGAAAAACAAAAAACCTGAGGCTTTCAGAGGAAAAATCAACTGTCCCGATTCCGTCCCGCTTTCAGAATTGGGGACAGCAAATAACGTAACAACCTCAAAGAGTCCTGTTCTACATATCTATGAAATTATGCGTTGTGAGCGGTTCTGAAATGACGGGAAATGGGGTTCATTTTGAATCTGAGCCAAGTATTTTTTAAGGGGATCGAGATTTTGACTGGGTTGTAGTACACCCCTGCCTAATCCTCCCGGGATAAGAGGCGGGATGTTATGTTTACTGATTAGACCTTGACTTTAATCCCGACTTACGGATAGGTCTGATACTGCAATACGCCTATAGGCAGAAAAAACATGACCCTTCTGCGAAGATCGAAAGGTATTTGCCCTGCAGCTGTGGGTCACAACAGACTCATAATAATATAAGCTTATAAAATTGATAATATTAAAGGATAGAGGCAATTAGCATCAATACTTAGGCTAAGGACAGCCTCCTTGGTCGAGCGTTCGCAAGTGCGACTGCTGAGCTTGAGGTCCTAGGTTTGATGCCCGGGTCGGGCAAGGTGTTTTTTTTTTTCCATTAGGATCTTCTCAGTAGCAGCCATGGAGTCTGGATTTGTACCCGGTTGATGGCAATAGGCTCGCCCCCTATTACATGGGACTTAAAAAATTACTGCCGAAATGTGGATGTACTATTAGGTACACCTCTGCCTAATTTTTCGGGGATTACAGGCGTGATGTTATGTTATATAAGTACTTAGCTAAGGAGACGACGGAAAACTTCAAGGTAAAATAACTTAGTAAAGGAAATTCGAACCTGATCTATTGAAATAAATCATGAATTTCAATGAAACTTATAAAGAAGAAAACTGCCGAGGTTGTGATTTTCGTCACGCAGAAGTTTAGTGCTGTATGGTTTTTTTTTGGTGAACGATATTTATAGACGGGCACTGTAGGTAGGTAAACAATTGTAAAATTGTCTGTGGAAATTGTAGAATGAAAAAAGAAATTGAAGAATCAAAACTTATGCTTTTTTTAAACAAAACACAAATTTAAAAAAATTTGGTTTATCTATCAACATTGAACGCGTATACAAATTACCCGTTGATGAGTTCGGATGCGATCATGGCTGCAGGATCAAGTCATGTCTGTCATAAAATGTATCGTCATCAGAATTAAAGATGTCTCCAAAATTTCAGCTCAATCGGTTGGGAGGAACTGGTTTGAAATTCAGTTGTAAAATCCAAGATAGTTCTGATTTTTCGGATTCATGTGCGTTTTGTATAATTATCACTTGCTTCGGTGAAGGAAAACGTCGTGAGGAAGCCAGCAAGCCTGAGAGATATTTCACGACGGCATATAAAGCCAAATCAGAGGCCCACGGGCGGCATAAAAACTCTGTTAGGCACTAACCACACGATAAAGAAAGAAGGCAAGTTAAATAAAAGCTTATAAAAAGGCGGCGATACTTCCGAATGAAGGCCAAGTACCAACAGAACCATACAGTACTCTTAAGAAGAGACCGAGGCGGGTAAGGTCAGCGTTGAACCCTGAACCCGCATCTGAAAAACGGCCAGTCTTTACGCCAGGCACCGTTCCAAAGAACAAACAAAAAGATAAATATTTGTATTCTATTATGGGCTCAAACAAAACAAACCTTCTTTATAACAAAGGCTCCATAAATAGAATTTCAATACGAAGCTCATGTAAGTCTTTAGGCATATTGATTAATGATTTGAAGGGTTCTATTTATTATATTTAGTACATGGAGAGGTCTGTTTTGTTTTAATAGGATGGAGGTCAACATCACATTGTGTGAATCAATCAATCAACTCTGGCTATCCCAGAGCTTTGTTGAAGGCTTAGACTTTTTGGATAAGCCCACTGCAAGTTTCTCAAGACTTACAAGGCCTTTTGTTTTTTTTTTCTCGATGCAGAAATCCTCATTGGATGTCCTCCGCCCTGGGGCGAGCGGCGGGGTCTGTCGGACTCGTACTTACTAAAATCACACCGGTGGGTGTTCCCTCGCACACTTGCGTCGGGGGGCACCGGGATGTAATGTGACTGCCGCTTGACCTGCGGGCCTCGTCCTGGTGAGGTGAACTCTTGAAGGCTTGCTACACAGTGGTTACTATCAAGAAAACGCTTCGGCAAAGAAGATCGGCATTTCCCGGACAAACGATTCAACTCTCTCTTCTTGCAAAAACAGTTCGCATCAGAAAAGAGGAGCGGTCAAGTGGTAATCGCATTGAAATTTTTTCGTACTTATTCCTTTTGCTTATCCGATATATTTATGAATGTCGCAACGCACAACAAACAAGCAATTTGAACCCAAAAACAAGTGCCATCGCCTTTATTATGGTCCTTCCATCACTCCATAACCGCAGGGGTTCAATAACCTTAGGTACAACCGCGGATAGTAGGCCCTCACATAAAAATGATATACGACATTTTAAAAATAAAATATTTGTGGCGTTTACACTTTCCCTTATGAGAAAAACAAAGATGGAGTAACATATTGATCAAGGCATAGTAGCAACTTTCGTTATACTGGAACTTTACTCATAACTTCACGCCTGTAATTCCCGAAGGGTTAGGCATAGGTGTGCCTAGAGCAGGCCATCCTAAAAATGTTTTTTTTTTTTTTATATTGAACCGTGCAATAACTAGATTTATCTCTGTAACGTTTAACATGTTTTTCTCAAAATAAATCCTATTGCCCTCAACGGGGCACAAATGCAGATGACCAATGATGATGATCTGCTACTGAGTAATTCCTTACAGAAAAATAACCTTGCCTGACCTGGGAATCGAAACCTTGACCAGCAGTAGCTTGCGACTAGACCAACGAGGCATACAACAAATACGGTGTAACATATTGATAAGCCTTCTTGAGAGAGCTCTTGTTACACTGGTAGAACTGTGCAGTTTATAGAAGATTTAAGTGTTATGTTGCCATGCAACCAGTTCATAGGACACTCTAACGCTCCTAGAACAAGTATCTTCGAGTAATTTTGATTAGGTAACGCCCTGGGGTCTCTAGCTTCACCGCTTATGACAAAACTATTTCTAGGTGTGCGTTTTCGTACAATCTCCTTTGTGTGAATTCTCAGAATTGAATAATAAAGATTTTTTGCTGTAAAATCGTATTCAGTGATGGTTTAGATGTAATATCGCGCCTGTTTTCCCAGTAGGGGTAAGTAGTATGATAAGTCATGGGCTGTGACTGAAGTTATCACAAAAGTTTTCGACGAAATGAGCTAATTGAAAAGCACAGAGAATTGATATTACTAAGAAAAAAAAAAGATGAAGAAGAAATGAAAGAAGAAGAACATAGGAAGATATCCCGTAAGTGATAGTATAAGTTTTGATATTACTTGTTATACAACATTAGTTTTAGTATATGCGAAACCTGAAACACGTGTCTAGTATTTTTATGTAAAGAATTTATATACAAAATTTCAAAACTGTATCTTGAAAAATCATAAAGTTATAACCTTGTTCTGTTACCTGGTTGTCCACACAAAAACGTTGTCACCACGCAGCACGCCCGCGCGCGCGCCTCCAGCGTCTTCTTGAGCTCATTGATAATAATAATTTGGCAGTAGGTACCTAAATGATTGCGATAGGTACTTAATGTCACTCGGTATCCAACTTATAACTTTTTTGAAATATTTTTGGGACAAAATATAACATGGGTTAAAAATAGAATCGATTCAGTTACTTATTCTGAACAAACAATATTCAGGTTTCGCATATACTAAAAATAATGTTGTATAACCCCTTTCTCGTCCAAGTCTTGTAATGAGCTTGGGTATTCGAACACACACCTCTAATTTTTCGGATTAATGTGCGTATTGCATAATTATCACTTGCGTCTGTGAAGGAAAACATCGTGAGGAAACCAGCATGCCTGAGAGATATTTCTCGACGGCATGTAAAGCCAAGTTAGAGGCCCATAAAAAATCTGACACCAGGTTGTCACACGAAAAAAGAAAAAGAAGAAAATTGTGCAATCATCATTTGCCTAGCCTTCGTCAACTACATTGGGGTTTGTAGTCAGTCTAACCGGATGCAGCTGATGAATATCAGCATTTAACTTGAGGCTACTGCCTATCTGACCTTCACAACCCAGCAACTGTATTACACGACACCCGTGGTAAGATTGGTTACCCTTGGTACTCATCTTATTAAGAGGGTTAGTGCACAAGATAATACCGTTACTACTTTTTATTGTTTTCTACAATGCTAAACTAGAACTCATTAACGACAAAATTCACAAGAAACTGAAGTTATACCTTTGTAACAATAATTATTGCTTCGAGGAAATTTCAAACGGATTCAAATGAATAAAGTTTGAATTATTACTAGAAAACTACAAGTATAACTTATCTCAAGTAATAACTTACAGACAAGTAGCAGCTGGTACATTAGGGCTATTTTTCTTTGCTCCGTTTATTTCTAAGAAATTTTAAATTTAATTTTCAGTCATTTCACTTAACATTGCTCAATAATTCCATTTAACAAAATTGACTTGCTTTAAATCAACTCGGCAAAAAATCGTTCTTTTTTTGATATTACCTCACTAAACCGCATTTATAAGTTACCAGTGTCACTATGTCAATATCCCAAAGCAATGATGATACTGAAAGATGTTGAACGCGGTTTATAAATGTTGATCGCGTTCTGTTTCATGGTGAAATTCACCTTAGAGTTGTTTGGAAATATAAGTATCTAGATTGATTTAAAAATTTAACAGTTATAAATGAAACAGACACCATTCAGATAATACCGGAAAACTCTTTGGATTTTTTTTCCGAAAGTCGGTGTTCACATCTCACAATAACATCCAGAATGTTCCGAAGACTTAGACATAAGTCATAATAAGTCATTTATTTCGGAACGATATACATTGTGTGGAAATTTTACACAGAGCCAGATAGAGCCTTATAGCAGTACACCCACAGTTGGCTGTACCATGTAATAGGGGGTGAGCCTATTTCCATCAAACTCAGAAATCTATTCTCCGTGGCTGCTAATGAGAAATTCGTCCATGGAAAATCGAGTATGGCTTGGTTAAAAAATCGATTGTTCAAGTAAAAAAAACAAAATATCTTACAAAAATCAATTCTTCACGTCGTAAAACTAATTATTTACAAAAAGAAATCCTGAAACAAAACTTCAAACCTAATTATGTCAAACAATAGGTACAATAGAACGAAAGAAAAGAATTAGTCCTCTCATCCTGAATACAGTTTGAATAAAAAAGCGTTTAACTAAGGAACAGCTCGGCAATTATTTAGATTTGTAACGGAAACACGTCGCCCTGTTTATAGGGTTAGTTACCTGAATAAACGAGTTTAGGGATCTACACTTTTGTTTAAACTTAGATTAGAAAAAATATTGCGCTACGGCCAGTATTTCTGGGCGTGATAACGAACGTCTAGGATCTATACATATAATAAAATTGTAACAGGCCAATGTCTGTACATTGATGATATTGAAATAAAAAAATGATATCGGGATCATTATTAGAGCAACAGAATCCAAAACAACAGTTTTTAGAATTTTTGTCTGTCTGTCAGTATGTTTGTACGCGCATCACGCAAAAACAACTGCATGGATTTGAGCGCAGTTTACCCCACTCTACTTCTAGATGCTTACCTGAAAATATAGGCTACATTAGATATAGTTTTGGACCTGGTTGTGTGACGACTGTACGAAGCAAGGGCAGGTAGTTTGAAATAAATGTACAGGGAACTTACTCGTGCGCTGACTATACAGTCACGGGCATAAATATGTTTACACTTAGCAATATTATGAGGTTGTTTTTGTGAAATAAGGATAACGAAGACAAAAGTTTTCAATTTTAAGCTGTATTATTAAAATTAACCACCAAATCCTTATGCACTAACTGATATACGAACTTAATTTCAACAACAAAAGCTCCCTCTCTTAGCTCCACACATAACTTTGTCATATAGAGAGTTCCTTAGTCCAACACAGAGCAATTTCCTTCATTAATTGAGTCGCCGGACACTACGGAACCCAAGCCTTAATTATTTCTCAGTTAAGCTAGCCTCTTGTTAACTAGTAATTAATTGTTATATTCTTGTAATCCTTCTGAGGATCCCTGAAGTTTTGAAGGAATAATCCTTCTTTGGTATTGTGAGTTTGATTAATTTATTGCTTTTGTGCAGTGGTACGTTTGTTTTGAGTTAACCTTGCATTATAACATCGCGCCTGTAATCCTTGAGGGGTGAGGCAGAGGTGTTCCTAATTGTTCATCCACAATTGCCAGTTATGTTTAAGTCCCATGTAATAGGGGGCGAGCCACAAGTACAGACTCAGTGGATCCTGCTCCGAGAAAATCGTGATGGAAAAACCCAATAACACTTTTGCCTGACGAGGGAATTGAACCCAGGACCTCATATTCAGCCTACCCCCATGAGAAAAGGTGTGATGAGCAGCATACGTACGTACGTATGTGATTGCTATTTTTCTTATTCTCGCACAATTACACACCTTAACAAATCATGTACTTATTTTTCCTAGTATCTTTAACAAAGTAAATTATTTTGCTGATAATATTATAAGGTTAACTAGAAATAAATTCCAAGAAATTGCTTCCTTCGGAGGAAACGCTAATACACTCTTTGATTCTCGCTTCGCAAAGAAAATCTAGAATCTTATTACGTAATGCCAAGGAAAGCTTTGTTGTCATAAAAAGGATATTTTATCGTCTCGAGTTATAATTCAATCAAGCTTGAGTAAACTTTGATGGCAGAGTAAACTAAGAAAATACTCCTAACAATGTTTATAAAGGATGTTTATCGAAAGCGGGCGGTCGGAACGCGCGTTCCAGACGCCGTGTCTTTTCGAAGATCTGGCAATCAATAAAATTGTGATTCCGAAATAAAAAGGGATTTACAACCGATTTGGAATATTTGGTAGGAAGGTGTTGGGGACAAAAATAATTAATTTAGAATTAAGGAAATAAGCTGAACATCATCATCTGCCCAGCCTTTTCCCAAATATGTTGGGGTTGGCTTCCAGTCTATTCGGATGCAGCTGAATACCAGTATTTTACATGGAGCGACTGCCTTTCTTACCTCCACAACCCAGTTTGTCAACCAAACACTTAAGTAAATACCGACTTCGAACGGTGAAAATCGGAAAAAATAACACTGAAAATAATTTAAAAAAAAAAAGTGACTCACGAAAACCTCAATTGAAATTTACCAAAAAAAAAACTAGTCATCTGAGTGCTCTTACCTCCCTCGACTTAAGTACTTAAGTATAGCCTCTCGTGGAGGTTATTTTAATTAACGTAGGAAGTACGTTTATTTACTCTTAATTATATTTAGTAACTCGTCGCGCAACACGGCATATAACCGAGTCCTCTTAGCAACAGCAAATATTACTTCTCGTTCACGACCTCAGGCGACGCGACTTGCGTCTAGGGAAACGCGCGTGTGTTGTTGGTTTCCTTCGAGTGAGTTCCATCGCATCGCTGTGACTCATGGCATACTTTAAAGTGCTTTGCCCACAACTTTTTGTTGCGAAACTGTCACGCGTCTGCGTCACTACTATCGGACGTAAGTCGCACTAAAGAAACAAATAAGAAACAGCACAACCGTCAGCATCGCTACTGCCACGCTTCAAAAAGTCACGGTTTGCGAGGGTCCTTAGCAATTTCCGTTTTTATATAAGCTTTTATTTAACTTGCCTTGTTAGTTAATTAGTATGTATTGGTCAAATCTTGCAACTGAATTTCAAACCCCCTATTATTTGAGCTGAAATTTTGCACAGACCTTTCGTTTTGGTAGCATTACGTTTTTATGACAGACATGACTTGATACTGCAGCCAGGATGTCCTCTTCACGAGAAAACTCCTCAACGGTTAGTAGCATGGACATGAAACTTTGTATACGCCTTCAATATTGATAGATATGTTTTTCTAAATAAAAGCTTGGTCATTAAAAAAAAACCTTTCATTTGTTTTCTCCGCAGTAGTTGTCGCAAAATGCGTGTAGCTTGAACGTGGAGGTCGTGGCCAGGCAATATAACCCGAGTCCTCATAGCAACAGCAAACATGAGACCTCGAAACATTTGTGAGGACCTTGTGTGGTTTCTCTATGTCATTGTCACAGCGATATTTGTGGATGATATTATGTATTATGTGTTCCAGGAAACATTGAATTCGATCATGTTATGTATTAATCTTGTTAATACATATTGTATTGTGTAATTTGAACTGGGAATTTATTTATATTGTTGATACAATGGTGCTCTTAACAAACAAACAATACCAAGAAGTAAATGATTTGTGTAACAGATGATATGGAAAGAATGGCCAGAAACCCTACTTCCTGGTAGGGTTTTGATGGCTGATATATAATTAAGGAATAGTTTCACCACGACAATCTCTCATTAATTAAGAGACAGGAAGGAACATGGTGATATTCTATTTATATAGCAAGAAGGCAGCTCGTGGCTAAATAATAACAGCCGCTCAGGTCGATCCTCAGGTGAAGCCGCGTTTGCCTAGGTTGTTCCGTGGATGGGTGACCACCCATTACATACCGAGTTTCCATCATGCCGTTGGTCTCGGCTATCATTTGTAGATCTTTTCCAGTCGTTACAGGTGGTCAGTGGCCCAGTCTTACCAAGGGGATCGTATTTCCCAGTACTAACTGGGTTGTGGAAGTCAGATAGGTAATCGCTCCATGTAAAATACTGGTATTCAGCTGCATTCGGTTTGTCTTGAAGCCGACCCCAACATAGTTGACAAAAAGCTAGGCAGATGATGATTATGAAAAGATACTTGACCTGTTGATATACGTAAGTCGATAAGTCGTATAAATGCCCTCTATGAATGACTAACCGAACAGCACCAGCTTAACCTGGAGAAGGATTATTTCTCCAACTTTCAACCCGCATTTTACCCGCTTAGGGGTTGAATTTTCCAAAATCCTTACTGTTTGCCTACGTCATAATCTATCTGTATGCCAAATTCTAGCTCAATCCGTCTAGTGGTGTGACCTGTGCATTGATATTCAGCTAGGACAAACGATTTAATAAAGTACTTAAATATAGATTTATTTATTACGAAATTGATTGCTTCGAAATAGCGATAGTCTCCTCCTGACGAGAATACAATCCAAAATTCCAACAAAATAATATCTGTATCATTTGTAAAGCGGAGATGATACTTTTCTAAGAAGGTATAAAATTCTGTTTTAAGCTTTCACGGTTTACAACTAAACTTATACAGAATACTAACACACTGATACTTAATATCGAGAGCTCAAAATAATGAACAATCACGGAAGATATCCCGTAAGTGACAGTATAAGTTTAGGTATAAAATTGCCCTTTCAAGTCTATTTCTGTGAATACTTCACTAAAATAGAAGGTGACGTGGGATTTCGAAAGATCAATTTTTTCCCAAAATATAGGAACTTGTATCACCAACAAAATACGGCACCCACACCACTTACACAAGTACATAAAAAATCGCTTTTCCGAACAAAACACTTTAACTTTCGGGAAAGCCACAGATTATCGTATTTCGGCAGCATTCTTTAAAAATATTCTTCTTAATGACGAATCCTCCATTATTCGTGAAGTTTTTTACGAAACAAAGAGGGTAGAAATTAAAAGAATCGTGCCGTGCACTCACTAATGGCTGCAAAGCATTTGTGATAAAATCTAAGCGACACATCATTGTCATGGAGCAAACAGAACGGTTGGGCATCCATTTTCAGCACACCAAACAGGGAAATCCAAGCCCTAAAGTTTTATTCACTAAGTTGAGTTTTGGTTGGTGTTGTACCACAATTTGTTAAATCTTTTTTCTCCTTTTGGGGGATGAAATCTAGTATTCTCGGTACGCGTGGGGGCGTTGTTTCGTGTCGTTTGTAGGGTAGATATCGCAACGAAAAATATTACATGTATGAACTGGGTTGAATACAAATTGTATCGGATATTCATAACGACCAATTATGCGGGTAGATCTGTCTTATATTGCCGTTAACTGTTTCCTTTTTGCTGATATGAAATATACAGGATGCGTCTTTGTAATGAAATACGAATAGTGCAGTTATTTTCGGTTGTTGATCTGTTGTTGGTGTTTTGTTAATTGTTTGTTGTGTTGTTGTTCTGTTTTTGTTTTTGTTGTTTTAAGTAGCCTGAAAATAAATGGATTTTCTTTGTTTGTTTGTTATTGTCGAATATCCGTAATTTATTTAGAATAGAATGTGAAACAAAAAAAAAAGTCAAACTTTCCGGAGAAAAATTCCGGTGGGATATGATTCAAAATAAGGAGCTGAATGCACCCTGTCAGATTGTGGAGGGTTGTCCCTTACACCCTGTATAGGATACTTTTTATCCCAGTATTTTGATCCCGTGGGACAGTTACCGCCCTTCACGCGGGCGAAGCCGCGGGCATAAGCTAGTCCTATATAAAAGGGAGCTGCCCTATTGCCACAAATCCAGACTTAGAAAAAATAACAGATCGGTATAGCTTATAATATTATGCAAAACTTTAAACTCCTAACATAATCATAACTTACTTGAAACCTACACAGGTACAATTAAAATTCATATATAAATTCATGTTTCTAAACCGAGCGCAACCATTTCCATATTCAATGAGTTTCTCTTATCTGTTTACGTATTGGAATGTATTATTTTTCATTATCCAAAAGTTGATATTTATAAGGGGTTCAAAATAACAGACAACTTTGATAGCATCGGAACAAAATTATTATGAAAATAATCCTGTATTTATTGTTTAACAAAATTAAACAAACGTGAAACCTGTAATCCCTGGAGGTTTAAGCGAGTTATAGATATACAAGGAGGAAGAAACACCGACGCGAAAACGGTTACCACGTACTCAGTACCGTAGTAGCTGTTAACTTTTTTGTTTTTTGTTCCGAATCTATTAATATTTGTTATGCGTTTTATATTTGTTATGTTGTTTTGTTGTATAAGCTTATAAAGGGTGTAAATAGACCCTTAATATATCCGAAAGGCACTTGTTGTCAACGTCTTTGCGATAATTTTTTTGTTCTAGACCATACCTGGGAAGGTTCTAGTTACGAAGATATTGGGGGTCAAAGTTCCAACTTGTTTTTTTTTTAAATACATGTTATAATGTAAGATTTTTTACTTTACACACCTCCACAACCCCCGTACTATTCTATCCATCCATCAGAACAATGCTTTGAGTCCTTTACGTCGAGTCCTACCGTAAAACATGATTATTCGCATAAAAAGTAGTAAGTTAGTTTGATGTACAGAACGCTAGGTTGACGGCTATGTGAAGGGTCTGTTTACACCCTGTATCATATCTTGAACAGGCTCGATAATAATAACAATTACATAAACTGGGGAAGGGCGGGTCATTCTAAAACAAGCAAACTATTTGCTTAAGAGGATTCTCCCCATTGCATTTTCACTAGAATAAATAATTTAAGTTGAAACAATAAACGTTTTTATTTTTTATTGTTATTTTTTTGTCGTGCACGTCGATGCACGTTCAGAAATTTTTCATCGGATATTAAAAAAACAATACCTGTTCCCTACATAAGTGCAATACCTACATCAACCGATCACAAATCTATAATTCGGGCTGTTATAATTATTATTTGGCTAAATTTCAATGTAAACTACATTGAAATTTAGCCAAATAATAATTTCAAAGTGACACAATTCTAGAAAATAAATACAATTCAAGCAACATAAATATTATTTTGAATATTGTCTGATCTAAGACACAATTTGTATTAAGTTATTAACTTTTGATAAGTTCTTGGAAGTTGTGACGCAAAGACGAGCGTAAATATTTGATTATTTCACTACCGAAATTAAGGACTGTCGGATTTGGAGCCATTTTAACTAAAAACAATAAGTTCCAGTAAACAATTAACGGATGAGAACCGAAATTTGGGTCAGTATTTATTCAAATTTATTTATCCACCAAAAATATATGAAAGAACAATCTTCCGGGAAAATATTAGTGTAGAAACAAGTTGAATGAATGTTGCTGCTGTTTTTGTGCTGCTTGCTGTTGTTGTTGGTTCATGAGTTTATCCTGAACTAGGATTTGATTTTTTCCAAGCTACAGTGAGAAGTGAGAAGAAGAAGAACAGTGGGACGTCTTTGGGATAATAAACAACTACAACATATACAACGTTTAACAGAATAAACGCAAGACCTCTCGTGTGGTGTCTCAGACCATGAAACTGAACAACTTTTGGAAATTCATAACTTTTTTTTAGTTTCACCATACATGTGGATCAGCTGATTGCGTCCGTTCCTATAGAAAGTTTTTTATTTTTGCGAATTTCAAGAACTCGTAGAACAAAAGATGTTCAGTTTCATGGTCTGAGACACCACACGAGAGGTCTTGCGTTTATTTTGTTACACGTTGTATATAACACATAAGACAAACAAAACTGTGTAGTAATGTCGCAGTCCACTGCATTATCCGCAGATAAGACATATTTAAGGATCAGTGGTTGCCACTAAGTCGGCATTACCAAAATTAACAAATATTTTGAAATAAATAAACAACTTAGATACTATAATGCTAGCTATAGCTACAGAACCAAATCAGATCGAAAACAACAATTTAATTTACTTACATTATGCAATGAGATAATAAGAATAAGATTACAATTAAGATAAAATCACTCACTTCTTAATATACACCCTATAAATCAATAGCTAAACTTTTTCGTTAATCAGACATTGTTTAAAAAGTAACCCGAAAAGCTTTTGGCCCTAAACCGAAAATTCACGAAGCCAACAAAGCTTTCCATGCAACAAACTAAGTAGCTCTTCGCAAAAATTATTGCTGGGAACCGGTGTACGGTAGGACTCAATGCCCTCAAAACATTGTGCTACAGTAGTCAGTGTAGGGGTCATGGAAGCATTTAAAGTAAAAGTCAATTTTTTTTTTTTTAATTCCATATCGTATAATATCTCCGACGGACGGCGCCGCCGAGGCTGGCCCAGAAAGCGGTGGCGAGACGATTTGGACGCGTACCTGAGGAGGCGCGGGAAAAGAGTACATGGAAGGAATTGGGGGGGCCTTTGCCCAGCAGTGGGACAGTACAGGTTAATATAAAAAATAATATAATATCCCCGTAACTAGAAGGTTCAAAGGTATGGCCAGAAAAAAAATCGCTTTGACGGGTTAGGTGTGAGGTAGATATTACGTTTCCGCAGTCCTTCGAAAAGGACCGAGAAAAATGCTGATAACTTAATAAACACCTCCTGTTATACAGACTTTAGCAAAACGGCTTGAAGTGTTTCCTCTCCAGGGCGACCTATACAGGGTGTAAACGGACCCTTTACGAAACCGTCAGTCGCCAAATATGTACATCAAACTCAGTAACTTTATGCAAAAAGTATTGCTGGGAAACTCCTTTTTTTTTTGGGGTGAAAAGTCACGTTTGACGGTAGGACTCAATGTAACGCACTCAAAACATTGTGCTGATGGATGAATTGAATAGTACGAGGGGCGTGAAGGCGTTGAAAGTAAAAATCTTACATTAAAAACATGTATAAAAAAAAAACTTGTGAAAAAGTTGGAACTTTGACCACCAATATCTCAGAAACTAGAAGGTTCCCAGGTATGGACTGGAACAAAATAGTGATCGCAATGGCGGGGAAAATAGCGACTTTCGGCTTCGTTAAGGGTCTTTTACACCCTTTATAATCCTTCTATTATCACTAATAAGCGCTAGACTTCAGCTTAGCATCAAATTCGACACCCAGAAACTCCTTTTGTAAGAATATCAAGGCTCGCTGGATGCACTTAAGCATAAGCGATTAAATTGTTCAAGAGAACACACTTGAACTGAACTAAACTAAACTGAACTATTGAAGTATCTGTTCCTCCACTCAAACGACTTAACAGTTTGGACTAACTCAGCAGGGAGTTGACGTAAATTGCATAAGGAGTGGTAAAACTGTTGGTTTGGAAGTGCATTGTGGATTAAGAATTGATGATGACTTAGGTTAGGTTCACAAATATGCAAAAGAAAGTCTATATCTATCGGCCATATTGCAAACCCAACTGGTCGGGAAGTCGCATGTGCATTGCATAGTATCTTGATACCTATGCATCGTCTCATGTACTTCTGATTAAAGTTGTTGAAATGTCCAATTGGCTTTGAAATGAAAATTGTCGTAGTCTCCCTAACCCTAATACAAGCAGTTTTTGTAACCGTAAAAAGGAATAATTGAAAAAATAAAAGTTGTAAAACCGAAAAACTAAAAATTAAAGCAAAAGGAAAAAAAAAACATTCTTTCACGTGATGAAAAAAATATCCGATAAATTAAAGACAAAAACGCATGCTTTCTTTTTGCCTCACAACGCAGTACCTCACTAATCTTTGTCTTTGACTACACACATCTTTCACTACCACACATAAGCTAAAACGCTACCTGTTTATGAGCAATCAATCAACAGCAACGTACGAAGCGAGTGTGAGATACGAGATATCGAATGCACACAATACGAAGATTTATGTCTCTGGAACGTTTCCTACAAACGCTGGAACGCATACAATACAATGTTTAATGTCTATGCTTCTTGTTACGTGTTGGGGTTTGAACTACTTTTAAAATGTAGGTTTCTTGAAATAGAAGTTACACTGCAGATCGATGGGAATAAAGACCACTTTCCTTTATTTTGGGCAGTCTTGTAAAAAGCTTTAATAAAAGTTCCTTTGTTTTCTGACGCTCAGCTGCGTTGAGGGTATTTGAACACACATGATCAAAAAAACAGATAAACACAGAAATATAAGTTTGAATATTTATCAACAAATAGAATTTCATATAATTCAATCATGATTCGAAGGACACGTGGCGCCATCTTTTATCATAAATAAGTACGTTATTGTTGTTTTCCTCGGGAACAGTACTTATTTTCGGGATGAAAAGTACCCAATGTCCGTTTCTGAACAACGTATATGCAAAATTTCGGGATGATCGGTTCAGTGATTTAGGCGTGAAAAAGTAACAAACGAACAAAATTACTTTCGCGTTTATTATATAAATTTAAGAAGTTATGATATAATTATACATAAAACGAGTGTTTTTAATTTTAAAATCGTCATATTTCGGTTTAAAGACATTTATTTTCATAAAGAACAAATTGCAGTTGACTAAAAGAGAAACTTAACTAAATTAAAAATAAGTTGTGTTACATTACGACGTTCAAGCTATCCAAGAAACTGAACACCATAGTTTCATGCATAAAATAGCACGTACTGTACAGATGTAGTTTAAATGTTTGTAAACGCACTCACGATACAGGAGAAATTCCTATCGTGGACAACAAAAAAAAAAAAGAACGAAAGAAAGTTAAGTATAAATAAAAAACCAAAACAATCCACGCTAAACTTATGTGTCTAATTTAAAAACCTAAACTTAAGTCTAATATTTACGTTACGTTTACACCGCACGTTCGTGCTGGGGCCTCAGATTTATCAAATAAAGCCACAATTCCCGGAAAACTAGTTTCATTAAAACAATAATATTTTCAACAATGAGCCAGTTAAAGCTAATCCGGTAATAAATTAACCGAAACTATGTGAAAAGGTTTTCACTGATAAGGGAAGGCACAGTCCCTCCACAGTTATTTTGCTTTTGACAACTGCAGTCCAACAGCACCCTTATAGTCACGGAAATAAGAATCATTGTAACTTTGACAGTCTTGTCAGTGATAGCTAATTTCACCTAATAAAGAACCTTGTTACTACGAATATAAAAATCAAATGTGATTTTGACAGCAATACAAGGGCGGAGGAACAGGGCTGTATTCACCAACCGTATTTTGAAACACGACATCTGATTTATTATTATTACTGTACAGGTTTATGTTCAAAAAATGTAGGCTCTGTAAAATAAATACGTTACCGAAATAAATACTTTGAGTTAATTTTTATTTTATACAAATGGTTATTGTGATACTAATTGGATAAAGATACAGTGGAACCATTTTGATATGAATTTAATGAAGATAGTTGTGTGGTAATCGGTTATCGTCGTATGGACATGTGATGCGGAGGAATGAGCAAAACGTCGTGAGGAAAATGTTGAGTATGAATGTAATACCAATGAGAAAGAAACTTTGAAGCCATTTTGCATTTTTTTATCTCCATTATCACTTATTACTTAATTGCCTAATTCCTAATAAGGCTTTAGAATTTCCAACCCGGAACAAAAAAAGGGGGTTCCGGTCGTGCCGCGAGTCGTGCCGTTTTTACGATAGATCTTTACAAAAAACTGGAAATATCATAAAATACAAAAATGAGGTCAGATAGAAAAGTTAGAAAAATCTACCCGTACCTATTTACGTAAATGTAACTGAAAAAATAATCAGGAATATAATGTAACATTACTCGTAGGTACTTCAGTTTCTAAGTAAACAAGACCAAAGTAAATGGAGCCACAGGCTCAAATCCGCCATCTTGTCCGAGAGTTCAATTCAAAATGGCTGCCGTAGCAAAAGGTTTTGGCTTTGACGAATACAGTACAGAAAACATACATACATACAGAAAACTAATCATGCGAGATTCTATTTGCACTTCTATGGTTTTTTTCCTGTTACTCCAAAATTAATATTTCTAAATGACGTGAAATCAGTAACGATCGAAGGTCCTAGAAAATACTCTTCTGCTTAGCGTGTCGATGACAATTTAAATTGAGTCAGCCCAAAATTTGGCGACGAGTTTGGCACCTTTAATAGCGTCCATCAGCTCCTGTGATGAGCACGACAGGCAGGACACGAAATCAAAAGTCCCATCGTTTGTGGGGCAACACAAAATTTACACTCCTGGGAAGAGTCATCTATGAATCTCCACCTGAACAGCTTTTCCTTGCTTCGGCCAACCGGTGTCTGGAGTCTATTTAAAGACTTCAGGTCAGCCATGCTAGTGCCAACTCGTGTCAATGTAGGAGATTTTCGGCAAGTTTCACAGATGGGTTGGGTAGGGAAACCCTTTCTCGCCACGCCAGTGAGCACACACTTTAAAAAACTGAGTGGGCTTTTCAGCCTTTGCAGCACGAAGATGTTATTGTGTAAAGGGTGAAGAAAATACTTACATAATTAGGTTATTTAGATCTAAGCTGATTCGAAAGGATTAAAATTACGTAACGAAAATTTAATCATTAACGTAAAATACTTCTTGGCAGTATTTTTCTTGTAAGTTTTTAGTCTGTATTTTTTTTTATTCCACCTTGTAATTCAGTAATATATTGCATTAACGACAAAAAAGTGACACCTTTTATTGCTTAAATATTGCGCTGTAGGAATTGCAAGCCCTTAGCGCCAGAGCGCTAAAATCCCAAAAATTTGCTTCAATTTAGGTATTTATTTAGATTAAACTTATACTGTCACTTACGGGATATAAAAAAAACAAAAGAAAAAAATGAACAATCACGGAAGATGAGTAAGTGACAGTATAAGTTTAGTTGTAAACCGTGAAAGCTTAAAACAGTGTTTTATTTAGATTCTCTAAGCGTTCATTAGTGGTAACGAGCATAACAGAATTATAATGTATTTTATAACCCTTCGATGTAACCGCAACATATTTTGTATTTTGCTCAATAAATTTTCACATTAATTTTCAAACCGTATTTCGTGTACAAACAACATAAAAATGAGGACAAAAAAGAAAAATTAAGTAAAAGCGAAAAACTTACCGAAAATAAGTCCGTTAACACTGGCAGTTAAAACTGTAATGTCAATAAGCTGGTTAACGAATAAATTAACTAAAGGGTAGGGCTAATTGATAATTAACAAGTATTCCCTCTGTCCCAATAGTTACTCAGTTAATTTTTAATTTAATACAGGACAATTTACTATTTAATACTCAAGTATTGCAAGTTAGCGCGGGCATGCGGGCGGCGAGTAATGGGCGACTCGCTGTCCGACCATGGACCATGCCCGGGTCGACGGCGCGTTGTGTTCCACGCGCGCCTCAAAGAGTGTCAGTATTATGACGGGGCCCCCCTCTAGAGGGCCAAAGCCTGCCGGGGTCGCGGGACTTATAGAATTACCGTGACCCTGGATCATAAAGGGCTATTGAAGGACACCGTGGATTTTAGTCAGTACAAGTCTGACAGTTAAAAGTAGTAAGTAAATGAGTCCTCCCACCCAGGGCAGAGTGGGAGGACTCATTTGATGATTTTACAACGATAAAAAAAAAAAAAAAAAAAAAAAGTATTGCAAGTTAGCTGACATCGGGATACCCCGTAATTCACTTTTTAAGGTCAGATAGGCCTACTAGTATTAAGTTATTCAGTAAGACTGGAAATTAACCACAACATAATGGGTGAGTAAAATTACCCTTAACGAATCCGAAAGACACTTGTTCTCCCCGTCATTGCGATATTTTTTTCGTTCTGTACCATACCGGGAACCTTCTAGTTACGGAGATATTTCGGGTCAAAGTTCCAACTTTTTCACAAGTTTTTTTTTTTAACTTGTTTTTAATGCAATATTTTTACTTTAAACACCTCCACGACCCCCGTACTATCCAATCCATTCATCAGCAAAATATTTTAAGTGCGTCCCATCGCGTCCTACCGTAAAACTTGATTTTTCACTTAAAAATAATCGTTTCCCAGCAATAATTTTTGCGTAAAGTTACTTAGCGTGATGTACAGAATGCTTGGTTGACGGCTTCGTGAAGAGTCTATTTACACCCTGTGTACTCAAACAATACCTTAAGTCAAAGTGCCCTATCTCCTCTGCCTATCCGACCGTATAACCCCAATATGAATGCACTATGCGAGAACATATTGTTACTATGGTAAAAGCACACACCGGTATTCACCTTTGAACTATTGGTACCTGGATTGAAGCTCCCGAGAGCTCTAAGCTCTAATCGTCCCTAATGTCTGCTGCATTCTAATCAAGTCCGGCGCTAACCCACCTTTAATCTATGATCTTCAATGCTCCTGTAGCTTTGCAGTGGTGGGCAGTACGTACAATCACGAAAACTACTGTGTGGCATTTTATGTTGTAACGAAAGGAGTATTTTGGAAACCATACTATTGAATATGAATTTAGATGGTTACAAGAGTAGAGAAAGATCAAAAAAACGATGTATGGACTGTGTGAAGGATGATAATTATGGCTAGAAAAGTGGTGACTGCTGAAATGACGAGTCATAGAGAAGTGTGGAAGAAGGAGACAAGCTGCGCCGACCCCAAATAAATTGGGATGACGGCATTAGAATGATGATGATGATGACCAACATGAATTAGGTGTGATATTTCACGAGAAAAACGTTTTTGCATTTACAAACTACAAATTCAAATTCAAATTCAAATTCTTTATTGCGAACTAAGTGTACAGTATTTTGACGATGGTAACAATAGGTAGGTTCTTAGAACTTAGTTGCCTGTTAAGGCATTTCAATTTACATGGTTTTAACAAATATACATACTTAATATTCTAATTAACATTATATTATATTAATTAACATTATTTAAACATTTTATATTAATCATACTCTTTTTATTTTAATTTTAAATAATTATTTTTCTCCAAGGAATTCTTTCATAGAGTAATATACTACAAAACATTTATCTATACTAATATTATAAAGCTGAAGAGTTTGTTAGTTTGGTTGAACGCGCTAATTTCAGGAACTACTGGTTCGAATTGAAAAATTATTTTAGTGTTGAATAGCCCAATTATCGAGGAAGGCTATAGGGTATATGAAATCACGCTACGCAAAAAGAAAACAAGTCAGAAGCAGCGGGTGAAACCGCGGGGCACAGCTAGTTTGTAATAAAGCCGTTACAGACAGTTTTACATTGACAGTAACAAAGAGATGAAACTAAAATCCAGCTACAAAGCATAATATCTGTGAAGGTACAGTAATTGTTCATTCCAAAGCCTAGATCTCTATGGAGAAGAATGGGCAAGAAACTCCATGGACACTCTTTTATCCTGTTAGGTATTACAAAGTCGGGTACATCACAGTTGGAATGAGTTCTTTGACCTTTGATAAAAGTGTATTGAAAAGGGACGTAACAATATACACATTCATTTTGCTATGTACATATTTACTTTTTTGGTTCAACCAACAAACCTAAATTTTTCGGAGATAATAATACTCAGCGGACCATCAGCGCCTTACGGGTCCAGTATAATAATGGATTCAGGATGTCGATGGGGCCTGTCCCGTTTCTGCAGTGCATCTGGTATGTCCGCGCAGGCACGCGTCGACGACTTTCACGCGATCGTTAGGAAGAAGTCTGCGTCGTTACTCTGCAGAGTACGGGCCAGCTCCAACTCCATCCTGAAGACTATAGCAGGGAGGTTCGACTCCCCGATTATTGGGGCTATTGTTCGTAGGTGCCTCTCGAACAACAAGCTCGTATCGAAATAAGGTGTAATTAACATAGTTTATAAGTTTTATTTTACTAACCCTCTATGGATGTTGCTTGTCCGAAATAAAAGTTATTTTATTTTATTTATTTATTAATAATGATCTAGATTTATTCATCGCAAATAAAGTTATTTTTAAGGACGAGGTCGTTTCGTTTTTATTTATATAAGTTTAATATTGGGAAAATAAGTATGTTTATTTACATAGTAAACATGTCTAGTTGTGCTATAACTAGTTTTCATCTGAATGAGGCTCGCATATACCAGGGAAACATGATGCATAAGTGATGAGACCTTATTCCTAGATACTCAACATTGGCTCAACAAAACGTAAACAAAAAAATATAAACATACTCCCTTCATTAACAATATGTTATCTACGCGGATGTAAATAACATACATAGCATACATGGTCATAATGGTCGTGATTGTCTAAAAAATGGGCGAAAAATATTTTTTACCAACTTTTTTTGTGGCTACATTAATGGGAATCGTTATAAGTGACAATTACACCTAGTTTAAGTTATAGCTGATAGCGTATAATTTTGCCATAAACTGTGCCTACAATAACAGTCAAGGGACAGTGAGGTCTAGTGCTTCAATAAAACGTAAATTTTCTAGATCCGTTTAGGTTTAAACAAAGGGAAACTATAAATTCTTTTGGTAACTGAAGAGACGGATTAAAGTAGAATTTAGTGACACTTCGTGTATCCATTGAATTGTAATAATGGTTCCCAATAGAAAATGGGTCACAGCTTGCGTGGGTTACTCATAGGTATGGTAATGTGTGCACACGGCGACACATCAAGCTGTACATATCCAGTATAACCTGACCTCGTTTTGTATGAGCTTTCCGTACAATGAGAGATCAACTTAATTTGGTTAGCAACTTGATTGGTCGTCGTGCGTACTACGTATGACTTCAAAAAGAATGGCATAACTGTTTTAGACGTTTCGCTTTCCTCGTCTGGTTTCTATGGCAGATTTCACACAAAAACGCCCGTCCGAGCAGTCGGGCGATGAAGCGCATCTCACGTCGCATTGGCTTGTATCAAAAGTCGTTGATACCTAACACACGTACACCTCTCGACCGCGCGGACGAGCGGGATTCACCGCATCTCCGGCACGGCACACTGCCGTAAAATCCGCTTCGCCAACCCCTCCCGTACTGCCAAACGAGCTATGATGTGTGAGAATTGTCTAAAGTAAGTCTATTAGAATGTCTCCACAGATGGCGTTTTCATGGGGTTAGGTTTAGGTAGATCAAACCAGAGCCGCTTCACAGAGTTGCAGACCAATCGTGTCCCAGCAGTCTGTAATTGCAACTGAGTGATTTTACTCCTGCGGTTGCGGCCATCTTCGAAATAGCAAGTACAATAAGACATTGTTTTTATGTGACCTGATTTCCTTGCTCTTGATTTTTATATTTCAGACGCCTTGCACTTATAACTTGCACCAAACACTACATGGGCACGCGAATGGGGTGTGGACAACATACATTTCTAAAACTATTTCCATTAGCTAAATTCGTTACACGAGTACATTGGCTAGGAATATTCCAGAATTACTGGACAAGTCAATAAGCTTTTCACAGAATTCGTCGACATTGTATCGAGAACTATAATTATTTTACCCAGTTATATAGTTCATCGTGGCTCTTGAGTTATTTAGATGTGACTTAATTAAAATGGAAAACGCAATATGATATTTTATTATGATAAATATATCTATTGGATGAAAATTGATATTATTTTGAATTATGTAGGCACATTGTTTAGCCAGCCATAATGAATACAAGTTAATTAAACCTAAACTATTTTGCAGTGTAGCAACTATGCCCAGTTCACCCATAAATTAGGCTTAGATTATAATATGATCAGTGTTTAGAAAAATGTTTAGATTATTTTTAATAGTTATTTTACTTGAGCCTACCAGTAGCGAAGGGTCAATTTTTGTAAGAGGTAAGCCGGAGTACATATCTTTAATGTGATTATATTATTTGTCTAACAATGCTGACTGTGCCATTTTTCAAAGGAAAGCCGGTAGGAATCGAGTTCTATGGAACCTTCGCCACTGGAGCCTACAATTTGTTGTTAGTAATTTACAAACTGTCTCATCATCATCATTCTCCAGCCCTTATCCATACTTACTTGGGATCACCACGGCATGTCTTCTTCTTCTTCCTTACTTATTTATTTATTAATTGGAGAACCAACAGCTATAACAGACGGACAGCAATTGTATATTAGCATTTACAGTAGAAACGGGATATTTACCATGTTTACTGATTGTTTTCAGTTCCCGATATTTCGGCGCTGTTTATCCGTGATCATGGTGCTTGCAACAGCGCCGAAATATCGGGAACTCAAAACAATCAGTAAACATGCTAAATATCCCGTTTCTAGTGTTAATGATAATATTAGTGACCATAATAGTTTAAAAATGTATATAGCAATTGTATTTGTAACACAGAGCCAATTACAGGTTCTCACGAGTAAAAACAGAAAAAGTAGTAGAAATCTTAGAACCACTAACAAGCACGATAAAAAAGTAATTAAAAACATAATGTACAATAAGCACCAGCCGCTTTAAAAAAAAACAACGCTTAACCGAGTGTGTACAGAATATGTTTTGGTGGTTATTAGTTGTCGTGTTATGAGTTACCCCCTTTCTAGTCATAATGGCATCTTTCTCACAGTCCATCAATAGTTTCTTTGGTGTTTCCCTATATAACTCTTAAAGCCATTCATACTCCAAACTTTCCTCACAAAGATTTCCGCATTTCCGAAACGTTCAATTTAAGCGTTTTAATACAAAATTTTTATTGCTTAACAATTCAAAAACAAGAGGTGTTCGTGCCTAAAAAATAACAGCCGCTCGGGTCGATCTTTAGGTTAAGCCGTGCTTGCCTAGGTTAATCTGTGGATGGGTAACCACCCATTACATACCGAGTTTTCTCCGTGCCTCGGAAAGCACTTTAAGCCGCTGGTCCCGGGTGTCATTTGTAGATCTTTGAAAGTCGTTACGTAGTCAGTGGCCCAAAAAGTCTGATAACTAGTCTTACCAAGTGCTATCGTATTACCTGGTACAGTCAAATAGCATACCATCGTACATTTCATTTTGTTCAGGGACTTTAGAGATAAACGATGGTATGCTATTTTTGTCAAAAATTTGTTCAGAGACTTAAGAGACGAAGAATGTTATGCTTTTTTTACTATAACTTTGTTTAGCGGCTTTTGAAAAGTGATGGTCACCTACTTTTATGATAATCATTCATTTCTGGCGCTTGTCATATTGAGCGATTTAGGTATAATACAGTGTGCAGCGATTTTGAAAATCTAAATGTAGTCATCAACTTTTGATGCTGACTGTACCAACTGGGTTGTAGAGGTCAGATAGGCAGTATAAAATACTGGTATTCAGCTTCATCCGGTTAGACTGGAAGCCGACCCTACATACATACATAGTAAGAAAAGGCTATGCAAATGAACAATTCAAAATCAATACAAGGTTCAGTTAATTTCTTCTCCATTTTTATTCAAGAACGATCTTTCAAAATCCCGTTTACTTATGCAAGTCGTTTAAAAACTATTGAGTTAACTTTAATGGCTTTTCTTTCGGTACGATACTTAGCCGCGATAACGCTTCCGTTTATCTTGCAACATTTAATCTTTTTACTTTATAAGGATAAGCAGAAGTCTAAATTGTTTTATCCACTATGTATATCCACAAAGTAAATGTAATAATTACTTAAAAAAAAGAAAATCTTTTGATTTGTTTTGGGAAAATCGTATTTATTATTTCATATTAAATTTGGGTTATTTATTTTATAAAATTAGATAAAAAACAAACAATTTTTTTTTTGTCACTACTAAAAGTTAATTAATTGCTTGGAGAGCTTTCATAGGCGGGAAGGTACTAATTTCCTCTATTGTAACTTTTTCGTAAATCCAATTAAATTATATTTAACTAGCGGTTGCCCGCGACCTTCGTTCGCGTGAAATCATTATAAAATATAAGCTCCCTATTATATATAAATTTTGTTAACAATTTCAAGGGTTTTAATTCTTTTGCAGGGAACCCTAATCCTTTTTCTAAAATAAAAGAATAAATTACTCCTTATAACATCAGCTATCTGCCACTAAAACTCCCGTCAAAATCAATCCAGCCATTTCGGAGATAAGCTGGAACAAACAGACAGACAAAAACTGAAAACCATTTTTTTTGTTATAATTACCGTATATACTTTAATATGCATTCAGTAAAAAGCTATTATTTTAAAACTACAAACAGACAGTTCAATTTTATTTATTTGTATAGATTGTGGAACAGTATTTCGCTCTTTCTCTCTTTGTTTCCCTGCCCGTGTCCAGTTCACCATTGTCTGCTCAGTTTTTGGAAAACAAAAGAAGAATGATTGCGTTGTTGGTTGACCCAGTGCTATTTATGATGGCACACATTCCGGGGTGGTTCCCCAAATCAATGTAAAAGAATGGGTCCTGTCTAATGACATTATAAGTAAAAAGAGGTAGATCTCGCACTAGCGCGCGTAAATTGTTGCAAACAAATTCAGACAATTGTCGTAATTTAATTTAGTCGGTTAATTGCAGCGAGCGTACAAAGCGTGTCAGTGGTGTGACAATAATGTATCTTAAATGCCAAGTTTTGTGTTAAGAAAGTGTAAAAACTAAGTTCCAAGATAAATAGCATCCGCTGAGATTTAACACCGTCACAAGGATAAAAATCTGTATTTAAAAGTGTATCCAAATTCTGTGCCGATTCAATTTAGATTGCCACCAACACGCTAAGAAGAACAATGTGTAGGTAACTTTAATAAATAATTTACGTAGTATAAATATTCTCGTTCTTTAAGAATCTCCCTGAAATTACCATTTAATTACAAAGGAAAATCCTACAGAAAATTAATAACAGCAACTCGTCGTAAAATAATTGTCTATGGGTACAGTCTCGAGCATTAATATGTTCACACTTAGCATATTTCAAAAGTCACTTTGTCTTAATGTCTTAATTGCAATTTTGTGTAGTTACCAACAGGGTTTTTTAGAACCTAAACTGTTAGGAAACAAGTCTTATGTAAAAGTTGAAACTGTTATTTCACGAGTACATAAACATAACATCACGCCTGTACTCCCCGAGGGGTTAGGTAGAGACGTACCTAATAGTAGGTACACTCATATTTCGCCAGTTTTGTTTAAGTCCCATGTAATAGGGGGCGAGCCTATTGCCATAAACCGAGCACAAATCCAGACTCCGTGTCTGCTACTGAGAAATTCCTGATGGAAACCCCCAATAACAATTTGCTCGACGCGGGTATCGAAGCCAGAACCTCATGCTCATCAATCGCGATGATGACTACTAGACCAACGAGGCCGTCAGTACATAAACTCATACCTTATATGTAACAAGAAACCATTGAACGCCTTCTACGATCCCATCCTCCTATCCACCAGTAATTACCATTAAAACGTTACTAAGAGTATACATACTTTTGCACGTGACTGTACTTAATTTTCTTTCAGATAGTGATATACCCAAGATCTACCTTTTGTTATAATTCTTAATTAACTTCCTCTTATTGATTTTCTATGATCTGTAGAACGAACGCTCTGCTCCAATTACGCTTGAAAATAGAACTGCTGACTTGAAAATCAATAAATTACTTACTTTGCAAATTATTATGAGAAACCTGACGAGCTGAGAGCTATTATTGTAATCAAATTTTGACGGGACAAAGGTTATAAAAATTGTTCGAACCGTCGATGTAGATGTTTCTTAGACAGAGGAGTGACGTGTGATCCATCGAAAATTTTACCGAGAAGGTTTTTCCTTATGAAAGACCATTAATCGGTATCTCTAAAATTATCTGTTTTATGAGAAAATGGTTTGCAATGACTACCATATTTGTTTTTATTTTTTAAATATAAAAGATGCTGTACTGACTGTGTGAAGTATCATCATCATCAACATCATCATTTCAGCCGAAAGACGTCCACTGCTGGACATAGGCCTCCCCCAAGTGTCGCCACATTGACCGGTCCCGTGCGTCTCGCATCCAGCGGATCCCTGCAACCTTTACGAGGTCATCGGTCCACCTAGTGGGAGGCCTTCCAACGCAGCGTCTTCCGGTTCGCGGTCGCCACTCCAGAACTTTTCGGCCCCATCGGCCATCCGTTCTGCGAGCAATGTGCCCTGCCCACTGCCACTTAAGTTTGGCTATTCTTCGGGCTACGTCGGTAACCTTGGTTCTCTTGCGGATCTCCTTATTTCTGATTTGATCACGCAAGGAAACACCGAGCATAGCCCTCTCCATTGCCCTTTGGGTGACTTTAAGCCTTCTGATGAGGCCCATTGTGAGCGACCACGTTTCGGTCCCGTATGTAATCACTGGCAACACACACTGGTCATAGACTTTCGTCTTGAGACACTGCGGTAAGTTGGACGAGAAGATACCACGCAACTTCCCGAACGCTGCCCAGCCGAGTCGGATGTGTGAAGTATGTGATGGCAAAAAGGAGGTGACTACTGAGATGACGAGTAACAGAGAAGCATGGAAGAGTAAAACATGCTGCGCGACCCCAAATTAAATTGGGATAAGGGCAGGAAAATGATGATGATACATTAGAAAACAGTGCTCTAAAGCCTCTTCGAATAACGTAGGGAAAGTTAATTTTATCCAAAGATAGAAAAGCAGCTAATTCAATTTTGTAGGTTTTATCAAGCTACAATATTTTTTGCATACACTCATATGTTTTGAGCGGCCTACGCTTTTGCTACGAACTGCTACGAAGCGCTACGCCAGTCACTAAAGTGGCGTAGCGCGTAGCAAAACAAAAACTGTAATACTTTGAATTCGTAAAATATATTTGTAATTTGCATACAAAAAAGTAACAAAACGTACATATAAATACGTAATGGGAGCACTCACTCGCTTCAGCATTTCAGGAATAAACTTCACCGACGCAAACGTGTTTAAGTGTTAGCCAATTTTTTACGAAACAATAAGAATAAAAGATATTCACAATGAAAAGAACGTAAACCACTTCCTCTTCTAATATTCTTGTAAGGCTACGGGCTTAGCACGTAAGCTTTATCGACTTTGCAAAACCATTTTATTTTATAGATAAAATCTTTGTTTCAGAATCATGGATTAAGTTATGAACACTGATGAGAAGCAGTGATGTGACTAACCCCTAACTCCATGAAGAGACTGCGAAGAAAACAAATTAAGAAGTAGTTTCCGCTGACTTTCTGAGAACCATCTTCATCATCATCATTAACACTAGAAACGGGATATTTACCATGTTTACTGATTGTTTTGAGTTCCCGATATTTCGGCGCTGTTGCAAGCACCATGGTCACGGATAAACTGAAGTTATTGCGGGTGGGTGTTTATGAGCAGACAAATCGGTCTACCCTCTTTCTTGTTCGTTGACCATGATAGTTTAAAAACTTCTATCATCGTCATCATAAGCCTACAGCAGTCCACTGCTGGACATAGTCCTCCTCAATCGCACGCCACTCAACTGGATTCTCAGTAACTCTCATCCAGTCACTCCCAGCCACCCAGCTAAGATCGTCGCTCCACCGAGCCTGAGGGCGTCCTACCTTACGCATGGCCGATTCGCGGTCTCCACTCTAGAACACCGCGAATACCGAACCTTTCTGAGAATACCGCGACGGAGACAGATCGTCATCTGTTTGTAGTTTGACGTCATGTCGCAATTCGCAACTTCCGAGGCTGTGAACGGGGTTTTATCCAAACAGGTTAATAACTAGGCAATCATGCGCAATTAGAATACGCACGAGTAGAACCAGAATATTTTTTATCGGAAAATTGAAGTGGGTTTATACCATTACTTAGCTTTTACTTCTGATTATACTTATTTCAAGTTGTGGTGCCCAACTGGCCAGTAAATTAAACTTTAATCGCTTTTTAAGGAAAGAAAGAAGTATTTTTTTTCCTCTCGGCCTTTCTTGAACAGATCAGAAAGAGCTTTGAGCTTTATGTCAATGCAGTATAAGCTTGAAATATGTCATTCGCTTTGTTTTTGCTCAGGCGATGCTACTCGACACGGCGCTGCACTAAAGGCAACACGTGTTCTACTAGATAGATAGATAGAATAAACTTTATTGTACGCCAAAATCGTAACACAACTCTTTTACAAATTAGCTGATTCTATAGTTAAAATGGCGGTCTAACCGCTGATAGCGATGTCTAAAATGAACGGATAGTCAGAAGTGTACTACAAATACTTACCATACATTTTACAGAATTTCTCAGCAGCCACAGAGTCTATATTTGTGCCCGTTTGTTAGCAATAGGCGTGCCCCCTATTACATGGAACTTAAGCATTACTGGCGAAATGTGGGTGTACTATTAGGTATACTGTTTACTATGGACACTTTTAACGTACACATCTTGCTACATCGTTCTCACATAATGTACCATCTCAACATGAATGATGTCCATGTCAATGAATGATGTCTATGTGCTTTTGTGCTTGAAGTGTAAATAAATAAATAAATAACCAAGAGTTTGTAAAAGTATTCTGATTTAAAAGAGTGTCCATGGAGTTTCTTGCCCGTTCTTCTCCATAGAGATCTACGTTAGGGAATGGGCAACTACAGTACTTTCACAGTTTTTATGCCTTGTGACTGGGACTGTAGCTATAGTTGTCTTTGTTTCGACAATTCAAAAGTGCCTATAACTGGCCTATTTGAAATAAATGCTTTGATTTTGATTTTGATTTTAACCCTACGGGGATTACAGGCGTGATGTTATGTTACTACACAAATTATTACAACTTCTCCCTAATTCTTTCTTTCCCCGCTGCGTCTTATCATCGTAATCCCACCAGAAACATCCCACCACAACCCGTTGTCCGTGTAACATTTCACTCGATCCCAAAATAATACGATTCTAAACCGAGGCGCATAGTGCGGTGGTTCACGACAATCGCTCACACAATAGGAATTCTACCGTATGTGTCGAATTTCCGATGCTACTAAGAATTTGGTCGTTGAAAATGTTTTATTTGCGGTGAAATGGAACTAATAAATAAAATAAATAAATAAATCATTTAATCAGGACCAAACATTTTATAAATTGTATGCACCCCCACCAAACTGCGCAACAGTTTGTCGGCGGGATTAGCGCTTGTATAATACACTAGCTTATGCCCGCGGCTTCGCCCGCGTGGAGTTAGAGAATTGCCCACAGGATCTTACTTCTGGGATAATAAGTAATCTATGTACCTATCTATAATACATACATAGTTTTTTTTTATTTTTTTTTTTAAAGTTATATCAAGTAAATTAGATACGTGAAATATTGATACCTTGGTTTGAGATTGGACATCGGATTTACTGGATTTTATCTGAAGAGTATGTACACAAATTTTCAAGTCAATCGACCCTGAGAATAAAAAGTTTCACAGAAAATTCAACACCCCATTTCACCCTCTAAGGGGTAGGAATTTAGAAAAACTGATACTTACTCTTCACAAAGAATACACCCTCCAATTTTCATGTCTCTGGGACCCGCGGTTTGGGCTGTGCGTTGGTATATCAGTCAGCCAGTCAGGACATTGAATTTTAAATTGGGGGATGATTTTGGAAAAACTGTGATACACGTATCTCATCATTTTAACTGAAGTATATGTAGACACATTTTCAAGTCAATCGACTCCGAGAATAAAAAGTTTCACATAAAATTAAAAACCCTATTTCACCCTATTAGGGGTGGAATTTCAAAAAACCCTTTCTTAGTGGATATTTACTCCCCACAAAGAGTAAAATCTCCAAATTTCATGTCTCTAGAACCAGCGGTTTGGGCTGTGCGTTGATGTATCAGTCAGCCAGTCAGGACATTGAATTTTAAATTGGGAGATGATTTTGGAAAAACTGTGATACACGTATCTCATCATTTTAACTGAAGTATATGTAGACACATTTTCAATTCAATCGATCCCGAGAGAGTTTCACAGAAAATTCAACATCCCATTTCACCCTCTTAGGGGTGGAATTTCAAAAAACCCTTTCTTAGTGGATATTTACTCTCCACAAAGAGTACAATCTCCAAATTTCATGTCTCTAGGACCAGCGGTTTGGGCTGTGCGTTGATGTATCAGTCAGCCAGTCAGGACATTGAATTTTAAATTGGGGGATGATTTTGGAAAAACTGTGATACACGTATCTCATCATTTTAACTGAAGTATATGTAGACACATTTTCAAGTCAATCGACCCCGAGAGAGTTTCACAGAAAATTCAACATCCCATTTCACCCTCTTAGGGGTGGGATTTCAAAAAACCCTTTCTTAGTGGATATTTACTCCCCACAAAGAGTACAATCTCCAAATTTCATGTCTCTAGGATCAGCGGTTTGGGCTGTGCGTTGATGTATCAGTCAGCCAGTCAGGACATTGAATTTTAAATTGGGGGATGATTTTGGAAAAACTGTGACACGTATCTCATCATTTTAACTGAAGTATATGTAGACACATTTTCAAGTCAATCGATCCCGAGAGAGTTTCACAGAAAATTCAACATCCCATTTCACCCTCTTAGGGGTGGAATTTCAAAAAACCCTTTCTTAGTGGATATTTACTCTCCACAAAGAGTACAATCTCCAAATTTCATGTCTCTAGGACCAGCGGTTTGGGCTGTGCGTTGATGTATCAGTCAGCCAGTCAGGACATTGAATTTTAAATTGGGGGATGATTTTGGAAAAACTGTGATACACGTGTCTCATCATTTCAACTGAAGTATATGAAGACACATTTCCAAGTCAATCGACTCAGAGAATAAAAATATTCATAGGAAATTGAACACCCCATTTCACCCTCTTAGGGGTGGAATTTCGAAAAACCCTTTCTTAGTGGATACCTACTCTTCACAAAGAGTACACTGTCCAAATTTCATGTCTCTAGGACCAGTGGTTTGGGCTGTGCGTTGATATATAAGTCAGTCAGTCAGTCAGTCAGTCAGTCAGTCAGTCAGTCAGTCAGTCAGGACTTTGAATTTTATATGTATAGATTTGGTTCAAACAGCAATAATAAAAGACAACTAACAACAACTGACAGACAACTGACTAGATAACTGTTTAGATATAATTTGAGACTTATTACTGTCACATTGCTGGCCAAAGAATTTTTCTTGGACAGAATCGACTAGCTGGCGATTAGAGGACTTTAAGACCAAACGGCCCTGCAGACTTTGATATTTAATCAACGATCTTATACTGTCACTTACGGGATATCTTCCGTGATTGTTCATTATTTTGAGCTCCCGATATTCCGATATTTTTTATTTTATATCGCGTAAGTGACAGTATAAGTTTAGTTGTAAACCAAAAAGTTTAAAACAGTGTTTAATCAACGGTAATAACATAAACATTACATTTCGCCTGTAATCCCCGAAGGATTAGGCAGAGGTAGATACACATCAACCTGCCTACCAGTGGCGAAGGATCCATACAACTCGATTCCTACCATATTTTTTGGCTTCCCTTTGAAAAATGGCAAAGTCAGTATTCTATAGACAAATAATATAATCACATTAAAGATATGTACTCCGGGTTACCTCTTAGAAAAATGGACCCTTCGCTACTGCTGCCTACCTATTTACCTAGTATGCATTTATGCTTAAATCCTCTGTAAAAGGGGGCGATATTATTGCTATCTTTTGGGAACAAATCCGGACTCCATGGCTGCTATTGAGAAATTCCTAATTACACTTTACCCGATCTGAGACCTATGATGGTAATGGTTTGTTATTTTGACAAACTGTAAACTGTGTTCATAACTATGCCTTTGAACCGAATTGTTATTATCACCCACGAGAATACCTGCCACTAAAAAATCTTTTGATCCCAAAACTAATGAGATAGAGTATCAAATTGCCACCTGCCACAATAATTATAATTACAAGATCACATCTAGTCTTAACATTACGCGAAAGGGAAAAATTAAAGATCAAAGATGATGAATACGAATTTTAATAAAATAACCTTTTCTAGACAAGATTAACTAGTAGGAGGGCGAGAAAATTTATCTTTCATCTACATTTAAATAAAGTCAAGGAATACCGACGCTTGTCTTCGGTATAAACTTTTGATTATTATTATGTAAATACTCTTAAAGCTGGAAACCTGTCATAAATTCTTGTAGCCTATATTTCAATTCCTGAAATTGTTTTTTTAAGTCTTTTTTAATGTTATGTTCTTAAAAAGTTTTCGTAGCTAAATTTGTGGGAGCTAGCTGTAGTATTGCTTGCAGTAGCGAAGGGTCAGTTTTTGTAAGAGGTAAGCCGGAGTACATATACTTACTGTATAGAATATTATTGGCTATAGAATACTGACTGTGCCATTTTTCAAAGGGAAGCCGGTAGGATTCGGGTTGTATGGAACCTTCGCCACTGATTGCTTGGTATCTAGGCATTTCAGCTTCATCTTGCGATGACAACGCACCTGTGTTGCCTCTGGTACTTAAAATAAGTTAACTAACTGGTCAATATAACAATGAGTTGCCATGGCTGACCAGGAAGTCTTTAAATAGTCTCCGGACGCAGGTTAGTCGCAGCAAAGAAAACCTGCTCAGGTGGAGATTCATTAACGACTCTGCCCTGCAGTGTAAATGTGGTGCTGTTCTATAAACGATGGGACACTAAATATCGTGTCTGCCGTGTCCTGTTGTTTGTTCACTACAGGAACTGATGGATGCTACCGAAAGCGCCAAACTAGTAGCTCAGTTCTGGACTGACACAATTTAGATTGCCATCGACACGCTTAGAAGAATATAACAATATGTTCCAAAATATTGACATCTTTCCTGTACCAATTGGAAAATTTAAAGGCCTTGTTCGTAAAACCATTTTGGATTTTACTTATGTTATATTTTTTTTTCATCTCCAAAACTAGAGTACTATTATTTCATGGATTTTTATTTTCTTTTTTAATTTGCATGCCTGTTTATTTTGACAGTAACACGCGTCGCATTGTTTTACGAATATGAGGAAAATGGTGGGATGAGGTCTGTTTCTGTGTAATACTGTTATGTGTTACCAAATAAATAAACAAAAAATAAGTTTAATCAGTCAACTCAATATATCGCAGTCTGCTACTGCTAGACATAGGCCTCTCCAAAACGACATACCAGTCCTCCACAGTTCCTGGCCAAGCCACTTTTTGAAGGCCGTCGCGGCGGTTCATCTAGCTGAGGGCTGACCTACACTACACTTGCTGACGCGGTCTCCACTCTAAAAGACGTCTGTAGCGCGCGCTTCAAATCACAGCATATTCTTCCTGAAATAGACGATATTCCTTAGACTATATTCCTTAAACGATATTCATTAGACGATATTCCTTAGACGATATTCCTGAGTCTGTACATTTATATCTAGTAGAATAATTACTGACTTGAAAAGTAGTTTCCATCATTGTTTGCAGAGTGTTAAGATACCTAATATAACTTCAGTCACGGTCAGTACTCTCACGAACTAATCCCCTATTGCTTTCAAAACGTATTTTATTCTATAACTAATAGTTTTAAGAAACTTCTAAGCATGAATAATCTTTAAATCCTGAATAATGCGTTGGTGACTTGAAGGGTGTCCCAGACGAAACGATGTCACGTTTTAAAATAATAAATTACTTCTAATCTATGTGAACCATTCTTCGTCACTCATTTGTTAACTTCAATATTTGTTTATCTAAGTTTTTCGAGGGGTCAGTTGGCAGTCGCTCTTTGAAAAAATAAAGATCTGACCACACTACGGCAAATCCCGCGCGACAAGGCGTAAATGATCGTATCGGTTGTTGTAATGACTAAGTCACGAGAATATTCGCTTCAATTTGATCTCCGCCATAAAACTTAGTTGATACAATCGATGCCAGCGAATTTTGTCTTTATCGCCCATTAGAGCTAAAGAAGTTACTGTTGTGATATCTGATAACTTTGAAGGTGCGAGTAAGTTTGTCAAACCAAAAATTAATGTAAGAATCGAGGATAATGGAAGTTTGATCGAAAAATGTTGGGAAAATGAACAGAAATTCAAGCTGAGAGTAATATAATATTGCAAAAAAGGTTGAATTACACAAGGCTCAAAATATTTTTGTATTAAAAGTATATCTGCACAATCGGATAACTTTTAAGGCCAGACTTTATGAGGTCATGGACCAAACATTATACCTTTCATCCGAATATTTATTCCGAAATCTAGTCCTAATGTCATTTATTCGACCTAACCCTTCGCCCGCTGAACAAATGGCCGTTTGGCCATTATGGGGAGGCCGTTTGGCGATATATTGTGCCATATGTTTCTATGATCATTCTGCTTTCGAACGTGTCTGGTTTAAATTTCTATGAAATGAAATGCCTAATGTCATTGTCATATGTTTTGTTCTCGGCCAATTGTGCGGCTGACAGGGACACAAAGCTTAATGGGTAAATAGTGCGTAAGAGTATATAATTGGTTTGTTGATGGCCAATGAGGCAACGGCGCCGCGGTCAAGTCGATTGAGGGCATTACGTGCTTAATGGAGTGTACTTAGTTGCGCCATTGATAGCATTGGTAATTAATGATAAAAAGCCGGAGACTGAAGTCTGGTATTTCATTACGGTGCAGTGAACCAAAAATTTTTAGTTAAGGTGTTCAATAAGTAGACAAATATTTTTTTTTTCTTCCGAAGGCATAAAACCAAAAGATACAGATAACCGACACGACTGGTTTCCACACTCTTCCATAGAATAAAAACTATTCCATAAATGCTGTCCCAGTTTTCATGGCGACATTGTCGTTGCGGTTTGCAACTGCAGGCCTCCGGCACCTTCAGAAGAGCTTTACTTTTATATAAAAAACCCAGAACGCATGACGACATACATTCTGTAACCACTTAACATTTTTAAAGCAACTGTTGACATCATCATCTGCCTAGCCTTTTCCCAACTATGTTGGGGTCGTTTTCCAGTCTAGCCGGATGCAGCTGAATACCAATATTTTACATGGAGCGACTGCCTATCTGACATCCACAACCTAGTAAGTATTGGGTAATACGATACCCCTTGGTAAGGCTTGGTAAGACTGGTAAAACAAATATTGTCAAACGTTCAAAATATCCTTGGGTCAATAATACCCTGCCACCTTTTCCCGGGTTTACAAACATTGACGTCACGCCTGCAAATGACGTGAAGAGCCATCTTATTCATCGAGAAAAATCGAAGAGAATTGCCTTGTTCGTACATAATAGCGAGGCCGTAATGGCAACCACAAAAGATGCGAAAATTATATGAAACGATGATAGCACAGTAATTTGGGATCCTTGTACTTTTGGGCCTTTCAATCTTGCAATGATATTATTAGAAGATAGTTAGTAATAATTAACTTTTTGAGTACTTAGTACTTCGTAGTGGTTCATGTAACCTGCGTACGTAAACCAGAGTTATGAGGGAGGACGAATCGAAAGGATTATCTTAGGATCGTAGCAAGTGGGGTTTTGCCGTTTCTGTCTAACGGCAAACGGCATGAGTTTGTCCTTGTATGTACTCAATTTTTCTACATTGCTTTCATAATATCTGATCATATTATTCGCGGGTGTCAGTATCGAGTAAAAGAGGAGTAATGTTTTAATTTTTTATAAACGTTGGACCTAACAGCACACTAAAAATTTCTCCTGTTTTGTGGGTGCGTTTACAAACATTTAACTCACGTACACAAACAGCCAGACTCGGAACAACAAAACAAACAAACAAATACAAACAAACAAATACAAACAAACAACTACAAACAAACAAACAAATACAAACAAACAAATACAAAGAAACAAATACAAACAAATACAAACAAATACAAACAAATACAAACAAATACAAACAAATACAAACAAACAAACAAATACAAACAAACAAATATACAAATATGAGCTCCGTGCGGGAATCGCATTCACGACACGCAGCACAACAGCCAATCGCTCAGCCACTGGGTTGCTGTCGTCTGTGGAATTCTTCCTTGCCTAGACAAGAGTCAATCGTTATCAACGTGTTTAAATTTTCAACGATATTAATAACACAAGCTTTTCGCAAACTTATGTCAATTCAATAGATTTTTGATTTTTCTAACATCGTTATCGCCTTGAATGTCACCTTTTCTAGGCATTAAATCCCATACCAAACACCCTCCATAAGTAGGTCTTAAGTCTATTGAAGTCTTAAAGACCTAGTTTAGAGCCGGGAAACGCTCACAGTCGTCAAGTACTAGGCAGGTCACTCGGTACATCTTGTTAGTTTTAATTACTTTATTCTCGGAGGGTATCAAATATAAATAGGTTGTATTTATTTTGCGAGATAGTTCTCATAATTGGTTTGGATCATGTTGAATGAACACGAGTAGGTGCTTGTCTAGTTATTTTTGGAATAGATTATTTTTTTTTAGAAACTAGAGTTTTGTTTATTGGTATTTCATAATTGGTAGAGTGTTTTTAGTTATTTTTATAATGAACTCTATTTTGGACGTGTATGGGAGTGGCATATAATTTAGGATGTCGACGTCTATAGCTGATGAAGTGCTATAAGTCAGTTAAGTACTTAAGTACAAATGCTGTATCCATAATAATATTGTAACACCAAATGATTTGAAAAGAGTAACCATGGAGTTTCTTGCCGGCTATTCTCCATTGGAAACGACCAACCTGAACCGTGCACCTTTTTGTTGACGTTTTATAAGTGCCCATCGAGGCATATATGAAATAAAATATTTTGATTTTGATTTTTGAGTTTTTCCTTTTAATGGCTCAATGTCAGCAACCTAGGTTAAGTTATCTCTTGTAAAAATCCTGAGTTTTTGAAAAAGTATCTTAACCTCTCATCGTTTAGATCAGGTTTTTAAAACCCAATTTCCAGTCAAGCCTGCCCTTAGCTTGTTTTGTCTACATGTCGTCGTTTCAATTTAAGCGCCACCTTCTCTTCACCCTCGTTGGACTTTGCATCTCCTTTGTATTTTTAAACATCTCGTTAATCTTTCAAACGATTTATTTAGAAAAACGATTTAATTTATATCATCCGTTGCCAGCCTTGCCTATCAATTTAACCCCACAAAATTATTTTCCCAGCCCAACCCTAAACTGCAAAGGGACTTAACCAACTAAAAGCAGCTAACAAATCTGGGTTGATTGTCAAAAGTTAATGTAATGTGTGTCATGCCTACCGCCATTAATGCTCAATGTGTTGTGACACGCAAATGAAGCGTATATTTGTGTTACAAATGTGTTTTAGTTATTATTTATTTTTAGCGTTTTAGGGGACGGTTTTGTTGCATCATTTTAGTTCAAATAGTAAATAATAGTAGTAGTAGTAGTTTGTTTGTTTGTTCGGTCGTGATATGAAAAAAGGAGAAGTGTTAGCGTGACGGTTTTTAGAGGAGAATGGAAGGAAAAAACTTTTATGGAAGTCGGTATTTTTTTTTTGCAAAAAGGTTTTTTCTGTATCCATTTTTCATTGTAACTAGAAGTTATTAGCACATCATGCACATAGAAGAAGAAGAAAAAATGCATATTGTAGAGAATAACTAACAAAGTATCGAAGCAAAGTTAGTAAAATTGATATGGGACCACCGCACGAGCTTCTTCTACCAAATGAAAAATATATCAAACCTGTAATCAGGGAGAATTCGGTGAACATATGAAAAAAAATATAAAAATGTGGGATACTTAACCCCTCTTTTTTTCGAAGTTGGTTAAAAATATGACTGTGTTATGCCGACTAGAACTAGCATGGGACAAGGGTAGCTATATGATGGTAATGTTCAGTCATACGTAGCTTTATTGAATTCGCAAGGGAGAGGTTGGCGAAATATTGAGGTCATTCTTACACACCTAGGGTTCTCAGATCTATATTTTTTTTCCGGAGAATATTATGAGGAAAATTCCAGAATTTTTTCTTTTAAATTGTTAACGTAAGTCCAATTTAATTGAATTGTTAATTTAATTGAATATAAAATAAAATAAAAATTAGTATCAACTGTTTGTTATTTATCACTGTTGCAAAATTCAGAGCGTTTTAGAATTCCATCCACATTCCGGACACTCAGCTAAAATTACGGACATGTCGGGAAAATTCTGGACGTATGGCAACCCTATACACACCCATACATATATTATGATATTAATAAGTGAATGGGTACCTAGGCAGGAACTGATAGTAGCTTACGTTAATCTTCATTTTATTGGCGTATATAGTCTGGTGCGGGAGAGTACATTCTAAGAACCACTTAATTATCAAAATCTTCGTCAATGATGGGTAAAAACCGAGTTCTTACACAAACAACAAACATTTGATACAAGCTTCTATTTTTAGAATTACTCGACTGAGTTTTGTTTATTTATGTGACCCATATTAAAGCACTCAGCAACACCATAATTCCAAGAAAGACACTCAATTTAATTAACTAACTTTCGGAAAGTCCTCGATAAACACAGCGGTGTTTAGAAAATACCGTACAAAACACTCTCCTTGAGATCGCTTATAATAATCCTACGCTCCACACCCCTCCATTATATTATGAAACTAACGAAGCTTTAAAGTCGACTTAATTATTTAACGTAAAGTGTCATATCAAGTAGGTCATACATGCATTATACCATGACATCACTGCATGACGTCACGACATTTTCCCCGTACTAACGTTTCCCGCGCAACGCTTTGACAGTAGACTGATGTGTTGCCACTTTTCAAAACTTCCCGCCAAACTTGGCCGCCATATTTAATCCGTGGAATATGTCAGCGGTTTTAAGTTTTCGTTTTGCGTTTTATTTTGTTATGTGTATTTAGATAAAGTTATTATAATTCGTTTGCAAAGTAAGTAAAAGACACTGCCTGTCCTCTAACTATATTATTTCCTTCTGTATTTTTGCCTTTTCGTGTACACAAGAAATATGAGTCCATAACAAGTTAGAAATAGAATGAGCATCACAGCCGAGCTCCCTAACACCATATCGCCTACGGTTCGGGTGTGAATTCCGCTGCGGCTACAGTGACAAAGTTTCCCCACTTATATCAAAATGTAATTTTATGCGTAGGTATTTTCAGAAATAGGTAACAAAGTAATTTTTTAAGAAAGTACCTTCGTAACTACCTAATTGACAAAGGTCGATATATAGACATTGCTAAACGAACCCAGGTTTGTCGATGTCTGATCGAGTGGAAAATTATCTCAAATGATCGATAATATGAAAGGACTCAATTTAAGCTAGAAAGTTGTAAAGTGTGTTGGAAGATAAATAACTCAGAAAGCCAAACAACGTTATTAAATGTCAATAAATTCAGTGAAGCGACTCGATTTTAGACGCGTGGTAATAGTCACCGATTCATTAATATTTTATTTCCCTCACTATAATTAATTTTTAATTCTATTTTAACCGCTATACCTACATGGGGACACTAACATATGAAATCACATCCCTTTTCCGCAAATTCTTATCCCTTGTCTATGTCATCCTTCTAAGATGTAGACAAGGGGTCTTTTGTGCAAAATTTCATAAAAGAAAAAAAAAGAAAAAATTATAAAAATTTCTTTATATTCGACAATGGTTAGAATTTTGATGGTTAATATGTATTTATGTATCCTACACAGCTCAATTTCAACTCAAAGCCATATAACCCTTGGTTACTTGTCATACAAACCCGTTTGTATGACAAGTAACCAAGAATATAAGCACTACGGAACGACAAACATAATATTCAGAACTCACAAGTAAACAAGTTATGTCTAAGTAAACTTTCTGATTCTGTAATAACTTATACATTAAACCAACTTAGTGTTGAAGAAATATCATGTGGAAAACCCAACAGACTAAGAAGAAATGTACAGTTAACAAAAGAGACTGGTATGTAGGTAACGCGGGTTCTTCGTGTTGCTGGCACGACAGTATTTATATTTTTAACCGACTTCTAAGAAGGAGGAGGTTCGCAATTTGGCTGTTACCTCATAACTCCGTGATTAATGGTCCGATTTAAGCTTGCGCGGCTGTCCCATATAAATTTTATTCACATTACTTGGGTAGTTTATGAGATAGCTTCTATAATACATTTTTTTGTTGCATTTGTTATTTTTATTTTGAACTTCGAACTTCATCACTTCCACAGCGTCGTCGGTGGCAGCGCAGAGCTCACTTCGGCTGCATGTTTTTGCGCTAAGAGGGCAGGATAGGAGGTGGAGCATAGTTTGCGTCACAGCTTCACACCCTTCTGCTATTCCATTGAGGAAGCCCCACTTAATGAAGTTAGAGTTACATCTTCCCACTTGAGTCCGAAAACGGTTGGATCGGTTGGTGCTTTTCTGTATTGACTTTCATGTTTGGTTACTACGTATTTCGAATCACCCTAAGTTAAGCGATGAGTTGGCTTATGTGCTTGCTTAAAAGGATCCTCTTCTTTATTGAATGTACGTTCATGATACTCAAGTCCAGTATTATACAATACCCTATCGGTAAACACGAACTTCACTAAAGTTCTGGTTGACCCAGGAGATCAGACCTTCCTGAAGTGTCTAGTTATTACGAACACAATAACAACGAAACTTTGCCTTAACTCTTTTTCTCTTTTCATACTTAAATCTTTTCTTGACTGTACTTATTTATGTTTAAAGACTAAAATGTACAAAATAAATAAATACGTATAAGTACCAGCTTATGACGCTTAGTAAGCATTCAAGAAGTTGACACTAGGACAGACACACAGACATGAACCTGACACGTGTAGGTAGGTCCTTTTAAGATTTATCTTTTCATGAATGACACACACCTCAAGAATAAAACATTTGTGCTAAATCTACACTAATAACATTATAAAGAGAAAAGATTTCTATTTTTGTATATTTGTAACGAATAAACTCAAAAATTACTGGGCCGATTATAAAAATTCTTTCACTATTAAAATGCTACATTATCCCTAAGTAACATAGGCTATATAAAAAAAAAAAATCCGCTCGTCTGAAGCCGGGGCTTGCCGCTAGTCTTTTGATATATACAAAACCCTAAACATTATATTCCTATGATTAGGTTTCCGTTTAGCAAAATGGCAAAAACTGTACCAAAAAAATCCGTTAAATTACAAAGTTTAGTGACAATCGCGTAAAAATCAATCCGTCTAGTTTTATAGGATTAATTTATTTAAAAATAGAACATGAATCCGCTTTTCAGTCCGCTGGACGAGAAACTGACTAATCTCTAAAAAATACGCTGAACTGTACATAATGGTGCTCCCTCACCGCGAGCATTCGCCTGTAATGTAACAGTCCAAGATTCGATTTTGTATGGAAACAAGTGAATCTGGACTGTTACATTACAGGCGAATGCTCCCGGTGAGGGAGCACCTTAAAGGTAACGCAAACAAATAAATTAACAAATAAACGTTGACTGGCCGGATGAAATTAATCGTCCGCTTCAATGGGTTACAATTATTTTCATTCGATAGAATCGTGACATAGAGGAACTCGTGGCTAAATAATAACAGATGATCGGGTCGATCTTAAGGTTAAGCCGTGCTTGTCTAGGTGTATACGTAGATGGGTGACCACCCCTTACATACCAAGTTTCTTCAGCACCTCGGAAAGCACGTCAAGCCGTTGGTTCCGGCTGTCATTTGTAGATCTTTGACAGTCGTAACGGGTAATCAGTGACCCTAAAGTCTGACAACCAGTCTTACCAAGAGGGTATCGTATTACTCCGTTCTAACCGGGTTGTGAAGGTCAGACAGGCAGTCGCTCCATGTAAAGTACTGATATTCAGCTGCATCCGGTTAGACTGGAAGCCGACCCCAACAAGATACGATTTATATTCTGTAGTTTAGTAATTGCTTGAAGTTAGAACTGTCAAAAGTTAGAATTCTTAGCTTTGCTTTCTTTGAAGGTTCTTACTTTGTTTAAATTCTTGTCTATAACATAAAATGTTTGTACAAGTAACTCAAGTTATTACTTTAACTTGACTATAGATAAGGGTGTAAGTAGTGTAGGTACAGACGCCAACACATCAAGCTACCCGAAACTTTTTGACAAATTTTCCCAATCAACCTTAAACTTAATCCTTTAGCAATAAAGTTGAAAATCTATTAAAGCAATTTGACAGATTGTAGTAGCTTGATCTGTATCTGTACATGCAATTCATAGGACGGGGACAGTTGACCAGTTACCTCCAGTCCCCGTAGCATGACCACCGTAGACAAGGATTTCTTTGACGGAAGAATCGACAAAATGACAGATAGTGCAAAGAAATCTGTCATTGTGTCGACACAATCTGTCATTTTGTCGATTCTTCCGTCAAAGAAATCCTTGTCTACGGTGGTCATGCTACGGAGGCAGATTGAACGTTGGCTTTTATGGTCACGAAAAAAATCCTAAATAACACCAAAGCGCATACGAATGGAACACGCTCAAAAGTTTCATAATATTGTTCTAAAAACAACAACATTTTTTCGAAACTGTTTCATATGTTTGCACATGTGTGAATATAATACTTGTGCAAACTCCAAAGTTCATAGGAATAGAGAAATTGCAGCGACGCGACGCGACGCGATGCCAGTCCACGGGAAATGCAATATTGTGGCAAAATATCACGACTTGTGTTTATGTTTTATTTCAATATTCACGTCAAAAGCGGATTGCGTGGAATTTCGTGAAATAGAGATGCAATTTTTGTTGAATTATTCGGAACATGTCCTTTTGAGGGTAATATTGAACTGAAGCATGTGTGGCGTGGCACGGTGGCATTCAGTGATTTCTGTCTAGGTCGTTTTATGGCTGCCTCGTTGCGTTATTTAGATTTTAATCAGGAAATTCTCAGTTGCAGGCACGGAGTTTAGATTTGTGCCCTGTTGTTGGTAATATGATATGCATTAATAATATTAGTAAAGAAGTAAGGACAGGGAAGGATTGGGTAAATAAATTAAAATTATTTTTTTAGACATTTTCCTTTGCTTGAACCGTAAAACCTTCAAATCAAATCATAACATTCCAGTTCTAGAAAAAACCCTACGCGTAGCTAATACCTATAATTACGCCTATTCCCTCCACTCACGTGCACAAACTGCGAGTTTCACAAACCAAAGATCACATTATGACCCGACACGTAACGCACGTCTCTCTGATTGGTGCAATCCACTGCATTTAGTGCTCTGCAATGCACTTCGAAAGTGCTAATTGGCTAAATCATTGCACGGTAAAGGCTGGGCTGTACCGATCACGTTCGATGTTAGCTAGGGAATAGTAATGCTTAACTAGTGGCCGAATGATAAAGAACTAACATAACATCACGCCTGTAATCCTCGAAGGGTTAGGCAGAGGTGAAGCTAATGGTCCACCCAAATTTCGCCATTTATGTTTTAGGGGCGACCCTATTGCCATTCACCGAGCACAAATCTAGACTCTGTGGTTACTACTGAGAAATTCCTGATAGAAAAACCCAATAACAATTTACCCGACTCAGGCATCAAACCCAGGACTTCGTGCTTAGTAGTCGCAGTTTCGACCACTAGACCAACGTTTTAAGAGTAGACCTCTATAGTTTTTCTGTGATATTTTAGGTGAGTGAATAGGTTGATGGCATTTATTTAATTCAGCTCTTCAAGAATGAGTAGGTAGGTACACTATTACACACAGGGTGTAAACAGACCCTTCACATAGCCGTCAACCAAGCATCTGTACATCAAACTAAGTCACTTTACGCAAAAATTATTGCTGGGAATCGACTTTTTTTTTGGGGAGAAAAAACACGTTTTATGGACTCCATGGAAAGCACTCAAAGCATTGTGCTGATGGATGGATTGAATAGTACGGGGGTCGTGGAGGTGTGTAAAGTAAAAATCGTTCATTAAAAATATATATTTAAAAAAAAGTTGGAACTTTGACCTCCAATATCTCCGTAACTAGAAGGTTCCCAGGTATGGTCTAGAACAAAAAAATGATCGCATAGACGGGGAGAACAAGTGCCTTTAGGCTATGTTAAGGGTCTATTTACACCCTATAAAGAAAAACATTTCAAACTCAAATCCAAGTGCCCAATCACTTAAAGAAGAGCACTACATGTACTATATTATGCGCCTAAACAGCTAAATAAACAACGAATGAAAACAACACAAATAACCATATTATATGTATGTTATTTGTTGTTGTTTGATAATATGCTTATTATATTACTATTTCTTCTCGAATTATCTAGGTGGTACGTAACAAATTTTGAACAACATCGAGAGAGAAACCTACAAACATCTAGAGAGCTTATCTACTTTAGAATGTACCAGTACAAAACAACACGCTTAGCTACCAGGAATTCCAAAACAACACCCGCTTAAAAATACCAAGAAATCTTCTAGCGAGACAAAAACAACGCGCTTCAAAATCCCTTACAACATTAATGAACTTTCCCACTACGTCCCTACTTAGAATACTCAGTACTAACGATGGAAACAGGATGTAAAAGTGAGAACGTCTTCGGCATACTAAAGGGGAGCTGTGAAGGAGCGTCTATACGGGCAAGGTTTTTACGGCAATGTGTAGCTACAATATTGTCAACTATAGTCCAGTCATGTTTAAAAAAATCTCGTCAATATGCCTGATCTAGTATGGCTCATATTATGTTTGTCTTGTGCACCTTTTTACATAAATACGGTCTATGCTGTGTACAGCAGTGGACTGTTGTAGGCTGATTATGATGATGATGATATAAATGTATCAGCCATAACACAAGTGTGTCTGACTGGCTGCATTTAAAATATTGCCGTGCGAGTTTATTGCATAGTCTGGCTGTAATACAGGGTGTAAGGGACAGCCCTCCACAAACTGACAGTGTGCATTCAGCTCCTTATTTTGAATCTTATTATTCCTCTGGAATTTTTCTCCGGAAAATTTAGTTTTTTTCGTTTACCGTGTATTGTTGTCAATGTTGCCGGCAACTGTACTGCAGCCACTCATTGCAGAAAAAGTATTGCCCGTTTAGACGCACCTTAAGTTGTACAAAGAGTACCTAGTCGCATCTGGGGCAGACACAATAAAGTTTGATTGGATACTCGGCTATCGCGGCCGCTGTACGTTCGGCCTTCCTGATGTATGTGGGTTGTTAATTAGTTTTTTTTTTTATGTTGGTAACACGATTTGAGAACTGTGTGAAGTATGATGCGGAAGGAACCGAAGGCGGTGACAAAGAGTTAGTGAAAATACCATTGTGATTTAAATTCCCGTTTAGTCCACTCTCGGCCCGTCGACCCCCAAAAAATAATGTGTCCACTGGACCCCTGACTATAGTTTATTCTGGACCCTTCTCGTCACTAGTTAGACGGCAGTGATATTTATCTTCTTCAGTTTCGTGAAAGTTATTCGTAGTGCGTAGTTTTGTTGCGATGCATGACGCAAAGAGAACAGCTGTTAGATATATTTTCCAGGCACAAGTTGTTTAAAGAATAAGGGGACAGTCTGATTGTCGATTACCGTCCCGGTTGCCGGGGCAGAGGTCTTCTCTAGTCGTCTGAGATAAAACTTACGGGTAATTCTGTTTGTACCACAGAATTAAACCGTTTGTGTCCGCGTCGAAAACTTATCACTGAATAGCTACTATAGTATTGTCTCGCTCATTCATATTGAAAATTACTATTAATACTAACGGGATATTTACCATGTTTACTGTTTGTTAATATCGGGAACTCATAACAAACAGTAAACATGGTAAATATCCCGTTAGTATTAATAGTAATGTTAGTGACCATGATAGTTTAAAATCTTATATATTGAAAATTGTATGAAATATCTTTCCACGTGGGATGTTCAAGCAAGGTCTCAGTTTAAACATGACTAAGTTTTGTGACGGCACAGTTTACGGTTGAAATCTTTGGTTTTTACCGTAAATTACAGCTACAAATACATGTTTTGTGTGCCAAAGTTCGAGACGATTAAAATGAGGTTTGGGAAAAAAACCCATTCAGACCAGAAATATCTAGACCAACCTGTTATGAAATCGCGACTAGGTTCAGGATACATATTTTCGTTTAAAACCTATTAGTAGCTCAGAAACACGTGTTAACAACACGTGTTTCTGAGCAACATAATGTCCCGTCCAGACTTGTTTTACGACCAAAACGTTAAGGAATACAGCTGCTACGTACTAGGTACGTACTTTCGTTTATTTTGAGATTAAAAGTGTACCAATAAAGCGCAGGCCACACCGCCAGATGGCGGGCGGGCGAGCGACGCGGACGACGCGTCGTTTCACCTCTTTTCATACTTTGGTTCACACCGCGAACTATCGAAAGATTCGAACAAAGTATGAAAAGGGCGTCGTTCGCGTCGCTCGCCCGCCCGCCAGCTGGCGGTTTGGCCTGCGCTTTATACATCCACATTTAGCCTGATAATTATGTCAAAGTCTCATGTAATAGCCTAAATAAGTACTTTCTATTGATTGTACGAAAATATCCACAAAAGAACTCACACAAAGTTCCAGAACTTATCTGACGTCCCTAAAGCACGCAATAAGATAAGATTGGTACATTTATTTTGTAAAAACATGAGTATGTATTGTACCTAGATCTTATAAAGAAGCCTTTATCGTGTGGTTAATGCCTGACCTGGTGTCAAAGATTTTATGCCGCCCATGGGCCTCTGACTTAGCTTTACATGGCGTCGATAAAAATCTCTCAGGCATACTGGTTTCCTCAAGATGTTTTTTCTTCACCGAAGCAAGTGATAATTATACAATACGCACATGAATCCGAAAAAACAGAGGTACCTCTTTTGGGTTTGAACTTGAAACTATCACTGCTTATAAATAAATGAAAAGTAGCTACATGTTTTTGGACTTATGACGTCATTGGATTTTACAATAGGAATTGTTAAGGCCAATGATGCTTCAGCAATACCTAATCACAGCTATAAATTAACAAACAGCGTTTGCCTCTACGCGATGCAGCTAGCTGCCTCAATGCGTTCACAGCGATGAGGGGATAAACACCAGTGGGCAGCCCTGTCCGTATTTTGCTACCAAGTGTAGGTATATTTATCCCACCGAGCGTATGATCTTCCGTCTGCTAATTCAGTGGTTGTATGAGCTTCGCGTTTCGAGTGATCAAGGGACTGTGACTGATAATGGGACGGTACGGTCGTCAGATAGCTTTCTACTGGAAAAAATCTGACAGACAATCATCATCTGCCTGCCTTTTCCCAACGATGTTGGGGTCGGTTTCCAGTCTTACCGGCTGAATATTTTACATGGAGCGACTGTCTCCCTCACCTCCACAGTTAGTACTGGGTAAGACTGGTTGTCAGACTTTCGGGCCAATGGCTACCTGTAACGACTGTCAAAGATCTATAAATAACAACCGGGACCAATTCCGATCCACGGACGAAACTCGGTATGTAATGGTCACCCATCGACGGACCAATCTAGGCAAGCGCGGCTTAACCTGAACTTCAACCTGAGCAGCTGTTATTATTTAGCCACGAGCTCAAGTTAACTTACATTATCAGTCCTGTAATTCCCGAAGCGATAAGCAAAGATAAAGGTGCCTATAGTACACCCACATTTTGTCACTTATGTTTAAATTCTATAAATCATAGAGGGAGCCTATTGCCAACAGCAACAACTCGTAACTTATCAGGAAGCGGTAAAGCAGACAATAGTAGTTGTAAACTCCTTCAATGTTTCTGCAATAAGTGTCTGCTACTAAGAAATTCCTGATGGAAAAACCCAATGGCACTGGACCCGACCCGGAAATCCCAAGACCCCATTAGACCAACGAGGTAGTCAACAATAGGAATTGTAAAGTTCAACAAAGTTTCTGCAATACCTAATCAGGGCTATAAATTATCAGAAAACGTTTGCCTCGATGCGCTGCAGCTAGCTAGCTACCTTGTTGTGTCCACACTGATGCGCAGATAAATACCAGTCGGTAGATCCGTCCATATTTTGCTACAAGTGCAGGTAGTGTGGGTGCAGGTGGTGGTGGTGGTGGGCAGTGTATATGCTACAAAGTGTATGAGGTCCAACTTGTAATTGAGTCGTCATTTTGTGTCTTTGTCCTGTTTAAGGATCATGTTAATTTGAGCTCTATACAGGGTGTAAACAGACCCTTCACATATCCGTCAACCAAGCATTCTGTACATCAAACTAAGGAACTTAACGCAAAAATTATTGCTGGGAATCGACTTTTTTTTTCGGGGTGAAAAATCACGTGATGCGGTAGGACTCGAACGAAAGCACTCAAAGAATTGTGATTTACAATTCAAGATAAAAATCACAGCAGTCTAAAAGTATTGCTTTATTTCCGAAATAAATAACAATGCAGTACCACACAATTTTATCTCAACGCAGTAAAATACAATACTTGACCAAACACGAGAAATACAACGCCATTCCTAGATTTACATCACACGTCTGACCTATTTACTATTCCAATTCAAATAGAAATCATATACAAAGTTCCAAGACTTCAATAACAGAACAACGTAACTGAATCAACCAGTACATTAAGCCGAATATCAGCTGAAAGCCGAAAGCCGAATAACATTCTTCAAAAGTTGCTCCCATAAAATAACTAGGCAAACAATGTTCGAATATTTCACGATCTAGTTAGTTGGACCGCATAATATCCGCTGCCGAAAGCCGGATTCAATAAAAGTGAGTGGCCGACAAACATGGCCGAGCATGGACGGATAACGGAAACCAACACTGTGGTGTATAACTGCACTGTGGAGTGTCCGGGTACCAGTAGCGAAGGGTCAAATTTTGTTAGAGGTAACCCGGAGTACATATCTTTAATGTGATTATATTATTCGTCTATAGAATACTGACTGTGCCATTTTTCAAAGGGCAGCCGGTAGGAATCGAGTTGTATGGAACCTTCGCCACTGCCGGGTACACTGATTTGAGGAAGACTGTTAAGCCTTGTAACGAAAATGTCACGTTGGTGGACATTCGAACTTTTGTAGTAGGTACAGTCAGCCAGCGCATTAAGTTACTACAAACTGTTACTTCTTTTTCTTCTTTTTCCTTCATATCATTTTTCGTTAGCTCGTTCCATCCTCGACCTCATCTCTGTCCTCAGTACTAGGTTGAGGTAAAGAGTAGGCCCATTTAATATTTAAAAAAAAACTGATTTTTTCATTCGATTTTGAACTAAACCTTCAACATTTTATGGTTTAAAATCATTTGGAGAAATTTGACAGTTTGTGGTAACTTGATGTGCTGGCGACTGTATAGTGTACACACGGCAACAGATCAAGCAAAAATTTCCAGTATAACATGGCCTCGCTTTCTTTAAATTTCCGGTACAATGAGAGATCCGCTTATACTTGTCTTGCATAACTTGATAGGTCGCCGTGCGTACAGGAAAAAAACATAGTGTGAAGAGTTTTATCCTCTAATACTCCTCAGCTAAAACACAAGAAAGTGTTGAAGGGCGGGCTTTGCGGGGCTGTTTATGTAATTTGCATAAATTACGTTTGATTTTGTGTTAGGGTATGTACCTATGTATGTCGGTTCCTCCACCATATCAAGTTTAATGTCGTTTTCATATTAGTGAGTTTCTCGATTCAGAAATTAAAACATTATTTTCTCCTTATGTAATGTTGGTTGCTGTACAGTTTTTGTTTTTTAGTGGCCTGTACTGTCCCACTGCTGGGCAAAGGCCTCCCCCCAATTCCTTCCATGTGCTCTTTTCCCGTTTTTTTTTTTTACTTTTTTGCTGTCACTTTACGGAATTATTTTGCAACATAGTCAACATTTTCATCATCTTCCTCCCCTTGTCCCATTCATACATCATTTACTCCTTTTTCCTTCATATCATTCTTCACACAATCCATTCAAAACTTCCCCCTCTCCCTCTCCATCCATCAACTGAGCCCCAACATCCTGTCCTTCGCTTTTCGCATCCACTCTGACACAGCCATCTTTCTCAGGTCATCGCTCCCTGCATAATAATGGCCTCGAATCCTTTATTCAGCAGTTCCTATTTATAAACCTCTAGAACCCCGCCAAATACCAGCAGAGATTTTAAGTACAGACAACCAAAAACTTCCAAGATTAAAGAAAAACCATCTACATGCTAACGTAACCTAGTTTCAAAAGCAGACAGTACCCGCGTTGCCTTATCTTCAAACCCAACTTTACAATTAAAATAAACCTTTGTTGAAGCTGAAGTGGAATATTTAACGTAATCACGGGGTTACACTAGACATATGTATTAACGTACAGTATTTCAACTAGGAACAAGCTTTTCTAAGGCGTATCTATCGTGCTGCGGGACTGTTCGAAAGAGATACCGCGGCCCTGGAATATAAATGGCTAAGAAGGAACATGAGTGTTAGTCAGTACAAGTCTGACACTCCCTTCCGCTCCTCCCAGAGTGAGGAGGGTCATTTGATGACATCTCACCCGAAAAAAAAAAAAAAGGCGTATCTATCGCGCTGCGGGACTGTCCGAAACAGATACCGCGGCCCTGGAATATAAATGGCTAAGAAGCAACATGAGTGTTAGTCAGTACAAGTCTGACATTCTCTTCCGCTTCGCACAGAGCGGGAGAGGTCATTTGATGATTTCCCACCCGAAAAAAATAGGGTTATCTGTGGTTTCACCCAGTAGCTGGGTTGTGGAGGTCAGATACGCAGCCGTTCCATGTTAATACTGGGATGCAGCTAGACCCGGCTAGACTGGAAGCTGAAACCAAGATAGTAGGCAAAATGCTAACACGTACATACTACACGAACACGTTCGAAGCATGCTTCAGGTAACAGGTTATTCGTGAATAAGTTGGCTTTCGCAACAAGACGAGTAGTTACTATTTACTTGTGTAGTCCAACATGTGAAATCTATAAATCTATACAAATAAAAAAATAAAAAAGTGTGTTAGTAATCTCAAAATAACAGCATTTTCCTGAATGCGTTTGAAAGTATATACAGTACTGATAACAAAAAAAAAATTGTTGACCTGTCTGTCTCAAAGAAAAAGGATTACGCTTCCGCGCAAGAAATTAAAACACTTTGCATTTGTTAGAAAAATCCGATTCCGACTCAAGTAGCTGATCCAACATCAGTTATGGAGCGCAGGGTGGTTAAAACAGCCAAGCTAAAGTGGGAGTGGGCTGGCCACGTCGCATGGATGCGCTCGGAGATGTGGGCAAAGATCGTCACTCACTGGACGCCTGAGGGTGGACATCGCCGACAAGGTCGACCGTGGCGAAGGTCGTATGACGAACCGATTACGTTCGCGGCGCAAGCGTGGCCAGAAATTAAACAAAACAGAGAGGTTTGGAGGGAGAAAAGGGGGGCTTTCGCCTAGCAGTGGGACACAAAATAGGCTATGAAAAAGGTCGCAGGCAGCAGCTAGTTTTAAATACCTTAACAAAAAGTGACAACCCAAAGGGCTCAAACACATAAACACGTTACGACGGCACGGCAACGTGACGTGGAAGCCGACTTCCACGTCGAACAACGTAAATAATCACGTCACGACAAGGTGCAACAAGCAACATGCCACATTGAACGACGTCGTATTGACGGTGGCGCATTTGTAGAATTGCCGCAGTTATAATTTCGAGAAATGGACCACACTAGACGTGTTCTCCTCCTGCTAATATTGAGAAGACGGATAAAGAAGAAACAGATACAAATAAAATACTGGATCCATCCATATCTTTCAGTCATATTTTACGTCACGACACGTGCCGTGCAACGTGGCACGTTGCGTTGTCGTAACGTGATTATTTACGTTGCTCGACGTCGATTTCCGCGTCACGGTGCCGTGACGTGGAAGTCCACGTCCCATTGCTGTGCCGTGGCACGTTGCGACGACGTAACGTGTTTATGTGTTTGAGCCCTCACACCCACGTTTGATTCCACAAAAAAGTCCTAGTTGGTTTTCTGACTATCTTTATACTGCGACAGGGTGTTATCTCAATCAAAGAGTCAGTGGAATATGATATGAGTAGCATGGAGTCTGGATACATTATTCATTGTGAGAGGATCGCTTTGCGTTTGTGATTGTGGTTTGTGAGGTGTAGGATCGAATTGTGAAGCTATTAAGGTCTGGTTTACTGAGCTTTGCGTTGAATTTAGACTCCACTTCTTGGCTACAAAATATTGAATTTGAGAGAAGAACAGATGCTGAACATAAAATGTTAATTATCTATTATTTTATAAGCCGAACAGCTCGTGGCTGTTGTAATATGTATATATATATAATAACAGTCACTCGTGACGATCTTAAGGAGTGCCTAGGTTGGTCTGTGGATTACACCACCACTTACATACCGAGTTGGCCACCCATTACATACCGAGTTTCCTCCGTGCCTCGGAAAGCACGTTAAGCCGTTGGTCCCACTGTCATTTATAGTTCTTTGGCAGTCCTTAAAGCTAATCATTGGCCTGAAAGTCTGACAACCAGTCTTACCGAGGGGTATTGCATTACCCAGTACTAACTGGGTTGTGGAGGTCAGATAGGCAGTCGCTCCGTGTAAAATACTGGTATTCAGCCCACACCTCCCAACATAGTTGGGAAAAGGCTAGGCAGATGATAATCTATTATATCAGCCTTGTCAGTTTTACCTCATGAAAACAGAGAAAATCCGCTGGATTCAAGAAGCACGGGACTAATCCAAGTGGCAACGCTTGGGGTAGGTCTTTGTGTAGTAGTAGTGAACATCTTTCATTTGAAATGATATGAGCGTACTGTTACCATCGCTATGAAAAGGTCTTCCTCGACTCTTTCCGTTTTATAGCTGTTTTGTGTTTTAATCCAATTCCTCACAAAAGAAACAAAAACATATTGATTTACTGATACTTTTGTCTTTTGGAAAACATTCACACATCCAGTTTGCCAATCGATTTGCCAAGATGCCATCTAGCCGATTTCGGCCACAGCGACTGCATTAAATGACTTTCTAGGGTGGTTGTGTACTGCACATTGTGCTCTAAAGTGGCTAGCATATCCAAATTTGGTCGAAAAACTCTGAGCACAAAGTGGACATGTCAGGACGCCATTGACGACATTGTAGGTATCGCTGTAAGTGGTTTAGCTTTAAGGTCATCAGGTTTTAAATCTGATCTGCCATAGGACTTGGCCAGCATGATCAAAAAAACACTACCAAAACCTATTTACTATAATTAGTCAGGAAGGAAGTTCGTTATTTTCAGCTATAGTTGCCCATAACAGTAACATAATAAAATAATATTTATAGCATTCAAAGGCCCCAATTTACATTTACATGTTAGGTAGGTAGTAACTTCCACGTATTTCAGATTTGGTTAATTATACGGAACCCTCTTCCAATCTTAATTGGAATCGCAATAATAATATTTAGTACCAATAATTTTACGTCAATAGCTACAATGTTGCCGAGTTAATTTGTTACTGGTGTAACGTACCAATTGGTTTTCAACATAACATAACATCACGCCTTTAATCCCAGAAGGGTTAGGCAGAGGTGTACCTAATAATACACCCACAGTTCGTTAGCTATGTTTAAGTCCCATGTGAGGGTTGAGCCTAATGCCATTAACCGGGCACAAATCCAGTCTCCGTTACTGCGACTGAGAAATTCCAGATGGAAAAACTCAATAACTCTTTACCCGACTTGGGAGTCGAACCTAGGACCTCATGCTCAGAAGTCGCCCTTGACGAACGAGGCAGTCAAGTGGTTTTCCTCAGTTATAATCAACTAAATTTTGCACACGGTTTCGCTTACTTTGAGGTCAGAAATTATCCCACTGGAACGTAGTATAATGGGGATAAGATTATCCTATGTCCTTAACCAGGTTATGGTCTACTTAAGTCCCATATTTCAACTCGATTCGCGCTGCCGTTATCGCTGAGTTACCTTCGCATTCGTAATATCACAGTATGGAAAGTATGGAAGTAAGGACTTGCATTAAATTAACACAGATTATATGAAATCTTCTCTCTGCCGATGTCTTGACACCACACAATCAGGAAAAGGGCTGAGAGCGTGCCCTTTGAAAATAATTTTAGACCAACCCAACGTTCTATAAATAAGTAATGAAGATCAAGGCTTTCTTGATATAAGCAAAATCGTAATTATTGCTCTCTTTCTCTAGCTTTACTTTCGTATAGCTTTGTCTCTCTCAGCCTTCTCGAACATTATTGCGTTCTGAAAATAGTATTCACGAAGTCTTCCAATATGAAGCAAATTCCGATTGGTCCCACGAACGCTGAAACGTACCATAGGTATATCAAAGGTGAAGTTGGAAACCGCTGATAGATACTATATTAAGTTGAATATGGGTTGAACCTGCTATATAGTTATTATACTTGCAATCTAGTATGTTATCTGGTTTCCAAAATCAATGCAATTTTTAAGTTCACTTGGGTCCAAAACCTAGTTGTCAATGTATTATAAAGGGTGTAAAAGTACCTTAAAGGTACTTTTACGAAGTCTAAAGGAACTTGTTCTCCCTGTCATGGCGATCATTTTTTTGTTCTAGACCATACCTGGGAACCTTCTAGTTACGGAGATATTGGGGGGCAAGATTCCAACTTTTTCACAAGTTTTTTTTGTAAATCCATGTTTACAATGTAAGATTTTTACTTTAAACACCTTCACGACCCCCGTACTATTCAATCCATCCATCAGCACAATGTTTTAAGAGTGTTACATTGAGTCCAACCATAATACGTGAATTTTCACCCCAAAAAAGAAAGTAATTTCTCAGCAAAAAATTTTGCGTAAAGTAACTTAGTTTGATGTACAGAATGCTTGGTTGACGGCTTCGTGAAGGGCCCATTTACACCCTGTATGCCTGCAAATTTTACCCATGCAGCTGATCGCGTTCAAGAGCAACGTCTTATATGCTCTGGAATATTGACACTGACAGATCTTGAACGCCGTTTAGATGTGCTAGTTGTATTCAGTTTTATTGGTAAGATCCGCTCATAGGTAGTAGCTCAGAGGCTGGTTTGTGTATCAATTTCAGTAAAGCCTTTTAAATGATTGCATTCTTAAATAACATCAACATCATCATTCTCTTGCCCTTATCCCAATTCATTTGGGGTCGGCGCAGCATGTCTTCCTCATCCACACTTCTCTATTACTCGTCATCTCATCAGGCACCTCCTTTCTAGCCATATCATCCTTTACACAGTCCATCCATCGTTACTTTGGTCTTCCTCTACACTTATGTGTCCACATTCATAATCAAAACTTTCCTCACGACATTTTCCTCATTCCTCCGCATCACATGCCCATACCACGACAACCGATTACCACACAACGTTTCATTCACCGGCGCCACTTTCAGACTTCCTTTTATATACTCATTTCTTATTTTATCCATTCGCGTAACACCACACATCCTTCTTAGCATTCTCATCCCAGCCACATGCTAATGCCTTCTTAAATAACAAATACAATTATATTCTTCACTCTTTTCCATTCCACAGCAGTGGAATAAATTAAAACTGTCACAAAAGAACTTGTTTCATTTAAACCGTTGAAAGGTTATGCTAAACATTGATTTAAGTTTCGTAAACTTGTTTTAACAACGTCTGGCAAAACAATAGAAGAGTTTAAACTTTCATTCTAAGGCATATTTCCAAAGATGACGGCAGACCGCAGACGACAATGGCATACGGCAATAACCGCAAGCGACTATTCCACGTCCGCAGCATTTCTCTCCTTCCGTTTCACAAAACTTGAGGAACCAACACATAAGTCGAGTCGGTCTCTTAGGAGCAACCACTGACATCACTACTGATATGCCGTCAGCTGCCACCGTTCGGCCGCAGCAGCAACCGGCAATGTATCTACGGAAACTTTTTCAATAGAGTAAGGTCACATAAAACCAGAACTGTCACGACAGTAGTTATTGTTGTGCAGCATTGCCACTGCACTTTGTTGCAGCATTTGGAATCGCACCTTTAAATATGCACCGAACTCGACCTAGATATTTCCCTCCATTTCCAGACCTTTCTTCACACAATTACTTTTTCACAAACAGGTCTTTTCGCAGCAAAAAAAATGGTAATGCTTCATTATTTTATTCCGCTTCTCGTCCAAAATTCAATAGATACGCAGCTTTGTAAACTTTCGTAGCTTCGTGGAGGAAACTTTTAATATTTCTCTCAAACTTTAAAGTGTTCGCCTTCGTGGTCTTAAGTTTAATGTAGATAAAATCGCATTTGACGGTTGCATGAGCATCGCATCTTAAAACATACGGCAGCCATTCGCGCGAAAGGTCGCTTGATCGTAAAACGATGCATACGATAGGAACTTAAACGGTATTGGATTTTTATGTAGTTTTATCTGACATTACAACTTCTAACTCTGCAAGAACACACTTACATACATGGAGCGAGTGCCTTTTTGACCTGCACAACCAGTTAGTACTGGGCAATACGATACCCTTTGGTAAGACTGGTTGTCAGACTTTCGCCCACTGACTGACTACCTAACGACTGTCAATAATATACAATTGACAGCCGGGACCAACGGCTTAACGTACCTAGGTAAGTGCGACTTAATCTGAAGAGCGACCCGAGCGGCTTTTATTATTTAGCCACGAGATCCGAGCTTATTTTCATTATAATAGTATTTAAATTAGAGCCATGATTTTAGACTGATGTAGAACAGCTAAGTTTAAATCCATTGTTAGCGTAGTTAAAGACAGCTATATATAATACTACGAATTGCCGTAGGGTGTAAATCCGTTTCATTAAATTTCCCTGGCAGTTTCCAGGGAAATTAAATGTGAAACAAAGTATTGTTTTGGCACCTGTAAAAGAAACAAAAATGAACCAAATAACAATGCCAATCCAACCAAATAGAATCCACAAGAAAAAAACTTCCACCAATCGTTCCAGAAAAATATATTAGAAATACGAAATAGCGGGATATTCATTTATGATAAAACATTTACTTCTTCGTGTTCCGAAGCAAGGAATTTTCCTTCTATACATATATTTGTTGCAAAACAACCAGGCTCCTGGGAATCTCCGTGAAAGCCGATATTTTGGAGCTCATAAATAATTTAATCAGAAACAAAATGGATGAGGATGGAAGGCCGACGATTTTTTTTTTCTAGGCTAATAGTGTTTTGGTAAAAGACTTTTTAGTAAAAAGGTTATACGTCTAATGAGGAAGTTGCTTGGAAAATTCTAAAGTAATTTATTAAAATGTTTCGAAAACACTTATAATTTTATTGCTATTCTACCGCGGCGTAGACGCACTCTCTTTCAAAGAAATTCTTTTGCAGAAAAGAAAAATCATAAAGTAAATTCTAGGGTTTAATTAAACGCACTTAAAAATTGTCATTTTCTGGGGGCCAGGACAAGTGGCAATTGCTTTCAACGACTGTCAACAGGATTGTCACAATTTATCGGTAGAATGTTGTCAATTAATCACAGTATGATCATTTTCAGTTTGCAGTTCAATGTGGCGCGGCTTGTCAAGAAAAAATGCATCGATATGTCAAACTTGGTACAATTATTTTAGTTCTGTATTTTCCTGCCGGCACAGATAAGTTAGAAGTGTATTTTTTCACATTTCCATCATTGTTATCTTTGACAATGTTACTTTTTCTAGACCTCAAAAACTCTTTTAATTACCCCATTACGACACCAGAGCAAAAAGATCAAAAGATTTAAAAGATTTATAGAGCGGACATTGGGAATTTTTCGTACAAAAATTGTGGTCCCGAACATTTTCGATTTTGACACACGAATGCTACCTAACGAGCGGGCTTATGACACTATAGACCGACTGCTTTTTAATGAGTTCTCGCGAAGGTATCAATTTAAATGGAATATTCTGAAAGTGATCACGTATTGGTTCAATTAGCATCGTAATACCTACGTGGATTATGGTTATTTTTAAGCAAACAACCTGTGGGATATTATTAGAACTTTGAGGAAGCCTAATGTGCCTTTGATGGGGCAAGGCGGAGGACTCATTAAAGCGGTCGGTCTATAGACAGAGCGACTACTAAGTAGTATAGTACCACCACATTAAGTGTACAATTCAAGCTGGCGTTACTTATCAAGAAAAGCATCGATATGTCAAAGTTGGTACATTTATTTTAGTTCTGCGTTTTGCCTTTACAGATAACTTGGTCGAAGTGTAACAAGGTATTACACAATAAACCACTTTTTATTATTATTATTAACTAGCGACCCACCCCGGCTTCGCACAGGTGCAATATATAAACCTTCCTCTTGAATCACTCTATCTATTACTGAAAACCGCATCAAAATCCGTTGCGTAATTTTAAAGATCTAAGCATACATAGAGACAGACAGACAGCGGGAAGGGACTTTGTTTTATACTATGTTATGATGTTTGAATCTCTTTGAAACTAAACTAACGATCGTAAGATAATACCCCCATTAAGCTAAACAAACGCAATATAAAATATTTATTAACGGTTAAAAGCAAAAGCATTTTGTACTCCACCCTCTTGGCTGAGCGACAAAGGCGTGGGAAGACGCCTTTGACTTTGCACCCTACGCGAAAATTCGAAACAAAATAACCGAATACATATGCTTAACAACAAATACCACGTTTTATTTACCTTTAGGGATTTATAACTTAAAGAGCAATACATATTTTACTGGCATAGGTACTAGCTTTTTGTTCATAGTTCCTTTGAGAATAGCAACCTAGCGGTGTTTCTAGACTAATATCCATTTTCTCAAGTAGATAGGTTATTTTTTATTGGAGAGACAGGCTAGGAGAATGTGCTTTCATTTTTTGTGTTCAAGGTGTCTTATGTCACCAGTATCTGTCTGCCTCGTAGGTCTAGTGGTCGCAACCGCGTCTGCTGAGCTTGAGGTCCTGGGTTCGACTCCCGGGTCGGGCAAAGTATTGTTGGTTTTTTCCATCAGGAAGTTTTCAGTAGTAGACGGACGGAGTTTGGATTTGTGCCCGGTTGATAGCAATAGGCTCGCCTCCTATTACTGGCTGCTTTTACTTTTAAAAGCAGTTTCCCGGACTGCACTTTTTTCTCAAGGTTAATTTTTCTTCCTCAATCAGGCGATAATCTATGGAAAACAAAGCCTTGTTTTTACTTTCTGTATATAGGCTCGCTAGTGCCTGTAGCCTCTCTTAAATAATTGAGTCAAAACACTCAATAGAGACACTCCATCCGTTTTCTGTTTATTCTCTTTAACCTGTTTTCCGAGTCACAGAGGGGTCTCTGTATAAAATGGATAAAAACCCATCCACAAACCGGCCTCGGCAAATGTAGCTTAACCTCTTATCGACACGTGTAGCTGTTATTAATAATCCAAAGCCTGTATTGTATGCTATTTATAACTTAACGAAAATAAATCTAAGTAACAGTTGCATAATGGGTAAAAGTACCCTTAAAGAAGCCGAAAAGCACTGGTTCCCCCGTCATAGCGATATTTTTTTGTTTTAGACCATACCTGGGAACCTTCTAGTTACGGAGATATTGGGGGTCAAAGTTCAAACTTTTTCACAAGTTTTTTTTTTTAAATACGAGTTTTTCATTTTATGACTTTACTTAAATACCTCCACGACCGCTGTACAATGCATCCATCAGCACAAGTTTTGAGTGCTAATTACATTGAGTCTTGTCGAAAAATAAGATTTTTCACCCAAAAAAGTTCGTTACCCAGTAATAACTTTTCCGTAGTTACTTAGTTTGATGTACAGAATGTTTGGTTGACGGCTTCGTGAAAGGTCCGCTTACACCCTATAAATAGCTAGTACTTAACCATTATCAATTCGTGGAAATCTATTTCAATTCGCTATTTCCTAGAATTAAACGAATGGAAGACGTTGCGTTGGCCCATGGTACCCCAGTCCCCTGGTACCCTGGTCCCCTGGTACCCTAGTCTCCTGGTACACTGGTCCCCTGGTACCCTAGTCCCCTGGTACACTGGTCTCCTGGTACCCTGGTACCCTGGTACCCTAGTCCCCTGGTACCCTGGTCCCCTGGTACCCTAGTCCCCTGGTACACTGGTCTCCTGGTACCCTGGTACCCTAGTCCCTTGGTACATTGGTCTCCTGGTATCCTGGTACGCTGGTCCCCTGGTACCCTAGTCCCCTGGTACACTGGTCTCCTGGTACCCTGGTACACTGGTCTCCTGGTACCCTGGTACCATGGTCCCCTGGTCTCCTGGTCCCCTGGTACACTGGTCTCCTGGTACCCTGGTACCCTGGTACCCTGGTCCCCTGGTACACTGGTCCCCTGGTCCCCTGGTACACTGGTCTCCTGGTACCCTAGTCCCCTGGTACACTGGTCTCCTGGTACCCTGGTACACTGGTCTCCTGGTACCCTGGTACCCTGGTACACTGGTTTCCTGGTCTCCTGATACCCTGGTACCCTGGTCCCCTGGTACACTGGTCCCCTGGTCCCCTGGTACACTGGTCCCCTGGTACTTTAGTCCCCTAGTAAACTGGTCTCCTGGTACTCTAGTCCCCTGGTACACTGGTCTCCTGGTACCAGGGTACCAGGAGACCAGTGTACCAGGAGACCAGGAAACCAGTGTACCAGGGTACCAGTGTACCAGGGGACTAGGGTACCAGGAGACCAGTGTACCAGGGGACCAGGGTATCAGGAGACCAGGAAACCAGTGTACCAGGGTACCAGGGTACCAGGAGACCAGTGTACCAGGGTACCAGGAGACCAGTGTACCAGGGGACTAGGGTACCAGGAGACCAGTGTACCAGGGGACCAGGGTATCAGGGTACCAGGAGACCAGTGTACCAGGGGACTATGGTACCAGGGGACCAAGGTACCAGGGTACCAGGAGACCAGTGTACCAGGGTACCAGGGTACCAGAAGACCAGTGTACCAGGGGACTAGGGTACCAGGAGACCAGTGTACCAGGGTACCTTGGTCCCCCGTAGCATGACCACCGTAGACAAGGATTTTTTTGACGGAAGATTCGACAAAATAACAGATTGTGCAGAGAAATCTGTCATTGTGTGTACCAGGAGACCAGGAAACCAGTGTACCAGGGTACCAGGGTACCAGGAGACCAGTGTACCAGGGGACTAGGGTACCAGGAGACCAGTGTACCAGGGGACCAGGGTATCAGGAGACCAGGAAACCAGTGTACCAGGGTACCAGGAGACCAGTGTACCAGGGGACTAGGGTACCAGCCCCCGTAGCATGACCACCGTAGACAAGTATTTCTTTGACGGAAGAATCGACAAAATGACAGATTGTGTCGACACAATGACAGATTTCTTTGCACTATCTGTCATTTTGTCGATTCTTCCATCAAAAAAATCCTTGTCTACGGTGGTCATGCTACGGGGGCAGGAGACCAGTGTACCAGGGGACCAGGGTATCAGGGTACCAGGAGACCAGTGTACCAGGGGACTATGGTACCAGGGGACCAAGGTACCAGGGTACCAGGAGACCAGGGTACCAGGGGACTAGGGTACCAGGGGACCAAGGTACCAGGGTACCAGGAGACCAGGGTACCAGGGTACCAGAAGACCAGTGTACCAGGGGACTAGAGTACCAGGAGACCAGTGTACCAGGGGATTAAAGTACCAGGGGACCAGGGTACCAGGGTACCAGGAGACCAGTATAATACCAGGGGACTAGTGTACCATGGGACCAGGGTACCAGGGTACCAGGACACCAGTGTACCAGGGGACTAGGGTACCAGGAGACCAGTGTACCAGGGTACCAGGAGACCAGTGTACCAGGGGACTAGGGTACCAGGAGACCAGTGTACCAGGGTACCAGGAGACCAATGTACCAGGGTACCAGGAGACCAGTGTACCAGGGGACTAGGGTACCAGGAGACCAGTGTACCAGGGGACCAGGGTATCAGGAGACCAGGAAACCAGTGTACCAGGGTACCAGGAGACCAGTGTACCAGGGGACTAGGGTACCAGGAGACCAGTGTACCAGGGGACCAGGGTATCAGGGTACCAGGAGACCAGTGTACCAGGGGACTATGGTACCAGGGGACCAAGGTACCAGGGTACCAGGAGACCAGGGTACCAGGGGACTAGGGTACCAGGGGACCAAGGTACCAGGGTACCAGGAGACCAGGGTACCAGGGTACCAGAAGACCAGTGTACCAGGGGACTAGGGTACCAGGGGACCAAGGTACCAGGTTTCCAGGAGACCAGTGTACCACGGTACCATGGGACCAGGGTACCAGGGTGCCAGGGTACCAGGGTACCAGGGTACCAGGAGACCAGTGTACCAGGGGACTAGGGTACCAGGAGACCAGTGTACCAGGGGACCAGGGTATCAGGGTACCAGGAGACCAGTGTACCAGGGGACTATGGTACCAGGGGACCAAGGTACCAGGGTACCAGGAGACCAGTGTACCAGAGGACTAGGGTACCAGGGGACCAAGGTACCAGGTTACCAGGAGACCAGTGTACCAGGGGACTAGGGTACCAGGAGACCAGTGTACCAGGGGACCAGGGTATCAGGGTACCAGGAGACCAGTGTACCAGGGGACTAGGGTACCAGGGGACCAAGGTACCAGGGTACCAGGAGACCAGTGTACCAGGGGACTAGGGTACCAGGGGACCAAGGTACCAGGTTACCAGGAGACCAGTGTACCAGGGGACTAGGGTACCATGGGACCAGGGTACCAGGGTACCAGGAGACCAGTGTACCAGGGGACTAGGGTACCAAAAGACCAGTGTACCAGGGGACTATTAGGGTACCAGGAGACCAGTGTACCAGGGGACCAGGGTATCAGGGTACCAGGAGACCAGTGTACCAGGGGACTATGGTACCAGGGGACCAAGGTACCAGGGTACCAGGAGACCAGTGTACCAGGGGACTAGGGTACCAGGGGACCAAGGTACCAGGTTACCAGGAGACCAGTGTACCAGGGTACCAGGGTACCAGAAGACCAGTGTACCAGGGGACTAGGGTACCAGGAGACCAGTGTACCAGGGTACCTTGGTCCCCCGTAGCATGACCACCGTAGACAAGGATTTCTTTGACGGTAGAATCGACAAAATGACAGATTGTGTCGACACAATGACAGATTTCTCTGCACAATCTGTCATTTTGTCGATTCTACCGTCAAAGAAATCCTTGTCTACGGTGGTCATACTACGGGGGCTGGTACCCTGGTACCCTGGTCCCATGGTACCTTGGTCCCATGGTACCTTGGTCCCCTGGTACCCTAGTCCCCTGGTACCCTAGTCCCCTGGTACCCTGGTACCCTGGTCTTCTGGTACCCTGGTACACTGGTCTCCTGGTACCCTAGTCCCCTGGTTCACTGGTCTCCTGGTACCCTAGTCCCCTGGTACACTGGTCTCCTGGTACCCTAGCCCCTGGTACACTGGTCTCCTGGTACCCTGGTACACTGGTCTCCTGGTACCCTTGTCCCCTGGTACACTGGTCTCCTGGTACCCTGGTACCCTGGTCCCCTGGTACTTTAGTCCCCTGGTACACTGGTCTCCTGGTACTCTAGTCCCTTGGTACACTGGTCTCCTGGTACCCTGGTATATTGGTCTCCTGGTACCCTGGTAAACTGGTCTCCTGGTACCCTGGTACGCTGGTCCCCTGGTACCCTAGTCCCCTGGTACATTGGTCTCCTGGTACCCTGGCACACTGGTCTCCTGGTACTCTAGTCCCCTAGTAAACTGGTCTCCTGGTACTCTAGTCCCCTGGTACACTGGTCTCCTGGTACCAGGGTACCAGGAGACCGTTGTACCAGGAGACCAGGAGACCAGTGTACCAGGGTACCAGGAGACCAGTGTACCAGGGTTTCAGGGGACCAAGGTACCAGGTTACCAGGAGACCAGTGTACCAGGGTACCAGGAGACCAGTGTACCAGGGGACTAGGGTACCAGGGTACCAGCCCTCGTAGTATGACCACCGTAGACAAGGATTTCTTTGACGGTAGAATCGACAAAATAACAGATTGTGTCGACACAATGACAGATTTCTCTGCACAATCTGTCATTTTGTCGATTCTTCCGTCAAAGAAATCCTTGTCTACGGTGGTCATGCTACGGGGGCAGGACACCAGTGTACCAGGGGACTAGGGTACCAGGAGACCAGTGTACCAGGGTACCAGGAGACCAATGTACCAGGGTACCAGGAGACCAGGGGACCAGGTTACCAGGGTACCAGGGTACCAGGGTGCCAGGATACCAGAGTACCAGCGTACCAGGGTACCAGGAGACCAGTGTACCAGGATACCAGGAGACCAGTGTACCAGGGTTTCAGGGGACCAAGGTACCAGGTTACCAGGAGACCAGTGTACCAGGGTACCAGGGTACCAGGAGACCAGTGTACCAGGGGACTAGGGTACCAGGAGACCAGTGTACCAGGGGACTAGGGTACGAGGAGACCAGTGTACCAGGGGACTATGGTACCAGGGGACCAGTGTACCAGGGGACTAGGGTACCAGGAGACCAGTGTACCAGGGTACCAGGAGACCAATGTACCAGGGTACCAGGGGACCAGGGTATCAGGGTACCAGGAGACCAGTGTACCAGGGGACTATGGTACCAGGGGACCAGTGTACCAGGGGACTAGGGTACCAGGGGACCAAGGTACCAGGTTACCAGGAGACCAGTGTACCAGGGGACCAGGGTACCAGGAGACCAGTGTACCAGGGGACTAGGGTACCAGGGTACCATGGGACCAGGGTACCAGGGTACCAGCCCTCGTAGTATGACCACCGTAGACAAGGATTTCTTTGACGGTAGAATCGACAAAATGACAGATTGTGTCGACACAATGACAGATTTCTCTGCACAATCTGTCATTTTGTCGATTCTTCCGTCAAAGAAATCCTTGTCTACGGTGGTCATGCTACGGGGGCAGGACACCAGTGTACCAGGGGACTAGGGTACCAGGAGACCAGTGTACCAGGGTACCAGGAGACCAGTGTACCAGGGGACTAGAGTACCAGGAGACCAGTGTACCAGGGTACCAGGAGACCAATGTACCAGGGTACCAGGAGACCAGGGGACCAGGTTACCAGTGTACCAGGGTACCAGGAGACCAATGTACCAGGGTACCAGGAGACCAGTATACCAGGGTACCAGGAGACCAGTGTACCAGGGGACTAGAGTACCAGGAGACCAGTGTACCAGGGGATTAAAGTACCAGGGGACCAGGGTACCAGTGTACCAGGGGACCAGGGTATCAGGGTACCAGGAGACCAGTGTACCAGGGGACTATGGTACCAGGGGACCAAGGTACCAGGGTACCAGGAGACCAGTGTACCAGGGGACTAGGGTACCAGGGGACCAAGGTACCAGGTTACCAGGAGACCAGTGTACCAGGGGACTAGGGTACCAGGAGACCAGTGTACCAGGGGACCAGGGTATCAGGGTACCAGGAGACCAGTGTACCAGGGGACTAGGGTACCAGGGGACCAAGGTACCAGGGTACCAGGAGACCAGTGTACCAGGGGACTAGGGTACCAGGGGACCAAGGTACCAGGTTACCAGGAGACCAGTGTACCAGGGGACTAGGGTACCATGGGACCAGGGTACCAGGGTACCAGGAGACCAGTGTACCAGGGGACTAGGGTACCAAAAGACCAGTGTACCAGGGGACTATTAGGGTACCAGGAGACCAGTGTACCAGGGGACCAGGGTATCAGGGTACCAGGAGACCAGTGTACCAGGGGACTATGGTACCAGGGGACCAAGGTACCAGGGTACCAGGAGACCAGTGTACCAGGGGACTAGGGTACCAGGGGACCAAGGTACCAGGTTACCAGGAGACCAGTGTACCAGGGTACCAGGGTACCAGAAGACCAGTGTACCAGGGGACTAGGGTACCAGGAGACCAGTGTACCAGGGTACCTTGGTCCCCCGTAGCATGACCACCGTAGACAAGGATTTCTTTGACGGTAGAATCGACAAAATGACAGATTGTGTCGACACAATGACAGATTTCTCTGCACAATCTGTCATTTTGTCGATTCTACCGTCAAAGAAATCCTTGTCTACGGTGGTCATACTACGGGGGCTGGTACCCTGGTACCCTGGTCCCATGGTACCTTGGTCCCCTGGTACCCTAGTCCCCTGGTACCCTAGTCCCCTGGTACCCTGGTACCCTGGTCTTCTGGTACCCTGGTACACTGGTCTCCTGGTACCCTAGTCCCCTGGTTCACTGGTCTCCTGGTACCCTAGTCCCCTGGTACACTGGTCTCCTGGTACCCTAGCCCCTGGTACACTGGTCTCCTGGTACCCTGGTACACTGGTCTCCTGGTACCCTAGTCCCCTGGTACACTGGTCTCCTGGTACCCTGGTACCCTGGTCCCCTGGTACTTTAGTCCCCTGGTACACTGGTCTCCTGGTACTCTAGTCCCTTGGTACACTGGTCTCCTGGTACCCTGGTATATTGGTCTCCTGGTACCCTGGTAAACTGGTCTCCTGGTACCCTGGTACGCTGGTCCCCTGGTACCCTAGTCCCCTGGTACATTGGTCTCCTGGTACCCTGGCACACTGGTCTCCTGGTACTCTAGTCCCCTAGTAAACTGGTCTCCTGGTACTCTAGTCCCCTGGTACACTGGTCTCCTGGTACCAGGGTACCAGGAGACCGGTGTACCAGGAGACCAGGAGACCAGTGTACCAGGGTACCAGGAGACCAGTGTATCAGGGGACTAGGGTACCAGGAGACCAGTGTACCAGGGGACCAGGGTATCAGGGTACCAGGAGACCAGTGTACCAGGGGACCAGGGTATCAGGGTACCAGGAGACCAGTGTACCAGGGGACTATGGTACCAGGGGACCAAGGTACCAGGGTACCAGGAGACCAGTGTACCAGGGGACTAGGGTACCAGGGGACAAAGGTACCAGGTTACCAGGAGACCAGTGTACCAGGGTACCAGGGTACCAGGAGACCAGTGTACCAGGGTACCAGGGGACCAGGGTACCAGGGTACCAGGGGACTAGGGTAGGGTATTTTATGTATTTTAAAGTAAGGAACGCAACTATCAGTAGGTTTAATTTTAAATATTGAACGCACGCATCTCTTTTGGACCTTGAACACCGCGTCTTTTTCCGTTGAGTTGCCCCAAAAAATGACACCATAGCGCAAATGGGATTCGGTTAAACCATAGTAGGCTGTAAGTAATGCCTCCACACCTATTATAGACGACAATGTGTGCAGGGCATAGACAGATTTACTGATTTTTTTGCACAAGGTTTTGATATGAGTTTTCCAATTCAGTTTTTTGTCAATGTGGAGCCCTAAAAATTTTGTTGTTTCTACCTCTTCTATAGGCTGGTCATCGTAGTGTATATTTAAATTAATCTTACTATTTATCCGTTGACTAAAATGTATTACCATTAGATTTATGGAATTGTTTATGTCACTTTCATAAGTATCAAAATTTTTACTAGGTATCGTTATAGTGCTATCATCGGCAAATAATGTCAGAGGTTGGGGGATGCCTTTCGGTAGAACATTAATATATAATATTAATAAAGGAGGCCCTAGGACACTCCCCTGTGGCACACCAAACGAAACTATACGTTCTGAGGATTGAAATACAAGTTCAGTTTTACTTGTCTTATTAATTTGGTTTATATTTGTTATTTGAGTTCTGTTAAGTAAGTAGGATTTAATGAGATTGTTAACATTTCCTCTAATTCCATAAGCTTCGAGTTTATTTAAGAGTGTACCATAATGCACGTAGTCAAAGGCTTGCGTCATGTCACAAAAGACCCCACAGACCGGTATCCTCTTATCCACGTTACTGGTAACATTATATAAAAAATAAGCAATGGCCATTGTGGGAGTCATGCATTCAACATCAAGCGCGCGTGACCGTACAGGGCCGCGCGCGGACCGACACTGAGCACCGCTAGGCGGTGCGGCCGTATTTACAGCGCCCTCCTTGGCGGAGCTGGAAGAATCGGACGTGCGCACACGCCGAACGTCTTCAAATCACTAAAGCTGCTCCCGGACCGCCGTTAGTTTTGTATCAAGTGCGATCGACGCTGATTGGCTATCCATAATTTTCTGTTGCTCACGTTCGCGCTAAACCAATAGGAGTTAAGTAGATTTTAAGAAATAATGTATAAAATAGGTGGTCGAAATAAATCCTGAATCATTCACAAACCAGTGTTTATAAAATGGTTATACGCTACATTTGGATCATCCGTGTTATATAGTTCTGAAAAGGTAAGATTCATCAGATGGTTTTTAAATTTTACTATGTTTTCCGTACTATAGTCCCTTCTAGTTGCGTACCAATACTTAATACAACTATTTTTTTGTACTGGACACTGAAGCAGCTGTGCTGTATGATCCGATAATGCCCATTCTAATACTTCAGTCTTACATGCTTTAAAGTTATGCGCAAAGTTGTCAATACATGATAAACTGGCCATGCGAGTTGGTTGTTTCAAAGCAAGTTTCAGATTGTACCTCATTAAAAGACAAACAAAGTCATTAGTTGCACTATTTTGCTTGAGTATATCAATGTTAAAGTCTCCGCATATAACAATTTTCTTACAGTATGTACGTAAAATTTCCTGTAAGAGCATTTCAAGTTTGTCGAATCAATAATTTAAATTATTTGAGCTCGGAATTCGATATACACACAACTATTATCTTATAACTAGTCAGTTACACGCCGCAACACTCAAATACGCCTGGAGTTGATAGATTTGCTACTTTTGGCAATTCTTTCCATTGTAACCCATTTCTAGCAAGGATACATGCACCACCCCTTTTTTGTTGTGTTCTACAATAATGTGCAGCCAAATTATAGTTAGGTAGAAATAATGAATTTTGATACCCTTCCATGATAAAGTGCTCCGTAATACACAAAATATCAACATTTGTCTTTTTATTAGATAGCTCCTCTAGACATACCAACAGATCAACTGCTTTATTTATCAAACCTGCAATATTTTGATGCAATATGTTGATAAATCTATTAGAGAAAAAACAGTTCATTATCATCAGTAACATTGCTTGGCACAGAGTGAGGCAAATCTATCACTTCATCAGGAGAATCACACGCAAATTCATTAATCAATAACTTTATATTATGCAGTATATTAGCCATACCGCGATTATTTACAGTGCTACTACTCTTAGAAAACATACTAAAATCATAATCAAGATAATAATTCGAATCAAATAAGTAGGCATAATTATATGAACAAGCATCTAAATACATTAAACTGTTAAAGGTTTCAATTCTCGAATTAAACATTGTAGAGTAATTATTTAGTTTGAATGTAGGTGCACAAAATATGATATTTGTGTGCTGTAATTTTGACAGCGTTTCACGAATACTGATAGTTAGTTCGACATAGTTCTTTGTGCGACGAAAGTCTTCTTCCCCGACAAAAATCAAGCATGGTGGTCATGCTACGGGGGCTGGTACCCTGGTACCCTGGTCCCATGGTACCGTAGTCCCCTGGTACACTGGTCTCCTGGTACCCTGGTACCCTGGTACCCTGGTACCCTAGTCCCTTGGTACATTGGTCTCCTGGTACCCTGGTACCCTGATACCTTGGTACCCTGGTCCCCTGGTACCCTAGTCCCCTGGTACCCTGGTCCCCTGGTACCCTAGTCCCCTGGTACACTGGTCTCCTGGTACCCTGGTACCCTGGTACCCTAGTCCCTTGGTACACTGGTCTCCTGGTACCCTGGTACCCTGGTCCCCTGGTACCCTAGTCCCCTGGTACACTGGTCTCCTGGTACCCTGGTACCCTGGTCCCCTGGTACCCTAGTCCCTTGGTACATTGGTCTCCTGGTACCCTGGTACCCTGGTCCCCTGGTACCCTAGTCCCCTGGTACACTGGTCTCCTGGTACCCTGGTACCCTGGTACCCTGGTACCCTAGTCCCTTGGTACATTGGTCTCCTGGTACCCTGGTACCCTGGTACCCTGGTACCCTAGTCCCCTGGTACCCTAGTCCCTTGGTACATTGGTCTCCTGGTACCCTGGTACCCTGGTCCCCTGGTACCCTAGTCCCCTGGTACACTGGTCTCCTGGTACCCTGGTACCCTGGTACCCTGGTACCCTAGTCCCTTGGTACATTGGTCTCCTGGTACCCTGGTACCCTGGTACCCTGGTACCCTAGTCCCCTGGTACCCTAGTCCCTTGGTACACTGGTCTCCTGGTACCCTAGTACCCTGGTCCCCTGGTACCCTAGTCCCCTGGTACCCTGGTACCCTAGTCCCTTGGTACACTGGTCTCCTGGTACCCTGGTACCCTGGTCCTTTGGTACCCTAGTCCCCTGGTACCCTGGTACCCTGGTACCCTGGTACCCTGGTCCCCTGGTACCCTAGTCCCCTGGTACACTGGTCTCCTGGTACCCTGGTCCCCTGGTACCCTAGTCCCCTGGTACCCTAGTCCCCTGGTACCCTAGTCCCCTGGTACACTGGTCTCCGTACCCTGGTACCCTGGTCCCATGGTACCCTAGTCCCCTGGTACACTGGTCTCCTGGTACCCTGGTACCCTGGTACCCTGTTACCCTAGTCCCTTGGTACATTGGTCTCCTGGTACCCTGGTACCCTGGTCCCCTGGTACCCTAGTCCCCTGGTACACTGGTCTCCTGCCCCCGTAGCATGACCACCGTAGACAAGGATTTCTTTGACGGAAGAATCGACAAAATGACAGATTGTGCAGAGAAATCTGTCATTGTGTCGACACAATCTGTCATTTTGTCGATTCTACCGTCAAAGAAATCCTTGTCTACGGTGGTCGTGCTACGGGGGCTGGTACCCTGGTGGTTGGCCTCCCACTAGGTGGACCGATGACCTGGCAAAGGATGCAGGGATCCGCTGGATGCGAGTCGCACGGGACCGGTCAATGTGGCGACACTGGGGGAGGCCTATGTCCAGCAGTGGGCGTCTTTCGGCTGAAATGATGATGATGATGATGAAACGAATGGAGAGTTCCGCAGAAATAGTGGTAACTCTGGATTTATGTTATAATCTCGAACATCCTGGTATTTTTTTTTTTTATACGTTTACACTGGGAATTTCTCCTGTATCGTGGGTGCGTTTACAAACATGTAAATTCACATACAACAAACAGCCAGACCCGGAACAACTACCTGTAGGCCATACAAATATTTGTTCTGTGCGGGAATCGAACCAGCGACACGAAGCGCAGCAGTCAATAAAAGAAAAAGAAAGAAAGAAAGAAAGAATAAAGTTTATTTGACGTCAGTTCGTCAAGCACACATAATTAAAATAATAAAAAAAAAATACAAAATAAAAAATCACAGTTTTTAGAAAAAATAAAAAAAATGAGAAAATAGCTCAATCGCTCAGCCACTGCGCCAACTGTGCCGTCAAGATATAAATACGGTGAGTGATCGAAAATAACCTAAGATAATCAGCTAATAATGTTTTCTCTGCTGAAAATCAGCACCCAATAGCGTCACACACTTTTTTATAGTTTTCCGAATGTTTCGGTTCTTCTCACCTAACAGACAGATGTGTTGTTGGGGAGTTTGTTCCGCCACTTCTAATTCGCAGCTGCGAAAAAGGAATCGCTAGGAAATTCCGAAGGGCGGGCGTTTTGTGGGACTTTATGCCCGTTTTCACCGACATCCCCTACACTACCACCTACGTATGGGACCCTTAGCTTAAAAGCTCCCCTAAACTAACCCCTAAATAAAATTTCGTTTCACCATCATTTCTATCACTTAGCTAGGGGACACATAACTATGTGACGTTTTGTTTTCGATAATAGTAACTGATTCGTTTTTAAACTTATCGATACTTTGAAACTTGGCAGTTTTTTATCAATTTCTCTTAAATGTAAACCTAAATGGATACAGTTATTAACAAATTATGTTCTGATAGCAGTATCAAATATGATTTCATTCACATTTTTAATTAACTTCATATTTTCTTGCAAATTTACTCTGTGCGTACATTACGAAACCTTGCGTATTATCTGTGGTCATATTATTTTGTTTTTGACACTAACTTACGTCATTCGTATTTCGAAAGGTTTGAAATTGTTTGTTGTGAGAGTTCAGCGTCGCGTTATTTTTAGAGGATAAATTAATTAAATTAAATAAAAAATAAAAAAAGGGTTATATAATTATATTTTATTTTTTTTATTAATTTTTTGTTGAATTTATTTTAATGGCAAGGGACTTATAAAAACTTTAATGTAATAAGTACTCACCTATTTTCAGTAAATTCTAAGGCGTGTTTAATATTTTCCAACAAATATAACACTGAAGATTTACTTAACCTATATCTCCGATAAAAATCAGTTTCATCAAAAATATCAATGTAATTTGGTCGTTTCCGATATATTTTTGGTCTACGGCTGTTATTTACGTTTATAGCGTTGAATATTGTAGAAACAGTTTCTAAATTTTCAAAAAGTTCATTGAAATCAGAATCCATCTTCGTTTTTTGTGAGATCACTTACGTATGTGCCGGTTTATGGGCCCAAATTTCGACCACCTAAATATAGGGGACCTTTTAACGTTAAACTGACCCCTAAATGCTGGTGAAACAGAAACCATCCCCTATCGGCCCCCTATCCATGCTTAGGGGATCCCATAAACTTAGGGGATGTCGGTGAAAACGGGCATCATTCTTGTAAATATTGACAAAAAAAAGGTGCTGATTATCAGCCATTTTTTTATAAATAACTCAAGACAACACAACAACAACACAGACAACATTAGTTTTAGTACATGCGAAACCTGGAACACGTGTCTAGTATTTATATGTAAAGAATCTATGTACAAAATTTCAAAAATGTATCATGAAAAATCACAAAGTTATAAGCTTGTTCTGTTACCTGGTTGTCCGCACAAAAACGTGGTCACCACGCAGCGCGACCGCGCGCGCGCCTCCCGCGTCCTCTTGAGCTCATTGATAATAATAATTTGAAAGTAGGAACCTAAATGATTACGGTAGGTACTTAGTGTCCGTCGGTGTCCAACTTGTTACTTTAAAAAAAAATTTTAGGACGAAATATTATAACATGGTTTAAAAATTATTGGACTCGATTCAATTACTTATTCTGAACAAACTATATTCAGGTTTCGCATGTACTAAAAATAATGTTGTATACATTTATTAATTAAAATAACCTTAAGTAACTAACTAAGCAATAAACTTAAAAAGTGGCGTCAAAAACTGCTCCTCAATGCTGTCAACTGGTAATGTAGCCAAGAGTCTGGCGGCGTTGCCACGTTGCATGGCAACAATAGACATGCTGCGCCGACCCCAAATAAATTGGTATAAGTGCAGGAGAATGATGATTTTATTAATAAAGTTTTGATTTTGATGTAAAATCTCTCTCGTCTCATCAGCTTGAGAACGTAAAATCGCTATGGATGCTATTGAATTATCAAAATTAATAGCATTGGGATGGCGAGTGTGTACACAAATTAATCAGAAGATCCTCGACTTCGTGAAAACCTATAGTGAATTGACGTAAATGTCAGTTGTCTTCAAATTTTGTTTCTTCAAGAACATTTTCTCATTACATTCCCTTCGTCGTTTTAAGACCTTCTAATGTTCAACAACTTCATCAAATATCAAACAGACGAACATCAAACGGATCATACTCGATACCAACTTCAGTAAAGCAGTTGACACACAGGAGATAAAACACGGGGATCGCAATAAAGCCTAGTGCGCACCACCCTTAAGAGTAATGGCCTAAAACAATGAATTCGTTGACGGTTGAGATATATGGTATGGGTCGTGGGAAAGGGTATTACAGATAGAAGAGCGGGCGAACAGCGTACAGAGACGGAATCGTTTTGTTATACGATGATACGGCGTAGTTTTTAATGGTACGACTAGATATAAACGTGGCCCTAGTTTTCTCTTTTGCTGATTTGGTTGGATATAACCAAATTTGTCCATGTTATGTTGTTATATTGTGTGGAATCTCGTAAAAACACCGTTTGCGAAAATTACTTGCTTTCAGAATAGGAGATTGGTTGCTCAAGGCTGAAGTGTGGTGTTCTTTCTTCCGTTTAAAGTTTTATTTTTACGATTAATGATTATTCAACTGCCTCGTTGGTCGAGTGGTCGCAAGCGCAGCTGCTGAACGTGAGGCCCTGGGTTCGATTACCGGGTCAGGTTAATTATTATTGGGGTTTCCATCAGGAATGTTCACAATACATTTTTTCATCAAAACAACAAAATAATCTCGCTAGAAAAGGTATTGATTTTACATACTTTTCGAAACAAAGTTAAGGATAACTTCCGGCATAACCGGATGCGGTTGACTATCAATATTTTACACGGAGCGACCGCCATGTGACCTGCTCAACCCAATTATGAAGGGAACCCGATATCCTGAGGTAGGACCGTTGTCAGGGTTTTGGGCTCCTAAATGCAATAACGAGATTGTCATAATTATTGAAAATGGGGCTGGCTGTAGCCACAGAATAGATAAATAAAAGACAAAAACTAATTCATTCAGGGTGGAATGGACACCGACGCGAAAACAGTTACCACGTATTCAGTGCATCATTCTGAGCCCCCCCCTCCCCCCTCAAAAAAGAGCTGTTTCCAACAAAGGTGCAATACCTACACGGTCAAAATATATGGAACAGCTGATTTTTTTTTAATAAGAAAAATTTCCGCGTCGGTATACCTTCCACCCTGTATTATGCAAAGATGGGCTGAACGCTCTCCCTGAATTAACCTCCACTAGCTACCCTTATCATAATGGAGACGACCATCAGTATACAGCAATCAACTGCAGGACATAAGCCTATTCATTCAGCTCGATTCTCTGCAACTCTCTTCCAGCTGCTACCAATCATCCTGCAAAGATCGTCACTCACAGTTGCTGAGTTGCTGTCACAGTATCGATAACGATTGATATTTAACCAAGAGCCTGTTAAAAAAAAAAAAAGGAACCGTCCAAAATGATCAAAAATGTTTGCAACAAAAATTTTAATGAGACCTTCAAAGTTGAAAATCTTTTCGCTGACTGAAAAAAAATGTCATCGCTTTTTAAATTACTTAAGACGATTTTTTTATGATCCCTATAAAAAAGTAACTTGATATTTTACAACTTGCTTTCAGTATCGCTCTTGCCTTACTCCACTTGAAGAGAGAACGCGGTTCGGAAAATCGATGCAAACTTTCTATGGGTTAAGTTCCTGATAAGTTTTCATTTATGAGTAGCAGTATCTTAATGGTTCAACTACACACATAACGATGAACAAAGACTTGTAATCAGTGTGCCTGAACTTCGTTCTACCAAATGTATGAAGTAGAAATTGAGAATTAATTCAACAAACAATAAAATTTACATAACATAACATCACGCCTGTAATTCCTGAAGAGTTAGGTAGAAGTGTAACTGATAGTACACCCACATTATCATTAACACTAGAAACGGGATATTTACCATATTTACTGATTGTTTTAAGTTCCCGATCAAAAATAAACCGTTAAAATCGTTTAAATAACGTACCGTTTTAATACCGTACCGTTTTAATATCCCGTTTCTAGTATTAATGATAATGTTAGTGACCATGATAGTTTAAAAACTTATTGTACACGCACATTTTGCCAGTTATGGTTAAGTCCCATGTAATAAGGGGCGAGCCTATTGCCATCAACCAGGCACAACTCCAGGCTCCGTGGCTGCTACTGAGAAAATCCTGATGGAAAATCCCAAAAACACCTTGCCCGACCCGGGAATCGAACCCAGGTCCTTATGCTCAGCAGTCGCGCTTGCAACCACTAGACCAACAAGGCTGGCAAAAAAAATAGGTAGGTATTTTACTAATGATTGAATTAATTCTTCTCAGTAGCTGTCCGAAGTTTGGAGTCAAGCTCGGTTAAAGGCTGGCGAAATATGGCAGTAGCTACTGAGGCACACCTCTGCCTGGCTCTTATTCTACCAATTAGATTAGAAATGTGAAAGTGGCTCTGGCTCTGCGTCTGTTTTCTTTTCACACCTAAATCCTGAACAGATTTCAATAAAATTTGGACCAAAAGTGACCTGTAGGGTTACTATGACGTCATAAAGCAGGAGTAATTCCAGTGTGGGAAAGAGACAGCTACACAGGTCGTCTAGCGCCATCTTTTTCCCACACTGGAATTACTCCAGCTTTAAGACGTCATGGTAGGCTACCTGGGTTGAGACACAGAATATCATTTTTATCTTGGTAGTAAGTTACTGTAAAGGCGCTCCCTCACCCGGTAGGGTAGCATTCGCCTGTAATATAACAAATGCAAGATTCGATTTTGAGCATTACGTTCACTTGTTTCTGCACAAAATCGAAACTTTGATTGTTACATTATGGTGCTCCCTCACCGCGAGCATTCGCCTGTAATGTAACAGTCCAAGATTAGATTTTGTATGGAAACAAGTGAATGTGAACTGTTACATTACAGGCGAATGCTCCCGGTGAGCGAGCACCATTACAGGCAAATGCTCCCGGTGAGGGAGCGCCTTAAGACAATTTCCACCTAAGACCTTCACGGAGGCGAAAACTAGTTCTTTTTAAGGTCTATTATAACGGAATATACCGACATAAGCTACCCACGCAGGTAGTGTCTGTACTGACGAAATCTAATTATTGTGAAAAGCCCCAGGGAACATGAGTTATTTTTAGAGAAGAAAGGGCTTGCCAAAGTCAAACTAATTCTGCCTTATACTGGTAAATAAATGCTATCAAAATTGGCTTAAAATATGAGTTTCGTGATAGTCCACGCGGTAAAATTAAACGTACAGTCGCCAGCACACCAAGTTACCACAAACTGTCAAATTTCTCCAAATGATTTTAAAGCATAAAATAATGATGGTTAAGTTCAAAATCTAATGAGAAAATTGGACAGTTTCTGGTAACTTGATGCGCTGGCGACTGTACCTAAACTTTTGGCCGCCCGGTACATTATATTTTGATCAACACACACCTGATTTCTGAATAATTGAGGGCTAAGATCCTCCCGACAGCGACTGAAAATCAAACTCATTGCAAACAACTGCTTTACAGTTTGGCAGAAGTAACATTTTTTTTAATTCTTAGAATGTCACCACGAATGAACGTTTTTTCATTCGTTTTCATTTCATTTCAATATGAGTAGAGGGGATTTATTTGTTACATACATTCTCCTATAACTAAGACAGTCAAATTGTTTATCTGGGACTTCTTGAGCTTCATAGCCTCGGAGCTTTTCTAACAGTCGCCACTGTTGATTCTGGCTTTCAAGAGCTGCAGTGGTTGGGAATAGTGGTGGGACTGATGGGCTGGTCTCCCGAAGACTTGACCGTTCTTGTCGAAGGGAGCCGTTGTTGTTACCATGTTCACGTTGAACTGCATATACAGGGTGTATCCAGACCCTTAACGAAGCCGTCAACCAAGCATTATGTACATCAAACTAAGTAACTTTATGCAAAAATTATTGCTGGGAAACGATTTTTTTTGGGGTGAAAAATCACGTTTTGCGGTAGGACGCGATGTAGCGCACTCAAAGCATTGCGCTATTGGACGGATTGAATAGTTCGGGTAAATAATTCAAAGTAAATCTTACGTTAAAAACATGAATTTTGAAGAAACGTGTGAAAAACTTGGAAATTTGATCGTAAATATCTCCGTAACTAGAAGGTTCCCAGGTACGGTCTAATAGAATAATAAAATGATCGCAATGACGGGGAGAACACGTGCCTTTCAGCTTCATTAAGGGTCTCATTACACCCTTTATATATATTCCGTCGCTATCTTGATAGTATTGAAGCAGCAGAACCACTAATACGATGACCATTTCTGGGAAAGGCCATCTTGCGCTGATATAATTTCAGAACTTTCCCATGAAACTTCCTATTCAATGTTTTAGAGCGTGATATTGATTTTGAATTACAGGTATAACGTGAATGGGTCACATGAGTAGTACCCATATAATTAACGACACTTAATCAACTATGTGTAGTTAGTAAGTCAGTACCACATGAGAGTAAAACTTTGGTATTTGATATTACTTAGTGTTTAATTACCTTAACTATTTGAAGTTATACCTTTAAGTTTCTGTACCGGGTTTTACGTAATATGCGGATGAATGAATTTCTACGACTTCATGTAAGTACGCGTGATGCAGCGTTATTAGAAGTACCTTTGAAAATCATCACAGAAGAATGCTCATACAGTCAACACAAGATCATCTGCCTAGCATAAGCATAATCAGCCAATAATGTTCCCATTGCTGGGATACAGGCCTCCTCTCTACGAGAGGGATTGGGCTATAATCCACCACGCGGTCTTCAAACTTTTAGCTCTAAAACTTGCCGATTTCCTAACGATGTTTTCCTTCACCGTTTTGAGAGCAGTGGTGATGAAATAAATTACACAAAGTAATGCGTCTACCTGGGTTCGAACCCACTACTTACTACTCATAAGTCGGGGCCGCCACCACTGGACCACCGCTGCTCTTGCTCATCATCTGCCTAGCCTTTTCCTAATTATGTTGGGGTCGATTTTCAGTCTATCCGGATGCTTATGAATACCGGTATTTTACATGAAGATACAGTCCAACCAGAGCCACAGGCTTTGAAAGGACTGTAGATATAGAGAGTGCCAACTAACTCGACTTCGTTTGCTTTGCCATATACTTTGGTACCGATAATCATCATTTCAGCCGAAAGACGTCCACTGCTGGACATAGGCCTCCCCCAAGTGTCGTCACATTGTCCCATGCGTCTCGCATCCAGCGGACCCCCGCAACCTTCACCAGGTCATCGGTCCACCTAGTGGGAGGTCTTCCAATGCAACGTCTTCCGGTTCGCCACTCCAGAACTTTTCGGCCCCATTGGCAATCCGTTCTGCGAGCAACGTGCCCTGCCCACTGCCACTTAAGTTTGGCAATTCTTCGGGCTACGTTGGTAACCTTGGTTCTCTTGCGGATGTCTTCATTTCTGATTATAATATCCCAAATAATTATGCAAGTTCCCCATTTCGTTTACTTAGTCAGTTTCGAAACACTTTTACGCCAAACCGATCCTATTATGCTCTAAGACTTACGACTTCTAAAATTTCTGTAACGACTGTCGAACTCAATTTTATGTGCTCTTCGGCTACGTAGCGGTATCGAGTTTTCAAATAATGGTCTCTCGTCTACGGACTGACCATGACAAGCCGAACTTAACACAGAATAGACTGTTTTTGAAAATACGACACAAACTTGCAATTTATAAATTGCTTCTTTTTCCTGGGTTCGATTCCCAGGTTGGGCAAAGTGTTGTTAGGTTTTTCTATCAGGAATTTCTCAGTAGCAGCCACATAGTCTGGATTTGTGTCCGATTGATTGCAATAGGCTCGCCCCCTATAAACATAACTGGCGAAATGTGGGCGTACTATTAGGTACAACTCTGCCTAACCCTTCGGGGATTCCAGGCGTGATGTTATGTTATGTTAAATTACTAGCTATTGTCTGTGGCTTCACCCCCGTGGCGCAGCAAATTATCAGAGATTGAGATATCCTATATTCCACCCAACCAGATCACGGTCTAACAAGCGGTGTGCCAAGTTTCATTAAAATCCGTTCAGCCGTGAAGGTGTAATTATACTAAATCAAACTATGCCCCACCTGCTGGAGTGTCCCAGGTGTCCGTTTACCTGCACTCTAGCAGACCTGAATAGTGCCTCTGCCGCTGCATTAAACGTGGCCACCTACTGAGCCCAAAAAAGTAATATTAGTCAAGTAATCGTTACGACAAGACGAAGAAGCCGTAAACATGTGATGAGGTAACAGATATGTAGATGGACAGAAATACTTTCGTATTTATAATATTGACATGGATTTGTTCGGAAATAAATGTCAGGCATCAAGGCCAATAGGGTGTTAGTATTACATCTTACTTAAAAACTATGTTAGTAACATGCATGAACACTAAAAAAAAAAAAAAAAAATCACAGTCACAGAACGGTTTAACAAGCTTTGTTGCCAACATGCAGCTTGCTAAACCTCCCCATTTTAGGCAACAATACAATGTAATACATCAACAATACAATACATCGCCGGTTATGAGTGCCGAAAGCACATTAAACTTTACAATAAACCTTATTGGTTGCCAGCCTAGTTTTGTCATGAGAAAAACCAATTATTAACTCATCAATGACGACCGATATCTAGCTATACATCTATACAAATAAATAGAATTGAAGTGTCTGTTGGTAATTTCGAAATAACAGCTTTTTACTGAAGGTGTTTACGGTACTTATAATAAAATAAAATATTTTTTTTTACTTTTGTATATCTGTCTGTTTGTTCCGGCTAATCTCCAGAACGACTGGACCGATTTTGACAGGATAGCAGATAGCTGATGTTACGAGTATAAGGAGTAACTAAGGCTACTTTTTTGGTGTTCCGGTTTCTTGCAAAAAAAAAAAATACCATTGAAGTTGTCAACAAAATTCGATTCAAATAGGGTTTCAAATAATATTTTTATAATAATTTCACGCGGACGAAGGTCGCAGGCAAAAGCCAGTCTATAATAACTGAATTGAAGGTTGTCGCCATATTTTAGCGAAGTGTCCAATTAGTGTAGATCTAGTTAAAATCCAGATATCCCAGCTGTTAATTTACATTTAACTGCTACTTCAAAATATCACCTTCTAGAGTGAGACCCAATGTCTCACTCTAGAAGTGAAGACACCTTTTTTGGAAAATATCTTGGATAAAGTGAGGAATGACTTTATTAGAGGAACTTTGAAAGTTGCGCCAGTAACAGAAAAGTTGAAAGGGAATCGCTATCTTGATATAGGCATATAATGAGGGATGAAACGCATTTGACTGAAAGAGTGAGAGAATATAAATGTTGATGGATCCAGGAGGGAGAGGAAGACCAAAGGAAAGATGGATGGATTGACAGGGGGGAATGGAAGAAAAAAACGTGTTGCGCCGACCCTAAGTAACATGGGACAAGGGCAGGGCGATAATGATGGAATTTTTTTTTTAAAAGACGTTGCCCCACACTAGGTATTTCTCCTGTATCGTGGGTGCGTTTAAAAACATTTAAGCTCACATACACACACAGCCAGACCCGGAAGAACTACCCGTAGGCCATAAAAATATTTGTTCCGTGCGGAAATCGAAACCGAGACACGAAGCGCAGCAGTCAATCGCTCAGCCACTGCGCCGAGCGTGCCGTCAAAAATATCTTAACGAACTCAGGTATCAAAGATGAACCTAATTCAAAAATAAAAAAATAAACTAAGCTCCCACAAATCTAATCATATTTTTTCGACATATTTTCTTATGTATGGAAATTCTGTGAGTTTGAGGTTGTCTGTACTAGAATCTACATAGGTACATGAATTTCAAGAATATAAATAAATTAATATTGTTTACGAAAACACGTCATGCAAAAAAATATTGGTGCGGCGTAAAAAAACACTAAGGCCTGGTTTTTGGAACAAAAATCAAGACAAAAAATAACGATACTTCACGCCTATAATCCCCGAAGAGTTAAGCTGAGGTCTACCTAATAGTACACCCCCGCCAGTTAGGTTTAAGTCTAATGTAATAGGACAAGCGACACTGTTTTTTTTTTCGTGGAATCGAACACAGGTCCAGATGCTCAGCAGTCGCGCTAGCAACCATTAGACCAACGAGGAAGTCCTGGACACTCAGAGACAAATAATCAGATATGCTCACTGGCCAGAATAAGTCATACTTGTTATTCTTTAGTAAGTAAATTAATAATTTATACGAAACACGAAGATACTGAAAAAAAATACAAAAATCCAAAACCCTTTTGGCAATTGCCCTTTCAAAGACAAAGAAAATTATTAATCCAACCTATTTATCAAGCTTTAAAATACTATAAAATTTTAATTCAATATTTCACAGACAATTGGAAATTTCGACCTCCGCTTTTGAAGCTTCAGCCGGCTTGGTCGGCTTCCATTACGGGCTGTTAATTGTCCAAATAATATAGAGCCCGGAGGATCCCCACTTCTCGTTTATCGGCTATTATCGTGGCCACGAGCCGGCCTTTGGACGGGACATCGATTTTGAGAGAAACTGTAGGCTTTTTGGTTAATTTCGATCAATACCGGGTGGAACGGACACCGACGCGAAAACGGTTAGCACGTATTCAGTACATTATTTGGAGCTCAAAAAATGTCTGTGGCCACATGTAATTTTTCATCGGTAATTTTAAAAATTCAGCTGTTCCATAAATTTTGACTGTGTAGGTATTGCACTTTTGTACGAAAAAGCATTTTTTTTTATTATTATCTGATGAAAAATTTCGATGTGGGGAGACTCAGAATGATTACTATTAATACTAACGGGATATTTACCATGTTTACTGTTTTCTATGAGTTCCCGTTAGTATTAATAGTAATGTTAGTGACCATGATAGTTTAAAAACTCAGAATGATGTACTAAATACGTGCTAACCGTTTTCGCGTCGGCGTCCCTTCCACCCCGTATACAATGTGTCTGGTCTTGGACTAGCGATACTTCAGGTATTTATATAACAACTATTTTAATATAAAAATTTGTTAATTTGCAAAGAATTTGTTGTCAAAAAATTGTTGATAAATGCATAATTTTTTGTTATTTTTCCGGAGTTTTATTTCTTTTTTCTTAAAGTTGCGATAACGTGAACCCATTATTTCATAATGTAAACGATAGAAAATATCTTTGCCCTTCTTATAAGCCTATTTTTATCTTAGTAAGACCAAAACTTTGAGAGATAAGAGTTTTTTTTGTATGAAAAAACAAAATGGCTGCCAAATAGCAGGGATGTGAATTGGACCCAAGTGTGTAGTGTATTTGTGTATTAAAATTGTTGTTTTATAAATACCTAGAATATCGCTAGTTCATGACCGGACACATTGTATAACACGCCTGTTATCCCGGAATAGATAAGTAAAATATTCCCTTTCAATATTTTTACCACCATAATATTTTTAGCTTTGAGCTAAAAACATAATAATTTATATTTATATAATAATGTATATATATATACTTTATTATAAATTAAATAATTTGTCCCTGTTAGATATTCTAAGAACATAATTTAAAAAAGAACTACCAATAATCCCTATGCCTATTTGGCATTATTTTTCGATTGCCATATCGTTATGCCCGTTTAAGGGTTAAAGGCCAGTCTCGTAAAGTAGATATTTAATCATTTAAGTCCAAGTCCTTTTTTAGTTTCTTCGGGCCGCAAGTATAAATAAAAATACCCAACTTTGAACAAAATTTCCATCACCAAGGCTTAGAGGGATAAATTATCTGTTATAATGTCCTAAAAACTTGTAAACGACCGTGACAACATTATCGTGCATCTAACTTTACTTAACTTCCTGATTATCTTAAGATTAAACCGTTCACAATCCCCTTTGTACGCTTGAACTGATTAAACTAATTAATTAAAACGTCTTTAATATAATCTCTTTACCTGATACTCTCACGGATAAGTAACACGCAATATTATTTTGATCTCGTTTCTCTGCTGTTAAGCTTGTGCGCGAGGTTAATTAGCGTTTTCCGTGGATCTGAATAGGATGCATTTTTTTAAATAGGAATTAACTGCAGAAATAACAGATTCTTCTGTTTATTTTTTAAATTAAACGTACCCCCACACTAGGAATTTCTCCTGTATCGTGGGTGCGTTTACAAACATTTAAACTCACATACACAAACAGCCAGACTCGAAACAACTATCTGTAGGCCACACAAATATTTGTTCCGTGCAATAATCGAACCGCTCACTGCGCTAACCGTGTCGTCAAAATCGAATTCGCCGTAGTCATCGAATTGTTTAAGAAGGTTGCCTTTTTATTAAAACACCAAAGCTGAGTTCTTCTTTAGTGGCCTCTTCAATTGCCAAATGTAGGCCATCAGCTTCGAATATTACTCTCTTTTCTGGTGAGACCGGCCTACTCGCAAATGTGTCTCAAACAAAGCTTAACTAGAAATGCGAAAATCCTGGTAACAAGCTTGATTATAGGAACGTATTCCCAATAGGACATAGAACGTTAGTTTTCAATTCGAAAGGTAATTTATATACTACCACATCTGGTCACACAGACAACACAATTAAAGTTAAGCCTTGGCCTATTTCTATCCTAGTTTAATTTTACGTTTCGTATACCTTATTCTGACAAAATTGATCTGACATAACACAATTTACTCTTGAAAGACAAAATAGATTATAGTAATCCTAATAAGTGACCACAAACGATGGATTGGTCGTCAGTCCGCTACGTAAGGCGACCAATGAAGTTGCAAATAAACTGAACGTAGATGAAAATTTCACCGAAACGTTGCTACTATTGTTTTATTTTACCTATTTATTTGTCTTTTTGCCCCACGCTAGGGATTTCTCCTGTATCGTGGCTGCGTTTACAAACATTTACCTTCACACAATGATATTATAAATAAAAAGAGGTAGATATCGCACTAGCGCGCGCAAATTGTTGCAGACAAATTCAGACAATTGTCGTAATTTAAGTACTTCAAGCGCAATAGCTATCTCTTTCTGTATCATGCGTTCCGCATTATCTATTGCACTCGCAACGATATTTGAACGCCGGTCAGTATGCACGTAGTGTATCTTTCTTTATAATATTGCATTCACACACAAAAACCTCACAAGCTCCAACCGTGCCGTCAAACCGCCATCAACCGAGTCGTATTCTTGTGTACCGACACACAGAACTAGTCTTAGTAGACCTATTTTAAAGGATGCTTGGCATTTACACGGTTGTCATCTGCCTAACCTTTTCCTATGTTACGGACGGTTCCCAGTCTAACCAGATCCACCTGAACATCAGTATCTTACACATGGACTAACTGCCTATCTGAACTTCCAAACCCAGTTACTGAGTAGCACGAAACCCCTTGGTAAAATTGGTTCCAATTTTGTGCGGAAATTTGTGCGCAAATGACAGCCAGAACCATATTCCAGAATCAACTGGTTAAAAGTTTTTCTAGAGACACGGAGTGACCTTGGTATGTAATGGATAGTCAACCATCCACGGATCGATCTCGCTGGCCGTTGCTTAACCTTGTAGATCAACCTGTGGACCTTTTATAATTTATCCACGAGCCTCTCTATAAGGTACTTAAGGGTGAGATCAGCATTTTCTTGCATATTTTTCCCTTTGTGTCACTTTGAATTGCAACTCGCTAAAGTGCTAGGTCCAATCGCATGTTCCAAAGTGCTTCCGATGTGAATGAATGCGGATGATTGCGAGCGGACTTCTTGCTCCACCAAATAACGCCTTTACGTGACAGAATGAGAGAAAGAGATACTCGAAAAAAAAAATTCAGTCGACTTGATAACCTCCTCCTTTTGGAAGTCGGTTAAAAACACTGATCCGCGCTTGCAAATGATTTTATGTTAGGTCTTTTGCAATTTACAGATCAGTGTCATGCTGTATGTTAAACAAAGTATGATTCCCGGCTGTAACACGTATGTACGAAGTCACATAATTGTAATCATTAAAGTTCATTAAATTTAATTTCATTAGAATAAGAATAAGAATAAGAAATTTTTTTGTTTAGAATGTAGGTATTACAATAAGATGTTAACAATGTTCAAGAGTCCTTATACATTCTGCCTTTCGGCATACAAACATTTATGAATAGACGACATCGGGGTACATACATAAAACATTATAGCTTACCAGTGCATGTTCCTTTAGACTATTACAAATTCATTCAATGACTATTTCATGAAAAAGTCATTCAATAGGATTAAATGTCCTTAGAGGGTTGTATTGACGATTTTATGATTATAATCATAAGACTGGCTTGACTTTGGCTTTGGTTTGACTTTGTTACAGTTGGGACCATATTTGTTACGGTCGCGAATCATATTTTAATCAACATAAAACCCGACACTGACTGCAAACTGCAAAAAAACCTAACATAAATTGAATTTCACCTTAAAATGGCACGGACACAAAATTGGTCACAGATTCTGAAACCTACACAGTCTGCGACCAACCTAACACAAACAGTCTTAACAGGCAAAAGGCTAAACTCGGAAGGTGACATCGATGCAAATAAATTAATCCCGAGCCAAATATTTGCTGCCTGTATTTGATCAGTAGAGAAAGGTACCTCCTCAGGAGTACCCCCCTCCTTAAAGGGGGCCTTACGTAAGGGGGTGTTAGTAACACGGAGGATAGTGAAGATGGGGTGGTGTAGTGAGAATTAATGCAGACATGGAAGCCTATTTTCTTGACGTATAATGTTACCACTTGCTCTGGTGTAAGTGGAGTACGGAGCCGCTAAATCTGCGTGTAAATTGTCGAGTTATGTACTGCTTTGCTGTCTTGTAATTGGTGGTTTAACTTTGATCTTTGACCAAGTTTTTTAGGAGAAATTACTAGAGCCGGATTTTTCCGGAATTTTTATGACACAATTTGTGTTTGAACCTTACTCTGGTGTTCTAATGGAATTCAATGACGATATCATTATCATGTCGTCAGAAAATGGACTATTTTTGTTACCATTAAGTAACACAGTAGTCAAACCCTAGCTATGTCAATAATATAAAGAAAATGGTAAGAAAAATATTTTTTCTTTTTTCATATCTATTTGCTATCTTATTTCTATTTATTTACGTATCATAAAAGCCTACTTCAAAGCCCGTCATATAACACGAGAAACTGATATTTTATCTTAAAGTCATCGCGAAGAATGTTTTTTATTCTTTGTGTCGCCGTGTATGATCCTAATATACGGAATTGAGTTCGTTACACAGTTATTGGATCATGATATTATGATAAACGATGGCTCCTTGTCTATATTATGTTGTGACGTAATATCTTGTGGAAGAGGGATTATCTATATACATGTGGAAGATTACTTCCCTGCCGAATCCTTTGGGGCTTATAGGGTGATGGTTATAAGACATTGCGAGTTGCGATTTATGCCATAAACCGTACTGGAATAAAATATTCGACCCACTGAATTTGGGCCACGGCGGCAAATCCCAACGGAGATTAGACAAGTACATAGGAGATATTATTATAATAGGTGCGCTCTCTGCTGCTTTCGTCTTTTAGTCCGATTGTATGGCCTTCGGACACGATCGGGGAGAGATCATGCGCAGGACCAACAGTTTTACGTGCTTTCCGAGGCACGAGGGCAGCACACCACCAAATTCCAAACTTCGGGCTACTACTGAAAAAAATCCTTAAATTCGGAATTGAGTTCTTTACATATTTAATGGATCATGATTCATGACATTATAATAAACGATGGCTCCTTGTCTATATTATGTTGTGGCGTAGTAATCCTATCTTGCTTGTTGATGTGTGGGAGTGGTATATGATGTATGTATGTGTAGGTATCCTTTGAGGGGTGACGGGTATAAAAATATTGCGATGCAAGGCTATGCTATGCAATTCTATGCCATCACTTCTATTGAAGTATTTTTTTCATGAGTGCAAATTCCTGAACTTAGGTGTTATAAAAAGTTAAGCCTCATACGCATAGCTAAACAAAGTGAAGCAAACAATTGCGAAACATTATGTTCCACAAGTACCTGGGAGCAATGTGTTGCTCAGCTTCTTGTTTATTTTTTCTTCTTCTTCTTTTTTTTTTTTTCTTCTTCTTTTTAACTAGCTTTTGCCCACGGCTTCGCTCGCGTTAATTGAGAATTTGACAATCAATTCAGGTGTTAATTCAATCATGATTCGAATGGCACGTGGCGGCATCTATTATAGTATGAACGTTATTGTTGTTTTCCTCGGGAACAGTACTTTATTTCGGGATGAAAGGTACCCTATGTCCGTTTCTGTACATCTGACAACGTATATGCAAAATTTCAGGATGATCGGTTGAGTGGTTTAGGCGTAAAAAGATAACAAACAAACTTACTTTCGCGTTTATAATATTAGTAAGGAAGTAAGGATAAGGAGGATATACGACTTCTGTAACACAAAAATATATTGCTACCACAACGTTGCTAAACTTTTTTTCCCAATGGAGGATTGCCAAGCGTGGTGTAGCAAGTAGATATGCCAAACTATAAGCGTGGTCATTTAACAGACATCCGATAAAATTCGTCAGCATCAATAATATTGAGAGGCTCATTATTAACAACAAGTTAATCGGCTGAAAAACTTACTTGAAAAATACGGTTCATTGCTTTAATATAGCTCTGAAATTATTTTCCTCATTTTATTCCACCAATAGCAAGCACCGTGGAACTATACCAAAATATTATACCAAAGTTATCATACCAAACTATATTTTCGACGAAAAATGACCACAAATTACAACCAACTTACTAGTGAAAATGAAAAAACTTTCCTAAGTATACCAATTACGGTTGGCCGGGATTGTGTTGGTAACAGTATTTCCTATCTCAGGCTCTTAATTAAATTCGTTGCTGCCTCCGACACAATATAACTTTTCTACTGACTACAAGATTACGGATGCAAGCTTGTTTCTCGCATAATAGGGGAAGAGGCTATACTACGAGTAATAGGCCTTAGGCGGAGAGCTAGCGTTGAATGTTCACATTCCATGTGAGAACGCTTTGTCAGAAGTTTCGCTGTAGCGTTGATGATAAGTTCCATAAATTACAACGATAAAGAGTCCCGAAGGAATGGTGCCGGATATCATCAGATGGCTTATCTTAATTCTTTTGCTTCCTTCCTCACACTTTTACCTACACCACGGAAGCATGAAAAACAATTTATTGGTATGGTTTTGTTAACTAAAATCTAGAACAACGTATAGACATACACGCTTTTTTCCCATGGGGGCACTTCTTCGATCCTAACATTCTCATTTTGCTTCATCCACGTTCATATAATATCTGGAAAAAACATCAGTATGTTTCAAAACCACAACTACAATAACAACTAGCAAAATTCAATTTGCGCTGGTGTAAACGTAGCTACATGGATAAAATGCAAAATTATTACGTGAAATGTATCCATTTCCCATGGCACTCTCACAAAATAAAAGTGAGAAGCTGATGTATTTGAAAAATGGCCCCTTCGGGATGATCTCCTATACATTTCCGGATGAATGAAATTAGGACGAAAATATTGAAAAAGTGTTTTCTGTGAAAATAAATTGAAACATGAATGTGAAACCATTGAAAAACTGTTTGCTTTTGTGAATTATAAAAAACGAACATTATCCAAATATGACCCAATTGAAAACGCGTACGTAGCTAATAATTTATACAAATAAATCTGACTGAATTTATTTCTCTTTTTCGTTATAATAAAAGTATAACCCAATTACGTCTGTGTTAATTTCGTCGCTAGCTCCCGGCCTATCCCTATTTGTTTATTTTTGCGTCAATTTGATTTATTTCTGCTGATAAAGGAATGAAGGAAAAACAGAGTGAATAAAATGCTTCTCATGACGAATAAGACATGAATTGACTTAGGGGAATGGGTTCATTAACTAGAATCACAAACATTGTCTAGGATTATTCAATATTGTAGGTCAATACTATTGTAGTGTTAGTATTGAAGCCTCGTAAATTCTTTGTAATTAATATCCGAAAATGTTGAGTAACAAAGCGTTTTATTAAGCAGCTATTTCAAGGAGGAGCTCGTGGCTAAATAATAACAGCCGCTCGGGCCGATTCTGGTTAAGCCGCGCTTGCCTAAGTTGGTCCGTGGATGGGTGACCACCCATTACATACCGAGATTCCTCTGTGCCTCGGAAAGCACGTTAAGCCGTTGGTCCCGGCTATCATTTGTAGACATTTGACAGTTAGACAACCAATCTTACCAAGGGGCATCGACTTACCCAGTACTAACTGGGTTGTGGAGGTCAGACAGGCAGTGTATCCATGTAAAATACTGGTATTCAGCTTCATCCGATTAGTCTAGAAGCCGGCCCCAACATAGTTGGGAAAAGGCTAGACAGGTGCTGTTTTAGGGTCTAACCACTCTTATTCAGCTCTTTTCAGCTTCTGTCCATAGAAAACAACGATTTTGTATGGAGATGCGTACGCATCGCATCCGATCAGTTTTCCGCGTCTATTCATCTTCAATAAGTGAGGTTAGAAAACTAATTAGCTGCTGAATAACAATGGTTTATTTTATTGGTAACACTTACTTGTTCAGCTGTCATGAAAACAAGTCACTAGGCTCATACATTTTGTATCAAGTATTTTGTACAACTTGTATCAAGCATATTGATTTAACTACAGCTATTATAATTTTTAATGTTTCTTTTTAATGTAATTTTACTGTTTATGTTGTTTAATTCTGTGTTGTAGCATCGTATTGGACTTGGTCTGTAATGTTGCTATGGTTGTTGGTGGTAAATAAATAAATAATGCGATATTAATAAATCTTCTTCTCTTCTTCTTTTGGTGCGGTTAGTACCTACCCTAATGTCGGAGTTTTTATTATAATAATAATCCATTTATTTCAGGTAAAAAAGACCCATACATAAATACCTTAATCTAAATATACATACTAATAACATTTTTGTTTTTATGCCGCCCACGGGCGTCTTGGCTGACATCTGTTTGGCAATAATAATATAATACCTACATACATAATGTTGAACAGCTAACAAAGTTAATGTGTAGGTTATTTTCAGAGATGAATACTCAATTCAAAATAGATGAAAAGTACCTATTGGTTTTTCTGCATAAGTATTTTATTTTTATATAGAGACCTCTATGTAAAAATAAACTACTTATACAGGGAGTAAACAGACCCTTCACTTATTCGTCAACCGAGCATTCTGTACATCAAACTAACTTTACGCAAAAATTATTGCTGGGAATCGACTTTTTTTTTTGGGGTGAAAAATCACGTTTTAAGGTAGGACTCCATGGAAAGCACTCAAATCATTGTGCTGATGGATGGATTGAATAGTACGGGGGTCGTGGAGGTGTGTAAAGTAAAAATCTTACATTAAAAACATTTATTTAAAAAAAAAACTTGTGAAAAAGTTGGAACTTTGATTCCCAATATCTCCGTAACTAGAAGGTTCCCAAAATGATCGCAAAGACGGGGAGAACAAGTGCCTTTCTTTTATGTTAAGGGTCTATTTACACCCTTTATAAAATACGTATTTTTGAAAAACGACTAAAAGGCAACAACTAGAAAAATACATTAAGCTGTGTTAGTACATAATATGTTGCTAGGTATATAAAGATACTAATGAGGTACAAGATTTTGTGTACGTAATAGTACATCCTCACATTAAACCAGGTTCCACTTCAGACTGAGTGGTTCAAATGCAAATCGGGTTAGTCTGTTTAAAGCACTGTCTAATGGAACATGAATATTTAAGAAGAACATACAAAAATAAACAGATAAACTCGACTAATTTAAGAATTCTGAAACTTGAAAACGACATCTGAAAATCTCTCGAGGCTTCGGTAACGACTGTCAAATATTCAAAGATCTACAAAGGACGACCTTGACCGTGGCTGGAACCAACAGCTTAACGTATTTTCCAAGGCACGGAGAAGCTCGATATGTGATGGATGGTCACCGATTCACGGACCGGCCTTGGCAAGCGCTGCTTAACCTAGTAGATCGACCCGTGCGGCTGTTATTATTTAGCCAAAAGCTTCTCTACAAAAAAAAACAACGATCTCAAGAATTGTTGATCCAATATTTTTATTGAAAGAACTTTTGACAAATGGGAACAACTTTCATGGAAGTTCAGTATATCGGTCATAGCGTTATATTCAATGAGCTGAGCAATATATTTACAACTCATTACGAACGACCTACATATATCAATTTGTATTTCCATGGGAATCATAGTTTGGGAAGCTGTAACTCTTGTTATGAGTTGCAAACTCGATTTGATGAGAGAACTGGGAGTGACGCCCGCTCGGACACAACTTGTGTATAGAATGCGGAATTTTGTCAGAATTTATTTATTTATTAAAGTACAGCATCATCATCATCAGCCTTTTCCAACTATGCTGAGGTCGGTTTCCCGTCTCACCGGATGCAGCTGAATACCAGTACTTTACATGGAGCGACTGCCTATCTGACCTCCACAACCCAGTTAGTACTGGGTAATACGATAACCTCTGGTTAGACTGGTTGTCAGACTTTCGGGCCGCTGACTACATTAAAGTTAGAACAGCATAAGCCACTAATACTAAATGAAGTTATCCTATTACTCGGTTTTCTCACAGAACCACAAACATTCTAATATTATCGTCTGCTATTCATCAGCAAACAACTCCAATCCAGGGTTGGTCTCCAGAGCGCGTTGAGCATCGTAAGCATACTATACGCGGTCTAGGGCAAGTGAATCGTGCTACAGTGCGACAAAATGGGACATTAAACAGTTTATGCTTGCTACAGCGATTATAATTATATGGAAGAATATATAAGAATATTTATCTGAGATCAGTCGCAACTGCAAGCGATAAAAGAAGTAAACATCGAAAAACGATAAAAGAAGTAAACATCGAAAAACGATAAAAGAAGTAAACATCGAAAATCGATAAAAGAAGTAAAAATCATAACGATTAAGACCTACAAGTCCATATTTTTATTAACATAACATAACATCACGCCTGTAATCCCCGAAGGATTAAGCAGAGGTGATTTACGGGGCGTGCCTATTGCCCTCAACCGAGCACAAATCCAGGCTCCGTGGCTGCTACTGAGAAATTCCTGATGGAAAATCCCAATAACACTTTGCCCGACCTGTGAATCGAACCCAGGACCTCAGCAGTTGCGCTTGCGACCACTCGACCAACGAGTCATTCAATATTCTATATGTATTATCATTTTGTGCTTTGATGGCTGAACAGATTTCGATGAAACCATGACCTGCGTTAGTTAGGACATAGGATTGTTTGCATCCCAGTAGTACGATCCCCTGGGATAGTAACCAACATTCACACGTACAAATCCACGTTGCGAAAAGGAATAATGTGTCATAGTGGCAGTACTTTCTTACAATCCTAAAAGCTTGGCTTGCTTTTATAACCAACCACTCTTCATGATGTTAGTGTTTCTGAACAGTCTGCTTGCGTTAGGGGCGTGCCGTGCTGCGGGACTGTTCGAAAGAGATACCGTGGCCCTGCCCCCGTAGCATGACAACCGTAGACAAGGATTTAATTGACGGAAGAATCGACAAAATGACATATAGTGCAAAGAAATCTGCCATTTCGTCGATTCTTCCGTCAAAGAAATCCATGTCTACGGTGGTCATGCTACGGGGGCTGGAACACAAAGAGCAAAGAAGGAACATGGATGGGTTTTAGTCAGTAGAAGTCTGACATTCCCTTCCGCTCCGCCCAGAGTGGGGGAGGGGGTCATTTGATGAATTCCCATCCGAAAAAAAAAAGGGGCTTGGCGTATTGACGTAGCCCTTAGGCACGCCACTGATTAATTATCTCTAATATAATTATTCATTTGGATCAAGTTAGTTACTAGGTCTACTTAGTAAGTAAACTCTAACTTAATTTTAAGCAAACTATAGTATTATTCCTAAATAATTCTAAACTTTCTAGAAGCCGATTAATCAAATACGTATCAGTAAATCTCAAAATCGGATTAATCTGAATCAAATACCTAACTTTATTACATAACTGTAAGTCTACGAACGTAAAACTTTAACTTCAGCTGTTCGAAAACTACTTTTCAGTCTAGAATTTCTCTGGTTATGTTTTATTCTCATGTAGGGTTTAAATGAATCAAGAGGTATCGTATTACCCTGTACTAACTGGGTTGTGGAGGTCAGATTGGCAGAAGCTCCTTGTAAAATACTGGTATTCAGCTGCATCCGGTTAGACTGGAAGCCGAACCAAAAATAGTTGGGAAAAAGCTTGGCAGATGATGTTGGGTGTAAACGAATGTCGATTTTCCCAGCATAAGGTAAAAGACAAGTAAGTACGGATAAAATTTATTTTAGTTTATACATTTTTCTCACATACTTTTTACATTTTTCAATATTCCTAAAAATATTTTAAAAAAAAATATCCACCGATGTCGGGAACAGGGTCCAAGCTACCGGTGGTTAGGTCCCCAGTAAGGGAATCCTCCTCACAATGCGAGCCGGATCAAGGAGGACTGCCTTCTGAATCAGGCCCTTGATCCAACCGCCTGCGAGAGCCTCAAGAGATGTTTGTTGAGGCTCTTGGTTGTAATCATTTTCGAAAACTTACAGCTTATACATTCGAGTAGTCAGTAGCAATATGTAGAAGAAGGCCATTTTCCACTTATATTTACTGGAGGTAATAAACAAATTGAGGTAACGCACATTGCCCAAACCTGGAGACCTGGAGATCGAACCCCACGGTCAGCAGTCGCGTTGGTAACCACTATAAAAGTGGAATAGTGCTGCAATGTACAAAAAATATTTATAAAAATATAATGAGTGCTCCAATAACTTCCACACGACAATCCAATAAAACAGCAGACAGTATCCAAATATTATCATTACGAATATCTACAATATCCTTCACAGTTCAAATATTATTTACTTTTGCGAACTTGTACCCTTCGCTGATAAGGGTCCTACAGACAGTCATGTTCGGGCAACGAACGCCGAATGGGAAGTATTCGTCATTTTTGTTGTTCAACAATGCCGACTCGAATCAATCACTGGTATGTGACTACCCACATACTAGGGTCAAGAAATTTAAATAAGTCGTACCGAATCATCACATCGATACGAAAGAAGAAGAGGCCCTTACTACTCCGCTGTTATTATTCTTAGTAATTTCGTTGCTTGACCCAAGACAGTTAAATTGTTTCTTCGGGACTCGTCACGCTTCATTGCCTCAGCGCCTTTGTGCTACCACACCACGCCACTCTTGATTTTCGTTTTCAGGAGTTGCGGTGGTTGGGACAGTACGGCGGTCTTGTTCCCTTTTATAATTTTTGATTCGATTAGCCCGCCCGGCCTGTGCCGAAACATGTCGACCCGAACATGATGTGTGTAGCACCTCTTACAGTTATGAGAGGCCTGTGACGTCATCATTTGGCAGCCATTTTGTCGCCGAGAGTAACTCAACGTGTTTAACCAACTTTGACGAATTTCAGGTCCCATCTACCGTACGATGGGTTAGATAGCAAGTTTCAAGCATTTTCAGGGAAAATTGGGCTTTGTAAAATGTTGGCAGAATGTACTTAAGTATGATTTTCTTTATCTTAGTTGGGTTTAAGCTAGAATTTTAATGAAAGTTATATGTTTCTGCTCTGAAGGCTTATTTAAATGGTCTTAAGTAGACCTTGCAGTAATCATAAGTTACAGAATCTCAAAACTTTGCGCTCTTCTACTGGAAATTTTTAACTAGCTATTGCCCGCGGCTTCGATCGCGTTAATTTAGAATTTGACAATCAATTCGGCTTGTACTCTGCTTTTAATAATATAATTCAATCATGGTTCTAAATTCTTGGCGCCATCTATTATCATAAGAAAGATATTGTTGTTTTCCTCGGGAATAGTATTTTTTTCGGGATGAAAGGTATTATACCCGTTTTTTGTACACCTGACAACGTATATGCAAAATTTCTAGATGATCGGTTAGGCGTGAAAAGGTAACAAGCAAACAAACTTACTTTCGCATTTATAATATTAGTAAGAAAGTAGAGATGGTGAGGAAGTAAGGATACTACTCTTAAAATAACTCAGCTACAAGTTAGACTAGAAGCCGACCCCAATATAGTTGAGAAAAAGCTATGAGATGACGTAACATACATCACGCCTGTAATCCCGAAAGGTTTAGGCAGAAGTGTACCTACTAGTACACCCACATTTCGCCAGTTATGTTTTAAGTCTCATGTAGAATGTGGCAAGCCTATTACCATCAACCGGGCACAAATCCAGACTCCGCGGCTGCTACTGAGAAATTCCTGATGGAGAAACTCAATAACACTTTCCCCGACCAGGGAATCGGACCCAAGACTTCATGACCAGCAGCCGCGCTTGAGACCACTCGACCAACGAGGTAGTCCAGACAGGCTATGAGATGATAAGACAGATAATAAATGTGGTGACTAAGTGGTGTAAATAGATCCTTAACACCTCCGAAAGGCACTTGGTCTCCCCATCTTTGCGATATTTTTTTTGGGGAAACCTTCTAGTTACGGAGATATTGGGAGTCAAATACATGTTTTTAATGTAAGATTTTTACTTTACACACCTCCATGACCCCCGTACTATTCAATCCATCCATCAGCACAATGCTTTGAGTGCTTTTCATCGAGTTTTACCTTAAAACGTGATTTTTCACCCCAAAAAAAAAAGTCGATTCCCAGCAATAGTTTTTGCGTAAAGTTACTTAGTTTGATGTACAGAATGCTTGGTCGACGGCTATGTGAAGGGTCTGTTTACACCCTGTATACTCATAGCTATTAAAACAACCAAAATCTTAACCAATGTTTTTAAATATCAACATGCAACCAACGAATAAAAATCTTACAGTCACACTCATCAGTCTTCAGCGATGGAATACACCAAAAGTTCGGTAAAATGTTTTCTAAATCAAAGATCAAACAACTCAACCACTTGAAATAAATCTCAATATTCCCTTGAACTTATTGGAAACAATATTGGAATTCCAACAATATCCGCTCTCCACTTTTCTGGGCCACCTGTCGCGAAAGACGGACTCCTAAAAAAGTAACTTCGAAATATCTAATAACTCCTGGCGTTGTCAGGAGGAACGCGGTCAAACGAAAAAGTCTATTTCCATAAAAAAAACGGCCAAGTTCGAGTTGGACTCGCATATGAAGGATTCCGTACCACCATATTTATAGTAGTAAGACGTTTGTACGGTTGCCTTTATTTTGATACAGCTAAAAACGTCGATAAATCACGTTTCTTGTATTGAGACCCCCTTCAATATTTAATAACTATTTTACCTCTGTTTATCGTAATAGCGGCCATAGTAATACAAACCCTGAGACAAGTGTTTATCTATTACCGTAATTACCGTTCTAAAGAAACAGCCCTGTGACGGACGGACGGACACACAGCGGAGTGTTCGTAACAGGGTCTCGGTGTCACCCTCTGGGAACGGAACCCTAAAATAATACTGTACTAAAGATATAGTATTGTTCATAGAAGTTTCTGAACGCTTTTTTTTTTTAAAACCACGACAAACAACGTTACAACCAGTATCGATATTAAACACCGATCCGATGTTGTTTCTCGATTATTTATCCTTGAGCGAACAATCGATTATAGGCGATGATGGATTTATCCCCGAAGCCTTGATTTTAGCTTACCTACGCCTGGCGTTTTAAGAAAATGTTTTCAGGAGCTTAAAACTTCATGCTTTATAAATGAGGTCAGGTTATTTTTCCCGAAAGTATTTTCGTAAATGGAAAAGTACATCAGAATATTTGCTACTTATTAACTGACTCATTGGTTTAGTGGTTGCAAGCGCTACTGAGTAGAGTTGTAAAAAAACGTTAAAAAAAAACTTAAAAAAAACAGTTTTTTTTCTGGAGTAGTTTTTTTTCATGAGTAGGAAAATAAAAATAAGGTGTGGCGGTTATCGTATATGAGTTGATATTATTATTTTTTTGGTTCAATAAGAAAATACCATTTGTTTTTTATTAAATAGTACATACATGTCTTAACATAATTGGAAACACCAATTGTAAACTACATTTACGGACGGGGATTTCCCTAATCCTCGTTTATTAAGTTCATAATAATAGTTACCCATTGATTTAAACATAATTTGACTTGAATAAAAACAAAACAATCAAATTTAGTGTTTTGTTCCACCTTAATTGTAGGGTTTCACTTTTTCTGAAAAAAAAAACAGATTTAGAAAAAAAACAACGGTGCCAAATTTTTTTTATGTTTTTTTTTCAGTTTACATCTCTACTACTGAGCATGAGATCCTGGGTTCGATTACTGGGTCGAGTAAAGTGTAATTGGGTTTTTCTACCCGGAATTTCTCAGTAGCGAACCGGAGTCTGAATTCGTGCCCGGTTGACAGCAATAGGCTTTTCCTTTCTTAAATGGGACTTAAACATAACTGGGGGAATTTAGTTGTGGGTACTATGGTACACCTCTGCCAATCTCTTCGAGGATTACAGGCGGGATGTTATGTTATTTTCACCAAAGAAACTGCATATCAAAACGGCGTGCAAAAGTTGTCTGTGTCAGTACTATGTAGTAATTACGACACTGACAGCTCTTGAACGCAGTTTAGGTATTACTGACCGTGTTCAGTTACACTAGCGAAATTCGCTCTTATTATCTGCAAAGCCAGCTCGCATAACAGCGGGCCGTGATTTTTAATGGACTGTTAATTTCACGTGCGACTGACGACGATTTACCGCGATGCCATATCGACGGAAACACACTCAAATAATTACACACACGTTATTGTGAAAAATGGATCCAGTTGTTTACTGGGCCGTTATGTATTTATTGTACTTATATGTATTGTGTTTTTAGTGCCGTATTATATAGGTCTGTGATCTTGGTAAAGGATCAATTGTTTACAACCAAGATCATAGACGTATAACGCCCGATTTTGGGCTCAAACACAAAAACACGTTACGACGACGCAACGTGCCACCGCACGGCAACGTGACGTTGCACGTTGCGTCACGGTGCCGTGACGTGGAAATCCACGTCGAGCAACGTAAATAATCACGTTACGACAACGCAACGTGCCACGTTGAACGACGTCGTATTGACGGGGGCGCATTTGTAGAATTGCCGCAGTTACGACCTAGAGTATATATGTTCCTTGAGTTACGACGTGCTGTGCAACGTGGCACGTTGCGTTCCCGTAACGTGTTTTTGTGTTTGAGCCCTTATAGTTCAACTCGCGTATCTAAACCAATTGTAATTGTTAAATTTGATTTTCCTTTTAGTTAGAATAAAAGGGGGTATAAATAAATAAACATCATGGTTGGTTCTTGTTACTTCAAACAATCGCGCATTTATCAAGATCGTATAAGCGTACTACAGGGTGTCCGGATTCAAAATACGAGTATAGTATGTCAGATATCGAGGACATCACTTCAACCACACTTCAACCTTCCCATGTAACTGGGTGATTCGAAATTTGAAATAAATGTTATTTAAAATTTCGAATCACTTCTCTTTCTTTTAAATTCCGAATTTTCCATTATAATTTATTAACTGATAAATATTTATTAATATTATTTCCGTGTTTTAAAAAATGTTTTTGAAAAAAAAATACCGATTTCCAAAAAAAAACAAAAAGTGGAAAAACGCTTTACTTTCGGAAGTCGGTAACTTTTTTTGTTTCATTTAGTTTTTTGCCATCGACTTCCGAACGTATAGTAATTTTTTAGTTGTGGTTTCTCACACAAATTGTCAAGTATCAATTTTACATTGTAACTAGACGTTATTAGCACATCATCCACATAGACGAAGAAGAATAAATGCATGTTAATCCCTATAACTCACAAAGTACAGAAGTAAAGTTAATAAAAATTAATACGGGACCACCGCGGAACCGCGCTAGCTTCTTCTCCCAAAAGAAAGAACAATCACGTATAAATAAAAAAAGATGCTGATCGAAAACATAACCACCTCCTATTTTAGAAGTCGGGTAAAAATGCTGTTTTCTCTGAGCAAAGCTACACTACAGCTCCCCAACAATTATCATGCCCGAACACCGTCGCATCAATGTTAGTCTTCCGCATCACCGCCACCTGTTTGAGTACATCAAAGGATTGCCAGCAGACGATCCCTGTGAGACACAAGGATCAGCCCGAAGGACTGAGTTAATGGGCAATTTGTATTGTAAAGCAACGATTTAACTTATGCAACAGAAAGCTGAGATTTGTGGGGAGAGATGGTAGATTTAGGATTTAATAAATAAATAAATAAAATTTATTTATTTCAGGCAAGAAAAAATTTGCTTTCGTATGGGCGCACCCATAATTATGAAAGCAAATTTCAAAAAATTACATAGTATAACATACTTTTTTTTTATCCTGGAAAACTCATCAAATGAGTCCTCCCACCCAGGGCATAGCGGGAGGGACTCTCAGACTTGTACTGATTAAAATCCACGGTGTCCTTCAATAGCCCTTTATGTTCCAGGGTCACGGTAATTCTATAAGCCCCGCGACCCCGGCACTTGAATTGAATTTCCAAAATTTTAATAATTACAATTGCATTTAAAATGATAAAAATAAAATAAATTACAATATTAATTTAAAATGTTAGCAGGAATATGTACACCTGCCTCTGAGTCATTTGTTTGTGTGTCATTACACTAATCATATAACAATGGTTAATGTACTGACAATCAAACCTGTTCACAAATACGCTCAGCATAGTGTTGGAGGTGGTCCGGAGCCTGCGCCCCAAAGATGTGCACCGCTTCCGCATTGGCATTGCTTGTTGTTTGATTTTTGAGTAATTATTTTGTTGGCATTGATAATTATAAGCTTAATCAGCCTGTGTTCCCACTGCTGGGACAAAGGCCTCCTCTCTACGACAGGGAATGGGTTATTATCCACCACGCGGGCCCAGTGCGGGTCGGTAGATGACACATGATTTCGAATTTTTGGTTCTAGGGCGTGCCGGTTTCGTCACGAAGTTTTCCTTCACCGTTTTGAGAGCAGTGGTGATGAAATACTGCGCCTGCCTGGGTTCGAACTAACGACTTACAGCTCGTAAGTCGAAGCTGCCACCACTGTGCCACCGCTGCTCCTTCCAATCCAATGATCATCATCTCATCTGCCTAGCCTTTTTCCAACTATGTTGGGGTCGGCTTCCAGTCTAACCGGATGCAGCTGAATACCAGTATTTTACATGGAGTGACTTCCTATTTGACCTCCACAACCCAGTTAGTATTAGATAATACGATACCCCTTGGTAAGACTGGTTGTAAGACTTTTTGGGCCACTGACTACTTGTAACGACTGTCATGGATCTACAAATGACAGCCGGGACCAAAGGCTTAACGTGCATTCCGAGGCACGGCGGAAACTCGGTATGTAATGGTCACCCATCCACAGACCAACCTAGGCAAGGACGGCTTTACCTAAAAATCGATCCGAGCGGCTGTTATTATTTAGCCAATCCAATAATAACCATTTAATAATAACTAATGCTATTACATGTGAAAGTTACTCGAATGTATGTCAACATTTTTAAACCCAGATGGAAAATCTGTAGCAATTGTTTATTTTTTCGAAGCCAAATCATTCCGTGATGAAAAACCAAGTGGGAAAAATATGCAAAGCTTCAGCACTGTTTACGACCATTAGCAACGGTGGTTAAACTAGTGGATCGCGATGAAGTGCTCCGATACTCGAACTACATCAAAGTAAGTTTTAAACAGTTACCATCAAAACCTTTAATTATGACTAGTTTTTCTTTCATGTTGTTTATTTATTTTAACCCGACTACGGGGAAGCCAAAAGGAAGGGTGACGATTTTAGCAGTGTATGTATGTTTGCATTTACGTATGTTCCTCCGTAGCGCCTAAACTATTCATCCGATTTCGATGAATAAGGTGTCAATCGTTTCGTTACTATGACCCGGGTAACAGTCTACAATTTATTCATAAGTCGGTAGACCACAGAAATTCTTGTTTGTAAGTGTTTTTAATGTTTATGAATTTCGTTCAAGCATGAAAACAAAGTTACGTAATGTTTTCACAGCTTTTAAAATTTATTGTTAGGTATTCAGTAAAAGATTAAAACATGGGGTGAGGAATAGTGTTGTTTTAATGAGACTTTATGAATTGAAAATGTTTATTTCGCCTACAATTAATGTTAATTTTGCAACGACTTTTTACTTGATGGCAAAAACACATTTATTTGTATCTGTAACGCTGTTGCTATAGGTATACGACCTCCATCAGATATTAAGTATCCTTTAATATGGTTTATTTTCTAAACAAATAACTGAATTCTAAAATTCTAGCTCACATTTTAAACAATCGACCTGTGTTACCTCAACCAAAAACTCGAAACAACGCGACATTTGACATCAAAAACAAATGAAAAGCATTCCTTGAATTCCGAACGAAAATGAATTCTTTTTTTAAATTCACACTATTCGAAACGCGGGCTACAACGCGGTTAAATGTAAAGTTAGGTGTGCACCATAAAGTTTTGTTTATAAACACTGTTGCATCAACATGATGGTCGGAGAGTGTAAACAGCGCTTTAGCAAAAAATGATTACGTGTGGGAACGTGTTTTTGAACTACTTTTAAAATGAGGAAGTTCTGCATTTGACGGCTTACGCGCTTAGCTTATGCGCTCATCCCGAATAAATTGAAATAAGGACAGGAGAATGATGAAATGATGTTGCAGTATTATTAATAGGTATAAATTTGTGTTACGAAGGTATCACTCAAGATAATATGTACAAAATCTTGAGACAAACTAGACAAGATTGGTGTCATGTCACGATGTCATCATGTTTACATACCAACTCCCTCAATTTTTATCATGCACATCACCATCGTCATATCAGCTGAAAGAAGTCCTATACTGGACTCAGGCGTTTCCTAAGCGTGGCCACATCGCTTGGACCTATGCTTCTTGCATCAAGTGCATTCTCGCGTCCTTCACCAGGGTATCGGTCCATCTTGTATAAGAGGCTCCTAGTTCCATGTGTCGGAAAGCGAGCTTATTGCCAACCGGGCACAGAATCGACAAAATGACAGATCAACAAAGAAATCTGTCATTTTGTCGATTCTTCCATCGACAAAACCCGTTTGATGGTCATGTAATTCAAATTCATTCTCCACAAAACGTATCACATAAGAGACAACAATAAAATCCACAACAATACTAGTGCACTTATACTGTCACTTCCTTAAGTGACAGTATAAGTGCACTAGTATTAAAACCGTAACCCTTGTTACGGGATATTTTTCGTGATTGTTCATTATTTTGAGCTCCCGACATTTCGATGCTGTTGCAAGCGCCATGATCGCGGGATGACTCATAATAATCACGGAAGATATCCCGTAAGTGACAGTATAAGTTTAGTTTAAAACCGTGAAAGCTTAGAACAGTTTTTGAATACTAGTACAGTTTAATAACCGAAAACCATAAAAAGAAAATCTGTTACTACACAGTTTCATAGCTCGTGGTTAGACCAGGATTACCATACGCTTGCATATGCATACGGGGCCCGTTTGGCTAGCTCACACCTCGTGAAATAGGGACATAATTGTTCGTGTATTGTGAAATAGCGACACTAGGTTTATGTTTAATTATGCTTCGTTGGGTTTTGCATAATATCGTGACTGGATCGCTTTTGAGAGTTGATAGGTTTTTAAAATTTGAAACGAGCTGTCCATTATAGTGTGGGTATAGACGCTAGCACATTGTAAGCTGTCAATTTTTCTCATTCGATTTTGAACTTAATCTGCTACATTTTATGGTAAAAAATCATTTGGAGAAATCCGACAGTTTGTGGTAAGTTGATGCGCTGGCGACTGTATACACACGAGGAACCAAGTAAAACAAACTTAGGCGCCCTATAGCTGATTTTTTTCGTAAAACAACTGTTCCATACATTTTCATCGTGTAAGTCTTGTATTTTTGTATGAAACATATTTTTTTAATTAATACTTGACCGACGAAAATTTTAAGTCTTTGTGGTCTAGAAACATGTACTGAATCCATAGCTAAAATTTTGTTTCACAAAGTCCCTCCCACCTCATATTATAAGTTACAATTAACCTAAGTACACATTGTGGCAATAAATCTATACTAATATACTAATAATATAATATAAATAACGGTTCCGCACGACGAGAACCTCGTGAAAGCAGAGAAAGATAAACAATTCAAATATCTAGATTTGGCTCGCGAGGTTGTCGACATGTGGGACGTGAGTGTAGCAGTCATTGTGCCGATAGTCGTGTCGGTCAATGGCTTAATAGCCAATAGCCTCGACTAACATTTGAAGAGGGTCTCGCTTGGCAGCTGGATCACGGGCTTGATTCAGAAAGAATACTTCTGGACACGGCGCGTATCGTTAGGAGGTTCCTCTCTCAAGAGCCCTGACCACTGGTAGTTCGGACCCTGTTCCCGATGCCGGCGGGCTACTATTTTTTATATATTTCTTTTTTTATATTACTTTGTGTAGAAATATAAATATAAAAATGTAAATTATATGTATAGAAAATAAATAAAGGAATAATAAAGCAGAAGAGTTTGTTTGGTTGAACGCGCTAGTCTCAGGAACTACTGGTTCGGGTTGACAAATTATTTTCGTGTTAAATAGCCCATTTATTGAGGAAGGCTATAGGATATAACATCACACTATGACCAATAGGAGCGGGGTATCAAAGAAAAATGTCCGTTTCTGTACCCCTGACAAAGTATATGCAAAATTTCAGGATGATCGGTTCAGTTTTCTAGGCGTGAAAAGGTAACAAACAAACTTACTTTCGCATTTATAATATTAAAGTAAGGAAAAGTAAGGATATATGAGTGGATCTTCAAAGTTAAGCAGAGCTTACCAAGGTCGGTCCGTAGATAAGCGACCTTGCATTACTTACCAATTTCCCTTCGTGCACATTGTGGCCGTTGATCGTGCGCCTGATCTCTCTCCCGTCATGTCGGATTGCTTCCCATAGAACTATAAGAGTAAAGGAACAGACAGTGCATCTGTGTTGACACACTTATCGGTATGTGATATTTCCTAGAATGTCGGATATTCTTCGTCGGGATCGGCCGCCGTGGCCTAATTGCCAAGAGCCTCGATCAATACCTGAGGAGGCTCTCGTTACGTAGCTGGATCAAGGGCTTGATTCAGAAAGCGGTACTCCTGGACACGGCTCGTATTGTTAGGAGGTTCCTCTCTCTGGAGCCCTGACCGTCGGTAGCTTGGACCCTGTTCCCGATACCGGTGGGCTACAATTTTTTATTTTTTTTATTGTTATTATATTGTTTTTATTTTAAGAAATATTTTAAAATGTATAAGATTTGTATGAAAATAAATAAAGGAAATAATAATAAAAATGTGAATGATGTTGCTTTAATAAAGCGTGAATCACGAAGAAATCGGGTGTGGGTCGGGTCTGGACCGTCGCTTGAGAACCACGGTTCATTGCCTTCACACACAACCCGGGCTCGTGTCGGCGGATCATTGCCTTCTTTATAGTACACTACAGCTGTTGCTACGGCGAACCAGCATTTTGCAGCTATATAACTGCATTTTCATAGTTTTTGACACCTAGGTTCGTAAAAACAAATCTGTTTACGAGTAAATTCTATAATTCTTCGTTAAGCTATATGAAGCTCGACGAAGTCCCAGAGAAACAATTTAACTGTCTTGGACCCCACAACGAAATTATTCAGAAAACAATAGCGGAGGAGACAGAACAAAACAAGTCCAATAGGCACAAAGGGACGTTTACAACTGGGATAAGCCAAGTTGCATAGCAGCACGGATAAATATTATCAGGAATGGGTCCTAATATTGTGAGCTTTTATATTTGACTCCAATAATAGGTACCTATGGCAAAAACGATTGAACGCACGCGCAAAAATACACGGCGGTAATTCTACAGTTAATAAGAATAAGAATCTCTGAATATTTCCAGAAATTCTATTAAAAAAATTGTGACTTTATGAAGTCACAAGAGGATTTTCCACAATTTGGCGCCCGAACTTAAATGTAAGCGGACGAAATCCTTTTCTCAATGTAGACGTCATTAAGCGCATGTAACGAAACCATAGCGCGATTCAGAAAAATGTACAACGCCATCTATCGAGCCAGGAGGTAAACTTGCATCTTTGCTTTGGAAAGTACCGTTTTCATGATAATTTGAAATAATATTAGAAATACGACTATAAACCAATCGAAATTAATTCTTATTTACATATTATAGGTAAACATACGTATTTATTACACGACACAAACTTGATACTTTTATGTGTTTGGATTTCTTGAAATTTCCGTCGAATTTGTTTCCAAAAAAAATCCCCTTCTTCTTATTCTGACAAAAAACCAGCTAAACTATTCATCGATGTTATAAATATCAAGCCATTCTGAACTTAATTCCTAGAGAAATAAGACAGTTCCTAAAACTACATGAGAACAGAGAGTAATTTCATTCAAGCCAGAGATTAACATAGATTCGGAGTACGGACTGGACTGGCTAACGGACACTGCTTGCATTAGCGTCCAATTTAGATCAGCATTAATTACGAACCGATTATCACACTGCAGTACGAATGTTGTATGGTCCAGTAATAAAAGACTAGAGAGCCTGAAAAATGTTTTGGTACTTAATCAATCGACAAGCTAGTAGAAAAATCCTGTTGGAACTCATTGTAGAAATATGATTGACTATGGTGATGTGCGCTACTATGACCTGAATGCAAATCTCCTCAATAAACTTGACTGCATTCGATTCGTCTTCAACCTCTGCAAGTATGATCATGTATCTGCACATCGATCGCTGTTATTTATTATTTATTTATTTAGTTAAATTTGATGTACAATAGTGGTACATAGGCGGACTTAATGCCACAAGGCATTCTCTACCAGTCAACCTTTGGGTTAAATAAGAAAACGTTGTGATAGGGTACAAAATAAATACATAAAAAATAACTTCTTGCTTTCGTAAACTTATATAGGCACTTATAATGATACTAATACATATATACAAATAAAATAAACTAATACATATTTTAACAAAGTACCAAAATTAAAAATGAGAAACCTAATAATAATTACCGCCGGCAGCCTGGACTTTGTTCCTGATGCCGATGGGCCATCTATTTTCTATATTTTTAAATGTTTTGTTTACTTTTGTTTTTGAAAATATTTAAAAATGTATTAGATAAGAGAAAAAATGAATAAAGGAAATAATAATTACCATGACTCGACTTCGTTATGGTGATTACCTATCTGGCAGCACAGAGCATTGAGGTCTTTGACAACCCTGTTTTCTCTTCTTCACAAACCCACTTCTCCTTCTTATCTGACTTCTCATTTTCAATATTTATGCTCTGCGCACAGCAAGAATCTTCGTTCCTCCAATAATTGTCTTCTACAATGTCGTTCTCACCGCTCTGGTTGTATCTTCTTCCTTTGTCCAGGCGGTCTGCTTTTGGAATGCTCTCCCTCAGAGTATCAGGACGGTGACCATTACTTAGAGAAGGTTATAAAAACAGTCTCCTTAAATCTTGCAAAAACAGGGCATAATTATGTCTATCTTTTAAAGTTGACTCACACTCTCTCTAACCCTCTCTCTCTCTTATGTGACGCAACCGCAAGTTGCGCGGGTCAGCTAGTAATAAATAAAAAACAAAAGGGGGCTCCCCTACTACGATGGTACGGAACCCTTCATGAGCGAGTCCAACTCGCGCTTGGCCGGTTTTTTGTTGCCGTGAAGACTTCTTGCAAAAAAATTGAATGAGTTTTTTGCTATGTATGTACTGTCTCGAGTTGAAAATTATATCAACAAAATACCTTCTATATAATATTTTAAACTATCATGGTCACTAACATTATTATTAATACTAGAAACGGCATATTTACCATGTTTACTGTTTTCCCGATATTTCGGCGCTGTTGCAAGCACCATGATCACGTATAAACTGAAGTTATTGCGGGTGGGTGTTTATGAGCAGAGAAATCGGTCTACCCTCTTTCTTGTTCGTTTTTTTCACTCAGTACCGCTACCACTGTCACTCGCAACTCGATTCTGCTCCCGATACACGAAACTCACTGTGTCCGCTCGCGAACTTTTTTCGGCACTCATAGAAAACAGTATACATGGTAAATATCCAGTTTCTAGTATCTCTATCTCTACATATAATAAAATCGTTAAAATCCGGTCCGATGTTCCGACCTGGCGCAAAAACTACTGCATAGATCCTGTTCAAATTTTGCACAAATATCTGTAATAGGCTTCTTCAAATGTTAGGCTAATTATTATAACGCTACTTGCTGAAGGGGATGAGCAATATTGCATTATGTTAGTATTATTCAATTGTTTATCGTTTCAGTCATGATATGCGTAACAACGTCTATTTCAAAGTATGTGTCAGCGAAGCAAATAGAGAAACGGTTTCATGACCGCTTTACGTGCATGACGTCGCAAGTTCGATCCCCAGTAAAATTATACTTTTTGTAATTGGTTGTATTTTTTTTGATAGAGATTATTATTATTTATTTTCTCTTTTTATGAAAGTAAGAAGTTTCTATTTTTTCTATTTCTTTTTTTTATATAATAATTTCTTATGAATAAAGTTAAATTATTGGTGAAATCTCTTTCCTCATGTTTGAATCTGGCCGTTCGATGGTGTTCTGAACTGACAACGTCGTTGTGTGCTGTCCACAGGTGCTGTCAGACTCGATGTTTTCAATTTCACCTATCGCTCCCAATAAAAGTAATAGCAGTTATTGAAATTAATTTGAAACTATTTTGTTGTGTCGTTGTTCTTAGTTTTGCACAACTATTATTTACGGTTAGGTCTATTATTGTTAGGTCCCAAAAATAAATTCATCTTTGTTGGAGGGTGGATGATTGTAATGTATGATTTCTGATGCGTCTTATTTGTTAAAAAAAGCACGTAATTCGTTACTTGAAAAATATTTAGGTATCTTTATCATGTATGGATGGATGGATGTTTGTTACTCAATCACGCCAGAACGGCTGAACGGATGTAGATGAAATTTGGCAAAGAGAGATTATCGTGCTAATAATTATCTCCATATTCTGCAACTGGTTGCCAAGCGGCAACTGTCATACAATGCATTAGAAAAGAACGGCTATTTTAGCCCATTTGTCATCGAAGCGAAGCGAGGTAGGCTGACGGTTCACAGACCTCCCTGTAAACCAGGTTTCTCAATTTCGAGTCGCAGCCAGTCTCCACTTTTTGTGATAATAATTAATTCCAAAAATAATAATAATGGTTGGCGAGTTCGATCCCCAGCCGGTTTTCACTTTTTGTAACTAGATTTTTTTTTTTTTCTAATGTTTTATGATTTTCAAATCATTATAAAGTAGATTAATATGCTTTTGGTTTTTTTTAACCATTCAAAGGCAGTTAGGTAATCATAAATTAACAAATATTAATTGACCAATTTTCACTGGCCGAAAAAAATCTCTAAAAACTTTAAAATAAAAACAAAAAATAAAATTAGACGACGTAGTAAATTTGTTCCGTGCGGGAATCGAACCCACGACACGCAGCACTGCAGTCAATCGCTCAGCCACTGCGCCAACTGTGCCGTCACATTGCATTTGTGCTGAATCTTCTGCTGGCCCAACTCCTCAAGGACCGCTATATACAGCTTTAAAGTTTTTTTTCAACCTTGCCCCAGTCCAGGTCCCCACTTGGAATTTCTCCTGTATCGTGGGTGTGTTTACAGACAGTTAAACTCACAAACAGCCAAACCCGGAACCACTACCTGTAGGCCATACAAAAATGAGATCCGTGAGGGAATCGAACCCAATACACGCAGCGCAGCACCCACTCGCTCAGCCACTGCGCCAACCGTGCGGTCACATAGCTGTGGCTGTGGCTCCCTCGGACATTGCTGCAACTTTGCTTAACGGTGGCCTGACTGCACATTCCGTTTTCATATTGCCGCTGAATCTTGCAAGTGAAGATACTTCAACATGCAACGTCACCAAAAACAGCGGCCGGGGAGTCCTTTTGCAGCAGTGCAAGTTTAAAGTGCATAAGATGCGTTGAACCGCAGCTTGCAGGACATTCGCGGCAACCAGGCGCTGATGGGTGGCGTTGTCGTTTTGCTCGCAGGCGACTTTAGACAGATACTGTAAGTTATTGAGAGGGGCACACCGGCGGATGAAATAAACGCCTCAATAAATGTCTCAAGCCACTGTTGTCTGGGATCGAAAAGATCCATCTTACTTGCAACATGTGCGTCCAACTGTACAACGACCACGAAGCAGGTGTCTTTGCGAATATGCTGCTGCAAATGGGAGTGGGTCGTCTAGAATCGGGCGCAGATGGGAAAATTCTATTTTCCGAAGAATTCATCCACATCATTACATCATGCACGTTTTTCCAAATTTGGGGGTTAATATAAAAAATGAAGGGTGGTTGTGTGAGGGGTAGTGCTGTCGCCAAAGAACGAGTGTGTCAATCAAATAAATAAAAATGATATGATCGTCGGCGTCGACATTCAAAGACCCTGTGATGGCTAATGATGATAGTACTGCCTACCCTGTTGAATTTCTCAACTCCCTAGGGTTAACTCCCAGACTGTGCAATGGAACCAGGCTTCGTATCACAGAGCTGGGCAGTAATATTATAACAGTCAGGAGTGGCTAAAGGAGAGAGCGGTTCAATTTAATTCTTTAAATGTTGTATACAAAACGGTATTAGAATAAATAAAGAAATAGCGCCCAACAAGGCGTTTGATTGTTCACTTTGAAAAAAAAGTCGTATGGCACCATAATGTTCCAGTTTTTAAGCCATAACGTCGCCTCAACGCCGTTCAGACCTCTGCCGCCCAGAATTACAGCGCCCAAAAACACGCCTTTTGTAGTCATCACCCACATTATCACATTTTGATCAGGCCTTCAGTTCTCACACATATCCCGCCTGTAACCCCCGAAGGGTTAGGCACAGATGTACACCCACATTACACCAGTTATGTTGAAGTCCCATGTAATAGGGGGCGAGCCTATTGCCATCAATCGGGCACAAATCCAGACTTCGTAGCTGCTACTGATAATTCCTGATGGAATAACCAAACAACACTTTACCCAACCCGGGAATCGAACACGCATACACAATAAAATTTCCACGCGAACGAAGTCGCGGGCAACAGCTAGTTAATAATAAACACCTTCTATATTTTCAAACGATGAAGATTCTGACCAGTCGTGGATGATTTGATTTATGGAATAGTATTTCCTATCCAGAGGCGGCGCTAGGCGTAGGCGACGTGGGCCACCGCCTACGGCCTCGCGATACAAGGGCCGCCTCGCACTTCAACCAATTCAACCCATTGCCAAAATTGGGACCGGAACGAAAACTCTAAACTGTAAATGGCCAATTCAGGCCAATTTATATATTAAAGTAGTATTATATTATATTATTATTATTTTATTATTATTATTATTATAGCTAGCCCACATTGTCCCACTGCTGGGCAAAGGCCTCCCTCCATTCCTTCCAAAGGTCACGCTTCTGTGCTACTTCTTTCCAATCCTCAAGGAAGACATCCAGTTCGTCCCGCCATCTCCTTCGTGGTCTGCCGCGACCTCGTGTCACTGTTTCAGGGCACCAATCCTGACATTTACGAGCCCACAGTTCGTTCGGCATGCGACAGACATGTCCTGCCCAGTCCCATTTAAGTTGGGCAGCCTTTTGAGCCACATCAACGATTTGCGTTTTGGAGCGCAGCGTAGTCTTCCGTACATGATCTATTAATTTTACACCTAAGATACTGCGCTCCATAGCACGTTGGCAAACCTTGAGTTTGGACTTTTGGATGTTAGTTAAAGACCAAGTTTGTGCACCGTAGGTCAAGATGGGGAGAATACACATGTCCATTAGCTTTCGCTTCAGAGACATGGGCAGAGTGCCCTTAAAATACTCCTTCATGGACCAGTAACTCTTCCAGGCATTTTCAGTTCGTCTGGCAATTTCCTTATCTTGCCTTGCCTGGAAAGAGATTACTTGGCCCAAGTAGATATATTCTTGGACATATTGTATATTCTCCCCGCCTACGTGTATGCTCCTTTTGAAGTAAGTAGTAAAATACAATATTAAAATACTGCAACTGTTTCTTTAATGTTAGTCTAAGAAAATAGTTTGGATTGCAGTGTCTTTATTATAATAAAGTAGTAAAAACATTCAAACAACAACATTCTTAACATTCATTTCATTCATTTTTAACATTCTTTCTTGCGCCACTAGAGGGCCTCGCTCAATGTACCCTTGCCCACATAAAATTGTGGTCCTGCCCCGCCACTGTTCCTATCACCTATAATCCTATCTTCCTTGTTTGATGTACTGATTTCTCCTGATCTGAAAAACTTGTGATGTGTCATACCAGTCTTACTAAAGTTAAACTATAACGTTGAACTTTGAAGAACACCGGAACCTAAAACGCAACATCTCTGTAATCCCCGAAGGGTTAGGCAGAGCTGTACCTAATAGTAAATACACCCACATTTCGCCAGTTATGTTTAAGTCCCATGGAGGTTATAGGGGCGATCCTATTGTCATCAACCGGTCACAAATCTAGACTCCGTGGCTGCTACTGAGAAATTTCTGAAGGAAAAACCCAACAACACTTTGCCCGACCTGGGAATCGAACCCAGGACCTCGTGCTCAGCAGTCGCGCTTTGCAACCACTAGACCAAAGAGGCATTCAACACAACAATCTCATCAACATTCCAAACATTCCACAAACGCACTCAAATTTTCGACCAACAATCTATTCCAACATGAAATGTTTAGCGCTAAATAAATTTCAGAACACTCTAGCTAGTTTGCCTCGTCCAATATTTGGCATTTGCCATAAATGTCGGCATGTAAGGCCGCAAATCGCTGGCGGTTTTGGCAGCGGCTACCAACTAATAATAGGGTACTTACAAAATTGATGCTCAGCATTAAACACTTTATTGGCACTTGGTTTGCAACATAGCTGGATTTTCTAGGCGTTTTGGCTAATTTTATAGCGTTTTCAATTCAAGGTCAACAATGCGATATGACACTATACCAGTACACAGCGAGTATCAAAAAAGCGTTGTCATACTATAAAGGGTGAAAATAGACCCTTAACATAAAAGAAAGGCACTTGTTCTCCCCGTCTTTGCGATATTTTTTTTTGTTCTAGACCATACCTGGGAACCTTCTAGTTACGGAGATATTGGGGGTCAAAGTTCCAACTTTTTCACAAGTTTTTTTTAATACATGTTTTTATGTAAGATTTTTACTTTACACACCTCCACGACCCCCATACTATTCAATCCATCCATCAGCACAATTCTTTGAGTGCTTTCCATCGAGTCCTACCGTATCACGTGATTTTTCACCCCGAAAAAAAAAGTCGTTTCCCAGCAATAATTTATGCGTAAAGTTACTTAGTTTGATGTACAGAATGCTTGGTTGACGGATATGTGAAGGGTCTGTTTACACCCTGTATGTTCGTTTATAGTTTTTTTTTTTGTTTGTACTAACGGTACGGTCTGGTTTTTTGTGTTACTAACAGTATATGGAAGTCCATTACGTCTGAAATAAATGTCTTCTATTCTAATCTATAGGGAGTGGTACAGGCCATCAAATTGAATAACTTTCTCTATATGACATGGGTAAGTAAACAGCTGTCCCACACATTTAGATTGAGTAGTCATTGAAGTTTTGTTTTTTTTTTTTAATTCGTAACATTTCCTTAAATCAAAATCAAAATATTTTATTTCACATAGGCCTCGATGGGCACTTATAAAACGTCGACAAAAAGGTGCACGGGTTGGGTTGGTCGTTTCCTATGGAGAAGAACCGGCAAGAAACTCCATGGTTACTCTTTTCAAATCATTTGGTGTTAAAATATTATTATGGATACAGCATTTGTACTTAAGTATGGGGACAGCGTAGGCCCGACAATAAGTCGTTGCTTACTACACAAAAAATGTAGAACAAAATTGCCTTAGGGTTAGGGTTTTTTAACAATTTCAATGGTCTTAATTTTTTTGCAAATGAGAGCTTTTTACTGAATGCATTAGCATTTCTTTGTTTTTTGTCTGTCGTCTGTTTGTTACAGCTAATCTCCAAAACGGCTGGACCGATTTTAACGGGACTTTTACTGGCAGATAGCTGATGGTATAAGGAGTAACTTAGGCTTATAATTTTAAAAAAAATTAACATCCGATTCAAATAGAGACGTAATATTTTATAATAATTTCACGAGGACGTAGGTCGCCGGTTAGAGCTACTATAAAAGTAAATTTAGAAAAATCGTAACTGTATCGAAGCTCGAAGCCTTTAAAAGCCTGCCTAGAAAATTCTTTGAGCCTCGTGCAGTAACAGGGTAGGTAACTAACACACACTTCGCCCTAGGCTAGATTGTAGGCCTAACTACTACCTCTCCATAACACTGCGGTACTCAGCCATTCGTCAATAGCAAAATACGCGCCGAATACATAGCCTCCTCCTTTTTTTAGAATTCGGTTTAAATATAAAGAGCTACGATGGTCGTTGCACTGGCATTTTTGGAAAAGAAATATTAAAAAATATAACGTGGTTTAACAGCAGTTTGGGCTTAGCACGAACGCACTTCGGTATAGTGTGTCGTCAGTAATTCAAATAGCATTGCAGGCGTAATTGTGCTGAACTTCGGTCGCGAAACTTCAGCATAGTGTGTTTAGACACTTAGCGGAGTAGTAACGTATATTACGCTACTACTCCGCGAACGATTTTAATTTTAAAAAAGCACTCGTTTCTCACATAGTGTAAACTAAGTTTAAGAAAAATCATATCTTTAGAGGATATTTTATTAAACTTATTTATTTTATTTATTTATTTTATTTGGCTCTTCAACAATGAGTACACTATTACATATAATATAATAAAATATTACAAACTTAAGTCTAAGTGCCCCATTACTTAAAGAAGAGCACTACATGCACTATACAATGCGCCTAAATATCTAATTTAACAATGAGAAAAAAAAAAAATGATTAAAAATACAAATACAAAAAAAAAATACAAAAAAAAGAAACAACAGCAGTATCGATAATATTAGGTAAGTAAGTTAAGGTAAGCCAAACAGAATTAAACTTAAACTTAATTATTTTCCAAATTACATTTAAACATTTTCTTGAGAGTAGGCACAGATGTGTGACTTAAGTCGATGTCTTCATCATGTTCCTTGTATACAGAATACATTCTATATAATGAGCAATGTTGCCTTAGGTTAGTATTGCATTTTGGCATGCAAAACAGTTTCTTATTTGAACTTCTAGGTAGGTTTCGAGGCACATGGAAGGATACTCTACTGAGCAACTCAGGACAGTTCAAAGAGCCTGCTACTAGTTTTTTAAGAAAAATTAAATCCAACATATCTCTTCGCTGCTCTAACGAGACAATCCTAAAATATTTTAATCTTTCCCGGTACGAATTCAGACTTTTACCCATACCACAATGATAAGTAAGATGCCATAGGAACCTTTTCTGCAATCGTTCGATACGCTTGATGTGCACATTATATTTAGGAGACCAGACAACACTACAATACTCCAGGTGACTTCTGACTAGCGAGTTGTACATAATTTTTTTGGTTTTAAAGTTTTTAAAGGTTTTGCACTCTCTCATGACGAAACCCAGTATCTTTGAGGCTTTTAATATCACTTTGTCAATATGCTCAACAAAACTGAGCTTTTTATCAAATTGAACGCCCAGGTCTCGTATAGAATCCACTTCTTCAAGCTGTTGACCATTTAAGTTATATGCTGTAGGTAACTGACTTATACTGTCACTTACGGGATATCTTCCGTGATTATTCATTATTTTGAGCTCCCGATATTTCGGCGCTGTTGCTGTTCATGGCGCTTGCAACAGCGCCGAAATATCGGGAGCTCAAAATAATTAACAATCACGGAAGATATCCCGTAAGTGACAGTATAAGTTTAGTTGTAAACCGTGAAAGCTTGAAACAGTGGATATTTTATTGTCAATGTGTATTGGTTTTAAAAAAAAAATATTTTCGTTTCGAGTACATTTGTCTTATGTACTATCCCCAGTTCATACGACATATGTTGTCGGTTTAAAATACCTTTCGAATTCAGCTAACATTTAGTCACGCCTCTTGATTTAAAATCAAAATATAACCTTGCATATTAAATGCAAGAGCTAATTCGAAACCCTAAATTCATTAAGTCACTGAGCTCTATTTCTAACAAGGCGACTAAGTGCCTACATATTAGTTTAACAGCACCCAAAACTTTGGTTGTCCGAGTTCGTTCCAAGTCCTACGTTCGGTTCATGTTACATCGTCGAAGTTTACATCTACTCTAATTTTATAAAGTGGTGTAAGTTTAGATTCAGGAGGTTACCTCCAAAACTAAATAAATAATAATAATAATAATCCAATTGAATCTTGCACCGATGCAAAGCTACACAGTACACTATTACCGAATGCCTTAGGGGCCGTCTCCACGAGCGAGAGAATCGCGGCGATATTATCGTCGTGCCACGTATTTCTATACGAGAATATCGCCGCGATTCTCTCGCTCGTGGAGACGATTTTTTTTTTTTCTCGTTTCTCTGGCATTCGGTAATAGTGTCCAAACGGCGACACATCAAGCTATTAATTTCCAGTATAACATGGCCTCTTTTTGCATAGATTTCCCATACAATGAGAGATCCGTATAAACTGTTTTATTGATTGGCCATCGTGCCTACGTTTCTACGACACGAATGAAGTTGTGAACAGAAGATAGCCTAGTATTTTAGGTTGTAGCAATCATAATTTTAGGCTGCTGGGCATGAGGTCCAGGGTTCGATTTCTAGGTCAGGAAAAGTGTTATTGGGTTTTTTCATCAGAATTTATTCAGTAGCAACCAAGAGTCTGTATTCGTGGCAGGATGGTAATCAGCTCGCCCGCTATAACAAATACCTGTCGAAATGTGGGTGTAATATTAGGTACACCTCTACCTAATCCTTCTGGGTTTTAAGCGTGGTGTTATGTTCTAACCTGTTTTATAGCACTTGTCGTAGCTATGTCGTGTTCCATTACTTCGCACCCAGCCTTGCACCGAGGCGTCTCACAGAAACAATCAGGAATGTGATGCATAGCAATGCGAAATAACATCGCTCGAATAGAGGACACGGACCTAGCGAGAGAGGGACGTTTTAACAGGCTCCGATACTGTGTGTGCAGTGTGGCATTATATCGAATAGAAGAACGGCTGAGTGAGGTGCATTAGGTAGGCAGTACGGATATATAGATTTTTGCTGCTTTGAAAAGAAGAAGTGCTACAATTTAAATAATACCTACGTTAGCTTAACCAATGATTCTTTTAAGTAAGTTAAGTTAAGTTAAGGGTCCCCTTAACGAAGCTGTTAACCAAGCACTATGTACATGAAACTAAGTAACTTTACGCAAAAATTGTTGCTGGGAAACAATTCTTTTTTTGGGGTGAAAATCACGTTTTACGGTAGGGCTCGATGTAACGCACTCAAAACATTGTGCTGATGGATGCATTGAATAGTACGAGATTCGTGGAGGTATTTAAAGTAAAGTTGTAACGTTAAAAATGTGTATTAAAAAAAAACTTGTGAAAAAGCTGAAACTTTGACCCCCAATATCTCCTTAACTAGAAGCTATGTTCCCAGGTATGGTCCAAAACAAAAAAGTGATTGCAATGACGGGGAGAACAAGTGCTTTTCGGCTTCGTTAAGGGTCTACTTACACCCTTTATTGCTTCATAACATTTGCCGTGTCTCTGAAATACATAAAACCTAAGATTAACCTTGCTAGTAGAAGTAAAATTAACGATTATCACAATAGTTTTGACTTTTGTCAATAAAATCAATTTAAAGTGAACAATCTTATTCTTCATTGCACACAAAATTAAAGGATAATACACAAAAATTGCAATATACATAATTATAACTTATGTTCAACGCCAATTGGGCTTTCTTACATCTTAAACCTTACTTCTATTCTTAATTTTTACCATAGTTTGAGATTACACAATATCTTTATTTACTAAGATTCCCAATCTAAGTCATCATATTGATCAAAATTTGCGCAACGATTTGTTTGTTTTGATAAATTGAATGCATTCTCTCAACCTCAGAGCTAATAAATAATGAAGATTGACAGGCTAGTTACAAGTATTTTTTTTTTTAACAAACTATGGATCACATCACACATCAATAATTTCAGGCTCATTTGGAATGCAAACATTGCAATCGAATCATCTTCAAACCGATTATTGAATATCAATCATATCGACACACATCTATCGGACGATCCTTTTGCATTAAAAGTTTTCAGACACATGATACATATTGACCAACGAACCCATTTTATATTGCAAACTAGCTTATGCCCGCGGCTTCGCCCGCGTGGAGTTAGGAAATTGCCCACGGGATCTTACTTCTGGAATAATAAGTAATCTATGTATCTATCTATAATACATACATAGATTTACATGTACTTGCCTATAACTTGCAATTATTATTATAAAGTTATATCAATTAAATTAGATACCTGAAATATTGATACCTTGGTTTGAGATTGGACATCGGATTTACTGGATTTTATCTGAAGAGTATGTAAACAAATTTTCAAGTCAATCGACCCCGAGAGTAAAAAGTTTCACAGAAAATTCGACACCCCATTTCACCCTCTAAGGGGTAGGAATTTCGAAAAACTGATACTAACTCTTCACAAAGAATACACCCTCCAATTTTCATCTCTGGGACCCGCGGTTTGGGCTGTGCGTTGGTATATCAGTCAGCCAGTCAGGACATGGAATTTTAAATTGGGGGATGATTTTGTGAGACACGTATCTCATCATTTTAACTGAAGTATATGTAGACACATTTTCAAGTCAACCGAGAGAGTTTCACAGAAAATTCAACACCCCATTTCACCCTCTTAGGGGTGGAATTTCAAAAACCCTTTCTTAGTGGATACCTACTCTCCACAAAGAGTACATTCTCCAAATTTCATGTCTCTAGAACCAGCGGTTTGGGCTGTGCGTTGATATGTCTGTCAGCCAGTCAGGACATTGATTTTTAAATTGGGGGATGATTTTGGAAAAACTGTGATACACGTATCGCATCATTTTAATTGAAGTATATGTAGACACAATTTCAAGTCAATCGACTCAGAGAATAAAAAGTTTCATAGAAAATTCAACACCCCATTTCACCCTTTTAGGGGTGAAATTTCGAAAAACCCTTTCTTAGTGGATACCTACTCTTCACAAAGAGTACACTGTCCAAATTCCATGTTTCTAGGACCAGTAGTTTGGGCTGTGCGTTGATGTATCAGTCAGCCTGTCAGGACATTGAATTTTAAATTGGGGGATGATTTTGGAAAAACTGGGATACACGTATCTCATCATTTTAACTGAAGTATATGTAGACACAATTTCAAGTCAATCGACTCAGAGAATAAAAAGTTACATAGAAAATTCAACACCCCATTTCACCCTCTTAGGGGTGGAATTTCGAAAAACCCTTTCTTAATAGATATCTACTCTTCACAAAGAGTACACTGACCAAATTTCATGTCTCTAGGACCAGTGGTTTGGGCTGTGCGTTGATGTATCAGTCAGCCAGTCATGACATTGAATTTTAAATTGGGGGATGATTTTGGAAAAACTGTGATACACGTATCTCATCATTTTAACTGAAGTATATGTAGACACAATTTCAAGTCAATCGACTCAGAGAATAAAAAGTTACATAGAAAATTCAACACCCCATTTCACCCTCTTAGGGGTGGAATTTCGAAAAACCCTTTCTTAGTGGATACCTACTCTTCACAAAGAGTACACTGTCCAAATTTCATGTCTCTAGGACCAGTGGTTTGGGCTGTGCGTTGATATATAAGTCAGTCAGTCAGTCAGTCAGTCAGTCAGTCAGGACTTTGAATTTTATATGTATAGATAACGGTTAGATTATAAATCAATGTTTGCTAGCTGACATGACTGACATTATGCGTAATTTTATATATCTTGAACAGCTTTTTCGAGGACCTCGTACTAAATAACAACAGCCAATCGGGTCAATCTTAAAGGTTAAACAGAGCTTGTCAAGGTCGGTCAGTAGATGGGTGACCATCCATTAGATACCGAGTTTCCTACATGCTTCGGAAGCTGTTGGTTCCGGCTGTCATTTGTAGATCTTTGACAGTCGTTACAGGTAATCAAATGGCCCGAAATCTGACAACCAGTCTTTTAGTACTTACTGGGTTGTGGAGGTCGGATACGCAGTCGCTCCATGTAATTTATTCTGTAATTCAGCTGCATTCAATTAGACTGGAAGCCGACCCCAATTTCGTAACGAAAAGGCTAGGCCAGATGCTGATATCTTCGGAGCAGTGGTGGTTGATTATGTTATTTTTTTGATTCCAGCATAGTGTCGATAGAGTTGATTGTTTTGTCCACCATTTTCTTTATGTCATTGAATGCAAACCAGCCGATGACCCAGCTAATATTGAGTACATTCAAGTAAACTCCACTGCTTATGGACTTGCAATACTTGGGGCACAAAGACGAGTTTCCATGCTATAATATTTTTTTACCTGTAACTATGTCAAACTCAAACTCAAAGCATTTATTTCAATTAGACCATGACAGGCACTTTTGAATGTCAGAAAAACAAAGTAGGCGAAGCTACAGTCCCAGACACAAGGCATAATAACTTGTGAAAGTACTGTAGTCGCCCATTCCAAAGCGTAGATCTCTGGAGAAGAATGGGCAAGAAACCTCATGGACACTCTTTTTAATAAAAATGTTTTTAGAAGATCTTGGTTACATCATTCATGTAGTGACCGACATCTATACTTCTCAAACCGGAACATAAGAACGCTGTAATGAGTCAGAAATAAGTAGATGTAGTAGATGCTTCCCCGGACGAGCTTCTTCACAAAAAGCTCAAACACCCCCACGGCCGTATCCTGTCCATCACAGAAAGTTTACAATTTCATACAACATCACGCCACGCTTGTTACAAGTTTTTGCCACGCCGCGACCCAAATCTTAACAAAAAATAAACCTTAATTATAGAAGATTATAAAGAAAGTCACGCTTCCAAATCCTCGCCCATCACATTTCAATGAATAACGACCGGCGACATAATATGCATAATGATGTAAAAACGACGGTTCTTTCCTTAAAACATAATTAATAATGCTTACTGACAAGTATCTCTGGTCAAAACGTTCGTGGCTCTGAGCGATTCATCTTCGACTTGGATCTTAGAAATGAGAGGATAAGGTTGTTTGTTCTTTGGACACGCAGCACCATTCCCCAAATGGGAAACCGACCTTAATACTAATATTTACTTGATTTAGGATAATTCAGCCTAGGGTAATTTTAGGAACAGACAAATGATAATTGAAAAAGGTGTTCAACTATAAATTTGGTCATGTTTGACTATTAATATTTAACTATAACTATTTTTATTTTTACTGGGTGTAATTTTACTTTTTAAATTGTTTTATTTTGTCTTATCGTATTGGACTTGGTCTGTAATGTTGCTATAATTAGTGGTAAATAAATAAATAAATAAATTAATGTCAGCTCCTGAAATCAAAATCAACAGCGGCGGCTAACAGAAAAGGCAATGGAGTGAGAAAACTCGACGAATCCCGAAGAAATGATTCAACCGTCTTGAATTGGTGTAAAAGAACAGCGGAGGAGTAAGAACAAACATAATTTCTAGTACTTAATGAAGGGATAACATTTACTTGTATTAAAACTAGCTGTTGCCTGCGACTGTGCGCCTGAAATCTATACTAATATTTATTTGGTTGAACGCGCTAATCTCAGGAACTACTGGTTCGATTTGAAAAATTATTTCAGTGTTGGATAGCCCATTTATCGAGGAAGGTTATAGACTATTAAATTTAAAGCAGACGAAGGTCGCGAGCAACTGCTAGTCTAGAATAAAAGTCATTCTCCAGGTGTCCAAGCGACTTATCTATAAAGTTTTATTTCAATCAGTTCAGTGTTTAGTTGTGAAAAGGTAACAAACAGGCAGACATATTGACTTACTTTTACACTAGCTAACATGGATGACTTTGTTTTACTTTGGGAAATTCTCTTTAGCAGCCCGAGGTCTTCATTAGTGCTTAGTTTCTGTACGCACTTCATATTACATTGAACTTATAGGTGGAAATGTGGATTTACGAGTATGAAACACGTTAGCGTTCTATTTCCAGGAACCCAGACACCGAGTTATGTTATGTCAATCATTATCATAACCATCGCGTATGGGTTTCGTTGAGTGCTTCTTTGAATCGCTTATATCTTAATGTTTAAATTACGTATTTATATTTTAAAGTGCTGTGAGCATAAACAATTAACAAAAGAGCTGCGAAGTGATTATCTATATCTGTTAAACAACAGCTTCTTTAACAACTCACTACACATGCTAGGTTTGGAGGCCAGAGGAGAAGTAATTTCACCATCCTAACTACTGCCGCCCATGTGTTTTGCAGTGTTTTGGTTGCTGGTTCTTTAGATTTTGACACCACACCTACCTATACAATTTACCTGATCCAATCTTTTGCATTCCTATCTAGATTCCATCTTCGGTTATTTCAAATAACTGTCGCAAGCCGAAGGAGCTATGGGCTAAAGTAATAACACAATGGGTCCCAAACAGCAGGAAACGGCAACGCGGCAGGCCCAGAAGGAGATGGCGGGACGAACTCGACTCTTTTCAAAACAATTGGCAAATAACAGCACTGGATAGGGATAAGTGGAAAGAGGGAAGGGAGGCCTTTGCCCTGCAGTGGGACACAAATGGCTGATAATAATAATAATAATAATTTGACTGCCTCGTTGGTCATAGTGGTCACAAGCGCGACAGCTGAGCAGGAGGTCCTGGGTTCGATTCCCAGATCGGGCAAAGTGATATTGGGTTTTTCCGTCAGGAATTTCTCAATAGAAGCTGCGGAGTCTGAATTTGCGCCCGGTTGATGGCAATAGGCTCGCCCCCTATTATATGGGACTTAAACATAACTGGTGAAATGTGTGTGTACTATTAGGTACACCTCTGCTTAAATTTCGGGGATTACAGGCGTGATGTTATGTTATGTAATCTGCGGTTAATACTGGTATTCAGCTGCATCCGGTTAGACTGGAAGCCGACCCTAACAAAGTTGGGAAAAGGCTAGGCAGATGATGATGACTACCACGGTACAAGTGTACGGAGCAGCAGAATATTTTCAAAACAGCTGCTAGGTGCGTAGACTTCTAGACTTTATAAGTCATGTATTAAATCCAGAAATCATGGAAACAGTTTGTATCACAATATTCCATTCACCATGTAGATAAAAGAACTTTATTCTTTACCAAACGATGTTTTTCTATGAACCAAAAAGGTTCTACTTTCTCCGCATATCCTCCTTTCTTTGTTCCATGGTCCTCGTAATATGATTCATTATATTACAGATAATTCTCTCTAAGATATCCCAGCTTCCCTTGTGCCGCCAAATCATTTTCCCGGCAGTTACTAATAATGCTTAGTTTGGTTTATTTATTAAGTACAGTATTTGTAAGGATTTCCTCGTTGAGTTCTTGGAAAAATATTGTCAAGGCTTTCATATTCTAGACTAGTGATAGCTTGCGACTTCGTCTGTGATCTAGGATGAAAGGCCTATGTTCTTCTTCAGGGGTCAGGGTACACTCAGCATATACCTAACATCACGCCTGTAATCCCCGAAGGTTAAAGCAGACCTCAAGTGCAACCACATTTTGTCATTTATATTTACGTCGCATGAAACCAAGACCCCTACTGAGAAATTTTAATACCCGATGGAAACACTCAGTAACACTTTCTCATCAGTATCGCCTGCAACAGCTAGACCAACGACGCAATCCCAGGCTATATGTAATGATCGGTTCAGTGGTTTATGCGTGAGAAAGAGACAGACAGACAAACAGAATTAGTTACATCCATCATCTGCCTAGCCTTTTCCCAACTATGTTGGGGTCGGCTTCCATTCTACTCGGATATAGCTGAATATCAGTATTTTACTTGGAGTGGCTGCTTTTCTAACCTCCAAATTCCAGTTAAGTACTGGGTAATAAGATACCTCTTGGCTAACAACCAGACTTCCAACACAACCAGCAACCAGGCAACCAACAACTAACCAACCAGACAACCAGTCTGAACTGTTTGTCAGACTTTCGGGCCACTTACTACCTGTTACGACTGTCAAAGATCTACAAATAAAAGCCGTGATGAATGACAGAACATGTTTTCCGAGGCACAGAGGAAACTCGGTATAGAAAAAAATTGACCCATCCACGGACTGACCTTAGGTTGTTTTAATTTCGTCACGAGCTCCTCTAGGCTAGATACTTCCGCATTGAGAATATTTCTATACAAATATTAAAAAAAAAAACATTTAAAAATTTTAAAAAATATTAGCCCACCGGCATCAGGAACAGGGTCCGAGCTACCGGTGGTCAGGGCTCTTGAGAGAGGAACATTAGGAGGTTCCAATCTCATACGCGCCGTGTCCAGAAGTACTGCTTTCTGAATCAAGCCCTTGATCCAGCTGCCAAGCGAGAGCCTCCTCAGATGTTGGTCGAGGCTATTGGCTATTAAGCCATTAGAATATTATTATATTATTATGGATACTCGTAGATTAGTGACTTTGTCTGTCTGGTGATGGATGGCCCAAGTCTTACTATTACTAGTTTTTCTGTTCCTTTTATAACAATATCAATTCATCAATCAACTTAGCCTTTCAGAGTCCAGCCAGCTTCACTTACTAAGTTTATGTTATTACGAAACACATTCATTTCTTTAACGGAATATACTTAGATTCACCGTCTTCTTTGATTGATAGAAAATAATAAAATGGAGGTCGTTCTAATAATGCGAAGAGTATCGCATTATTAGAACGACCTCCATTTTATTATTTTACGTCAAAACTATAGAGCCACTTTTAACAAAGGTACTTTAAGTATTCATTCAATTAATTTTAGGCTTAGACCTAAAATCTAATTTTAATTAAAGATTTGCTTTTGTTTTCATGACCGGCCTGGTTAAATTCAATTGTTATTAGAAATTTATAATCCGCAACCATAGGAAAAATCGTAATTTATAGTAACTAAACCGGCGCGGTTGGCGCAGTGGCTGAGCGATTGACTGCTGCGCCGCGTGTCGCGGGTTCGATTCCCGCACGGAACAAATATTTGTATGGCCTACAGGTAGTTGTTCCGGGTCTGGTTGTTTGTGTATGTGAGTTTAAATGTTTGTTAACGCACCCACGATACAGGAGAAATTCCTAGTGTGGCAACGTTTATAAAAAAAAAGAAAGAAAGAAGAAGAAACCAAGATTTTGTGTTCTTCGAAAAGGTCAAGTGCGGAGCAACCGGCGTGCGTGTATGACCAGAGGCCCAAGCACGACGACTATTATCCTGTAGCATTTTATTCTGTGGTAACATCAATAAATATGAATAAATTCTTAAAATTATGAAAATATTATATGTGAAATGAGTATTTTTAATTTTCAAATCGACGTGGACGTATCGAGCGGGCGGTGTAGACGTGATGTAATCCGTATGTAAAAAATGTATGACCAGATGTATGAACGTGGTCGAAGGAAAAAATCTTGAGTTTAGGTTTATTAATTTAAACCAAAATCCCTCCAACATTTCAGTAATGTTAAAATTCTTCGCGCTATTAACTTACCCAGCAAACGGAAATTCGATAGATTTTCTTCGGAAAACAACGTCGGTAAATATTTACTTGACCTTGTTATTTGGTTTGAAAATGGAACAAAATCGGCTGATTAAGGTCGTGTTATTTTTTCTTTTTAATGTTGTAATATTTCGCCAGCCAAACCGTTCCTCGTGTTTTTTTTATGTAAGTGCCTACTAGTAGATATGGAGGTAATTAATACAATAAATATTTTTTTTTTGTTAACCAGGTAAATAAGGCATGCATGATTTTAAACGCGAGGCCACGGTAGGTCAAAATGAGGGTATGAGCTTGGCCTCTACTGAAAGGACTATCCTGCATTAAAAGAAGATTCATAATATATTATGGAAAGGGAGAGGGATGTTTTTGATCGCCCAGATAAATTGAAAAAGTACCTATAGATATTAAAAAGCACATAGTTTAATGAACGTTAGTATAACAAAAAATTGCCGCCAAGGGTGCATTACAACAAAGTCGAAAAACTATCACACAACAATTCTTTGCGCCATTACTTTCCCCACTCAAAGAACAGTTTCAAGTAGAATATAAAATAAATCTTCTGTGAAATATAAGTCTTTATGCAGTTCCCCAAGGTGCTTTCTACTAGAGCATGAACCGCGACGTCCACCTGAAGTTTTAAGTCCATTAATAAGAACTTGAAATACAGGAACACAACCACAGAATAGATAGATTCAGAAGGACAGGTCTTCACAACGAGGCGCACGCATACAACCAAGTCCTTGTTTTGCACACGCTTCGTTAAAAGAGCTAGGGCTGTAAAGTGAAGGCCGCAGAGGGTGACGGGGTTCGCAATGGAAGTGAGAGTTAAAACCTGGCCGGGATAGAGAGCGTGAGGAACTGCGAAAGTACTACAGCGCTCCCATCAAATGTAGTTGAAGAACACCGTATAGTTTTAATCAGTAAAAGTATGTCAGATTTTCCGCCCACCCCAGAGCTGAGATTTCCTTGAGGAATTCAACGGCAAAAAGAGCACACGTATTACCGCGATTGGAAATCTAAAAATAGTCCTGAGAGCGCTTGCACTCGCTGTTAGTAAATAAGCTGTGTCTGTGTGTGCGTGCGTTCGCTCGTTGTTTGAAGCTAACCTTCTGAAGGCACCTATCTATTCTGTGACCGTGGTTGGAAACTGGAACAAAGCTATCATTAATCGGCCCACTGTTTTCCCGCCATTCCTATTTCCGACAGCAGAAATTGTTTTTGAAATATTGTTCAATGGACCGACGAGAATAGGTAATTGTGATTTTAGTAATTGCGATTTATCAAAGGTTTGATAGGGCGTGGGTTCTGCTTAATTAACTTATTAAAATTAGGAATCTGATTTAAGAGTCCTTGGGGTGTTTGTATAAATTGGATGACCCTTTTGTTTCGCGGTTGTGATTTGAATACCTATCCTTTTAATTTGTACGGTTGAAAAACTTTTAACAATAAAGCTGTTCTGTGGAAAAAAGGCACTGAAAAGCGTTTCTTTTTCTTATCTAACAAAGCTCCTAAATTAATGTATGTAACAAATTAGGCGGCGCCAGACAAACAATGACGCAAATTAATTACGTAAAGCGTAAAATTATGTTAGCCTGATTGGTTTTTTCTTTCATTTTAAATAGGAGTTAGGTCGGTGTAACTAACTACTCTGGGAAGAACCATCGAAACAAAATAAGTGGTCAGAGACCAGAGGTCTCTTTATAATCATGGTCAAGCCATTGACCATCATGCAGATTACATACAAACAAGTTAATTACAAATCAGACTACGTTGTTGTTCTTTAAATGTCTTGAATTAAGTTCTTGAGTTGTAACGTTGTTGTTTATACAAATTAGCTTGCTGCAAAAGCAGCCAAGTTAAGCATAAAATGCTTAAGCCGGGCACGCGAAGTAGGTGATCTTGCGTTATTTAGGTTTTTTTTTGGGACATGCCCCAAAACCACTGTAATTCCTGAAAGTCAGAATCAGCAGTGGCGACCACCAGAAAAGCGCTGAGACAATGAAGCTCGACAAAGCCCCAGAGAAACAATTTAACTGTCTTGGAGATCCAAGACAGAGAGGTACCGAAATTAATCAGAATAGTATAGCGGAGGAGTAGGAAAACCACAATTTCTACTTCAGTTCCAGTTCGTTATTTATGTATATCTATTTTGGCTTTAAACTTCCCAATACCAAACCCCTTCCATCCCTTTCAGTAACATTTTCGCATTCGCAGTCTCCCGAAACCTACCTCAATATTTCGGACACATTGTCAACATTTCACTCAGCATTCCAAAAGTTGTGACGTGCAAACGATTACGGGACTCGTTTCAGGCTTTTGGTGAACAAATAACAACGTTGACTGGAGTTGAAGCCAACAGGACTACCTATCACGAACAGATTAATTGTTACCTATAGTGAGCAGACAAATGGAATAACACGGGAATGGTGTTGAGTAATGGAGCATGGACATAGTTTTAAGTTGCTTATACTAACAAAAATGTTATTAGTATGTATATTTTGGTTAAGGTAAAGGGGGGCGGGGGGGGGGGGGGTAAAGGGGGTAAGGGCGGGTAAGGTATTTACCTATGGGTGCTGTTACTTGAAATAAATGGATTGTAATCATTATCTCCGTTTATTCATTTTTCTACACATTTTTAACATTTTTTAATATTTTTCAAAAAAAACAAAAAACATTTAAAAATATAAAAAATAGCGGACCGCTGGTGTCGGGAGCAGGGTCCAAGCTACCGGTGGTTAGGGCTCCAGATTGGCTCCAGTTTCGAGGTATTGTGTTATTATTATTGTAACGGAAGGTGTGAAAAGATTTTGTATAACTTAGTGAGTAGCAGTACGTCTTCCTATATTCTATTCTTAATTCAAGCGTTGCTAAAGACACTTTTAGTCTAACTTAACATCACGCCTGTAAACCTCGAAGGGTTAGGCAGTAGTGTACCTAATAGTACACCCACATTTCATACGGATTAGAAATTTCCTTCAAAATTCATTGGTAAACTGTATTACGCAATCGCGGTACTGTATTTTCCATAGAACACTACCAACATCTTAACACAAACTATCAATACAAACCAACCACCGGTACGCAATCAAACAACAAATGTATCCGGCATCTGAACTAACAGGTTTATGAGAACCGTATTAATTGCCCTGACTACCGACCAGCACGAATGTGACAGATCAAACCGACCGCCATGATTTACGTCCTATATTATTTGTCCCGTTTATTAGGTTGAGCATTGTTCCTAATCCATCCCATATAAGGCCACCGTCCCACCACGAGCGATTAACCACAAGCGGGTAGAACTGGGAACTTTTTCTTCTTTTCGAGTCGATGGTTTACCTCAGAACAGTTCGGCCCAGTACCTAGGTCATCATCTACCTATCCTTTTGCACAACTTTATTGGGATCGGCTTCCAGCCTAACCGGATGCAGCTGAACACCAGTATTTTACTTTGAGCGGCTGCCTATCTGACCTCCACAACCCAGTTAGTACTGGTTAATACGGTACCCCTTGGTAAGACCGGCTGTCAGACTTTCGGGTCACTGACTACCTATAACGACTGTCAAAGATATACAAATGACAGCCGGGGCCAACGGCTTAACGTGCTTTTTGAGGCATGGTGGAAAATCGGTATGTAATGGATGGTCACCCATCCACAGACCCAGGACCTCATTATCAGTAGTCGCGCTATCGACCACTAGACCAACGAGGCGTTAGTGCGTAGCGATAGTTATGATTTGTCAGCTAATAATAAATGTATCTTTTACTGCTACGAGACCTTTATTTACCACTAGCTTTTGCCCGCCGCTCCGCTCGCATGAACTTAGAATTTGCCAGCCAATTTGGGTTGTACTCTGCTTGTAATAATATCATTCAATTATGATTTGAAAGACACGTGGCGGCATCTATTATCATAAGAATGTTATAGTGGTTTTCCTCGGGAACAGTACTTTTCTGTACAGTAGTTTCTGTACACCTGACAAGACAACGTATATGCAAACTTTTAGGATGATCGGTTCTGTGGTTTAGGCGTGTAAAGGTAACAAACAAACTTACTTTTGCATTTATAATATCGACGGGTGCAAAGTAAAAAGAGTCATTTACAAAACAGCTACTTTTCAGGAGAGCGCATTATAGGAAAAAATGCTCCCATTTTGTCAATTTTAAACCAAATTCATTGAAATTTTCATCATTGCTTCATTATTTAATAATATATTCACATGTATATTTCATTTCTTCTAATTATGTTTAATTTACGAGATATTGTAGTTGTCTGCATCTACATAGCGCTTAAAAATATGACAACTGTGTTAACTACTACTTGGTCGTTTCTACGTGGGAATTCAATAATTTAGATTTAGTAAAGTATGATTAGTATATTTCAGTAAATACGAAAAGTGTAACACTTCCTATTATTAAAATTAGTTAATGACCGTTTTACATCTTAAAAGGTCATTCCGGACTTTCTGAACATGAAACAATAGTAAAAAATAACAGTAAGAAAATATAATTTCATTATAAGTCAATTAATATAGCTAACAATAAGAATTAACTTAAGTAGGTACTCATAAACATAACAAACAATACTAATTTACAAAAGTAAAATGAGACATCTACATCACAATCGCAACGTAGAAAAACCTATATGGCAGATAGCCGTTTATGCGTCGTTTCGTAACAAAAAATATCAATGATAACCTATTTTCATAATTACAACAACTAAATATGATTTAATTTCAAAAAAACAATAACATTAAACTTGTATTATAAAAAATATGTAACAGAACTAGTTTCACGGTTGTTAACGATAAGTTGTAATAGATCTTCTCGGTTCTTAATAGCACATTGTCGTCTCGTTTTGCCCAAATTCACCAATAATTTTCGTCTTTCCATGTCTATTGTGTTGAACCCAAACTATTTACTAATATGATAACACTTTTACACACACTTTATCACTAAAGAAACCAAAACAAACAAATATTCGTGCCGGCCGGCGAAGCCCCCCCGTGCGTCCCGCGTATAAACGGCCAGCGGTAGATTATCTGCATCTACATCGTGCAATTTCACAAAACAGGCGTAGTTGTCTTCTTTTACGTGACAAAATTACCAAAAATAAGATGATATTTGTATTTTTGTTTTTGCTATGTTGTAGAACATGATATTTTAAGTTAGTTTATACAAAAAACCAAAAATCTCAAAATTGCAGTTGACTTTTTTTTACTTTGCACCCGTCGATATTAGCTATATGGAGGTATGGATAGTATCGTTTTTTGAGCAAAAAAATAGTCGATATTAAGTCACTTTCTCGTCGACGGTGAGACCAGCGCCCTATTTACCCTGACTCAGTTGATTCTGAGCATTTTTCTTATTTATGAAAACAAATGGGGTATAACAGTGATTGTGTCGGAGGTATGAGTTATTGGTTCAGATGAAGATTTAGGGTGAAAAGTTATCAGGATATGGGAGGGTAATGACCCGTGTAACCTTGTAATGTTTTATCGTGTCACCCGTAAACGTGAATGCTTCTTCTTCTCTTGAGTTGGTACGACTTATATGGAGTTAAGTAAAGCTTATAAAAATATTCACCAAATTTTTTTTACTGCCTCCTTGGTTCAGTGGCCGCAATCGCGATTGCTGAGGGCTCGATTCCCGGGTCCGGTAAAATGTTATTAGGTTTTTCCATCTGGAATTTCTCAGTAGCAGCCACGGAATCTAGATTTGTGCCCGGTTGTTGGCAATAGAAGGACTATTGCCCCCCATTACATAACTGGCGAAATTTGGGTGTAATATAAGGTACACCTCTGGGAACCTTCGGGGATTACAGGCGTGATGTTATGTTATGTTATATTTATTTTGAATCGGAGCAGCACGTTTTTTCTTTCATGCATCTTTTTGGAAGTAGAAACCAGATAGCTATAATTTCGCCATTTTCATAATTTGTCCTTTTCCCAATTTATTTGCGGTCGACCCAGCATGTCATCACAGTAGTTATCTTTCTAGCTATTATAATCTTACCCACAATGAATTTATCGCTTCTTCGGCTTTTCCTGATCTTGGATTTGTTTCCTAACTTAGGGGTCGTCCATAAATTACGTCACACGAATATCGTGATTTTTTTTACCCTCGCCCCGCCCGTCCTTATCACAACTGGTCACATTTGTGAGACTCCTCCCTCCCTAGTATAACGTCAAATATTTTGGAATTTTACAAAGTTCATACAGATAGAGCTGGTAATATTTTAAAGCTTTTCGTTGATAGTTCACGTGCTTGAATATTTAGATATATTCGATTTTAAAATGTGACGTCACGAAACCCCTTGTCATACAATGTCACACTTCGTCGACACCCCCCCTCGCCCTCTTAACGTGTGACGTAATATATGGATGGCCCCTTATTGGAAAAATCTGTGATTGATTATTTTTGTTCAAAAGCCCTTATTGCACTAAATCTACATACGAATATCTTCATTTTATTTGAAAAAATCACCTTCGCTCTCACAATCAGATTCAGCATTGAATTTACATTTCAATATTCTAAATCAAGTGTGGTTATAAAGGCAGAAGTTTATCAGAACTTTAAATCAAATCGTGGGATTTGATTTAAACTTCAGATCTGAAAGTCGTTGGTGACAATGGGATGAAAAACTACATTTATGTTTATTTTTTAATCAGCAAAATGGATTGAAAATCGGTATGTCGCTCGCTTTGTACCTCTGAATGTACAAAGCGAGTGTGATCGAAAGCGCCGGGAAGGGAGGCCCTAAAAGGACATGAACTGACCGTATTGGTAATGTTCTTCAGAAAGGTCAGCTTCGTAGTACGAGTACTAGCAACCGACATATGTGTATCACTAGATGTATGAACGTGAACAAAGCAAAAGGAGTTCTATTTTCTGTCTACCCCCATGGGAATGAGGCGTGAGTTTATGTATGTCTGTACCTATGTAACTCAGAAGCATATACATATTCTGAATTCAAAATTGAGAAAAAAAGGAGGTCTAAGACCGCTCAAATTTAGTCGCACGTCAGTGATATTTGGTATGACTTTTAAGTTGAGCTCATTGCGAATTCGACAGAATTTCTATAAAATAAAATAACTAGTTTATATTGAGTTTTGTTAAAACTGACGTGCGGTTTACCATACCAATTATTTTAAACCACACCGAAAATTAAACCACCACAATAATATTTGGCCTGGTAAAAAAGAGCCTTAACGAAGCCAAAAGGCTCTTTTTCTCCCCGTCATTACGATTTTTTTTGTTCTCGGTCATAGCTCTGTGAATCTTCTATTTACGGAGATATTGGAGGTCAAACATTTTCACAAATTTTGTTAAAATACAAGTTTTTAATGTTATAACTTTGCACAATGTATTGAGTGCATTACACTGAGTCCTACCGCAAACCGTGATTTTTCCTAGCAACAATTTTTGCGTAGAGTTAATTAGTTTGATGTACAGAATGCTTGGTTGACGACTTCGTGAAGAGTCCGTTTACACCCTGTAGATACATACACCTTCGTAAAATCCGTCGCTTACTCGAAGATCATGGTACGATTTTCGACCACAAATACGTGACTAAGTGTCGTTATAAATAGTCGCAAATGATATGCCGCTTGTCTGGCAAACTAATCCGCTTAGCCGAAACAAAACTCGATAGTTTGGCTAAGCCCTAATATCTATGCCGTCCCTATTCAGAGAGGGCATACCTAATAAACGCGGGCGACGCTTAAAGGACTGACTTAGAGCCGGTTTACTAATAAGCCTAAGTAACAAGTGGCCCTATGGCTTATGACATTAACAACTGAGGGAGTAAGGCTGCGCTCACTTTGCATGGCTGCTACAAAATTCGATTGTCCGAAAGCTGGCGAAAACGCACGAAGAATCCCGATATCCTTCAAGTATTAGTGCTACATGGTACTTTTAGCACATGGTTTTAGTCGGAAGCTATGGCGCCATCTTGTTTTTTTTAAATACAATTTTCACAGACAGATATTTACTAACAGCGCCCTCTTGACAATTTTATTCAAGCGCCAAAACAACCGTACCTCTACAATATGTTAAAAAAAAACCCTTGCCCATTCGTGATGGTATCATTAGGTATCGAGATTAGATTATATTTATGTAATCCATTTATACAAATATAAAGAAAAAAAAAATACCCCGATAAAATTAAATAAAAAATACTAAAATTAGGAAACTAAGGTGGTAATTTGGGCACAAAAATCATGCATTTAAAATTCATTAATACGTTTACTTTTATGAATATTTTATCTTTCTTATTTTGTTTGGTAATGTCATTAGTATACCCATTTCGGATCGGACATGATTTTTTTAACATAATGTGTATATTTAAACTTCCTCACAGTCAAAGTGACATACATAACATAAAATACTGTCTTAATCACATAGATCTTAAGTCTCATGGCAATAACTTTTCTATTGGATTGCTATCTGTAACAAGTCTGTCAAAATTATGAAATATAGATGTAACTGTGAAAGGCCTGTATGCGTTTTCGTACGAAATTTGGACGTGCGTGCTCGCTCTTACGGAAACGCACGAACTCTGCCGATCCTTCGAGTATTAAGGTAGTGTAGCTTAGCTGTATTCAGACGATAGTAAACCGTAGAGATGAAAGGACGGTTCTGAGACACATTATAGCAGCACTTTGGTGAAAGAAACTCTTGAATGCTGTGGGTTTTTACAGTGCGATGCACACGTCTCCTACAAATGCATTGAGATAGGTTGTGCTGTGTCATTATTTTCTACGCTTCTGTCTGATTTTTAATCTATAAACCGTTCCCCGAGGTACAGAGGAAGCAATAATTTGAGCATTTGTTGTAAAAAAGAAGAAAATTATGCTTCTCATAGTCTGTTGCTTTCAGTTATGAAAATAACATAACATAACACTGTAATCCCCGTAGGGTAAGGCAGAGGTGTACCTAATAGTACCCACACCAACATTCCTCCTGTTGAATAGAAGCAAAATTAGGAAAATATCGTTACTTATACGATATAAAGTGTAGTGTTTATCATACAATACAAAAACGAATGGGATAGGTATAAGGTGGGTGGGTGCTGATATTTCGTTCCCATATGCTGAAAAAATCTTCCCATGTCAGCCTTAAAACGCAACTTGAGTCTTGACCCATATATTTTTACTTATATTAATCCCACTGTAGTATTTGGCCGTCCGCCCACAAGCAAACGAGTATGAATACAGTTCACAGAAGTTTGTCGAAAATGTTCCTACATAATGCGTTTTGTTTGAATTTCCTTCAACTATGTTGTACGTCTTGTGCTGACGTAAGTCTGTCCATATGCTTACATAAGCTCTCTCTTATATTATATTGAGGCAAAAATTTCAGTAGTTTTTGGCATTTGACCTATTTATATCTTTTTTTTAAAGAACCATCAACAGGGAAGATTAAGTACGGGTTACCTCAACCAAATCGTTATCTAATTGCAAGAGCCAAAAGGCCATCGTTTATCTAGTTTAGCTCTAATCACTAAAAACTATAGATTACACTTATACGAGCCTCTGGTGAAACGTATCAAAATTGGCAATGATCTTTTCTCAGACAGAGAAGTAGTTATAGGCTTTGAATGCAACGCTTGCTTTTGTGAAACTCCAAACAAACTTTCAGTTCGTGAACCCTTTAGAGCAGATCAATTTTCTTCCTTAGGCCTAAGCCTTCGCCCGTGATTGAATAGTGGACGCTATCTTATATGTCAATAGATTTCAAAACACGCGACCGGCGCATTCAACCGGAACCGGTCTCACTCTGAAATAGGCCTAAAGTGCCCTTCCTTCGTTGTTTAATACGTATAAAACTGTGTGCTTCTAGCTTCAGCAGTTTTTTTTAAGTATACTCAAGTTCAAACACAAAGCATTTTTATTATTCAATTAAACCATCACGGGCAATTTTAAATGTCAAAAAAACAAAAAAAAAAGCGAAGCTACAGTCACAGTCACGTGGCATAATAACTTGAGAAAGTACTGTAGTTGCACATTCCAAAGCGTAGATCTCTATGGAGAAGAATGGGCAATAAACTCCATGGTCATCTTTTAAACCAAAATATTGTGAATATATGTTGAACAATCTCAGTACCTGTCTGTCCACAGCCTAACAAACACACGGCGGGCCAATTCCACAATCATTAGTCAGACGCTCTTAACTCTAGTTAAAGTTATAGTGTAGCAGTCCCTTCTAATGGCATTATGTTGTTCGGGTCAAGTTCGGTAAGACCCACGCTAAGTTGCTGTTTAGGACAAAAGCCTTCCCTTTCTGATTGTGATAAATATAATATGTGGCAAACAAAAAGTGGCTGAATTACTATGGAATAAGGAAAGGAAATAATTAATGAATAGTGGTTATATAAAATCCGGTTGTATGGGGCCAGTCCTACCAAGGAGTGTCGTGTTACTCAGTATTGTCTTGCCCCATCCATCCTATGCCTCTGTCCGTACATAGTGGTAGATGGGTAGAGTAGTGCCATCGTCCCCTACTTAACCGGTGTCGGCGTTTATAAGGGACGACACATCTAGTTCCATTCACCCCGAAATGTTACTTTGTGGAGGTCATTTATAAGCTGTCGTTCCGTGTAGAATACAAATTGTTTTGCAAATTACACTGCATCTTGTTTGCAAGCTATCATTAAGTTATTATCAGTGATCGGAATAGGCTGACTATATTTGCCTAAACTTTGGAGAACAGAAACAGAAAGTGGAGACTTCCTTACGACTATTTTTTTTTTCCCCGGGATTCGGGAAAAATCTTCAATAAGTTGAAAATAAGCTTTATTTAAGATGTGTAAATGCTATTTTTAATTAAACTTGGAATTACCAAATTTTCGGGATTTTCACTAAATAAAGCTTATTTTCAACTTACTGAAGATTTTTCCCGAATCCCGGGAAAAAAAAAATAAAGTCGTAAGGAAGTCTCCACTTTCTGTCTCTGTTCTCCGAAGTTTAGGCAAATATAGTCAGCCTATTCCGATCACTGGTTATTATTAATACAAGAAACGGGATATTTACCATGTAAGCGGAAGAGTGCCGAAAAAACTTCGCGAGCTGACACTGTGAGTTTCGTGTGTCGGGAGCAGAATCGAGTTGCGAGTGAGAGTAGCGGTACTGAGTGCAAAAAACGAACAAGAAAGAGGGTAGACCGATTTATCTGCTCATAAACATCCACCCGCAATAACTTCAGTTTATCCGTGATCATGGTGCTTGCAACAGCGCCGAAATATCGGGAACTCATAGAAAACAGTAAACATGGTAAATATCCCGTTTCTAGTATTAATAATAATGTTAGTGACCATGATAGTTTAAAATCTTAAATCATTAAGTTGCTCAGTATTTTGGGAGTTAAACCCAATAACACTTTGCCCGACCCGGAAATCGAACCCAGCACCTCATGCTCAAGAGTCGCGATTGCGACCAATTGGCATAAGAGGTACTGGACCAGTATCAAATGATTCTAAATAATGATGTAGTTAGTTATGTTGGTCTTCAAGAATTGCAAGGTGCGCTTACTGCTGTTTTCCAAAAACGGGACAGCTTATCCTTTTATTATGAACTTTAAAGCCCTCCTCAGGGAATAAAAACAAACCTTTGTAGATGTTATAATAGCGTCTCGCCTTGGTTGTGAGTTGGAAATACCGATGTCTTCTTTGATTTTGACTGGCACCTACTTTTCATATCCATCCTGCCATCTATGTACGAATCACAGTGGTATATACCGATCCACCTGTTAGGAAATCTTCCCGTTAATTTAATTAATCCGTCGCGCTCGACTGCTTGCAGCGTATTGAGCGAAATGCATGGATAAATAAAGTATAATACTGTACGTAAATAGTCATCGTGTCAAACAGGTTCTATTATCATGCGTCCGTGCCATTTATCTATCTATTTTTTTGTTTTGTTTTGCACATTCACGATATTTATTATTTCGTAGTTTATTTAGTAATAATTTACTGTATGTTCATTTAATTTTTTGTACACATCTATTTTACATATAGTACCTTTTCACCACCACCACTGACACAACACATAAAACTGTTTTACATCCGTGACCTCTCTAACCCAGGTCCAGTTGAAAACCAGCGTCAGGCACTAGTTGCCCGGCATTTTGCTGAACTGGTCCTATTTGGCGCAGCTATGAGGCAAACAGTGTTACCTACATTTTTGTTTAGTTCATAGTTTTTATTTTTTTCTCTTGTTTTATTTTTGTTTTATATTGTTTGCACTTGTGGCATGTGCCAAATAAATGTATTTTCTTTCTTTTTTCTTTTCTTTCTTTATTTAATAAATTCATGTTATGTACTTACTTTCGAAAAACACTAAACTAAAAACAAATACAACATATAAACGCTATAGTAGCCAACATAATATTTAAGCTTATTTTTCGCATCCATTTCTTGGGGAAATTACAATCATTTACGCCTATGGCCAATATGGCCATTTATCACAGGCTAGGCCTAGCCTACCACACGATTGAACCCACTGATAACCAAGCCAACATTACTTACGTTCACAAAACACGGTGGGTCATATTATTTTATTTATGAACCCCGCACTACAATAGGCCTCTATGGAGTAAAAACGTTGCTCAGATCATAATGGTGAAGATTTTTGTAGCAGAATGTCGTTATTACCAACACACGATACAGTAAACTGGTGTAAGTTCACACACCGACCACGGACTCACACAGTGGGGACATTAAAACAGCGAGGATTGATGATACATATTTTTTCATTGTTTCATTTTTGACAGTGTACACACAGCCTAGTGGTGAGACCGTCGGACATAAGAATGAAGTCATAGGTCTCGAGTTCGAACCCAAGGCCTCCGGTTTTTTGGATTCATGTGCGTATTGTATAATAAATCACTTTTTCACTGTTTTAAGCTTTCACGGTGTACAACTACACGTATACTGTCACTTACAACAACACAACAATAACACACACCACACACAACACAACACTTGTGAACAATCACGGAGATATCCCGTAAGTGACAGTTTAATAAATCGGTTAATTGCTTCGGTGATGGAAAACAGCATGAGGAAAGCAGTATGCCTGAGAGATATTTCTTGACGGCATGTAAAGCCAAGACAGAGGCCCATGGGCGGCATAAAAAAAACTCTGACACCAGGTTAGGCACTAACCACACGATAAAGAATTATTTGTTTAGAATTTTATCACAACCAGTCTTACCAAATATTACCCAGTGACTGGGTTGTGGAGGTCAGATAGGCAATCACTCCATGCAAAATACTGGTATTCAGCCGCATCCGTAAGACTAGAAGCCGATCCCAAAATAGTAGGAAAAAGGCTCGGCAGATTATGAATTGATTTGACTTTCAGGCAGCCGCTTCACGTACTGAAGCCACACTGTATCCAGCTCCAACATAGTTGAGAAAAGGCTAGATAACTGATTTACGAGTTTGGAGACCAAGCTCCGACGATTTTTTCTTGCCTACAATGACATTTGAGAGAAGTCTTGTTGTTTTGACAAGGATTTTATTCTTGACTTAATAGCGGCGTCTCGTGTTACTAAGTGTAAGTAGGACGTAGTTCACGAACGCAGCGCTAGTTTGATCGTAACCCCAAAACCCGAAACTTTCACTCGCAGAAGTCGAATGTTCCAGCGGACATAATTAATTAGCGGAGAATCTTAACACCGCCATTCAGGAAAATGATGTCATGAGACAGCGTCATCTAGTTGTCGAAGGGTATCAACATTTTTTTGTGTTTTCATTACCTAATAGATGGCGCTGGTGAATGTTTTTTATTATTTAAAAATGTTTCAGAAAGTCAAAACATACAACATAAAAAGATACTTCACCTGTCTTAAGCGAAAAATTCAACCCGACATAGCATAATATCTGCATAGCTGATGAACTACTTACTCTATATAGAATTGTGAAATCAACGACTCACACAGCCAATGAAGCCTCAACTGACTCCTCAAGCTATAAATTCTGACCCGCCCCAACTAATCTATGATATACTCGACGAAATTGGAGGTAACTTTACTCCCGATTCAATTCCCCAGCCCGCTCATCTCACACCCACAACGCAGGAAAGCAATGCCACGCATGAGCGACGCGAGTGGACGCTGAGATAAAGGGATTTGCGCTTAATGCCTTGTTGTCGAGTGTGCCGAGGAGAGAATGGGCCAGTCGACCGGTGGCTGGCCAGTATCGCGCCCGTGAAGCTTTTAGGGTTATTTTTTAAAATGAACAGTTGTTATGATGTCACTTTTGACGTTTGAGCATCTGTCTTTTGTATTTTTTTTTTTAAATAAGTGGGCCGGAGTTTGTGGAAGTTTTTTTTTCATATGACATCTTGTGCATTTAGCGAATGTCAAGTTTGAATTTGTGGTGGGTTAAAAATTATTGTTCGTTTGGGATGTTGTCAGTTCTTGTTTCTAATGGTACAAATCGTTATGTGCCTGTGTTTTAGCATGAAATAATATAACATATTATAACATCACGCCTGTAATCCCGAAGGGTAAAGCAGAGGTGTACCTCATGCTACACCCACGTTTTGCCATTTGTGGAGACAGTGGAAATTAATGCTAAGCTATAAAAACTTGTTTTTGTTGCATATTGCCCGACGAGCTTGAACTCAGATATTTTTATACAGCTCGTTTTGAATGAAAAATAAAATATTCACAAAGGATAATTCAAAGAAGGAAGTGCCCATAAAGTCAGTTGGAAATATACCACAATTATTATTGCACCTCTTCAAACTTTTGCCATTTCTGTTGGAATGAAGTTTCTTTTTCATCAGAGATAACCTCCGGTCCGCTAATTATTCTATCTGCAAGGATCCCCGACTACTTGCAATTGTTTCGAAGTTGCATTCTCTATTCTCCGGTGAAAAATGAAAAAAAACCGTAGACTATGGTGATGAAAGAAAAAGTATAATTAGCCTTTTTCAAATTAAGAACGCTTCCGTTTTTTGCATTGTGCAGACTCTTTTTGTTTATGGCTTAGTTAAGATTTTTTTGTTAATATTTTATGTAGAACTTGCTTATACCCGCGGCTTCGCCCGCGTGGAGTTCCGTAATAGTCCCACGGGATCGTACTACCGGGATAAAAAGTATCCTATGTGTTTATCCTGGTTATATACTATGTGTGTGCTAAATTTCATCCAAATCCGTTCAGTAGTTTCTGCGTAAAAGAGTAACAAACATCCATTTATAACCATCCATCCTCATAAACTCTCGCATTTTTAGCATAGTAGTATTAGTAGGACTTAGGTTAACCCGTGCTTGCCTAGGTTGAGCTGTCGATGTATGACCACCCATTACATACCGAGTTTCCTACGTGCCTCGGAAAGCGCGTGAAGCCGTTGGTCCCGGCTGTCATTTGTAGATCTTTGACAGTCGTTACTAGGTAATCAGTGGCCCGAAAAGTCTTACAACCAGTCTTACCAAGGGGCATCGTATTACCTAGTACTAACTCAGAGGTCAGATAGGCAGTCGCTCAATGTAAAATACTGGTATTCAGCTGAATCAGGTTAGGCTGGAAGCCGACCGATAATGTACCATCTCAACATGAATGATGTAACCAAGAGTTTGTAAAAGTATTCTGATTAAAAGAGTGTCCATGGAGTTTCTTGCCCGTTCTTCTCCATAGAGATCTACGTTAGGGAATGGGCAACTACAGTACTTTCACAGTCTGATTCGTCGTCGGAGTCGTTTCATGCCTTGTGACTGGGACTGTAGCTATTGTTGTCTTTGTTTCGACAATTCAAAAGTGCCTGTAACTGGCCTATTTGAAATAAATGCTTTGATTTTGATTGATTTTGATTTTGATTTTGACCCCAACATAGTTGGGAAAAGGCTAAGCAGATGATGAGTATTAGTAGGATTGTAGATGATTACGGCCGCGATTTTTAATACCTGTAAACAACTCTTTCATGTAACAAGCCTTTTAAAATAGTTTCAGAGTACAATAGTACATAGTATTTTAAAACAAACAAATTTTTCTTTGACTCCAGAAAATGCCATATCTAATCTGAAATTCAACCACAAAATAAAACACTTTGGTTTTCAAAAACAAGACTAAAAAGCGGATATCGACCTTTCATTAAAAAATAACCAGATTCTTCTCACCCGACGTAAAACTTTGAAAGCTTTTTTATAAAGAACTCGAACTAAGAAGTTAAACATTCAGTGCTTCGGATCGAGGAATGGAGTATTGTTAATCGGACTTTTAGATTTTGAATACTTACCTCGGGAGCTTGAGAAATCAGAATACCTAGTTTATAATACGTAATAGACGGTGGAAATCTGACTGATTTGTCTATGGTTATTATAATAAAAATGATGCAGTAATTAGGTACCTACTTGGACTTTTTTGTACTCGAGAATCAATTTTCATTGTCATTTACTAGTTCGCTGATTTGTATTCAAACACGACAAAAAACGTTTTGCGAAAAAAAACAACTTCCAAAAAAACACTAAAAAAGTCTAAAATAACTTTACTTTCGGAAGTCGGTGACTTTTTTTGCTTTATTGACTTTTTTCCGCCGGATTCTGAAAGTAAAGTTAAGAAAAAATAGGTATACGTTGTTTAACAACAAATAAATTAAAAATTAAAGGGGGCAGAACCCTACATGGGCGAGTCCGACTCGCACTTGGTCGGTTTTTTATTGTTACCTACTAACAGAACGGAGAGGTTTGGTAGGAGAAAAGGGAGGCGTTTGTCTAGCAATGAGACACTCAAAGAGGCTATCAAAAAAAAAAATCCCTACCAACATAAAATTATCCGGTTGTTTCATTAACCGATTTTCTTGTCACACCCCCAGTCCCAACACTATTCGGTGTGCAAACACAACATTAACTCACACAATAGCCAGCCAGACCTATTTTATTTCACTACCCGCTTGTAGTTCATTTAAAACCGGATCAGGGCGACCATGATGTATGAAATGTGCAACTGTCCTGGTTATTAATGGGCAGGATTTAGAAGTGACGTTGTATAACGGCTTGGTCCTTTTTGGGTAGAAAGAATTATGGGTATGGTTTAACGTGTCTAGTTTATCCGGCGTTTTAAGCATTATTTTTTATTTTAAAGATTAAAAAGACCGTTTTTTAAAAAAAACATTGGTTTTATCAAATAATCATTAAGAAACACGTATAATGGTTGCCATTAAAAGGAATTGACGAATTCTGATTTGGTTTTAAACCCTTCCGTTGTTCAATACCTAGATGCTAGAAAGCTCTTTGGTTGCGTGGTATACTTGCACAAAAAAAAAACTTTTTATCTCAGCTGTCACTCATATAACGATCTTTTATTATTATATTTTCTCTAATAAATATACACAGTAAATATGTACAAGGAAAAGGACTAAATCGAGACTAATTAAAAAACTAAGTACCTCAGATCTAAAACGACGACAATAGGACCCTTTTTTTTTTTTTTTTTTTTTTAACGTGGTAAAATCATCAAATGAGTCCTCCCACCCAGGGCAGAGCGGGAGGGACTGTCAGACTTGTACTGACTAAAATCCACGGTGTCCTTCAGTAGCCCTTTATGTTCCAGGGTCACGGTAATTCTATGAGTCCCGCGACCCCGGCAGGCTTTGGCCCTCTAGAGGGGGGCCCCGTCATTATGCTGACACTCTTTGAGGCGCGCGTGGAACACAACGCGCCGTCGACCCGGGCATGGTCCATGGTCGGACAGCGAGTCGCCCATTACTCGCCGCCCGCATGCCCGCGCCTACGGTGGCCGGAGATCGTCTGCCGACGTCCGGCGCCGTGGGCGTCTACCACTGCGGCTGGTGTGGAGGGAGGACGCTGTCCTCTCCCTCACGCGGCCCGCCTCCTCCTTCGCGAGCATGACTGCTTCGCAGAAGGAGGCGACCGCTTCCCACTCCGTCTCGCCCCGCAGCATGGCCTCGACCAATGCCGGGCGCGAGAGGGCTCCGCCTATCGCCGCCGTGAGGACACGGCGGTGCTCTGCCCAAGCGGAGCAGTCCTGCACCGTATGCTCCACCGTGTCCTCCGGGCGGTCCTCGCAGTGGTGACACCCAGGCGTTTCCTCCTTCCCCATATGACACAGGTACCTCCCGAAACTTCCGTGTCCGGTGAGGACCTGCGTCACGCGGTAGGTCAAGACGCCGTGACGCCTATCCAGCCACTCCTCAAAGAGGGGTCTTACCGCCGCGATTGCGGCGTGCCCGGACCTCGGTTGCGACAGTCGTTCCCTCCATACTGCCCTGAGATCGCGCTGGAGCTCTTCCCGCCGCGCCTCGACTTGTCGAGGTAGCAGGGATTCGCCCCGGCGCTGCGCCTCCACGCGCCACTCATAGAGGCGCTGGAGGGCAGTCGCCTCCAGATTCCAGGGCAGCAATCCGGCAAGGAGGTTGGCCGATTCGCCGGCGATCGTACGGTATCCTCGGATCATCCGGATAGCCATGACCCTCTGGCATGCGACCAGCTTCAGTGGTCGCGTCCGAATGCTCAGGGCCCACACGGGGGCCCCGTAGAGGGCCATGGACCGCACGACACCGGCGTACAGCCTCCGGCAGGAGGCGTTTGGCCCGCTGAGATTGGGCAGGAGTCGCCTGAGGGCGGCTGCTGTCCGGTTCAGCTTTGGGGCCAAACGCAGGAAATGCTCCTTGAAGTTCCACCGGCTGTCGAGGACGAGTCCCAGGTACTTCATCGTTCTCCCGACGCCGATGCGAACCCCTCCCACCGTTATGTGGGACTCAGACCGTGGCGCGTTCAGACGGCCATGAAAACACATGGCCTCTGTTTTGTGCAGCGCCACTTCGAGTCCCAACTGCCGGATCCTTCCAACGACTGTCGCAACCGCTTGCGTCGCCAGGTCAGCCGCTGCCTGGTGCGACTCTCCCTCCGCCAGGACGAGCGTGTCGTCGGCGTAACATATTACGCCGACGCCGTCAGGGAGGTCGCCGCGCAGCACCCAGTCGTAACCGATGTTCCACAGGAGCGGCCCCAAGACCGATCCCTGTGGAACACCGCACGACATCTCTCGCCGGTTCCATTCTCCCTGGTGACCGGGGTAGATGACGGCTCTGTCCGTCAGGTAGTCCTCGACTGTGCGACGGAGGCAGGTCGGCACCCGGTGATACCGGAGTGCCTCCCTGATGCAACTCCAGGGCAGGGTGTTAAAGGCATTGGTGATGTCCAAAGACACCGCCAAGACGACCCTGCCCCGGGATACCGCAGCTCCCGTCGTGAGGGCTCTCACGCGCATGATGGCGTCCACCGTCGAGCGCCCCCTGCGGAAGCCAAACTGGCTCTCCGCAAGGTCCGGACCCACCCGATTCAGGTGCCCGACGAGGCGGTCTGCAATGACTCTTTCAAAGAGCTTGCCCACCTCGTCGAGCAGCACGATGGGCCGGAATGCGGACGGAGAGTCCGCAGGGCGCCCGGGCTTTTGGATGAGGACCAGTTTCCCCGTCTTCCAACGAAGCGGGAACCGGCCCCTCTCCAAGCACTCGCTAAAGAGCCCCCCCAGTCGAGGCCCGAGAGTCCCCGAGGCCAGAACCCAGGCTTTCCCTGGCAGGCCGTCGGGTCCTGGGGCGGTGTTTTTGGCTTTGAGCCGTTGTACCGCCACTCTCAGGTCTACCTCGGTCACCTCTGGAGCGTCGTAGACGTCGTCGTCGCTGTGGTCCGCGTTTGCGCCAGCTTCATCGCCAGGCACCGTCGAAGGCGGAGCCATGGGCGGGGGAGTATGCTCCCCTCGCGATGGGAACAGGGCGCTCACCACGTCCTCCACGAACTGAGGCCGGAGACTCTGCGTCAACGGGGGAGCCCAGGGCCGGAACTTTTCTCGCACCCACTTGTAGGGACGGCCCCATGGGTCCCCGTCCAGAGTCCCCAGCATCTCCTTACGGGCCAGTTCCTTGGCCCGCCAGATCTCGTCGCGGAGGACGGTCTTCGCTGCCCTGTAGCCCTCGTACAGCTCCGCCTCTACAGTCACCGCATCCGGAGGTCGGGTGCGGCGCCTGCGGAACCTGGAGTACCGGCGTCGCGCGGCAACGCACGCCTCGCGCAGCGCTGCTAGCTCGCGCGACCACCAGTACAGCTGACGCCGGGCGCGTCCTTGCCGGACCCGGGGCATGGCCACGTCACAGATCTCCGACATGGCCTCCCGGAACCACTCCGCCTCGTCGTTGCTGTCGGCAGGCCTGTCCGGTGGTGACACCCAGGCCTGCACGATTGAGGCTTCCAGGAATAGCTCCCGGTCCAGCTGCTTCAGCGCCCATCGCGGACCACTTGGGTTCCGTCGGACCGGCGCGTCTGGGGTCTGGGCGGAGACGTCGAACCGGATATACCGGTGATCAGAATAGGTCTCCACCTCCTCCACAACGCGCCAGTCAGTGACGCGCGGTGACAGGCCAGAGGTGGCGAACGTAACGTCCACCACCGACTCGCCATTCCACCGCACGCACGTGGGGACGGAACCCCGGTTCTCGATTACCAGGCCCTGCGCCAGGGCCCAGTTTTCGAGCATCCTGCCCCGCATATGGTCCGTGTACCGGGAACCCCAAGCCACATTCTTGGCGTTGAAGTCCCCGAGGACGAGCACGGGGAGGGAACCGAAATCGACAACGACGTCTCCCAGCTCCGATAAGGAGTCCTGGAACTCGGCGAGAGTTCGGCTCGGGGAGAAATAAACGCCTACCACGGCAATCTCCCCGAACCGTGCCGCGACGATCCCGCGCCCTCTCTTGACGAGATCAAGGGGCGGGGTACCGGCGGCGGCCGACGAGATGAGGGTCACCGAACCGTCCAGGTCCGCCACCCAGTCATTTCTGGGCACGACAAAGTACGGCTCGGCGACCACGGCGACGTTGATCAACCACTGCGCCACGCTCTGGAGCAAGAGATCCTGAGCAGCGGCGCAGTGGTTGATATTCGCCTGGAGGAAGCGCATTGGGGCCATTAATCGGAGTCCATTGCAGCCTCCTCCAGGGCCCCTCGCGGGGGTACAGCCACGGCGGCGGCGGCGGCGGCAGTGGCGGCGGCGGCGGCGGGAGTGGCGGTGACAGTGGTGGCAGAGGGCCTACCTCTGTGCCTGTTTTTGGCGGGTGGGGCGCAGGACCTGCCCCCGGCCCGGTGATCGGCCGGCTTTCCAGCCGCTGCACATACGAAGCAGTGCGGCGGGGCAGTGCACGAGCCGGCCTTGTGACCGGGCTGACCGCAGCGGAAGCACCTATCGCTGCGGTCCACCTCCGAGGTGCAATCGCATGCCGCGTGGTTGCCCACTTGGCAGCGGAAGCACCTCAGGGGTCTGGGCTCCAGGACTTTCACCTGCGCAGACACCCACCCAACTAGGAGCCTTCGGCCCTCCTGTATCTTTTTGGCCGCCGACACGGGGCAGCCGACCGTGATGGTCTGCAGCCCCGCGAAGTCAGGACGCAGGGCGCCCGCCCTCACCTGGTCGGGAGGGCACCCCCCAGTCCTGGCAACGGCGGTCACCACGTCCTCGACCGTCACGGAATCATCCAGACCCAGTATGCGCACGTCTGCGCGCTTGGTGGGTCTGGAGACTCGGGCCTCCTCCGCGTTTAAGGACGCTCTGAGCCGTTCGGCTAGAGCGTCAGCGGTAGGGCCACTGGACGCGCCGGGGACCTCCAGCATCCGAGCCCCGGTTGCAGTGACCCGGTAACGGAGGCCCCCGGCGATGCCGAGCTCCGTGAGGTCTACCGCCTCCCGCACCTTCGCGAGCACGTCGCGGTACGACACGCCCCTCTTGACCGCGTCCGGCTGTAGTGTGATCACTACAGCCGCGGTCTTTGGGGCGCTGAGCCTAGCCGCGACGCCACGCTCCTTTTGCCGGCGCTTTCGCTCCCGCTTCCTTGCCTTTTTGGCCGCCCTTTGCTCCCTCGCCCTCTCTCCGGCCACCTGCCACCCGGTCTCGGCCACGGAAGGCTCTGCGGGCGGGGGGGGTGGCGGTGGCGGCCGTCTCGCGGCTGGCGCTGGCACGTTCGCCGCCCTTCCATTCTTTTGGGCCGCCGCCTTGCCCTGCTTTAGGGCCGCCGCCTTCCTAAGCGGAGCCGGTTTCACTGAAGCCGGCTTTGCGGGGGCTGACGTGACCCTGCCGGAGGGATGGCTGGACGGCCCCGGTGCCGAGGCCGCAGCAGCCGCATACGTGGCCGCCTTCGGGCCCGGGGGCGCCTTGTTTGCCGCCAGGGGGGGGCGCAGGACAATGCCCTCCAGGACGGAGAACCGCGCCTGGAAGGCAGCCAGCTCCTGCCGAACCAGGTTCAGGACCTGGTTCTCCACCGGCAAGGGCTGGCTTGGTCGCTGCTGGCCCCCATTTTGGGGCGCCTCGCGAGAGCCGGACTCGCGCAGACCGGCCAGATCTGCTCGGAGCTTCCTGTTCTTCTCTTGAAGAAGCTCCATGGCGGCCGTCAGTCGAGTGACCTCTGCCCGCAGTTTGGCCACGTCGTCTGGCGGGGGCCCCACATATCTGGCCTCCGCTGCCGCCATGATGGAGGCGACCGCTGCGGGGACAATAGGACCCTTGGGTAATGAAACTTATCTAATTATCTTTTCTTGGATTTGAAGTTTCTTTTCTTTTAAAAAAAGCTTTCCCCACCCTAGGAATTTTTCCTATATCGTGAGTGCGTTAACAACCATTTAAACTCACTAGCTAGATGAATAGATAGTAAGTACCTACTAACTACCTCTTTAACAAACCTTTTTGTTGGACTTTGAAATGAAAAAAAATTATACTGTCACTTACGGGATATCTTACGGAAGATATCCCGTAAGTGACAGTATAAGTTTAGTTGTAAACCGTGAAAGCTTAAAACAGTGTTAGAAATGAAAATGACAGTACGTGACCATTTTTTTGTCAATAGAAATAATTTTCACACAAAAAAATAACGATCATGGTCCACCCACTCACGACACAAGTACCTACAATTAATTTCGCGTAACACTGTGAAATATTTTAAAATTAATTATGAACTTGCTCTGGGCGAAACAGATTGTTAACACTTCAGTACAATGTCCTTTGTGCTTGCTTACTTATGTACTTTTGTACCGGTTGACTGGATACACGTGGGATGTATTGTTATGTAGAAAGATTTGCAATACTTACTAGATCGTTGTTCCTACTCAGATCGATCTTTAGGTTAATGCCGAGCTTGCCTAGTTTGGTCTGTGGATGACTGACCACCCATTACATATCGAGTTTCCTTCGTGCCTCGGAAATCACGTTAAGCCGTTGGTCAAGGCTGTCATTTGTAGATCATTGACAGTCGTTACAGGTAGTCAGTGGCCCAAAAAGTCTGACAACCAGTAATAACTACTGGTATTCAGCTGCATCCGCTTAGACTGGAAGCTGACCCTAACATAGTTGGGAAAATTCTAGGCAGATGATGAGTAGAACCACATTTCGCCTGTTATGTTTAAATCCTATGTATTAAGGGGCGAGCCTATTGCCATCAACTGGAAACAAATCCAGACTCTGCGGCTGCTACTTAAACATTCCTGGATAAACCTTATAATACTTTGCCTGACCTGGTAATCGAACCCAAAACCTCATGCTAGCAGTCGCGCTCGCGACCACTAGACTAAAGAGGCAGTCTTATAATTCCTTACGTTGACTTACGATACAGTGCATTTGTCTTCTCCGAGCCATAAAAAGGCAATCTAATTCGGTTCAATAGTAGCTACGTGACTAGAATTAAACAAGTGGTCACGATTTCTGTTCTCGGGCGAGTTAAAAAAGTTAATTAACTTACTTACTGCCTTTTCTAGTTGACTGAAATGCAAGTTTAATATTGCATTGTAGAAGAATGTTGATAGGGAATCTTAGTGACGTAATAGGTATACGGTGCTGCCTGAAGGATTAGGCAAAGCTGATTAGTGACCTAATAAGTTGTTTGTATGCCCAAGTGGCAGATCATGAAATGAACATATTATATAATTATGTAATGAACACCTGCATGTTACCCATGTATCACAAATAAAAAAAGATTAGATTTGAAGTTGTTCAGTTTCATGGTCTGAGATACCACAAGAGAAAGCTTGTATTTACTATGGTACACCATGTAAAGTACACGCATATTTCGCCTGTAATGTTTAAATCCTATTTCGCCCCTAGGCGAGCCTATTGCCATCAACAAAGCACTAATCCAAATTCTATGCTCAACCCAATTGCAGTTTGACTGACCGTCTGACTGACAAAACATGATAACCTTATTAAATTGTGCAAAAGTTGTTCAAAATCCAGTCCAACGTTTTTTTCAGGCCTTTATCAAACCATTTCTCCCAAAACATTAAATATTGTGTAGATTTTTTTGGAATTAATGTATCCAATTAGTTGTTCTTGACAAGCTAACAAAAACGAAGATTAGAACCAAAACGGTAATTAGGCCTGTTTTAAGATTAAAACTTTTTGTTTCACAAAGGCTTTTACTTTATGAAGGGCCAAGGATTTAGTTGCACGGTTCCAAGAACTGTCCTCTGGAGTAGACCTAGCAAGACAGTTAATTAATACTTTTTTTTATTTTTTTTTTTTCGGGTGGTAAATCATCAAATAACCCCCCCTCCCCCCCACTCTGGGCGGAGCGGAAGGGAGTGTCAGACTTGTACTGACTAAAACCCATCCATGTTCCTTCTTTGCCCTTTGTGTTCCAGGGCCACAGTATCTCTTTCGAACAGTCCCGCAGCCCTGGCAGAAGTGTTAATGAATACTTCAGGCACTAACTTGGAATTACAAATATATCAAAACACAAGTCATTTCTTCTCCCAAATATTACCTCACAGATCAAAGACTACTTCAGCGGTTTCACTCTCGTTCTAGGAAAAGGAGATCGGGCGGAAGCGGTCCAAGTAGCGTCGGTGAACTAGACCTATATTTTCTTGAAGCTGATGTCAAGAGCATCATTTTTTGTTACGGCGTCAAAAAAATTCCTCTATGGAGAAAAAAGTTATTGATCATTTAAAATGAACTATGTAATCAACGATGGCATTAATTACAAACAGCGTCGGTGATTAAGACATACATCATTTTAAAGCTTGTTAGAAGGCGGTTATTCTTTGTTAAGAACATAAGCAAATCAGCGCCGGGACAAAAAAGTTATAGAACATTATGTATAATACAAATAACAAAATCTTCTAATTCAAGAGATACAAGGAGCGTCGGTGATTCAGACTTACATCGTTTTACAGCTTGTTAAAAGAGGGTATTTCTTTGTTAAGAACATAAGCAATTCGGCGCCGGGAGAAAAAAGTTAAACGCCATAATGCACAATTAGTGAAAACAAAATCTCCTAATTCAAGAGATACAATGAGCGTCGGTGATTCAGACACATATCATTTTAAAGCTTGTAAGAAGAGGGTTATTCCTTGTTAAGAACATAAGCAATTCGGCGCCAGGAGAAAAAAGTTATAGACCATTATGTATAATACAGAAAACAAAATCTTCTAATTCAAGAGATGCAAGGAGCGTCGGTGATTCAGACTTACATCGTTTTATAGCTTGTTAAAAGAGGGTATTTCTTTGTTAAGAACATAAGCAATTCGGCGCCGGGAGAAAAAAGTTAAACGCCATAATGCACAATTAGTGAAAACAAAATCTCCTAATTCAAGACATACAAGGAGCGTCGGTGATACAGACACATATCATTTTAAAGCTTGTAAGAAGAGGGTTATTCCTTGTTAAGAACATAAGCAATTCGGCGCCGGGAGAAAAAAGTTATAGACCATTATGTATAATACAGAAAACAAAATCTTCTAATTCAAGAGATGCAAGGAGCGTCGGTGATTCAGACTTACATCGTTTTATAGCTTGTTAAAAGAGGGTATTTCTTTGTTAAGAACATAAGCAATTCGGCGCCGGGAGAAAAAAGTTAAACGCCATAATGCACAATTAGTGAAAACAAAATCTCCTAATTCAAGAGATACAAGGAGCGTCGGTGATTCAGACACATATCATTTTAAAGCTTGTAAGAAGAGGGTTATTCCTTGTTAAGAACATAAGCAATTCGGCGCCGGGAGAAAAAAGTTATAGACCATTATGTATAATACAGAAAACAAAATCTTCTAATTCAAGAGATACAAGGAGCGTCGGTGATTCAGACACATATCATTTAAAGCTTGTAAGAAGAGGGTTATTCCTTGTTAAGAACATAAGCAATTCGGCGTCGGGAGAAAAAAGTTATAGACCATTATGTATAATACAGATAACAAAATCTTCTAATTCAAGAGATGCAAGGAGCGTCGGTGAATTAGACTTACATCGTTTTATAGCTTGTTAAAAGAGGGTATTTCTTTGTTAAGAATATAAGCAATTTGGCGCCGGGAGAAAAAAGTTAAACGCCATAATGCACAATTAGAGAAAACAAAATCTCCTAATTCAAGAGATACAAGGAGCGTCGGTGATTCAGACACATATCATTTTAAAGCTTGTTAGAAGAGGGTTATTCTTTGTTAAGAACATAAGCAATTCGGCGCCGGGAGAAAAAAGTTAAACGCCATAATGCACAATTAGTGAAAACAAAATCTCCTAATTCAAGAGATACAAGGAGCGTCGGTGATTCAGACATATATCATTTTAAAGCTTGTAAGAAGAGGGTTATTCCTTGTTAAGAACATAAGCAATTCGGCGCCGGGAGAAAAAAGTTAAACGCCATAATGCACAATTAGTGAAAACAAAATCTCCTAATTCAAGAGATACAAGGAGCGTCGGTGATTCAGACACATATCATTGTGTTTGCTGTGTCAAGATTTAGTAAACGGTTCGCTTTTATCATATAACAACTAATGCGACCAACTGTGAACTTTGGCAAACGATAAAGCATGTCTGCTTACCCCTCTAAGGATATAGCCGTGAAGATTTTGTCTTCAGGACTTAGCAAACAGATCGTTTTCAACTCATTATAACGAATGCGACCGACGGTGAAGTTTGGCAAACGATAAATCATGTCTGCTTATCCCTCTAAGGATATAGTCGTGAAGATTTTGTCTCTAGGACTTAGCAAACAGATCGTTTTCAACTCATAATAACTACTGTGAACTTTGGCAAACGATGAAGCATGTCTGCTTACCCCTCTAAGGATATAGTCGTGAAGATTTTGTCTTCAGGACTTAGCAAACAGATCGTTTTCAACTCATTATAACGAATGCGACCGACGGTGAACTTTGGCAAACGATGACGCATGTCTGCTTACCCCTCTAAGGATTATATTCGTGAAGATTTTGTCTCCAGGACTTAGCAAACAGATTGTTTTCAACTCATTATAACGAATGCGACCGACGGTGAAGTTTGGCAAACGATAAATCATGTCTGCTTATCCCTCTAAGGATATAGTCGTGAAGATTTTGTCTCTAGGACTTAGCAAACAGATCGTTTTCAACTCATAATAACTACTGTGAACTTTGGCAAACGATGAAGCATGTCTGCTTACCCCTCTAAGGATATAGTCGTGAAGATTTTGTCTTCAGGACTTAGCAAACAGATAGTTTTCAACTCATTATAACGAATGCGACCGACGGTGAACTTTGGAAAACGATGAAGCATGTCTGCTTACCCCTCTAAGGATTATATTCGTGAAGATTTTGTCTCCAGGACTTAGCAAACAGATTGTTGTCAACTCATTATAACGAATGCGACCAACTGTGAACTTTGGCAAACGATGAAGCATGTCTGCTTACCACTCTAAGGATATAGTCGTGAAGATTTTGTCTCCAGGACTTGGCAAACAGATCGTTTTCAACTCATAATAACTACTGTGAACTTTGGCAAACGATAAAGCATGTCTGCTTACCCCTCTAAGGACATAGTCGTGAAGATTTTGTATTCAGGACTTAGCAAACAGATAGTTTTCAACTCATAATAACGAATGCGACCAACTGTGAACTTTGGCAAACGATGAAGCATGTCTGCTTACCACTCTAAGGATATAGTCGTGAAGATTTTGTCTCCAGGACTTGGCAAACAGATCGTTTTCAACTCATAATAACTACTGTGAACTTTGGCAAACGATAAAGCATGTCTGCTTACCCCTCTAAGGATTATAGTCGTGAAGATTTTGTCTCCAGGACTTGGCAAACAGATCGTTTTCAACTCATAATAACGAATGCGACCAACTGTGAACTTTGGCAAACGATGAAGCATGTCTGCTTACCACTCTAAGGATATAGTCGTGAAGATTTTGTCTCCAGGACTTGGCAAACAGATCGTTTTCAACTCATAATAACTACTGTGAACTTTGGCAAACGATAAAGCATGTCTGCTTACCCCTCTAAGGATTATAGTCGTGAAGATTTTGTCTCCAGGACTTGGCAAACAGATCGTTTTCAACTCATAATAACTACTGCGAACTTTGGCAAACGATGAAGCATGTCTGCTTACCCCTCTAAGGATATAGTCGTGAAGATTTTGTCTTCAGGACTTAGTAAACAGATCGTTTTCAACTCATAATAACTAATGCACACAACTGTGAACTTTGGCAAACGATGAAGCATGTGCTTACCCTCTAAGGATTATAGTCGTGAAGGTTACGGTTATGAAGTGATGAGGGCTTCATACTGCCCATACTGATAAATATGGCTTGTACATAATAATCTACCTTGTATGGCTTTTTAATAAAATGAAGAATTCGATTTACTAAAAGTACTTTTTATAGCGTTTTTTTTTAAGCGATTTCCATGAGCTTTGGTAATTGAAAAGCATCAAACACAACAAGTGATTTGAGAATCCAAGAATCAACAAAGCTTCTTGGACCAAAGTCTATAGAAGTTTGCCCGATCTCCTTTGCTTATGAACCTGATAAGACCTATGTGTGTGCAAAATATCATCAAAATCAGTTTAGTCATTAACGTTTGATGGAGTAACAAACATTCAAAAATCTTCTCCCATTTTTGCTCGCATCAAATCATCATCTGCCTAGCCTTTTCCCAACTTTTTTGGTGTCGGCTTCCAGTCTTACCGGATGCAGCTGATTACCAGTATTTAACATGGAGCGACTGCCCATCTGACCTCCACAACCCAATTAGTACTGGGTAATACGATACCCCTTGGTAAGACTGGTTGTCTGACTTTCGGGTCACTGACTACCTGTAACGACTGTCAAAAATCTACAAATGACAGCCGGGACCAACGGCTTAACGTGCTATCCGAGGCACGTAGGAAACTTGGTATGTAATGATGGACAGTCATCCACAGACCGACCTTGGCAAGCGCGGCTTAACCTTGAAGATTGACCCGTGCGGCTGTTATTATTTAGCTACGACCTCCTCACAATTCCTATCAAATATTGCAACTAAATACAAACATTCCACGAATACTAAATGAAACTTAAACCAACAACTACGGATTAACCCAATCACTGAATTTCAGTGTAACTCGTTCACTTTAGCTCCCAAAACCGATATACTGGTACGGTTAGTACTAAGAACTAAGTACTAACAGCAATGCCAGGGGATCAAGCTCGATAATTGGCTTTTACTTAACCACTCGATACAAAGTTGTGGTCGCTAAGCGCTCTGATCACCAATAACAGGTGGAGATCTCCGCGGGGAAGATTGAATGGTTATGTAATGTTAGGGTTGAACAGAGATGTGGTATGGAAATGAAATGATCGTATTGGTGGATTTTGTCCAGGACCTCTCCGCTGTGTGTCATTGTCATATTGGAAAAGCTTAAACCTTCTTTTTCAATTTAAAGTGCAAAGTACAAGAGTTGTATCATCGGACGAGCAGAGATACGGCGAAGCGTCATCGGTATTTGGTTGAAGTACCACGAACCCGATCAAAGAGCTATGCTTCCACAATAATCAATAATCTTTATTACACAAGAAAGTGGTTACAAAATTTTGTGAAGTCCTTGACTCCCGTGCTTGGTGATAGAGGTGTTACAGGAGCCAGTGTCCTCTCCCAAGAAGGGATATTACAAAATCTTATGCAATAAGATTAACAAAAAAAAATAAATAAAAATAAAACTATAGAACAATAAAAGATAAATTAAAAGCTTTTCAAAGAAACCTGTAGTTAGAGAGTGCTGTTTTTTTCTGTGTGTGAACGCGCGTGTGTGTGTGTGTGTATGTATGTGTTTGTGGGTGGCTGAGTGTGAATTGAATGATCATCATTTTCAGTAATCGCGAGTGAGATGCGAAATTGAGAGTCTGTCATATGTTAACATTAATGTAACGAAATGGTGTTACATTTATCGTGTGAACTGCCAGTCTATGGAATTCACTGTCGGCTTCTCTGTTTCCCGACCATTATAATCTGGATCTCTTCAAAGTTTGAGTGAATCGGTGTCTTCTAGGCAACCATGCTCCACACTAGGCCCATCGCTTCACATCAGGTGAGGTGAGTTGCGGCCAAACGCAAACCTATTAAGTATTTTTAAAAAACAGCCAAGTAGTAGGGAGCCCCCTTTAATTTTTTTTTTTTTTTTTTTTCTTTCGGCTGATATGATGATGATGATTTTTTGTTGTTATAGCGGTAACAGAAGTACACATTATGTGAAAATTTCAACTGTCTGCCTATTACGGATCATGAGATACAGCCCGCTGACAGACAGACGGACGGACGGACGGTCAGCGGAGGCTTAGTAATAGAGTCCCGTTGGAGTACGGAACCCAACAAAAACCTAAAAATTAAAGTTATATAGTAGCCTCTTCATCATCATCTTGCCATAAGCTCCATCAAGCGGCCTTCACAAGGTCTTCAGATTACTCTTCGGGTTTGGTCTTCCGGCAGCTGACGTTTTGATCCTGCGAAAACAATATTTTACGATACATAGACGTGACATTTCACGCCTGTAATCCCCGAACGGGTTAGGCAGAGGTGTACTCATTAGTAGACCCACATATCTGGAGACATTCCTGAAATATGCACGAGTAAAACTGTAAACATAAAATCTGACCATTTTGCCTGCAAATATTTAGTAGTAGACCGCTATCACTTAATCACGACGCGTATGTTAAAACATAGACCAAAAAATATAGAGGGAATATAAAATTTTCAATTACGTAGAAGTAATTAAATAAAAATACGCATGCATGCCATGAAATCCTACTGAAATATTAACTACTGCGAACTGCAGACTAAATATTCAAAGGGACCGAATAGTACAAAAAAATTGGGAAAATATGCGTTGTATGTTATTGAATGTTTCAAATGAATGCAAATGAAAGGCAATAGATGTATGAGTTAGGCTTTACATAGACGCGTGTATTTTTTTCATTTCATTTCTTTTATCAATAGTAAATAACTGTTAGTACATAACTGCTCGTTTACGAGTTTATTAAATGAGTTATTTTTAATTGTTGCACCTACACATGCCTACAACTGTTATCATTATAAATACCTTATGGCAAATTCCTGTGATTTTCTGTCTAAAGCATTTTTACTAATATAAATGCCTGACTGGAACGGAACATTACTGCGAAACATGTTGTTTAACAAATATTTTTTTTGTTATTCTTATTTAAATCAGAATGAAATGAAAATCTCTCTACCATCCAGAATGTTTGGAAGACGGACCGACCCAATTGTTGTAGGAGTAGGGGGAGAGCCATATCCTAGTTTTTACCCACAGAACCTGTCTTAAACACACATTATTTTCTTTATTTCGCGAATTGAGACCGCAAATTCATCAAAACTTTTTTGTTTGAAGCTCTATTAGTACGCAGTCGTAGTCGCAATAATGGTGCTTTCAACATGTACATGTTTCCTAACAAATCATTTATATGCTTCGAAAATTTTAAAATTAATTAAAGTTTTTTTTATTCTATTTAAATAGCATTATTTTTTTTTAAATTACAATTATTTTGATGCAGCTCCACGCTGAATTATAATTGTATGTGTCTGTAACCTACTAACACTAGAAGTTAAATAAAATTGTTACTAACCCTATGGACTCCGGTCTGAAATAAAAAAACTCTTTTCTATTCTATTCTATTTTTCCCAGCTGACAAATGACACCCATTGTGGGTGTGACACCCATTGGGGGTGTCATTTGTCATTTTGCCTTTAAAAATTGTATCGGTCCTTCTACCAACATCTATTAAAAACGTAATCCTGTTTGGAATGCTGAAATACAAACTAGTCAATGGCCGAACGGTAAGTCTGACAACCAGTTTTATCAAGAGTTATCGTATAACGTTGTGGAGGTCAGATAGGCAGTCGCTCCATGTAAAATACTGGTATTCAGCTGCATCCGGTTAGACTGGAAGCCGACGCCAACATAGTTGTAGCAAAACGCTAGAGAGATGATGATGAATGCTGAAATTCAAAGAATCTAATATAGTTTGTAGCAATTAAAATGATATTTAATGACTATGGTAATTTGACGTTGGCGCAGTGGCTGAGCGATTGCCTGCTGCGCTGTATGTCGCAGGTTCGATCCCCGCACGGAACAAATATTTGTATGACCTACAGGTAGTTGTTCCGGGTCTGGCTGTTTGTGTTTGTGAGTTTAAATGTTTGTAAACGCACCCACGATACAGGAGAAATTCCAAATGTGGGGCAACACTTTAATAAAAAAAGACTTGTCGTACTAATACAATAAATTACTTATAGTGTATTAAACCAATGCCTAAAATGTATCCAAATCAAAATTTAATTAAGGTACTTAATCCATTTAACGACACACTTTCACATAATTTTCTAATTTCGATGCAGATACATAAATTAACGATTTAAAGTCAGCAGGCACAACCCTGATCTCAGATCAAATGCTAGTACCTAGTTGAAGTTAAATTGATCAATTAAAACTTGTGCGCAACGTCGTAAAGATAACTTTGAAGTCGTTTCAAATGATCGCACTATCTCCTGCTGTTTTTTTAAAGTCGTTTTTATTGCTTACCAATAAAACTATGGATCATCGATTGTAGTGTAGATCAGGGATTTTTTTTTAATTTTATTTTAACACTGTATTTGTAAATATTTTTTTGTATTATGCTTTTAAACAATACTTCTGTACATAGTAATATATTTTGAAATAGTTTTAAATATACTGTTTCAAGCTTTCACGGTTTACAACTAAACTTATACTGTCACTTACGGGATATCTTCCGTGATTGTTCATTATTTTGAGCTTCACCTCACACACCCACACCACCACCACACCCACCCATTCCTCACTTGTCTTCTTCTCTCTTTATTCATTCACTTGGATAAAGAAAATTATAAAGGGTCAAAATATATTAAGGTAGAGAAACTCTACAGAAAGATAACAAATTTTAATACTTCAGGTAACTTCCCTCCTCCCAAAAATATCATCAAATCCTTCTGTTAGTTGGTTTTAAAGTGTTATGATAGCGATACTCTTACGTTAGCGGAGTTTCGCTAGCTATTTTAAAGTAACCTTGTATAATCGATGATTCGTTTTTATTAGGGTGCGTCCACATCTGGCGAATGTGCCGCGAATGTGCAGCTCGCGAGCCGTTTGCGAGCTGCCCGCGAGCTGCGCACGTGCGGTTACAGCCTATATTTGGTGCGCCGCTCTAGTGCAACCCTAGCAAGACTCGAGTGGGGCGCGCGTGCAGCGCGCGCGCTGCTCATGCGCAAATACGCGTAAACTTGAGCCTCAGTAGTAAATTTGTTTGAATTTATGAGGTGCATCGCGGCCGGCACGCGCGCATCTCCTGCGCCGCTCGAGTACGGCGCGTAGAAAGCGCGCGAGCAGCGCGCGGACGGCGCAGGGGCTGCGTACGAACATAAAATGCACGCGCGCAGTTCGCAAACGGCTCGTGAGCTGCACATTTGCGGCACATTCGCCAGATGTGGACGCTCCCTTAAATATTTGACCTTGACCTTATTTGTTTAAATCCTTTCAAGCACACAAGTGTTTAGAAGTAGATTCAATTCCATAGGCATTACATAATAGTCAAACTTTGGGTGATTCAGAGACAATTGATCATTCATTTTTCATTTAATTAATTCAATAACAAATTTTACATTGTTACATATAAAAAATATTGTTAAATAGCAGAAAAAAAAACATACATAAATTGATTCAAATTCAAATTTAAATTCATTTATTGCAAATATGGGTAGTTATTAAATACAGGTGGGTTTTTGAAGAACAGGAAAGTTGTTAGTGTCACCATATTCTGCACTAGGCATGCAACATTTAGTTCGGAACGTGGTTAGTCCCTAAATTAAAAATTTAAATACATTAAAGTTCAAAATTACTTGTTTACAATTTGACTAATAACAAACAGAAAAACACACCATTACTATCACAAATTAAATAATAAAAAACCAATAATAAAACAATGTCAGCATAATAAATTCATTAAAATATTTAAAAACATGTCATATAAAATAATAAATAATCAACAATGTTCAAAAACATAAATAAATAAAAGATCATAACTACAATTTAAATTCAAATTCATCAAACGTCAAATCACTATCACAAATTCAATTACAAAAAAAAAAAAACAATAATAAAACAATGTCAGCATTAGAATATTTAATTAAAAACATGTCACATAAAGTAATAAATAATCAATAATGTTCAAAAAAAAAAAAATCATACAATTTAAACTCAAATTCATCAAACGTTACATTTACATAGCCGTGTCCTCACGGCGGCGATAGGCGGAGACCTCTCGCGCCCGGCATTGGTCGAGGCCATGCTGCGGGGCGAGACGGAGTGGGAAGCGGTCGCCTCCTTCTGCGAAGCAGTCATGCTCGCGAAGGAGGAGGCGGGCCGCGTGAGGGAGAGGACAGCGTCCTCCCTCCAACCCAGCCGCAGTGGTAGACGCCGACGGCGCCGGACGTCGGCAGACGATCTCCGGCCACCGTAGGCGCGGGCTTGCGGGCGGCGAGTAATGGGCGACTCGCTGTCCGACCATGGACCATGCCCGGGTCGACGGCGCGCTGTGTTCCACGCGCGCCTCAAAGAGTGTCAGCATTATGACGGGGCCCACCTCTAGAGGGCCAAAGCCTGCCGGGGTCGCGGGAAATGAGAATTACCGTGACCCTGGATCATAAAGGGCTATTGAAGGACACTGTGGATTTTAGTCAGTACAAGTCTGACAGTTCCTCCCACTCTGCCCTGGGTGGGAGGACTCATTTGATGATTTTACCACGATAATCTTTCCAATAGAAATGCCTTGAGCCGTTCCTTGAATGAGCCTGTGTACAGTATGCTTTTTAGCTCTACCGGTAAATTTATTTAATATTATGACTGCCTGATACTGTGGACTATGCTTCACTATTCCAAGAGCCGGGGTGATTTTGTTAGCAAGGTCTTTTCTACGCGTTTTTTTTGTTACCAGCCTACCCTCGTCTGTTTCATAGTCATAAATATTTTTTTAAAGGTGTTATATTATCAAACCTGCTACCAAATGATTTAAATAGAGTTATCATTTTTTAGGTTACTGTTAAGCAACAGACTTAAATGATGAACTTGATGGGATGAGATTCAGACGAAACGAAAAGAAAAAATTATGAAGAAATCATTGAAACAAGTAAACACAAATAGGAGCGCCAAATAAAAACGTTACGCGTTCAAATTGGATGACTCACTTGAAAAAATAATTTTATCAATATAACAGTTTTATAATTCAATGTGCCATCGACTAATGAATCTTAGACAGCTGAAGTGTGAATGTCAACAAAAATAATTGGACGGCAATACGATAAACAAATGATAAAAGGTAGACTGGTACTTGAAACATTCAAGCGATGTCAAAAACGCAGGACACTAGAATAAAAAAACGCAATAAAAAACATTGTAAAACGTCGAATAGCAGGGATGCTTGGAAAAGTGTTGAGTATTTATAAGTACGTTTCTGACGGGCAAACCATTCCGCGACTATTAAATTTTTAAAATGTTGAGAACTGCTGTGTTTTTGTTCCTGCTAAAGGAATATAGTTGCTATCTTGTTTTGCCTGATTATAATGGGACTCTAGATTTCCCTCCTAGAATTGGGACAGTTGGAGTAAATCCACCGTTTTCAAGATGTGTCATAAATAGTGGGGAACCTCCTAAGTACTATGATTGGAGGAACTTCAAAAAGGTTTCGCCTGTGAAAAATCAAGACCTATGTGCCGCTTGCTGGGCCTTCAGTGTCAACGGTAAAACTTTATTCCTTTTAAAAAAAATCGGTTGTCTGTAAAGTCGGTTTACTGACGATAGTTGACCGTGACAACGTCATAAGAAAATACTGATGGAATGGTTGCATTTTTCAAAAAATGAATGTGCGTTGAGCAATTGTTTTATGGAACGCCTCAGAGCGAGGTAACGCATGTTTTTTCGTGCGTGCAGCCGGCTCCATCGAATTATAAAACGTTGTCACGTCAAAAAATCGCCTGTCATTAATTATTTTATTTTATTTCAACACTATTTCTCAATCAGATTTCAGTGTTTTCGTTCATTTTAAGGAGTTCGTGGTTAATAAATAAAATCCGCATAAGTCGAATTTAAGGCAAAGCATCGCTCCCAAGGTCAGTCGATGGGTGGTGCCTCGCAAAACACGTTATGCCGTTGTTTTCATTTGTGGATCTTTAACCGTCTTTACAGGTAGTCAAGAGCCCGAAAGTCTGATAACCAGCCATCTTAACTTGTACTAACTGGGTTGTAGAGGTCAGATAGGCAGTTGCTCCATGTAAATTACTGGTTTTCAGCCAAATCCGGTTGGACTGGAAGCCGACCCCAACTTAGTTGGGTAAAGGCTAGGCAAATGATGATGATTTTAGTTTGTTTCGTAACTACTTTGTTCTAACTTCTTTGTTTGATATCAGGCTCTATAGAAATACTGCAAAAAAAAACGATTATTTTAAGTTTTTTTATGTGACAGCAAATATTGAAAGTCACCTGCTGATATACCGAGGTGTGACAGAAGATTTGTCGGAGCAATTTCTACTTGATTGTGATGAAGCCCAATCGGGATGTGGTAACGGATCTCTCATCAAAACATTTGCGTGAGTTTGAGTTAACAGCTACAATTATTTATTAACACACATAATACCACACCTTAATATCTTAAAGGCACTGTCAGAAGTGAACTAGATAACGGTGTCTTTGTTTCATCTGACTATTCTGAGCAGAATCAACAAAACAAACTCAGTGGCAACTGTCTCTCTTAAATACCAGACATTGCATTGATCAGATCAAGTGAGGAGCATGCACATTAGCGTCTGAGATGGTCTTTTGAGGACAGAGTCACACAAATTTGAGTGGAGCCATTCAGAGCTTAAATGTATCAGTACTCAAACTTAAGGAGCTCAGATACGACGAACCTTACTATTTAGTTTTATTTCAGGCACATAGTGACGGAATTCGGTGGCGTTCTCCGTACCGAAGATTACGATCCTTATGTTGAAGTTCCCAGGGAATGCAGGTGGAAACGTGACATACGTAATGTACCAGGGTCTTCGCCTGGATACCCTTATGCTCAGCCAGTACCTGTAATTGGATTCCGAAGGGTGAAAGCTGATGAAGAAGTTATGGTTAAACACGTGTGTCAGAATGGTCCGCTGTCTTCTGGTACGTGAAAGAAATATTTGAGAGTAAGATTCTTACTAGACCTAAAAAGTCAGATTCTAAATAAGTGCGATATTAGAATTGTATCCATCAGTTTCTCTATTAGTAGGTACTTAAGCAGAAATACGTAAAGATCAAATAAAATCGACAAGCTAGATATTATTTCAGTCAATGCTGGTCATAATTATTGCATTCCTAAATTATTGCGTTCTAACACACATTAGCGAGAATAAAAACAAATGAATCATTGCTTATTTTGTGACAATGAAAAGAAAAGTAAAAAAAAGGGTGAAGCTTGCAGATTTTATTTTGTGATTTTAGGTATCGTGTAAAATTTATAAATTTGTGGGTATTATCAAATACATAAAATTCGCGCCTTTTCCGTTGGGCAGAAAAATAGGTACTGCAGAACGCCATCGACTACGATCTTTACAAATCCCTGTTGCTTCGATTGCATCCATCGTTGTGTTACGAGCTGTATTATCACACTTCTTATATGAAATTATTTAGAAGCTTTAGGCAAAATGTTTAAATAACCGTAATATGATTTCTATAGCAATAAATTCGGCATCCATGGCCAAATACAAAGGCAATTATATAGACGTACCAACGCATGAGGACTGTAGTCCTGAGAAGTTGGACCACGCTGTTTTGATCGTCGGTTATGGTGTCTATGGTTTGTATCAATTTTTATATTATTATATTTTAGCCAGTAACTCAAAGAGACGAAGCCTGTCTCCGCCTGTATCGTAATCATTAATATGGTGAATAACTAAGCGGTTGGTTGTTGTTATTGTTATCATGTCATGTTTATCAATAACGTGCCTTGTATTTCTTTCAGTACCAAAATCCGGTAAAGAAGTCCCGTACTGGATTATAAAGAACTCGTGGGGCACCGAATGGGGAGACGGAGGATATTACTATTTGGTGCGCGGACGTAACGCATGCGGGGTCGCCACGGACGTGTCATTCGCTTACGTTGATTAGTACATATTAGTTGCATGCGACTGACAGTGTAGTACAGCCGCCAGCAAATCAAGCTACCCGAAACTGTAAAATGTTCCCAATCAACCTTAAACCTAATGCTTTAGCGATAAAGTTAAAATCTATTAAAGAAATTTGACAGATTGTAGTAGCTTGATGTGCAATCTGTACAATCTGTGAAAAATAAAGTCTTTTCTTAAAATATTATTGTCGCCATTTTGTTTAAACTTTTACAAGATGGCGGTCGAGACCGCCATGATGTTTAAAATGACACTTTACTGTATCACCGATTTTATGTTCGGTTCCAAATGAACTTACTCCCACAAAGATAAGCAAATATCGAAAATATGTTTCGTCCTCCTAGATTGGCTAAACATGTATTTATTTATTTACTTAGGTACAGCTTAGACTAATCAATGGCACCGCCCTCTGTTAATGCTATTTCAAGGGCCTTTTCTATAAAATATGTACGATACTTTAATAAATCCCGATCTAAGAATAACTTATGAAATAAACATTATTTTGGTTGGAATTTAATACAATTTTAGGGTTAGTTAGCTAGTCCCCGATGTAGTTAATATTCGATTGCGTCTGGACAGCGACCAATAAGTTTGTTATTAAGTGAATGTACGGGACAGGTAAGATGAAGGTGAATGGGGTTGATTGTGGATTTAGATGGATATAATAATCGAAAGGCATTAAAAGGGCGTGCAAAATAGAATATACAAGGTGTAAACGAACCTTTCACGAAGCCGTCAACCAAACATTCTGTACATCAAACTGAGTACTGACTACGCATAAAATATTGCTGAGAAACAAATTTCCTTTTTGAGGTGAAAAATTCCGTTTTACGTTAGGACTCAATGTAACTCTTACAGATTATAGAGGTATTTAAAGTAAGGTTATAACATTAAAAACTTGTATTTAATGAAAAAAAGTTGAAACTTTGACCTCCAATATCTCCATAACTGGAAGGCATAGTCTGGAACAAAAAAATGATCGCAATAATGGGAAGAGAAATTTCTAATGGCAAAACCCAATATCACTTTGTGCCTGACCCGGAAATCGGACCACACGCTCAGCAGTAGCACTTTGAGACCAACGGAGCAGTAGTCCAGCTATTGTAGTAAGACTATTAAGGTAAGGTTTTCGTTAGCCTTTCAACATAACATACAGAGGAAACCCTAGAAACTAGACTGATGAACAAAACTTTACTGGATTGACATACAATCGACGAAAAGCTAATGCCAAAATGACAAATGTAAAGAAAAATGCTGGGAAAAAACAGATTTTTCATTAATTTTCGCATTGTGCATTTGCCTGTTGAAAATTAGAAATGCGAAACGCGTAGAAAGCGATTGTTACTTCTCTAGACCCTCTGGTTTTGTTATTAATCTGCTACCGACCACATACAGATAAAAAGACAAAGGAAAAGAATCCCTTCTAAAAGACCGAATCCATGAATTCGCTTTGTGCAATGTAACGCAAATTTTGCACTAGTGTAAACGCAGCATAAAAACTTAGTCCCAACGCAGCACAATACAAAGTTACACAACTTTAATTAACCGTTGAACAAGTTACAAAAACAGTATCAACAACACACCTTATTATTCAAACCAACATTATGAATAACACAGCATTTTGTAATAAAAACAAAAGAGAAAGTTCACAAACTTTTTGTTGTTTTAAAACTTAGCGAAGAATTTTATATGAAACAATAAAATAGGGAATTGTTAATACTGTTGTGGGGTAGTAAAGAGTAATATTTTAATCTTGGGTTGGTGGAAACCTGTTAACCGAAGTTATTGTCAGCTGTAAACGTAAATGAGTCATCATAGAGAGTGAGTATACACGATTAGAATGGTGTATATTGCTATATGTTAATCCGTCATCACCTATTGCATCACAGTGTGGGGAGGCGCAGCTCGGATAAAGTTTGTCAAGTTGGAACGAGCACAAAGAGCTGTCCTAAAGGTGATGTCAAAAAAGCACTTTATGTATCCCACCACACAATTGTACAAAGATGCAAATGTACTTAATGTTAGACAACTGTTAGTGCTACGATCCGTACTAAGAAAACCGCCGCATGTCTTCTTCTTCCATGATTAAACGTAGATGAGTATTGCAGGATAAATCTGATTATGGGGACTGCATAAAACTGCACAAATAAGATGTGTTTACACCTGAAAGTAACTATTTATTTATTTAGTTTATAACCTATTACAGTAACTAAAATTATAAAAAAAATGAAAAAGACAATTATAACATATTAAATTATACAAAATAACAAAGCAAAGCAAAATTTGAAGTGAAAACATAAATAAAACAAGGTTAACAGCAGTTTCATAAATTCCTCTCACAGTACTTCTGACATACCAATAAAATCTTGGTCCATCCATCCGCAAACAGATCGTCAGTTGAATTACAATCCAAGAAATCATTACGCGTGGCCAGAGTGCGAGGAATAGTACGACATGGAGGCACGGCAAACAGCCTCTGCTTTCTGCCCCGGCAGTAACTGTCTGAAACAAAAAAGTGCGCCAGCACATCAAGCAGATCAGGAGCGTCAATAGCGCCACGGATCGCCTTACACCTATACATTCTGTATACCATAAAACTAAAACCTGAATGGTCCAAAACTAAATGCGAAGTGGTAAAAACTAAACTGAAATTTTAGATAAAAAAAAAACATAATTTATCCAAAATAAAAGCACTCTAAAGCTGCGTGAAACAGGCTTACGCTCAACAGAAACAATATGATTTGATTGATTGGTAAAACTTTGTAAATATGTATAAGGAAACACGCATATTGGTGCTGATCCCACAAGGATACGTCAGAAACATTTACATTACAATATTATTTAACTTCATACCTTTTTCCCTAGTGGTAAGATAGATTAGCTGAACTGCCAAATTCAAGCCTACTTTTTTTTTTGATATGTTCACGTCCACATCCAATCGCGCCGTTTTGTGAGTGCCTTTCCCCATATTTTAATTCCAACATATACAACGTTAGTTTTGGTATATGCGAAACCTGAAACACGTGTCTAGTATTTTTATGTAAAGAATCTATGTACAAAATTTTAAAACTGTATCATGAAAAATCACAAAGTTATAAGCTTCTTCTGTTATCTGGTAGTCCGCACAAAAACGTGGTCACCCCGGAGCGCGCCCGCGCGCGCGCCTCCAGCGTCGTCTTTAGCTCATTGATAATAATAATTTGGCAGTACACTAAAGTAAAATTTATTTGCTTAGATTGCAGGTACATAAAATAGTATGTAACAATAAAATGGGTGAGCCTTGTAGAATCTACCTTATATTAAGCATGCAAACATTGACATTTTTGACTAAATTTATTATAGTAGGTACCTAAATGATTGCGATAGGTACTTAATGTCGCTCGGTGTCCAACTTGTAACTTTTTTAAATATATTTGGGACAAAATATAACATGGTTTAAAAATTATTGGATTCGATTCAGTTGCTTATTCTGAACAAACTATGTTCAGGATTCGCATAATTGTACTAAAAATAATGTTGTACATAACAGGCATATTACCTATAAACTCATGCACAAGACATGCATAAGCACAAAAGCATAATCAGCCTATGCCGGTTCAGTTCCCACAGCTGGGACACAGGCCTCCTCTCTATGAGTCAGAATTGGCTTTAATCTACCACGATGGCCCAGTGCGGGTTGGTTGATTACACTTCGTTTTTTTATTCTAGGATGTGCCGGTTTCCTCTCGAAGTTTACCTTCACGAATGTTAATAAATTAATCAAAAAAAGACACAAAAAATACCTGTACAGTTTAGATTTCATTACTCTTGAACGACATGTTATCCTGCATCGTGTACATTTTATTAATCTCAACTTTACTTTAAACCTAAAATAATATTTAAACAACGCCCACCACGTAGATCGGTGTGGGCAGTTAGTCAATTTTCAAATCAATTGCTATTCTAGACATCAGTGGTACCCTAGAATACAAAAACTGTATAGAAGAGAAACTCGATGTTTTCCTATGTTGCAAAATAATTTGAAAAATTCTTTTTTTTTTTTGCAAAACTTCACAATACTGGCTGTCACACTTTCAAACTTTCCGTAGCGACTGTCAAAGATCTACAAATGAAAACAGTGAACCATTAGCTTAACGTGCCGTCCGTTGAGACTCATTACCTACCTATTGGGAGGTCACTACCTAATGAACAGTCACCCATCCAAGGACCGACTTCGGCAAGCGCTGCTTAACTTACAAGAACGATTCGTTTAGCTGTTATTATTACGCCAAGATCCCCTCCTTAGTTTCACTCAAAAACGAAGGAAAACATCGTGAAGAAACCAGCATGTCGTAGAACCAAAAATGTGTCATCTCCCAAACCGCACTGGGCCCACTCTCTTTTATAGAAAGGGTCTGTGGCCCAACAGTGGGAATATGCGCTACTTATTGCTTCTTATCATCTACCTGCCTTTTCCCAACTAAGTTGGCATCGGCCTTCAGTTTTAGTCGATTCAGCTGTATATCATAGTATTTTACATGCAGCGACCGACTATCTGACCTCCACAACCCAGTTAGAACTGGATTAAACGATACCCCTTGTTAAGACTGGTTGTCAGACTTACGGGCCACTGACTCCCTGTAACAACTGTCAAAGATCTACAAATGTCAACCGGGGCCAACGGCGGCACGAAGGAAACTCAGCTACTTATCGCTTCTACGCATTCTTATTCTATGACCCGACCCTAAGGGAGTTATCTAGCCTATGATAAGGGTCATGATCGTCCCTATTGGCAGAGCGGGACATTGACTAGATCGAATGGTCACGCAATCGAATAAAACCTCATGTCTATTGAACTGACGTGTTACCCAGTGGGCCTTGAACGCGTTCCTTTATTGTACTAAAAAGGGTGTATTGGCCCTTGTCGTACTAATGAAGGTGTTTGATTGAAAGATACGTGGAAATTATTTGTCGTAAACTGAAACTTTTATTAGCATCATAACTGGTTAACAAAGGAGCATAACATCACGCCTGTAATCCCCGCAGGTTGGCAGAGGCTGTACCCAATAGCATCCATATTTCGCTAGTTATGTTAAAGTCCCTTGTAATAGGGGGTGAGCCTATTGCCATTAACCGGGCACGAATCCAGACTCCGTGGCTGCTACTGAGAAATTCCTGATGGAAAAACCCAATAACACTTTGCCCGACCCGGAAATCGAACCCAGGACCTCTTGCTCAGTAGTTGCACTTGCAACCAGACCAACGAAGCAAAACTATGCTAGTTTGTTTAAAAGGAGGAGGAGGTTGGAGGTATAAAATAATACCACGAGGTCATGGGTTTGATGCTCAGGTTAGGCAAAGTGCTTTTGGGGTTGGTGCACAGCAGTGGCGAAGGTTCCGTACAACTCGATTCCTACCGGCTTCCCTTAGAAAAATGGCACAGTCAGTATTCTATAGATAAACAATATAATCACATTAAAGATTATGTACTCCGGCTTACCTCTTACAAAAATTGACCCTTCGCTACTGGTGCACAGTTGAGGGCAATAGGCTCTCAATTACATGGGACACAGACATGGTGGGTGTAGTACCATAGGTATACCTCTGCCCAAACCATCCGTGATTTCAGGCGTGATGTTACGATGTAATGTAATTAAGGACCATTACAACGACAATAAACAAGCACATAAAACATTTTACCCATTCATATTTTAACCAATAAACAGGTTATGAACATAACTCCTAATAAACATAACAAGGAAAATAAAAACAAGCAAATTACTTCGGAAAATGAGAATTTACACCACGAAATAAGAGGCTAGACACAGTATATTTCATGGAAAGGTTTGCGGTACGCCTATTCCCAACAAAGTACATAAAAACTGCGATCTTTAGCACGAAAAATACCGTTCTATCATTTTAATGAGATACTCCAACGTCTTGAGATTTCTTTGATATTCTAAGGCGCCATTTGCATTGGGCCAGAATGGAACGGAAGCTAATTTTTGTAAAGAAATCTTACAAAGCATAATAAACTTTATATCTATTGTGTAATGTACAAACTAGATCCATCATTCTCTTGCCCTTATCCCAATTCATTTGGGGTCGGCGCAGCATGTGTTCTTCTTCCACACTTCTCTAATACTCGTCATCTCAGCAGTCACCTCCTTTCTAGCCATATCATCCTTCACACAGTCCATCCATCATTACTTTGGTCTTCCTCTACTCTTATACTCATGCACACACAAAACCTTCCTCACGACATTTTCATCATTCAATGTACAAACAGAAATGACCTGTTAAATGCGAATCTGACTTCTCGAGAATGTTCGAGATATAAGATTTTAAACTATCATGGTCACTAACTTTATTATTAATACTAGAAACGGGATATTTACCATGTTTACTGTTGTTTGAGTTCCCGATATTTCGGCGCTGTTGCAAGCACCATGATCACGGGTAATTTCAGTTTATCCGTGATCATGGTGCTTGCAACAGCGCCGAAATATCGGGAACTCATAAAAAACAGTCAACATGGTAAATACATATCCCGTTTCTAGTATTAATAATAATGTTCGAGAATTTTCCGAAACACACGCGAGTAATTTTTTGGCTCTTATCTACTCTGCACGTTACTCAGTTTACATAAAGTTCATTATGCACTGACTCGTTGGCCTAGTGGTCGTAAGAGCGATTACTGAGCATGCGGTCTTGGGTTCGATTCCTGGGTCAGACTAAGTGTTAATGGGTTTTTCCATGAGAAATTTATCAGTAGCAGCAGTAATATAGTATACACACCGTTTTATCTTATCGGTCTGATTAAAGTTTTATATGTCTGGGTTTTTATTTGTGCCCAGTTGACGGCAATAGGCTCGCCCCCTATTACATGGTACTGTAAGGTTCACCTCTGCCTAACCCTTCAGGGATTATAAGGCGTGAAGTTATGTTCGTTATGCTTTTTAAGATTGAATTACAAAAAATCGTTTCCATTTTATTCCGCGTCAATGTAAATTGAGCCTTAATAATTTTGTCTCAAAAGAACAGTGTTAATTAAATTTTCTGCTTTATCCCATTGAGCCTGATCTTTGCCCAATCCCCTTCAATTGTGCCATACAATCTTCTTTTATCTTTTTTCCGGATTATTTTTAAGTCGCTTTAAAAATAACGAGCGATTGACAATTTAAACGATTGTTGGCTGTTTCTACGTCGGTGTAATAATGATATTTAAGTGTAATTCATCATCATCATCATCATCATTTCAGCCGAAAGACGTCCACTGCTGGACATAGGCCTCCCCCAAAGTAATTCTCCCCAAGTGTAATTCGGTAACGTTTAATGAGTTTTTTTACCTGATAGCGCTTTTAAAAGATGAATAGATTCAAGAATAGCTATGAAAAATTATTTCTCGATGAAGTTAGACTATTTTATGTAGAGTTCTGTATTATCGTTTGGTCTTCAGCAAAACTACAATATTGCAGTCTGTGGTGGTACTAAATACTACCACAATTGAATAGTCGTGATATAGGTATATCCATAATACAGAGAATATCCTTTCATATGACTATACCGTTTCTGTTACACGTTGTAGAGCAAGCATTCACAGGTCAAAATCAAAATCAAAAATCAAAATCAAAATATTTTATTTCACATAGGCCTCGATGGGCACTTATAAAAGTCGACAAAAAGGTGCACGGTTCGGGTTGGTCGTTTCCTATGGAGAAGAACCGGCAAGAAACTCCATGGTTACTCTTTTCAAATCATTTGGTGTTACAGTATTATTATGGATACAGTATTTGTACTTAAGTATGGGGACAGCTTAGGCCCGACAATAAGTCGTTGCTTACTACACAAAAAATGTAGAACAAAATAAAAAGTTAACAAAAGTTAACAAGCAGCTGGGAATCTACAAAGCCTACAATGTCCACACATTCACAAACAACACCAGGTACAGGTACCTAAACAAAGAAATTTTAATGGTCTCCAAACAGTGTTACAAGTGCAAATAACTAATCAACGTGCTCACCAATAATTACATTATTATAATAACGTGAAATCCACTCATATTAAATAATAACAGTAATTTCATTAACCATGCACTTTGTACCGCAAATAAACAAAACATGTTAATTAGTTTATTTGTATGGAAATAATGGTAAACAATGCTGTTTCAGTGTGGGTTTTAATGAGCTAATGTTAATAAATGTACTCGATTATTCCTAGTGTCATTATCAATATTATTCCCTACATTATAGCTGCTTTGTTGGTTTTTTGGTACACGACCATCGAAACAACAAAAAGCACGACTACTAAGTGTTACTCTTCACAAACATAACATCACGCTTGTAGTCCCCGAAGGCTTAGACAGAGGCAGTTATTTTATTTATTTTATTTAGGTTAGCCTACAATTGTTAACACATTACAATTCATTTAAAATTACAAGATATACATTTAGAAGTGCAACAATTATTGCCACATGCACTATTTGATTTATATTACACTAGCTTATGCCCGCGGCTTCGCCCGCGAGGAGTTAGGGAATTTCCCCCGGGATCTAACTTCTGGGATAATAAGTAATCTATGTATCTATCTATATTACATACATAGATTTACATGTACTTGCGTATAACTTGCAATTATTAGTTTAAAGTTATATCAATTCAATTAGATACGTGAAATATTGATACGTTGGTTGGAGATTGGACATCGGAGTTACTGGATTTTATCTAAAGAGTATGTACACAAATTTTCAAGTCAATCGACCCCGAGAGTAAAAAGTTTCACAGAAAATTCAACACCCCATTTCACCCTCTAATAAATAAAGGAATAGGAATTTCGAAAAACTGAACAAAGAATACACCCCCCAATTTTTATATCTCTGGGACCCGCAGTTTGGGCTGTGCGTTGGTTTATCAGTCAGCCAGTCAGGACATGGAATTTTAAATTGGGGGATGATTTTGGAAAAACTGTGATACACGTATCTCATCATTTTAACTGAAGTATATGTAGACACATTTTCAAGTCAATCGACTCCGAGAATAAAAAGTTTCACATAAAATTCACAACCCCATTTCACCCTATTAGGGGTGGAATTTCAAAAAACCCTTTCTTAATGGATACCTACTCTTCACAAAGAGTACACTGTCCAAATTTCATGTCTCTAGGACCAGTGGTTTGGGCTGTGCGTTGATGTATCAGTCAGCCAGTCAGGACATTGAATTTTAAATTGGGGGATGATTTTTGAAAAACTGTGATACACCTATCTCATCATTTTAAATGAAGTATATGTAGACACATTTTCGAGTCAATCGACTCAGAGAATAAAAAGTTTCATAGAAAATTCAACACCCCATTTCACCCTCTTAGGGGTGGTATTTCGAAAAACCTTTTCTTAATGGATACCTACTCTTTACAAAGAGTACACTGTCCAAATTTCATGTCTCTAGGACCAGTGGTTTGGGCTGTGCGTTGATATATAAGTCAGTCAGTCAGTCAGTCAGTCAGTCAATCAGTCAGTCAGTCAGTCAGGACTTTGAATTTTATATGTATAGATAGATTATAAATTTTCATTATTGCAATTAATTGTGTACTCTGAATAAAAAAATTGGTATAAAACAAAGCATAAATCTAGAAATTTAACAAACAAATCAAGATAATTGTTTAAGTTTAAGTATGCAGTTATGTTTAAGTCCCATGTAATAGTGATACAGCCTGAGCTCGTGGTTAAATGATAACAGCAGCTCAAATCGATCTTCAGGTTAAGCCGTGCTTTCCTCGGTTGGTCCGTGGATGGGTGACCACCCATTACATACCGAGTTTACTTCGTGCCTCGGAAAGTATTTTAAGCCGTTGGTTCCGGCTGTCATTTCTACATCTTTGACAGTCGTTACGTGTAGTCAGTGGCCCCAAAAGTCTGACAACCAGTCTTACCAGGGGTATCGTATCACCCCGTACTAACTGGGTTGTGGAGATCAGATAGGCAGTCACTCCATGTAAAATACTGATATTCAGCTCCATCCGGTTAGACTTGAAGCCGACCCCAACATAGTTGGGAAAAGGCTAAAGTGATACAGTCTCAATAGTGATGAAATTAATTACAAAAAGTTAAGTGCTTGCTTAGGTTCCAACACACAACCTATAATAATGTAATTTGGGGCTTAATACCACTGGGAAACCACTAAACAACCAGCTGGGTAGCTAAACTATAATGAAAATGGCCTATTCTGATTCTAGACTAAAAGTTTCAAAATCATAGGGTACGTTAGCACAGTTGGATAACAGCATCTGTAGGTTACAGTAGAAACAATAACCATTGACTGTTATCGTTATCGTTTCTGACGAAATCCAACCCCTTCCACAAGATCCACTTAAAACTTATTTAATTCATAACCAAAAACCGCACGCCAATCATAATTATTAGCACTTAACGAATAACTTCGCACCTAACAAATACCTTTAGAAGTTAGGTACTCGTATAACGCGCAATAATAAGAAAATGGAATGTCGGTGCTACCTTCGAACATTCCGTAACTCTCAACTTTTCAATCAGTACACTATAATGCGGTTTGCTGTTCCTCCCACTGGCTTTTCAACTCGACCGCGCACTCTCCCGGTTCGCTATAATTTCCCTCACTCACTGAACTTCACAATTACAAAGTGAGTAATTTTAGTTAAGTTTGCTTTGGCACTTGATTAAGTAAAGGCGACTGGATTAAATCAAGAGAATGTGAAATTCTATTTTATATAGGTCATATTGTAACTTGAATTTCATGGTACTTTCCATGTTTTAAGATTTGAAAATGAACTTGTCCCAGCTTTTCGTCACAGATAATTCAATAGCCTTATGAAAATAAACACGAAATGTGATGCATATATGCATACATGATGTCATGCAATATTCGTCTTTCAGCTACGTAAAACATGGCCGCTTAAAAGAAAAAGACTATTTGCATTTGTCTGAGCAAAATTTCACCAGAGAAGACCCGACTTTCCTGAAGAAATTTCGCTCATTCTGCTTAGTGTAGTACCTAGATACATATATAAGTAGATCTAAAACTAATGTAATATTTTAAAACAGCTGCCTTTTAATTTAACGTCTCGTTATTTATTTTTTTGTTAAAACAGGTGAAGTTAGAATTCTAACAAAATACTTTACTCAATTAAAGCCCTTCAAGGGTTGTGTTTTAAATAAACCGTAAAATTTGAAGTGAATGCTAAATAATTTATTTAAAGGTTAATGAGACCACATCATATTAAGTTGAAATACAATATATAATGGCAATGTCAATGACATTATGACCAAATAAGATTTTAGAATTCTGGATTAAGCTCGCCTTTGTACATACGCTATATGTTGTTGTCGTAAGATAAGAAACATAAAATTTTATTTTTAAGATTTTTATCTTAAATTACCACTGTTTCCCTTAATTCTAACAAACTTTTAAAACGTGACGATACCATCTTCAGCATAAGTATGTTCGATCGTCAATTGTTTTTTTTATGACGTCACTACCCAAGAAGCGACCGCTCGTCCCGTGTTATTTAAATTTCATCGGGGTATTTTTTTTACTTGTTCTCCAAAAAGGATTACATAAATAGAATCTAATCTCGATACCTAATAATAGCCTCACGGATATCTACTATCCTAACAGCAGTTATCAAACACAGCATGAACTGTAGAACTTCAACAGAAATTGAAACGGGGAGCTCCTTGCTTGAACCGGTAAACGCCAATACGAAGTAAACTCATTAGCGAAGTTTTTGCGGTGAACCGTGTTGGTGTCAGTGGCTATAAATTATTTTATTACCATCGTGATTTATTTGCTATTCAACTTATTAAGGACTTAATAGGACTTAGAAGACTCACCTTAAGGAACAATGTTGCGAGTAAGTTATTGAAGAGAGATGTTGAAGTTTTAATTTTAAACGTACCTTCTGTTTTCACTTTAGAGATACGTAGGGTCAAAACTTATACTGTCACTTACGGGATATTTTCCGTGATTGTTCATTATTTTGAGCTCCAGATATTTCAGCGCTGTTGCAAGCGCCATGATCGCGGGTTGACTGAAATATAAGTAGTAGTATAAGTTTAGTTGTAAACCGTGAAAGCTTAAAACAGTATACGTAGGGTCCTTGAGGAGTGACAACGGGGTCCTATTACCGAGCCTCAGCCGTCTCTCTGTCAGTCATATGGATGCCTCTTTTTATACCCTCGAAATATTTGATTTTTACAGACTAGACGTACGTGTAGCTGTCGTAAATCAGTCATGGAAAAAAGGCTTAAAAATTCACCACAACAAACGACGAACGAAAGAGCCAAATTTTTCAAAATGTTTTTTGCCGGTTCTTACTCTATTTTACAGTACGGAGTACGGAACACATAGTGTACGAATCCAACTCTCACTTGGCCGATTTTAAACTAATTTGATGCTCGTTTTTCTGTAGCAGTCAGCAAATTTCTGAAGCTGCATAAACTGAGGAGTAAGTGCATTGACATCTCCTGAATAAATATGAAGAACTTACTTAAATGAGCAGAGATAGTAATATTTTAAAGATCATTGCTCTCAATTGAATGTAAATGAGAGTGGGACAGTAGCTGGCTTACCAAAACGAAGCAATACATATTTTTATTTACAAACTGCAGCTACTGGATTTTATTTTCAGTTCTAAATAATAATATCCGATTTCGATGAACTCTTAGGTCAGGCAGTGTATACAACATTATTTTTAGTAGAGGCGAAACCTGAATATAGTTTGTTCAGAATAAGTAACTGAATTGATTCCAATAATTTTTAAACCATGTTATATTTTTTCCCAAAAATTTTTTAAAAAGGCTACAAGTTGGAAACCGAGCGACACTATGTTCCTATCGCAATCATTTAGTTCTGTTTCCTGGACAGCCAGGAAATAGAACAAGCTTATAACTTTGTGATTTTTCATGATACAGTTTTGAAATTTTCATAGATCAAACATAGATTCTTTACATAAAAATACTACTAGACACGTGTTTCAGGTTTTGTATATACTAAAACTAATTTTTTTTTTTCTTAATCTTCAAGGTTTTACCAACTGGGCTGCCATTTAGAGCCAACAATTTAAACAATGAAACTGGGCGATTCGTTTCCAAAGCATGAGTAACTATAGTTTGATTCCAATTAATCCACATTGTCATTGCCTTTTGACTACCTAATGCCTACCAAGCCAGGCTGAACCCGCGTGGTGGATTATGGCCCACGTTCTCTCACAGGGAGGAGGCCTGTGTCCTTGCAATGGAAACGTAAGATAATTTATACTAGTCGATCCAGACCCTGGTTTAATTACAGAATTATGCCAGAACAATCACAACTTTTAACCGCCTTAATAATGTCTAAAGACAGAGAAAAGTTATTCCAAATTTAAACCTCAATTTTAATGTGATACTAAAGTTTACATTAGTTATACAAATTTTTCATCGGTAATTTAAAAAAAAAACTGCTGATCCATATATTTTGCAATTTTTTTTTAACCGATGAAAAATTTCGATGTGTGGAATAATAGAATGATGTACTGAGTACGTGGTAACCGTTTTCGCGTCGGTGTTCCTTCTACTGCATAACTAATGTTAACTTTAGTGTCGCCTTAAAATCGAGGTTTAAATTTGGAATAACTTTTGTCTGCCTTTAGACCTTATTAAGGCGGTCTTTTCCACCCTGTATGCCTTATAATTTTTTTTTCCTTGCATTTTATTTAATAGTTTTAATTATTTAACATTTTTCTTTACATTTTTTTTTTTTATTGGGTATCGTATTACCTAGTACTAACTGGGTTGTGTAGGTCAGATAGGCAGTCGCTCCATGTAAAATATTGGTATTCAGCTGCATCCGGTTAGACTGGAAGCCGACCCTAACATAGTTGGGAAAAGGCTAGGCAGATGATGATTTAACATTTTTCTTTCTTTATTTTTACATGCATTAATAAGAGTGTTAGTGCGTAAAAAATACCTACAAAATTCATTCCCCTAATCGGCTTTCATAATGTAATCTCTTTCTAGTTTCAATCTAATATTTTTCTTAAATTTCGAGATGAAAATAAAGAAACTTGTTCGGTTAATTACATTAACATAATTAGGAAAGCTGTTTTTATTCCTCGGAGAACTTTAAAAACATTTAAGGACCGTCTTTATCACCGTTTTAACGTGTTCTAAAAATTTTAATACCATGATTACCGTACTTTGCAGTTTAATTTTGGCAATAAAATAAATTACTAGCGAAATAAAATATGTTTTAATAAAACTGTTTTTGCAGTAGACTTTATAATAAGGTACAGATGAAGTTACTTGAAACTGTCAAATTTTCCCAATCGACCTTGAACCTAACGCTTTAGCGTTAAAGTTGAAAATCTATTAAAGAAAGTTGACAGATTGTAGTAGCTTGATATGTTGGCGTCTGTACAATCAGACCTACTTTAATAGTTCATATATTCCATTTTACAAAAGTCAAATTATTTATTATTTAAGAATCCAAAACGTTCTCATATTTATAAATTTTCTAGAACTCATTTGAACAACAAATGTTTTTTCAAAATTAAAAAAAGCGTAATAACGCGAAGCTTTATTAACAAATCGTAAAAGCAATTATTAAAAACTCCGCCTGGTGTAATTACTTCTATTGTTCATTAATTGAATTTTACTTTAAACACGCGGACACTATTTTAATTATAGTTTTAATTTATAGAGGACGGTCATCCCTCCTCCCACCCTCAGGGTCCTCAGACATTATTATGACTCATAACAATGAGAATAAATGGTGTTAAATAAATACTTTACTAACGCTGGATAATTATTTTAATTTACTTAATTGTTTTTCTCGAGTTGCTCTTAAGTTTATTTCAGTTACAATTATTATGATGTAATTTGTAAGTTATCTTTCGTCTGTTTTTTGCTCAGTGACTTGGGTGACCAAGTAGTTACGACGTCGACTAGACTTCTTTATCACGTAAAGGTAGAATAACAATGTAGGGGCCTGCAAGGGCCGATACCTGCCAGGGCTGCGGGACTGTTCGAAAGAGATACCGTGGCCCTGGAACACAAAGGGCAAAGAAGGAACATGGATGGGTTTTAGTCAGTACAAGTCTGACACTCCCTTCCGCTCCGCCCAGAGTGAGGGGGTCATTTGATGATTTCCAATCCGAAAAAAAAAAAAAAAAAAAGGTAGAATACACGTGTCTGTAATAAACCGACGAATTTTACAGGATGGAGGGGATCATTCTGAACCTTCCCATATAAAAATTGTCATTGGTGTTTTAAAAAAACTCTGCTGTTTCTTACAAAAGTGCCTACACGGTCAAAACGTATGGAACTGCTGATTTAAAAAAAAATACCAATGAAAATTTCTATGTGGGTGCTCATAATGATGTAAGTAATAAATACGTGGTACGCGTTTGTGCGTCGGTGTTCCTTCCACTCTGTATAGATGTCTATTTGACATAGTGCAGTTTTAATAAAGTGTGAATTGTCGAGAACCGAACCTCGACATCTTCGGGTGCGGCCGGCGCAGCGCGTGTGAGCCGCTGAGCCAGGTGGCGCAGCCGGGCGACCGCGGTGTGGTGCGCGGGCGACGGGCGACGCGGACGACGGACCAGACTTCTCCTTGTGCCACCGCTCTGTACACATGTGTACGATTTGTTGTATTAAATTCAGTTGTACCAGCAAACCATACAGTCCACTCATTTATCTCCACCATCTTCGAGACCTTCACACTGTTCTCAACAGAATTGTTTTCAAAAGTGATAAAACAATTACGTACGAGTTTGTCTATAACTACAGTTAGCTTCACAAGCACATAAAAATACACACATGCAGTATCACATACTACCCGTTTTTTCAATCTGACATTTCTAATACCGAAACCCCTCGACAGACAGACAAAAACTTCAAAGTCCAGATTCCGATACCGACCCGATACATGATATCGCTGTCATCCCCTGAAAAACGTACTCGGCGAACGTTGCCCGGGGAATCCAATAAGCGTGGGACTCAGACATTAAAATATTGAAAGGCGACGAAAAGTTTTCTAATAAAAAACGCTCCATTTCTTAAAATGAAAAACGATTTCCACTTTGCGTCCCTGTCTAACTTCTAGGAAACTTGGTTCCAGAAGTTTGCTATGCTCATCAATTATCACCTCTATTGCTTTTGGATAATGACTAGATTAGAAAGATTAAGTGAGTCTGTAGTGTTAACAAGGCAATCATTATGATTAGCTTGATCTTGGAGTAATAATATTGTGTTATCTAGCTCCACGACTAAGTTGAGAGTTGAAATCTAAATATTAGTTTACTCTTGACGTTCGACTTGATTAATTCTAGCTTATTTTATTAAATTCTAGCTTTTCTTCTTTTACTTACTTAAAGCGGGTTTATTTTTACTTAACAATCAATCATCTCCTGTTGTAACTTATGTTCTTGAGTGCCTGAAAATTCTGTTACAAGAAAAGATTGAGTGGGTTTTTTTAACTTTATTATTATACTTTAACCTTGCGATTTCCTTCATTGGAAAAAACATAATTTCATTTTTTTAATTGACGCAGTTACCAAATTAAAAACCTTTTAATATTTTTTTGTTATGCTGGCAATTCACATGGGGTATTTATCAAAATTTTCGAGATATTGGATCAAAACAAAATGTTTTTTTATGCCTATTACGATATAGTTCACTTTGTTTTAATGATAAAAGGCGAATATTTGGCCAGATCTGCCATGTGTAGTGCCACCATTACACCTAGGTAAGTTTTACTCTCGGTACTAAACCCCATTCAAATAAAGAAACGCAAAAGAACAAAGAATTATCACAAATTTAATTTAAAACTTTATGAAATAATCTTCTTTGAAGGAATACCACAGGTTAATAATAAAGAAAAGTTTAATAATACTCTAAGGAGGTCTTACTACCTGCAAGTTGGAGTTGCAAAACTACAGAACTAACTAAGTACTGCGTAATACTGAAACTTGCACTGTGTTCCAATTCTCTGCTGTGAACTATTGTGCTTGAAACTGGTCAGTAGGCTTGCTAAGCACTTGTAAGTACCTTCCTATATTAGCCAGATGTACTTCTGAGATGGACAGAGGCTATAAATTAGTTTTTAACCGTCTACTAAAAAATGAGGAGGTAATGTATTCGCCGGCAACATCATTACTGTACACAGATTGGCCGTGGTTGATCTGGTCGATTTACGTAGAATACGAGAGTACGAAGATGTGTTAGAATAGAATAGAATAGAATAGAATATACTTTATTTGCTTTGAATGCAGGTACATACAAATAGGATCGTAAATAACATAATGAAGAACCGTGTACATTCTGCCTTGTTGGCATGCAAACACAATAATTATTATACAAGTTATCAAAATAGGTTATTAAGATGTATCATTTAGGAAATCCTGAACAGAATAATAACATTTATCTACAAGTAATTCAGTAAAACATTTTTTAAATTTCATCAAGGGCAAGGTTTTCATATGATCGGGAATTTTATTAAAGACAACAGGAGCCATACAAATTACATTTTTTTTTAATAAACTCGTTTTAAATGTGCCTGTGTGAAGTAAATTCTGATATTGTGATCTTAATGATGTACTCCGTTTTCTGGTTTCTGTTAATGTGGCAAATAAATTACGGTTTGTTTTAACAAATATTGCTAATTCGAGGATATAGAGGCATGGGAAAGTTAATAGTTTCTGAGACTTAAATATAGGCACACAACTGTCAGTAACTTTGAGGCCAAATATAGCTCTCAAACAGCGCTTTTGAGCTTTAAAAATGCTTTCTCGTTCACTACAATAACCCCAAAATATAACACCAAATCTTAAAATAGAAATAACAAGACCATGGTAGGCCACTAGTATTGTTGACCGATTTACTTTTTTGGATAGGTTGTATAACATAAACGCGGCTGTGCTCAGACGTTTACAGATATCTTCTGCTTGCGGCTTCCATGTTAACTGGCTATCAATTAAGATTCCTAGAAATTTTGTGCTATTCACTTTATCGATAGTTTGGCCATTGTAGTTGATATCCATGTCACCTGTAGATATACGTTGGTGAAAATGCATAGTTTTAGTTTTTTGTAGATTAATAACTAGGTTATTATTGTCAAGCCATTTTATTAAACTGCTGATCGAGTTATTGATGTCATTTACGTATGAGTCTTTATTGGTACATGAAACAATTGAAGTACTGTCGTCTGCAAATAAAATCATTGGATTAGATATATGGCGTGGCAGGTCATTAATATAAAGTAGGAATAGTAAAGGTCCGAGGACACTTCCCTGCGGAACTCCATATTTTATTTCTTTAAATGACGATAAAGTTTTTTGTTCCTTCCTAGATTTTAAACATAAGCGTGATATCTCTGTACATTGTCTACGGCCTTTGAGATAAGTTTTTATTAAGTTAAGAGCATTGCCACGAATACCGTACGCATCAAGTTTGGTTAAGAGAAGAAGAAGTGTTCTAAGACATTTTCATTTTTTTGACGGCACGGTCGGCGCAGTGGCTGAGCGATTGACTGCTGCGCTTCGTATCGCGGGTTCGATCGTTCGTGCGTTCGTAGTAGGTAGTTGTTACGAATCTGGCTGTTTGTGCGATACAGGAGAAATTCCTAGTGTGGGGCAATGTTTAAAAAAAAAAAAAAGTATTTTATGTTTCACGCTTGATTCTATACTTGTCTGGATAATTAATCCTTTAAAGCAGAACCTCATTTTTTTATGAACATTTTAAAACCTAACCTAAACACTTTGCATAAGTAGCAAAGTCAGTCCATTCCAATTACCCACAACCAATTTATCATCTGCTTAGCCTTTTCCCAACTATGTTGGGGTCGACTTCCAGTCTTACCGAGTGCAGCTGAATACCAGTATTTTACATGTAGCGACTGCCTATCGGACCTCCACAACCAAGTTAGTACTGGGTAATACGACACCCCTTAAGACTGGTTGTCAGACTTTTTGGGCCACTGACTACCTAACGACTGTCAAAGATCTACAAATGACACCCGGGACCAACGGCTTAACGTGCTTTCCGAGGCACGGAGGAGACTCGGTTTGTAATGGGAAATCACCCATCCACAGACCAACCTAGGCAAGCACGGCTTAACCTAAAGATCGACCCGGGTGGCTGTTATTATTTAGCCACGAGCTCCCAAAACCAATTGTTTCCCAATAAAACTTTTAACTTCAAACCTCCACAAAAACTTTCAAGCAAACAGGTTCAAAATAGCTCCTCGATTCCGATTCTTACTTAATTTTTCGTGGGTCCAAATTAGCTGTGTCTGTCTACCAGTCCATTACAATCATCGACAAGCGAGACTCAAGGCAATGTCCTTCAAATAGCGCGTGTCTAGACTAAATTGCCCGCGAACATTCGTCTGGAGAATATTATCCCTTTTTTAGAATCATCTTCTATGAATCAAGTACTCTTATTAGTCTCTTGTGAGAAGAAATTCCTGGGTTCCTCATCCAAGGTTACTGTGGATAAACTTATTTTTAAACTATCATGGTCACTAACATTACTATTAATACTAACGGGATATTAAACAGTAAACATCATCAGTAAACATGGTAAATATCCCGTTAGTATTAATAGTACCTAAACTTATTTTTACTAAAATTTCTTTTGATTTCAAGGCCGAGATTTGCATGTGCCTTGACTTAAGAGCGTTAACGACTTTTCATTCAAATATACCGATTTTAATGAAACTTCGTACGCATAAGCAGGATGCATTTAAAGTCTAAAAACTTGACATAGAACTTTTCGAAATGTGTTTTTAAAAAAAAGAAAATTGGAAATTTCTTTTTCTATGGAAAATCTAAAATCGGTCTAATTTAGCCGTAAGACCATTTTTCGAAAATTTTCTCTGTCAAGTTTTTAGAATTATGTAACCTGCTTAAGCGTACGAAGTTTCATTAAAATCAGTTCAGTCATTTCGAAAAAAAATCCCTTGAAAGTTTGTATGAAATGCCGTAAGACGTTAACTCTCTTAAGAATAATCCATTTCTTTTCAGGTAACAAAGACCCATAGATAAAAAGTAAACATAATTACATACTATTAAATAACGTTCGTGTTGGTATATGAAATGTTAAACTATGTTAGTAACACTTCACTTGCACGATTTATTTGTGAGTTCGTGTGGAAGTTTACAAATATTTTTTACGAATGTGTTAATGTGGCAACTTACAAAATCATTAAGATTAATAACACGGTTTATGCGTTCTACAAAATGCTTCGTCACCTTTTCGGTAAAAACTATTTCAAGAATAGAAAAACATGTTTGTCGGTTTACTACACCCTACAATAATCAGGAGCCCAACACCATCGGTCGTCCCAATCGGCCATAAGGATAAAGATACCTGTCAAAAGATAATATTCATTCACCCAATTTTGGGCGTATTTCTTGTAGACGACTTTCCCTATGAGGGAGAAAAGAATAAAGTATAAAGTAATCATCCCCTAGTCTGCAGTAACAGAACATTATTATAAATCTCACTACCCCCCCCCACCCCCTACTATCCGTATCTTTGTTTCTGTCCCTTGACTTTAACAATTTCTTAGACGTAGAAGTTTCTAAGAAATGAAAAACTGAATATGAAAAGTAAGACGTCGACCAATCATTATAGAGTTTGTCTGGAATGTCTGAGCACAAATATGTCGCAGTACACAGTTTAAAGTTTTCAAATAAATATGTCTGCGTTGTCTATTTTATGACATGTTTTTAGAAGATTGAACATTTCTAAAACTTTTTTGCATTTGGGAAATCACATAGGTATTATTTCTGGACGTTTTTTTTTTCAATATGAATAACTTAGTTAAAAATACTGAGTAGTAAGTATTAACTAAAATAACAGCATGTTGTTTCGAATTGGTTGCCTCCCTGGGTAACATATACATATGGCTGTCGGATCCGGTCGTTAGTATGGACATAAAATAAATCGCAAGTGCGCCTGTGTTGACATCACGCGATATACTTACAAGTCTACCCACACCAAAGCGTGCTTCTACAAAGTCCTGATGTTCAGCTCGAGGCGAGAGCCACAGTCAATGTCTGATCGCAACGGAGTTGAGACGTCTTGGAACTGTACCCGATTCATTGTGCCCCGTGTTATTGTGTTATGTTGTAATCTCAAGTAATTCGTTAGTTTTGCTAGAAACAGTGTATCGCACCCAATGTGTTTTCATAACACGAAACCCATCGTCTGCCCATATGATGTACGAGCCTTACGGAATAAATCCTGACCTATCCGACATGTCAAATAAACAGGGTGTAGAGGAACCTTTCACGAAGCCTTCAACCAAGCATTGTGTATATAAAACAAAGTCACTACGCAAAAATTAAAGCGCAGGCCACACTGCCAGCTAGCGAGCGAGCGAGCGAGGTGGACGAGGCATCGTCTCACCTCTTTTCATACTTTGGTTCACACCGCGAACTACCGATGGAGCCGGACGAAGTATGGAAACAGCATCGCCCGCCTCGCCCGCTCGCTCGCTAGCTGGCGGTGTGGCTTGCGCTTGATGCTGGGAAGCGACTTTTTGTGGGTTACTAACTCCAATAGAACAAGTCAAAATAAGTTTGTTTTTATTCATGTCAACACTCGAACACATAGGTAATCTTTGTCACTCAAAATTCTCATTTGATAGGAATATACGAGTAAATTAATAATAATTTCATTTTTCATCATTAATTCAGGTTATTGCGCAGGGTCCTCTGCATTATTATTTACTCAAGCTTAATCAAATAAAACCAAAAATAAATATGACATTTTAGTTAACAATTTGTCACATTTATCATGCAAATATATGTCGTGCAAAATCCATTTTATGACAAAAATATATTTGTTTTGCTCCGAAGGCAGTTAATCATAGGAGCTTTAAATCCATATATCATGGTGCTTTGACATGCCCGTCGAAACAAATAACGGTTGAATGGGCGACTTAGTAAAAAATATTAGTTTATTACCAGTCTTTTTTCCAATTTCATTCGTATTTATTTTGGTGTAGTTATGAAACTTTTACCTAAGCTATAAATTGAAGTAGGCAATTTCCATAATCTTTATTCAGTTTCGAATTGGGGATTTAAAATTTAACCTTACTTAAACATCTTATTACGAATTTATACGAAACTTTACAAAGTGATGTTTTTCTTTTTCAATGTCGATTAAATCTACGATTAAGATCTCTAGATCCATAAATAAATTACTTTAGCTTTATCTGAAGAAAATGAATGTGAATTTCACTAAATATGTACTCTAGTATGAATTCTTTAAGGTCTAACCATTTTAAAAATTGTAAATAATTATGTATGTTGCGTTTACCTTTTAACATAAAGCTACTCTCTTCTCTACTTCACTCGTGCCCATCACATAAAAACAAATGATATTTATTATAAGCCCAAATAAAAGACACTTTACCCCACCTGTCCAGGTATTCACCCCAAAGTACCAGGGGAACATAAGCCCAAAGGAAGTATTACAGTATTACGAGTACGCAAAGTGCCAACTCCTCACCACGATTCCTGACACTCGATTAAGCTTACAACCTACCCTCTAAGGACATATCCTGGGGACACTTTATGGACATAATGCTCTTAGTGAGGACACAATTCATTCGAATATTATGTATCGCCCATTAATTTTGTGTCCGCAACATAAGCAGCCTACATATTGCTTGTAAATCTTTTTTATTCTTTTTGGTATTCGTATGTTTTTGTTGCCTTTAGTGTTATTAGAACTAGCTGTTTCTTTAGAAGTTTAGATCGTCTACTATTTCATATTTTTAATGGTATACAAATTGAGATGTTCATAATATTTTATTTATTTAGAATTTATTTTTGTAATTTCAGGAAAGGTTACAGACTACTAACAATAATAAGTAACTAAATTGCTAATTACAAGCTTCCACAGATAAATACAAAATTATTACTTCCTTATAATTATGATAAGTTAGTTCCTCATTGGTTCATTTCATTCTCTTATTATTATTTTTAAGTTAACTTGGAAACTAAACGGTAATAATATAATAATAATTGAAAGTCTTTTTGTATGCCCCAAATAATTACGATGTAGGTTTTTAGAAAATACTAGATCGTATTTTTGTATATGGCCCTAGCCTCAAAACTGCAACCATCTTGGATGTAGCGTTCGCTCGACTAGCATGTTGTGCACTGTTCTTACATACTGCCCTAACCCATTTGGTTGGGGCTCCCTATGATCGTATTTATGTAATATGCCCTAGCCCTAGTAACTACTATCAACTTAAAGGATGCATTAAAAATAACTCTTTTTAGTCTGTCAATTTGCAGCTCTAAATTCCATTCACCCACCACAGCTCCATAAAAACTCTGCAGGCCATCAATTGCAGACAGTCACACTGCAAACGTGCAACGTCAGGAATTCATTGCACGAAAGGAAATAAAAGAAAAACATATCTGTTCTCTATCAGCGAATTACTGACCCAGTTTTGTTCTTTTGTATTTTACCCAGGAGTGTCGTTAGTCGACTTGATAAAAGAAATAATTTAATTACAAAAATTATTTTTGCTTTGTTTTGACGTCGTTTTTGCTTTTGGCGTCTTGGCCGTTGGACCTACAGCAAATAATGGAACAGAATGCAGTTATGGTCCCGAGGTTAATGAACTAGTGCCAGTAGAGTAGTGCTAGTGCAGTGTAGTGCGGGGTTAAACAAGGGGAGTGCATGTGCCCTACTCGATTCCGATTATTCTTTCACTGATGTGAAGCTTCATTATCCCCGAGTGCCATTGGTATTTAAAACTTTCCAGTAGGATCATTTCCGATCATAATGGGTGCAAACGCTAGTATTGTATATTTCTTTAAATTAATTGGAAAAACAAAATGGCGATTACTTATGATTTTGGTGTCACCTCAAAAAGTCGTTGAAAAGCGTGTTATATGTGAGTGTAAGTAAGACAGTTTTCAATCGTAAAATGTCTATTTACCACGAATTGTTGTCAAAAGTGGTAAAGCCAATGCGAGGTTGACTACACCTCTACAAGCGTAAGTACATGTATTTACTTTACAACACTCAGTTAAGCGTTAATTGCATGAAAATTAAAACAAGCAACACACTAGTGCAGTAATTGTTAAAGTTACAACTACTAACTAAACTAAAACCATTAGTAGACTACATTCAACCACTTATGCATTTATAGCTTAATCGCTGCTACGAATTAGTTAACTTAGAATTAGCTAGAACAGCACAGAAGTTGGGCTTATTAACGCAAAACTTTGATTTCACTGAATCTATTGTGGAAACATTAGATTACCTTAACAATTTATTATTTGTCGCTGAATGCATATGGTCATCATCATCATACTCTTGCCCTTATTCATTTGGCGTCGGCGCAGCATGTCTTCCTCATCCCCACTTCTCTATTACTGGTCATCTCATCAGTCACCTCCTTTCTAGCCATATCAGCCTTCATACAGACCATTCATTGTTTCTTTGGTCTTCATCTACTCTTATGTATCCACATTCATATTCAAAACTAAATGCTAATGACATGGACAAGATTTTTCTCATTCAGCATGATATATGAAGCTGCAATTTATCCTTCTACAGCCCACTACTCGGCCGAAATATACAACGCCTGGTTCTCGGCATTTCGCAACAGCCTGTCTACCCCTCTACGTGTTTCAGGATGTTGGTTCATTTAATTGCTTTCTCGCTGCGTTTTCGAATAGTATTAAGAAAACATTAAAAAGCCATCAAGTACCAAGGCGAAACGGCTTTTTAAAATACTGTAGTTTTAATTACATTTTTCATTAAAATTGCGTGAAACGTTTTATTTTTTTTTTCCCAGAACATTAATTTTTCCATCGACGTTAATAATTTGGAAAATTACAAACATTGTATGTATGAAACACTGATTTAAGCTTTCACGGTTTACAACTAAACTTATACTGTCACTTACGGGATATCTTCCGTGATTTTTCATTCTCCAGTCAACCCGCGATCATGGCGCTTACAACAGCGCCGAAATATCGGGAGCTCAAAATAATGAACAATCACGGAAGATATCTCGTAAGTGACAGTATAAGTTTAATTGTATGTATGAGTTTTTAAACTGACATGGTCACTAACACTATCATTAGCGCTAAAAACGGGATATTTACCATGTTTACTATTTGTTTTCAGTTCCCGATATTTCGGCGCTGTTGCAAGCTCCATGATCACGGATAAACGGAAACAAAACAAATAGCAAACATGCTAAATAATCCGGTTTTAGGGTCCCGTAGCCGAATGGCAAAAAACGGAACCCTTATAGATTCGTCATGTCTGTCTGTCTGTCCGTGTATGTCACAGCCACTTTATTCCTAAACTATTAGGACTACACAGTTGAAACTTGGTAGATAGATATATTCTGTGAACCGCTTTACGATTTTTGTACAAAAATAAAAAAAAATAAAAGATTAAGGGGGAACAGGACCCCTACATGGAGCCAAAACTAAAAAATAAAAAAATCATCAACCCTATACGTGCGGGGTGTCTATAGGTAGGTCTTTAAAAATAACATTAAGGTTTCTAAAACCATTTTTTGTCAAAGTCAATCGTTTGAAAGATAGACACTTCCAAAGTGGTAAAATGTGTGTCTCTAATTTCTAAAGTAGGAAAATTCTGAAAAAATGTAGGATTGTAGAACGTAAAAAAACTTTTAACGAAAATTGGTTTGAGATATGGGATTTTTTTCATCAAACTGCAGCAGTAACTTTGTTTTTCAATAACATACTATGAAAAATAAATTTAGTTTTGCTGTTGAATGTAATACAATACAACGTATGAATGAGCCTTCAAAATATTTTTGTTATATTGTTTGGTGCTACGGGACCGTTTGCGTATGAATACGACTCGCACTTGGCCGGCTTTAGTGTTAATGAAATTGTATGTATGTCTGTAATATCTTTCCCTCACGTTGACGATTTCTTCATCCTCCCTCCACTTCGTTAATTACCTTTCGCTAACTCTTTCCGCGCGGCCCAACCTTTTGTGCCTTTCTTTAAAAAAACAATGAAAAAAGGTTTTATTCCTCTAACAACACTGGTGTCTACTCCTTACTAATTTGAATAGAGAACGTTAGCAAGGCAATGTTTTAGACTGACAGTCACGAATGTAGTTGGTATAGAGACAACCCGCTCGTTACACCCAGGTAATGTACTGGGCTCTTAGAATTTAGATTGCCGGTAAGAAGCTTGTTGGAGGAATTTCCTTAAGACTTAAGATTGAATGGAATAAGGAAAATTAGCGTAAAATGGTTTTTTTTTGTCAATTATGTCAAAGGCAAATTTTTCGCAATTTCGGTGAAAATTATGTTGGAAGTATATTAATTACCTATGTTAATTGGAATGATCAGTGAAGTGAAAGCAGGTAGCAAGTAGGTCTTATATTCTCTAACATACAACGTACTGCTTAAACAGCTGGGTCTGGGCGCATAACATTCGGCAAAAGATTTTCTTAACATCGAAAGCGAGCACTAAGGACATAACATAACATCACGCCTGTAATCCCCGAAGGGTTAGGCAGAGGTGTACCTAATAGTGCACCCACATTTCGCCAGTTATGTTCAAGTCGCATGTAATAGGGGGCGAGCCTATTGCCATCAACCGGGCACAAATCCAGATTCCGTGGCTGCTATTAAGAAAATTCCTGATGGAAAAACCCTGCCGTCATGCCGTTTTGAGTTCGAGTTAGAAAACTTAAACGTTTTCTACACAAAATTAAAAAGTATTCTTTTATCGCGACTATGCATGATGTCGTGGATGCGATTACCAGGTCGGTCAAAATAATATTCGGTTGTTCTTCCAGGAATTTCTAAGTGGCAGTTTGGTGTCTGGATCGTTGCCCATTTATTGATAATAGGCTTGCCCATATTACATGGGACATAAACATAACTGTTCAAATGTGGGTGTACTACGGTACATGTTGCCTAACTTTTCCGGGAAATAGAGGCGTGTTGTTTTGTTTTTATTTACCGGGATTTTCCTCTTCAAATTTCAAATATGGCTGCCGTATGTATCATTTTTTTTGAGTATCTGCGAAAATGTCTAAAAATGTTGAGAGAATCCAACATAAAATTCTGTTTGAAAAAGAGTTATAAAGCTAGTTATGTCAATAAATAAAAGTTTGCAGGCAGTAGATTCATGAGATATTGGAAACGCGAAACAATATTTCGGGGATATGCAAATATTGGCCTGATGAAACAATCACGCTCACGAATGAACAGAACTCAGGCCAATTCCATCGGCCAATGTTCATAACAAAAATTATAGGCATTTACAAAAACTTTTACAGATTAGAAAATTTATTTTTTTCCTTTTCGTCATGAGGTACCCACGCTTAATTTATTACTCTTTATGGATACCTACTATTAATATTATTACGGTGTCTTGCCTGTCCTGTTGTTTGCACATCACTGAATTGTCACACTAAGAAGAATATTATAAAGAGAAAATTGATTTTTTTGTTGTTGTCAGTTTGGATGTAGGAGGTATCTAATACTCCTCATCTGATTTCCAAAATTCTGTCACTGATGGAAAGCTACCTTATTGCCGAGTGCCATAGAAGGTGTAAATTTTACGCGGGTGAAGTCACGGGTAGAAACCAGTACAAAATAAATTCAGTGATGTGGCAAAGCTAAAGGGTGCTAAGGTAGTGGTGGGTAAAGTATTTCTGCAACTAACCCTCCCAGGGTTAGTTGCAGAAATACTTTAAGAAAAAAAGATGCAGTAAAAGATACGTCGACACAAGATGGAGCTCCGACAAAGGTGTTACTGCTGTAGCTAATTTTCATAAAAAAAAGTTATGAATACAAAGCACCTACAGACGTGTTTAGATCCGTCACAGATATAAATGTTAAATCTCACACACAATCACAACGGAATCGTCAAGTATCTACAGTCACTAACAAATCTAGAACATACTAATATATAGAGACTCATAAAATAACTGCGCAAAATATAACGTACCTCGGGGCGTTGTTACTTTTGTTATGATTCCTATAAATTTTATGGGTTTCGTCTGGGCCGCCGATTCTTATTTTATACCCGTCCCGATATTTCCCGATGATAGCCGAAATACAATAAATCTGATAAGTAACTAGCGATATTTCTCGTCCAATAGTCGGTGCGGTGTAGCCGACCCTTGTTTGTGAGCGTTTACATAGTTTTTCTTATATTTTATGGCACACGAGATGTAGATTGCCAATTTGAATTTCGTTGGTTAAGGATTTTTTTTTTGGATTTTACTGGGGCTGTGCGTTTCAAGGGTGCGAGGGAATTTAAGACTTTTTCCTGTTACGACTATTTCTTAGAACAATTTACATTTTGCTGTGAAAATATTTTTGATTCTATGAGGCAATTAACACAGCTTTTCCTTAAACAGTCACGCTTTTCTTGACATTCCAATTAAATAATATTTTTCAAGCAATTACTAATATAAAATTATGATTTTTATTTATTTTATTTATTTATTAAAACTTTATGCACAAGTAACAAAACTGCACAAAGGCGTGATGCAGAGACAGTATACAGTAGGATAACAGAAAAAAAGACTAGAAAATATTAATAACTATGATATTCACTGCTAATTAAGAAGTAATTACATTACTATCGCAGGTCTGCTGGAGATTTCTTAATGAAATAAGTACTTTTGTGTTCTTTTGTCTGTATGTTATTTCCTTTATATGTGTACATAAATAAATCTATCACTTAACTTCTTCACAGGAGAAGTAATTAATTAATCTGCAACAACTATAATTTCCCATAGCACAGATTACTGACATTTATATATTAATCACCTACAGCCAAACTATAACGTCACAATATCCGTACCACAGTTTCTAATTAAATTAAATACCTTAATTAAACTTGATCTCATTAAATCTCGAGCAACATGTAACGTAGCGCCAGACTGATATTACGGCTTGGCCAGGAGCTGCACGCTTAAACCTTTTCACCGCCACGGACTTCAATAGAAGTTCCAGATTTCCGTGCCACCAGCGCAGCGCCACGACTTCATCAGAAACACTTAATTTTTAACTACCTATCAAACATAAAAGTACTTACATTCATCGATATGACCCTCATCACTACTGTTTACTGTATACTTCGTTATACAATTATAGCTTGGCGCTGGCGAGGTATCGCGTTCTGTGCACGTTGGCGGTGAAAAGGTAACGACACCCGTTTTGCGATTTAGACGAAACAAATAAAAGATGAGTGTTGCTATAGGCGCGGTCAAACGGAGACAACCGGACAGCGGACTGGTTGCGGACAGCGGGCTTTGATGGATGTTTTAGTACATCATCACTACATCAGCCTACAGCAGTCCACTGCTGGACAAAGGCCTTTGTAATCGCATGTCACTTAACTCGATTCTCGGCAACTCTCATCCAGTACCAGCCACCATAAGCAGATCGTCGCTCCACCAAGCCTGAGGCCGCCCCACCTTTTGCATACCGATTTGCGGTCTCTACTTAAGAACACGTCTAACCCAACGGCCATTAGTTCTACGACTAATTTGACCAGCCCATTGCAGTTGTCAGTTCAATTCTTAACAGTGCTCACGCGGAGGAAACAAGTGACACAAGTCGTATCGTCTAAGGACGTGGAAGGGGCATAAATCAAGAGCTACATACGACGTAGCGCCTGACTGATGTTACGGGGCGCCTCCGTAGACGCAACGGTTCGGCACGGTATAGTGTGCGGTAGACGCGGCGGTCGGGAATCTTAAACGAATGAAAGCCTCTAACGAATAGTTAGAGGCTTTGCCTTTGAAGGCTGAGGAAAGACTGCGAATAAGATATTAATATTAAAACAAGGTGAGAAATAACTGAACCCCGAAACGGGGTCATTGTACCTACTAACAAAAAGATTTACTATAATTATAACCAACCCGGAATCGGAAAAGAAACATCAGCTACCACATATTATAGAGAAAGGCATCTTTTTTCACTATTAAGCTAAAAAAAATAAACACTTTAAAATTTTTTTCATATTTTGAAAATATTTTAGCACTTTATTTGACCCAAAAGAAAGAGCTACTCTTTAATCAAGCAGTACTTCCAATGTTCATCAACGCTTGATCCTCTACGAAGACAATATTATAATCTAATCAAAAATCCAGAATCATAAATTGTGTAGCGTCATTATTCTAAAACAGAGCAGCCTTGTTCCGTCAAGGAATAATGTATAAGAACTTTGGTTTCCTGACTAATGTTTCGGTATACCGGCGCCCGTGGTGGGGTGTCCGAAATCTTGAACTATTTGTTAGCCGAAACTAACACGGATTTCAAATGATACATAGCCACTGCAACCATGCATTTATAAATGTATTTCGAATTTTCGAGAAACCAACATCCGTTCTGTTTTCGACGAAAATGTTATAAACGAATGGTAGATACGAAATTCCTCGAATTTCAAATTGAGGGGAGCAGATTCTTTTTGTTTTTTTTCGTTACTGAGAAAATATACTATGTTTGAATTTTGTATTTTTACAGTGATTTCTCAATATACGGGCGATAAGGCATTATGAAAAATGCCAATCATTATAACCTGGAACCCAGGTTTAAAATTTATTTACGAAGCCTGGTAAGACATAACCACTGACTGGACTGCCTCGTTGGTCGAGCGGTCACAAGCGCAACTGCTGAGCATGAGGTCCTGGGTCGATTCCCGGGTCGGGCAAAGTGTTATTGAGTTTTTCGATCAGGAATTTCTCAGTAGCAGCCACGGAATCTGGACTTATGTTTTTTGATGGCAATAGGCTCGCCCCCTATTGCATGGGACTTAAAACATAACTGGCGAAATGTGGGTGTACTAATGGGTACACTTCTGCCTAACTCATCAAGGATTACTAGGCGTGATGTTAGGTTATGTTATGTAAGACATAAAATCTCGCCTTTACCCATGGGGGTAGGCAGAACCTACTGAACGCCATCTGCTATGATCCTTATGGGCCTGCCATACGCACAAGCTTCACCACAGTTCTGGTAAAACTGATATAACTTTTAACCAACCGAACGCAGGCAGAACTGTGGTGAAGCTTGTGCGTGTGGTAGGCCCATTACGTATTCCTTTCGCCTCGTACGAGTTCATACATCTGCTTTGGTTTAAAGTTTTACAAAACTACTTAAAAAGCGATATCCCACTTCCTAATACTCATAATCGTTCTCTATGATTGCTGGCTCGCTATTGGTGGAAACATTCGACCTACCGTAAAGTTCTAGGCCTGGTAATGCCTGTAATTCCACCTGTCTTCGTCCTAAACAGAGTTTGATGACAGTCGGGTTGTTTCACACGAAATTACGATGAATCTGTGAAGTTTCAGGGGCGGATCTTGGTGTTATACGGGGTGATATTGTGTTGAACTTATACAAATAAGATTGAATTAAAGTACTGTATGTTATGAAGATTGAAATTGAATTATTGTGATGATTTATCATTGTTTTTTGTTTTCATTTAGTGTGTGGTTTTGCAGGGCAACAGACGATCAGAAGCACATAACTAAGAAACCTAGCGGTAATTTCTTTGAGACAACCTCTGATTGAGGAAAAGTTCTAATCAACAGCCTGATTCCAGTCACTGTTGGGTACAGTCGCCAGCGCATCAAGTTACTACAAACTGTCAAATTTTCTCATTCGATTATAAACTTAACCAACATACAACAACACAACAACAACAACATTCAACAACAACATTCAACAACAACAACAACAACATTTTATGGTTTAAAATCATTTGGACAAATTTGACAGTTTGTGGTAACTTGATGTGCTGGCGACTGTACCTACAGGCTTCTCTTTACTTCGAAAAAAAATCTAGCAGGTAAATAGAAGCTTGACGAGTCTTCACCTTTATGATCGGGATAGTATTCTCCCGTATATCTCTCACATACTTACTAGAAATTAGTTCAGCGAGAATTTTAATATTATTCCGTAGAAAAAGATATCTTTTTTGTTCTCTACTGACAAATTGCTTTTATATTAGACAACTTTGTTCTAGTCTCTTTGTAAGAGCCTTAAAATTTAATATATCTTTAGTTAAGGATCTTTTTTGTTATATCAGTTAGAATGTTAGAAATTTCGACAAACTTATGAGTGTAATCCCGGCCTAAATTAGCTAGATACCATGTTTTATTTAACGTCTCTGTAACTAGTGTTTTATCAACTTTTACACTAAGAATAAGTTTCGTATTATAAATTCCTTTGTTCTTTCTTTAGTTCAGCAATTTAATATTTTTGTAGTGCCTATAATAATAACTAAGTCTAGCTCCCGTCTAATTGTTATTAACTTAGGCCTAGGATCTTTTCCAGTCTCTTATTGACGTAGTAATAATAGATTATTTAGTGGGAGATCTTTGTGTTAAGTAATTTTTACTTTCATTACTGGCTCCTGTCGAGGGTGGAGTATCTGTGAAGAGACTGTGGCTTTTTGTTTTGAGGATGGGATGATAGACCGCCCCTAACCATTCATGCGACCCCAATTTTATTTCTCTCTATCATATACCTCTTGTATGTCTGTCTCGACCAGGGGTCCAGATGGACAAGACACCGATCTGTCTGCCTCTAATTATATTACTTTTTTAACGAATTTCGATGAAATTTGACACCCAACCTGGGTAGTATGCTGTGTCCAAACATTACATTATTTTTAAGAACCCACGGTGACGAAGCCGCAGGCAAGAGCTAGATTAAAAATAATAAAAAAATCTGATTTATTTTTATTAAAAATAAATCCTAGTTTATTTTTACTTTCCACAAGGTCGCAAATGTTGACAAGCCCAAATTGATCAACAGACGCCAGCAAGTTCCAGTTTGTAAAGGCTGCCAAAGTTTCCATTTTGTTGAAACATGTCGAGCTCAACAAAAACTTGTGAAGCGAACTTAACACGAGTTTCTTTTATAAACATGTGCTGGGATATATCAAATACTTGTCGACATTTGTAATTTGTTGTGAGTTTTCGTTTGAAAATTAAAGGAGTTTGGGAGGGATTATATTATTTTCATTTAAATCTTCAGGTCTTTTTATACCCGTAAGTCATGACAGCATATTTATTATTTAAGGTCTCCTTTATGTAGTCTTCTTTTCTAAAGTATAAAAGCAGTCTGTGGTACAAAAAAAATGACAAACTAACTGCAAAATATACTTTCCATAAGATTAGGAAGTGCTGATACGCTGAACAAAATTCACAACGAACCATCATCCTGCTATCTTCCACGAGGTCTGCCGCGACGTCTTTAGTCTAATTTCAAAATATGTAGAAATCTAAATCGTTTCTCAAACCATGTTTCGGGAGCCAGCGCTGTGCTGTAGGCCCCCCATAGCACAGCGTGATGCTGAGTGAGGTAACCTGTTTGTCGCAGCCACGACGTGCGAGCTGTCAACTTTTTTTTTGTCCGTCCTGTTGTTCTAAATGTTTGTTTTGCGTTGTATGTTTATTTTTTTTTGTATGCACGTCATGTCCCTGCGACAAATAAATATTTTTTCCATATTTCCTTCTTTTCTAAAACCTAAAAGATACTCCATGCATAATTACATTCCTGAAATACAAACAATAAACAAATGAAACCAAACTTTAATCAATTCAAATTCAAAATACATTTCATAAAAACAAAACGCACACACATATAGATAATGGTAATCCATCAGAGATTCCAGAATAAACTACAGCCTCCATTAAATATCACGGACTATTTGTTTTACGAATACATACATAGCTACGTAACCTCCACGGTAAAAAATGGATGTACAGACTGCACATCAAGCTACCCGAAACTGTCAAATTTTTCCAATCAACCTTGAACCTAATGCTTTAGCAATTAACCAAAACTGTCAAATTTTCCCAATCAACCTTGAACCTAATGCTTTAGCAATTAACTGAAACTGTCAAATTTTCCCAATCAACCTTGAACCTAATGCTTTATTAATTAACCGAAACTGTCAAATTTTACCAATCAACCTTGAACCTAATGCTTTATTAATTAACCGAAACTGTCAAATTTTACCAATCAACCTTGAACCTAATGCTTTAGCAATTAACCGAAACTGTCAAAAATTTTACCAATCAACCTTGAAGCTAATGCTTTAGCAATTAACCGAAACTGTCAAATTTTACCGATCAACCTTGAACCTAATGCTTTAGCGATTAAGTCTAAAATGTATTAAAGAAATTTGACACATGGTAGTAGCTTGATGCGCTGGCGACTGTACTTATGGTATATTATCTACCGATAAAGGAATTTGCTTTTGTATGTTCTTTTATAAAATAAATTTGGCTGATTTTGACATTATTTAGTTTAGATTCTGATATCCATGACGACTGTGGAGTTTCACTGATTAATGTAATTTTTCCTTTAATATTTTTATGTCAGAGTTTAGACGACATCACAAACAATCAGGATTACCCTGCTAGTGCTGAAAATTTAGGTAAACACTAAGTTTACAAACAATATACATGGTGTAGGGACATCAACGCACAATTTATTAACATGAATTCAACGAAAATGATCCTAGTAACACACCCAGCGGGGATATTTTCTAAATCTGGCGTAAAGTTCTGCTCTGGGGGTCTTGAATTCATCATGGTAAAACCGAGTAAAAACTTTTACTAAACCGTAAACTTTTGTAAACACCGTGTTTTCCTTAAAGGTCCAACGACAATCAGGGCAATGATTTCAGGTACCAAGTCCAAGACCCTAGCTTCAGTCAACTTTCATAATTTTCCTTAATAACACTTCCCCCCGGACAGAAGGCTGATTGAATATATTGATTTTAATGCTAGTATCAAGCTCAAGGGAATCGTAATGACAAAAAGTTAGCTCGCCCATGTAATGACCTATGAAAACCATGGGGAATTGACCCAATATACAGGTACTTCTGAGAATAATTGAACTGAAATATCGGGAGGACATTTGGGAGGGCGCCATTTTGGCGGGAGGACCTGCGTTCCTTTTCACAGAGAGCTAAAGAAGAGGGTAATTATGTTTATTTCTCAATTTGCAAGATTCCTTCGTAAACGGTATACCACGGTTCCCACAGCGCGGCTGCCTGGAGCACCGCGGCACCGTCTCAATTAAACGGTAAGCCTGTAGTTGTTGAAGTAGTGTGTTTGTGTGTTCTTCTTTTATCAAAGTTTAAACTTTAAATTAATCATCATCATCATCATTTCAGCCGAAAGACGTCCACTGCTGGACATAGGCCTCCCCCAAGTGTCGCCACATTGACCGGTCCCGTGCGTCTCGCATCCAGCGGATCCCTGCAACCCTTACCAGGTCATCGGTCCACCTAGTGGGAGGCCTTCCAACGCATCGTCTTCCGGTTCGCGGTTGCCACTCCAGAACTTTTCGGCCCCATCGGCCATCCGTTCTGCGAGCAATGTGCCCTGCCCATAAATTAATGCTCAAACGCAATGAAGAAGGCTGTCGAAGGCAGCGTGGAGCGAGTAGTCCACTAATCGGAAGAACCCGTAGCTTAAAGACGTGTGAAAAATAATTATCCTACTTAATATTATAAATTCGAAAGTTTGTGAGGATGGATGGATGGATGGATATTTGTTATTCTTTCGTACAAAAACTACTGAACGGATTTTGGATGAAATTTAGCACACAGGTTATAACACATTAAGATACTTTTTATTCCGGTAGTATAATCCCGTGGGACAATTATCGAACTCCATGCGGGCGAAGCCGCGGACATAAGCTAAACTACTGAACAAGTCAACAAAAGTCATTTATAAAACAATTCGGCGGCATTCGGCCATCGTCGGTAATTTCCGTTCATTCGGTGACATTACGCGCGCATGGATACAATACTACCCTCCTGTATAATTGGATATTGAGTTGATCAAACTCATCGAACTGATCGGTTCGGTCGGCATTTGCTTTATTATTATTATTATTTATTGAAGCTTTCTTATTTGGATTTGAGTGTTTTTTTATTGTTTCGGGATTTGGTTTTTGCTTGGTCGAGCGGATACGGAATGGATTTTTATACTACAGATTGTTTTGGATAGTAGATGTATACAGGGTGTAAACAGACCCTTCACATAGCCGTCAACCAAGCATTCTGTACATCAAACTAAGTAACGTTACGCAAAAATTATTGCTGGGAAACGACTTTTTTTTTGGGGTGAAAAATCACGTTTTACGGTAGGACTCGATGGAAAGCACTCAAAGTATTGTTCTGATGGATGGATTGAATAGTACGGGGGTCGTGGAGGTGTGTAAAGTAAAAATCTTACATTAAAAACATGTATTTAAAAAAAAAGTTGAGAAAAAGTTGGAACTTTGACCCCAAATATCTCCGTAACTAGAAGGTTCCCAGGTATGGTCTAGAACAAAAAAATGATCGCAAAGACGGGGAGAACAAATGCCTTTCGTATATGTTAAGGGTCTGTTTACACCCTTAATATTGTATCATAACGTAAACAAATGAAACCGAGTAATCGCCGGTTTCTTAATTGAGGAACTGAAGTTTAGAACTTACTCGTACTTGAGTTTTAAAGAATTTTGACTGCTACATTAATTAAAGGAAACCATAATAAGAGTTTTAGTAGTCTATAATCAAACCTTCGGCATGATTGATGCCGTGGCTGATCGACTGGCTGCTACGCTGCGTGTCGCGTGTTCGATCCCCACACGGATCAAATATTTGTATGGCCTACCGGTAGTTGTTCCGGGTCTGACAGTTTGTGTATTTGAGTGTATATGTTTGTAAACTCACCCACGATATAGGATAAACATGAAGGACAATTTAAAAAGAAAAGAAAGAAACATCCAAATCTGGCATAATCAAAGAGTTTCCCTTTTTGTAAAATCTTGCGCTGAGCAATTTGCTGATGCATGGAATAACTATAACACAAGAGAAACAAACTGCAAACTGATGGTCTAATATAATAATTTATATGCTTACAGGTTAGCCATGAAAACTTACCAAAAAGTCTGATATCCTAGTCTCTAAAAGTATAGTAAAAAAGTGCATTTTTGAAGATATGAAAAACACGATATTCTATCACCTTTATGAGCCATTCCAACAATGTTGATCTAATCTACCATACGGGAGAGCTCTTCAAAGGCTTTAAATTACATTGTTACAGCACAGGATGGTTACTGTAGAGGTTTCAGCTCTTTTGTATGGCTCACTGCATTTTGTATGACTCAGTTCTCGTAAAAAAATGTAGGGAAAAAAATGAAAGAGAGGCATTTATTTTGATGTCGCCTTTTGTTAGTATCTTTGTCACAGAGTTCAGGTCTGTTGTCCCAGCAGTGGACCGTTGTATAGGCTACATAATGTAAATAGCATCACGCCTTATAATCAACGAAAGGTGACGCAGTGGTGTACCTAATAGTTCACCCACATTTCGCCAGTTATGTTTAAGTCCCATGTAAAAAGGGGAGAGCCTATTGCCACCAACCAGGCACAAACCGAGACTCTGTGGCTGCTACCGATCAATATCTGATGGAAAAACCCAATAACACTCCGCCCAAACTGGAAATAAAACTTCGTGCTCAGCTAAATGGAAGAGAGGCATTCATTTTGGTGGCACCTCGTGTTATTCTTCCCTCACAAAGAGGCCTGTCCCACTTGTGGGAACTTTTTATATGTATGGCTGATTGTGAACTTACTTAGTTAAAATGTGTATTAGCCAATCATGTCTAACGGTGCATTGACTCCAGAGTTATTAGTTAGAATGATCTTTGACCTCTTATTGCCCTGGTACATCTGACGATCAAAGAACTTTATAACCTGAGAATGAAATACCTGTCAAGTTCAATTTCACCCTCAAAAACTAAAACAACAAGAATATCATATTAATTCACTAATTAAACTTGTAATTAAGGCACAAAGTTTAATTATATAAACACTCAACGAAGACATGCAATGCGTCACTTCGATAATGGAGTACTAGGCTCTCATAAATCAAACAGAGTTCTCTCTTACAAATCCTACACGTGTAGTTTGCCATTAGAATCCATTACAAGCTGTATAATGCAGCTGCTGAGTGCATTCGCAGTAATACGTACAACTGAGTGTGATCAAGCATAGTAATGTGTGAGATTGTGTGTCTTTCATGCTATTAGAACAAATTATATGTAAACTGTATTGGGGATCACATAATAACATTATGAAGTGGTTTAAACTAAATAAATTACTGTATAATAAGTTATTGGGTTGTGGAGGTCAGATAGGCAGTGGCTCTATGTAAAATACTGGAATGCTTTAGGTTAGACTGGAAGCCGACCCCAACATAGTTGGGAAAAGGCTAGGCAGATGATGATGATGAAGATGTTGGACTTTCTACGTAGGAAATCTCTGTATGTGACTCGCATAGACCGGCGAGGCATTACACAAAAGAAAGGATTTTTTTAAAATTAATTTTATTTAACCTCGTACAGTAATTGTGTAATTTATTTATTTATTATATTTATTTGGATCTCCTACAAAAGATACATAGATACAATATCACAGGTATACAGAGGTTATTTTAAGTGTGTTTCTTCAATTACAGGAGACCACAGCATGCACATAAAAACTAGGTGTTAACACAGAAATTAGAAAAAAATAAAAATATTTCAAAAAACAAAATAAAATAAAAACCAAAATAATGAAAAGCATTTGATGACAAGAAAATATCATAAGTAATAAAATTATTTCACATAAAAATTATAAAATTATTATTCTACATTTATTGCAGAGGTCATTTTTTTTTGTATTTAGATGGTATTTAGGGATTGGGAGGGTTATGCCCATGTCAGATTTCTTTGACAATTCATTGTACTACAGAGTCTTGGGAGAGAGGCGAAATGTCCTAGATGAGTTTTGGAACCTGGGACATAAAACAAATAAACTCGAGTAGTACGGCTGATTTTACAATATTTACTTCCGCGTATCTGTGTCATTTTCCCGGATTTATACCCATTGAACCGATGAGTTTAAAGGATATTTTGTTACCGAAATGCTTCACGTTAATAATGTTAAAGATAATTGTCATTAATTAGGGATTGAAAATAAGATAATTTGACAGTAATTAACAAAATACGCTAATGATCATGATTTCTAAAATTCGAATATAACTGTCTGTCCACCGATGGCTGTAATTCCCATGAAAAGGGTCCTTTCTTCTATCGTTTGCCATTTATAGAGCTTGATTAATATTCCCGTTTTAATTACCACTGTTTTGTGTTATTACATTATTAATTACGTTCCTGAAGAGTAGGGAAAAAGATCTTTATACTGTTTTCCCACTGCCCTTAGTTATCTGTGAATTTAGCGAAGGAATTCTAGCGATACCGTCTGCACTTTCTATGCCACGTATATACATTTCCTAAGCTGCAATAGGGATGGACCATTTTTCAAAAATTGGGCTAATTACAAAACCATTTCGAGGAAAAGGTCTCTAATTATCTCTCTATTCATTTTTGAAGAAATGTGGTTAACCTTTATTTGACCTTTAATGACGTCATCTCAAGAAGGCATATCGTGAAATTCGCTTTTTGCTGTTCCAAACCCCACGATTTGCAATCGCGTGGTTCTCGCGTGTCTGAACGAGCCCTAAGCTTCGTTGAATGAGCAAAGGAATCTTTTCCAGTGATGACTGAAACTTTAAATCATCATCTGCCTAGCCTTTTCCCAACTATATTGGGGTCGGCTTCCAGTCTGCAGCTGAATACCAGTATTTTACATGGAGCGACTGCCTATCTGACCTCCACAACCCAGTTAGTACTGAGTAATACGATACCCCTTGGTAAGACTGGTTGTCAGACTTTTTGGGCCACTGAAACTTTAAAATTAAATGTAAATTAAACTAACCATAGAATTTCAAAAATGTTCAAATTAGTTTCTTAATTAGTACTTACGTTTAGTTTTCTTTTTGGCATTATTTTAGTTCTATTTGTAGTCTGTATATAATGTACATAATAACCTTAGTTGAAGATGAATTTACTTCATATAATAAACAAGTATTTTTTCTTAAAATACATATATTTTAACTAAAAAAAAATAAAATACAGGTTAATTTTTTTAGACAATACCCATTACAATAATTTATATACGCTCTGAAATAGGCCTTAGTTACATGCGTCATAAGTAGTGAAAACAAAAGACTTTTTTTACTTTTTCTTTTACAAAAGAACTCCAAAAGACCTTTTCCAGTCTCCTGTAGAATGTCAATACGATAATAAAGGTTCATTATCCACAACATTGTAGAAACAAACTGTCAATCGGTCGGAAAATTCAGCTTCGACAGTGTACGAAGGACAAAGGAATCAATTGACCGTGTCTCCGCGGAATGAGCAACGGAACTCTTCGGGAAATACGTGTATTTTATTATTTAAAAAACCGGCCAAGTGCGAGTCAAACTCGCCCATGAAGGGTTCCGTACCGTCGTAGTAGTTGGCCCCTTTGTTTTTTTTTTTGTTTTTATTACTTTCTAGCTGTGCCCGCGATTTCATCCGCGTGAACTTAGATCTTTTTCAGTCGTTTTAGTTTTTTGTAACAGTTTTCATTGATGCTCCACTCCTAATGGTTGTAACGTGATGATATATAGCCTATAGCCTTCCTCGATAAATGGGCTATCAAACACTAAAATATTTTTTTAATTCGAACCAGTAGTTCCTGAGATTAGCGCGTTCAACCATACAAACTCGTCTGCTTCATAATATTATTATATAGTATAGATTTGTTGTTATAGCGGCAATAGAAATACACATTCTGTAAAAATTTCAACTCTCTACCTTTATCGGATCATGAGATTCAGTACAGCCCACTGACAGACGGACTTACAGAAAGCGGAGGCTTATAGTAATATTGTCCCATTGGTTCCCCCTTCGGGTACGGAACCCTAAAAATAAATTGTATTATTATCAATCGCCTGATTGTGAGGGCGTGTTGTTTGTTCGTTGATTACTGAAGCTGGAAATTATTTTTTTGGTTATGTTGTTGAATGGGCAAAATAAAACACGTGGTAATAAGTTCCATTTAAATGATCAAGACTGCGTCACAACCTGAGTTCACCCGCTGCTGAAAGTGGCCCTCCTTATGGATCGTTTAGATTAGAGAATATCACTTACAAGGTGTAAACGGAACCTTCACGAAACCGTCAGCGTGTTCCGTGCGGGAATGCATTCCGCGACACGCAGCGCAGCTGCCAGTCGCTGAGCCACTGCGCCAACCGTGCTGTCAACATTGGTGTACCTCTGAAGTTTGTACAGGTTATTACTTTACTTCAGTTCTATATTAAAGAGAAGGTCGAAGCTTATCATTGTGATGAATTTATTTCGTCTTCTTAGCGTGTCGATGGCAAATTTTTATTAGATATGTTTGGCCCAAAATTCAGCTACGCAAACTCCGCTCGCTGATGAAGTCATAAGATCGTCTTATGAATTTATTTAACAATAGGAGTTCTAATTCAATATTATAAGGGGTGTTAAAAGACCCTTAAAGAAGCCGTAAGGCACTTGTTTTCTTCATCATTACGATCATTTTTTTGTTCTGGACTATGGTTCCTAGGTATGCCTAGGAACCTTCTTATTACGGAGATATTAGAGGTCCAAGTTCCAACTTTTTTAGAAGTATCGCCCCTAAGACGACCCACTGACCCGGAACACATTTATTTGAATGGCCTACAGGTAGTTGTTCAGGGTCTGTCTATGCGTCAGGGGTCACGTGGTGGCTCTCTAGCTCGCCATCCGGCCGTCTTATGACGACAGGCCGTGTCGACGGCGCGTTCGTATTCCACGCGCGCCTCAAAGAGATGTCAGCAACCATGTAGGGGTTCGCATGGGCCGATACCTGCCAGGGCTGCGGGACTGTTCGAAAGAGATACCGTGACCCTGGAACACAAAGGGCAAAGAAGGAACATGGATGGGTTTTAGTCAGTACAAGTCTGACACTCCCTTCCGCTCCTCCCAGAGCAGGAGGGGTCATTGGATGATTTCCCATCCGAAAAAAAAAGGGTCTGTCTATGTATGTGAGTTAAACGCACTCACGATACACCAAATATTCCTAGTTATTTCCTGTGTATTTTTGCCACGACTTCAAACCGGTTAATAATAGGGGGGTATATTATTATATTTAATAATTCTATTAGCTCGCAATAATTTCCATTTTACGATCTACATATGTATTCAAGTATGTATTTACTTACATTCCCAAGTTATCTATTTCTAATGTGCACCATGGCCATTATCATATCGCCATTAATTTTTACGAGGTGTAATAATAAACAGCTGACGCAGTATTGTCTGGCTACCCTCCTATGTACTATGTAGGTTGGTACTCGTATATCATTGGTAGAACAAACATAATATAATTTGTCACTAAAAAGACTCTGCTCGCATTTTAATTTTCATTCGCGAAATGAAAAATGACCTCGGGCTGCGTTTTTTGAGATAGCGAAAGAAGGACGCAATTTATAGCTCACTTTGTTGTTCCTTTTCTTTTTCAATGGGATCGTCATAAACTATGGCAATCTCTCATCTGCCTAGCTTTTCCTCAGCTATGTTGGGGTCGGCTTTCAGGCTCCGGCGCAGCTGTATTCCAGTATTTTTCTTAAATGTGTTTATCCGTGATCATGGTGCTTGCTTGGAGTTGCTTGGAGTTCCCGATATTTCGGCGCTGTTGCGCGGGCCCAGTGCGGGTTGGTAAATGTCACATGTCCCAGAGTTTTTGGTTCCATTATATTTGACAGCTTTATAATAGGACAAAAGGCTATTTAAGCCAGTTTTCATCTGTGATAAAATCGATCGATCGTTCTAATGCTGGATTTACAGCATTTTCTAGATTATAATAATAATAAACATTCACATAAGGGTGCGTCCACATCTGGCGATTTTGCAGCTTGCGAGCCGTTTGCGAGCTGCCCGCGAGCTGCGCGCGTGCGGTAACAGCCTATATTTGGTGCGCCGCTCTAGTGCAACACTAGCAAGGCTCGAGAGGGGCGCGCGTGTAGCGCGCGCGCTGCTCGTGCGCACATACGCGTGAACTTGAGCCTCAGTTGTGAATTTGCTTGAATTTGTGAGGTGCATCGCGGCCGGCACGCGCGCACCTCCTGCGCCGCTCGAGTACGGCGCGTAGAAGGCGCGCGAGCGGCGCGCGGACTGCGCAGGGGCTGCGAACGAACATAAAATGCACGCGCGCAGTTCGCAAACGGCTCGCGAGCTGCACATTCGCGGCACATTCGCCAGATGTGGACGCACCCTAACGTACACACCACACGCTATAAAACCGAAACCAGAACAAACTCTGGTTTCGGCCCGTAAATGTAGCTGAAATCCAGTCTACCGATAATAATAATTATTTATTTATAAAAGGGGCAAAATATATTTATAATAAAATAGAGCACCGAAGAATAATATATTTAAATAGAGTAACTTATTTGCCTGAACTAGGTTGAACCTGTGTTTCAGATTAAAGAATAATTATGTTTAAATATCGTGACTAAATAATAACAGCCGCTCGGGTCGATCTTTAGGTTAAGCCGTGCTTGCCTAGGTTGGTCTGTGGATGGGGGACCACCCATTACATACCGAGTTTCCTCCGTGCCTCGGAAAGCACGTTAAGCCGTTGGTCCCGGCTGTCATCTGCAGATCTTTGACAGTCGTTACATGTAGTCAGTGGCCCAAAAAGTCTGACAACCAGTCTTACCAAGGGGTATCGTATTACCTAGTACTAACTGGGTTGTAGAGGTCAGATAGGCAGTCGCTCCATGTAAAATGCTGGTATTCAGCTGCATCCGGTTAGACTGGAAGCCGACCCTAACATAGTTGGGAAAAGGCTAGGCAGATGATGATGTTTAATTATCTGGAAACCTTAAATAAATTCTAGTTATTTAGTTTTCATCCAGATTTAATCAAAGGTTGTAATGGCAGACACTACACTAGAAACATTGTTGACACTAAAATAATGTTAATTTAAATTGCTTGTTCATGAGTTCCTAACATAAAGGTATTTGGTAATTACAACAATAAAAGCATTCCCATAATATAAACGTGAAGGTGAACCTAGTTTAGGCGTAGTTTGAAAACTAATTAAGCCATTTGTTTTTCATTACACGTATGATTTCTGAAATGAGAATTTTAATTTTAGTTAGAGTTCATTCACGTAGAAAATGCTTTGGCAATTAAAGTGTTTATTCACTAACCCTGATCAAAGTGAATAGACGTTCAAACGTCAATAAATATGTTATGTTCGAGCAGAAGTTAATCGTGAGTTAACTTTAATCAGCATGTTTATAAATAAACCATTTTATGTTCACCTTAGTAACGGTGCGCCACGGTGCCGTCAATCAAAGACTATGTTTATAATTAATGCGACAAATAAAATAAGTATAAGTATTTTTACAAATAATTTATTAATCTATACAAATAAATAAAATTGAAGTGTCTGTATGTAGTTTCAAAATAACAGATTTTCACGGAATGCATATGAAAGCATATACTAAAGGTACTAGTAAAATATATTTTTTTAAATGTTTGTCTTTCTGTCTGTATGTTAGTACCGGCTAATCTCCGAAACCGCTGGACCGATTTTGACGGGGCTGGCAGAAGTTATAAGGCGTAACTTAGGCTAATTTTATTTTAGAAAAAGGATTAGGGTTCCCTGCACAAAAATCAAACCCTTGAAATTGATAACAAAATTCAATTCAAATAGGGAAGTAAAATTTTTATAAAAATAATTTCACGCGGACGAAGTTCGCGGGCAACAGCTAGTTATAAATTTATATAACACCCCGACAATGGCCACCCTTCCCTTACGGAGCTACGATAATTAGCAAGTCTATATATCTTCTAATAACATCAAAGTGAATAATATCAATAGCGTCTAACCGTTACTGATATACGGAATGGAACAGACACGGACGCACAAACGATTACCACGTATTCAGTACATAATTTTGAACAGGTATATTTATCTACATAAAAATCTATGTGGGGTACATAGACTCTTTTATCGCTAATTTAAAAAAAAACAGCTGTTTCCTACAAAAATGCAATACCTACAGGTAAAATGTATAGAACAGTTGATTTGTATAGTACAGTCAATTCCTAATAAAAACCATTGCATTTGAAGCAAGGCTCTAAGGAAAAAGCCTGTCAGTGCGTGCGTACGGTTAGAAATAGAAATAGAACTACTAAAACCAGTAAAGTAAAAGCACTGTCAAGATCTGGTGGCGTACCATGATGTCTTAGAGCAGGAGTAATTCCAGTGTGGGAAAGAGATGGCGCTAGAAGGCCTGTATAGCTGTGTCTCTATCGCACTCTGGAATTATTCCTGTTTTAAGACTTCGTAGTACCCCCCAGATTGTTAACACGGGTGCGTTTGACGTTACGCCAAGAGGATAACCCTCTTATCGGCTAATAACAACAAAGCTACCAGGCTAATAGAAGGGTTGTTAGATCGAATACTCTTTATGATGTTCACAAAGAAAATTACAGATAACATCGTCAGCGTACATCAGTCCACTGCTGGACATAGGCCTTTGCAATCGCACGACACTTAGTTCCATTCTCGGCAACTCTCATCCTGTTGCTACCAGCCACCCTGCGAAGATCGTCGCTCCACCGAGCCTAAGGGCGTCTCACCTTACGTTTGCCGATTCGCGATCTCCAATCAAGAACACGTCTACCCTAACGGTCATCGGTCACTGGTAATAAGGCTGGCCCATTGCCACTTCGGCTTACTTATTCTGTGAGCTACGTCGATTTAAAATACAGAATTCACTTCGAAATTGTATCGACAGTGAATGCATACCGCAACAGCAGGTTCCATCCGTGCATACTCCAACTTTAGTCCCAAACGTTTCCAATAAACATCAAAAACTAAAATCAACTGCACCTAAAGTTCCTTCGAGTTAGCCTGCACTACGAACATTCTTACTTCACAAATAGTTGTCGGAAGCATCTCTACTACCTTTGATTTCTTTCACGACTTCACTTAAGGCCGTTACACAACTTTGCCCAGGCTGCTGGCGACTTTCCCCTCGAGCGCTTTATTCAGCGCATAAGTTTGAGAAGACCTATTCTTGCAATTGTGTTAAGACGCCCCTTATGCAAACTGAGTGTATGGAGGAATGTAATAAAGCGCTTTTGTCGCTGGAACTGTAAGAGGGTTAGCGCTTTGTTGCTTGTTTGCCAGCTGCTCTTTAGGTGTTCGTTTCAGTAGTTTGTGGATCTCCGGAGAACTGAAATTGAGAGCAAAGTTTTTTTTGCAGTTATTGCATATCGATAGAAATTCTATGAATTAGTCGGCAATACAAATAGAGTATCCCCTCTATTAGATTATAGAGGGGAAACTCTCACCTCCCCCCCCCCCCGCACCTCGAATTCGCATACCCACTTCGAGGAATACGGGAATGGATGTCTATAATGTATGTTTTGCCCGTGTTCCAATACTAGTCGTGTACCTAAACGAAAGCCTTAGCAAAAGCGCTTTGTTGGATTTTCAACCCTCGGCTCAGCTCCGAAATTTGTAATTTGAACAGTGCAGTAACATTTAAGCATACATTTGGATATCGGTTAATGTTAGTGGATGTCGCTTATAGATGGCCCGTCTAGCTTTTGTTTTTTTGTCTTCATATCAAACTTTTCACTGAACTCATCGCGCAGCTTCTACAAAAACGGTTTCATAACAATGTTTTATTCATACTCATTTTTTTTCATTTTGTAATTCAACGTTAAGCCGTTGATCCTGGCTGTCATTTGTAGATCTTTGACAGTCGTTAGGTAGTCAGTGGCCCAAAAAGTCTGACAACCAGTCTTACCAATATCGTATTACCCAGTACTAACTGGGTTGTGGAGGTTAGATAGGCGGTCCCTACATGTAGAATACTGGTATTCAGCTGCATCTGGTTAGACTGAAAGCCGAGGCCAATATAGTTGGGAAAAGGCTAGGCAGATGATGATGAATTCCATTCCCATACAAGAGAAAAAGCGATATCCTAGACAATTTCCCGAAACAATTTTATAAAATCAAATGGACCAAGTAATTTCATCCGTAACGCGAATCCAACTATCTGGCTTGCCCATTTAATAGCTGTTATCTTTTTTATTCTTTGCAATTGTACCATTTAAAACATAACTGAAGACATCAAAAATATCTTTACATCTAAACTGTTAACATTTGGCAGCGTTATAATAGTATAACAGGCTATTTAAGGCAGTCTTCTGTAATAGAAAAATCTTGGTACGAAAAGGCTGTACGAATGTTCTGAAGACAGGATTTCTTAACAATGCATTTCCCATTTAGAATACTGGCTTTAGTCCGCGGCTGCGCCTGCGTGTAATTCTTTTTAGGGTTCCGTAGCCTATTACTAAACCTCCGCTGTCGGTCCGTCCGTCTGTCTGTCAAGGGGCCATATCTCATGATCCGTAATAGGAAGACAGTTGAATTTTACACAGACTTTGTATTTCTGTTGCCGCTATAACAACAAAAATTAAATTAAAAATTAAAGGAGGCTCCCCTACTACGATAGCACGGAACTTCATGCGCGAATCCGACTCACAGTTGGTCGGCTTTTTACACGATATCTTTCCATCAAATAAAATCATCCATTTTTTTTTGTCTTGTCCTGTGTGAATCTAATAAATACACTTTCTTTCTTTCTTTCATCGATTCTCACAAACTTTTGCCTTTATGATAGCAGAAAGATAAGACCATACAGGTTGATTTTATAAGATCGAGCTCCGAATATTGTAATATTTAGTTCAAGGCCTGGGTCACCAGGAACCAGCGATTTTTCATCAAACTGAAATTTCATATTTTACTGTCTCCAAAGTCCAGCTTAAAATTTCTTGAATCACATTTTCACATACGTATTGGATTTTGCTTTAAAGGCCCATTTCATAACCTCACCACGTGTATTAGTCCACGGAATAGACTAGGTTGGTTTAGGCACCATGTGATTTGGCAATCGAAGACTATAACACTTGTTATATATGAAAGTGCAGGATTGGGGGTAAGGCATTGGTCAGATTGACCGAGAAAGCGGGTTAGGAAACCGATATTCTATTATTTTGTTCTTTTCTGGGGTTTCCGTGATATCCGTCCAAACTTACGGGTTGCAGGTTGAGGGTCCGCATAGACACTTGACTAGGTGTAAGTTCGTCATCGCCAATGCTCTCAAAACTCGCACTCTGGCCGCGCTTAATGATCTCTTGGATTCTAATCCAACAGACGATCTGTTTGCGGATGGATGGACGAAGACTTTATTGGTATGTCAGGACTTCAGGAGTACTGTGAGAGGAGTTTATGAAGGTGTTATTAACCTTCTTTTATTTATGTTTTCACTTGGTTTGGCTTTACTTTGTTATTTTGTATATTTTAATATGTGTTATAATTTATCTCTTTTATTTTTATAATATTAGTCATTGTAATTGGTTGTAAATACAACCGTTGTAATTATATAAATAAATAAAACATAAGATTATAGCATCACGCCTGTATTCCCCGAAGGGTAAGGCAGAGGTGTATCTATTAGTAAACCCACATTTTGCCAGTTATGTCTTACTTCCATGTAATAAGGGACGAACCTATTGCCATCAATCGGGCACAAATCCAGACTGCGTGGCTGCTACTGAGAAATTCCTGATGGAAAAACCCAATAATACTTTGCCCGCCCCGGAAATCGAACCCAAGAACCTCATGATTAGTACCCGCGCTTGCGACCACTAGACCAACGAGTCAGTGAACTCAAAACGTTGATGGAAAACATCGTCAGGAAATTGTCATGTCCTAGAACCAAAAATTCGAAATCATGTGACATCTACCAACCCGCTGGTGTGTACAGTCACGAGCATCAATATGTACACACTTTTCTAAATTTAAAAGCAATTTTCGTGAGAAATAACGATTGTAAGTTTGAGATAGCATCTTTTTCATAAAAATATGAGGTCCAGAATACTATGTTCATAACAAGATGAAATTTTAATCTGAACAGTAGGAGATAAACACTATACAAAAAATTGAAGTGTTTGGTGCTCGTGACTGTACAAGCAGTGGGAACGACGCTTTATCAATTCCACACTTACTTATTCAGAATAAAAATACGCGCAAAACTAAGTGTGATAAACAAGGTGGGCGGTAATTCCATACATTCTCGTCAGAGAAATCTTTCCATAAGCTATGAATAGAATCGAAAGTCCGTGAAAAATAATGCCATCGTGGAAAAGCCTACGCTCTCCGTTTCATGTTATTTTCCAAGAAAAGCTGATTATTTCCTTTTGAAAGAACGTATGAACTTCTTCACACACATAGACACTGAAGTTCAATTTCTTAATGGATCCTTATGATAAATTTTTTCTTCTTCCGAACATAAATCAAGATTATATACCTGGCTGCACACAAGATGGCGACGACAATAAGTAAAAACACTGGTACTACTAGTTTATATGAATATTGTTAAGCTATCAAATAAATCCAAAAATATAAATAAAAATAATGTTTTTTTCAAACCACTTCAATAGCATAAAACTGTTACAGAAATAGAACACCATTATAAATATTGATATATCGCCAATTTCATGGAATAAAACATTAGGATTTCTAGGTATGGTAATATAAATTCACAAAACAGATGAATTACAACAACGCCCTCTGGCAATGTCATAGGATCGCCGTGTTATACTTCGGTGGCAGTCTTTTTCTGAACTTCAAAGTGTCATAATACCCATTTGGTTACTTAAATATTCACAGTTACATTTGGGCCGGACTCCACCGAAGCGGAGACGAGACGAGAGGAGAGAAGATGTGTTGTAAACTACCAACAGAATTAACATTACAATTCGCGTCTCCGCTTAGCTTTAGTGGAAACGGTTGAGCAGAGAGATTAGAAGATGTCTCGTAATTGTTTAGGCCAGTGGAGACAAGAGGAGACAGCGTGCTGTGAGCGGCGTCTCGCTTTTCACATCTCCTCTCCTCTACGCTTTGCACATCTCCGCACAGCTTCGGTGGATACACCCTAGCTTTTACGCAACTCCTCTTCTCACCGCTTTGCACATCTCCGCTCGTCTCCGCTTTGGTGGAGTCCAGGCCCAGCTAGCTTTTCAGTTGGCTAACCTAAAGTTTGTGTAAAAAATTGTTCTACAGGGGAATCATTCAAAATTCAGGTTAGCAAACTTAATACAACGTAAAATAACAGTGAAATGACTGCAGGTGTATTCATTTCATACACCAAATCCGCTCCGCTTTCTACAAGACTAGAGCCCAAACCCGTTATCTGTCCGGATTTAACCGGTTTAAAGACTGGACGTAGCCGAGACAGATTGACACCGCAATTCCCGGTGTTCCTAGCGAAACACGAGAACTAGAACATCGGTAATCTGTCCGTGGAATACTAACTTATATCTATGTGCTGTATAATTTGTAGCGAGTGGACGTTATAGCTGCTATTTCGATTTAGCTTTTGATGTTGATAGGGGTAACTATGATATGCACATGATATGACTGGAAATGGGGTGATTCATGAGATACCATGACTAATAGAGAAGTACGGAAGAAAAGACATGCTGCATCGAAGCAGGCAGGAGAATGATGATGATGATGAACTTAGAAATAGAAATCTCGATGTTTTGCCTCTCCAGTAGACCGCAACCGTTCAATATACAACATTATTTTAAGTATATGCGAAACCTGAATATAGTTTGTTCAGAATAAGTAACTGAATAGGTTCCAATATAATTTTTAAACCATGTTATATTTTGTCCCAAAAATATTTAAGAAACGCTACACGTTGGACACCGAGCGATACTAAGTACCTATCGCAATCATTTAGGTACCTACTGCCAAATTAATTATGGGCTCAAGACGAGACGCTGCCTGGAGGGGCGTGCGCGGGCGCACCGCGTGGTTACCACGTTTTTGTGCGGACAACCAGGCAACAAAACAAGCTTTTAGCTTTGTGATTTTTCATGATACAGTTTTGAAATTTTGTACATATATTCTTTACATAAAAATACTAGACAGGTGTCTCAGGTTTCGCATATACTAAAACTAATGTTTTATAGAGAAAATTACCTACTTGAAATTATAATCTCTCGAAGTTTTCACTCTAATAAGCATAATTTTCGTGTATTCACGCCCCGATTTACGAGACTGAGTCTAAACGATCATCTAAATAAGTAAATAAACACACGATGGCAATTTAGAACACATTTTCACTACATTCGGACTCTAATTAATTACCCTTTTCACGTCTCAGAGCTTTGGGAGCGAAGTTAATTAGTCACTTTACTACTGAAGTTACTTGTGTACTTGTGAACGTACTCGTCATTTCGTTAATTATATACAAATACATAAGGTATTTGAATAAGGTTATGAGAGTTTGGTAAAGATATGTTTTAGTTATCATGAAATGTAAGAAAGTTGTAAGTAAAAAAATGTCTTTGATGTTGCTGGTAGCCATGAGTGGCAACGGCCCTCCTTTTGATAGGCTCTCGGTGTGGTTATATAACCTTTCATAATTTTAAAGAAGTTACTCCACAAAAAAAACAGTGTTAGCCTAGTGACAGCGGTACAGTCACGCATTCAAGTGTAGTTTATTCTTTTAATTTCATCACCACTGCTCTCAAACCGAGAAGAAAAACATCATGAGGAAACCGGTATGTTCTAGAACAAAAATTTTGAAGACGTGACATCACGGTACGCGCTCTGGGCGCGCTTGGTGAATTATTGCCCACTTCCTTGCACTGAGGGGGCCTATGTATCAGCAAGCTCATTATACTACTCCACAAAATAAAATTTATGAAATAGCTTGTGAGTTATGGACATTTCGTTATCATTTTTGCAAAACCTCACCATTATGCAAACAGTAAACAAGCTTTCAGAAATCCCACTTAAAGTTAAAGTTACAAAAAGCATGTAAAACTCAACAACTACAGATAATATGATAATGACTCTGACACCACTTAATGTAAACTATGCAGCTTACGAAAAACTTAATAGTAGTCGTTCACACCATTCGCGAGTTTATCTGTAAGTCACTGTAATCGTTGTAGTAATCCTTACAACTGATGGGGCTAATCTTGTGTAATTGTACGGGGCGATCTTGAGTTACGAAGGTTTTACGATGACGAAACGATGTAACCGCTTTTTCTTCTCCGTCGTATCGATGACTAGCTGACCCGCGCAACTTCGCCTGCGTTTGGATTTTTCCCCGTTTTTGCAATATTTTTCATGAATGCTCCGCTCCTATTGGTCGTAGCGTGATGATATATAGCCTATAGCCTTCCTCGATAAATGGGGTATCCAACACTAAAAGAATTTTTCAATTCGAACCAGTAGTTTCTGTGATTAGCGCGTTCAACCAAACAAACCCTTCAGCTTTATAATATTAGTATAGATTCTCATTTATAACACACTAAAGGGTTAGGCAGTGGTGTACCTAATAGTACACCCACATTTCGCCAGTTATGATAAAGTTCTATGTAATAGCGAGCCTATTGCCATCAACCGGGCACAAATCCAGCCTCCGTGGCTGCTACTGCGATACTCCTGATGGAAAAACCCGATAACATTTTGCCCGACCTGGGAATCGAACCCAGAACCTCATGCTCAGCAGTCGCGCTTGACCACTAGATCAACGAGGCAGCCATTTATCTATTATCATATATTTAAGCCAATTTAACATAGACCAGATATCTAACCACATCGACGGCATTGGTGCTGGCTTCGGACAGCTCCCTATAAGTGTAGTGCACTGCACCTGACCACCTAAGCTCGCAGAGCGAAGACTTATGTTCACCGACCGTACATTACCCAAATTTACACGACTTTTTTTTTTTTAAACGGTTTAGGAGACTCACCAGCGATACAGGAAAAATTCCAAGTGTTCCCCACTCTAAGAATTTCTCCTGTATCGTGGGTGCGTGTAGAAACATTTAAAATCACATACACAAACAGCCAGACCCAGAACAACTACCTGTAGGCCATTCAAATATTTGTTTCGTGCGGGAATCGAATCCGCGACACGCAGCGCAGAAGTCAATCGCTCGGCCACTGCGCCAACCGCGCCGTCAAACTAACTTGCTACCGCATTTCAAAAGTTTAATGTAGTACTAAGAAAAAACATTCCTTATACGTGCCCCACTCGACCTCGAAAAACCAAACATCTTATTTCAAATAGAGCCTTTTTAAAATAAAACGTTTGAAAGCAGATCAGTAATAAACCCTTCAAAGGAAACGCCGAAATAGAACACACGCTCCCAACACAGAAACAAGGCATTGCTATTGAAATTCAATATTATTGTAAAAATATTTCGTAATCTTTTTATCAAATGTGTTTGATGTTTGTCTGTGGCAACTTCCTAGAATCCCTCTCCTCACTCACGTCATATTCCTCATTAAAGTCGGAGTCATCTTCTGTTTGATTATATTTCTTCGTCTGTGACTATCATTGGCATTGTAAAACGCATCGTGGAGTATTGTGTCCATCTTAGTGGACTACGACCCCTTTTTTATTTTTATTTTTTTTCCGGATGGGAAATCATCAAATGACCCCACTCTGGGCAGAGCGGAAGGGAGTGTCAGACTTGTACTGACTAAAACCCATCCATGTTCCTTCTTTGCCCTTTGTGTTCCAGGGCCACGGTATCTCTTTCGAACAGTCCCGCAGCCCTGGCAGGCATCGGCCCTTGTAGACCCCTACATCGTTGCTGACATCTCTTTGAGGCGCGCGTGGAACACGAACGCGCCGTCGACATAAGACGGCCGGACGGCGAGCTAGCCCATAGCTCGCCCTCCACAGGCCCGCCAGGTGGCCGGGAGCCACCACGTGACCCCCAACGCCCAGGGCATGTCCCGCGGCGACTGGGGACTACGACCCCTCACAAGCTTGCCATTGACCGTTCCAGTAACAATAAACAAACAAACAATAAACAATTTCCACCTCATCATCTGCCTAGGCTTCTCCCAATGTTGGGGTTGCCTTCCAATCTAACCGCAGCTGAATACCGGTATTTTACATAAAGCGACTGCCTACCAGACGTCCACAACCCAGTTAGTACTGGGTAACATGATACCGTCTGGTAAGACTGGTTATCAGAATTTCGGGCCACTGACTCCCTGTAACGACTGTCACAGATCTACAATTGACAGCTGGGACGAACGGCTTAACGTGCTTTCCGAGGCACGGAGGAAACTCCGTATGTAATGGGCGGTCACCCATACACGGACCAACCTAGGCAAGCGCGGCTTACCCTGAAAATCGACCCGAGCGGCTGTTATTATTTAGCCACGAGCTGCTCTGTATTTTCCACTTACCCATGGGAAAAAGGCGTATTTGACCGTCCCTCAGAATAAGGCTACAGTAATGACGTTGACGGGAAGGCTGCTTGTCTAAATTTAGCATATTTTCCTCCGGCAATTACGCCAGCTAGTCGGTCTGCTAATTGTACACAATTTTGTCTTGACTTACGACGTCTGGTTATTTAGCTCATAAAAACCGGAGCTGACATTTTTATTTACCTGGACTGGACTGGTGATCTTAATTTTGCGCGCAATACCAGTAAATTTATACTAAGTTTAAGCCTGGTTTAGGGAAAATGTATTCTAGGGTAGTTTTGCGGAAATCGTAGTGCGAGCAAATCTGCTTATTTAGTTGAGGAATATGTGGTATATGACACAGATTATTTGGCTATAACTGAGCTGAGTACCGAGATGATAGCTGAAAGCGATGTAGCGAAGAAGAAAACATGCTGTGTCCGCATATGAATGGGCATGTAAATAGCCCGGATCCCAGATGATGATGATGGTTTGAAAACCAATTGAGAACTAATCATTTGTCAAATATGGAAGCGATTGGCTTTGGTGGTCGGGTAGTCACGGACATCAACTTTCTGCGGTTAGCCGAGCCTAGAAAATCCAACAGCTTGTTTTTATTCAGTCACTCATATAGATTTCGGCTGGTGTTAATGAAAACACGCATATAATCATTCAAAATTAAACTATATTGCCTTCTACATGCACCTAATTTACCAGAAAATTCCAAGACTTCAATCACTTGTACAGACAGCAAAACCACGCCGTACCAAACTTGAAATACAAGGCTCTCGTTAAATGGCTATCCAAAACGACAAATTTATTAGAGACGCAGCCAGTAAAACATCGGAAGCAAGTTGTTCAGTAGTCTGTAATGTTAGAACGATGTGTCGGTAACTTGTATTCTATAGCGTTGGAGGCAGTCAGAGAAAACTTGAAGTTGGGTTAAGTTAAGAGGGATGGGCGAGTGTTGCTTTTGTAATACGCAATTAAGAATATGATAGAGGTGCCTTAACTGTCAAGTTTCATTTAAATCTATTAAAAACTTAAATTGCCCCGAAGATCTCAACGTGACTGCTGACCATGAGGTTCAGGGTTCTTTTCCCGGGACAAGCGAAGTTTTATTGGGTTTTTCCATCAGAAATTTCGCAGTAGCAGCCACGTAGTCTGGATTTGTACCCGACTGCAGGTGGCAATAGGCTCGCCCCCTATTACATGAGACTGAAACAATTAGAGAAAACGAATTTTCCTAGATATGAGACCTAGCCAGATAGATATTTTGCCCCCGTACATCCCTATATTGCAAATTTCTTCGAAATCGTTAGAGCCGTTTTCGAGAACTTGATTACAAATATACAGGGTTAGTTTCCAAAGACCAGCCAAATTCTCAGATCTGATGCAGTACATCATTCTGAGCCCCCCCACGTAGAAATTTTTCATCGGTTTGGCTGATCTTTGTAAATTAACCCTGTATATATTTATATGTATATTATGTACAAATATTGCTCATTTAATAGTATAGTATAAGATAGGAAAACAACCCCGATAATCGTCTATTAGAATACCGATCGGATGTGTATGTGGTCTACTGCTCAGGGGCACAAGGCAATGTATTGCCTGGGTAATGTATTTGCTAGCTCCGTTTGATCTACGAAGATTGAATACACAATAATATCGTGATATTCGGGGAACAACCACTTGCAAGTAAATATAGTTGAATAGCTTTGTGGAACTACTTATAGATAGATAGGTGTATTTGAGTTGGTTTAGATTGCTTGATTGTAGCTGCACCCTGAGAAGTAGCACTGGTATTATGATCAGAAAACCAAAGGTTGCCATAAGGTATTTATTTATTACTAGCTGTTGCCCGCGACTTCCACGTTCGTTTTATTTTTCCACGTTCTCGTGGAAAAATATACATAAAATAGATAAAATAAATAATAATAATCTCTATCAAAAAAATATACAACCAACTACAAAAAGTATAATTTTACTGGGGATCGAACTTGCGACGTGATGCACGTAAAGCGGTCATGAAACCGTTTCTCTATTTGCTTCGCTGACATATAGTTTGAAATAGACGTTGTTACGCATCATGGCTGAAACGATAAACAATTGAATAATACTAACATAATGCAATATTGCTCATCCCCTTAAGCAAGTAGCGTGATAATATTTAGCCTAACATTTGAAGAAGCCTATTACAGATATTTGTGCAAAATTTGAACAGGATCTATGCAGTAGTTTTTGCGCCAAGTCGGAACATCGGACCGGATTTTAACGATCTTATTATATGTAGAGAAGATAGAGAAGAGATGAAAATATCTAATGAAAAAAAATATGCAACCCCCTACATAAAACTTCACCAACATCATAGGTGTGTCCACACCGAAATTCGCCCAGTTATGTCTTAGGTCCTATGTATTAGGAGGCAAGCCTATTGCCATCAACCGGGCACAAATCTAGACTCCATGGCTGCTACAGTGATATTCCTTCTAGTACTAACACTTTGCCCGTCCTGAGAATCAAACCCTAGTTTAGAACACTAGGCCAACGAAGCATACACATAACGTTACAAATTAAAGTGTCAATCAACCAAGTGTCACAAGTTTGAAAAACATTCGTTTACCAAACATGTTCGTGAAAAGTGAAAACGCATTTCCACATAGCTGATGTCAAGAAAAACAAATGACTGGCTACGTTTGAGAGTTCAAAAGTGCTGTCTCATCCCATACTTATAAACAACATGGCGGAAAGAGCATAGACGTAATATGGCATTTACGCCAATACCGAATGTTTTACGGTGTCATTGCAGCATCTTCTTCCATACATTTCAGTTACCCTTAACAAGAAATATTATCATATTTCACAAAATGCAAACTAACATACCGACTGCTCCTGGAACTTCTATTTTTATATCCGCCCCATGCGTTCTCCCTGGTTTTATTTACTTCTTAGAAATTCTTGAGTCAAAACCCATTACCGCTTTCCTCGAACTGGGAATAGGATCCATCAGCTCCTGCTCATTGCTGAGCACTGTGCATTTCATGTATTTGTAGTGCTTGCAAACGCTAGTCCGACGAGGCACACACACATCCGATTGCTACGATGTATGTGAAAATGGTGGATTTTCACATACTCGGAATCATAATCATTATTTTGTAAAACACTAGCTTATGCCCGCGGCTTCGCCCGCGTGGAGTTAGGGAATTGCCCACGGGATCTTTCTTCTGGAATAATAAGTAATCTATGTATCTATCTATAATACATACATAGATTTACATGTACTTGCTTATAACTTGCAATTATTATTATAAAGTTATATCAATTAAATAAGATACGTGAAATATTGATACCTTGGTTCAATGAGATTAGACATCGGATTTACTGGATTTTATCTGAAGAGAATGTAAACAAATTTTCAAGTCAATCGACCCTGAGAGTAAAAAGTTTCACAGAAAATTCAACACCCTATTTCACCCTCTAAGGGGTAGGAATTTCAAAAAACTGATACTAACTCTTCACAAAGAATACACCCTCCAATTTTCATATCTCTGGGACCCGCGGTTTGGGCTGTGCGTTGGTATATCAGTCAGCCAGTCAGGACTTGGAATTTTAAATTGGGGGATGATTTTGTGATACACGTATCTCATCATTTTAACTGAAGTATATGTAGACACATTTTCAAGTCAATCGACTCCGAGAGAGTTTCACAGAAAATTCAACATCCCATTTCACCCTCTTAGGGGTGTAATTTCAAAAACCCTTTCTTAGTGGATACCTACTCTTCACAAAGAGTACATTCTCCAAATTTCATGTTTCTAGAACCAGCGGTTTGGGCTGTGCGTTGGTATATCAGTCAGCCAGTCAGGACATTGAATTTTAAATGGGGGGATGTTTTTGGAAAAACTGTGATACACGTATCTCATCATTTTAACTGAAGTATATGTAGACACAATTTCAAGTCAATCGACTCAGAGAATAAAAAGTTTCATAGAAAATTCAACACCCCATTTCACCCTCTTAGGGGTGAAATTTCGAAAAACCCTTTCTTAGTGGATACCTACTCTTCACAAAGAGTACACTGTCCAAATTTCATGTTTCTAGGACCAGTGGTTTGGGCTGTGCGTTGATATATCAGTCAGCCAGTCAGGACATTGAATTTTTAATTGGGGGATGATTTTGGAAAAACTGTGATACACGTATCTCATCATTTTAACTGAAGTATATGTAGACACAATTTCAAGTCAATCGACTCAGAGAATAAAAAGTTTCAAAGAAAATTCAACACCCCATTTCACCCTCTTAGGGGTGGAATTTCGAAAAACCCTTTCTTAGTGGATACCTACTCTTCACAAAGAGTACACTGTCCAAATTTCATGTCTCTAAGACCAGTGGTTTGGGCTGTGCGTTGATATATAAGTCAGTCAGTCAGTCAGTCAGTCAGTCAGTCAGTCAGTCAGTCAGTCAGGACTTTGAATTTTATATGTATAGATATCCCAACCTACCGTCTCCTGTTACAAGTTGGTTGTTACAAACGCCGCATCATCTCATACGCAGGCGATGACTAGTAACTGTAGCAACCAGGCTTCGATAAAAAAGAGTGACGAGCGAAAGTTACAAACAGCTGTGGCCTGTCCACAATATGGATGAATGAAAGATTTACATCGTTCGATGCGCCCAACAAAATCGTAGCCTCGTTCTCGTCGCCAAATTCTGGGCCGATTCAATTTGAATTCGAGACGCTAAGAATTAGAAAAGATGGCGACGTTTCTGTTTCGTTTACAATGTCATTTTTTATGGTGTAATTGTTGGTAACTCATACTAAATACTTTTTCTCAGAGTAGTCAGACAGGAAATATTGACCTCATTGAGTTTGTAAAAAATTACGTGTAAAAGTGTTTTAAAAATCTACATACAAAATAAATATCGTAGGAGTTCGTGGTCAAATAATAGCAGCCGCTCAGGTCGATCTTGAGGTTAAGCCAGATCTAGGTTGGTTCGTGGATGGGTGACCACCCATTACATACCAAGTTTCCTCCATGCCTCGGAAAGCACGTTAAGCCGTTGGTCCCGGTTGTCATTTGTAGATCTTTGACAGTCTGTCAGTTTTGCAGGTAGTCAGCGACCTGAAAATCAGACAACCAGTCTTACCAACGGGTATCATATTACCTAGTACTAACTGGGTTCTGGAGGTCAGATAAGTAGTCGCTCCTTGTAAAATACTAGTATTCAGCTGAATTCGGTAGGACTGGCAGCCGACACCAACATAGTTGGAAAAAAGCTAAGTAGATGATGGATACACAAATTAATTTCATTTCATTTCAAACTGAACTTGTTTATTCTGAAGCGTATCCATGGTACCGTGCAGAATGTGTGAGCTCACTCATGCCTTTGTGGACACTTTTCGCGCAGCCTATGCAAGTACAGTCTAACGATTTCAATCTTTGGATGTATGTGGATGTGTATTGGCAGCTGATGCGATAGCTGAAGGCAGAAATGTAAATGTCACAATAAGGAAAAGTGAACGATAAGCGTGGAGGAATTACAGTTATGTTACTTTAGTTTTATTAACTTTTTCTCGCAAGTTTGTTGCTATGTAAAGGGCGAAGACAGCATTCGTATATTTAGTTTATTTCGTTTGGCGCTTTGCTAGCGATAGACGTTATGATTTTGATACCGTCTATTATAGACTCGCAATATAACAAAGACCGTTTTCAAATAAATGATTTCCATATTTCTCCGAACTAGACTTTCAGCATCAAAGCCAGTACCGAGAAAACGCTCAATGGAAGTTTTTCAACAGTAGGTTTCCACAAATTTAATTGAGCTCAAAACCAAAGCCGTCAAGCGTGACCACCCGAATATGACCTTTAGCAATCCCAATATTCAAATATTACGAGAACCTAACAAATAAACAAAGTTTTCCCCTTTTCATTATCGGATCTCGCTCGAAAAAGTTTGGAGAAGAAATTCTATAGATTTAAATGGTATTTTTTTTTTGTTCATAAAAGTTGAAAATCTCAATTGAGGGGTTCTTAACTTAGAATTGTGCCGTATCCGACTGGAATAAGCTTGGAATGACCTTTCGGGGGTCGGCGAGCCGGGTTTCGTATCCGCCGCTTTAATATCCGCATGCGGATAAACGTGAATGTTTTTTATGAAAGCAAAATAGCAATTCGTAAGTGACAGTAATCGGTCTTCTAATTGGATTCACCAGACACAATTAAATAGCTCGGGCTACCTCTGATAACATCTAAATAGAAAAAATCCATTAACTCTGGCTGTCACAGATCTAACCAAGATTGCGACCATTATAGTAATGTGTTAGAATAATGATAAAATTATGGAATTTAATCGTGGCAAAAGCATTATTATTTTTGGATCTTTACACTTTATACACACGCCTAAGCGTTATTCTAAAGATCACACTTCCATTTAGAAGTCAATTGTTGTATTTGTGTAACAAGGACTTTAATTTAACTTTGTAAAGGGTCGAACAAAGCTCAAATTAGTTTCAAAATTCTCAAATTACAGGGGTACCCTTCCTAGTCTCGTAACAATTTAATTAGGTCAATATACACATGCATATGTACAAAAATCAAACTACGCTAAAATTATCTATTACTAGCTGTGGTTTCGGATATCCGCGCAGCCGTATCCGAACCGACGCGACGCGGATACGGGAAGCCCGACTGTTATTTGAAACTCCGGCTGGCCGGATTGGCGGGGTGTTGCAAAGTTTTAGCTATTAAAGTGTAAATTTTGAGCTGCGTCTCCTAACTTACTTAACCTTAGATTAAATGGAAAGCCGCTTCGTAATAACAGTAATATTTCAGTACATTGTATAGTTTTATAACTGTTTCGGGCACGGTAAAATCCAAGCTTATAGTGTTACTACACGAAATTTGCATCCAGCTTCAGTTGTTGTACGCAAACTGTTGTACAGTTAATTAATACATAAACGTTTTATAACTTTTCGTAAAGTTCTAAATATTCGGTCGTAAGCTTTTAGCTTTGTGTGTACTAGACCGCGCTTTAAGTTTTAAGTATATTTTTAACGCAAAACTTGCTCGGTAACATATAAAATTGGATTGTTTTATTTTAATTTCATGTAGACGACTAATTAATTTTCCGGTAGCTTCTGATAAGCTGAAGTTCAAGTTTATTTTTACAGACGCTGGTAACGGGGTTCTAAGCGTCATAAGAACCTTAGTCGGAACTTGGGCTGTGGATTACAAGGATTAAGATATTTGTTTGTAAATAAAATACTTTTAAGAGGAGCTCGTGGCTAAATAATAACAGCCGCTCGGATCGATCTTTAGGTTAAGCCGTGCTTGCCTAGGTTGGTCTGTGGATGGCTGACCACCCATTACGTACCGAGTTTCCTCCGTGCCTCGGAATTAAAGCACGTTAAGCCGTTGGTCCCGGCTGTCATTTGTAGATCTTTGACAGTCGTTATAGGTAGTCAGTAGCCCAAAAAGTTTGACAACCAGTCTTACCAAAGGGTATCGTATTACCTAGTACTAACTGGGTTGTGGAGGTTAGACCCTAACATAGTTGGGAAAACGCTAAGCAGATGAAATAAAATACTTTTAAACTCAAGGATTGTAAGCAGTCTGAGTAGGTAACACTCTCGCCTGCTAACCCTAAAAGAATTTTATATGTATAGATATCCCAACCTACCGTCTCCTGTTACAAGTTGGTTGTTACAAACGCCGCATCATCTCATACGCAGGCGATGACTAGTAACTGTAGCAACCAGGCTTCGATAAAAAAGAGTGACGAGCGAAAGTTACAAACAGCTGTGGCCTGTCCACAATATGGATGAATGAAAGATTTACATCGTTCGATGCGCCCAACAAAATCGTAGCCTCGTTCTCGTCGCCAAATTCTGGGCCGATTCAATTTGAATTCGAGACGCTAAGAATTAGAAAAGATGGCGACGTTTCTGTTTCGTTTACAATGTCATTTTTTATGGTGTAATTGTTGGTAACTCATACTAAATACTTTTTCTCAGAGTAGTCAGACAGGAAATATTGACCTCATTGAGTTTGTAAAAAATTACGTGTAAAAGTGTTTTAAAAATCTACATACAAAATAAATATCGTAGGAGTTCGTGGTCAAATAATAGCAGCCGCTCAGGTCGATCTTGAGGTTAAGCCAGATCTAGGTTGGTTCGTGGATGGGTGACCACCCATTACATACCAAGTTTCCTCCATGCCTCGGAAAGCACGTTAAGCCGTTGGTCCCGGTTGTCATTTGTAGATCTTTGACAGTCTGTCAGTTTTGCAGGTAGTCAGCGACCTGAAAATCAGACAACCAGTCTTACCAACGGGTATCATATTACCTAGTACTAACTGGGTTCTGGAGGTCAGATAAGTAGTCGCTCCTTGTAAAATACTAGTATTCAGCTGAATTCGGTAGGACTGGCAGCCGACACCAACATAGTTGGAAAAAAGCTAAGTAGATGATGGATACACAAATTAATTTCATTTCATTTCAAACTGAACTTGTTTATTCTGAAGCGTATCCATGGTACCGTGCAGAATGTGTGAGCTCACTCATGCCTTTGTGGACACTTTTCGCGCAGCCTATGCAAGTACAGTCTAACGATTTCAATCTTTGGATGTATGTGGATGTGTATTGGCAGCTGATGCGATAGCTGAAGGCAGAAATGTAAATGTCACAATAAGGAAAAGTGAACGATAAGCGTGGAGGAATTACAGTTATGTTACTTTAGTTTTATTAACTTTTTCTCGCAAGTTTGTTGCTATGTAAAGGGCGAAGACAGCATTCGTATATTTAGTTTATTTCGTTTGGCGCTTTGCTAGCGATAGACGTTATGATTTTGATACCGTCTATTATAGACTCGCAATATAACAAAGACCGTTTTCAAATAAATGATTTCCATATTTCTCCGAACTAGACTTTCAGCATCAAAGCCAGTACCGAGAAAACGCTCAATGGAAGTTTTTCAACAGTAGGTTTCCACAAATTTAATTGAGCTCAAAACCAAAGCCGTCAAGCGTGACCACCCGAATATGACCTTTAGCAATCCCAATATTCAAATATTACGAGAACCTAACAAATAAACAAAGTTTTCCCCTTTTCATTATCGGATCTCGCTCGAAAAAGTTTGGAGAAGAAATTCTATAGATTTAAATGGTATTTTTTTTTTGTTCATAAAAGTTGAAAATCTCAATTGAGGGGTTCTTAACTTAGAATTGTGCCGTATCCGACTGGAATAAGCTTGGAATGACCTTTCGGGGGTCGGCGAGCCGGGTTTCGTATCCGCCGCTTTAATATCCGCATGCGGATAAACGTGAATGTTTTTTATGAAAGCAAAATAGCAATTCGTAAGTGACAGTAATCGGTCTTCTAATTGGATTCACCAGACACAATTAAATAGCTCGGGCTACCTCTGATAACATCTAAATAGAAAAAATCCATTAACTCTGGCTGTCACAGATCTAACCAAGATTGCGACCATTATAGTAATGTGTTAGAATAATGATAAAATTATGGAATTTAATCGTGGCAAAAGCATTATTATTTTTGGATCTTTACACTTTATACACACGCCTAAGCGTTATTCTAAAGATCACACTTCCATTTAGAAGTCAATTGTTGTATTTGTGTAACAAGGACTTTAATTTAACTTTGTAAAGGGTCGAACAAAGCTCAAATTAGTTTCAAAATTCTCAAATTACAGGGGTACCCTTCCTAGTCTCGTAACAATTTAATTAGGTCAATATACACATGCATATGTACAAAAATCAAACTACGCTAAAATTATCTATTACTAGCTGTGGTTTCGGATATCCGCGCAGCCGTATCCGAACCGACGCGACGCGGATACGGGAAGCCCGACTGTTATTTGAAACTCCGGCTGGCCGGATTGGCGGGGTGTTGCAAAGTTTTAGCTATTAAAGTGTAAATTTTGAGCTGCGTCTCCTAACTTACTTAACCTTAGATTAAATGGAAAGCCGCTTCGTAATAACAGTAATATTTCAGTACATTGTATAGTTTTATAACTGTTTCGGGCACGGTAAAATCCAAGCTTATAGTGTTACTACACGAAATTTGCATCCAGCTTCAGTTGTTGTACGCAAACTGTTGTACAGTTAATTAATACATAAACGTTTTATAACTTTTCGTAAAGTTCTAAATATTCGGTCGTAAGCTTTTAGCTTTGTGTGTACTAGACCGCGCTTTAAGTTTTAAGTATATTTTTAACGCAAAACTTGCTCGGTAACATATAAAATTGGATTGTTTTATTTTAATTTCATGTAGACGACTAATTAATTTTCCGGTAGCTTCTGATAAGCTGAAGTTCAAGTTTATTTTTACAGACGCTGGTAACGGGGTTCTAAGCGTCATAAGAACCTTAGTCGGAACTTGGGCTGTGGATTACAAGGATTAAGATATTTGTTTGTAAATAAAATACTTTTAAGAGGAGCTCGTGGCTAAATAATAACAGCCGCTCGGATCGATCTTTAGGTTAAGCCGTGCTTGCCTAGGTTGGTCTGTGGATGGCTGACCACCCATTACGTACCGAGTTTCCTCCGTGCCTCGGAATTAAAGCACGTTAAGCCGTTGGTCCCGGCTGTCATTTGTAGATCTTTGACAGTCGTTATAGGTAGTCAGTAGCCCAAAAAGTTTGACAACCAGTCTTACCAAAGGGTATCGTATTACCTAGTACTAACTGGGTTGTGGAGGTTAGACCCTAACATAGTTGGGAAAACGCTAAGCAGATGAAATAAAATACTTTTAAACTCAAGGATTGTAAGCAGTCTGAGTAGGTAACACTCTCGCCTGCTAACCCTAAAAGTTTTCTATTTGCGTAATACCAAACAACATAAAAAATACTTAAAGAACTATTTTCGTAAGATCAAAAGAAGAAAAAATCTCGCAACCAAACGTTCTCTAACAGAGCGAGTAACAACTTCAATGCAAAGAAAACTCAAACGAACGCGTTTCCGTCCATAAGTTAAGAAACCGGACGGTACCCTTATGTCGGACCGGTTTTACGACGGTTTCTCACCGGTGAGTGTCGGTTGAACTTCCAAGGTTACACATTACCATAAAGTCTGTGCTTTTGCGAATATTCTCTTTTCTCGGTGACTCGTCGACGCAAAGTTCCGACACTTTTTATTATGGCATCTCAATTTCGTTTATGACTCAATTTGGGTGCAGAGTTATGAATTTGTCTGAAATGTTGACTTAATTTGTTGTTCGTCATTTTTTATGTTTGATCTTTTGGTTGGAAAAGTGGTGATTGTGCAGTCTTACTTGTTTAAATTGAATCACTGAAATGACTGCGTAATCAGCCTTATAATAATGTTCTGACGTCTGGGATACAATTCTCCTCTATATGAGGGAATGGGCTATCACGTATCTCCATATCTTCTGGTGGTTTCCACGCGATGTTTTTCTCAGTTTTGAGAGCTGGTGACGAAATAATTTACATTAAGTAAAGAATCTGTCTGGTTTCGAAGCTCCGACCTACATACAACTCCAAGGCTGTTTACATGGGGCCACTACTATTATCTATGGCAGAATGTCATCACTACCTTAATTTGGTAAAACAGAACGACCATAGACAAAGCATTATAATTTCTGTTAATCTGTACTTCAGCAGTACCCATGATTGTACACGCGTTAAAAGCAATATGGTTTCACAAAATGAAGTCCCACCAAACCTCGAAAAAACCCATAATCCCCCAAAAAAATGGAAGGAAAACAATCGGAATAAAACAAAATGGAATTAAATTTCGTGAAAAAAGAAAAATTCTATTCAACGAAAGCCTATTGTATCCGCACAGAGGATTAATAACCTATGCAAATCTGTTGCGTACGTGTTACACGTTAAATTCTCTTTACTCGCGTAGCACTCGATATCGTTAGCTTGTTTACATTAAAAAGAAAAACATTGCCTGAATAAACAGTATGTCTGATTAATTGATGTATTTGAATTTTCCTTTTTCGGCGATTATGACTGGGGGACATGTCGACATGTTTGTGATGGTGAGTTTGAACCCTGAATTACACCTGTCTACTATTTGTACCATAGTAACGTAATTGAACTGCGATACACCTATACGATATACCTACGGTCATATCGATCCTGCATTATGCTTCTAGGCGTACTAAATTGGAAAAAATCAAGTGTTACAATAAGGCGCCATCTCCACGAGCGAGAGAATCGCGGCGATATTATCGTCGTGTACGTATTTCTAAGCCGGCCCCTAAGAGCTTTGTCAAATTAGTATTGTACGACGCATACAGAACCATCAACCTGACATTCGAAGTGTATCCAATCGTGTCCAAATGTTTTATTTTGCTTGATACAACCTTGACATAATCATCGTCAACATTTTGGACCCAAACGCCATAAGATAATATGGTCAGGAGAATAACTCTGCTGACTGGAATCACGAAACAAAACATAATCGTCATACGAGAGAGCCCCAGCTGACCGACAAAAGACCTGAGCCAACAAATAAATAGTTCATTCATCCGTTCATTCAGCACAGACAGGATAACTAATCAGTAGTCCAATCATTCAGTCCTGCCTTTAGTAATTGAACTTTTTGTGCACTCGCATTTAGATTGTAAATTCTATTCCAATTACAATTGAACTTATCTCGGCATCTAGATTTTTAATGAGAAAATAAATGAGATGCTATGCTCAGCTTACACGTTTTCATGCAGTTTACGTGATTTTTAATACTTGGTTGGTTCTTTTAAAATTTATTCTTCTGAGAATGCTAGAGATTATAACATCGTGAGCTTTTGATTTGTTCTGTTGGGTCCACTATCTATAAAACTATGGATAATCGTCTTACATTTTTCTATCACATTTTGTTTTACAAAAATCCATTCTAATATCAATGAAGCAAGGAATCTTTTACATGAAATCTGCAATAAAACCTACTCAAACAGTATCTAACACATCGGAATAAACCAGAGTTTACACACAGAACAAATCCCCCGAATTCATATATCGGGCGTCGGACGTCGAAATCCAATCAACCCAACTATTTTCAGTGCGTCCGACGTCCCAGGATCAGGGTTCAGCAAAAAATGTTGGACCCATAGCATCCTAAATAAACTTGAAAGCGTTACTTTGCAAAATGTGGCCTGATTAATATTCGTATGTCAACGCTTGCTGTCTTCGCCTATCGAAGTATACTGAATATTTGAACAGGACTTCTGATGTGGTGCTACGTTTTGGGTAAGACAGTTACTCATGCGATATGCGTAGTTTTAGTTATGGTGTTAGAGGTTCACCTACATTCCATCTCCGTCAAATCATCACTGTATAATGTATTTGCAGTCCTTCATGCACGACTGGCTATGATGAAAAAATAGTTTGTAATTTTCTCTTGGTAATTCGCCTCTTCATTTCTCTAACAATTTTTAATAAAAGTCCCTTCCCTCCCATTTCCTTTACAGGAAATGAAACAAAAAGCAATTCTAAGAACTTATCGCTACAATAATGGCCCTAACATTATACTAGAGCTCTTGAACGACAAAAAACGAAATAGAAACGGTAATAAAAGAAATTTCAACATTGATACTAAAAGTTCACAATCATTGGTAGGCAAAGAACTAGTTTTCTGGAAGCGATCGCGGGAAGAATTCCGGGTCTTATTGGCCCCCCTGAAGATCTAAGGCACGCTCCAAACGTTTCTAGTGCCTATTATCCGAGTTTTGAATGATCAATTTAACTTCGCCCGCTGAAAAGTGGTAGAACGTGGGAAGAATTGATGCGGTAAGACGGATGACTTTTATTTCAGTTTGTTTTCGAAGTTCTCAAAGCGCAATAGATTAATGTGTTTAGTTACTGCGTCTAAACAATCACAATGACTCAATGCGGTTTGGAGCGCCTATCAAAGCTCACTGCAGGTGGGGTGATCATAGCTTATGGGACTAAGCTGGTCACCCCATCTGGAATGAGCTTTGTTAGGCCTTCCACGGACCTTCCTATCAGACCAATGAGGTCAATCTATTTGATATATAAAATGGCATTATCTGATTCTCAACCAATGACGATGATTGGAACTAGCTATGCTAGCGCCATCGCCATCACATTTCACAGTTACCATTCTCATTAGATGAAACTAAAATATATTCTAAACAGTGTTACTTACTTACTTAACAAAATCATTTTCGTAGGTGAATGTGGCGAAGCAGTCGGCTGCCTCGAACACCAGTGCAGTAAGAGTGCAGGTCGGACAGCACGGCATGACAGCATTAATGACATTTAGATCCGTCGTGCTCTTGCCAACCAAACGGCTTAGCGCGCGACTTCGAATGCTGTCAGCCTTTTGGACACTTTCCCCATTGTCAGCGATGCGGACGAACTTTTTGACGACCTTTATTTTTTTTCTGCTTTGCATACGTGTATATATTTTTATTGTTATTTTAGGTCTGTATTGTATAGTTAGTAAATAATGTATATTTATTGCAAAGTTGAACGTTTTCGTAGGTATTTAATAGTAATTAATTTCGGAAAATGCTCAGTCATACGTGCTGGTCACGCAAGTTTCTGATTACATATTACTCATATATTGAAATGGTAATGACTGGACGAAATTCTAAGAATATTTGAACATTGACGAAATATTAATTAAAATCATGCGCGCGAGCGATTTGGGAGACCACTTTTATTACAGCTGAATATAATGAAAGCCTGTACTTCTACGAATGACTTTAAACAATGAATTTAGCCGTTTGCCAATAGAAAGGTTTTATGATTGATTGGCTGGTTAAGGGTTCGACGAATCAGTAATGGCTACCTAGAAGGTACCACAGAACTGTGGATTATGTAAATAATACTAGTCGAAAAAGTCGTTTTTAGAAGTTTCAATATCGATTTCGTAAATACTTTATTTTATTACTGTGGTATTAATGGAGGCTTACTATTATTAGTTACAAGTCATTTAATTAAGGTATATTAAAGGAGGTCTGGAGGAGCTCGTGGCTTAATAGCTCGTATCAATCTTTAGGTTAAGCCGCGCTTGCCTAGGTTGGTTCGTGGATGGGTGACTACCCGTTACATTTCGAGTTTCCTCCGTGCCTCGGAAAGCACGTTAAGCCGTTTGTCCCAGCTGTGGTTTGTAGATCTTTGACAGTCACAAAGTTACAAGTAGTCAGTGGCTCGAAAGTCTCAGAACCAGTCTTAATAAGGGGTATCGTATTACCCAGTATTAACTGGATTGTGGAGGTCAGATAGGCACGTCATGTAAATACTGGTATTCAGCTGCATCCAGTTAGACTGGAAGTCGACCCCAAAATGTTGGGAAAAGGCTAGGCAGATGATGAATTAAAGCGTATCAAAGGACCTCTGAACTCACAGCTCAACCTGTCCAAATATAGGATGAGTCCAAATTGAATCGTCGGTAGACTACTCAGATTATCTAGCCAAAGCCGCATTCACAACAGTCGCATGTTGCTAGACAAATGAAATCTTAGCCTGAATGGCATCATGAATGGGTCGCTTGTTCGCTTTTCTCTATTTACACCAAACGTATTGTTTTCCTATGAGACTGTATGGAGACATAATATGTTTGCGATGAAAGTGCTCATCAAAAGTTACAGACACTACTTTGAAAACTAGAGTTTTATGACACAGAAAAATTTTGTTTATTGCTGAATTAGTGCGTTTTAACGGTGTTTATGCATCTACTGAATAACCTATGCACATATCTACACACTATTCAAGTAATGTCACTTTGGGGTTGGCATCACTGAAAAACTAGCTTTCGCACTCGGATAAATGGGATGCTTAAAAGGTGATACTACTGTCTGTAGATGCAGAAATGTGAACACAGACAGCGTGATCAGCGTATAATATTTCCACTGCACACAGGCCTCCTCTCTATTATGGCAATTGGGTCATACTAGGGTGGGACGACTAGAGCGGTTTGACAGATGTCACATGTCTTCGAATTTACGGTTTTAGAATATGCCAGCTACTTCAAGATGTTTTTCTGTGCCATTTTGACAACAGAGGTGATTAATTAGTTACACAAAGTAAAGCGAGTGTTTGTATTATGGTGCGTACAGACCGGCCCAACGAACGCCCAACGATGGATATTTATCGTTCGCTAGCGTTGGCTTCCACAAGCTCGTTGGAGTTCGTTAATACATCCAAATACATTTAGTGCTCGAACGAACGTTCGTTGGCATTTGATTCCGGTTCTTTTCTCTTTCATTCGCAATTTAATCATGGACGACGATGACATCATTATAATTGCTAGTTTTATATACCAAAACGATCTATTAATAAAAACATATCGTCGTTACTCCATTCTTTGTTTTTCTCCATGATCTAAAAGGCGGGAAATATCCAAGTAATTATCAAATTGGACGTCTACACGCTACGCTCTCTTGCTTCAACTGAGCGTTCGTTCGTTGGCCTTCGGCGACCGTCCAAACAGAGTTCGATCAAATAGCTCGATTTCTTTGATGTTACCGCCACGCTTCGGATCGCCGGCACACGCCAACGAGCGATCGTTGGCATTCGCTAAGCCGTCCAGATTGCAGCAACGAAGGTCAACGAAACCCGTTCGTTGGCGTTCGTTTGGCCGGTCTGTACGCAGCATAAGAATACCGACCTGGGTCACGGGGGAGACCGACTTTATTATTATTTGTAGTATAACAATATTTTGGAAAAGCGATTTATTAGCCTAACTGCCTCGTTGGTTTAGAGGTCGCAAGCGGGACTGCTGAGCGTGGGGTCCTGGGTTCGATTCCCAGGTCAGGCAAAGTGTTCTTGGGTTTTTACATCAGGAATTACTCAGTAGCAGCCACGGAGTCTGAATTTCCGCCCGGTTGATGGCAATAGGCTCGCCCCCTATTACATGGGACATAAACATAACTGGTGTGTACTATTAGGTACACCTCTGCCTATCCTTTGGGGATTACAGGCGTGATGTTATGTTGTGTGTTTTTGTTGTAAACAAGATTTGTTCCTAAATTACCGTGGTAATTTCCTAGTAACCTAGTAGTAGTAGTTTTCCTAGTTTCCTAGTACCTGATGCGGTCTCCAAATCATGTAATATTCGTAGCTCTTCGCCCTGTGCCGCTCTTGGCCACGTCAGAGTTCGTTCTAACGAACTCATTCATGCGCTCACCGCCCGTATTGTGCCCATAAGATATGCTCTCTTAAATTGGATCAAACTTTGTAATTAAAAGTTGCACGCTGTACAACGGTGATGGACTGTACTAGGTCAGTCTTCGCTACCTCATGATGAACCTTCTACTGGAATTAGTAACTGTGAATAGCCTTGAAGAATATCAAAACATTACGCCTTTAATCCCCGAAGGGTTAGGCAGTGGTGTGCCTAATAGTACTTTCATGGCTCGAGTGGCGCGGTGGCTGAACAAAGTCAGCTGCGCTACGTGTCGAGGGTTCGATTCTTGCACAGTACAAATATTTGTATGACCTACAGATCTGGGTCTGGCTGTTTGATTATGTGAGTTTAAAATGTTTGTAAACGCACCCACAATACAAGAGAAATTCCTCATATCGGAGAAGGTTAACAAAAGTTATGCCAGTTATGTTTAAGCACCATGTAATAGAGGGCGAGCCTATTACCATCTACCGGGCACAAATCCAGACTCCGCGGTTGCTACTGAGAGATTCCTCATAAACGTGGTTAATGATAACTGTTTTGAAATTCATTTGAAAGATTTGACCTAAACCAAAAAACAGTCATTACAAATTAAATGAAAGCATGTAAAAAATATAGGCAATTTTAATCGTTGAATGACAGAATAATTTTCAGTACATAATTCAACAGCCAACCACAGCAGTAGTTGCATTCTGCCATAAAATTAATCTTAAATGTGTGGATTGTTTTGTAAAGTTTGTTTTCCAGTGAACTGGCTTTGACGTCAATCAAGCTACCGAACAAAATTGTTTTGACATAATTTCGTGAGGGTCGCGGTTTGTTTAACGTGAAGTACAAAATACCGTGTGGCGTGTTATAATTTTATTCTAGATTAGTGTGAAATTTAACCAGAATCAAACTACGACCGTTCGGATAAGGATGTATCGTTTAAACTTTAATCCTTTTCATAGGTCCGGCTGTACGTTTCTGTTCTCATGCAGGATATTGATTTAAGAGTCTGTCCATGCAGTGTCTTTCTCTATACCATAGGAAACTACAACGCTTTAAAAAACACATTCAGTCTGACCGACTACTTATAATTGAATTTTAAGAAAAATAACATGATCTTAATTTGAGGTCCATAAAATGCACAGCTGGATAAAATGTGTCATCAATTACTACTGCAACTATATTAAAAGCTTCATTAAGTCGTCCATAACGTCTGCCCTTCTACCAGGAGAATATAAATTTAAAGATAAATTAGAAAGAGTCCCATCGCACTCCTACGTACTTACCTCGACGTCAATTGATGGAAGCTGCCTTAAGAAACGTCTCGTATGCGACCTGAATTTGTTCAGCAAAAGCTTTTCAACGCTATTAAGCTAATGTAGGTACTCGTACTTCGAGATTCGCACAATAATTGGAAATCGTACAAATGGAGCAACGTTAGGTTTTAAAATTTCACATGTGAATAGGTTTTATTTGTTCGAAGTTGGTAAAGTGGGCGGAATTCCAATATGTATAGACAAAGAGATAGAGCTCCTTTGTTTATGAACCTGATTCGTTTTAGAATAGTGAACGTTTGCAACATTTCTTGTACAAATGGAAGTGACCCTGCTCTCGCCGTTGAGTTTCGATTCAATCTGTATTGTCCAATTTTAGAAAGATTTTCTAAAGCCATTCAGGTTAAAACTCAAGACCAGCTTGACTTCCGAGGACTGCAATAAATACGTACTTTTAAAACCGCAAAAAAGTCACCCAAGTTTCTTTCTACTCTATTATTGTCGAAACATTTTTTCATCTCGCTCGAATATTGGCTAAAAGCAATGTAGCTGTTGCACAAACAGAACATGCTCGGATTAGTATTCTTCACAGCTTCACAGATGCTCCTCTATTTTAAGATGTGCAAGACATGAATTTCAATAAAACACTTTATTCTAACAACACAACAGACAGAGTGGAAATATACAACAAAAATGCAGATATTCTGTTTGTTTGTTAACAATAGCAGGGATGTTTTAAAATACTTGGTTTATTATGTTTTTTATACAATGGATAGCGAAATGAAAAGAGCGTATCTGTTGCTTATACTTTCAGACAAATTGGTTGAGTCACGAAGAGATTCTGCTGACTTATTCGCGCGTTCATAACTGTCTGCTTAGTACTCGAGGCTTACAAAAGATTTTTGGGAGTTGTGCCATTGACACCAGCCATTGTAGTCTATTTAGAAATATCTTTAGAAGGATTTTTGAACATGCTTTTAATATTTAAGTTGATAATGGTGATCATTTTGTGGAGGAGCTCGCTCTGGCTAAATAATAACAGCTGCTCGGGTCGATCTTCAGGTTAAGCCGGCGAGGTTGGTCCGTGGAAGGGTGACCACCCATTACTTACCGAGTTTCCTCAGTGGCTCGGAAAGCACGTAAAGCCGTTGGTCCCAGCTGTCAATTGTAGATCTTTGGCCCGAAAGTCTGAAAACCAGTCTTACCAATGGGTTTTGTATTACCCAGTACTAATTGGGTTGTGGAGGTTAGATAAACAGTCGCTCCGCATCCGGTTAGACTGGAAGCCGACCCCAAAGTAGTTGGATAAATGATGATAATTTTGTACATTATTTCAGGGAATTTTCTAACATAGTCTACTATCTTACTAAGTAGGAATAATAATCCCAACCTATTACTGTCCCACTGTTGGGCAGAGGCATCTTCTTGTACAAAGAAGGCACGAGCATTGATCACCAAGCTTGCTCAAGGTAGGTTAGGTGGTCGCGGGACTCATAGAATTACCGTGACCCTGGAACATAAAGGGCTATTGAAGGACACCGTGGATTTTAGTCAGTACAAGTCTGACAGTCCCTCCCGCTCTGCCCTGGGTGGGAGGACTCATTTGATGACTTTACCACGCTAAAAAAAAAAAAAAAAGGTAGGTTAGGTTAGGTTAGGATAAATAAATGATTATTTTGACCTAAAATCATTGGGTAACCAACGTCTTGAGTGTATTTTCGTTAACAGTTTTTTTTTTTTGTTAGTATGTTATTCGTTTTTCTTATTTTTTTTACCATTGTATTATATAATCTGTGCCATTGTCCTTATTTTGGTGGTCTGAATGATTTTTAAAAGTTTGTCCATCTATTTTAATGGGACCTTATATACTTTATGGGTACACTTTGTGCTAGTTTAGACACATTTTTGTCCACAATTTTCCTGTAAAAAATAACTAAAAATATGATTTTCGGTGTTCTCCTTTTATAGAAAAAATAATAGGCCGGACATTTTCCGGGTGTATTTCCCTTACACGAATAGGGTTCGGCGTAGCGTGAATCACGGCATGTATTACCAGCAATTAATATGTTAATTAGTGACGACACGCGAGGGATGAGCTGATAGTGTAGTTGATAGGTCGAGTGTCATGCATGACACACACATTATTACTATTAGCTAGATGTGCCTTGTGATGCTTGAAATCAAAACAGATTGCATAGAAACTAATGCGGCTATGGCCGTATGAACGTGGACCGAAGTGGGCGGGACAAAAGGATGATGTGTACCTATGATTGCAGCATGTGGTCTCGCCCATGAGGAAATACGGATAACGCGTGATATACAAGGTGTAAATGAACGATTCATGAAGCCGTCAACCAAGCATTCACTCTACGCAAAAATGATTGCTCGGAAACAACTTGTTACAATCACGTTTTACGGTAGGACTCAATGTAACGCACGCAAAACATTGTGCAGATGGATGTATTGAATATATTACTTTAAATACCTCCACGACCCCCGTAAAGGGTTCGTGGAGGTAATAGGTGAGATATAGGAACCTACTGCCAGTCTACTTACTTGCATAAACCACTTGTTACTCCCATGAATACGAGCAAATCTGATTCCAAATTAATTGCAAAAGGTAAATGCTATAACACAACCATAATGCTAAAAGTCCCCTCATTTTCCTCCTTTTCAAAGATTTCACAAAATATAATAGAGTCGAATAAAACATGAATATTTTTATTAAAATGTTTCTTAAGACTAAGGAAAGTCATTATACAACAGAAATGTTTCTGAATTTTACTCATGGAAGAAAAAAACACCAAACAAAATCTTAAAGCAAAAGGTAATAAAGTAATTCATAAAATACATAATATCTGTACGACGTAACTTTGTAGTGTGGTGTAATCGGGCTTAAGTAATATTCGCGACGTTCTTACAAAGTTATCTCATTATCATTATCGGCTAGAACTCAGCGATGTCAAGTAGATAACTTGCGTGCCATTGTAACATAACATTTCCTGAGTTAATTAGAAGTTACAATTAAATGCAATGTAGTCTCATTGTTTAGGTGTTTTGTTAGCCTGACCTGTCCCACTCCTGGGCAAAAGCCTTCCCCCATTTGAACATGGTCACTGCAGATCGAGGAAAAACGGCAGGAGGCCTTGCTCAGCTTCCTCATCAATCAGCAAGAAGTAGCACAACATCGAGATTTTGTTTTAATTCCGCCAAAGTTGCTTGGATGCAGAATGCAGCACTGGGACCCTGAGACCCGGTCGACTGCTACCTACGTCTCCTGAAGATTCTGTATCCAAGTCTTGATACAGTTTTGGCGCAATACCAAATATTGAAATCAAATAATTATTGTTTTTTTTTTTAAATTGACATATATGAGAAGAGTTTTCAGGGGAACGGAAACTGGTAGTTAGTTTCAACAGTTTATTGCGATAATACACAGAATAATTAAAAAAATAGTTCGAGACAGTAACCGTAGACAATATATTATTATGTGCGAGACGTCACGTACCGACTATCGCGGGAAGTTCAGAAAAAATACGTATCAGAGCCTAGCGCGTAAGCAGCGGACTATATGCTTAGTGCGAGTTTTTTTTACGTATCGAGCGCGTTAACGTTCACGCAAATTAGTATGGCGCTGGGTAACCGCCACCTAGCGGCACGAATTGTCGCTTACCCAGCGCCATACTAATTTTCGTAAACGTTAACGCGCTCGATACGTAAAAAAACTCGCACTAAGCATACTGACTACCCGCGCGCATCGGTCACACGTTTTTACAGCCACGCGGGATAGAGAGAGAGCCCCTGTCTTATTTGACATATCGTAGCGGCACTCGACCGCGGGACGCTCTTGTTGGTCTTTGGGTTGCTACACATAATATTATGTTATTTAAGCCTGCAAGGATCGTAGCAGTTGGGTTTTATAGATTCTGCCAACCCCCATGGTAAAAAGGCGTGACTTTGTGTAAGTAGGTATGTAAACATAGGCCTTTTTCACGGCGGCTGAATACATGCATATTTTTTACAACTACAAACTATTGGCATGTATTCCTGCAGTCTTGTCCTAAAAATCCCAGAAGTTTTGAAACGGTTCTCGCTTCGAACTAATCTGAAGTCATCATCATCTGCCTAGCCGTTTCCCAACTTTGTTGGGGTCGGCTTCCAGTCTAACCGGATGCAGCTGGATACCAGTATTTCGAACTAATCTGAAGTATCTACTCCTAGTTCTACTGAAAGTAAGAATTTCATGCACATTTTCTACCCTATACTAACCAAATCGTGGCTAAATTATTTAGCCACGATTTGGTTAGTCAGTTAGGTTAGGTTAGTTAGAACAGCCACTCAGGTCGATCTTTAGGTTAAGCCGTGCTTGCCTAGGTTGGTCTGTGGATGGGTGACCGCCCATTACATACCGAGGTTCCTCCGTGCCTCGGAAAGCACGTTAGGCGTTGGTCCCGGGTGTCATTTGTAGATCTTTGACAGTCGTTAGGTAGTCAGAGGCCCAAAAAGTCTGACAACCAGTCTTATCAAGAGGTATCGTATTACCCAGTACTAACTGGGTTGTGGAGGTCCGATAGGCAGTCGCTCCATGTAAAATACTGGTATTCAGCTGCATCCGGTTAGACTGGAAGCCGACCCCAATATAGTTGGGAAAAGGCTAGGCAGATGATGACTAACCAAATTAAAAGATCCTATTGCTATCCACTTTTCCGTCTAAAAATTTTAAAGTTAAACAATATGTAACACAAATGTACAACATTACAACACAAATGTCATCATCATCATCATCATTTCAGCCGAAAGACGTCCACTGCTGGACATAGGCCTCCCCCAAGTGTCGCCACATTGACCGGTTCCGTGCGTCTCGCATCCATCGGATCCCTGCAACCTTTACAAGGTCATCGGTCCACCTAGCGGGAGGCCTTCCAACGCAGCGTCTTCCGGTTCGCGGTCGCCACTCCAGAACTTTTCGGCCCCATCGGCCATCCGTTCTGTGAGCAATGTGCCCTGCCCACTGCCACTTAAGTTTGGCTATTCTTCGGGCTACGTCGGTAACCTTGGTTCTCTAGCGGATCTCCTCATTTCTGATTTGATCACGCAAGGAAACACCGAGAATAGCCCTCTCCATTACCCTTTGGGTGACTTAACACAAATGTAAGCTTATATAATACCTATTCCATATTTCTCTTCGGATGTAGAACAAAGAAACTCTAACCTATTTCATGTTAAAAACACAGAAACACGAATCCAATATTTCAGTTATTTTAATAAATTCATTTTATCGCGAATTCACAATCAAGAGTATAAAGTAAAACAAATATTTTTTTAACTGGAAATATTTCGATTTGAGCTCGCTTAATCGACTACCATGAAAAGTTTATTATATTATTTTCGTTGCTTTCATTGCCACTTAATTTTTTTACAGCTTTTGCAACATAAAATCTATAGGCAATTTATATATCATAAATATCGCAAAGGATTTTATTGCCTTTTATAAATATCTTCGAAAATAATAATTATCATTTTGCGTTTTATTTGGAAGTTGCAAGAACTTTAAGTTTTTATCAAAAAGTCGGTGACTTAATGACTTGACCAAGACAAATTATGTCTTAATGTTTGTCTTTAGTTAGTAGGTAGAAGGAACTTACTGTATTACGGAAACTTACAAAATAACTGAGGAATATCTGGGTTTATTAGGTACAGTTACACCTCAGCATAACCCTTTAGAAAAAAGGTGCGATGATAATGTAGATACGTCGTCGGATGGATTGTCATCCGCAAATATTTCGGTTACCTACGATTACGGACCCGTGCCCGGTTACGACCCACCAAATATTTGCGGATGCCAAACCTGTTGGCAGCTAATGCCAAGTTATAGACCGACCGCTTCAATGAGTCTCCCGCCTTGCCCCATCAAAAGCACATTAAGCTCCTAAAAATATCCCACAGGTTATTTGCTTTAAAAGAACCTTAATCCACATAGGTATTACGATACTAATTGAACCAATACGTGATCAACCTTCAGAATATTCCATTTAAATTAGCGAGGACACATTAAATCGGTCGGTCTATAATAGAGAGACCTCTTGACTACAAACAGTTTTCAAAAATTAACATGAGGCCTTTTTTAGGTAATCTTAATGTTTCGTGCATTGTCTGAGAATCTGCCAACTGACTAGCTCGATCCAAGCCAAGAACAACGACCTAAAGCCACTTGTACCTAAGTGACCACGTCGCCGCCGACAAACTGCTACGCAGTTCGGTGGGTGCATACAATTTACATAATGTTTGGTCCTGATTAATTTTTTTTTTTTTTTTTGTCATGACGTTGACCCAAGGGACAGGCAATCATCTTCGTCGTTGGTAACAAAACCAGCCAGAGCGTGAGCTTCTTATTCTTTTCAAATCCCTACCGTATTTCATCAACGTCTCATAGGAATTTCGAAATACCCCAAAACATTTGCATTTCATTTACCTACCCGTACCCGCTACGTTTTCGAGGTACCATACCAAACTTTTTCAGGGAAACAATTACCTAACCGAATTCTTCTCTCCAAACTTGGCAACACTTTTACTACGAATCCTTTTCAAAAGAACGTTTAAAGTCCATCGGAAACTAAAAATTACATAACATAACATAACGCCTGTAATTCCCGAAGGGTTAGGCATGGGTGTACCTAATAGTCACATTTCGCCAGTTATGTTTAGGTCCCATGTAAAAGGCGGCGAGCCTATTGCCATCAACCGTGCTCAAATCCAGACTCCGTGGCTGCTACTGAGAAAATCCTGATGGAAAAACCCTATAACACTTTGCCCGACCTGGGAATCCAAGCCAGAACCTCATGCTCAACAGTCAGGCCAACGAGGCTGGCCTACTAAAAATATGTACTACTAAAATTTACGTCAGAATAAATATCTATTAACTTTACAAGGAGTGGCTCATAACTTTCGCGAAAAGTTTTGACCGTTCAGTTTTTTTTTTAATAATTAAATTGCCGCGACCGACCCTATCATTGCCACCATTTTGGAGATGATCGGGTACGTTCGTGCATCACGCAAGGCTTTTATTAAACTATGTCCATTACACGCAGAGTAATTAAAGCCTGAACGCAGGTGCGCCTGTGCCATGTGGTAAGGTTTTCTTCCGCAATTTCAGATGAGATTTATTATGGTTCAAAATATTAATAAACTGTGATGAAAATTTACGATTTTCACCTACTGCCGGATGTCTGGTGGGCTACTGCCCGACGGTTGTGGTCAGGTTGTCGTAAATATTCTGATCTCGTGATAACTAGATATAATTGCGCCATGCAGAATTTTAGTTCCTAATTTGTGTCATAGATATTACCAATTTGATTATAATTTAATTATATTATGTTCGCTACCCAATATGTGTGGCTCCTTACACAGAACCTCATGTTTTTTAGCCGCACAACAAGTCCGGCAATCGAATTCGAAATGTCTCACTCTCTCTGTCAACTCAATGATGCCGTTTTAAATAAAATTTTACTAGTTTGTAAGCATACATTAAAAATACCACTACCTATTTCGGAATTTCTCCAGAATAGACTCAGGGCCAAAAAAGACAATCTTTTTCCCAAAACCATTGATGAAGTAAGTTATTTGTTAAAAACATTGCTACCAGTCCTAGTCACATACTCACATTAATTATTCAGTGAAGAGAGATAGTTGACTTTCCATAAATGCCGACTATGCATTATGAAAACCTAATCTACGGAATTTAACAAAGTAGAATTAGCCAAGTAAGAGGACCTCGGTTTAGTCGAAACTTTTTCTTGCATGAGATAACCATTTCCCATTATTTATAATCAGTCTGGCTTTAAATGGATGGGTTTAACAACACTTTCTGCTTACCCAAATTATGAAAAAAGTTAAATCGCATACTGCCAAAACAGCGCCACCTATTACTTCTAAGGTCAAACGGGAAGTGAACAATTGTTGGTCTCTTGGTTCTTTGGTTTTGTGCCATCTTTCGGGACCATTTGGAACTACAAGAAGAATTACCATAGATAAAACAATGAAATAAAACGCTTTGTTGTCATTGATATCTTGTGTATATTTATTGTAGCTTTAATTTAATTTGGATTAATTTTGAGTCTTGTTACAATTAAAAATACCATAGGCACCCATCATCAAAACAGGATTTGCAAGAAAACCAAAAGTAAACAAAAAAATATATGTTTACAAAAAAAAAATACACGCTCACTTATTATTCCATTAGCCATAACATATTTCTAGCTATTAGAGACGACCTACTCTGTATTTATTGTCCTGCAGTTGTAGAAAGATATTAACTGAAACAATGAAATAATTTGATGCATCCTTTCAATTCATTTTCAATTAACTATTTTGTGCACGGTGCATGGGTCTGTATTTTCAAATCAGTCACTCCGTTGATTCATTCAAATAAACATGGTTTTAATATAAAATTATTATTAAAATCGGATAAAAAGTATTGCAAAAGTAACTAACAATACAACATTCTAACAATATTGCAACTAGCGTACAATGGAAAAAACTGAACTTTGTTCATAGAGTTAATAAGTGATAAATAATTTAAATTTATTTATGGCAATACCGACACAGTGAGCCATCGCCCTGCTAACGGTGTCATGGCGGTTTGACTTGTTAAAGGTTTTTTTTGCAATAACTTACTAGTTAATGTGCTTTTTAGCAATTTGATCTTTGATTTAAGTTGATATTATCACGTGATAAAAAATAGTAAATAATGCGCGAATACAAAATAGTCGTGTTAGGCAGCGGAGGCGTGGGAAAGTCTGCCCTGACAGTACAGTTCGTACAAGGCATCTTTGTCGAGAAATACGACCCCACCATCGAGGACAGTTATCGGAAACAGGTGGAAGTTGACGGTCAACAATGCATGCTAGAAATTCTAGACACTGCTGGTACGGAGCAATTTACAGCGATGAGAGACTTATACATGAAGAACGGACAAGGATTCGTCCTAGTGTACTCCATCACCGCACAATCAACGTTCAACGACTTACAAGACCTGCGGGAGCAAATCCTGCGGGTGAAGGACAAAGACGACGTGCCCATGGTGTTGGTCGGCAACAAGACTGACCTGGAAGCCGAGCGCGTGGTGGGCAAGGAGCAGGGAAGCAATCTCGCACGCCACTTCAACTGCTCGTTCATGGAAACCTCGGCAAAAGCCAAAATACACGTGAATGATGTGTTCTTCGACCTAGTACGTCAAATCAACAGGAGAACACCTATCAACAGTGACCCCAAAAAAAAATCAAAATGTCACATTCTGTAAGAATGTCGCTGGAGCCTCCGAAGCGTCTAGGTATAAAATATTTAATAATTTGAAAGACTTCTGGTACCCGGATTTGGCTCTCGACTGTTCCCTAAGTTATCTAGGTCGGGTGTTGAGCATCATTGCTTGGTAATATACCTTAGCATTTCAAGAATGTGCATTTGTTGAGTTACATGATGGCGTGCTGCAGCACTGGTGGAAAATCCACAGAGCGTTTTGGATTACATCCAGAAACCTATCCATACAATGTGTCTCTCAATCCTTCTGGTCTATATTTTGATAGTTATAATATTCAAGGATAGATTCAACGATTCTGTGTGTGTTTCACTCTAGAAATTCCAATTGTAATGTGTGGATGCTGTTAGGTTCAGAAGTTGTAAATGGTTATAAATTTAAAAACTACTTGATGTAAGTATAAACATTCATTTATTTAGAGGCTATGAGGAGTATGTTCTAGAACAACCTGTGACAATACTGACTTCATTAATGTTCATTCCAGTTATAATCTAAAGCAAGGCACAACTTCACTCGAAACACTCTTCTATGTATGTACTTCTCATTGTTTCTCAATTATGATTTTCAAATATATGAAAAGCAACTAAAAATATTTTTGTTTTAATAATAATATTAACAATATTAGGTGCAGACAGTACTCTGAAATTTAATTGAACAGGAAAATGAGTGCATCTACTTATTTACCATGAAATTATCTTTCAAGGTCCCGTTGTAGTGTCACCATTATATGTATACTACTGTTCATCAAATGGCTAACATGTTGACGTGACTGCATTTATAGTTATATATAAATAAATATATATATCTGTCTGGACCTAATATAGATATAGTTTACCATTTAGTAGTTATTATCTAATCATACTGATAAAGGGAGGGCCTGAAACTTCTGAACAGCTGTGTGAAAGTGAAGCAGGCTCCGAAAAGACCTGGGTGATGTGCCCTGAAGGCCTGACCCAGTATGTAATGTTTAAATATGTGAATTAAGGATACATTAAATTTTTTCAGAATATATTATTGTCTTGTTATATAATTCAAATGTATCAAGTGAAAAGTTGATAATGTGAAGCCGTTTAGGACTCGGTAACTTTTGAACAAATATTAGAGAGCCTTAGGTGATTGCACCCTGCGACCTTAGTCTCCAGTGTACTATGGTGGCGCCCTATGCCTTGTGTTATGAATGTACACCACAGGCCACCATACTATAACCCCTAACCTACGAAATTGAGAAATAAGAAATTTATCGTTATTGTAAATGGATTAAAGTTTTATGATTACTGGCTCATTTAAATATAAATTATCAACCTATATTTTGCTGCTAGAACTTTGTTAAAGTAATAATATTATATAGGTGTTCAAATATTGTTACGGAATTAGATGTTTCCTCCATTCTCTTTTCTGTTAACATGTAAGATTTACTGCACAAGGATATTGGATATGACTTTGATCTGAGTTGAATTATATTTTTATATATATTGTGAAAATTAAGAACTTGTATATTTTATCTTTTCAATCAATAATGGACATGTACAATAATCTATTAATTTCTTTTTTTTGCATCAATAAAACCAATTTTAAATATTATCGTTTTGGGGTATGTTTTGTCCCCCCCGCGGCCGGCGCTCCCGTGATGTCAATCGAGGTCGAGCGTGGTGAGTCACATCCCAGGCCCGCGGCCGCACGCCGCCGGTACCCCACCGACTAACAAATAAACGTCAATTGGCTCGGAATTTTAATGGAATTTAATTAATTGAAACAACCATATACCATCTACAACTATTTTATTGACTTGATGAGTGTAAAAAAAGTTACATAAACGTGTCTATACTTAACTCTAGAGGGACTAACTAAACAGTAGGTACAATCATGTTAAAAAATTATGTATGGCAGTGTGACGTGGCGGGCGTATGTCGATATTCTAGTAACATAAGAATTGACACAGTCCAGTGGAAACGAACTCAATACGCCTAACTTAATATCTACTTATGAACTCGATAACTAAGCAATCTAATCTATGATGCAAAACAAGTGTTGGATTACAGTTGCGTTAGTTTCCTATTGACACACCCCATGGTATGTAACAAGGTCTCATACATAGATCGAGCCCACTATGGGGCGCGTGCGACGTACAAAATTATAACTTAATAGAAAATACTGTAAAGTCGTTAATTGAAAGTAATAAGCTTGTGGGAATGTGAATCTACATACAATAGGGTAGTCTACAGTGTCGCGCCGATAGCCGGCCAAATAGATAGCGTAATGAAATGGTGTTGAACCATTTTTATCAAGGCGCCCCGAGCCCGTCTGTGGCGCTTATCTAGCGAGTTGCAGCAGGGTCAAATGTTAGCGGGGTGCATTGTTACTGCTCTTTTTACTAACTAATGTAATAGTACCCAATACTAAGTGCATATACACTTATCAGGACAATTTGCTTTTTGATAAATACTCATAAAATTACTTTGATAACGTTATCCGCATCATTTATTCATGCTTAATAAAAATAGTGATAGCCAAACTGTCTCGCCCCCTTTACGATAAAGCGTGAAGTGAAACTTTTATAAACTTTGTGTGTTTTATACAAAACATGTTATAATACAATGGATTGTTACACAGTACAGTCTGAATTGAAATGTTTGTGGGATTTTCGGGAAATCCGCTTTATTTTCCTTTGTTAATATAAACGTGTCATATTGAAATAAACATTGTTATAACGAGACTATTTTTAAACAATATTCATAAGTCGTTGAGGCGGAAAACGTGATAAGTACCTAGGTGTCGATACATTTGTTATTCACGTAGATTGTAAGTAGAACATAGTCCCGGACGGATTCGTTGGCCTTAATTAATACTATCATGACTAGTACAGGTGGTTGTTACTTATATTTTAATATAAAAATTTGCATAATCACACAATAGATAATATATTATATCAAACTAAGAAATCTTCACATTATAATAATTATGTTTTTGTGAACACGTGTGTTAATTTATACGAATGACGTATTCTAACAAAAACAATGATGTAATGGACACAAAGTTGTAAATAACTACGTTTTAATATTTAATCTGCATACATGAGGAACATTAAATGACAATAATTAAATGCATTAGTATTTATATTTTTAGACTTTAGGCCGTGAAACCTAAATGACTAGACAAGGTAACATAATGAAACAATGCTTAACACCAATTTACATTGAGGCCCTGAGCAGGTTTTACAGAAGATGTCTCATTTTTAGCAGTAAGACAATTTATGTAAAAGTTCGTCTGAAGCCAGTCTCCTTGGCATAGTTTACTTATTTTTTGTATTGGTTAGCATTAATTAGATCATGGCTTTATTAAAATAAATAAAAATATGAAACACATTGACTTTAGAACCACGACCTGTTGAGAAAATACTATGCTTGTAATTACTGTTCCTTAACAAATTAAATCATCACAAAATTCGAAATGACTAGAAAAAATACTGTCCACACATTTACACGTAATCTCATTACTAAACTAGATTTTACTGAGTCATTGGCGTTTAAAAAAAATCGCTTCCTCCATATTTCCGGTCTTCGAACTGACCTCGGTGTGAATCATCGTTCAAGACGCATTGACTCACGCGTGTTATCAAACAAATCATTGCTAAATGACAAATACACTTCTCTTAAATTACTCGTGAATTCGTGCGTTACCCCTACCAAGAAGAATCTTTAAAATTCGGTCGTTTGAACTATCTATATGCTAAAACATCCAACATTCCAAATAGATTCATCTCGTACTACTGACATGTGGTGTAATTAACTCGAATATAACTCACATGTCGAACGAATGAAATTAGTAAACATTCGTCCGATATGACACAGGCAGTGATGACGTCACATGTGTACCGATAAGTACAATGGTATTCAGCAATACTCTTACTGATTACCGATTTCGTAACAACTTTCAACATTTTGGTCCATCATGAATGAGGCCTGTTTTTGACTCGAAGGCTACTGAATGTATTCGTCATAAATACTCGCCCTCGCGACTCCGTACCATATTTGTACCGTCGCTGGCGTCCAATTTACATTTAGGAATTTTCGGACAAGACTAAAAATAGCCACCACGGTGACTTGGAAAAACTGATGACAATCAATTTGGAGGATATACTTAGGAATAACGTTGCTGTCATCTATTGTGTCGATTTATCTGCTAATTTAACACAGCGCAGCCGCGGTTTTCCTATAATAGAAAATTGAAACTACACGGCTGGTTATAAATTACTCCATCTGTATTCCTATTGTGTGTTTTTTCCACAATGCTCGAGCGCCGGCAGCTCGATATTGGTAAATATCTTTTGTCGCCGCGCCGTTGTTTATTTGGACGAGTCGTAGCTATCGTTGAGCGGAGGCAGGCTGTGGGTGAGCGTGCTGTCCAACTTGCGAGCTTCATGTTCCAAGGTGTACGAGTCCAGCGCTGGGTCCTGAGAACAAAACAAATATATTGTTAGAATATTGCGTATTAATTTGGTGGGTACAGTCGACCGCACATACTAATACTTGACCTGACCTAGCGTAGTTTTGTGACGTACCCATGTCTCGTTCATGTGATTCTGAGCCTATTGTAACACTGGCAGCGAATGAATTCCGCAAATAATTTAAAAAATAATCTATCTAAGGGCCTGCGCGCACTAGCGATTTTAAGTTGGCCGATAGTTTGATCGGTCAGAGGATCAGTATAGATTTATATGGCAGTGTGCGCACTTGAAGATTAATAGTTGTACGACCGAACTATGTAATAATAGTCTTTTTACGATTGCGACTGAACTATCGGCCAACTTAAATCGATAGTGCGCGCAGGCTCTAACTTTCGGCTCCCTACCTACCTAGGTACTACTACTATACATTTTTGTACGTGTTATAGGTAACCTAAATACCGAACCTATAGCAACAAAGGCTTGCTCCATTCCGTTAATTAATGTTTGTAGTACCTATGTATCTCCTTGTGTTAAGTACTCATACTACTTACATACTTCAACAACTATTCAGTCATTCGCCATTTTCCTCGCGCGTAATCGAGCAAAAATGTCTGTATAGCCCGCGTCATTCCTAGGTATGAGACATCATCATCTCGAGAATTAAAGCAATTAATTCCTTTTATTCATACTGATGAATCAATTAGAAGTAATTGTATTAGGTGGATTCTAATGCCTCCACTCGACTGGCCGAACCAAGTCCCAACCCTCCGTTCAAGATATCAAGGTGCTTCTTTAAGGGTCCTTTACATCCGAAAGATCTAATTTCCCAAACAAGCAACAATATTTTAAAATGCAACTGGAGCTTAAAAATAGCTGCAATATTTTAAAATGCGAGCGGGACTTGCAAATCGCTGCAAAGTTCTGCTAAAAGACAATTTAAACGTGACTAAATAACGCTAAATTGCAGCTAATTAAAATACTATGATGCACATTACAAGCAGCCTGGACGACCGGAAACTGGAACCCGAATACATAATGCATTCAGATGGCTTGCATTGATTACCATAGCCAATGACATTGCTAGACATCGTGTAAGAAGACTCCATAATTGGTTTGCAGTTACATCTAGTAAAATGTTAAGTTAATAGCCATACCTACCTACATTTAAGCACACTCGTAGATACCTGTGGCGAAGGTTCCATACAACCCGATTCCTACCGGCTTCCCTTTGAAAAATGGCACAGTCAGTGTTCTGTAGCCAATAATGTTCTATACAGTAAATATATGTACTCCGGCTTACCTCTTACAAAAACTGACCCTTCGCCACTGGTAGATACTAAGCTTCTTATGCCAGAAGTTAAAAATCCAACAGTCAATAACATTAAGCCACAGCATATACCTACCTAGTGTTAGTGAAAATGGGCATCTGGGAATTAATGAATAAACCAGGAAACTGTTTATTGCCTCTAGAGTAGGTACTGACGTAGGCTCAACAGACCTACGATTGTGAGTGAAATTGTTACAAAATCTTCCTTCCCTGGTAAAAACAAGGTAGGAACATTCAAAGTCCAATTTGGTCACAAAGGGGAAAAAGGATGTTTTTAAAATTAATTGGATTTCCTGAAACTAGGTACAGTCTGTACCTGTACATATCTTAGGTACGCGTGTAACTGTACCTACAATAAATAATGCGTAATTGTATTAACGTCATTACATTGCTCAGTACCCATGGCCCAGTTATTTTCCCTGAAACTTATCTCAGCTTCTAATTAAATATAGAATTACAAATACCAGCAACGTCACTCTTCGTCCTAATGCCTACAGCAGTAAGGTTGAAAAGTGGTCCATCGCAAACATTGCTAACTGTAGGTACCTTAAGGGCTAGTACAGCTTGATTAACCGCGCGGTTATGTCTGAACGATTACTTAATAACTCATACAAATAAGACTCGCGCGATTTCCATGTGATTCTGAAATCGCGCGGTCCCGCGGTGTCTGAACTAGCTCTAAGAGGACTAAATAAACGCAAGTCACGGTAGTTTACAGATGTAGGTCACCCGGTTTTAATATCTAGGATAGCAGGCCTTACTAGAAAAATTGCCTACTCATTTAAGTAGCTACTTACCTACAGAAAATAGGTTGAAGATTGCATCTCCTTTCGTAGCTAGGTACCTATACCTATCATTCGATAGGCATAGCCACAGAATAAATCATAGTACTAACGTACTGCCTGGCCATTTTTATCGGACCTACACCGGTTGGAGCAGACGGCTTCTTGATCGGAGGGCGCGAAGCAGATGAACCGTCAACCTTTAAAAGTGGTCAGAACAGACTGGATGCTGAACGTGGAGAGGGTTCTCCACCTTCTGCATCCAGTCATGGATATGTTGTATCACAACTTGTGCAGAGACCTAGGTATGTCTAGCAGAAGGAATTTAACTACTGACACGGAGGAAACTCACAACACTAAACGGAACTCAAACAGAAGGAAGGAAGTGAATCGTCATCCATCCACGTCCCGGACCAAGCAAGCGCTTCTTAACCTTGAAGATCGACCTGCCCAGCTATTATTATTTAGCCAAGAGCTTGTTGATCTTAAAAGTATCTGACGCTACAACAGGGATAGCATAATACTTAAGTTTTACGACAACTTTGTTTTGTATGAATCTACAGCCGTACCTAAGGCACATATATAGATCCAATCGACGCTATAATACCTAAGCAATAATAGGTAGCTACTAGCATTAAAACAAATACAGGAAAATCTGTTCGGTTTTAAACAGATAACATTCCTTTATTCGAATATTTCAGGCATTATATTAACTGGGTACCTGGGGTCATACTATACAAAGCTTTTTTCCTCTTCGATGATTTTTTTATAGCAAGGTGGGTCATCAGCTACCCATATGTGTCAACCGCAAGAAGCAACAATTTGTCATTGAAAGTTGGCTGTATGATACCTCCCTCCGTGCTTCGAAAAGCACGTTAAGTCATTGGTCCTGTGCCTGATCTTTCCTGTCGTGTCGGATTGCCTTCCCATTCGACTATGAGAGTAAAAGAACAGAGTGTACTTGCGTTTGCGCACACACTTGTACACTTTAATATCTGCCGCGCGATGGCTCCGCTGAGATTAGCCGCCGTGACTGAAAACGGTCAGAAGGATACTCCTTGTCTACTACTTACTAACTAGTATTTATTCAAATTCATGCTCATCTATTGATTTTATTTCCACTTAAACAAATATCAACTTTATGAAGCTGTATAAAGTAGATTTCAGAATAACTTGCGGCCTGTATCCCCCAGCAGTAAATTCAAAAAATTATTGAAGGTGTAGCGCAAACTGAACTTAATGTGTGGGTCCCTAAACTTGTCTTTCAAGAGCTCATACTTGTATAAAAGTTTGGAAGTATACACTGCAGACGCAATATAGTGACTTGGATGGTTGTTATAGGTGCATAATTCTAGAAAAATAAAAAATAAAATTACGTATTATTTATTTATTTATTAAAACTTTATGCACAAGTAACAAAACTGCATAAAGGCGGATTCCCCTTAGTCATTTAACTGCGTAGAATCATATAAACCCTAGGTAGTATTTATTTTCCTTTTATTGTTAGGGGACCGCTGTCATTACATTTCATAAACATGCTAGTTCAATAGTGGTAACAACAATAACAATAAAACATGGGTCTTACTCATTGAATTCTGAAGTAATTGGGTTTTTTGTAAGGAATGTGTTATTCAACGCCTTTACTTAGAAATTACAACATAGACCAATCAAGAGAAACAATGGGACAAGGATACAAAAAACTCTGCTTTGCACAAATCTCACGTTAGCCAATCAATAGTTTGTCGCCTAGATAATTAATGTTACCTCTAGGTATGATAATTTTTGATGACAGTTACAAATGAAATAAACATCTTTTTTTATAAAAACGTTGCCTCACACTAGGAATTTCTCCTGTATTGTGGGTGCGTTTACAAACATTAAACTCACACAAACAAACAGCCAGATCCGGACCGTGCGGGAATCGAATTCGCGACACGCATCGCAGCAGCCAATCGCTCAGCCACTGCGCCAATCGTGCCGTACATCCTTTCATACATACAGTCAACTCACGCTTTGTACCCATGGTGTTGAGCAGAAACTAGAAAACGCCAAGTGACGATTCCTTCCTTAAGGGTCTATTTACATCCTTATAATAGTCATACAAATAACATTTACAAAAAGGAGAAATATAAAGGGTGTAAATAGACCCTTAACATATCCGAAAGACACTTGTTCTCCCCGTCTTTGCGATCATTTTTTTGTTCTAGACCATACCTGGGAACCTTCTAGTTACGGAGATATTGGGGTCAAAGTTCCAACTTTTTCACAAGTTTTTTTTAAATACATTTTTTTAATGTAAGATTTTTACTTTACACACCTCCACGACCTCCGTACTATTCAATCCATCAATCAGCACAATGCTTTGAGTGCTTTCCATCGAGTCCTACCTTAAAAAGTGATTTATAACCCCAAAAAAAAAGTCGATTCCCGGCAATAATTTCTGCGTAAAGTTACTTAGTGTGATGTACAGAATGCTTGGTTGACGGATATGTGAAGGGTCTGTTTACACCCTGTATACTCTTTGTACTTCATCGACATTCACACATCTGATCATACACGAACAGCGGTTACGGGTACTAGGTACACACCAGTAGCGAAGGGTCAATTTTGTAAGAGGTAAGCCGAAGTACATATCTTTAATGTGATTATATTATTTGTCTGTAGAATACTGACTGTGCCATTTTTCAAAGGGAAGCCGGTAGGAATCGAGTTGTATGGAACCTTCGCCGTACACACCGTAACACACCTGGCCTTTCTGAAGGACATCACCAGCCACCAGGTCAGCGTCGTGGTGTGTAAAATTTTCAGCAAAAATAAAATAAATGCTGCGATTGTTTTAAAATCGTTCATGAAATAATACTTGGAAACTATTCCTCTACTTATCGTGCTTACGATGAAATGTTTCCGATTCGTGCCCTATCTAGCATTTTATGGTTGATAACAGCACTAATGTGCTACATACAGTAAATGAGAGTATTTGTTGCCCAATTTGATACAATGTATTAAATTCTGCGCTATTTATTAACTCTTTTTCATTTTTCTAAAACGATATCATCTGCCTAGCCTTTTCCCAACTATGTTGGGGTCGGCTTCCAGTAAAACCTGGATACAGCTGAATACCAGTATTTAACATAGAGCGACTGCTTATCTGACCTCGACAATCCAGTTATTGCTGGCTACGATATCCCTTGATAAGACTGGTTGTCAGACTATCGGGCCACTGACTACCTGTAACGACTGTCAAAGATCTAGAAAAGACAGCAGGGACCAACGGCTAAACGTGCTCTCCGGGGCATGTAATGGGTGGACACCCATCAACGGACCAACCTAGGCAAGCGCAGCTTAACCTGAAGATGGACCTGAGTGGCTGTCATTATTTTATCCACGAGCTCCTCTCCTCTAAAATAATAAAGCTGTTGTACCGTCCGTAACTTTTACATACATACATAAACTTACGCCTTCTCGCATCGGGGTAGGCAGAAATAACAGAACGCCTGCTACGATCCTTACGTACTTACTCCTTTTGTTTCGTCCACGAAAGTTTTCATGTTCACACCCTATTCCATTTCCAATATAAAAATGTTTCCAACATAATTATCGAGATAACCCAGTTCATCAAGTTATTTATTGTGTCTGTCTGAAGTTCAGCAGATAAGATATTTTATTATCCTTATCTTTGTTTGATTTTGACCGATTGTACTCGTATTGCGGTATAGTCTGATTTTAACGAGTTTCGTCTTCAGATAAAAATATGGTACAAACTATGAATTTAACAGTGGCTACCCGTTTTTAATGCTTATATTGATCGCAGTAATAAACGACTCGGAGGATCGTGACATATTATGCTGTGAGTTATTGATGAATCACAGGTAGTAAATGACATCACGGCTGTGCATCACGGCCTATTGAGAAGGCCTGTTTGGAGGAAGACGAGACAGTAGTCATCTTCTTCTAAAATCCTCAGACGTCATTACAGGCGAAGTACTACGGTAACCTACTCTTCGCGAGATCGCCAGTAACGCTAAGGCCTTTCTTGGGGAGCTGAAGTGGATCAACTGAAAAAAATCCTACCCGTACCTACTGTTGCCTATACGCATCCGACCTTGATCTACGCGCTTGATCTACAGGGCTTACATCTTCTCAAAAAGACGACTACTACGACATTATTACCTGTGATACGGTCCTCAAGGAGTCCCCGAGTGCGGAGCGCAGTCGCTGCACGTCCCGGGCGGCGCGACCGCTGCGCGCGATGTACGCCTGGCGACGACGGATCTCTGCTGTTAGCTGTGCGCGGAGCTGGGAGGCCTGGGGGATAGAAAAGGGCGGTTTTGTAATAGGGCAACATTGCAGATTTATAACCTCCTATGATACATTAATAAACAAATACAAGTAACGCGATCATTGCTACTGATAACCAACACCACACCTGTATGGTCAGACAGTACTAGATCCATATATGGTCTATTGCTACTAACCAGTCATAAATCTGGACTCTGGGATACTACTGAAAAATTAGTAATGGAAAATCCTAAACTAACAGAGATGCTTGCGGCTACTAGACTAGAGAAGCAGTCTTTCTGATGGAGTCGAAGCCAATAGTATGCCTACCTGTGTCTCAAGCCGCATGATCTGCTGCCTGTACGTGGCCTCCTTGCTCTCCAGTAGTCTCTCAGCCTGCACGGCGGCCTGCCGGTAGTGGTCCACGTCGCCGCGCCGTGACGGAGACACGCTCGACAGGTCGGATAGGTAGCGGGAACGGGCCATTGCTAGTTCTGCATCCTGAATTATAGAAGAAAGTTAAGAGAAACTCGTAATTAAAAAACAAATTATTGCGGACGACACGGCGCCGCTCGTCATCGCATGATGATACTATTAGGTGATAGTAAAATCGCTGCCTGTTGAAAGGTCTACCAAAATGCTGAATTTTAAACGACATTTTTCCTTTTCTTTGACGCGGACATCATACGGTTAAGCACAAGCATAACCAACAAAGATGATTCATACCATTGCACTTCGTGCCCATCCGTATAAACTTACGCCAGTTTATCAAAAAGGGGAAGAACGAGTTATTCAATATAAAACCCGTAATTAACAGGTAAACAGACATGTCGGATGTTGAGTGTTGACAATAGCAAGAGTTACGAAGTTACCTTGTACGTAAAATCTAACTTGGAACGATATGGAACGGTGTTATTGTTAATAAAATGACTGAGAAAGGCTACGAGGGCGAGCAGTTATCGCCGTCGTGGGATATCGCTGGCCCATCATCTCTAGCAGCCATCCTGGATACTGTGTTTACATCTACAACTTCTGACAATCAACAGAGGAATGGTAAGCATCATTGTAAAATGGCTCTTAATAAAACTGTAACTACAATGTTGTAACTTACTTTATCAGCCAGTTCTTTCTCCAGGCGCCTGATCTTCATTCTCAGCTCTCTGTTCTCCAGTTCTATGAGACTTATGTCGGTGGTGAAGCCTTTGTCCTTGCACGGGATGTTGGCAGAGTCCTTGTAGCAGCGTGTCGAGGAGTCCTTTGTGGAGTCTGGACCTGATGGGTATAAAGCAGAACGTTTGTAAAAGGAAATGTAAGACATATTACTGGAGATTATACTCTGTGCCTCGGAGAGCACGGTGACCTGTTGGTCCCGGCTGCCATTAGTAGATCTTTGACAGTCATTACGGGTAATCTACTGACTCCCATCAGTGGCAAAGGTTCCATACAACTCGATTTCTACCGGATTCCCATTGAAAAATGGCACAGTCAGTATTCTATAGACAAATAATATAATCACACTAAACATTTGCACTCTGTCTTACCTCTTACAGAAATTGACCCTTCCCTACTCCTGCCCATTTTTTCGGGCCACTGCCCGAAAGACTTTAAGTCTTACCTTGAAGTAGGAGTATCGAGGTCAGATAGGCAATCGCTTCATGTTAAAATACTGGTATTCAGCTGAAACCAGTTAGACTGGATGCCAATTCCATCATAGTTGGAAGACAGCTAGGCAGATAATGATTTGGTTTGACCTTGTCCATAGAAACCATTGGAGATCTGAAAAGCATGGTCCTACGACGCACCGTTACCGAGTTATGAGCCTTAGATTTTTTTATTTTTTTTTTTGTAAATCGATCTATATTACTAAAATGGTAGCGTGTATGAAAAACTTTACTGGAAAGAAATTGTTGCTCTAGTCGAAAACCATTAGATGATGTAAAAACCTCGCAAAATATACCAAAACAAATGGAATATTCTCAGTCTAATTTGAATAAATGACTTTTAGATTTTCAGCGTCACACTAATATTACTAATGCGCAAGTTTGTATACATGTGTATGTTTGGTACTCCTTCACGCTGAAACGGCTGGACGAATTTGGATAACACTTGACATTGAAATAGCTCATCAAATAAAACACATCAAATAAAATATTGAACACAAAAATTGTATTTATGCTGGTAGAAGTTACGAATGTAAACATGATCAATTGTGGTCTATATTGTAAGCCAATTATTTTTGGTTTTAGGGCATTTCAATTGCCAAATACGTATGGTTGGAGTATTATCAAGAGAGTTGATTTCTGTTGCCTTATTGTTGTGACAGCACGGTTAATTGTATGTTTTAATTAAAACAGTACCTAGTTTATGATTCTGGCTCATTAAAAACACTAGTTTTATAATAGATCACCTAGCGACTGGTTAATTGGCCCCAACGTGCATACTTATTAATATCGCAGCATAACAATATACAAAAACTAAACAATGAAGTCAATTTTAGATAAAAATGGAATGGGAAATACAATACAATGTAGGTTTGATTGTAAAATCAATAACAATGACATCATAAGTACGACGCATTAATATCAGTATCATAAATATCACTTTAAAGCATGTGACAATATATTGCACATTTCCTGGAAAACCATTGATTATTGTGTTAGGTGCATCTGAAGCGGGAAGCGCCAGGGTAGCCCTAGAAATTCATCTAGTCTTACGTTTTTTGCATATTTTAGGTCAGTGACGGGTTGTTTGTTAATTAACGACTTTTTCATGATATAGTCATTAAATGGGATTAAATGAACTGAGGGTTGTATTGATTATTTGATTATTTTTATGATTATTATTATGTAAACTACATACGTGCTACGGTCGCGAATCATATTTTGTTTAACACGCAGCCTGAAACTGACCCACAAATTGCTGGCTGGCGCTTCCCGCTTAAGATGCACCAAATTTCGCGGGCTATCGTGGCGGTTCCCCGTAAAGTAGGGTATTGAACTGCCCCCCTCCCTCCATGTTACCTTACAACTCCTCAGCCACTAGCTAAATAATCATTATCATATTTGGAACTACTCCACTGTAATAGTGTTCGATTTTCAGCTCTTTAACCTTTGCTCCAGATTTTCAATGCTTATAAATCTACCATGGAATTGCTTCGAATGTTGTTTTAGTTTTTTCAAACATATTAAATTAAAATGTAGTTTTAAGCATGTTATATAAGACCGACACACACCCCTAAGACCGGAGACCTCTCATCATCTGCCTAGCCTTTTCCCAACTATGTTGGGGTCGGCTTTCAGTCTTATCGGATGCAGCTGAATACCAGTATTTTACATGGAGCGACTGCTGATTTGACCTCTACAATCCAGACAGTACTGGGTAATATGATACCCTCTGGTAAGACCGGTTGCCAGACTTTCGCGCCACTGACTACCTGTAACTACAGTCAAAGAGCTACAATTGACGGCAACGGCTTACATCCTTTTCGAGGCACGGAGTAAACTCGTAGTGGATGGTCACCCATCCACGGACCAACCTTAGCAAGCACAACTTAACCTGAAGATCGACCCGAGTGGCTGTTATTTAGCCACGTTCTCCACAGACCGGAGATGTCTCATATTGTTAATCGATGAAACCCAGGGCGTGGATCTGTAGCTCTGCACAATTAGTAGCCCTACTATTAAATGTACGAGTCCCATTGTCTCTAGAATAATCAGTCTGTAACGACCCCACGCTGGGACACAGGCGTCGTCTCTCTGAGAGGGACTAGGCATAATCCGCCACGCAGGCCCAGTAAGGTTTGGCAGAGGTCATATGTCTCTTGGACATTTTCTTCCACGATCAGACGTTTACTCACGATATTTTCTTCAGTGTTTTGAGAGTAGTGGTTAGGAAATAAATTACAAAAAGCAAAGTGTCGAACGCACACCCACGACCGACAACACGTGAACTGGGACCGTTACTCCTGGGCCACTAGTTCTCTCTCCCATATTTTGCTCAACATACAGCTTGACATCATCATCGTCCACAACCCGACTCCACCCACTGCGTGGTACATGCCTCTCTTTGCTTGTGCCAACCTCCACGGCCTTGTGCCAGCCTCATCCAGGATATTCCCGCGATGGCAACAATGTCGTTTGCCCACACTGACCAGCAGATTGCAGAAAATGTAAGAAAAATTGAATTTCGCTACCCTGGCGCTTCTTTCTTAACTATGATTAAGTCGAGTCGGCGTAATGTAGGTCTAGCTGAAATGTTACCTGAGTCTAGATCGGAGTAGTAGACAGTCTTGTCGGTCCTGTCGTGACTCTTGCTGCGCAGCGCGGGTCTCAGCAGGCGCCGCTCGGCCTCCAGCTTGCGCACGGTGTCCTGCAGCACGTCGCACTTGGACTTCAGTTCGGATCTGTCTCGTTGTAACTGATGGAGCTCGCGTTCTAACTCGCTGTCGCTGTTGCTCTCCTTGCCGTCCCAGGTCGTCATGCGGAGTTGGGATTCGAAGGCAGATCTGTAATAAATAAATAAGATTATTCAACTTTTTACCACAGGTGGACATTGGGTAGCCTATTGTTGGACATAGGACTCTCCGATTGCAAATCTCTCGGTCATCTTTCATTATTCATCTGTGGATCACCACCTCGCAAAGACCATCGCTCCGCCTAGCATGAGGGCATCCAAGCCACATCATTTACCTAGACTTTTTCCCAACATTGGTAGGATCAGTTTCCAGTCGTACTGAATTCAGCTAAATACCAGTATTTCACATTGAGTGACTGCTTAAATATTTGACCTCCATAACCCAATCGCAAAGTAACATGATACGCCTTTCCAGCTTACATACGCATTCACAGTTTTCACTGTAGAACAGACGGTGGGACGACGGGTTCAATGCCACTTTAGCTTAAAAATCTTTTACCTCTTCTAGTCCGAGGAAAAATAAATACATAAAACATAATTTATTCGGTAGGTCTCTGTAGATATGTTTATAAAAACAAGTGAATAAAAACTACATTAGAACTGTCCATACCTCTGCACCTCCACATTAGCTAGCTGGTTGGTCAGTCTGTGCACCTGGTCTTCTAATGAAGCGTTGAGTCTCTTCATCTCACCGAGCGCAGACTTGGCACTCTCCAGCTTTTCTGTCAGTACCCGCCGCTCGTTTTCACAGCTCGCTGGAACAATACATTACATCGTGGCATGATCAGTGAGAAACATTAAATTTTCAGACTCAGTAATGATAGCCAATTAAAAAGTATTTTTGACATTTCACTCAAAGATACCTGTTCAGTAATGTTCCTGAAAATACATAAACGAATTAAAAACGCACTATCGTATTTTCTTTCTTAAAATGGTTATCGGTGTCAAAAAATGATGTCTTTGTTAAGCTCGTAATTTTCGGTAGTCATCAGACGGCTAATGATGCAATAATGATTTATCAAAGGGGGCTAACTAATATCATCTGGAATTCCTTTTCATCTTAAATCAAAACTCGTTATTTCTTTTATGATTGTAGGAGCGCTGACACATCGTTTTGTATTCATGATAAGGGCAGCGCCCGGCAACAACCAGTTCGCCCGTAAGCATCGTAAGCTATAGACGCGCTCCCAACCTGATTAGCTACTCCTTTGTAATATTTCGTAACAAGTTCAATAAGTAAAGTAACTATAGAGTTCCGCAGTCTTTCATTTCTCTCCGTACACACACAACCCAAAGACTATCTATATACACGCACACAAAATTTGTATGCTTGTTCAACCAATCGCAACGGCGACATGAACAGCTAGCAGCTACAGATCAGAGACTCAATCAAACGTTTTAATAAAACGGTGAACTCACAAACGCTCTTCTGTATCTGCCTCAGCTTATCCACGGCGTTATGCTCATTGTTCTTGGCCTCGTTGAGCTGTCGCGTGACCTTGCCCAGCTCAGCGCGCAGCTCGCTCTCAGCTGCAGCCGCCTTCTGCAGCGCCGCCGACAGCTGCTCCACCGTGCCCTTCAGCGACGTGCAGCGGTCTTCCAGCTGCGCTATCGTGCGGGTGTAGCCTTCGCAGCGCTCTTGGAGTTTCTGAAAGATGGAGGGAATGTATTGAAGTAACATCAATTAATCAGCCACCAATTACCAGCCAATTAATCACCGCCCATTTTTTTATAATGGGTGTAAAAAAAACCTTAACGAATTCGAAAGGCACTTGTTCTCCCCGTCATTGCGATATTTTTTTTGTTCTGCACCATACCTGGGAATCTTCTACTTACAGAGATATTGGAGGTCAAAGTTGACTTTGCCACTGGTTATTTTTGAATATGGTCTCTTTTTATTGCCTAGAAACTCCCGAATCTTCATTCGGTCCTTCGAGCCGGATAATCCACAATGGCATAAGTCAGAATGTAAACTTGCAAAAACAGCCGACTTCAATCCAAAAATAATTATAATAATTCAACCAGTTTTCCTTGTATTTTAGTAATACTATAAATTCAAAGTAATAAATTAATTATACCGCGGACCAAACTACATACCTTCAAAGCTTGGTCTCTATCCCTGGCAGCGACGGCAGCTCTCTGTACATCACCCTCCAGCTGAGCGCGCCGCACATCGAGACGCGCCGCACGACCTTATAGCGAAAATACAGGAATATTTTTAAGGCTACTACTACTGCTACTTATAGCTTGCAGCAAACAACTGTTGGGGAAAGTGCTCTCGCTTCTCCTCAACTTTCAATCTCGGGCTGATGCGGATCACTGGTTGTTTGCACTCAGTCAGTCATAAGTCAACACTAAAGGTACATAATCCCTCTACCCCTCTCGCCACTCACACATCACTGATTATTTGGCTGCTAGGTACGTCCTACATTTCTCCCTGTCTACTGGCATCCGACAGTAAACATTGACGGGTGGACATTATAAAGAGAAGCAAATTAACAGTATCAGATATGTACCTTCAGCCGCTGCAAGCGCTTCCCGCAGCTGTCCAACTTCTTGCACCCTTTCCGCTAATTGTACTCGAAGATTGTCTCCTTTGTTCTACAAAAATAATACAAAACGTATTCATTATTGAATAAACGAAACACTTATCATGAAGTCAAAATTCACTCAAAAGGCATAATCTGAACAAAAGATAGTCTCCAAAAATCTTCTCACCTTAAAAATATCATTTCTATATCTTTTTTTGTAAAAAGAGAAAAAAAAACGTATTAAAGGAGCTAACTCGTAAATTGCTCAGTTAAGTGAAAAATATTATAACGGACCACCACCGAGCGGGTTTCAATCAAATGAAAAAAGAATCACGTAAATCGGGCCAGGAACCACGGAGATGGCGTTAAATAAATGCGGAAATATATTTAGCACTGTTACCTCATTCTGCGTTTTTTCTTCAGTGATAGATGTTAAGGCAGCCTCCAGGCTGGTGATCTTGTCGCGCAAGTTGCTGACCTCCAGGGTCTTACTTTGTACTGACTCGTTCTGAAATTAATCTTGTTACATAAGTAGTAGAAGGTAGGTATCAGTTATTATGGGTCTCGCTCGACAACGATAGTAGGTATTATACACCTCTGCTTTTTGATGATGGAAAAAAATTACGTCTTGGTTACCAAGATTTACTAGTTAATTAGCATAATTGTCTATCTAAGTATGATTGTCCTGTAAGCTGAACCATCATCCACTGATCGTCGCGTTTGGCGTGGCGTAACGTGACCTTTACACTGCCACTCCAGCCAGAATTACATTCATAGAACATGTATGAAAACTTGCTTGACATTTTTTATCCCGGTAGTATATTCCTGAAGAAATTTCCGACATCCACGCGAACGACGACGTGGGCCAAAGCTACTCCTTCAAAGTTTTACTATTTCTCATAAAAAAGAAAACAGTTTTATTTTACCCATAAACCAGTATCTTACCAGCGCATTAAGCTGCGCCTCCTTCTGCCCGAACGCACTCTGCAGTCTCGCCTTATCCTCCTGCAACGTCCTCATGTTGGCTGTCACGGACTGCAGCTTGTTGTCTCCCTTGCCTGCCTGCTCGCTTGCATCTTTGAGCTGCTTCTTTAGCATGCTCACTTGGGATTTGTAGTCGTCCTGTAATAAAGGAAGAAGTCCTCGAAGAGTTAGGCAGTGAGTACCCAGTACACTCACTTTTCGCCTATTATGTTTAAGGTCATGGAAAAAGGGGTGAGTATTTTGCCATCAACAGTACTACTTAACTTTTAAATAACCACACAGTAATCATAATAAGCCTGTAATGTTCCGATGTTTCCACTGCTGGGACACAGGTGTCTTATCTTTGACAGGGAGAGGGCCATAACCCACCACCTGGGCCCAAGCAGATTCTTAGAAATCAGGGGTAGGTACTACACTCATGTTGCGCACAGCCAGGCGGCAAAATAAAAAATCTTTGAATTTCGAATGTAGTTAGCAACACGCTCGGGAAAAAGCCGCTCGGCCTAGCACAAATTGTGTCATCCCGACCTTATTAAGCAATGCCGAATCGATTTTCCGATCGGCACAAGCCAAATATTTGTAGCGATTGATTTGGGTGAACTTTATTGTTCAACAAATAACGTCAAATCTAAAGATAAAAGTGTGTGAGCCTCCTCACATACCACACAGTAGTTTGATTTTGTCTAGCTACCATACCTTCTCACGTTCAATCTGGCATACATCGTGCATCAAGTTGCGCATGCCTTTCTTCACGAGCTCAGGGTCCACGTCAATGATTTCATTGCGATCTTCGGAATGGTCGCGACCTGAAATGGAGTTAAGTTGCGTAAACATGGAGAATTATTAGGACTCAATCAAGTTACTGTAACTCAAAACTCAACTTATTTCAAATATACTAGTTACAGGCACTTTTGTTATTGTCAAAAACAATACATTGAAGCTACAGTCCAAACACAAGGTATAATAACAGTGAAAGAACTGTAGTTGCCCATTCCAAAGCGTAGATCTCTATGGAGAAGAATGAGCAAGAAATTCCATGGATACTTTTAAATCAAAACATAGTTACAAAACCCAATGGTAAAGGCGTCCAGATATAAGGGATCGTTGGCTCCTTAATATTTGGAGGTGTAGGCTGCTTGCTTAAAGATACAGGTTCCCAGTACGGGTGAAACGGTTCTGCAAATATCGGTACGAGTAAAATAGTGCCATACTTTCTGTATGCGCTCCTCACGTAAAGTAACAGAAAACATAAAACCAGTAATATTATTGTCTTACGGAGCTATCAGCGGCAACATTCGACTGTAATGTAACAGTTCAGTTGCACTTGTTTCTGTACAAAATTGAATCTTGGATTGTATTTTAGATAAGACTACCATCTATACTAACTTTATAAAGAGGTAAAATTTGTTTGTAAGTTTGTATGTAGGCGGTAATCTACTGAACGAATGATCAAATTCTAAAAATTCATTCACTGGCAGAAAGCTACTTTATTCGTAGGTGGTAGGTAAAAAATAAAAAATGCATATTTATGCAGTCAGTATTTTACGCTATGTAAATATGGGGATTAGTTAGGGCCAATTAATTAAACTATAAAAAAACATAATCTTTATAAGATTATCGCCTAAATTATGTCATCAGAAACAATCCATCCAGTCAACATGTCAAAACAAGGTGAGGTAGCTGGAAAGTATTTCGAAGTTAATGGAACTTTAAAAGGTTGTTTGGAAGTACACCAGGAAGACTATCCTAAGTTTTCGACCTCGAGGACCCTGTGCTTACTCAATTTTTTCTGTCTGTTTTTCAGTTCTTCGCTTATACATTATCTCTCTTAAACTAAGCACATTTTGTGACCACATTGAAGAACATTAAATTTCCTAAAAGTTCGTTGGTGAACCAGACTTTCAAGCCCAATGATAACTATTTTTTAACATTTCTATGTAAATTAATTATGTTGATCAGTCATCAATATCTGTCTTGAAAAACCTATGACCCCGTTCAATACTTCAGAATACTTTCCAGGTAAAAATAGATAACTGGGGAAACTTGCTGCTGACGGTGACGGGTAACGTAACAGTAACTTCATACTCATCAGAAGAAAGTTCACTTCAATCCTGATGGTTATGAACCGTTGCGGTCTTCTTTTAACAAGTATTATTTGGGCCGATCCCAGCGGCACTGCAATGCCGGGCCGACCCGCGACGGGAGTGGAGCGAGCCCCGAACATCCCGTCAGCTTGCAAAAATCAGATTAATATACTGGTCCCTCAGTGAGGGAACTTCCAGATATTAAGCTGAAAAGAACAGATACTACACTTTGATCTTAGCCAAAAGGCCGAGAAGCGATACCATGAAAACTCAAACCGGGGAGGGTCGTTCAATCGCGGAGAATCTTAACACCGCGATTCAGAAACGTGCGTCAAATGAACAACGCCATCTGTCGAGCGCAGTGGTAAACTTTAGTCCACGCTCGCGGGAAATTTTTATACCATAGAATGGTCTAGTTCTCAGTGTATAATATTTAATTTACCTACATTTTAATTATAGAGTAAACGGAGACTTATTAATAAAAAAGAAATTCTGATATATATCCAAATCCATAGCCGCGAGTTGGACAAAACTTCCTAAGCTAGTCGGCCAACAAACAGGTACATCCGTGCAAAAAGTACAAAGTAATAAAATTCCGTAATGAAATAACTTTTTTAATTATTTTGCATGAAGAAAATAGTATCGCGTTCAAAAGAAAACGCATTTTTACAAAAAAAATAAGATAAATATTCTACTACAACTACTACTAAGAAGAATTTTGCTATTGGTGCCAAATAGTTCTAGACCCCCCTCTTTTTTTGTGTCAAGACTGTTTTTTGCGCCGAAGCTGTTCGTCTGCCCAGCCTTTCTAACTATTTTGTGGTTAGTTTCCAGTCTCACCGGATGCAGCTGAATAACAATATTTTATATGCGAGTCTATCTGAACACCACGACCTAGTTACTGCGTGACTAGACATTCATATCTTTATTGCATTCCATAATTTGTGAAGATCTTACAGTGAGCTTAAAGCTAAGGTACAATTACGGACCCTGTAGAGCACCGCAAAAAGTATAAAATTAATATGTGAAATAAAGTTAATACTGAATCAATTAACTATTTTAAAACATATCCTAAGATACCCTTTGGTAAGACTGGTTATCAGACTCGGACCACCGTAACGACCGCTAAAGAGGTACAAATAGCAGCCGGCACCATTGTCTTAACGTGATTTCCGAGTCACAGAGGGAGCACCTAAGTAATGGATGGTCACCCATCCACGGTTCGACCTCGCTGAATAAACCCACCAAACTCGTTTGTACATACCTCTATGCGGACTGTATCTCCTGGCCGGGCTGGCGAGTCGTTTCCTGGTGGCGGCGTGCACGGTCCCGTCGGGCTGCACGCCGCACACGCGCCGCAGTGCGTGCGCGATGGACGACAGCTTGGCCTCCGCCTCGCGCTTGGCGCTCTCGGTCTGCGACAGGGAGGCCTCCAGCGCGCGGCAACGGCCTTCGCTGCCGCCGAGACGAGCCTGGGGATATATAGAGGTTGTTCGTGAGGCTACATTTAAAATGGGTTAGCTATTGTTTGCAACATATTATTTGGTCCACAGCGATAAAATGGACAGTCATCCGACTTGTAGGAAAGTCAGGTTGGGCTAGATAAAGCGAAAAAACTCTCCCTTTACCTTTTTTACTATGATTGCCATAATCTGCTAAGAATTAAATATTTATTTGTCTATGGTACAGTCAATGCACAGCCAATGTTTATTTCTTTAGATTACTGACCTTGAGTTCTTGTATCTGTTGCGTTGCATCAGCGAGGCACACTTCCAAGTTATGCTTGAGTTCTTCAAGACGACGTTCTTTCGACCTGCAGTCTTCCAGACGTAGTACCAGCTCCTGATCCCTAGCACGACAGGCCTCCTCCAGCTCGGCAGCTCGCTGCCTGCAAGCGGCCAGGTCGGCTCTAGTGGCGCCCAACATAGCTTCCAGTTCAGCTCCGTGTCGCCGCGCTGCAGCCGCGTCGCCTGCGCAACGTTCACGTTCTTCGCATTCGTTCTGTAACCTGGAAAATAAAAATAGGTATATGAAAGTTGTTATTGCCTTACATATCGTAGAAACAGACAGTTGTCTAATCAGACCTAGCCGCCCGGATTCTCAAGAAATTTCTAATTAAATGAGAACCACAATTGCTCATGACAAAGGGTGCAGATACATAAGTATATTAGCAATTATTCTCACTCCGGTGAATGTGATTCAGAATGAAAGGTATTGAGTTCTGCTAATCCAAGGGGCAATTGGTTTGATTCTGCTCGTATAGGGTCAGGAGACAAATAATGGTGCTAATGGTTTTTGTAGCACACAATTGGCAGTAAACCGGGCTTCCAGCCTGGCTGGATATTTTTTTTTATACTAAGCAAATATTTTTTCAAACCCCAAAAATAGAAAACTTTTCAAATTCATGGGTCACTACCGTTAAATATAACGGCAGGAGCTAGGGACACGATTAAAAATTGTCGTTTCCTAAGTAGACTGGTCTAAGAGTCTAATCGAAGAGTTATTTTAACCAAGGTCAAAGACTTTACTGACCTGGACTGCAATTCCTTGATATCATGATTGGCCTGCTCCAACGCAGCCCGTTCCCTCTTCAGTTGTCCCTCCGCGGCCTTCAGCTCTCTGGTCACATGCTCCCCTCCCGTCTCACTCTCCTTCAACATCGTTTGGACGCGAGACAGTTCTAGGTCCAGGGTTGTGCGGTTTTCTTCCAGACCTGGAAAAGGAAATTCGTAGCAGGTGGTGTTCCTTAGTTTCTGACTACCTCAATGGAAAAAAGGCGTGAAATTTTTTATGTATTTATGTTTGAAAATACGTCCTTAACATATTTATACAACGTGTAACATAATAAACGCAAGACTTCTCGTGTGGTGTCTCAGACCATGAAACTGAACAACTTTTGTTATGTGACTTTTGGAAATTCATAACTTTTTTTTAGTTTTACCGTACATGTGGATCAGCTGATTGCGTCTGTTCCTATAGAAAGTATTTTTTTTTTGCGAATTTCAAGAACTCGTAGAACAAAAGATGTTTAGTTTCATGGTGCGAGAGACCACACGGGAGGTCTTGCGTTTATTATTATGTATATGTCTTTCTTAAAATGTTGAATGTTAAGTGAATCGATAACGAATGAAGCGACTAGAATAACAGCAACTTCAGCATCATGCATAGATAATGTATTTACTAATTGTAACGTAAAAGATTCGTTTTTAATTAGTGGCGTTAGGTCAGACCATACTGGTCAACTTGTATCTTTTGAGTTAGACAAAAACCTATACTTAGGTAAAACTATTCAATTAAGACCTCTTACTAAATATAAATTAAAATCTTTTAATAATAATGTTCTTAGCAGCCTTTCTAACGCTAATTTTGATTCAAAAGACCCCAATATAAACTACGGCACATTATTTTCTACAGTTTGTCAAGAATTCAATAAAACGTGTCCTTTAAAAACAGTTAAAGTCAATTCTAAATCGAAATTTAGTGAATGGGCCACTGCGGGAATAAGAAAAAGCAGAGATACTTTATATAATTTATATCACGAAAAATCTCTGACTTCAGATCAAGTTTTTCATACTTACGTTAGAAACTATTCAAAAATATTCAAAAGTGTCTGCGCTCAAGCAAAATCACAAATAATAATTAACAAAATTGGTATTTCTAATAATAAAATAAAAACTGTGTGGCAGGTAATTAACAGAGAAACTGGAAAGGCACAACAACGAGATCAGAATCAATTGTCTTTGAAAATAGATAATCAGACCATTTCTGATAAGCTAAAAGTCGCTGAGACTCTAGAAACTTTCTTTACCAACATTCCGTTAGAGGTTACTAAATCTCTCCCCTCTTCTTCTAAATTAGCTGAAGCTCTTCTTAAAGAAAACTTTACTCAGTACATACCAAACTTCAAATTTAAACCAATATGTATTGCTACAATTAAAAAGGCATTCAAAAGTCTCAACATAAAAAATACTGAAGACTTATGGGGGATATCCGTCAAGGTTCTTGGAGACATTATTGACTCAATCGCTCCTGTCCTAACAGGCATATTCAATCAATGTTTGGACAGCGGCAAGTTTCCTGATCTAATGAAACATAGTAAAGTAGTACCAATTTTCAAATCGGGTTCAAAGAGTGATCCCTCAAATTATAGACCTATATCTGTGCTTCCAGCATTGAGTAAAATCTATGAAAAAATCATGCTGGACCAGATGTTGTCTCACTTCAACTCAAATGGGATTCTGCATAGACAACAGTTTGGTTTCACGAAGGGAAGGTCGACAACGGACGCGGGAGTAAAACTCATCAGTCATATTTTGGAATCTTGGGAGAAGTCCCAGGATGCCATTGGCATTTTCTGTGATCTCTCAAAAGCGTTTGACTGCGTCGACCACAACACACTAATCTGTAAATTACACCACTACGGAATTCGTGGAAAAGCTGCTGACCTTCTTCTTTCCTATTTATCTAATAGGCAGCAAAAAGTAAATGTAAATGGGGCGACGTCCTCCGGGTCTCTAGTCAAAATGGGCGTGCCCCAAGGTTCAATTCTCGGTCCTTTCCTATTTCTTGTTTACATTAATGATCTCCCTTATATGATGGCCAAATTATCGGATATAATTCTATTTGCTGATGACACTTCGCTAATTTTTAAAAAAGATAGAAAAGATACGAATGTCTTACATGCCAACGAAAGTCTAACCGTTCTCTCGAAATGGTTCGCAGCTAACAATCTTTTACTTAATGCGAACAAAACAAAATGTCTGAAGTTCTCTTTACCGAATGTGCCGCAACGGGATCTGGATTTAAATCTTGACGGCAAAAAACTTGATATTATAGCGGAAACTGTATTCTTAGGGATTACTATCGATTCAAAATTGCAGTGGGGCGCGCACATTAGAACTCTTTCGGGTAGATTAAGCTCAGCTGCATATGCAGTAAGAAAAATAAGGCAGTTAACTGATGTGGCTACAGCTAGGCTAGTATACTATGCTTATTTCCACAGTATTATGTCCTATGGCATTCTGCTGTGGGGATCAGCAGCAGACGTTGACTCGATTTTCATTTTACAAAAGAGGGCAGTCCGCGCGATCTATAAAATGAGTCCTCGCGAGTCCCTCAGAGAAAAATTTAAAGAGATTGATATACTAACCCTGCCTTCACTTTATATTTTAGAATGTATTTTATATGTCCGCAAAAATCGAGGGCTTTTCAAAATTAGAAGCGACTTTCATAAGATAAATACACGCGGTAAACACGAAATTGTAATACCTAAATTTAGATTAACAAAAACTAGCAAGTCTTTTCTTATAAACAGCATACGCTTTTATAACAAGTTGCCAAAGTCAGTTATAGAACTGACCGATGGAAAGTTCAAAAACCACATCAAACGTGTCCTTATTAAAAAAGCATACTACAAAATCAAGGACTACGTTGAAGATAAAGAAGTTTGGCCTTAGTTCCTTCTGCGCTTGCGGCCTCCCTGGTAGCTCATAAACGGCACAAATATGTGGATGTCTCTAACTATTCTCAATTTTTTTCTCTTCTTTTGAATCAGATTTTACAGTAATTTTCAAATCATTTATATCTTTTCCTCAAAATAGTTACAGCACTGATAACAGTATTTGTGTCACTTGTTTAATTTAGTATTTTACAATATTTTCTTACCTTTGTATAGATTCTTTTTATCGATTGTTTGTGAATGTGTGGACATTGTAGGCTTTGTAGATTCCCAGCTGCTTGTTAACTTTTGTTAACTTTTTATTTTGTTCTACATTTTTTGTGTAGTAAGCAACGACTTATTGTCGGGCCTACGCTGTCCCCCCATACTTAAGTACAAATGCTGAATCCATAATACTGTAACACCAAATGATTTGAAAAGAGTAACCATGGAGTTTCTTGCCGGTTCTTCTCCATAGGAAACGACCAACCCGAACCGTGCACCTTTTTGTCGACGTTTTATAAGTGCCCATCTAGGCCTATGTGAAATAAAATATTTTGATTTTGATTTGATTGAAAAAAAATGGCCTGCCACATCTGGTGGATTTGACTGTTTATCTGTAGAAGTCCCACAAAACGGAATCCAATTGCAGCCAAGAGGCAAAACAATCAAAATGCAAATCATTTCCGAACGTACTCTAGTACTTTCGGAAATCATCGTATTCCAGCAGTAATGGTACAGGCAGAAAACAACGGAATTTTGAAAACCAGTCTAAAAAAATCGTTTTTCATAAACACATGAATTTACCTGCTATCTTGTGATAAGCCTCATCCCTGGCGCGTGCAGCCTCTCTCCTCTCGTGTTCGGCTCGCTTGACGTGGTCGCGCAGCTCTCGACAGCTACTGTTGTACTTGTCTCGCTCGGCAACACAGTTCGTTAGTTGGCGACGAACGTCGGTGAGCTCTTTGCGAAGACTGTCGGCTTCGTTCTCCACTGGGGCAGAATAGCGAATTTAAAAAAATAAATATAAGTACGTTTGAAATTCCAGGGAAAGGCTAACAGTGGGCTGAGTTCGCTTTACCTTACTACTGGCCTTTCAAAAAAAATACATTGCTGAAGGCCCCGAAACACCTATAGCGTACCCTTTTGCTGTCAAAATGAAATAGGTACGCCGAATTTAACGAAGTAACCCACAAAAACTCACTCGTAGCCAGGTATATCAACATACATACTAACATTATAAATGAAAAAGTGCCAAACTCGTCGCCAAACTATGGGTTGACTCGATTTAGATTGTCATCGACACTCTTAAAAGAAGAGTGAAAAAGTAAATGTGCCCGTCTGTGTGTTCAATTACATCGCGACTTAATGGCGCACACGAAGACCTTGGCCAGGGTTAAGAGCTTAGGAGATGGGATGCTTTTCATTCCGGTAGTACGATCGAGGAACTCACACTCCTTCAATTTCCTCATGGTTTCCTGTAGCTGCGTGTACGCATTGTCATACTTGTCTTCAGTCAGTGACAGCTGCGCGCGGATCTCGGTACACTCTCTCATGACGGCCTCTTTCTCTAGGTGGAGCTCTTTGATTCGGTTCTCGTAGCGAGCGCATTCGTCTTCGGCTGTTGCTCTGAAATATAATGAAGATGGGATTGGTAGTTGTCTTCAAATTTTGTCGCAAAACCGGTTCTCTTAGACTAGGATATTTTGATCAACAAAACACAATATCTCGCCTGTGTTGCTCGAAAAGGTGTACAAAAACACAGCCTTTACGTCCGAAAAGGACAGAAAACCGAGAACGAACAACAGTCGTTAGAAGAACGAGGCAGTCAATAAATGAGGAAAAGAAAATCTAAAATTTGTCAATTTCCATCAAAACGGTGACGAGCGGAGCGATGGGAAGACGTTCATGATTCGACCAATAACCAGAAGAGAACGTGATGTGAATTTCAGCCAATGTGATTGGTCTCAAGTTATCTCTCCGCTCCGCTATACTCCGTTTCGGTAGAAACCGGGCTTACTTAGCCTCATCCAGCCTAGTCTTCAGCGCCGCCATCTCATCCTTCAACTGGTTGACATAAGTGCGGTCCTGTTCGGCCCGCGCATGCGCGTCACGTCGCACTCGCTCCAACTTGTTCTGTTCCATGTCGAACGCGCGCTTCGCTTCTTCTAGACGCTCTAGAAGGGCTTGCTGTTCTTGGTGTGCTGTGGGTACATTAGACGCAGATTAGAGGAGTATAATTCGGAAATATACAAAATTAATGTCATCGCACTAAGAATTTGTCCAACGCATCCGTTCACAAATATTGCACATTGGCACATTTCTCGCAGAACGGATGGCCGATGGGGCCGAAAAGTTCTGGAGTGGCGACCGCGATCCGGAAGACGTTGCTTCGGAAGGCCTCCCACTAGGTGGACCGATGACCTGGTGAAGGTTGCAGGGATTCGCTGGATGCGAGTCGCACGGGACCGGTCAATGTTATTTATTTATTATTCCTTAACACATACATTTGTTTTACAGGTAAGACCCAAGCTAACAAAGTAGTCATAAATTACAAATAATCCAGTCCTAAGTAACGGGTCTGGGTAGAAGCATAAGTTAGACAGTAGACAACATACTAAAGTGCCACCCTCTGAAATTCCGCCAAAGAGCAAGAAAATATGTCCAATCGCCGAGAGACACTATTTAGTATTCTTAATGCGCGAAATACCGGTGCAAACTTTTATAAGTTCGTACGGGTTGCCGGAACTTTAAAACTCCCTCGGTCCCAACCCAATGTGGCAACACTTGGGGGAGGCCTATGTCCAGCAGGGAACGTCTTTCGGCTGAAATGATGATGATGATGCGTTCACGTAGCGTAGACACTGCGTACCGGGACCGTTGTGAAGACGTGGTGGCATCGTATACCTTTGGCGAACACCTACACTTGCTAGGCAAGGAAGATACTTTTCAGTTGGACACTTTATGATCTGGCTCAAAGCTGACCGACCTTAAGCTAGTGGCTTACTTTATTTTAGCAGCGCAAGACAAATATGGCTTGTTCTGCCAGAGCTGGACAATCCACTTACACTAAATTATGGCACAACAAACAGAACAGTAAATCTTGGAGAGACTTACTATATATTTGTAACCAGTTGTTCACTGAGTAAACAATTTCGATCTTGGAGATTCGTCTTACCCATAAGCAAAGCCTGTTGCTTATCGTTCTCAGCCCTCAGCATCGCTTCGTCATGCTGCAGTATTAGCTGGTCTCTCGCAATGAGTAGCTTCTTCTCCCTCTCGCGTGCGCTCGCCTCGCATGACTCCTTCTCACTCGTTAGAGACGCTATGGTCTGGCTTAGTTTGTGTTCTAAGGCTTGACGGAGTAGTTCCTGCAAATAATGGTCTAGTGAAAAAATGGTACGTCAAAGTGCTTATTTTGAATCATATTCTACAGGAATTTTTCTCAAGAAAATTTTCATATTTTTGTCTTTTTTGGTTACTATTCCTTTATTCAACGTAAAGTGACATTCTCTGTACGCAGCACTCCATTTATGTAAATAATACGGCTAAAATAAAATAAAACAACAATGGATGTTGAAAAACTCTAACGAACGACGAGTGAAATCAGCTGTTCACTTCCTGCCTAGCTACAGAGTTCATCGAACTCGTCATCGCGCTTGCCGTTCGCTACGTGCGTTTTGCCACGGTCACGATACATTGCGTATGAGGAAATAAAACAAATCAAATTTATTGGATTCCCATATCGTTCCTGAAATAATTTCTTGTACCAGTCATCTAAGTATGGCATACTGAATTCACCCCATTAGTCTGGAGAGCTGACCCTTACATCCCGTATATGATGCCTCACCCCATTCAAATTTTACCATTTCTTTTGGAGAAATAGATTAACCTCATTTCTTCAAGATTAATACTCTGTATTGTGTCTCCTGATATCGAACCTTGAAAAAGTCATACAAATATTTCTTCTAGAAGCGAAATAAGACGCAGCATACGCCCCTAATTTTGGATAAATATTTTGAAGACGTTTAGACCAGAGTTTTTGTTCTGTGATGATATTTCTGACATCAGTTCTGTTTATACAAAACTCCTTACCTTCTCCTCCTTCAACTTGGTGATGTTCTCAGTGGTGGTCCGGTTGATGTTGGTGATGATCTGCTGGTACTCAGCCTCCTTCTTGCCGGACGATTGCGACATGGAGTTGCGCGTGTCCCGCAGTTTGCGCTCGCTGTTCTCTAGGTCTTTTGACAGGCGGGCGATTTGACCTGGAGACACGACGTAGGTTTTGTTACACGTGGATCATTACTTTTTCGATTAGTTCTACAGGGTTAATGCGCGTCAAAATAAATGGTCGGCGTATTAACGGCCTTCATTTTAATTTTTATTTAGCGATGGCAGAAGCCGAATCTTGTTTGCTCATCCTCACAAGCCGAATAAAAGGCGAATACGAGTTTGTTTAGTAATTCTGTTGGCTTTGTGTTCAACAAATACTTTCAAATCGAATGTGCCGACCTTAACAAGTGTATCACCCCTGACCGTACTGAAGAAGGATTAGATAGAATCCCAATTTTTGTTTTTTTTTAGCCTGTCAAGTGTCCCACTGCTTGAAAAAGGGCTCCCCTTTCTCTATCCAAACCCCTGTATCTAGTGCGATCTCTGACTATGATCGCTCTGCAAACAAGGTCAGAATGTCAAACCGAATGTCGAAATATAAGAAAAAAACATTAGGGAAAGAAAAAGAGCCATTAACTCAGCCGCATTAACAGAAGGGCGAAGATATGAATCTGGGTCGCCAATATGTGTTAATATCTTGTCGACATAGCTGGCCGGCACAGTGGTAAACCAGTCTTATCTATTATCGTAAATCTCAACTTACCTTTGTAATTCTCCTGCTGTACCAACGTCTCCTGCAACTCATGTTCAAGCTTGGCTCGCTTGTTGTCCGTGTCCTCCAACATGTTGGCCGTGTCGAACAACACAGCTTCCAACGCATCCTTCTCTGATCGCACGCCCGCTAGCTGCTCTTGTAAGTGATGCCTGTCTTTCTCTAAAGAGTCTATTAGGATCTGTGGAAATAAAAATGAAAATTCATTTTGTTATTTTCTGGTATGAGGTGGCGCAGGAGAAAAGTATCTGGAAGGATATGGGTGAGGCCTTTGCCCAGCAGTGGGACATTCAAGGCAATTGAAAAAAAAATGGCTTCCGTAAATATCCCAGGAAAAAACTTCATTAGCAAAAAATCATAGTTAAGATTTTTCTCTGCCATTATAATTAAAGAATTAGCAATAACTTCAACATGTGCGCTTAAAACAGTCTTCGAAATGTATTTGGATGACTTTTTTAGACAATAGATAAACCTTGAAATCAAGAGAGATATATTTTTTTGGCATTCATACAAATATTTGACTTGGGAGACGAGGCTAAATTACCACTTTATTTATTTTTAACGAACTTTTCCTAAAAGGCCTAAACAAGTTTTCAGAATTACCTGTTTCTCCTCTCCATCCTTGACATGGTCTTCCAAGGCCCTGTTGATTCTGCCGATAGTCTCATTCGCCTGTTCCAGTCGTTGTTGCAGGCGTATTATCTCTTCGTTCAGAGTGTCCTTCTTGCGGACCATTGCTGTGAGCTGAGAGCTTAGTTCGCCACGCTCTCTGAAAAAAAAAACAATGGATGAATGTACTTGGAAAGATAGACCAGAGGCGCCTAGATTATGGGTCGAACAATAATTTCGTTCGTGTGCCCACAACTCGCCTCCCAAGTCGTCGCTATACGTAGCTATAGATGACTTGTGCTCATGCTCAGGACCCGACTAGCGAGACCAAATCTAAGTAGGCTTTAAGGGTTGTCGAAACCAAATTATATGAAGTCTTTTTTTTAGTTTTAGTTGCCATTCCAAAGCGTAGTAGCTATGGAGAAGAATGGGCAAGAAACTCCATGGACAATATACGGCGGAATAATACTGTTTATTCCGTCGCAGTTTTTTTAAACAAAAGTTCTTGAACACGCAAAGACATCACGGTCTATCAGTCGATACTTAGCTATGGTCGGTCCCTGGACTTATTCCAGTTGCAAGGCACCACTGGATCGGTTTGAGCGATCGATGTCATAGACTGACAACACGCTAGTTGCACTTGCCGTTACGCAAGGCATTGAGATCGCCTTATTATTGTGACTGCGCTGTACATGGTTACTTACCTCATAACCTGTCTCAACTCCCAACTCCGCCTTATACCTCTCTCCCTCTATCAACCTGATCTTCTCACAAAGAGACGTCTTGTCAGCTTCCAGTCCATCCTATTTTGTTCAGTAGCTAGTAGTTCTTTACGCGAAGAGGCACCTACTTACAACTCTGACTGTCCTAGACATATGGTTTCCTTACCTCATAACCTGTCGCAACTCCAACTCCACTTTGTCCCTCTCTCCCTCTAGGAACTTGATCTTCTCATAGAGGGACGCCTTGTCAGCTTCTAACTCCATTCTAGTCTGTTCTGCCGCCAGCAGCTCTTTACGCAAAGAATTAAGATCGCCTTGCTGTTCTGATGATTGGCTTGACAGGTTTGATCTTTCGTCTTCGAGCTGGTGATGGAAGACAGTTTTGTAAGTAGGTACTGAGGTGTTGACGAGAAAGGCACATCCCACATTACATTTGTACTTATTCATTCGCAACTATTTAAAATGCGAGTTTTTTTTAACATAACTCGCAGTTCAAAACTGGGTTGTTTACTGCTTAACCGAACTATCCTGTGGTGACCTCAAATGAATTTAAGGCCCCCAGCCAGGGCTTACAAAGTAAATTATAAAACTAAAGAACCACTCGCTTCGCTCGGTCCTTTAGTTTTCAACATTGTAATCGCTAAAAAATAATTAGGTGTCCCAAACATTTGGTTCGAGTATGTATTGATTACAATGTTGGTCCAATGTTGGTGGTTGGGTAGAGAAAGCTGTCCAGCTAGACACGGTCTGCACCTGCACCACACCCTTTAATTGTATGTACACATGTATGAAGGGCGAATTTTGGGCTATGACTTCAGGACATTATCCAAATCTATGATAAATAGAGCAAAAAACCACTACGTTTTAAGTGTTATGATGATGAATAAATGAAAAGCATATAACATAACATCATTTATTTCAGGCTACAATGGCCCATAGATAAATGAATACCTTATAAAGTAACATTTACAAGGTAAATACAAAACTTGTCTTAATAACTTGTGTTTATCTAAGTATCAAATCCAATTTTAATCGCAAAAAAAGCTCCCATTTTATATGTTTGTTTATGAACTTACATGTTTGACGTCTTCATACAATTTCTTCTTGTCACATTCAAGGTTCCTGACAGCTGCTTCCAACTTCTCCACAAGGTCTTGCAGGTCACTTCTCTCCATTAAGGTTCGTTCTAACTCGATCTCGAGGTCACCTAAATAATAGAAAATCGACATGAGTTCATACATAACATCACACTTGTTATCGCCGAAAAGTTCGGCAGAGATGTATGTACCTAATAGTACACCCACACTTCCCCTGTTATATTTAAGTCCCAAGTTATAGGGGTAATAGGGGGCGAGCCTATTGTCATCAACCGGGCACAAATACAGACTTCGTGGCTGCAACTGAGAATTATCCCTTATAATGGAAAAACCCAAAATCAATTAAATCTGAAGTACTTACTCCTGTGTTTCTCCATCTGCGACAGTATGGAGTCTGCCTCTAACTTCTGCTGATCGAGTAGATCTCTCGCGAGGGCAGTCTTGTTGAGCTCTTCTCTGGTTGTCACCAGTTCCGAACGTAAGCGCGAAGAACGTTCTTCTTCGGCCCTGTACAAATGAAAATGTTATGTAATTATATCCTTGTAAACTTTCAAACTATTATAAACCTTAGAACGTTTCTAAAAGATTGACATTTGTATGTTACCTCAACACTGTCTCTGGACTCGATGCCTGTCAGTGCAGATGATCCAACTTCATAGTTCTAATCTAATGGCCAATGGGATACTTTCAAGTCACTTTAAACCCTACACCAGTTGGCAAAAGATTGAAAATCGCGTGTTATCCCAAAACTGCCTCCCAACCTGCTACTACTAACGAACATTTTATACCCGTCTCCTTGAAAATACGGTTGATAATCGAATGTTACCTCAACACTGCCTCCCTACTCGACGCCTCTCGGTGCAGATGGTCCACCTCGTCGTTCAGGTTCCTTTTCTCAGTCTCCAGCGATTCTATTACTTTCTCCAGTCGAGAGTTAATCTTTTGAAGTTTCTCGTAGTCTGATGTCAGAGATTCCACCTATGTATCAGGAGAACAAATATATATCAGCTATCATTTCTTAAAACCCCTTAAACGAACTTAGAAACCGAATTTAAGTTTGAGCGTATATGTCGCATGGTGCAAGAGAGGAGACACTAATACTATTAAACTACTAAAACTCACCATAGCATTTATCTCGACCCTGTTCCTCTCCAGGTTGTTCTTATCGATCCGGAGCGCCTCCAGCGACTTCTGCATGGACTCTTTCTCTTGCAAGAGTTGATGCAGATCTGCGTTGGCTTGATCTAGCTTACCTGTACAAAAACATAATCTTCGTTCGAGTCTCGAATGGTCCACTAAGGCACTGTGTAGAAGATTCGAGAATAATCCTAGAATGTTCCACTATTGAGCTGAGTTAAGGTTCAAGAAAGTTGTGGAAATTTTTCGAAGGATCGGTCGGCATTAATAGCTGTCAGGTTTGCGGGAGCAGTCATTGAACTACAAGTGCAATATCTAAGTGAATAGTAATGATTAGTGAATTTGTCTTTTGTGATAAGTAAACAAATTTGGTGTTTAACGGGTAGTGTTTTATTTATCCCATAACCAGCTCGTAAATATTTAGTTAGTGGTGCTATTTTTAAACTGTTTGTTGATGCCTAATCAATTCACCGCTGCTTATCGGTATTTTGGTCAAGCAGGCACAATAACACACTTATCAATAGAGTTGTATTGACGCCACTAAATTAATGTTGGTAAACAATTGTACTATTAGACCGAAACCGGTTTTAAAATTTGTATAATTATTTACGATTGAAACTTGAATATTATTTTGTTTCATCATGAGTATTATGAGCGATTTAGAAGGTAATATGTCTATTGACTTTTACTTTGACGAATTCATATCGAGGATCAAAGTCAAAATCAAAGCATTTATTTGAAATAGACCGTTACAGGCACTTTTGAAAGTCAAAAACAAAATGATGAAGCTACAGTCCCAGTCACAAGGCATAATAACTTGTCAAAGTACTGTAGTTGCCCATTCCAAAGCGTAGATCTCTATGGAGGAGAGTGGGCAACAAACTCCATGGACACTCTTTTAAATCATGATCTAGCAATAGAAAGTTGATCGTGTTTCGATGTACCTTGTAGATCCTGGACCTTGCTCTCCAGAGAGGCGACGGTAAGGTCTGCCGTCTCGCCGTGCTTCCTGCAAGTTACTAGCTGCTCTCGCGTGTTCTGCAGTTTTACCTAGAATATATCGAATGTTAATAACATTAACAACAACAACAACACAAACACAATAACAACACATAACAATTCCTAACAACAAATCAACAATAACGACAACAACAAACAACGTATAATAATTTCTTCGATAAACAGTAAAGGAAAATAAGAACATAAAAGCATTGCAAAATTTTATACTTTTATTGTTTTTGTAGGAACTTGGATCCAGATCAAGTTACCAAGTTTTTTATCGATCAACTAGGTTTCTGAAAGTGTGTCCTTTCGGCGCAATATTTAATGATCGTTTCGGCTAATATTATTGTTCTTTATACTCGGTCTAGGGCTGAGGATAAATAAAAATTAAAAAATTAAAAAATTAAAAATTAAAAAAAATGGGAAATTGGATTTTTTGTTTTTTGGATTGGATTGGTTGTTGGGAAATTTAATCCATTCATAAATAAATTACAACAATTTTTATTTTAATGAATATCTAAATGACAAATTTGAATATATAGGATCATAACCCATTTTGGAGGCTAGTCCGTCTTGTCTTGGGCCTCAATAAAATATTCTTACATGCAAATAAAACAATTTATAGCAGAAATCTTACTTGCAACTCGTGTATCTGTATTTGATACTTATGAAGTGCAGCTTGCACGGCCGATATCGTGCTTTCAGCGAAAGCTGTAGCGTTGGCTGACGAAGATACGTTGCGTTTTGGTGATCTAAAACAAAATAATAGTAGTTCAACATAATGCAAGGCTATCATAGTACCAATACAAACCATCCCTGGTTTAATGGTACAAAACAAACGAACCTGTAATAAGACTATTATATGTTTAAATAATAATAATATATCATTATGATAGCACGCTAGTATCTAGCATGATATTTTTACTGCAATATGTGTACCCGGAATTGTTACTGCACATACAACTGTCACAGAACCGAAAAAGGTGTGGAAGGTAAAAGGGGAGGCCTTTTCCAATTGTGGGACACTATATGAATAAAAAGCTAACAAAAAAAACTTTAACAGATGAGTGTGTAGACTAGGTGTTTTCCATTCGACGAATGAAGTGTGTACCTGTCGTGCAGATGCATGTGCGCGGTGTGCGCGGGCGGCGCGTCGCTGTCGGAGTCGTGTATGAGCGCGCGCGCCACGTCCTCCAGCGCCGCGCGCATGACGCCCGCCTCGCCGCACAACGTCTCCGCCGACTCGCAGCGCTCCTCCTGCGAATGCATACTTATTGACATTCCAACCCCCGCCGGTGATTAAGGAGAAAAGTAGTGCTAGCAAAAAAATCTTGATTGTTTGATTGTGTGAACAGTCACCGGTCAACTATTAATATTATAATGTATCTCCTTTACTGATACTGGATCTTTTGTAAGTCTATTGAGTGAGAAAAAGAGTCGTGCTTCAGTTCTATTCTGTGGTTGCGTATGTAATTGTTTGGTTTTTAAGTATATTTTAATTTTAAGATTGTACGAATTACACTAAATTTTGCTGTGCCCCGACGGGGTTACAACGGCTATTAGCTCTAAGCCTTTTGTATAACACCATGTTTTTACCTTGTAGAACGCAAATAAATGAATAAATAAATATTTATTTGCACAGTTATCTGTATGAACCAAAGTCAGTACAAAATTTCACTCAAACATTAAGTACTTAAGTTGGTTTCAAATTCAACCCATCAAAAGCTTATAAAAAATTGTGTAGTAATATAATCCAGACTAGACCGAACAACAGACAAGGTAAGACCTACCTCTTTGTCCATTGACAGAAACAATAAACAAGATGGGTACAATTAAAATAATAACTAGAATCTATAAGTTTCTTAGTTAGAGTATAAGAGCTTGCTGTCTAAACATCACACAGTTCCTATTCAAAGAACCCATTAACAAGTTTATACAGAATTTGACAATAGATATTAAACACGCGATCAACTACCACTTGTCTATTTTAGCTAACGCCAAATGATATTCAAATGCTAATAGCCTAGTTTAAAGCCACTGTGTTAAGTGTCTTTAGTATCGTTGTCGTCACATTAACACTAATACCCAATATAGCATCGATACAGCTTTCAAATATTTCGCACGCCAGTGCCCGAGAAGAAGTGCTGCAGATCTAAACATATTATGGAGCAGAGTTCTGATGACAGATCTTAAAGGCCACCTGAAGTAGACTAGTCCTTTAGTCCTATTTGTGCTGCCTCTTAGTACCTAAGGTCCTTATCATCAGTCCTTATCAACACTCACCGATGTAACTCACCAAGAAGACGTTGTATCCTGGCCTCAAGCTCACGCAACTCCGCAAGCGCAGAATCTCGCTGCGACGTCATATAGCGCATTCCTTCCACACTATACAGACCAGCTGATGCTCCTTTTTGATCTTGAGAACCTTGGAGACTGGATGGATAAGAGCCAGGGAACGCTATTACCTAATCATCATCTACTACACTCACCAATCCCTGCAGCTCTCCAAGAAGACGTTGTATCCTAGCATCACGCTCACGCAACTCTGCAAGCGCAGAATCCCGTTGCGATGTCATATCGCGCAGATCTACACGCATTCCTTCCACACTATACGGTCCAGCTGTTCCTTGTTGACCTTGAGGACCGCCGAGACCAGATGGATGGGAGCCAGGGTAGCCAGGCTGCTGTTGACCCTGGTAACCAGGCTGTTGTTGACCCTGGTAACCACCCTGCTGTGGAGCTTGGTAGGCACCGCCGTGAGTAGTCTGATGGGACATTCCGACGTTCATTTGGTATTCCGGCTGTGGGTAGGATTTTAAGATGTGTGTTATTCAAATGGTGTGTAATGTAGTAGCTAAAGGAAGGAATACGATTTATTCCGTTTTGAGGCAAGTTGTACTGGAGAAGTTGACAGTTGACCTAATGGTTTTTGGAAAAACAATTAGTTGTGGCAACTCATTAGCTGGACAGTAGGTACAGAGATCAGTGCTACATGCTTGTTCGGCCCGACACATTCGATTCGGTAGTCATTGTGAGGTTTCTCTGAGCCTAAATATTTGATTTTGCTATCTTTGTTTGAGACAGCAAAATCATACGAATTCTAACAAGTGTGTAGCACACGTCAGAACTTGATGATAATATAATATCAAACTAACCTTAAGACTCTGCGCAGCGAACGCATTGATAGAATATCCGCTCAGCATACCCACAAGCTCCCTTGCGTTGGAATCGAACTCATTCCTCACACGGTACAGGTCGCGCTCCGTGTTGGTCTGCAGCTCGGAGAAGTGGCGCTTGACTGCTACCACCTCGCGCCACAGGCTGAGCAGACGGTGGTGCTCGTTGGAGTAGTAGTCGTTGAATGCCTTGTATGGTACAATAAAAATGTCACCAAAAATAGTCCTCCTGATGATTTTCAGTCAATGGTGGCCTATTTCGGGGGACACTAGCCAATAACCCAATAATGTTGCCCAACCCGGGATTCAAACTCAGGACCCAATGCTCAGTAGTTGTGCGACCATGAGACCAACGGGGCACTGGGCTGTTATAGTATGTGGTTAATAACTGTTTCCACCCTTAAATAATTCAACCTGAGTGTAATGATTGAATGAATTAAATACAAATCAAGGCAATGATAATAAAAAATAAGTTTATGGATGTGTGTATTTAGCTTTTATCTTCCAATTAACTGGACAATGTGCAGAATATCGTTGTATCAGAAAATAATCATGATCATCCACAGCCTGGCTTCACTGTACTGGACTGGTATACAGGTTAATATGTACTGTGGGTACCAATCCAAAAACAACTATGTCAATCATGTTAGTTCTGGCTACCCATAGCAAAAAGAAATACAGAATTTGTCATAAATACAGAAATTAGTGTCATAATGTTAGCTCATAAAAAAACTGACCTGTTCTTCATCCTTCCACTCATCCTCCTTGATGGCCATCTCATCCCGCAGAGCCTCCCAGTCATTAGTGAGCTTCTGCAGGTCATTAGTGAGAGCCTCATTCAGATGGTGAGACTCCTCCAGCTGGTCTCGGAGAAGGTTGTTCTGCTGCACCACTTTCTCACACCTGGTGGTGAATGGCAATCAATATTTTTACAAAGTTTAAGTCACAATTAAAAATCAGTCTATGAATGGATTTAACTTTTGTAAATCAACAATTGGACTTTCCTACCCTTTTCTTTAGTTTCGTTTTTTTCAAGCCCGTTTTCATCAAAAAACCAGGTTCGGAAGCCGTCATAAGCAGCACTTACTTGCGTTTCTCCTCATCCAGACGCCTCAATGCGGTCTCCAAGTCATTGATCCTGGCATCCGCGGCTGATACGGCGGCCGAGGCGCACGTGGTGGCTGAGGGCGGCGGCGGCAGCGAGATGCCGTGGCTTTTCACCGCCGGCGCGCGGAAGGTCGATGGCTCCCGGTATGATGACGGCTCGCGGTACGACGTAGGATCGCTGCGAGGAGTCGTCTCCTGCATTTGGGTCTCGAGTTCTGAACATCGCTGCTTGTATTGCAGGACCTTTACGCAGAGGAATTTGAGTAAAACGGGCTGTAGGCGTAGTTATAGAGTCGTTACAATTTAAGATATAATTGTTTTAATTCAAGAATAGTATTAATTCAAATCGTTTTATAAGTTTTTAACTGTTTGTAAATAGTAATCTGACATTTCATTGACATTGACAAATAGTGTCTGTTATTGACGTTTTATTTTACGTTCAGTATTCACAAAGAAAATCATTTGAGAAGTTGGACCCTTATGTACCGTAACTTTAAAAAAAAAACTACAAAAAGTTTAAAACAGACTTCAAGCCAGTCTGTCAGAATGTAATTAAATTAATTTTAACAGTTTCTTAAGTCGGAGTTACGGAAAATACATAATTAACTTCATGGCTGCCGTCTTCAATTTGGTTTATTCACAAACAAATAAACAAATACTGCCTTTTATTACCTTGGACTGAAGCCTGGACACCAACGCGGCTTGACCTTGCTGAGCCTTGCGATAAGCATCGAGTCTACGCTTATGGTCAGCAGCCTCACCGGCGAGACGAGCGCGTAGCTCCTCGTTCTGCCGCCGGAGATCACTGCCTACGCTTCCCCCCGGAGAGTCCATCTCCGGAGGACTGTCCAGGGACTTCTAAACGGTGAAAACAGGATAAATGTAATAAAAGTGTACCAAACCAGTGTTACTCGTACAAGCAGTGCACTACAACATCTTTTATTTGAAGTCACGAAATAAGATTTTCGCCCCTAAGACGACCCACCGACTCAATTAACACCAAACCGCACGACTTTTTAATGGATTTATCAATTTATTACTAATCAAATCTTACCTCCTTCTTGAGACGTTGATGAGGAAGCGTGCTCGGCGGTCGCCGGCCGATAGGAGCCCGAGCGCTCCTCGGCGTAGTCAGCCCTTCCCTGCTCGGCAACTAGGAAATAAAGCACAGAGTTCAGTAATACTATGGTGAGGGTTTGCAGTAGGCATCTCTTTTGAAATGACCGCTCAATAAGGACCATAATCATAAAAAAACAACCAAATATAAAAATTGTGAAATATTATTTTATTCCAAAAACCAATCAGTCAAATCTAAAATTAATAAGAAACTGCAGCGACCTGAAAAGTAACTTTCTTCTTAACCTTCTTTTGTTTCATTTCTAAATAAAAATGACGTGCCGACTTAAATTCGAAAGACATTTTGCACGAAAGCTTAACTCATTCACTTATCTGCGATTTTCACAAAATAAACGTCCACTAGCTCGAGGAAATAGAAAGGAGGTCGTAATAAAAAGTAAAAAGACAACATTCTGAGGTGTGGCAACAGTGAAATTGCGGTTTGTACTGCAGAAATAGCGTTCCGTAGGGCGGCAAGAAACACTGGCTATCGGGCTAGGCATCTAATTATCACCGCCCACAATGCAGTTACTCAGCGAGACCCCTTCCGAGGTGAATAAACCTGTCCCCTTTAGCACTAAATAAATGATGTAGGTAGGTAGGTACAAAGTTTGTTTAATTGTTGCAATCAACCCTTATTTATAAAACTTGCGTCAATGTGACTGACGATGAGTTTTCATTTCGATTAATGCCAGGAAATCATAACTCCCCCAATGCGGAAGTACATAATAGATTAGACCACATTATTTACCTAATTTAATGCTATCTTATATTACTATATTGCTATCTTAGGACGAACAATTAGGTACCTGGTGCCCGCATTAGTATTGGTAGAAAGATATGCAGGTAAAGCAGGCATATTATAGGCACCACAGGTCCTTTGGGTACCTGGCATAAACAGTATAATGTCGACTATCTACCAGCACCACCATTGCAATTAAAATAAATTGTTTCAAAATCTAACAACCTACCCAATCTTAAAAGTGTATTTTCAGATACCTGGCAATATAGCTTGTCTTGAAAACTTGTCAAAAAAATGTTTAAAAATTATGTTGTTTCTCTATCCAATCGCAGAATTTCGTAATGATGGCTGCTTGAGACTCATAAAACCATTTCATTCAATAGGAGTTTAGTAGATAAGAAAGCTTCGGTTACGAAGCTTTTCTTTCATGTCACCAATCCGTTCGGTTTAAATGAGAAATAGCAGGGCATTGATAAGTATGGTAACGACATCATTCAGCATTGAAACCAAACTACCTGTACCGACTCGTAAAGTAGGCTCATTTAAACGTTTTATCAGTACAAATATTTTATGTTCAAGAAATAGAAAATATTTTTACATTGGTTCACGTGCTATAAACCATTGTTCTTTGGTACCTAGTAAAGTTCGTAGCTGTATGTAGGTCATGTAATAGGTCAATTACCTTACCACTATCGTGTTATGCCATTCACCACTAGTAAGTTTAACCTTGCAGAATAAAGCATGTAAACAAACCATCTTTTACACATAAAATATATCTTTTACTTTTAAAATATTGTAAGGACACCTTTGAAAAACTCACCTATTTTGACGAAAATGTAACAGCGTCCATGCTTCGTCGAGTTATTTTATCAAAACTTGTGAAAAATTGATAATACGTACGTATCCTAGCAACGCAATCAATGCGTGTTGGTAAGTTAAGTCAATTAACTATTATAACTATTAATACACGCACTTTAAAAAACATTTACCTAGATGTGAAGTTGATTAAAATTCACTTTTTAATAAAACAAATCTAAACAATGGAAAAACGACTACATTTGTCGCAAACTACGTTTTTGAAAACCACGAACTCCATTTTGAATTTTGTTTCGCGCCTATCTTCTACGCCTGATGCAATTATGATAACAGCCAGTATTATTTGCACGTACATGCAGTTTGTATAGCTAACCTAAATCATTTTCCTAGTTTTCGTGTAGTTGGTCGTTTCACACGTGTGTTCAGCAAAAGCTGATAGGGTGGACTGTTTAAAAATTTACGAATTCTTATTATTATTTCGAGGGGCGAGCGATTCGCTTGACTGATCACCGCCCCCTATTCGTTGGTACAGGTGTACCTACCTCAACGATATGATAATGATAACACTTTTTTATTGGGGTCCTGCAATTCAAAAAACCATGAACACCATAATAACGTGTAACAGTTGTAGAAAGCTCTCAAAGACAGAGGGTTATAAACTTATAACTTATAAACCTACACAAGTTTCATAAATTGGCGCTTTTCGAAAAAGTCCACCGGTGTTGCCAAGATAGGTACGACTTGTAGACTGGGCGGGAATAATATACGGAACCCCTGGCGTAAATTGGGACTCCAGCCTGACCCAATTTTAATTATCGATTCCACAACTGTCCCCAAAATACAGTCTGATTCAAGGAAGTAGCCACGTTGTCGGCACTTGGTTAAAAAACGATTTATTACTCTATCCACTTTTTTATCGATTAGAGTACCTACGTACCACCCCTTTAGACGTTTTAGAGTCTATGGATCTGTTTTGACCATGTTTTGGCTATACCAAAGAAACGAAGGATGTACTGTGTGAAAAACGACATGGCTAGTAAAAGACATATAGGTACATATTGTGTATGAAAGAAAAAGGCATGCTGCGCCGCTCCTAAATAAATTGGACAAAGGGCAGAAAAATGATGCGACTCTTTACTCTCTATAATGTATCTATGTTTACGTAAAAGACTTTTTCTTTCCTGTTGAGTATATCAACGACTTCGATATTCTGGTATCGGATTAGAACCGTCAGAGTAACTTAGACACACAGAGATTAGGTAGACCCTTATAAAATAGGTTTCCAATTAATATTACAGCTTATCATGTCGTAGATACTCGGAGAGGACACACATAATAAGGAACACTGTTTTAAGCTTTCACGGTTTAAAACTAAACATATTATCCTAAGTGATATGGACATCCCGTAAGTGACTGTATGATAAGAATAAAGAATATCACGCATACCAAATTATGATCGCCTACTACGACCGTCGATATGCAATTATTGTTTAGTCTCCGTGAGACTAGCCTGGAAGATGCTGTGAAGCAGTGGATTTACCAGCAGGCTGAGTAGGCTGGATCCTGGTGCAGCAAATTTTTTATCCCCATGCCTAGCGGTATCCAAAAATATCCCATGAATGAAAGTACCGCGATTCTTGGTAGTTTTTTAAAATTACATTTTTGTTTGCTCGAAAAAAGTATGTAGCTTTAAAAGCTCTGAAAAAATAACGTTATTTTAGTTAGAGTCAGAGACATTGTTTTTATTTGATACTTAGAGGGTTATTTCTATACTCATTGTTAGCAGCCCGACCCATCCAACCAGCATATCACGTACAGCTGAACAGGATAACATTCGGTACACGGATAGACCCCGGTTACGCACATTACATGACCTAGGACTTTTTATCTCGGTAATACGGTAGTACGACGCCGTGGTATAATTATCCGACCTCCAGGCGGGTGAAGCCACGGGAAACGGGGGGGACGGCTAATAGTGGAAGAGTGGTAACAAGTTGTAACAGTTTTATTTAATTTAATAATAGTTTCTTAATCTATGGTAGGGGGATTTCGTAAATATCTGACACAATCATAACTACGCAGGTACAGTAATAAAAATTGTACCAATCGTATAGCGTACCTATCTACCTACTTTGCTACTGAAAAGGATTGTCATAATGAGTTAGTACAAAAACCTTACGAAAGTAAAAATGAGATAAAGATTGTAAAATTGCTAGCAATAAAGCTTTTTTCATACTGGAGTAGGTAGGTACCTAATTCTTAATTGAAAACCAACGTAAGAAACGTTGCAAGAAATTGTAGAAAGTTTACAGTTCCTATAATTGGTGTTGCCAGCGGACAGACTACGTAATAGTAATGTAAGTAGTAAGTGCCCCACATTACCTGACTCCTCTTACAAAGAGGAGGGGGAGAACGAATTAATGTAATCGGATGCCTCTTCTATTCCAGTTTCTGTTATATAAAATTATGCCTCTAGTAAATCACTAGTGCTCGTAGCGCATTTTAGAATGTTCTACAAGTTTCGAGAAAATCCTATCAACATTACAGATCGAGGCATAAACAACTATGCACAAATCCTTAGTGTGATATACTTAATAAGTGCGTCACAACTTAGCGTGCGATGCGTGGGTTCGACGACCGATACAACAATCCCTGATAAGCTTCAGTCACAATTTTCGATAGTAACCACTAACCGATGCTAATTGTACGAATGAATGATTTCTTAAAGATGTTACGTAATTAATTGTTGTCTTTGTGGCTTTTTTTTTTTTAACGTGGTAAAATCATCAAATGAGTCCTCCCACCCAGGGCAGAGCGGGAGGGACTGTCAGACTTGTACTGACTAAAATGGTGTCCTTCAGTAGCCCTTTATGTTCCAGGGTCACGGTAATTCTATGAGTCCCGCGACCTTGTCTTTGTGGCTTTGAAACTGGTCGCTGCCAGACACCAGTCATCAACATCTGCTTAGCCATTTATCAACCATGTTGGGGTCAAATTCTAAATGGATCCAAACTCCACAAACTAAAGTTAGTTTACTGGATAAAACGATAGCCCTTTACAGGACTAGTTGTCAGACATTCGTGGAGGCTAACGGCTTTACGTGTTTTCCAGGTACGAAAGGGTCTCTAAGTCTCTATCATATGTAATGGATAGTCACCCACACACGGACCGACCTCAAGGAGCGTTGGTTAATCTAAAGGTCTAGGGAGTTAAGCAGGAGTTATTCCAGTGTGGGAAAGAGACAGAGCTATAAATATATTTCCCACACTGGCACCTGGTCAGGCTGGCATCTTATAATTAGCCACGATTCCCGCAAGTGCTGCCAGATACCTAGGTACTACTCGCGCTACGTAAACATTACGCAAAAAGAGGTTCGACTTTCTGTGTTTTTCTGCACTAATCATCAGCCTCGAAAGGATGTCGAAGTATATTTTATCTGGAGAAATACTAAAAGCATATTGGAGTGGGTGTACGCCGCTACTCTTCGACAAAGCAGGACAAATCCCTCTGATCACCGAGGGTTAATAATACGAAACGTTGTTGTTAGCAACATGACAATTGCTATTTTTGAAGCTGAAGGCTTTGATATCGAATCGTGCTTTTAAAACATCTTGCTTTTAGATACCTATTGTCCATCTGTATGCTCATCACAGTGGGCAGGGCACATTGCTCGCAGAACGGATGGCCGATGGGGCCGAAAAGTTCTGGAGTGGCGACCGCGAACCGGAAGACGCTGCGTTGGAAGGCCTCCCGCTAGGTGGACCGATGACCTCGTAAAGGTTGCAGGGATCCGCTGGATGCGAGACGCACGGGACCGGTCAATGTGGCGACACTTGGGGGAGGCCTATGTCCAGCATTGGACGTCTTTCGGCTGAAATGATGATGATGATGATGATGATGCTCATCACATTGTTTAATATTGGAGTCCAGCATAAATATAGATGGACAGTGAAGGAAATCGTGACAGTAATATCTATTACAATTTATAGATTATACAATGCAGGCTCATAAATAAATAATTGAAGTCTCCTTAATAATGCCACTCGTCTTAAACAAATCAATAATTTATAATAATGTCATAATAATAAAAAGAAACGGGAACGACTGCGCAGCGTTATCTTATCCGAATGTTATTATAGAAAGCAATGCAAAAACAATGTTATTATTGTACCTACAACAATAATTTTATTAATAAATCTCGATGTTTTAAACGATGGTTCTTGGCCCCAAAATGGGAAGACTAGGGGCGAATTTTACCAACGAAACTGAACGCGATTAACTTTAAACCGCGTTCAATGCGAATGATGACACTGACAGGTCTTGAACACAGTTTAAATGTGCTCAGTTGTGTGGAATAGTTTTAGCTTTTGTTTCTATGCAGATACATAATTCTAATATTTTTTTGGCGTAAAATATTACTAAGTAGCATAGGTAATGATAATGAATACTTTCTTTTACGCTGATAAATATATGGATTAGCTAGTAGATAGTGTAATATTATCACACGTCACATGATAGGTGGTTGGTTGGTATTTAGATACTTACACTTACTAGGCGTACCCGTATTGAAATTAATATCTATTTGGTACAAAACAAGGGCAAAAAATTTTGCTACATAAATATTTAGCAAGCAAAGTTTTGGTGTATTCCCTTCCTACCTTTTATTTATTGAATCTCTTTTTTAACCAGACAGGCATTTGTTGCTCAAGATTTATGCGTCTATAGACAAATTAAAACAGGGGGTTACTATGACGCCTTTAAGCAGCAGTAATTCCAGTGTGGGAAAGAGACAGAGATATACAGGTCGTCTAGCGCCATCTCTTTCCCACACTGGAATTACTCCTGCTTGAAGACGTCATGGTAGGCCCCTGGTTTAAAATCCTTACTTCTATCCATATCCATATTGCCCGCGACCTTCGTTTGCGTGAAATTATTATTAAAAAAATATGACTTCCCTTTTTTAATCGGATTTTGTTACCAATTTCAACGGTTTTAATTTTTTTGCACGGAACCCTAATTTTTATTCCAAAATATAGTTACTCCTTATAACATCAGCTAACTACCAGTAAAATTCCCGTCAAAATCGGTCCAGCCGTTTCGGAGATTACCCGTTTGAATCGAATTTTGTTAACAATTTCAATGGTTTACATTTTTTTGCGCGGAACCTACCTTACCGCATACAATTAGCACACAGATATATCATGACCTGGGATAGTATAGGAAATAGGATTATTTTAAAGAACTTTTAATTCCTGTAATGCAAACCTGTGGGACAATTCCTGAGCTCCACGCAAGGAAACCGCGGGGAAAAGTTAGTATCTACATAGGTAATTTATAAAATGCTCCACGGATGTTCAAATAAATCAAGGAGTGGCCTTTCCTATTTGGATCAAACAACTTTAAACTTTGGTCTTTGGAGTAAAGGCTAAAGTCAGTTTAGCGGTGTTACAAGGAGCAAAGTCTAAAGTCATTTTGGCCAAAAGATTATTGCAATAAAGATAACGATAACCCCCTGGACTTTGGTAACACAAATTCAAATGGCACAAGGTAATCTTTCTATGTAATTAATCCTTTTTATTTTGGTACTATATAATTGAAATATTCGAAATTCAAATAAATTATACGCCCGGTGAGTTTTATCATAGAATTTGGTAAGTTGATTGTCGATTGTTTTTCTATCCATTACAAAGGTGGGTACATAAAGTAATCTTTATAATCACGCAATGATTGTGTTGTATGAATGACGTAAAATTATTGTTAGGCTTATAATATTAATAGACTTGACCGATGGGATTTGTTGCTAACTCATAGGCGTCCATTGCATAATGAATTACACAACAGTTGACTAACACGTAGATGCTTAGAATCTAATTAAGCATTAGGTCTGAGTGCCTAATGTGAGTTTTTATTCCTAAGTATTCCCTCCCCTTACGTCAATTTGTATGGAATAATTATATTTACTGCTATTGCCACTAGACGACGACGCTAGTTCAGTCAACATCAGGATTCTCCTGCCCTTATCGAAATTTATTTGGGTTCAGATCAGCATTTTCTAAAGCAGTAGGAATTATTGATGGGATGGATTATCTGCATTATTCGTTGATGGGAGTTAATACTCATCTGAGGAATAAATTAACTATTTACATTATTAATTAAAAACTATTAAATAAACTTTGTTAGTTTATAAAAGGGCAAATTATAAAAGGGCATCGGCTCAAAACTCCTCCTCAACGCTGTCAGCTGGTAATGTGCCACAGAGACTGCAGGCGGCGCGGCGGCGGCGGCATTGCCACGTTTTATGGCAACACTTAGCCTCTGGCCAAGGTAACTTGGTTCACGGGAAGCGTCAACTAGGCGTTTCGAAATTTCCTTAAACAGGCTATGGAGCACTCGGATTCCACGGCCCCAGAGACATGTCTTCTGCTTCCATACTTCTCTATTACTCGTTATTACAGCAGTCAACTCCTTTCTAATCACACTTTCGATGCTATTTCAGTCTCAGTAAAAGTTTAAAGTAACGCTAACGCGGCGGAATAAGTAGAAAAAATCACACTAGACTTATTATTTAACTATTCAGAAGAACAGTATTCTAGATTATTTCCAAAGTCGTTCCATTGACATAGATTGATTTATTGACAGTGATACAACCGCCGTTATTCAGTTATCAATTGTACAGGCCGTTTAAAAGAATCATTAAATCATGACGCAAGTAATTGCGTGGTCCAGAGCGAACAGCAATCATGCGGCCGTTGACTTAAGTAATCTTATCACACCCCCTTTTGTTATTGATTTCTAACTCAAAATATTATGACTTTAATTTGATGTTCGAGTTAATGTTTAAAAAAAAACTGCGAATTGTCTGGACTATGTAAGTAGTGAGTTGCATTGACTTTGGGTAAAGTTCATGAAAATATTTATAATGATGTGCTTGTTTCCATAACAATCAGTTTGGTTTTTACTGAGTCAAGATTTTAAAACAGCGGCCTGTGGACGGCGAGCTATGGGCTAGCTCGCCGTCCGGCCGTCTTTTGACGACAGGCCGTGTCGACGGCGCGTTCGTGTTCCACGCGCGCCTCAAAGAGATGTCAGCAACGATGTAGGGGTCTGCAAGGGCCGACTCCGCCCAGAGTGGTCATTTGATGACTTACCACCCGAAAAAAAAAAAGATTTTAAAACAGCTGAATAAATAAGCAAGGCAAATAGGTGGGCAGTACTTTTAGTTACATTAAGTTTTAAAAATCTTCTGTCAATTTATTTCAGCACTTATAGAAGCAAGCCGTAGAAGGCAAAACACAGCAAGAACTGTTCAGGAATAGTGGAGGCCTTTGGCAAACAGTGAATCAGAAAGAACTTATTAAAAAAAATGAAACTTTCTCAGCACGGGACTGGTCAATGTGTCGACACTTGGGGGAGGCCTATGTCCACCAGTGGACGTCTTTCGGCTGAAATGATGATGATGATGAAGCTCTCAAGAACAATTTGTTCTGCTCGGCTTATACTGTGTAAAACTAAACCCCTTGCCGCCCCTTGGCAAGAATAGGAAGAAAATTTTTGTCTAGTCCTACTCTGACTAAGTTTATCTTACTATTTAGTTTTCTAATTACACCCCATAAGTCACAGACCGAACCTCATCACGAATTCCACAAGACAGTAAAACCCTGCGGAATAAATTAGCAAAAGCTTGCGGCTTCTCAGTCCAGGAACGATTGTGTTATTCTGTTTATTTGAAACCTGCGTGTCTGATGGTCCCCGCGAACTGGGTCACAATAAACGTTTACGACCAAAATGATAATCTCGGCAAATAATCGAACGGCGACGGGACCAGACGGCAAGGCAATGTATGCGTAGCTATAGACCCCACCCTGTTGCTAACCTGCTAACCCGTGTTGATTTCGTAAAGATATGAAATCCTATGTAATGCAAATGGTAAATAAAGACAGCATGCTTTGATGTTGCGCATAAACGATCGTAGAGCTATTTTCATAAACTTGGTTGTAACTATCAGCTCTTAGTTCAACTTAATTCCCTAATATAATATAATTAATAATAAATAACCATACAGCAAATTGAGTACAGCAGTCATTGTGCCGATAGTCGTGTTGGCCAATGGCTTAATAGCTAATAGCCTCGACCAACATCTGAGGAGGCTCTTGCTTGTCAGCTGGATCAAGGGCTTGATTCAGTAAGCGGTACTCCTGGACACGGCCCTTATTGTTAGGAGGTTCCTCTCTCTGGAGCCCTGACCGCCCCGGTGGCTTGGACCCTGTTCCCGATACCGGTGGGCAACAATTTTTATATATTTTTTAAGTTTTTCATATTGTTTGTATTTTAGGAATTTTTAAGTTTTAAAAAATGTAGGTAATTTTTAAAGCGATAAATAAAGGAAATAATAACTATAACAATCTAAAAAAAAAACGATAGTAACATTGTCAAAAATAAGGCTTGAAGTAAAGACAGGTTTTTCCCATAGGTGAATTGAAATTGAAATTTCCATGTCTGACAGTATTTGCACATTATTATGGCCTATCCTACTATTTATTACTTTGCGTTCATCCCTACCCTCACCGTATCACAAAATGCAATTAATACATCCAACAACTTAATAATCCAGGACATGTTGGTATCGTGCAGCACTTTCATTTTAAAATATGTATATGAGTCAACTATACCGCCGCTCCTCCTTTCAGGTCTGTTAAAAAAGAAATAATCATGCATGGACTTGGTCAATCTGGTAAGGGTACCGAATGAGAGCCTGTTGCCGACCATATCGTCGGTGCTGGCGCTTGCGATAGCACTCCTACTCTGTTTCTCGCTCTAGCAAATGAAGAAGCGGGGACCATCAGAGCGTGAAAAGTAAGCGTGGAAAAATGCGATTCCGTGCTGCTAGATGAATCAAAACCCTGAATTTCGATCGTATGGTTTTTTTAAAACCATAAAAAGATTTTTTTTTTAATTGAATCAGTTCAAGAACCAAAGCCTTAACTGCAAAAGATTTTCTTAACATAAATTATCATTTGTCATGCCTTTTATAGTAATCGTGAAATATTTCAGACCCCCACTATGCATAATCCGCAGTTTTTACTTGATTTCCGCATTTTACTTACTCCCCATTTTTCGCGTGGCGAAAACTTTTGCTCATTAGCGTCAAAGTTTTCTATAACGAACAGCTAACCGGTTATTAACAATACTATCTACTGTTATTGTGCCTAACTGGCTGACTAACTCAAGTTTAACTTAAATTTAGACTTATAGAATGTTCACTTCAGCGTTCTAGGAGTGAATGAAACCATAGATTCTGTTAATTGCTTGTTGCCTGGTTATGCCCGCTGGTGGGTAGCCATTTGTCAGTTGTTTAATTTAGTCAGTTCTATCGTGTTTTAGGTTGTAACTGTAATAGTAAACATCTAAATTGAAGCACTAGGATAACTTGGTGTCTGAATTAATTTCTATTCCAGTAGGTAAAGAGGTGTTCTGATTCGTTTCTTCGACGAAAATGAATGTTACTTTTTTTTTTGATTCGGGAGTTGCTCTCGGATGTATTCATACACAACATGTATGCTGAATTTGTCCTGCATTAAAGCCCACCAAACACTACCAGACATTTTACAAAGCATGGGATTTACTACGTACTTTAGAAGTATTTATTTCATTTTTATATTCTCTGCAGATCTATTTATAGTTTTGAGACATGAAGCCTCAATGCCTTTAAAACGCTCTTTACCTCTTTAGACAAAGCATTGCTGTAACTTTACGAGAATCGTAAAAGTTGCTACAATTTTCCTGGTTCAGCGTCTTGTTACAGTAACTCCATGCAAATTACGTTGACAACTTGTGATTGTCGTGAAGTCCAAACTGCTGTTTGAACATTAGCATAACTTATGCCGTATAAGGAACATTCCTCAGGTTTCGACATGTCCCGTGTGCCTTCCTGTTTCACATAAAATCGTCATGAATAGAAATCGTTCATTAAATCCGTATATCCGCGGTTCGTGACGGTCTCGCATGTCGCATCCCGACTCGCGAACTTGGTGCTCATAAATATCGTTTTATGTCACGTGTCAAAGCCGCCATCTTGGTTAACCGGTAAAATATAACAAACATAACTTTACCGTTACCATACTTCCGCTTCAAAATTGGAATGCGTTGCGCCCTTGACATAGAGTCCAATTTTTCGAGGGGCCCAATTTTTTCATCGGTAATTTTTTCGCTGTTGTTTATAAAAATGGGAGTGCTCGTCTTCCTATCGATTGTGCCAACTGGTGCTTACCGCCGATCTCGATTCGGCGGGCAATCGAGTAGATTACTCGAATTGTAACATCTAGTGCTGTTACAAGAGGTGTAACTTCAATCAAACACTTAGTTGAGCTTAGTTTCGCCAGCTCGGAACAGGCAAGGGTAATATTTTTGCAATTTTCTAGGTAATTACGGGCGTCATTTGCAAGTTGCAACCGCCTGTTTTGACTGGGAACAGTTGTTCGTTAGACGGCTTGTCGTGAGTTAAGGTAGACAAATAAATGCAAAGTTTTAGACATTTTGAGCTATTTACAGTAATAGAAACAGACTTTGGTCTCGCGTTCGTCATGATATAATTTATAGTTTGTAATAAACTGACTTGGAGCTTTCGTTCACAAATAATGCTACGACAATTTTGACTACGCATCGTCGTAGTTGAGTGTCGTAGCATTTTTTCCGCATGATGAAGAGATTATCGCACACACACAAGCGTAACAACATGTTGAGTTTTCCGCGTAGCCTTCGCCGTAGACGCAGTTGCTACACCATTCGTAGCAGTTTTGACTACGTTGTTGTGTCGGCCCCTCTTTTATGCGATGGGTAAAAAAGTCCCGCGTAATTTTTTGTTGGTTGTTGTTATAACTTTGACTTGAATTAGTGTTAAATTAGAAAGTTATGCAACTTTTAATACGTTACGACGAAACCAATGTATCCTGCGCCAATTTCACCAAATTACCAAAAAGCCATTCCTTTGGAGATGCTTTCCTTATGTAAATTTATTTGCGTTTCGTATCATTCTGCCGAATTTGATTGTCCTCTGCACGCACATTAGTTGCAGCGTACAACTTGGCAACAGTAGGCGCACGTCAGTGCTAACAAAACCAGTATAAGCTGGCCTCTAGCCAGACCCGCTAGTGTGCAAAGTGTTACCAAGTACTGGCGGCCAACAGTTACTGTACCTACTTAAAATTATTTGCCTTTTATGAACGAACTTTTTTTTTTTTTTTTTTATAATGTTTGACAATAATTTCAAAAGTTCCAAGAAAATTGTTCGTATCAAAATAATAACACTAAGGTTTGTACTATTTTTGTTATGGTGGTGAATTCATATGTTTCGATAGACTGCAACGTAGCGTGATAAATTATGATAGAATTAGGATAACCCTGTCTTTGCTGTCGCGCAGTCGGGTAAAAATAGGGTCGATATTAATTCATTACGTATCATGATTGGGTGAAATCCTTACTTTTACTTTATCCTTTGAATGTAAACCAAAAGATCGGCCAAGTGCGAGTCGGAGTCGGTACCATAGTAGTAGGGAAACCCCCCTTTTATTTTTAATTTATTTTTGTTTTTTTTTTTCGTTATAGCGGCAACAGAAATACACATTCTCTGAAAATTTCAACGGTCTACCTGTTACGAATCATGAAATACAGCCTGCTGACAGACAGACGGACGCACAACGGAGGCTTAGTAATAAATAGGGCCCCTTTGGTTACCCTTCGGTACGGAACGGAACCCTAAAAATGGCTGATTAAAATTCTGAAATCTCGATACGCAAAATGTTAATGTCATAATTAATAATACAGCAAAGGGCCGACCTCGCTGTAACAAGCCAACAAACAATTTATGACATGCTACTGTCATTAATTTACTACAATTTATGACAGTAGGTACGTTCGGATTTTGGTTACCCTATATAGATCGTGACGTAGCCAGGAAAATGTCATGTTGTCATTGCAAAATTAATGTAAAGGATGGCAATACAGAATGAGCACAACGGGGAATTAGATACATTTTCCACCGTTTTCATTTAAAATTATTTTAGCATAGGTCCTGTTACTGGTTTACGGTAAGTGACATTCGATTTTTACCAGTACACTGTGATTTGAGTGCGTTTTATTTTCTTTACCTATGTATGTACTATAAGAGTTACGGAGTTACCTTATACGTTGTCAATGCGTAAACTGTTTTGAACATTAGTTCCAAAACCGGATGGTCGGACGGTAAAGACACTGACTCCTATACAGCAGGTCCTAAGCTAAGGTAATAAGCTCAGGAGCCAGAGTTTCAAATGGAAATGACCTTTTCTTTTTGACCTTTTCCTTTATGCCATTATTTTTTTAATATTTACCAAAACCATTTTATCTCTTGTATATTCAACTAGCTTACGCCCGCGGCTTCGCCCGCGTGGAGTTAGGGAATTTCCCACGGGATCTTACTTCTGGGATAATAAGTAATCTATGTATCTATCTATAATACATACATAGATTTACATGTACTTGCTTATAACTTGCAATTATTAGTTTAAAGTTATATCAATTCAATTAAATACGTGAAATATTGATACCTTGGTTTGAGATTGGACATCGGATTTAATGGATTTTATCTAAAGAGTATGTACACAAATTTTCAAGTCAATCGACCCCGAGAGTAAAAAGTTTCACAGAAAATTCAACACCCCATTTCACTCTCTAAGGGATAGGAATTTCGAAAAACTGATACTCACTCTTCACAAAGAATACACCCTCCAATTTTTATATCTCTGAGACCCGCAGTTTTTTGCTGTGCTTTGGTTTATCAGTCAGCCAGTCAGGACATGGAATTTTAAATTGGGGGACGATTTTGGAAAAACTGTGATACACGTAACACATCATTTTAACTGAAGTATATGTAGACACATTTTCAAGTCAATCGACTCAGAGAATAAAAAGTTTCATAGAAAATTCAACACCTCATTTCACCCTCTTAGGGGTGGTATTTCGAAAAACCCTTTCTTAGTGGATACCTACTCTTTACAAAGAGTACACTGTCCAAATTTCATGTCTCTAGGACCAGTGGTTTGGGCTGTGCGTTGATATATCAGTCAGCCAGTCAGGACATTGAATTTTAAATTGGGGGATGATTTTGGAAAAACTGTGATACACATATCTCATCATTTTAACTGAAGTATATGTACACACATTTTCAAGTCAATCGACTCAGAGAATAAAAAGTTTCATAGAAAATTCAACACCCCATTTCACCCTATTAGGGGTGGAATTTCAAAAAAACCCTTTCTTAGTGGGTATTCATTCTCTACAAAGAATACATTCTCCAAATTTCATGTGTCTAGGACCAGCGGTTTGGGCTGTGCGTTGGTATATAAGTCAGCCAGACAGGACATGGAATTTTAAATTGGGGGATGATTTTGGAAAAACTGTGATACACGTATCTCATCATTTTAACTAAAGTATATGTAAACACATTTTCAAGTCAATCGACTCAGAGAATAAAAAGTGTCATAGAAAATTCAACACCCCATTTCACCCTCTTAGGGGTGGAATTTCAAAAAAACCCTTTCTTAGTGGATATTCATTCTCCACAAAGAATACATTCTCCAAATTTCATGGCTCTAGGACCAGCGGTTTGGGCTGTGCGTTGGTATATCAGTCAGCCAGTCAGGACATGGAATTTTAAATTGGGGGATGATTTTGGAAAAACTGTGATACACATATCTCATCATTTTAACTAAAGTATATGTAGACACATTTTCAAGTCAATCGACTCAGAGAATAAAAAGTTTCATAGAAAATTCAACACCCCATTTCATCCTCTTAGGGGTAGAATTTCGAAAAACCCTTTCTTAGTGGATACCTACTCTTTACAAAGAGTACATTGTCCAAATTTCATGTCTCTAGGACCAGTGGTTTGGGCTGTGCGTTGATATATAAGTCAGTCAGTCAGTCAGTCAGTCAGTCAGTCAGTCAGTCAATCAGTCAGTCAGTCAGGACTTTGAATTTTATATGTATAGATACCCCATCCTGTACATATTGCAAAACCATTCTTATCGTAAAGAAAAAGCCTATCAAACTAATTAGTGGAAAAATTAGATTAAGATAGTATTAGGTAGGCACAGGCAGTCGCTCTATGTGAAATACCGGTATCCAGCTACATCCGGTTAGACTAGAAGCCAACCCCAACATAGTTGGGAATAGGCTAGACAGATGATGTATCGGTCACATCCAAACTGATCCACGGCTGTCCTCACTTAGAGGCGTGTCTAATATCTAACCAGCAGCAATCCGGTTCACCCCAGGGCTCTCAATACAACACAATGATAACATACAGATATCCGCGGCTTATCAGTCATCACAGCGTCTTATAGGTCAGCTTCAGATGAAAGGTCGGCTGATAGACAGACATACATGAGTTTTGCGCGTGAGGTGTGTCGGGTCGGTCTTCACGCAGAACGGCCGACTTGCAAAATGTTATGTTGAAAAGAAATGTCCGATTTTTAAAATAATCATAATATATATAATATAATCTGCGTTACGCAGATTGCTTATAACTTTTCCCAACCATGTTCGGGTCGGCTTCCAGTCTAACTGGATACAGCTGGGTACCAGTAATTTACATGGAGCGAATGCCCATCTAATCTCCACAAACGGGTCGATTCGCAGCCGTCAATATCTTACCAAAATAATAGTGCCTAAGTATAAACAAAAAATGTAAATTTTTCCATTATTTCAAAATTTTGAACAATAGAAGAAAACCGTACATTTTATGAAACGGACGTTCTTTGAATCGAAGCAATGCTGCGGATCGGAGTTTCTAAGAATCGGAACATTTTCTTCGACTAGACGTGTTGCGAATCGGACGTTCTGCGTCAAGACCGTCTGTTCGATGCCGCGTGGAGCCTCGTGGTTGCTTCGTGTGGATTATCTCGTTATCAACATAATCTGTTTGTCTGCTCCATTGTTGAACTTAGGCATCCTAAGGCGGGTACAAAGACTAAGATAAATAAGTTCTGTCGCGCAATAATGAGTGACACAACAATAGTTCCTGGCTTGGTTAAGAGATATCCAGTTCTTAAGTAGCTGGCTAGCTGAGTGCATTGCCCAGGTACGCCAGACGATCATTCTTACGGGTTCGTTTTTGAAGAATCATTGGGACGGCTACGATAATCTAACTTAACAACCTAAAAAGATGATAGAAAATCATCTCAATAATGAATCATCATCTTTAGTGAAAGTTAATGAATTTCTTCTCATTAGTCGATAATATAATCGCCGGTCACTGATCAGAACTTACATTGCTGTTTAATTTTTAAATGAAACCATTTTTTGTATGTATTTGCAATCACTCGATAAATATGTTGTAACGCTCGTCGTTTAATGATAAGTATCGTTACTTTCAAATAACGATATTTATCTAGCTCCACTTGACAACACTTTTTAATCGATCGATTTGTGATATGCGGTTAATAATGGTAATAACACCTATAGCATAGCGTGCTTCTTATAATTCAACTATATTTGAAAGTGATTTCCACAATCACCTTTTTAATTAGTTGACCGTTGCAATTGATAATGAAAAAATAATAAAGGACACCGACGTGAAAATGGTTACCACGTATTCATTACATCATTCTGAGCCCCCCTGCATACTGCCTAACCCTTTTGTTGTAGAATGTAAAATGTATGAAGGTACTGTAAACTATTTAAACATCTATACAAATAAATAAAAAAGAAGTGTCTGTTTGTAATATCAAAATAACAACTTTTTACTGAATGCATATGAAAATAAAGGGTCTTTCAACAAGGACGGGTCGATGTTGAAATTAAATAAAACAAACTGTATGTGAGATATTAAAGAAATTATTTTTTTATTTGAAAGGCCCATTTATGCCATTATTTATGAAATATGACATCGTTTAAATGTCCACCGCGGCTTCGAACGGTGGCACGGATCCGAGAGGTCCAATTTTCAATTACTCTACTGCATAGATCCGGCTGAATCTGAGCGATGGCCTGCGTTATGTTGACTTTCAGGGCATCGGTTGATTGCGGATTATTGGCATAGACCTGCGACTTGAGAAAACCCTACAAGAAAAAGTCTAGCGGGGTCAAATCGCACGATCTTGGTGGCCAATTCACGTCACCTCTGCGAGAGATAACCCTACCCTCGAACCGTTCATGCAGAATGTCCATTGTGTCGCTCGCTGTGTGGCACGTAGCGCCATCTTGTAACGTCGTGGACAACATGTGGTTCCCCCACATGTTGTCCACGGGTTTAGGCCCAAGGCCCGACGCAAAATTCGCCAAGTTGAAGTCTGCGAAAGGCCGAGTTCTTGTGCACGGCGAGAAATCGACTGCCTCGGAGTCTCCTGCACACTCTCACGGACAACAGCGATGTGCTCGGCCGGTCTGGCGTTCCTTTGACGTAAGGATGTTGGTTGGTTGTTTACCGAACCAGTCGTCTCGAATTTGGTCACCAAACGTTGGAGAGTCGACTTTGAAGGGCCACTACGTCTGCCGTAAAATGGACGTAATGCGCGCAACGTTAGCACTAACGAACACTCATTTTGATAATAAAGTTTTATCATTTGGACGTGCTGCTCAATCGTGTAACTTGCCATGGTGATTTGGCATAAGTAACTGAAGAAATAACAACGCATTTGACAGATGCCGCCAAAACAACATGGCCGCCACAAACTGTCAACATCGACCCGCCCTATTTGAAAGACCCTTTATATACGGCACTTATAACAAAAACATTTCTTTAAATTTTTGTTTGTCTGTCTTTTTGTTCCGGCTGGACCGATTTTGACGGTACTTTTACTGGCAGATAGCTGATGTTACAAGGTCTAACATAGACCAAATCTTCAACTAGAACCCGCGTCCACAGACGTCTATATGGAATAGATGCTGGCAAACAAATGAACTGTGTAGCTAACATACCCGTAGCACAAATTTCTCCGTGCAAATCCTCCGTGGCATAGCAATGGACGGTTGACTAGTTTTTCGCCACGAACTTAGCTCATGGCAAAATAAATGAAAGTAGCCAGACTAAAAACTTACTAATCATCACAAACATCATTAAATAAACATCTTATTGCTATTTAAAGTAGAATGTTTACATTCCCAGTAAAGGTAACGTGAACTTGACCAACATGGCGCTAACACGCAGCATCTGCGTGATCGCTGATACCGCAATTAATTGAACTCGTCTAATTGCAATCATTTACCTACTAACTATGTAAGCTTATCAATAAATAATCACCAATGTTGTTTACTTCGGAGTTATTTTTAAATTGTTTTTGCTGTCGCGGAAATTTTTTATCGAGAATTTCTTCCGTCCGATTACTTGAGTTATCTGTAACAATCACGCCGCGCGGTAATACCCGCAGGACCCACAGGCTTGTACCTAACAGTCATCACCTTGAAATATGAACATGCTTGTGCCTCAATTTGTATTTAACACCCTTGTATACCATGTTTTACGCAGATAAATACTCTATTCTATATTAGGAATAGTACACTCACATTTCGCAAGTTATGATTAAGTAACAGGCAGCAAGCGGAGCAAGCCTATTGCCGTCAACCGGGCACAAATCCAAACTTTGTGGCTGCTACTGAGAAATTTCTGATGGAAAAAACTACTAGCACTGCCCGAGAATCGAACCGAACCCCGGACCACATGCCCAGCATAGCCTTCAATCTATACAAATAAATAAAATTGAAGTGTATGTTTGTAAAATAATAGGTTTTTACAGAATGCATATGAAAGTATATAGATACGGTACTTATAACAAAAAAATGTTCTGTTTGTTCCAGCTAATCTCCGAAACGGCTGAACGATTTTGACGGGACATTTACTGACAGATAACTGATGTTAACTGATGATATTTATGATGATAACTGATGTTATAAGGTGTAGGCTACTTTTATTATGAAAAAAAGATTAGGCTTCCGTGCAAAAAATCAAAATTCGATTCAAATAGGGATGAAATATTTTTATAACAATTTCACGACGATGAAAGTCGCGGGGAACAGCTAGTACACACGGCGGCACGTGAAGCTGTACATTACCAGTATACCTTGGCCTCGCTTTGTATACATTTCATATACAATGAGAGATCCGCATAAACTGGTTTTCTAAAGCTTAATTGGCCGTCGTGCGTACTGTTTATTTCGCAAGCCTTTTTCGTCGGTCAAAGTCTAATGTTATTAAAACTATGGCAGTATGTTATAACAAAATAAAATAAGAGCCGTCTAAAAATATACAACATCCTCTGATTGTGGACTATGAAGGAAATTCAGTTCATTGCATGCTTTTGTGCATAAAGTGATATGCAGTTTAGGTGATCTTTATAGCTAGGAGTATAAGAATGTCTTTTCTATGGCTTAGCTACGAATTGTATCTTAATTAGGTTGTAAAAGAGTATTCCGCTTTCCGGTGCATCGAACTTGAATTTATGTTTGAAATATTTGAGCAAGTATTACGCAGTAATTTAGTACAACTAGATACTAATTGATTGGGATCCTGTGTATAATTAGAAAATTATACGGAAATACATGTCTACGACGCAGAATGTTACATAATTTAATTGATTTAGATTAGGAGTAGACAAATATAAGCCGCGCTGTTTACTAAACACAACATTACAGTTATACAGGGTGTAAACAGACCCTTCACATACCCGTCAACCAAGCATTCTGTACATCAAACTAAGTAACTTTACGCAAAAATTATTGCTGGGAATCGACTTTTTTTTTGGGATGAAATATCACGTTTTAAGGTAGGACTCGATGGAAAGCACTCAAAGCATTGTGCTGATGGATGGATTGAATAGTACGGGGTCGTGGAGGTGAGTAAAGTAAAAATCTTAGATTAAAAACATGTATTTAAAAAAAAAGTTGGTACTTTGATCCCCAATATCTCCGTAACTAGAACGTTCCCAGGTATGGTCTAGAACAAAAAAAATATCGCAAAGACTTGGAGAACAAGTACCTTTCTTTTATGTTAAGAGTCTATTTGCACCCATTATACAAAAAAAAACCTTTCGTTTTCACCAGTATAACTAAAAAGTTATTGCCGTCTCTTATTTCATCGGCACAGAACAAAACAAAATAGGTGCGGTCTCGATTTGTTTTATGATAAATGTCTTGCAATATTATAAAGTTCACCGACCTCTGTGTTATCCTACGCATAGTAAGCTGTTCTTAATTTTTTTACAATAGCTAATAAAAAATAAACCGTACCTAATCTAATTATTATAATGCTGATGTTTGTCGTACGTCGCGCGTCGTATGACTCATCGCGACCTAACTTTTTTAAGTTGGAAGCCGAACTTCTGAGAATTCGACTACTTAAATGCAATTTTACTACGGTCTAACTTTCTTCAAAGAAAACTTAATCCGACAGACAAAGCCGCGGGAATTCCCAGTCTACTATTAGACCAATAAAGTCAACAACAATTATTTTAGTTAATTACCGAAAATATTTTATCAACAATGATATTCAAATATTCATAAACATAATATAATCGAAATTCGATGTAAAAATACCTATCTATCATGAAATCATCACGAGTATCAAAGTCCGCGAGATATCTTAATGTGACCAAATTAAAATTAAATGGAAATGTTTCATGGAATATATAATTATGTCAGTGTGTCTAGGTGCAAGTGCTTATGTACCTAAGTTTACTATTTTTGCCGTGTGGCAAATAACTTCATTGAAACGTAATGACGACGTATGAAAAGGGTACCCAAGGCCCTTCGGACATAACGCTACGCAAATCTCCAATACCTTGCGACTTTGGTATAATACCGCTATATCGGTGTGGCAATAGGCAATTGCAATATGAATACAGCATCTCCTACTGCATCTCCTGAGAGCGACAAAGTGGTGACCACCAGAAAAGGGTCATGGCAATACTGGCAATGAAGCTTAAACACGGTCTTCGATCCCGCAACGAAATTAATCAGAAAAGAACAGCGGATGAGGATTAAAACAAAACATAATTTCCACCTCCCTCTATATTGAGCAGGAGACAAAACAGACCTAGTGCTAATAAGTACTGCGATATGTTGTAGCTTTTGTAGAAAACTAAATTAATGAATTAAATTTAAGTGCTCAGCGCAGCGTGTCTTCTTTCTTCTTCCATATTATCTATTAGAAGCCTTTATGTCCCACTGCTGGGCAAAAGCCTGCCTATATCCTTCCAGGAACTCTTCTCCTGCACCACCTCGAACCAGCCTTCGTGATGCGCGTTTAGATCATTTCGCCACCTCTTTTCAGGCCGGCCTCGGCGGCGGCGCCCTCCATCCTCAGGCACCCATCGTGTTGAGACCATACTTCATTTTTCTTCTTTTGATTCTTCTTCCATACTTCTCTTTTACTCGTCATCTCAGCAGTCACCTCCTTCCTAGCCATTTTATATTTGAAAACGTATTGATTACTTTATCATTCTGTGAGGGTGTGTTACCATTTACCTACTGACTTTTTGTTACCCTGTTATCGCAGTTGATTTTACATAATAATTAACATAGTAACTGAATGCCCAATTAACATAAATTTGATTAGAAACAACAACTGTGATAAATGTCTTCAAGCTGAATTAAAATTAACTACCTACTTCTACAATAGAACGTAATATTCAAAATGTATCTAAGGCTGCCATCAGGCGGACTGCATCGCAGCACCATCAGACGGACTGTATCGCAGCAACCGCGCGCAGTCGATATATTCAATTAATCCGTTGGATATTTTCTTACAGTTGAATATATCGACTGCGCGCGGTTGCTGCGATGCAGATCCGTCTGATGGCAGCCGAAAGGCCACACTTACTACAAATAACCATGTCCCATGTAACGAGGGGTCGGGCAACACGTTTTTTCTTCCATTCTCCCCTGTCAACCGTCCAGAAAAGAAGAAGAAGACGTGTTGCATCGTCATTTACCAACTCATTTATATGTCCTACTAGCTTAGGCTTCGCCCGCGTGGAGTTCGGTAATGTACCACGGATCGTACTACCGGGATAAAAACTATCCTATGTGTTAATCTAGGTTATTAACTACCTGTGTGCCAAATTTCATCCAAATCCGGTCAGTCGTTTTTGCGTGAAAGAGTACCAAACATCCATCCATCCTCACTAACTTTCGCATTTATAATATTAGTAGGAATTTCTTCGCACAATCGATCCATCTTTATCTTTTCTTTTCCCCACGCACTTTATTTACCATTTTAAGTACATAATACACGTGTTTTGGACTGTTACTCGTCTACTCGTGTTTCTAATCACGTAATTAAAGCTCGACAACATAGTGAACGTTCACGGCCACAAAAAAATAGATAAATATTTATTGTTTGCGGAATTGGAAAATGTTGTCAGAGAAGCACGTTTATTCAAACACGTGCTTCTGAAATACAAGGTGTAAACAGACCCTTCACGAAGCTGTCAACCAAGCATTCTGTACATTAAACTAAGTAACTCTACGCAAAATAATTGCTGGGAAATGGCTTTTTTTGGGATGAAACAGCACGGTTTACGGTAGGACTCAATGTAACTCAAAACATTGTGGTTTTTCCATCAGGAATTTCTCAAGGCGAGTTCTGTATGGTCCTAATAGGAGCAGACAAACACCTTGATTTCGCAGTCATCTGGTACGAGGGCAAAAGCAGAAGAATCCGATGTCCGCGTGAAAGAATGCAGATCTATTATACCTAGCTCGGAAAGCGCGAAGAACTGTATACTCCAGCACCCTGGCCGAAAGTAGTGAAAGAACACTGTGTGGGTTTAGTCAATAAGAGTCTGTCAGACCCCTGCGCTCTGGGGCGGGAGGCCCATCCCAAAGAAAGGGGCACAAGGCCTTTGTACTGGTTCAAAAATGTTCAATCGTAAAGTCTTCTTCTCCATAAGCTCAAAAACATGCGGCGGATAAAACTTAAGTTTTTGTAAAAGCCTTCAGCGATGAATGAACTTTAGAAGTTGTAAGAAGATGAACCTCAGCACCAGGCACGCATAATGCGTATCCTAGTAGACCATAGTGAAACATTAGAAAAGTTGCGCGTTTCGCAGGCCATGACGTGCCAACAGAACATTAGTACATTGCGAAACAGATATGAAGCCATTTTAACCCCTATCGCGTCAACAGTAATCACTGCGTTTTTATACCAGATTGTTTCATTTAACTTGTAGAACTTGGCCTAGTTTTTGATTATTTTCTTATGGTTATGGGTGCATTAACAGAGGCTTCATCAGTGACTCGACTTGTGTGTGACTCGGCTGCCGCACAACGACATATTATAGACTTGAACCTGTCTAGAACCTGTGGTGAGAGCTTTTATTGTGATAAGAAACGAATATAGAGAGGGTAGAGGGTATTGGTAGGGTTTTATAGTGTTATTGGGTTTTTCCACTATGAATTTCTCAGTAGCAGCTACGAAGTCTGGATCTGGGCTGTTGATGGCAATAGGCTCGCCCCCTATTACATGGGACTTAAACATAGCGAAATGTGGGTACACCTCTGCCTAACCCTTCAGGGATTACAGGCGTCATATTAAGAAAAGAAGGTGGTGGTGCTAAAACGTTAGGAATGCTAATTTCCGCACGTATTTCTGTCTTAAAACCAAAAATATCAAAGAGGCAATCCTAGGTATACCTATTGCCCACAATAGGCCCTACTGGTCCAAATCTGGGAAAAAATAAGCTGAAAAAAATATTTGGTTCCTGAAAAAAATTGTTTTAACAAAACCGCAGGCAAAACATGTCTATGCAACCGCCTGCTCACGTTTCGAAACACGACTGATACATCTCATCCAGCCGAAGATAATTAGCGATAAAATATAATTGAGGCCACCGTCTATCATGCTAGAGGTAAACAAAATAAAATCACGTTGGGAACACCTGTCTTCGGTGATAAGACCACGGCCCGCCGCGCCGCTCGACGTATGGCATGGCAATTAACTGTAGTTGTTGAAATGTGGGTGTGTTAGGAACGTCATACTTATTGTCGCCGTATGTCGACGATTTTAATGATCATCTGTTGAGGTTGTTTCAGTTTTATAGGAGCAAAAGAATGATGAAATTGAGTTTTTTAAGAGACTTCGTATACGAGTGTTCAAAAACTGAGATAATCTTTGCAATGTACAGTTAAAAAGCTTGACTTTTCAGCTGTTCACAAATTGTTATTTTTTTAACGAAAACTTTTCTTTCTCACACAAATAGACCTAACAATATATCCTGAAAAAAAAATATACACCAAAATGGAGCCAAGAAGACAATACCAGTAAACTATTATTTCGGTTATTCAGGCACCCTTTTCACTACAATTCATACCCATTGCACATAATCTAATTCCCGTTACAAAAGCCTATAAAATCCATGCATTACCCGAAAGCTATCGTAATAAATCCATATATAGTCCATGTACAGAAAGTCAGGGTAGATCCCGGTTCCCGATTAGTTCGTGATAGCATGACTATCGGATATTCCCTGCATCGCAAGTACTAATGGAGGCAATGTTTACTGCCTTCCATTTGAACCCGATAACATCCTTCGTTTTAAAGGAAAGCTTTACTTTATGTATGTGGGAAATGACTTTTTGTTTGTCTTGCTTGATTGTTTGAATTGTAGTTAAAACTTTGGCACAAAAAAGTAATTATGAAAAGGATTAATGTTAAGACTTCGACGAAGATAAGGAATCTTTGGGAAGTAAAGGTAAAATAGGTCAAATTAGTTAATTGTAAACAGACTCGTGCATGTCTGCAAAATCACCCGGTGTTGAATGTCAGACACAAGTCGTAAAATACAACGTCTAGGTCAATTTTAAGGAGAAAGTAATGAGCTTATTAGATAAAGTGCGGCAACTTACCGGCATGTCGATCCTCGTAATCCCGCGTAGTCCGCCCTCCGCGCCCGCCGCCCTACTGCCACGAGGAGCAAGCCTCCACTGTGCCAGCTCACCACCTGGCCCCATCTGAAGCCTCCTCGCGTGACTGACATCCTCTACTCCTGCATTCGGAATTTCAACCTTAGTACACTCAAAATTGGATCTGTTTTCCACCCCACTTTCACTGTCACGATTTACATTCGAATTTGATGTTTCTTCGACATTGTCTCCAGTTATAATAATCGTTGGTATTGCTTTAGTATTATCCGCTTTATTGACATTAGGCACATAGGGTACATTACTTTGTTGCAGAGGACCGCCGAATTTTTCTTTCAGTGAATTAATAACTGCTTTCCTAGCTTGTTCGTAGTTTGCTTTCGCTTGGTCTTCCCTCCATTTTTTCAATACTTTACCTTTCGGATCAACATTTTTCACAGTTCTGCCAATAAAGTTTTCATAGAGTTTTGAAGTTAATGCTCTTTGTACTTTTAAATTATTGGTATTGTATGATTTGTTGTCGTCGGTGCCCTTACTGTTATTGTCTAGCGACTCTTTAGCTTCGTTTTGCACATAGTATTCTGCTGGTTGGTCTTGGTCACCGAACATTTCCCACCATCTTGCTCCAGCTTCATTGAGAGGTGCTCTTGAACGCGCTGAATGAGGACATTTTGCTGTATCGCCCATTTCACTAAATTCTACAAACGCATGCTTAATTTTCTGTAATAATGAACTAAGTCTAAATACTCTGCGTACTATCTTCACTACAGCTTAGCACCTACTGATCAAGACTGAAGATTCATCACTTAATACCATAAATTGCAAGTCAGGTAATCACAATTACCCTCTACCACGGTATCTTTTCCAAAATTCTTCAACAAAGCTTTGTCTTCTTCATAACATATGGCGTTAAAAGAGACAGCACAAAAATATCGTCTTTACATGTCGCGAGTAAACTAACTTAGTAGAAGTTTGTGAGCGATCAACAATAGCTTTTGTTACCCCTATTATTGAAAGTCTATTTTCGTGTATGTAGGTCAGTATGTGAGGCATCGATTGCAAATCATTGCAAGCTAGAACTCCCCAACAAAACTATGAGAAAGATTAATAAAATGAAAAAAAATGCGGATGCCAAACTGGGGATCGTTAAAAGGGCCGAAGATGTTATTACGACAAAATTATATCAGCAATAAAAGCTATAATAAAAAGGTAAGTATCATGCTTTGTCACACGCAACGTATAAAACTTTGTAACAATTGAGCGTAAACAGAAAAACATGCAGAAGAGTAGTACCTACTTATTTACGTAAATAAGCAGCGAATATGGCGTAGTACCTCACACAGAAATAACTTTAAACTTAGAGTATACTTTCTTCAGTTTAAATCACATTACATAACACCATCATCATCATCTAGCCTTCCCAACTATGTTAGGGTCAGCTTCCAGTCTAACCGGATGCAGCTAAATACCAGTATTTTACATGGAGCGACTGCCTATCTGACCTCCACAACCCAGGTAGTACGGGGCAATACGGTACCTCTTGGAAAGACTGTTTGTCAGACTTACATAACGTCACGCCTATAATCCCCAAAGAGTTAAGCAGAGGTGAAAATAATAGTACACCCAGATTTCACCAGTTATGTTTTTTAAGTCCCATGTAAATGGGGCGAGCCTATTGCCATCAACCGGGCACAAATCCAGACTCCGTGTCTGTCTTCTGAGAAATTCCGCATGGAAAACCCAACGACACTTTGCTCGACCCGGGAATCGAACCCAGGACCTCATGCCCAGTAGTGGCGCTTGCGACCACTAGAGCAACGAGGTAGTCTACTTAAATCTTCACAAGAATATATCCAATCGCATAAATAGACCAAATAATAAATGACCACAAACAACAACACTAAACTAATTGCGACATAACCCGTGATCCGGAATTTACAATATCAGCGATCGAAGTCCGCTGTTAGCATCCCGGATACGAAGCGACGAATTGAAGAATTATCTCTTATCTTAGTGTCATAAGACTCTGGTGTTAGCGCTGATTGACCTTTCCACTTGCTTACAATAATTAGTGAGCAACGTTGCGTAATATTTTCGTGTTAATTACTTGCTTGAGAAGTTGAGATTTGTGTCACATGATGAGGAGTAAACATTCCTTTTGGGGGTCGAGATGTGGCCGTGATGTGGGTAATGTAGTAATGTTTTGACGGGGGTAAGTATAGGACCTACAAAAAGAGTATAGGAAAAGTGAAATGACACGAGAAAGGGGTCGTCCTTTAATCACGGGATTTTCAAATCACGAATAAGCAGGATGGGGAAGAGATATAGTGTGACAAACACGTGAATTTTTTTCGTATGACCAAAGAAAGAATTTAATGTGTGAAGTATAAAATATTTTTACCAATTTCGGATTTCATTGAATTATGTGCAAAGGAAAAAATATAAGTATATTACGGGGTTTATTGTCGAACTCATGGGTAATCCAGCTTATAAAAGAATGCTTCCGATCTCGGATAGCTTTTGAAGAAGGTAAGGTCCCTTGTTTTGGGGTTTGTTACATTTGTAGGCTACACCCTGGAGCTCATACTCTGTTTAGATGGCAGAGCTTGCAGATAATCTAAATAATTGTTCTCTTGTTATCCCTGCATAAGTATACCTTATTTATAAGAACAGTTTATGCTGTAGTCTTGTAAAATATTAGAAAGTCGGAAGGTAGATAGTGTATCTCCGAGGCCCTCGGCTCACGGTGTAGGAATAGTGGTATTTGTGTTTATTGTACACAAGATATAAAGACTTACATAAACAGGGTGGAAGGCACACCGACGCACAAACGGCTTCTTTTTTATATCTTTTTTATATTTGGTCAAGCCCGCTACACTATTTCCAAACCACTGCAACTCCTGAAAGCCACAATCAACGGTGGCGACCACAAGAAAAGCGCCGAGGCAATGAAGCCCAACGAAGTCCCAGAGAAACTATTTAATTGTCTTGCATCCCGCAACCAAGTTAATCAGAAAACAATAGCGGAGGAGTAGGAAAAACATAATTTCCACTTCTTTCTTATATCTGTGGTTGCCACGTCTTGCGTCGGTGTCCTTCCACCCAGTATTTGCTTAGTATCTATCAGTAGCGAAGGGTCAACTTTTGTAAGAGGTATAATAATCTAGTGATTTTATTGTTTGTCAATAAAATTCTGACTGTGCCAGTTTTCAAAGGGAAGCCGGTAGGAATCGAGTTGTATGGAACCTTCGCCACTGGTATCTATTGCAACAAGTAGAAGCTATTTTAATACACCCTCTTGATCTAAATTATAGTTGTAGGTAGTCGTTCAAACCACAAGATAAATGACCCAGTAATGATTGAAATAATATCATAATTTATGCCAATCGCGACCTTTTCACACGGCGATATAACTATCGAACCGAGATGCTTAATTAGCATACAGACATTATTAACTTTAATTTGATAAAAAATGTTTTATTCTGTCCAAAGGTATGCGGAAACACGCAGCGCTAACATGACAGCCATAAAGCATAAGATTGGTAATTACTTTTATTTTTTATTCGAATCGCAATTATTTTAATTAACTTTTGTATCTGTGAGAAGCAGCGGTCTGTAATCTACCACGCGGGCACAGTATGGGTTGGTAGATGTCGCTGAGTGGCGTGTCTAGGTGCCAACAATACAGCAAACCCTACCATGATTAAGAGTAGTAGGTTATAAGGACAAGCCAAGCTTTTAGGCTTATATGAAAGTACCGCCACTTCGAATTGTATATTCTACGAAGTGCCGCTTCCCGCACAATGCTTTCCTTCAACGTTTTACCTACACAAAGTATCACGACCTATCTCCTAACCTATCTGCTGTGATAGCCTAGTGGTGTGACTGCCAAGTCTTAGGTCTCGAATTCCAATCTAAAAAATGCACCTCTTATTTTTCGGATTCATGTGCGTATTGTATAATTATCACTTGCTTCGGTGAAGGAAAACATCGAAAGGAAACCGAACTAGCATGCCTGAAAGATATTTCTCGACGGCATGTAAAGTCAATTCAGAGGCTCACGGGTGGCATAAAAACTCTGACACCAGGTTAGGGACTAACCACACGATAAAGAAAGAAGACTCGTAAGACATACTATAGGTTATTTGTACTACCAAATTAACTGACGGTCCGCCACTTTTCACCCTTATGGCTTAAGTAATAAGGTTGGAAAGTGGTCGATTGTGATGTAATGTAGATGGTTACCTGCCACACAATATACATGTTTTATATTTGTATCTATAATTATACAGCGACACATGTGTTGGTAATATTTCTAAACTTTTGAATCCGCCTATGAGCGCTACGAAACTTTGGGATTAGCTCATTTAAAAAAAGGTCTACGGTGCGGTGCTACGACGCTACGCCGTAGCGTCTACGGTGATGTACCTTTTATTAGCTATTCCGAAGGTGTTTTGTTTGTGTTTTACTTGCAATTAACGAGTGCATTGTTAAGGCCGTGTTTATTTAGTGTAGGAAAGCACTGCGTTTTAAATGTAATAAATAGCTTCTGATAGAGCGTCAGTAGTCTGCGAATTTTTGTGGGGCCATGTCTAAAAAATCACTTTTTTGAAACAGCATATTAGCATTTCCTTTGTTAGTTAAGGCTTCATGTTTAGTCATGAAGTAAATTGATGATATCTAAATAGTCGCTAAGCTATGCCGCTAAGCGACAAAACTCATTAAATAAAGAAAAAAATACTTTAGAGATCGTGTATACAATATTAAGTATGCTATAGTTAGCATAGCTCTACGGGTATGTTATTCTCGTAACCGCTTTCTGTCAGCTCCACTAGATAATCCTCACATTATCAACAACTTCAAGGAATCATCACGTGGGTACAGCACAGAGATATCCTTGAATTTGTTTATAGATTCACAGTATGTTTACGTAACGGCAAGTAGGTCGCGTCGTCTGGACAAGCCGCACTTTGTACGTCGGGGTGTAATGCACTCACGCGCAGGAAAATCACCGGTGACCTGCGACGACCCGTCTGGAGTTGGACAGATACTTTTTCTAGATGTGTCATTGTTGTCTAGCAGTCGAGGAGCTCGTGGAATAATAACAGCCTCTCGGTTCGGATTTCAGGTTAAGCCGCGCTTGCCAAGGTTGGTCCGTGGGTGGGTACCCACAAATTACATACCGAGTTTCCTCTGAGCCTCGGAAAGCACGTTAAACCGTTGGTCTCGGCTGTCAATTCGCCGAGTAGTCGGTAAGTATTCAGTAGCCCGAAAGTCTGACAACCAGTCTTACCAAGGGGTATCGTATAAACTCAAGTAATTATACTTTAAATTGACTATAGATGCAAGTGTAGGACACTCGTTTTGGGCTGAAACGCTTTGCCTTATGAGGCGTGCAATACACGAGGTCATTTTCCGAGGCCACATTATATTTGGCAAAAACATCAAGCCTTAAGATAATTCCTGTGAATTACGTACGAATAATCCTTGATAGTAAGTTATAATTAATTAATCCAGCTATCTTATCAACGACGTTAGGTACAGGACAGGTCAGGTAGATAACAATCACTTAATATCACGTTACAATGGAGTGAACCATCTTAGAAACATGGTTAGTGTTGCAATTTAAGAGGTTGGCACGAAGCATAACTATAAAGGATGTAAATAGACCCTTAACACAAACGAAAGGCACTTGTTCTCCCCGTCTTTGCGATCATATTTTTGTTCTAGACCATACCTGGGAACCTTCTAGTTACGGAGATATTGGGGGTCAAAGTTCCAACTTTTTCACAAGTTTTTTTTTAAATACTTTTTTTTAATGTAAGATTTTTACTTTACACACCGCTACGACCCCCGTACTATTCAATCTATCCATCAGCACAATGCTTTGAGTGCTTTCCATCGAGTCCTACCTTAAAACGTGATTTATAACCCCAAAAAAAAAAGTCGATTCCCAGCAATAATTTTTGCGTAAAGTTACTTAGTGTGATGTACAGAATGCTTGGTTGGCGGATATGTGAAGGGTCTGTTTACACCCTGTATACATATATGGCCACGCCATGGGTCTCGAATCGATGACTCATATTTTTTTGTCCGACCAGACCTAACCTACGTAGCGGCCTAGACAGCTTTGACATTATCAAAGTCGTCCTGGAGGGTGCAGGTAGTTGTACACCACGGGCAGCAGGTAAAAATTGAGTCAAATGGTGATAGCTGCAAGTGCTTGCATTAGTATAACCACTGTCACAATTATAGTACATTTTGATACAAGTGGCGAAACTTTGTCATTGCAGCTGAGGAGGAATTCACAGCCGACTGTAGGAATTGAAACACGTTGGACTTATAGTTTATGAATCTGTGGAAATAAAACAAAACCACGAGTCTGAAATACACTGCATTCTAAACCTAATAGTAGTGCGATAAGTTTTCAAGGAAGTTTATTGATAAATAACTTTTAGTACTTGTACTTTTTATATACCTTTTTTACATAGGTACCAATAAGATTAATATGATATGTGATTATTTAATCAATGAGTGTCACCTCCAATCGCCTGAAACACAGTATTACCTAGTTCAGGCACAAATCATGGGTGAACTTGACATAGATTTAAGAAAAAACTGTAAAATAATGTTGTTATTTATATTTTTGAATATTTTTTTTTTTTTATTTCTTTTTATTTTACTTTGTATCTACTTTCTAGTACTATCTTAATGATGATGATCTTAATTAATAAATTCCATCTTCATGGATTAAATTTTGTATCAGTTTAAGGCTAATTAATCGCTTAAAGTAACAGGATGTTTTTTTTCTACTTCACTTATAAGAAATATAGGTGAATAGTCTAACCTAACGACTCACTATGTAAACAAACAATATTAGTAAGACTGGGTTCTGCCCCTCTGTAAAACCCGTTATGGACTTGATAAACCGTTAATGGTAATTAATAATTGGGCACTGTCTCAATAACAAGGAGTAGTTACTTTTGCAAGTGACAGTTATTATGCCTTGTGACTGTGACTGTAGCTTCGCTTTTTTTTTCTTTTTTTGACATTCACAAGTGCCTGTGATGGTCTAATTGTAATAAAAGCTTTGAGTTTGAGCTTGAGTTTGACACAATTTCGAACTCGTTATGTCGAGTGAAATGTTATTTGGTTTTTCCATCAGGAGTTTCTTCGTAGGAGCCCAGTTTGACTTTGTCCCCGGTTGAAGACTACCTGCCCCCATTACATCGATACAAATAAATAAAATTGAAGTGTCTGTTCTTAATTTCGAAATAATCAGCTTTTTACTGAAGGCATATGAAAGCATGTACGGTTCTTAACAAAAACACATTTTTTTACATTTTTGTCTGTCTGTCTGTTTGTTCCGGCTAATCTCCGAAACGGCTGGACCGATTTTGACGGGACTTACAAGGAGTTTTTTTAGTTTACTTAGGAGTTACACAGTCTACGTAAAATTAAGAAAAAAGTATTAGGGTTCCGTTTAATAAAATAAAAACCCTTGAAATTGTTAACAGATTCAAATAGGGAAGTAATATTTTTATTATATTTCACGCGGACGAAGCTCGCAGACAACAGCTAGTAAAAACTAAAACATAATTAGTGAAATGTGGGTATCCTATCCTCCTTGCCTAATCCTTCAGGAACAACACGAGCGATTTCTCTGCCCGTACGCATGACGGCCAATCAAGCTATACAAAACCAGTTTATGCGGATCTCTCATTGTATAGAAAATATATACAAAGCGATGCCAAGTTATACTGGAAATGTGCAGCTTCATGTGCCGCCGTGTGTACAGGAAGACTATAATCTTTAAATTAGTCGCCATTAGATTTTTTAATTATCTTATCAAAGATTAAAGTCTGCCTATTATAAATACAGTCAAGGGATTATAAGGGTATCCGCCTCTCTGCGTCGAAAATTAATTGCATAACATGTTGTTGTGAAATTCCTGAAGAGAGCCTGTAACAAACATGCGTTCTCAGTATTTAGCTGAATATAAAGAAAGAATTAAGTTTATTTGACGTCAGTTCATCAAGCACAATAATAAAAAAGATACAAAATAAAAAATAAATAACAATTAAAAAAAAAATGAGAAAATAGGTACATGTGCTGTGTGCCTCACGGCTGCGCCAAAATATCTGTTGCCTATTCCTACAAACATTAACCAACACTTATAATCTTGAATGCTTTTTGAATTTTTAATTCGGCTCGGCGCCCAGAGATGAAATTCCAATATTTATTCGTCTATTTAGATTTTGGTATATCTATTGAAGTGTCTCAAGACGAAAGTCTATGATCAGTGTGTGGTGCCAATGATTACGTACGGGACCGAAATGTGGTCGCTCACAATGGGCCTCATCAGAAGGCTTAAAGTCACCCAAAGAGCAATGGAGAGGGCTGTGCTCGGAGTTTCCTTGCGTGATCAAATCAGGAATGAGGACTTCCGCAAGAGAACCAAAAACATTTTTTTTTCTTTTAAAATATGCTTTGCCCCACACTATGAATTTCTCCTGTATCGTGGGTGCGTTTACAAACATTTAAACTCAGATCCACAAACAGCCATTGATCGCAGGAAGGATGGCCGATGGGGCCGAAAGGTTCTTGAGTAGCGACCGCGAACCAGAAGACGTTGCGTTGGGAGGCCCACTAGGTGAACCGATGACCTGGTGAAGGTTGCGGGGTGGGGATCCGTTGGATGCGAGTCGCACGGGACCAATCAATGTGGCGACACCTGGGGGAGGCCTATGTCCAGGAGTGGACGTCTTTCGGCTGAAATGATGATGATGATGATATCTATTGAAAACGGGTATATAACGGTCTTATTTTTTACTGGTTATGATTGAACTTAAATCAAATGAAAACTGAATGTAAGGACACCTGAGAATAGGGCACTTAAGTGGTCCTATTAGAATCTACATTCTCATCTCTCTACAAATCTCAGAAATCATCCAACATCCAGTTTTCCCGTCTCCTTCATTCTTCAGCAGTGCCAAAGCAAACAGATAATGTTCGTAACACACTTAAAAGTAGTGATAACGCCTAATCAATGTCTGCGATGCGTCTGCGGTGCAACCTTGGACCGTGGACACTACGCCTTTTTTGTTTTATCACAATCTGTTATTAATTTGTAGCGGGTTTGGATGAAACAAAAAAAAAATGAAGGCCGATTCCGTTTATTGAAGTGATATTTTTTTAATCAGTTGATTTGGGGAACAGTAAATAAATTGTTGCAGACTCAAGGGGAAATTTAGATAAGATATGTACCTGTGTTCATGTATTGTCAAGACTACTTTTAATAATTGGTTGGTAAACCGACACCTGGACCGACTCCTGGGCACCTGGCTATCTGAAAATAATTAAACCAAAATTAATGCCTAAATAAAAGCCAGCCGTTGACTTTTCAACTTTCGGCACAGTGCTAAGCATTATTTTTTTATTTAAACTTCATGTACAATAGTGGTACATAGGCGGACTTCGCAGGGTAGCTGGTAGCAACTGGATGAGAGTTGCTGAAAATCGAGTTGAATGGCGTGCGGTTGAGGAGGCCTATGTCCAGCAGTGGACTGCTATAGGCTGATGATGAAGGCGGACTTAATGCCACAAGGCATTCTCTACCAGTCAACCTTTGGGTTAAATAAGAAAACATAGTGATACCCCTGAACTGTAAAAAAACGACCTATTATAAAAATTAAAAGAGAGAAATTTAGGTTTATTTGTCAACATTGAACGCGTTTATACCGGTGAGGAGTTCTCTCGTGAGGGCCTGGTCCTGGTTGAAGGAACAAGTCATGTCTGTCATAAAAAAATATTGTTATCAGGACCAAAGGTGTGTAAAATATCAGCTCAATCGATTGGGAACTGGTTTGAAACTGAGTTGCAAGATTTGACCAATACATACTAACTAAATAGCAGTGGCGAAGGTTCCATACACCTCGATTCCTACCGGCTTCCCTTTGAAAAATGGCACAGTCAGTATTCTATAGACAAATCTATATATTATATAATATAGTAAACTGAATGAATGACTGACTGACTGACTGACTGACTGGGTGATATATCAACACACAGCCCAAACCGCTGGTCCTAGAGACATGACACTTGGAGGGTGTGTTCTTTGTGAAGAGAAGGTTTCCACTAAGAAAGGATTTTTGGGAATTCCACCCCTAAAGGGGTAAAATAGGGGATGGAAGTTTGTATGAAAGTCTGTCAGTTTTGAAGTTAGGTTCTTCAAATTTTGTGTTTAGGCTGACGATTAAAAATTATTTTATACATGTCTCGGCGTTTTTGATAATTCTACCCCCGAAGGGTTAAAAAGGGGGGTGAAGGTACTATGTTTGTTCGGGTGGAATGCAACTCAATTTTGTACAACCGATTAAGCTGAAATTTTGCACACACCTTTGGTTCTGGTGACAACACATTTTTATGACAGACATTCCTTAATCCTGCATCCAGGATCGTCTCCTCAAGAGAGAACTCTTCAACAGTTAGTAGCACGGTCACGAAACTTTGTTTACGCGTTCAAGTTTGATAGATAAAAATGATTTTTAACCGACTTCCATAAGGAGGAGGATTTTTTTTTTTTTTTGAGTTTATTTTCAGCGATATCTTCGCCAATTGTGAACCGATTTTGATGAATCTCTTTTTGTTTGGACAAATATTATTCGGCTGTGGTCCCGTTTAAATTTGGTGAAGATCTGATGCTGATCTTCGGAGATATCAATGGAACTCTTCAATAATAGACAGCAAATCTGTCTTGATTGCTGCAATCGCTTGGATGTTTATTGTTTACACAACACCATAACATAACATCACGCCTGTATGCTTTAAGGGGGTACGCAGATGTGTACCAGTGCACCCACATTTTGATAATTAGGTATGCTAAGTTCCATTTTATAGGGGACTAGCTGTGCCCGCGGCTTCGCTCACGTGAGCGCGTATTCTTTTGGCATTATTAGGGAACATTACATGGGAACGTGAAGTCGTAGTATATTCCTAATATCCTCTACAAAATAATCCATTTTAATATTATAAATGCGAAAGTAACTCTGTTTGTTTGTTACGTTTTCATGACTAAACAGCTGATTGGATCGTAATGAAAGGCAAGGAGATAGATTATATCCTGAGGAATGATATAGGTTATCGTTTTTTTCTCACACATACACATCAAAATTTCCACGCGAACGAAGTCGCGGGCAACAGCTAATATATGTATAATCACATTAAAGATTATGAACTCCGGCTTACCTCTTACAAAAATTGACCCTTCGCTACTGCTAAATAGATAACCAACTAACTAACAAGGCAAGTTAAATAAAAGCTTACAAAATTATTATGGAACAACTCGCTTTTTTAGGCATTTATTTAGGTATCGTATAGTGTTAGTGAAAGCGAGCACGTGTGCCTCTATCATAAGTTCTATATTTACATAGATAAACACACCCTTTCGACTCTCTCGGGCCCTTGATAACTCAATGTTGTCTTAAGCTGTATCTATTATCTACAAACTGCTACGCAATAGCACACAATAAATAATAGTACTGCAATAGTTGCTACAGAAGTACCGCGATTTTATAGCATTTGGAGAATTTGACGTAGCAGGTGATTCACCTACGTTTCCGGAGGTTATTGAACCGTTATTGTTTACGTTTAAAAATAAATGTTTGATTGAAAAACAAAAAAATCAATCTCTTACGCTACAGAGATTGATTTTTTTGTTTTTCAATCAAAATATTTTATTTTTAGAGGACGAGTAAAGGATAATAACCTTTCTGTATCCAATAGTTAAAGATACCTATTTCAGTTTTCAGTTCATGGCTGACTAAGATTTATTAAGAAAGGATTATAAATTCGATATTTTTCTATGGATTTACCATATTTTTAAATACAAACTGTCATTTGTAACGAACATTGAAGGTCTATCAATGGCGACAGATAGCGACGACCCCGGTGGAAAAATTTAACGTTCACGATAGCCAGACATTACAACATGTCATATTATCTTCAAGCCCTGTGTCCCTGTCGATGTGAACTCTATAAAGTACGTCGTAAATTAAACCTAATGGCAGATTACAGAACTCTGGCCGATTACAGCTGATTTTTTCAAATTTAAGGAGGTGTCCTAAATGCCTATCACGAGTATGTTTCATCAGGTAGTCCTTAATGCCTATCACGGGTACGTTTCATCAGGTAGTCCTTAATGCCTATCACGGGTACGTTTCATCAGGTAGTCCTAAATGCCTATCACGAGTACGTTTCATCAGGTAGTCCTAAATGCCTATCACGGGTATGTTTCATCAGGTAGTCCTTAATACCTATCACGGGTATGTTTTATCAGTATTGCGTTACGGTCTAGTGATATGGGGTAATTCGGTGGATGTGGAAAGAGCATTCATAGTGCAAAAAAATGTATCAGAGCCATGAGTGGAGCAGAATATTTGGACCATTGCAGGCCATTATTTAAGGAATTAAAAATTCTCCCTCTCCCATATCTGTATCTTTTAGAAGTTTGTCTATTTGTAAAAAAAAATACCCTCATTTAGTTCTATTAAATGAACAAGTCTCCGAAAGACTGAAGAAAAGAAATGCCGGGAAATTATTAGTACCTGCTCAGAGATTGCAATTATAAATATAGCAATTAAAAATTGCAATTGCAATTATAATATATTAATTATAAATATAGTCGAAATGCCAGTTGTATGACAATTAAAATTTATAATAAAGTACCACCAGCCCTAAGAATGTTACCAATTAATAAGTTTAAATGTAAAATGTTTGCTTGGCTCTTAGACATGTGTTTTTACTCCGTCAATGAATTTTTAAATCATACATTTTGATATTGTAATTAAGATATTAATATGACATTAGTACTTTGACTGTGAATTTTTTTGACATTGTAATTTTTATTTTGATATTATGATGTATATTTTTGACATTGTGATTTATTTACCTTATTTTTTTTTTAATTTTTATTTATATTCTTGAATTAACCATTGCCAGCCTAGCCTAGCCCTTGACATTGTATTTGATCATTTCTGACATTATAATTAATAACCTCTGACATTGTATTCAATATTTCCTGACATTGTATTTGATAGTAGTTACCGTTATCCATAATCTCGACATTGTATGGTTTATTATTTATTTCATTTTTTTGAAATATTTGTACGTTGGAAACAGCAGAATATTATGGACATCATAATTTGTGCAACACCTAAGTGACAACTATATTCTAACAAATACATTTTATTCTATTCTATCTACCACCACCATTGCCTGAGTCAACAATGGATATTGTGTGACCTTTCTCAAGTGAGAGTGGGGTAAACTGGTAGAAAATGCCTATGGTAGTCTTGTTACTTGAGCATAAAATTTTAATAAATAAATAATACTTATTAATGATTGATAGATATAGCTCGTTGAACAATAGAAAGATGATGTATTACTTAGTACCAACGGGGTTGTGGAGGTCAGATAGGCAGTCGCTCTATGTAAAATACTGGTATTCACCTGCGTCTGGTTTGACTGGAAGCCGCCCCAACATAGTTGGGAAAAAGCAGGCAGGTGATGATGATGATGGACATCCTGTTTCAGACTTTTGACGGGATTTAAAGATATACAGGGTGTAAATAGACCCTTCACATACCCGTCAACCAAGCATTCTGTACATCAAACTAAGTAACTTTACGCAAAAATTATTGCTGGGAATCGACTTTTATAAATGCGAAAGTAATTCTTTCTGCCTAAGTGACTACGTCTACTCGCCTTAACGGTTTAACAGATTTCGATGGAGACACAGGTAAACTATGACCTGGATTAGAACACAGAATACTTTTAATCCCGCGGGATAATTCATCGAACACCATGCGGGCGAAGCCGCAGGCAAATGCTCGAGTTCTAAGAAAAACATGTATTTTTCCTTTTAGTAAAATGCGATATCTTTCAAGGCATCAGTTTCTTCACCCTGACTCGCACACGTAGGTGGAAAGGTAGGTACATGTGCCCCACCCACGAAATACGAAAAAAATCCGTAACAAGACAAATGTCGTTAGGTCTACTTGAATCTGGTTGACGTGACTGTACCACGCAACATCGCCGAATCCGTGTCATTGCTGGGTCAACAAAGAAAATATCACGCACCGTAGTTACCAGAACTGATACCGGGAATACCCAAATATTGTTCCAATAATAATATATTCGATTCGAAGATATCTGTATGAATAATAATCAATTCTATATAAATCCACACGGAAGTTTCCTTGAGACTGGGAATAATTAATTAAAAGTATGTAAATAAGTGAGTTGTTCACGTTCGAAGCGGATCTCTCATTGAGGACATACGATAGCGGATCTAGAGGAATCTCCCTCGATACATAATTAGTACATTCTTAATTAATAAATAATGTAATGGCCTCACGGTTCTCAAATTTAAAGTGTTATCATGGGTTAATTTCTTTCTTTTTTTTTCCGCTATAGACATGGTGGTAGGATTCTTATTCCATAATTATTTCACTAATGTACCTACCTACTATGGTACGATACATAAGGACAAGTTAGAAGGCAATTATTTTTAAAAGTATTAAACCAATTAATTCCGGATTAAACTGGCGCCATAATCGGTTAACAGAGAAAATGCAAAAAAAAACTTTCAACAAAACTGTTATCAAATTAGCACATCACTTTTAATGCAAAAGGTGTCTACTTGATATCTGTTAAATGAAGCTATCTTAAGTCGTGTCCATAAATTTTGATAAAGTGCACTCAACTAAGATGCGAGGCGCTGAAAAACAAACTGACTGACTGCCCTATAACTCTTGAGTAGATCATGATTTTCCTCTATGTCTATATAGTTCAGCTAAAAAGCATCTTTGGCCTAGTGATTGCAAGCGCTGCTAGTGAACATAATTTCTTGGGTTCTGTTACCAGAACGGGCAAAGAGTTATTCTAATTTGAGAAATTTCATAATCAATAAATCCATCAACTGGGCACCACTTGATGCAAATAGTCTCGCACCCTATTACCTACAGAAATGTGGATAGGACTAGGTTTAGATTTACCTCTGCTTCATCCTTCGCAGATTACAAGCATGATGTTCTGTTGATGTTAAAGATAATCAAAAAACACGTTGACATTCTTAGCTCCGAGACAGGATAAGCTTCGGTCAAACATTAACCACCGCTAAGTTGAACTTCGACCTCCGTGCCACGATGTCGTCTGCTGGTCTGCCCGTGACACATCTGGCGAATTGGGACGCGCTGATAGGCTACGTGACCATGGGGGCGTAGCCTCGAGGGTCGGGAAGTACGAAGTACGAACTGCGGTTATAGGACGTTGCCTTCACGCATATGTAAATAACGGCAGTTTATTTTGGTTTATGAACTTTGCACACTACAGACTTTTTATGTTTTTTTCCTGCAACGTTCATGAGGAGTGCGTAGACACACAAAAATGCACTCAAAATAATAATAAAAAGTATTTGCTGGATAAAATTGATTCTTTGCAACCTAAGACTGCAAGTACAGGGAGATCATTGTAGAGCATATTCTTGTCTAGCAGAGAGCTATAACAGGCGAACTAAGTTGCTATAGAATGTTACAATTCAATTAAAAAAGTTTATGTTGACAGCTGAAAACCCTTATCGCAATGACAGTCAATATTCTTGAAACGTCTGTCATTTGTAATTGGTCAAGGTACCTATATTCATAGGTAGGCTGTTACCGCAGCTGTTACCTACCTAATTATGTAAAAACTAATGGGTAAAGAGCCGTAGGTAAATAAACCCACATCTGTAAGATATGCAGCACCATAAATCAACCGATATCACATGAAATGGAAGCAACTATTGATCGTGAGAAAGGCGTGGGAGTCCATAAGATAAGCATTCGATACGGAACTCATGAACTTTGAAAATAATGTTCAGCATATATGTAGTTCACGTGATCACAGTGGCATCACGCGACAAACGTAGTAGGTCTATAGTATTTATTATTTATCATAATGCAAACTGTGGCTGCATATACTTACATGTGTATTTATTGATAAAACTGCCTAATAATATCCTCCAATGATATTAGCGTATATTTGGATCAAAATAACGTGAGAGGTGGGTTCACCGAAATAGGTATGAACAAAGATTTGTTTCTGAAATTCTTTTTTTTTTTAAAAAAAAACGTTGGCCAACGCTAGGAATTTCTCCTGTATCGTGGGTGCGTTATAAACATTTAAGCTCACATACACAAACAGCCAGACCCGGAACAACTACCTGTAGGCCATACAAATATTTGTTCCGTGCGGGAATCAAACCCGCGACACGAAGCGCAGCAGTCAATCGCTCAGCCACTGCGCCAACCGTGCCGCCAAATTCATTCTTATTGTGCATTGTCATAAACTTATTTACCTTATATCTGCTCAAATGTCGGCTTAGCCTGTAACAGTAGGCGTGTTAGCCAGGGGAACTAGTATAAGAGCGTAAGTATTCAATGCTAGTTAAAACGTTGGCCTTAATTTCAGTTCGTAGTTATAAATCATTGGCGCTTTAAACCTCATTTCTGCATTTTCTGGAGGGATAGGTAGGTTTGTAGATTTCAGAAGCATATGAGTGTTTGTTGTTCCTCTGAACATGTTTCTCTAAGGGTGCGTCCACATCTGGCGAATGTGCCGCGAATGTGCAGCTCGCGAGCCGTTTGCGAACTGCGCGCGTGCATTTTATGTTCGTACGCAGCCCCTGCGCCGTCCGTGCGCCGCTCGCGCGCTTTCTACGCGCCGTACTCGAGCGGCGCAGGAGGTGCGCGCGTGCCGGCCGCGATGCACCTCACAAATTCAAGCAAATTCACAACTGAGGTCAAGTTCACGCGTATGTGCGCACGAGCAGCGCGCGTTCTGCACGCGCGCCCCACTCGAGCCTTGCTAGGGTTGCTCTAGAGCGACGCACCAAATATAGGCTGTAAACGCACGCGCGCAACTCACGGACAGCTCGCAAACGGCTCGCAAGCTGCACATTCGCGGCACATTCGCCAGATGTGGACGCACCCTTACGTTATTTTTAACACATTCATGTCATGTGATCGTGGTACACTAAAAATATCCTTTTTGTTTGCGAATGACTGTGAATGACCCAGTTTTCCTGCAAATAACCTTTTGCTTTTGTTTATTTTTTTACAGACGGCAGGAGCGCCCAAGAAGGCTGGTGTTTTTACATGCCTGTAGCTTTGCATCTTTAGGACTTATAAGTCTACCCCACATAGGTTTTACGACTGGATTTGAAGGAGCACTAAAATGATGCGTTAGTGTGTAGTGAGGGACCAATGTGAACGATGAATGCCCCTGTTATACGAAATGCGGACTTATTGATTTCTCGTTCCTTCTAAATCCCCACTTGACTCATTTATTTCCATTTAATACAGATAAAGAAAGTCGTAAATGCGCGAAGAAATGCTTATCAGCGACTCAAAGTTCTTTAAAGATTACTTACTTAACAAACAACTTACGTTATTTTTCTGTTTCTTTAAGATAAGAAGTACCTACCTACTGTACTGTGTAACCCACCTACATCACGTAGTCATTTATACCTATTTATCTTCATCAATTATTATCGGTCGACTGCCTCGTTGGTCGAGTGGTCGCAAGCGCGACTGCTGACCATGAGGTCTTGGATTCGATTCCCGGGTCGGGCAAAAGGTTATTGGGTTTTTCCATCAGGAATTTCTCAGTAGCAGCCACAGAGTCTGGATTTATGCCCGGTTGATGGCAATAGACTCGCCCCCTATTACATTATGGGACTTAAAAATAACTGGCGAAATGTAACTGTACTATTAGGTACACCTCTGCCCAACCCTTCTGGGAATACAGGCGTGATGTTATTTTATTGTCGGTAGGAAACTTCGAAGAAAAAAAGCATTACAGTGCGATTTCGACGCAATAATTTCGAATGCTGAATTTAAAAATAAAAAGCTTCGATCGTTGACTGCTGCACGCTATTTTTACTTTATGCAAGATAAATTTAAGATGACTAAGTCTGATGAGAATGTCTGTCAATGAAAATAATGGTAGGTAACGGTCGCCGAGTCGTAAAATTATGCTTTAGTGTGCCTCTAAAGAACACTCTGTTATAGACTTATGATCTGAAATTTCCCCTGCCCGAAACTATGGACTTACATAGGGTAATAATAGGTATAGGTAAGTCAATAAAGACCCCGATAATGCTGTTGAAACATTTTCAGCATAACTTCTTAATAAACACACGCATAATTACTTAGATAACTTGTCTATAACAAGCATAGCTAATGCAGAGTTCCAAAATATGATATTATTCAGATACATCACAGATTTGTCGGTAAAATGAAAAGTCAACGTGAAAATCGTTTGATTATTAACCCATTCAAGTTAGGATCAAAATATTGATGTTAGTTAAATTAATACAAAGTTCAATAGTTCAAAACAATAAGTCTATAGTTCCGCATTGACAAACAACTTACGATTACGGTTCAATCGGCTGAAACATAGTATGTAGGTAGATCAACACGCGTGTAGGAATACTGAAAGTGAATCAGGAAAGCGACAGAGGAGAGTCCGGTCAGTATTGCCTGCATTACTTAGTCATATAAAGAAGAGGGAAACGAGACAGGGGTTCAGGTAATGTAGGACGCTGACGGTACCTCCCCGTAACAAAAAAAAATATAGTCTACATCACAGGGCAGCAGGCCCCAACTGCGCCATCGATTTCATGTCGTCTTTTTTGCACACACATCATCATATCTACATCTTATCTTTTAATGCAATTGTACTACTGATGTTCGTACTGGTTCTTAAGACTGCATTTTTGCCAAAGATGAGCGAGTAGGGATGCTCAGCTCAGTTGTGAAGAAGCGTGACTATTGGTTAGTTTCACACTCATAGTAGGTACCGCGCTACGCATCACCGCGCATCTTTGGTAAAAACGCATCCTAAGGAAGGCTGCGTTTACGTTAACTTACCTTGGTATGACACAGTTCTCTAGTTAGCTCAATCGTTTTATGATCGTTCCGTTACTAACCTATCTCAATGAAACCTGAGTAGAGTACGATGAGCACTATAAACAGCAATCTTCCGTAGGTCCATAATGAATCTGCCTACCCACATCTTAGGGATGGTGTATGTCCATTTAACCCGATAAGTGGCAAGTATATTATTATAAATTGTAGTGCACTTGAGGAGATAGCGCTTATCTCGTCCGGGTCACCGAGGGCGCCCGGCCACAGATCACACTTTTCCCCGCAGATCTTGTGGAAAAATAACTTCTATCAACGTACTGTCTTGGTGATAAGTTTTTTAACGAGCGTAGTTAACGGTTGCTTGGCTGTTTTTGTAAACAGAATACTTTCTACAGATACCTACAGATTTAAATTTGAACTTTGATGTAGGTTTAATGACAAAGTTTTTCAGATAAAACTCCACTTAATGTGATGAACGATGAAATGTTTTTGCGTCATTGTTTTAACTTACAAACGTATCATGTATGTGTATGTTTCAAGCTATTTAAAAAACGCCGGCATGAATTAAAAAATAAACAAAATTATTTAAAAATATCGACCTCTTTTATTGCTTAAACCTAACAATAATGTAGGCATAACATTACATTTTGTAGGTACACATTTACTTAAAATATATCTACTTAGTAGTTACAACATAATCGTATCGTCCCTCGATCACACACTTGTACTCAAGCGAGACGAGCAAACAACACACAGAGAGCGTGACTTAACTATGGCACAAGCCGAGAGAGCTCCCACTCACGCACTCTTCAGGTACTTGAGTGTCTTTAATAAATAATTCCTACGACGTCACTACATTACACTTCAGAGAGGAACATTGGGTGGCGTCTTGCAAGGCTCCGGGGGCGGCGGCCGCCGATCGTCTGGCGTACGCGACTGGTAGTACGCACAGTATGGAAGTGGATCCCAGAATGTGAACAAAGCCTCGCGAGTGTCCAGCACAGTGTCCAATAGCTTGCCCACTGTTGCTGCGTGGCCGCAACGTGCCGCTCCTTGGCACAAATACGGCAGAGATACTCCAACTCGGGCTCCAATAGCCACCAGTTTACTAGTATGGCCGTTTGTGGTTTGCTCTTCGCGAACAAGTCTGAATGACACGTGTCCAGTCATAGGCCTCGCTGGAGCGAGGAATGATACAAATCGCTGTACCCAAGCGTCAGCTTCTTCATCCCTTTGAGGCACCAGTCCCTTTCTTGCAGAATCTACCCGGCACGATACATTGTTGACCGCACGCGACTCTTTCAAAGTAGTGCACGTCACAATTCTCTCTCCCTTTGGCTCCCGAACAATAACCCACGGTTTCTCCGCACTGATTTCCCGTGGGAATCTAAATTGGGTTTTATCTTCAGGCATGACAAAACGTAACCGGTCTCTGGCTCCACGTGCACCAGCACTTGCAATGAAATGTCTTCCCTCCTTAGAAGCTCCGCTATCGTACCACGCACGAACATCGTCGTCGTTGGCTACCACCCAAAACTGGGGTGTCGCTAGGCCAGCAGCGCGGCACACCCTCATCAACTCCAAAGGGTCATCTAATGTAACAACGTCGCGAGCGCAAGGCACAAAGCACTGACATCCAAGCACTTCTAAATGTGATTTCGCTAGCGCATCGTAATAGGCTGGAGTAGTGGAGCTCACCGGCACATAGAACACCACCGACTCCCTTTCTACTATTTCTCTAAGTGCCCGCGCGTAGGCTAGAGGATCAGCCGGATTCGGCCGCGGCACTGTGTAAAACTTATGAACTGCGGCAGAGTACTTCAACAATGCAAATTGCCCTTCTATTTCAAACGCTACAACTCTTGCGCCTGCCGAATGGAAGTTTCTAGCCAGGTGTAAAGCTTGCACTGAGCTTCCTCCACTAATAAGCACAGTACGTGGTTTCTTCTGGTTTTTTGAGCTAATGGCACGTCCAATCATCTTGAGAACTCCAAGAGGACACTGTACACACTTCCAGAATAAGAATAACGAGGCGGCGATCCATAACGTAGGCAGCACGACCAGAATTTGCTTCCAGGCCGGGTGGGCGATGAGACTCAGCATGGCGAAGAGCGGTCGTAGCATAAGCCGAGGACCCCAAGTGATGATTCTGATGAAGCGCGGCAGCGGTGGAGGGCGCTCAGGAGATATAGCGCGCTCCTCGGGTATCAAGGAGAACGTGGAGGAGAAGGATCGCCGCAACGCCGTGAAGGGCGGCGGCTGATGCGAGCATCGTTTGACTCGCGGAGAGAACACTAACTCTGTGTTGGAGCGCGCGAGGCGACTATACTCGGGCGCACAGGCCGGCATGGCGGTTGCGGCTGGCGGTAAGACTGGCGCGCGCGCGCACTCGCGCAGCATATAAACAGCCTCGTTATCACCGCGGCGGCGGCGCCCCGCACTACACGATCCATCATCTTTGTACCCAATTAACGCTTACCTAGTTAAAAAGTAAACAAACTGGGAAATACATAATTAGATGGCTAATAAATAACCAAGGGATTAGATTAATTTACTAAAACCAGTCCTTCAATGTTTTCAAGTGTGAAAGGGTGGATCCAAATAATATATAACTGTAAATGAAATAATATATTTTAATGATCTCTTCAACAATTCACTACCTAAATAAATAACAATGTTGAATAGTTACTAACATTTTGAAGTCCTAAACAAGAATATATTATATATATATTCTTATTCTAACAAGTGAATAAGGACTAGCAATATTGAGACATTATGGTATAAGCAAATACACTAATGTCTTATAGAGGAACTACAAAAATAAATCTTTTAATGTAATGAGCTGAGGCAACCTCACTGTACAATATCATTTCAATTGACTTTACTTCAAATGCTAGTTATAAATGCATGAATAAAATGTATGCTGATATAGAACAAAATGCCTGACACAAAATGTTACTTTGGCAGTTAAGTATAGTCATACTTCTTACACCTAAAGAAAGATAGAGTAATACAGTTCACTTTAAAAATTACAATGATCACACTGATGTTCAACATGAGCGAAAATTAATGAAGCATCCTAATTAGTAATTCTTGTAGGGTTCATGGAAGACACAACAATGATAATATTAGAGTAAATATTGCACATAGTCACTATATAATTTATACACACAAATATTATAAACATAAATACACTATGTGAAAATACTACATCAAAATAATATTATAAATGTTAAGAAATCAAATTTTTACCTATGTGATTGCTATTTAAGGAGGATTAGCTAAAGAAGTCCGCAAAATTAAAATTTTCTAATTTTTTTTGCAATTTACAAGTCAGTGTCAGATTTTGTGTAGATTAAAAAAAAAATCGCGACCATAACAAATCTGGTATTACAGAGTTGTAATCATTCAAATCATCAATACAACCTTCTAAGTCAATTTAATCCTATTGTATGACTTTTTCATGACAAAGTCATTCAATGGGATTAAGTAGTGATTCAATGGAAAGAAAATTTAAATTTCATGGGCTACTCTGGGGCTTCCTCATTAAATACTTTAACACCAAATTATCAACACATAACAATGTTAAAAATACATTTAATAATTATAATGAATGTTTAGTTCATTAAAAAAAAAGTAACAAGCACTTTCATGAAGATACACAATATAAACTCAAGTATAACCTAATGTAGATGTTTTATATCAAACAAATTAGTTCACTATACATAAAATGATAAGTCAGTTTCCTTTAACTCGATTGAGCCATTCTTACAAACTATGTGCAACTCATGAAGTGGCTCCTTCTCAAACCGGAACCTCTTGGGTTGTGAGTCGTCCATAAACCGACCTAGTTTCAGTATCTTGTCATCAACTATTATCTTTTCTGCTATCAAATTAGTACTAGGCAAATTTTTTGATATGTCTGGCATTAGAAGCTCAACTTTGCCTTTTTCATGTATGAAAATACTGTTCTTGCCTGCAAACTGTGCAGCATGCATGTAGACATCTCCACTTTTTAAAGAAGCTTGTAAGCTTCCTTGGAAACCTGTGATGTGAAGATTGCCTTGTTGTATAATATCAATCAGTACTGAACTATGAAGGCTGTGTAGTTTCAAGTTGCCCATTAATGTAGTAAAATGAGATTTGTCACTATAACAAGACTTGACAATGACTGGACCTGCATGTGTTTTAACATAAAAGATTTTCGCCATTATATTGTTACAGGTAATTCCAGAATGCAATCCAGTTTTAATATCTATATGAGTTGCTTGTAACCTCCCCTCGGACTTCACTTCTCCTTGAATACTCTCGACCATAATATTCTGTGCTTTCAGATCAGCCACACTGACTGCCCCTTTCTGCGTTTTAACAACAAACTCCCGGCCTTCTAACTTAGCTAGATGTACTGAAGCATAATCTGTTGTAGTGACCTGCACATTTAAATTATATGGTACCTGGATCAAGCAGACGTCGTTTCTGTCCGACGCTTTGTTCTTGTTGAGCAGTTCCAGGCGTTTAGACGTCTGTTTCACTTGAAAGTCACTAGTATCTTTGCCTTGGCTATACAATGTCATGGTCAGTTTATTGTGAGCTTTTAAGTCGTTTACATCGATCGGCTGGATCTTTACATGTATAGGACTTTCAATAAAAATAGATGTGTTTGCATCTATAGTCTTTTCAACAGTTCTAACTGCATTCAGTTTCTTGATGTCGGGCAAGCTGGTAAAATCTGCAACCGATAACCTCAAAATCTTGAGACACTTATGTAAGACCCGCTGCCCCACCAAGGTGAACATTTTGAAATAATTTTCACACTTTTCAAAATCATAAATACATGATTAATTTAAGGTAATTCAATTATTTATTCGCATTCTCGTTTCCATTCAATATGACAGAAAGCAATTAACACCTGACTTTGACAATTCCTCTTTTGAAATTTAAATAAGTTTCGTTCACAGTTTCACATTCATAATTTTGTAACATTTTATGAACGTTGATTTTTTATTGTACTATTTAAAACCAATTCGGGCCCATGAAAAGTTGCACATGGTGTTCGTTGACCTGGAAAGCGTGAGGTTTTGTGGTGCTGGTGGGCCCTTATGTAGAAATATGTGCCCGGCTTGTGTGGGAAATATATTATGCAGTTGATACAATCCCGCCCGCGTATCGTTCAGCGCTAGACTTACGTGCCGCTACTTGTACAGTTAGTTGATGCCTTTGGATGCATTTGGTCTACAGCAAGCACAGCTTTAATGTGAGTTTGACGGTGCGTTTGAAACAAGGGTCGGTTTTAGCCCTGACCTTTTATCCGAAAGAAGCATCAATCTGGCGAATTACCGAGAGGTCCAAGCTCCACAGGAAAGAGGGTTGTTGGCAAAAATAGGAAAATGTTGGCCTGGGCTTGTAGTAAATAAACCAAGTTTTATATTGCGATTTCGGCGGTTTCTCCAGTCTTACACCCATAAACTCTATTCAGAAAGCCCCTAAAAATATTGTATCATATTTTTGGTATTTGGATGGACCTCAAACACAGCTAGCTGCCCCATTGAGCTAGTCATCCAGTAGATGCGAGCGCTATCACTGAGTCTTGGGTTCGATTAGTAGCAGCATAGAATCTGGATTTTGCCCAGTTTATGACAATAGGCTATAGAAAATCATAACTATGTGTACCATTTTATGTTCCACCCGTGCATACCCCTTCTGGGAAATCCATAGAGGAATAAGTTATAGAAATGGCAAAGCTAGCCTAACCCTTCTGCCAAAATACAGACGCGCGCACAGCAAGCTACGCATAACTGCCAAACTTTCCCAATCAACATTGAACCTAAAGCTTTAGCCATAAAGTTGAAAATCTATTAAAGAAGTTTGACACATGGTAGTTACTTGATGTGCTGATACATTGGCCATTTGACCATATCTGTACTAATCTGTACTTATAATATTATAAAGAGGAAAGATTTGTATGTTTGTAACGAATAAACTCAAACACTACTGGACCGATTTAAAAAAATCCTTCATCATTAGAATGCTACATTATCCCTGAGTAACATAGGCACCCGTGCGAAGCCGGGGCGGGCCGCTAGTGTTATATAAAACTAATTAATTCGCCGACAGACGCCATTGTTTATCGCTTTATGTCGCAAACAGGTGATCCCTAAAAATGATTGATTCTGCAATTGCCTGTTGTAAAAAACTAATCTGCCACTTTTAATCTTCAAAAGCTTGGTGTTTAAGAACCAATTATGCACTAGCATGGTTTTATTTAGATACAAATTAGAAATACTTTTTACGCCTTTACGATAGAAAAAAATCGTGCTGGGTTGGTACGTCAAACGTAGTACTAGGCTAACAGGTCGATGGAAATGTGATGAGGCATTGGGCTGGGACAACAGGAACGAATGAATGATAAAATAAAGGTGTTTTTCAGTTCAGTAATCGGTTACTTAATAGTTCAATTTGGTTATACCTATGGTTTTCTTGTGTATGTGTCTAAACAATAAGATGGAAGTTAGATAAAATAAAAAAAGAATTACCACAAATAATTACGTTGAGTCTAAGCGTAGTAGGAAAGGTACAGGCCCAGCTTTGAAACATGTTTTACTTATGAAAAGAATGTTGTATGTATAAAATAAATACAATCATTTTCATCATAGATCGGAGTAAGTAGAGCTATTTTGGTTCAATAACCGCAAACGTTGATGTTAATATGGACATTCCCCGGGATCTTAAGGTAACATGATCTTGTAGAACGTTAGAATAAGTTATTTAATGCACGTACTCGTGCAAATAATAATAGTTTTTGTTTCATCGAAATCGGGCCAGGATTTCCAAAGTTACAGCATTGCAAAGTTTTACCGCTTTTTTAAAGTTGCGTTCTTTTGCGCTCCACTGCAATGACGTCACGCTGCGAGTGTCAAGTCCGATTGCGGGTGATGCGGAGTGTTTACTTTCATAAAATTTGATTTATAACGTGGTTTGCACTTATTTTTTTAACTCTACTAGTGTTTACGTTCATAAAATTTGATTTGTTACGTGGTTTGCACTTATTATTTCGACTCGCAGCTCGCAGCGTAAAGTCACACGTTAATCGGATTTTGCCACGGATGCCGTACTTTAACGTTTAATATCTCAGTCATATTTGAAGACAGGCAAAAAAAAAAACAGATTCTTTTTCCTCGAGTTACCTATTTTTAAGACATGCTGATAACAAAAAACTTTGGTGTGACTCATTGTTACAGAAAATTAAAAAAATATATTATTAAAAAAATAGTTTTTAATTTCATTATTCTAAAATTTGACCGTCTTTTACCTACCCTTCGGAGGGTTGGAGGGATATGTGTTCATTCATAATTCCTTAAGACGTGAATAACTTTTTACAAAATAATTTCTAACTTATTCAATAATAAATAAGGTCTATCTTTTCACACACGAAATATTTTAAGAGTAACTTCTACGAGTCGTAATGTCGCCATAGCAATGAAAAACAAAAAATTATCTAAGTGTTTTTATTTTTAAGAAATTATTACAATTCTAAATGTTCTTGCGGCATTTTGCATAAAACCTTTACTCCCTATTCTATGAATGAGACGCGCCCCACACACGCACCGTGGCGACGGGCGAAGCGCGGCGTCTTGCTTGTTAATGATATGCTGGGCAGCGCGCGTGTGAGGTTGTGCGTTACTGTGCTACCATTCTTAGTCATTTCGCGTCTTGGCGGTTACCGCACTCCAACTCTACAGTAGTCTGTGTGAATCTGGACACAAACACCTGCCCTGACCTGCTATTACATGGGGCGTGACAATATCTCTAGTGAAATTTAGTGGTCGTTCGAAAATACACCTCTGCCTATCTCTTTGGGAAATGCAGGCGTGATGATGTTAAAAATAGACCAACGTATGAACGTAGGTAGACTTCATAACTCGATCTAGTCTTATTTTAAGACTGACGTGATGGATTTTATAACTATATTACGTTACGACCAAGTAAATAAAAAGTGTGAGTGATTTGAAATAGAAATACTAAAATTAATACTTAAAATGTTCTTTAGTCGATTATTTGATTCCATTTTTCAATTTTTTTTATTGAAAAAGGCGAGTCATGTCAAACAAAATGTCAAATTGCCAAATGGAAATTTGTGGTAGCACTAAGCACAAGAAAGGATTTGGCATTTGGTTTATTTTCTGCGTGAATATTTTGATATTCAAAATGAAATAACTAAAGTTTCACCGATATTTTCCAAATAAACCAACCGCCTATTGCGGAACCGTTCTGTCTTTCTACGGACGTGCTACACAGCATTTAGCTTTAGTGACAGGCGTATATTGTTAAACAAGATGCAAGGCGATAGAAAAGAAACATTTTCGCGCATTAAACCAGTGTGCGATATTCTCATGGTATCTCCTACGAAGGACAGCATTCATGAGTTCAGTGGTAAAGTATCAGATTTAAAAGCAGAAGTGGTCCAGGAGTTGCAGCAGTATTTACTGTTCCCGCTCATCACGCACTTGAAGTCAAGTGAAACTGAGTAAGTAAAAATATTTATTTAAAAATTATTATTTATTTTCAGCCAGTATCGTCCCACAATAGGATAAAGGTCTCACTTTCTAGAAGCAAAAGTAAATGTTAAAATGAATGTTTACTGGTAACATAAAGACAATTGTAAACATTGGTTCCGACTACTGGAACAAGCACTAAATGTATGTAGAAGGTATTAATTCTGCCTTTGTACTGGAATTTTACTTGAGTGCAATAATATTGTCAGATTGACCGGAGAATGGAAAAAGCAAATTATGTGTTACGCTGACCTCAATTGGAATGGGACAAGGGCAGAAAGATGATGATGAAAGAAATATCTCTATGCACATCATCATCTGCCTAGTCTCTTCCCAACTATGTTGGGCTTGGCTTCTAGTCTAACCGGCTGCAGCTGAATACCAAAAAGAAAGAAATATCTCTATGTGCTACCTGCTAAATTAAAATGCTTGATTGTGTAGAAAGGGAAGTACCAAGTAATAGGAGTGAGGCCTATACGGAAGCCATAAACGGACATCAAATCTAAACTCCTTGCTGCTAATGCGAAACTTTGAAAAAACATAATAAAATGCTAGGTCTGTGGCCTTATGCAGGTATTACTATGCCCATGAGGCAGTTTTGAATTTCCCATGCAAAACATATGAGAATTCCCCTGTCAACTGTAAAGGCATTCAGCAAAATAATTAGAAGGGAGTACAAAAATGAAAGGGTGGTGCTGGGTGTCTTTCATTTATTTTAGTCAATCTTACATAATGGTAGGTTAACTCATCATAAGCCTTGTGCCCCCAATTTGAGAAACACTAAGATTTAATTTTGATTCAGAAAGCCATAATGTCAAATCAAAGCAATTGTGAATATGGGGACTGTTGAGTGGTGGAACTGATGCTTTAACTTTCTGGCTTACCAACTATTTGGCAATAAAATTTCAAAAATGCCTGTAAGTGGAAAAACTTCCAGGAACAAACATGATGTACAGCAGAAGCTGGTGGACTGCATGCAGATGCTGCTGAACAGGGTCGTCATCAATAGCTTTGAGATGTGCATGAAGATAGAAATAGGATTGCTGCAGATTGTGTTTGATCACAAGAGGCCAGGAATGAGTAAGACAATTTAATTCTTTTTTTTATCAGTATTTAACAGTAAATAAAAAAATCTTCCTTTTTTATATAAAAAATCCCAAGTGACTGCACAGCAAAATACGAGGGCGGGTCAATAAGTTCACGCAAAAGAGGGGTTAGAGAGGGGAGAAGGTATTTTTGTTTAAACTGTTCTATTCTAAAAATATTTAATTGATGCAAATAAATTGACAGGTGATAAGTTTTTTGATGTGCATTTAAAATAAGTCTTTTTTTATTGGGCAGAATGGAGATTTATCTCAGACTTCTCACAAAAATCACAACATGGTTCTTACTGCTTGAGTTGGGGGCCCGTGAGATACTTTTACATTTGCGTGCACCCCCTTTTCCTCCACCATTTAAAATAAGTCTTTTTTTATTGAGCAGAATGGAGAGTTATCTCAGACTTCTCACAAAAACCACAACATGGTTCTTACTGCTTGAGTTGGGGGCCCGTGAGATACTTTTACATTTGCGTGCACCCCCTTTTCCTCCACCATTTAAAATAAGTCTTTTTTTATTGAGCAGAATGGAGAGTTATCTCAGACTTCTCACAAAAACCACAACATGGTTCTTACTCCTTGAGTTGGGGGCCTTTTCCTCCACTAGTGACCAACCGAAACTTGGGTTTTGGTTCTGGCCAAAAAATCTAGTTTCGGCCATATTAGTGCACTTTTGTAATTTAAACCCTCGGTGCTGAGCAGTGTTGAAAATCCAAATGCGTGCTTTTACTTAGGCATTCATTACCTTAATGTTAGCGAAAACGGGCTTAACAGATCTAAAGTGCAGTCTCAATGAGCTGAAGTTGAATGAAAAGCAAACATTTAACTACATACAGGAGTGTTTATCTTGCCCAGCATTCTTTGAAGTCAACTGAGGTCAATGGATCAATAAACAGTGCATTTGTTTAGTTATTGATTGTCTAACTGTCAATATTTATGAGCAGTGCAATTGTACTATTCTTGGCTGTTGCAATTTGAAATAAAAGTCACTCTTAACTGAGGCTTTTTCAGTAGACTATCGAAACAATTGTATAATAGTATCCTGTGACCTTGGTTAGGAGTTTCGTCTCTGTAGATGTTCCAGTGCAATAATTTCCTACCGCGCATAGCATTAGCATAATCAGTCTACAATATTCCCACTACTGGGCACTACTGGGACACAGGCCTGTTCTTTAAAGAAGGGATATATAATGAAGAGATCTCGTGCTTTTCATGGCTTAACATGATGCGAAGCAATGCAGGTCGCTAGTAAAATAATAAGCTGAAATGGAGGATCTTGGGCCCAGATGGATGTTGTGGCTAGTGGGCTACTCCCTGACTGTAGTTGCCGTGTTTCTGTATAACAAGTTTATTGATTCTAAAAACTGTTACAATATTTAGGTGTGACACTGGATCCCGCACTAGGATACCCTGTATCGCAGGATCCAGCCTCTTTCGACAGATAATATGAATGATAAAATAGAACAAATGCAACGGTTCTATTTTATAACTCATATTATCTGTCGATATACGTAAGCTGCGTTGATAACTTTAAAGGCGGGTAACAAAACATTGTTTGCTAACATAAAGGGCTAAATTGTTTGCCGCGACGAATGGATAACATATTTTGTTAGAAAATAAATTGGCGCAGCAAACCCGTCTTCATATCGAAATGTAGGATATTATATCATATTGTTCGTATGTGTATAAATATTGCCAGATATTCTTAAATATTCATTCCATTTTCAGTTGCAGAGGTGCCAGAAGAGCTGCAATACAGTGTGATGACATGTCTCACAACATTACTGTTGAACATCAACGTAAAGTTCCGTGAGACCATGATGAAGTCACACGTACCTCTCATGGGTAAGGCGGTCTACGTGTGCGTGCATATCGCCAAGATGGAGAAGCTTAGGGCACTCAGGTCGGTGTTCTTAAACCAGGATTTTGTCTCGCTGATTTATTTTATTTGTAACACACTCTCAATCCCAATGATATTCTTTGTGAGAGTTCAACAACATTCATTTCGTAGTCAAGCAGGGAGTTTTTTCTAACATTGAAGCAATTTAATACGAGGAGCTCGTGGCTAAATAATAACAGCCGCTCGGGGTCGACTTTAGGTTAAGCCGTGCTTGCCTAGGTTGGTCTGTGGATGGGTGACCGCCCATACCGAGTTTCCTCCGTGCCTCGGAAAGCACGTTAAGCCGTTGGTCCCGGGTGTCATTTGTAGATCTTTGACAGTCGTTAGGCAGTCAGTGGCCCAAAAAGTCTGACAACCAGTCTTACCAAGGGGTATCGTATTACTCAGTACTAACTGGGTTGTGGAGGTCTGATAGGCAGTCGCTCCATGTAAAATACTGGTATGCAGCTGTATCCGGTTAGACTAGAAGCCGACCCCAATATAGTTGGGAAAAGGCTAGGCAGATGATGAAGCAATGTAATACGAATTTCTTTTAAAATCCTTCGGAATGCGATACAGAAGTTTGTTACGCTATTGGGGTGCAGGTAGGTAGTTGGTTTTTTGTGGAGAAAAAATTATGCCAGGTTTTCATCTTGTATACCTTATTCTTTTGTTGACTGTACATTTCGGAGTTGTGTATCCGTCTCCATATAACATTTTGAGACGACCAAGCTTTGGCAACATAAATCATATGGTGACTTTCAAGACTTTGCTGGCCTTTCTTGATGATTTTGTGGTGAATCGATTGATGCATTTTCCTACCCTTACGCCAAAGCTCCGACGTCAAATTGCGGGCACCAGCTCATACCAGTCAATAGGGCAACAAATAAAATTTTATGAAAATCAATAAATGTTTGACATGAGAAAAATACGATTGAGGTGTTTCTATAAGTATACCAAATCAATGTGTTGTTATCCTCAAACACTTATTATTTATTATCAGGCAGGTAGTTGAGACAACTGATAGCTGATCCCAGATGCATGCACCCAGATTTAAAAATTTAACAGCTAAAATTTCCAGAATGGCAGCTCTACAATGCGTGACAGCGCACACAGCGACCCACCCGACGTTGACTGAAGACTACCGCATACCTAACAGGGTCATAGAGGAACATGCGGTAGACATGTTGTCTCTGATCCTGCCCGGCGTGATGTCGGCGCTGCAGGACGTCGCCAACTGCACGCACAACCCCGGACATGCTGTCATTGTGGTGAGCTTGTCACTCATTCCTGACAATTATTCCAGAAACATGAGATCTATCTATTCCCCTGTCTACTATTCAAACGGTTTCTGTGTTTTATTCGTCTTTAAATAATATAAAACAATACTTTTTCATATCCTTCTGTGTGACTGCGAATTTTGATGCAATTTGGCAAAATGTGGGCTCACGTACATAAGGGTACACCCCTGCCTGACCCTTCGACAATTACAGGCGTGATCGAATATTATGTAATAACTAAACGAATAGCAATGTTTTTATTTTAGATAGCAATAGAAGCAATGCATCGAATATTATGTGTTGCCATGAACAATAAGTTCGTGTGCCAGCCTGCCGACGTCACCGTGGAGGACTTTGCGAATAGGTTCAAAGAGAAGGAACACATAGAAGTAAGCAGTAAGGGTAATTAGTAATTTTAGAGAATTTAATTAGTAAAATCAACTACAACTTGAATTGGATGTTTATACCAATTTTTTGTTTGTTTTATTTTGAGAACAACTTTTTGTTAAACAAATTGGACAGTGGCAATGTGATTTTTGGCTCTATAATTTGCTGAATATATCACCCGCTTATCCAACACACATATTATTTTACTTTTCAAAATTTTTCTTCTCAAAAACGAGACAATTTTTTTTTATTTACCCTGTAGCGTTAATTTAATGTTTTATTGCCATTTTATATTCCAGGTGTGGATACTAAGACCTTGGAGGTTAGGAGTCATGAGTGGTTTAGTGTGGCCGGTAAGAAAATATTGTTAGTCACCCAGGCCTTGGTCGTTTTGAGGGCACACGAACATTTCCGAGTAAGGAAAGAACTCGCTATTTACTGTGCTAGGCTGATGTTTGAATGTGATATGTAAGTATTGAAAATTATACATATTATCTACTAGGTATTTCCCGCGGCTTCGCTTGTGTTTGTCCCACGGGAACGCTTTAAATATAGCCTATGACATTATCCCTGAGTGTCATGTAGATTTGTGAAATAATTTTCGGAATACAATCAGTAGTTCCGACATAGAAACTTACAAATTTTACCTCTATATAGATACTAACATGATAAAGCTGAATATTTTGTTTGTTACGGGCTAATCTCTGGAACTGCCGGATTTAAAAAATCTTTTTGTATTTGATAGCCCAATTCTTGAGGACGTTTTCCTTCCGTATTTGAACGTCAACAAATGTAGATGGTAGAAAGATGTAGAAGGTCAATGACCACTATTGCCATGCTAAAACACAACAACTGTACTATATTAACCGACTCACACCAGCTTCGCCCGGTGACGAATTTTCAAAGCTGTCATTCGCGGGAAACCTACGTCTTTTCTTGACTTGAATGTGCCCTGGCGGTTAGGAGTGTGTCATGCTCACTCAAATGTCTCGCTGATGGTGGCGCGTGTGTCGGATCATTTAGTTCCCTTCAAAATGGTTGAGTTGAATGGTGCTGATACATGCGTCATGTTCGTGAACGGGCGCTGTCAGTTGTGACTGGTCATCTCTTGGTTGCCACGGCTTATTTGAATTGTTTTTTTTTCTTTTTTGAATTGTTTACTATGGACACTTTTAACGTACACATCTTGCTACATCGTTCTCACATAATGTACCATCTCAACATGAATGATGTAACCAAGAGTTTGTAAAAGTATACTGATTTAAAAGAGTGTCCATGGAGTTTCTTGCCCGTTCTTCTCCATAGAGATCTACGTTAGGGAATGGGCAACTACAGTACTTTCACAGTTTTTATGCCTTGTGACTGGGACTGTAGCTATTATTGTCTTTGTTTCGACAATTCAAAAGTGCCTGTAACTGGCCTATTTGAAATAAATGATTTGATTTTGATTTTCATACAAAAATTTCAACCCCTCAGGGGTTGAATTTTCCAAAATTCTTTTTAGCGGATGCCTACGTCATAATAGCTATCTGTATGCCAAATTTTTGCCCGATCCGTCCAGTGATTAGAGCTGTGCGTTGATAGTCAGGACAAACAATTTTAAAAGTATATAATATAGATAATACCATTATTTTTTAATCAATTATGAGCGTAACATAAAAATAACAAGTTATTTTCAGTGCCCTATCGTCTGCAGTACCGGTAGCATTGGACACACTCATCTCGCTAGCCAAAGACGAGTATCCGGAGGTGGCAGAGTACTGCACCAACGCGATCAACACGTACTTCCAGAGCGGCTCCGATGAGCCCAAGTCGCAGACTATCGACTCGCTCTGTGAAGGCTTCTTCTTTGTATTGACTACACTGCCCAGAGTGATGAATAATGTTGGTAAGTTATTGTACACGTTTAGGATTGATGTATGAAGTGTCTGAAGAGTGTGGAATGGAACGTAATTGTGGGACTGAAAAGGAATTATAGAAAGAGAAAGAGAGAGGATTGATTGCGGTGCACGGAGTGTGGGGAGTTGAGCCAAAGACGAGAGGACGTCGAAAAACTTTTAAATAAAGAGTTGTCGAAATTGTCTGGATTTGCGCCCGGTTGAAAGCACTCTCTCATACATTCGCATCCCCGGCAAACTCGATACATAAACGCTTTTTGTAGAATTTTCAAATTGTGCGCCTTTTTAAATTAGTATCGCATCGCCCGACGTTCTGCACTGACGTCAAATTCTTCACTTCGGAAGAACTACAGGCGGAGGATCGAACAGTAACAAGATGTATTTTGTCCAGACTCCAGTCGCAAGCTAACGACCCTGAACCAGATCTACGGCTACCTGTCGGTGCTGAGCGGCGGCGGGCTGCGTGCGCTGAGTGCGCGCCTGGTGGCGGCGCTGGGTGCGCGCGCGCAGCCCGCGTGCGCCGCGCTGGCGCAGGCCGCCGCCATACACGCCGACCTCACCATGCTCACGCAGCACAAGCATACAGGTACTCTTTGGGATTATACTTTTATTAACATCGAAACCACAGAATGCCAACATCTGCCTAGCCTTTTCCCAACTATGTTGGGTCGGCTTCCAGTCTTACCGAATACCAGTCCTCCCAGCGTCTTTCGTATGGTGAGGGGTCTGGACCCTCGTGAAGTATGGATGAAGGCTCCGCCCATACCCTGGTTTTCGCTGGATGGCCTTCACAGGCTCTGTTGCCACTGCAGGTTGGCGCAACCTTGCGCAATGCGCCCCGTAGGGAACCAGTTATACGCCACTGTTACGTGTTAAGTGCCTGCTCGCATTGCGTCGCGTTTTATGCTGCAGAAATTGCAATCTGTATGTTGAATAGTGCATCATTTTTTGTTTCTACCCTCCAGACGTAACTTCGCCACCTCCCACCGGCTCCCCGTGGTGTAAGTTCCGACACCTGGACGACGAAGGTACCTCTGAGCGCATGCGAATGATCCTGTGCCTCCTCGGCGAGGCGGAATGCGCCTCTCTACTGCTGGACCGACTGCTGGAGCTGTTCGAGCAGGAGCGGAGCCCAGAGCTCGTTTACATCTGTAACTATATGGCGGCAGGTGAGAGTTACAGTAGGATCACAACAGATCCTATTCCTCCTCGGTGAGGCAGAGTGCGCCTCTCTACTGCTGGAGCTGTCCCGACAGGAACGGGCCGCAGAGCTTTTTTCCCGTTCTTATCCATTGATATCTACATTTCGGAATGGCATAGTACCTCTTGTTTAACTAACTGACTTCTTACTTTCAAAAGTGTTTATAAATTATCTACACTAATATTATAAAGCTGAAGAGTTTGTTTGTTTGGTTGAACGCGCTAATCTCAGGAACTACTTGTTCGATTTGAAACATTCTTTGAGTGTTGGATAGCCCATTTATCGAGGAAGGTTATAGGCTATAAAATTTCACGCGGACGAAGTCGCGGGCAACAGCTAGTTTAAAATAAATGCTTTGAGTTAACAGTTACTTACAGTAGAGTACTCTTTATTGACATGCCGAACATGAATTTCAGTAAAAGTGAGTGGTTTGTCACGGAAGGTAAGAAGTGGTCATACAAACATAGCATCACGTCTGCAGTCCCCGAAGGGTTAGGCAGAGGTGTACCTAATGACACATCCACATTTCACCAGTTATGTTTAAGTCCTATGTGACAGCGACAGCGAGCCTATTGCCATCGACCGGGTTCGAATAGATTCCGTAGCTGCTACCAAGAAAATCCTGGTAGAAAAATCCAAAACCACTTTGCCAGACCTCGTAATCGATCCCAGGACCTAATGCTTAGTAGTCGCTCTTGCGACCACTACAATAAAAAAAAACAGTAAAAATTCAACCAATTCGTTTTCTTTCTACAGCACCAAATTCATCAGAAAGTTTGGTGAGGCGTATTCTGGACGTGTACCTAGAGGAGGACGTGTGGTACTTGCCTCTGGAGATAGGGTCCGATGACCCCACATTGACTGACGAGGAGACCTTGGATGTGTCTGTGTATAACCCCAGGGCTTGGGATAAGGACAGTGTGCCTGGTGAGTAGTAACTCCTTATAAATGGTCAAAGCGAACGTTTCCACAGAGCCTTCGAGCCATTCAAGTTAAAATGCCGCTTGGCAGCCATGTAAGTTTGCTGGTTGTGCTGATGTCGATCCAAGATGGCAGCCAATATTATTTTGCAGTTTTCGTAATGAGTGCAACTTTAACTGAAAATTTGTACAGAATCGGTATCCAAAATTACGAGAAGAGGTAGTTGATGGCCAACAACAATGTTGTAGTTTTGGTGTCTTCCAAATTTCGAATCCAAAATGGCGGCCATTTTAACCGCAAATTAATTTTTACAAGTTTGTAACCATTTCTCCCAGAGCTATATGAGGGCGCAGTAGAAACCCGCTACACGGACATAAGCTACCGCTGCCCTCGCGTGGCGCGGCTGGCGTCGCCCAACAGTTGCGCGACCCTCGGCCACGCGCAGCGCAACATGCTGCTGTCCTGCTTGCTCACGGAGGGCGTCGGGATGATGGCCAAGAGGCTCATGGGACAGTTCCAGCCGTATCTACTGAAGACGCTGTGTTTGGTGTTGGAGAGAGTTGGTAAGTGTGCCTCAAATTGTTTGAAGTTTGTACAATTGCAATTATTTTTTGATTTTTTTAATTCTAGATAGAGCTGTACGTTTTTTGGTCGCGACTAAGAAGTTATTATACATTTGGACCACAAGTATTGTAACTTACCAGCGAAACAAAACAAAATGGTCCAAGATTTTTCGATGGTCGCCAAATTTTAGATGATTGTTTAGTCGACACTTTGGGGTTTTTTCATAAGTGACTTCAGCATTCAGATATTTTTTACTGTGACCATTTCTAGTGACATAGCCTCACTTAAAATATCAACGGTTCGGTAAAACAACACCATAACATTTACAGGCAGTAAATACGAGATGCTGCACTTAGCGGGTCTGAAGGCTATCCACGACATAGCGACGGCAGGCGGGCACCCGACCGTCGCGGACCTCATCAAGTGTAATGCTGATTACTTCACCAACCAAGTCACTGTGAGGCTCAAGAAGGTACGATCTTACTTACACCGTATGCAGTCTCTCATCTTTTCACTTCTGGGAGTTGGTTATTCAGGCCGCCTTTCTGTAGGAGGGAGAAGCTTTCCACCACTCAAGCTCAGGGTTGTATTTCTATATCATTATATTACTATAATGATATAGAAATACAATCTATAATTACTTATAGATTTAATTCTTCTCTGACTTACTCCATTTTTGGAGTCTATCTTTGGCTCTGATGCCTCGAGAATGGGTGGGATTGGTTGCCCTCCTTGCTATGTATGTTAGAAATGACTTTTATAAATGCAATAAAATGTGAACTCTAATATTACAGGCTTGGAACTGTCAGTCAGCGCTGCAGATACTATCGGTGGTGATGGAGTACAGTGATGCCAGTATATTGAACTATCTCTACGGAATCGTTCAAGATGTGAGTTTTTTTTGGTCCAACCTATTTTCGACGTACTGTTTTCAAATTAATGATTATTTTTTTACTAAAAAAATTTGCTGCTGGGGATTTTGTTCCGCGAATTTTCCCCAGCAACACAGTGAGGCGAGGTCGCGGCAGGCCACGAACGAGATGGCCAAGTCGACAAGTTCCGTCAGAACTGGAAGGATGACGCGTGGGTTCGCGAGAAATGGAAGCCATTACCCAGTAGCAGGATAGGAAAAATCTCTCGCTCATTTACAGCCTAATTTGAATAATTTATCTTTGGTTTGTTACTCTTGAAACAACCCATCATATTCTTTATTTGCAGGTTCTAGTCCAAAGTTGTGATAAATATTACGAGAAAGACCTGTACGCGTACCTACAAGTGTTCCTAACATTCGTGGAATGTATTCGCAAGTGGTATACTATACCCGACGCCATACCAAAGACAACGCAACGCGACCAGCCCATAGACGTCGTGAAGGGTCTGACAGTATTCGCAGAGAGTAAAGAAAAAGCGGAGAGGTTGCTCAATGCGCAGGAGTTTGAGCAAGAGAGCGGGAGGAGTGTGGAGGAGATGTATAGAGATGATGTGAAGAAGAAGGAAGATGATGTTTTAGATTATGACGATACTGTTACAGGTAAGACATCTACACATCCTTCCTAGACTGGAGTAATGTTTCACTATTAAAAAAATGTTCTAATTAAATCGAAAGCATTGACTATGCAATTTTATTTTTGCTAAGTGCAGCAGATTTAATTCCCGTGTGGGTCCTTGGTGTTTGGGCATAATATTGCAATTTGTAAATGCTCTCACGCTTTGTTTTAAAGATAAAATTCTTTATGCAAGGGTTTTTTTTATTGTCTTTAAAATAAATCTATCTGACATGCATCAAGGCACCCCAATAACGCAAGTTGTTGTTCTACCATTTCCTTGTTTTTAAATCATATTTTTAATTTAGCCTATTCCTCTCCACAGAAGAAAAGCCCCCACCGCCACAATACGTAGCAGTAATAGTAACCATCCTAAAACGCTGCCTGAACTACGTCACGTCCTCTCAACGCGACAACTCAATACTCGCGCTACAAGTCCTGACGCGCGGCCTGCCGATACTGCGGCACTATGATGACCAGCTGCTACCGCTGGTACATCGCACGTGGGGGCCGCTGGTGACCAGGTTCGACCAGGAGCCGGCTGTCATGAAGAGGGCGTTTGATCTGCTTGTCACTATGGCGGAGTTGGCAAAGGATTTTATTAGGAGTCGGGCTGTCAAGTGAGTATTTAGTATGTCTTTACTGCTGTTGCTGAAAATGATCTTCGTCATTATCATAGCAGTCGAAAAGTAATATTCAAGTTTACCTCAGAAAGTACCTACATCTTTATTATAATATAGTAGTTTGTTATGTAACGTTATATAATTTACAAAGCTTCCTCTCTCCTAACTCACTTATTAGCTGTGCCCGACAGAGTCCACATGATCTAATTATAAGTCTACCACCTAAGAATAACACGTGGAATGCAATAAAAGTATTGAGCAAAGTCCACCGCAACATAGGCCACCTCAGAACATACCAAAACATAATTGTATGCCTACTATTCAAGATCATTGACATCATGCTTTTAATTTTTTGTCTTTCCTTTGAACGAATTACCTGATTGGTAGTGGGACCAACTGCCTTACTATTCAAATTATAGCAACATTTGTAAACAATTTTATGTCAGCCTTTTATGCCCCCAATAGGCTCACCTCTCTTTATCAACCAGAAAACGCTCTAAGCTCTTCGAATAAAAACCTTTCTATTGCTAAAAGATAACCTATCTCGGTCTAAAATGAACCCCTTAATCCACAGGGACGTCCTCCCACACATATACACCTACCTACAGAAGTCGTCAAAGGACAGCTACCTGAAGGATGTCGGCTCAGCCTACCGCAACAGTCAAGCATACAGTCTGCAGATGACGGCACTAGCCGCTCTGCCGCACCTCGCGACGGATCTCATGCTTGAAGATGAAGCGTTAGAAGATGCTATGAATTGTGTGCAGCCGTACTTGTCTAAGAAACAGCCTAAGGCTTTACAGGTGAGAAAAGCATGGAAATTTTAGACTCAATGAGTCATGACGTTACAGAATGTAAGGTTCGGTTTGGACATTTTTTTCTGTCTGATTTATTTATAGATATTATTTATTCTTCTTTTATTTACAACTTTCTTTTACTTATTTTACATTATAGATTGAATGTTACCAATTTTATATAATGTTTCTTATAAAAGCGAAGGCGTATCATACGCCCTTACGCTGTAGACTAATAGCACACTTTCCAAGCTAGATTTGATACGTTCAACGTTATGATCACCCATAAAGCAGCAAGCATAAATATAGTGTTTATTTCTGTTTTCAGTCATCTGCAGTGGATTTCTTCACAACCATCCTAGATTACGACTACGGCGCCGCCTGGTATCACCTCCGAGAACTATGCAACAATGACGAAGTGCTAAACCCACCCATAAACAACTTTGTGCATTTACAACCTATTGTAGGCACCCCCTTTGAAGCTAAAGATAAGGACTATCAAAATAATATTAAGTTAATATTCAAGTATATGGTATCATAATAAATGTATTTTTTAAAATATTTTTTGTTTTTTATCTAGGCGACAAATGAAACACACTCAAATGGCAGTAATTACTTCAACTTTATTTTTTACAAAACACATTGGTCACAGAAAACAAATACCCATTTTTAATTACAGTATATATTATACTTATGTATTGCAACCACTCTCACATCTTACACTCAGTCTAACCGAAGTCACTGCGTTTGGAGGCACATCGCTCTAGCGACCGGTTCGGCACATTGTTAACTTACGCTGACTGATCAACATTCATTTAAACGTATGTACCACGGCTACTATTAGAAAGAGTACAGTTCGACATACAACAGGCGTCCTTTACACATGGTGGAGTTCCGAGTTCGGCATAACCGAGCGGCAAAATATATTCGATTTTGTTGCAAGGCCTGTGCCGAATCAGACCGACCCGAACATGCCTAGCACCCACTAAGATTCATTGTAATGCATGACTGTTAAAAATATTGTTAAATGCAATGTAAGTTCGTTAAATTAGCGTCTCGTTCCACAGAAACCTAATTTACTCTCAAAACGCTCGTTTAACACATGCATTTAATCGAACTGCACGCTTATTCTGTGAATGTCAATACTCAAAAGTAACTTAATCAAAGACATGAGTTCAAGAACGATAACATAATATAATGATAATATTTCATCCACACCACTAAAATTAAATAATGAAATGGTAACATTCCGACATACTAAGGAAATAAAGGTGTATTTATTTGAAGTGTAGTAATTAAACCACCAAATAAAGAATAAGTAACATAATTTATTAATTTATAAATAATTTTAAGTAGAAAAACAAATAAATTGTAATTCAGGTTTTCAGGCTTTCAATCGAAACAGGATGTAATAGTTATAAATTGGTCTAAGACTTATCAATGCCTATCTTAATACATTGCAGTGGCGTCACATAAACTTCACTTAGAGCAAGAAGGTTCCTTATATAATTATATTCATCATTCTCAGATGAAAATACGTGCATTTCAGTTGAGTAGCTGTTGCCATATGGCCATAGACAGAACTAGAGCACTCTCAGCGAGAAGTATCTGTATATGAGCGTGGTTGCAATGCTCGTCTGTCACTGAATTAATAAGCCACCATTGCAACAAAATGAAATAATAAACAAAGAAAAGACGCGGTAAAACTTTAACCTTAACTGCTAATTAACAACTCGTGTGAGCAAATACTTTTAAACAAAAAAATCCTCGCTTGCATCCTCCTTTTATTTAAAGAAATATTGTGTATCCTGACTCAGTTCAGATACACAGCTGTAAGTCTCGATTAAATTGGCTATCAGGAATATAAACAATTTTGGAGTCAACAAATTAGTAAATTGCTCTTTCATATTACGCCTTGAAGTACCCACATAATTAAATTTTCTCACTCTTTGTAGTCATTGAGAGAAAGTAATAAGTGCAGAAGTTTATATAATACTTTCTATAGTCCATAACATTAATGCAACTTAAAATTAACTGAGATTATACAGTGTGTACATCTTTCGAGAGGCAATTAAAATTGCATTAAAAATTAATAGTGGTTTCTTGCGCAGATTTGCTTTGTTAATAAATAACAAGAAAACAGAAAACTAGGAACAAATGCATGGACATTGTGTGTTCTATAAACATATTTAATTAAATATAAGTATATTTTATGCTATATTTAATAAGATAAGACTTATTTCAGTCACCTTACGTAGACTTTAGAATAGATTGCAATAGGAGAAAAATAAGTATTATTCTTTAATTTACAATAGAATAAATGTTTAAAATTGATGTAATGTAAGGTGACAAATCGTGGAATGGTTTAAATATATTAATAAATGAATCGTATGATACAAACCACCCTTAAATAAATAATACGTCTAAATTGCACTAGCTAAATTTTACAATAAAATGTCTATACAGTTTAACATTGTCCATAGCCAAAATGATATTTTTAACAATATAATTTTTAACGTTAGCAAGGGTCATGTTAAACTGCACAGACCCGTTTCTATTTGAACGAATTTGATCACTGAATTGATTCAGATACACCTGTTTTTACTAGATATGACGAGCTTACGCTCCGTTATAAAAGGGCTGCAAACTTCGATTTTTTTTTTCAGTTTACCCATATGATTCCCGGATGGCTTGCTTTGTCAACTGACATGGGTCAACATCTAGCCAACAAATCCGGGAGATACTGGCTACTTTTCGATCCCATTCCGTTCAAAAGTTTTTATGAGATAATCGGCCTTTTCTTGGTCTCGATCTCGCATTTCTTTGCAATCTTCTACAACGGAGCGAATGCTTAAAATATATATTAATGTGTATGTATTCTTTACTTAATGTGAACACTCACTATGCACGATCACGAAACTATTATAATTTATTTAAAAGTCCTTTAAAATAAAGGAATTTGGACTGCGTCGGAAAATATGGCAGTGGAATATTATTTCCGATTGGAATATGTAGACGTAATGAAACCAAACCTTAAAAAAAAACCTTTTTTTTATAATTCGAACGATCTATAGATGATGTCTATAAACTACCCCGTACTAACTACCCCTTACTCGCTTGATACACATCTAGGGATCAAATTAAAATTCCTTTTGTACCTTGTATATTGTTTGACTATTTAGTCAAAAGTATTCAAGTTTGATATGAAATATTGAGGTTATGGCATCGAAATAGATTGAATATAGGCAAGTAACATCATGTAGAATTTGACGATAAATATTTGTATATGAATAATTTCAACAGCTTATTACTTAAATTAATATTAAATGTATCAATCTTTGATATTTAGCTTTACTTCGTTCTAGAACACTTTTAATTATCTGCTACATTACGGCTATTACTTGCGAAATCATTATTGAATTATTATTCTAAATTGATGCCCTATTTAGGCGGCAGGCAAACTCTTCTCACAGCGAGCACGCTAAACAAGTAATGAACTTTATTTTCGATAGAACACAGTCCAAATTCCCTTGTACAGTACCCTAGGTGACGTACTTGCATCACTTCCACGCTTGTTTGAGCATCTTCCGGGAGGCGAAGTACTTGCTGCTGTAGGTGGCGAGGATGAGGGCGCCCAGTACTACGGTTATCAGATAGTAGTCAAAGTCATCCTTCAGGAGATCGAAGGTTTTTGATGGCGCCACCCGAGTGTAGAATAGGTCTGTGGGGACAAGGGATGCGTGTTAAAAGGAACATTTTCTTTTTGATTAGTAGGCTCTTATTTCATCGAGAGCCTTGTAGAGCTAAAGACTAAAAACGATTTGTTTTATCGACTGAGTTCTCGCTGCGGTGTGAATAGTAACAAACTACTAATATAATGTATTTATTTTTTTTACACGGCTCCTACATCTTCTGTATGTTTTCTTCTGCCTGAAAATAGTCGATACTTAGTCACTTATTCGTTGGCGGTGGAACAGGTTCCTGAGCTTATACAATATTTAAGTTGTTATAGTTTCAGCAAACGCTGACATGATAACCAGAGGCATTTGATGGAGACTGGTCGGATATTGGCACATATAGAAGTGGAAAGCTATAGGCGTAGAGCTTTTCCCAGTAGTTATCCCACTATTGGGAAAAGCTCTACGCCCATATACGTCATACGGGTTGATAAAATAAAAGAAGTCGTTACCCAGGCCAGTAATGAGCACAAGACTGGTAGACTCCAGGCCCGCCGGCGCAGCGTGTATCTGCGTGGGTCTGGCGAGCGTGCGGTTGTAGTTGAGCCGGGCGTCGCCTCCCAGCGGCAGCTCGGGCGCGTAGCCCGGCAGCACCAGCCCCTCCTCCGTCACGCCGCCGCGCCGCGCCTCCAGGTACACCCACGGCACTTCTACCACCGCGCCTGACGATAACGCCACTGAGGGAGACGAAAAGCGTGATTAGTTGGAAGTAACCTAACGATTGTACACTAATATGTCCAACGACCATTAAACGTCAATGGACACTCAGTGTTTCCAGTCACGCAACTATGTGAGCCACATTGACTTTTGTTCGTTTTCAACCACTTTTATCGCGGAAATATTACGGAATAAACAAACGAAATGCTGCTGTGTCATACACGACGATTTTGTCTTTTAAACTCGAAGTCCCGTATACTCACGCAGCACATGCTTGTCGGTGAGCGAGCGCTCCGTGACGGTGGTGGCGGCGGCGGTGGGCGAAGCTCCCAGGATGAAGGCCTGGCGCTCCACGCTCGGCGCGCGCTCGGAGGACAGCGAACTGAATGCAGCCCCGGCGGGAAGCCAGCGAGTCTTGCCTTCGTAGAGTTCTAGGGTAGCTGTTGAAAAAATTACGAATAGTAAAAATATCATTGTTATAAGTATCAAAACACACGAACCGTCAAGGAAAGGCTTCGCAAGATGAGGTGACGACTGAGGCATCTTTGAACAGTAATACAGACACCGGTCGCGGCCGGGCTTGCGCAGGTTGGCACTGCATATATTCGCCATATCAATACAAGCCGAACTGTCTTACTCGGCAAATGCAACGACGAGACTTTTCAGTCACTGTAAACCAGCCCAATTTAATAAACGTAACTTCACTCCTGTGATTCCCGAAGGGTTAGACCGAGGAAATATACCAATATCAAGCAGTTATCTTTAAGTTTCATGTAAATAATAGGGTGTGGGCCTATTACCGTCAAACGGGCATTAGAAAAACCCAATAAAACTTCGCTTCTAATACTAATTAATATTTCTGAAAACACTAGTTAATATTATATTATTGATAATTTTGATGCTGTCCTTAAAAAGAGCAATGAAAACAAATTATCTCACCAATCTCAGTCCTGCGATGCTTGTCGTTGTAGTAGAGGTACGCGAGGTAGTGGTCCGTGTGTACCGCCAGCGGCAGCGCGCGCGCCCGTCTGTGCGCCTGCGCCGCCACTATGGCGCCCGACGCTGCGTCCACGCACGTCGCTACTACTATGTCTGTAACAAAATTAAACATTTACATGGTAAGAAATACTAGCAAAGGAAATAGTGATAAGTGGTCGTGATAAAAACCCGCCTAATCGTACTAGAAATTATATGGAAATTTTCATATGATCCGATTGGTTCATAATACAGTCAACTAATCAAAGCAGTTGGCGCTCGCTTGATATATTTATATGTATAGATATTTTGGGCCTATGTCTGTAAGTTAGGCCCAATTTGCGGTCCGGGATAACTTCGTCAAGTCTTGGCGATGGCTTTGTTGTTGTTATCTTAGTCTTAAATTAATTTAGAACATGTCGAACCACGTTTTGCAATGCGAACAAAGCAAGTTAATAGAAAGCTTGTAAAAAAGAAAATGTACCTTTATGCAGCGGGTCAGGTCCCTCGGTGACGAAGAGCACGAGGTTGGGGTTGACGTACTTGTAGAGCACGGAGCGGTCGGGCAGCACGCGGCCCGGCGAGTGCACGCGCTCGCCCGGCGCCTTGCCCAGCGCGCGCACGATGCGCTGGCCCTCCTGCCCGCCCAGCTGCACCAGCCACGTGCGGACTGCGCGCACTGTCTGGGGAGGGGGGGCACACTTGTCTATGCTCTTAGGTCGCACAAGTACAAATCCGGCAAATACCGTAGGGGCAAATCTCGTTTTTTTTTCGTGTACAAGGTTATTAGAGGCATTTCATTTCATTTTTTTTTTTAATTTTAATTAATTAAGTTAAGCTGATTTTTTTTTTTTTTAATTTTCAATTCTATTTGTATTTATATTTCTAATTGTATTGTAATTTATTTTATTTTATTGTTTTATTTGTTGACTAAATTGTAATGTTCTGTTTTTTTGTGTTTGTAGTGTGGTTGTATTGTGATAAATGGCAATGGGTCCTAATTACCTGAATAAATGAATTATTATTATTATTTCATGAAAATACGACTACATTTTGAACGTAATTACGGGAATTGACGTTCTGGCAATGTGCTAGACAACTCGCGCACATTCAATATTTTACTTTTAATTGTGTGTGTGCTAGCACTTACCTGTCCATTATACACCAGCGCGTATCCCTGCACTCGCGCCGTGTTCTTCTCCGCCACGTACATGAACATGTTCTCTATTAGAGGTGTCGCTGATCGAGGTAGTACCTGCAATGTGTGGGAGACTACTATTATTGCAAAGTTATTGTGTAAACACAAGACCTATTAGATATAGGTCTACATTTTGTGTAAAAAAAACTCTAATTGACAGGTTACTGAGATACCTGGAAATGATTAAATTTACAATCCATGATAATTACACAAACATACATAAATTCACACCTTTTTCCCATAAGCACAAACCACAGAACACTACCTGCAAGGCTCTCAACATACGCGGGAACTAAGCATCAATTACAATTCATCAGGATCTACACTACCAGGTGACCAGTAAATCAAGCTTTGACCAATGTGAATTTCACAATTAGACTTCATTTTATCATAGACTCACTACTGAGATAATAGACTTCCCCTCTTTTGAGTCTCATCGGCCAGCGCCAAACTACCAACGTCAAAATTTGTACGCAAATCACATTTTGAGGCATTTAACTTTAAATGTTTGGAAAGTCCAGGAATATTGGCTGAAATAATAAGCTCCCAATATTAAGGAAATAATAATAATGATAATAATAATGATTAATCATAATTAATAATGATTGATTGATTTATTAATAATGATTAATCATACATTACCTGAACATTCTCCTCCAGGTCGAGCAATATAAGAGCGTGTAGCTTCTCATTGTCAGGGCTATGCAACAACGTGCACTGTAGCAGTTGCACGTCCAGCCGGAGCAGGCGCTCGCCGATCAGTTTGCCGGTGATTGGGTTCAGGCTGATGATTAGGCCGTTGCCTGTTTCCTGGGTAATGGAAATTGGGTGGTTAGAAAATCGATAGTAGTTTCTGGAGTCGGTATGTTCTATGGAAGATTGTTTTGTCTTCTAAATTAGATATGAGAATTATAAAGAAAGATGTTTTATAATAATGTTGCTGTAAGTAAACGGGGATGTGGTCAAATTAGCTTTGTGCCTTTTTTGTTTAGTATGGCTTTTTCCGCAGATGTGGAAAAATAAGCTTACTTTTGCCTCCGGCGGCAGAATATAATATGACAGATAAAATAAAGTGATGAGGATGGATAGTTCAGGCTTTGTACCATATAATTCAAATCAGTGGGCTGATTAGTTTGGTACTGAAAAACGCTGGCTAGTTTTGCCAGCCGATCAAGTATTTTTTTGTTTAAGGTTTTGGGGAACTTAAAGGCACTGCGTGTAATCTACGATTATCAACTTACTAGCCTACAAAATGGTGTACTAACACATTCTCACCTCATGTTTACCGACTATAGTGACGTAGGCGTCGAGAGGGGGATGCCTGGCGGTCCTCCTCGTGAACACAAGCACGTTCTCCGTGTCAAAGTCCGTCTCGTAGTACTGCCATAGTATGGCGCCTGATAGATTGTCCATGCCGAAAATCTAGAAGAAAATTTGCGAAATTACAAAAAACAAATAAGAGGTGAAGAAGATCTTGCTTACGATTTCATTCCATTGAGCTTTACTACTATACATCGCTATACTCCATTGTAAGGCAAAAGCAGTCCAAAAAAAAAAAGTTTTGGTTTGCATCTGAAAACTTGATTGGACAATTTAAAAAGCACATCAGAAAAATATGCATATCACATTTTTGTGCTGAATAAAAGCGTTTTCTCGAAACATATATTTGTTGAGTTACCGCTTTTTTGCTTACGGGGGCAGTAAGTACTCATGCCGTCAAAGAACAGAGTGCGAGTAAAATTGCGTACTAGGCACCGTTGTTTGACAGCCATTTTGAATTCATATGTTTATTGGAGTATAATATTAGCAATTGCATAGAGGGCAGGATTATGTTAAGACGCAATCTAAAAAGTAGGTTCTTGAGTGATTGCCCAAATGTTAGATTAGTTCCTATATCTTGGAGATTCGAAGGAGTGTCAAAATGAAGAAAATAAGGCCGCTAATCTGTCAAAACTTCACACTGACCTTGCCAACATCGGTAACAAGCACAATAATCTTGTGCAGTCCGAAGTAGTCGCGCACGAGGGCAGAGGGCGGGTCTTCTTCTAGGCCTTCGCCCCTCTGGATGCTCTGTATCAACGTCTGCAGCTGCTGGAACTGGGTGTAAAGGCGGCGAGAGAATGCGGCCCAAATCGAACCTAAGTGGAAAATATTAAGTATTGTAGGTATTATTCCTTATTGGTGATGTTCTGCAGAACGGCCAGGTGTACAGACCCGCAACTGGTGTGGTGTATGAACGTGGAAGAAGCAAGTGGTATAATGTGAGAATTTGTAAATGGCTTTCTGCTGACTATGGTTTCCTTTTTTGTTAGTGTTTATTAGCTGTAAGTCCTCCATATACTAAAATAAATAAAAATGATCGTAGCAGGTAGTGTGCTGTAGTTTTTGCGTACCTTTATGGATAAAAGGATGATAATGATTTGTGTAATAGGACAGCCGTTTATACTATTATAACATATAGTAGTGTAATCAGACCCTTCACATAGCCGTCAACCAAGCATTCGGTACATCAAACTAAGTAACTTTACGCAAAAATTTAAAAAAAAGTTGGAACTTTGCCCAATATCTCCGTAACTAGAAGGTTCCCAGGTATGGTCTAGAACAAAAAAATGATTGCAAAGACGGGGAGAACGAGTGCTTTTCGGATATGTTAAGGGTCTATTTACACCCTTTAGATTTGAAAGTTAAATAATTCAATAAAAAATCCATTGAGAAGTTGGAAGGGTCGACTCATCGCGCTTATATTCCACGAAGGGGTGGTCAGAAGGATTATTAGGTCAGTTGGTAACTAAAGCCCTTTGTAGTGGGCCATGATGCTGTCTGCGCATTTTGAGCTTAAGCGTCGTAATGGGTATGAAAGTGACGATTACTTTACTATACATGCACATAGTTGAAGATACGAAACAACAATGGTTTTATTAAACGCCGATGAAAACGAACGCACACCTTCCATTTAAATTGATTTAGTCGTACCAGTAGCGATAAGCCGCTACCGGGGTACTAATAAAATAATATCAGTATAGATTGATATTTCTTTGTCAATTGTTAGATTTTTCAATGAAGTATTGGTGAAATATATAATAAACTTGAACTACTACTATAAAAGACTAGTAAAATCTTAAGGAAGTCAAATACGCATTTTTACACACATAAAAGGTACCATTCCGAAGGCATCAGCTAGCAAACTGTCTTGTCAGTTTAGCAGCTGGTTTCTAAGGCATAGGTGTGATAAGCATGCGATCGCTCAAACAACAGGGTGCTTAGTGCGAGTTTTTTTTACGTATCGAGCGCGTTAACGTTTACGCAAATTAGTATGGCGCTGGGTAAGCGCCACCTAGCGGCACGAATTGTCGCACTAAGCATACAGGACAGGGTACGGGGAACCGGGACTGTCGCATGCAACGAACATTCAAGTGAGTTGGTCGGTCGCTATAGAAACCGATAAAAACACAACCCTTCTTTGTAGTTGTGTAAAGAGCACGAGCGACTATGCATGCGATGGTGGCCTGTGTACGGAAAGCCTAGAAGTTCATTCACAATATGGAATTACAGAGCTACAAAGATATTTCGGCGCATGAATGGCTTTGACAGGAGAGTGTTGTTGGTAAATATTATTGCAATGGGTATGGCAACTGTGAAACTAATGGCGCTAGTATAGCTGGTTCTAAACAACGTAATTGGTTGAAAATCTGGTAACGTCATTTTATATATCAAAATAGCTTGACCTCATTGGTCAGATTGGGACCTGGCTGTCGTCGCGCCATCTATCAGCTTTAACGGTATTCCCCATTGTATTTAACATTAAAATGGCGACGTATGTTCCAATTATGGCCACACGCTAAAAGATCCTTGTACAACTTTATGGATATTTAAAACCACTCTTCAAATAATTTCGTCACTGTGCTAGCAAAGAATAAACTCAAGAAATCTAAACATCACACAACCACACAGCTACAGTACTTACTATACATCTTGGCAGCTAGAAAATAAGAAGATATAAATAAATAATATACATAATAGGTGGTTAGCACATAGAAGAGAAAGAGAACAGTTGAGAAAACGATCCGTTGACACAATATGAGCGATTACATTCTATGCGCATTCTACCAGATTATTTTTGTGAAAGGGATAGAGCATTATTTCGTTGTAGTCAGTCCATCCATAGTAAAATGTCATGAAAGTTAATACAACTCGGTTAAACTATCTGGTTTTATTTGTTTACTCTAATAAATATTGCAAAAAGAGCCAAAGGCCCTGAAGTTGAGTCCCGTCGCAAAACGTGAAACCTGATTAAGACGATTTTAATGGCGTTTGTAAAACAATTTAGTCAATTACCTTCTTTCTGGTCGAACTCCGACTCGATAGCAGCGTCTAAATCTGACACAGGCAGCTCAACGAATTCGACAGCTACAACGTTCGCTAAAGCTTCTTCACGACTCCATAGTACGCGACCTGGGTAGGAAAAACGACGATTTTTAGCCATAAATGTAAAATAATGCGTAGTATATTATTCTGGGACGACTCCTCAACTTAGCAGGCTTTATAGAACATGCAAGTAGAAAAATCAACAGTGCCACAATAACGTCGTGTTGGTAGTCTAGCAAAGATTTTGCCGGTTGTCCAGCCTGAACATTTAATAGAATCTGGAACAGGTTGATGCATATAATATTTACTTTGTATTTAACCAGAACTTCAAAATCATTAAAATACGCGCTGTTGCCCTACAGCTTCGAAGTGTATATAAGGTCTAACTATTCATACACGAAATATTTCTATAAGTCGTAAAGTCGCCATAGCAACGAAAAAAAAAATTATCTGAGTGTTTTTTTTGCGAAATTATTATAATTCAAAAAATTTTGGAGACTTTTTGCATAAAACCTTTACTCCCATATTCAAACAATGACAGTAGGTAAATGCGACGTAGTAAACTAGCGTCATGGATGTTCAAAAATAAGGAGCTAGTATTTATTTTGTGGGTCAAGTAATTTTAAATTATATTTTTTTTATAAAAATATACTCAGATAAAAAAAAATCCCTTGAAATGGCTTCATTATAGCCGTTAGATGATTCCCTGAAAATATTTCGTGTATGAATCGTTAGACCTTATATACGCCCAGTTTTGCTTTTGCTCGAAGTATTATTACTTTTTTACACCATCAGAAAGTCTTGTTGGTTTCTGAACCACCAAAAATTACACCTTATTAAACCCACCTCCTTGCTGCATAAGATGCACGGAGTCATCACCACCACTGAATAGTATCCTACAGATCAGCTGTTCTCTGTTAGACTTGGTGCAGACCGCGGAGGACACCTCAGGGTCTGGTAACTTCATATTACGGTCTGATACGCGAAGCTCTGGCAGTTCCGCGCCTGTTGATATGCTGTGCGCTGTCATTGTGAAACCCTGGGGATGTGGAAGAAAGCTGTTAAAGTTTTGTATGTGTTCTAATAGTTTCATTGAAACTTTTGGAGTTAGCAATCTACATTAATGGTTAAACAAACAGCTTGCTAATGATCAGATAGAGGGCAAAAGGAACACATAGTTGAGTGTGAAGGGGATGGCTCATTTCAATCTAAACGCAAGTATTTGAAGAAAGCATTTTGTGACTTTTAAATGTGCGTATTATCAGCCTAATTTTAACCTTTTCACCGCCAACGTACACATAACGCGATGCCTCGCCAGCGCCAAGCTATAAATGTTTTTGCCGATTTTAAGACAAATAATATAGGCTACTTTTGTGTGGAAAAGTAAAAAACAGGGTATTAGACCGTGTTATATTAAATAATAAAATGAAACGAAGCTTTTAAATACAGTACTGTTATGGTTTTAGTTAGATTTAAAAATTAAGAGCTTCTAATGAAGTCGTGGGCGCTGGTGGCACGGAAATCTGGAACTTCTATTGAAGTCCGTGGTGGTGAACAGGTTAATAAACTATACCTATTTTATTATATCTTCAAATAAGTCTTGTAACTGAGGAAAGATTGTCTGATTTCTTCTTGCCTTATCACAAAATCAACTACTTTTTACTAAAATAATACTTTAGCCAAGTTACTTTACCTGAACCTCATCCATCCAAGCCTGCAACACAACCGGACCATTCGGGATATCTATCAGCGCCACACTACCCGACACATCAGCAACATTCGTCTTCAACACCTCAAACTTATTATTTTTTATCATGATAATCTTCATATCATCTACTGTGAAGGCTGGTATAATACTGTTGCCATCAACAGGGCGCAGGCCTCCGTCGTACGTGTCTAAATTGACGTAATCGGAAAGCGGGCGGGCTATAAGCTGGACTGCATGAGATGTTACGTCAAGGGTGATCAGCTGTTGGCTGCCTCTCTCGCCGGATACGCAAGTGTAGTATGGAGGTGTTGTTATGCATCTGAAATGGTAAGATTTTAAGCAATGACATAAATGATTATGAAATTCATTTATTTATTTTAACACTTCAGGCAAAGTACATAGGCATTTTCTACCAGTCAGCCTTGGGCGATGCAGAGACAAACAGCGAACATTAGTTTTTTTTTTTATAGCCTTGTATGTCCCACTGCTGGGCAAAGGCCTCCCACATATCCTTCCTTTGCATTATGTACATTTTATTAAAAAAACTATCAATAAATTTTTTAAACTATAATATGCCCTTTTCTATGTGACTGATCTGAGAAGAAACTAAACCAACACAGATGTTTCTCTTTATGCATGCAGATAAGTGCCTCATGACGCTTACTACAACTAGACAGAAAACTATTAGTACACATTCCAGTCCACAGATGGCGCCGCAAACTGCGAATGTGCAAGGGACAAAGCAGAATACACAAACAGGCAACAATAAATTGAAAAATAACATATGTATTTTTAGTACTAATAAAACTAACAAGAATATATTAAGTTTAGCAGAAGATTATTTTCGGGACAGATACCAAATATGTCATTATCTTACACCGGGCGCAAGTATTATGCATCTTTTACGTGATATACAGTCAAAACTCAAATATTACACTAAGAATGATTTCTGTATAATTATGATCGGCGAGGAAGATTTTAAAACTACAAAATGTTATTTTGACATAATAACATACATGAAAAACACATTGCTGGATATAAAGAACACAAATATAATTATTACATTGCCAACTTTCAAATTTAATAATAACTTCAATATTTTATATAATTCAAGACTAGAAATTTTCAACAACATGCTATATATGGACAATGTTTCACATCAATACTCTTATATCTTGGACTCAAATCTGAACCTAAGCTATCATCATTCTACGTATACAAGATCGGGAGCTTTAAAAGACTACGCCATGAGAACTATCTTTGAGGACTTGTACAACCTTCAACTGGAAATTTTAGAAGAAAATACGCTTATTACAATAAATGAGCCAAAAGAATTGTTTTTTCTCCAATAAATATATTAGCATTCTCCACCAAAATATTGCAGGTTTGTTAAATAAATCAAATGCACTTACGGTATGCTTAAATGAGCTTTGTGATAAAAATATAAATGTGGATGTAGTATGTATTACCGAGCATTTCATCATGAAGGGTTTCGAAAAACAACTATGCATACCAAACTACTGTTTGGCTGGATGTTATAGTAGACAAAATAAAAAGAGAGGGGGAGCATGTATTATTATTAATAATTGTCACCAATGGAAAGAAATACCTCAAATAGCAAGATTGTCATCACCAGGGGTGTTTGAGTGTTGTGGTGTTGAGCTGATTAATTATAAATTGATAGTTATATGTCTCTATAGAGTACCAAATACTAAGAATATAACTGAATGTTTTAATAAACTTGAATTGTTACTCAAAGATTTATCCAACCAATTTAATAAGAATATTGTTATTGCAGGCGACTTTAATATCGATATTTTAAAACCGAATGGAAATTCAGTTGCTCTGGAGTGTATGTTACTAAATTACAATTTAAAACTTGCTCTTAAACAACCGACTCGAATGGCTAGCAAGACGTGTATAGATAACTTTGCGCATAATTTTAAAAATACTTGTAAAACAGACGTGTTGGAGTTTGCATTGTCAGACCATACAGCACAGCTGCTTCAATGTCCAGTACCCACTGTATGTAGAATAAAATACTGGCATATAACAAGAAGGGATTACTGCAACGACAATATTGTGAAATTTAAATACTGTATAAACAGTCTCAAATTTTCGGAGATTTATCTTACTGAGGATCCTAATTTGGCGTATAATGAATTTATCAACACGTTTAAATTATTCTACGACTTATGCTTCCCGTTCAAGGAAATCAAAATCAACACATTTAATAAACCTAAATGGCTATCAAATGGCGTTAAATTGTGCAGTAGGAAAAAAAGAAAACTCTTATGGCAATTTAGATTGAATCCTAACCAAGAAAATAAAAAGAAATTTGCTACTTATTCTAAACTGTATAATAAAATTATTAATCTGACACAGAAAGCACAGAATAATTACAAAATACAACAATCAAAAAATAAATCAAAGACTACTTGGCAAATAATTAATCAGTCAAAAAACAATATCCCTAAACAGCAAATTGAAAAAATTAGAGTTGGCAATCAAACTATTCACAAACCATTGGATATCGCTAATGCCTTCAATGACTTTTTTGTTGACAAAATTCATCCAAAATTAGATGCTGAATATAAACCAAAAGCATCCATTACATCAAGAAGTTCTAAATCAATGTTTATGGCACCCAGCACACCACACGACATACATAAAATAATAATGTCATTAAAAAACACTGGTAGTGTAGGTTTTGATGGGATCGCCACTAAGATATTAAAATCGGTGTCAATTGAGATATGCAGTCATCTAAGTCACTTAATCAATCTTAGTATATGTATGGGTGTGTATCCAGAAGCATTAAAAATATCTATAATTAAACCTTTATTTAAGAAAGAAGATAAGGAATTGATGGAATATTATAGACCCATTTCACTCATACCAGTCATCTCAAAGGTATTTGAAAAGTGCATCTACGAACAGTTAAAAGGTTTCATTGAAAAGAATAATATATTATGTGAAGAACAAAAAGGATTTAGGCAGCATAGAACCATCGATATGGCAATTTATGATTTTCTGTTTCCGATAATTAGAAGTGTGGATAAGCGATCCCACATATGTGCCATATTTTGTGATATGACGCAGGCTTTTGACTACGTCCATTATAATACATTGTTAAATAAATTGGAAGCCTACGGCATAAGAGGTAACGTGCTCAAACTTTTGAAATCGTATTTGGAAAATAGAACACAGATAACCGAGATTAGTCGCATTAATGTAATGAATAAACATGAAGAGATATCACGATCACGAGAACGTAAAATCAAATTCGGTGTTCCACAGGGAAGCGTTGTTGGCGCGTTTGGATTTATATTGTATATTAATGATATGCCCATGTCCATTGAACACCCTTTAACAATGTTTGCTGATGATAGCACCATTACAATCCCTTGTAAGAACGTAAAGACATATGAAACGGACATAAATAATTCTCTTGACAATTTAATTAAATGGCTGGATAATAATAATTTGAACATTAATTTAAGTAAGACTAAGATAATGCACTTTAGACAACGTATGCCTGGTGTACCTAACCTTCACACACATTACAAAACAGACGATATTGATGAAGTAACTTATACCAAATTTTTGGGATTACAAATAGACTGCAATTTAAATTGGAAAGCACATATAGGCGTATTGTGTAAAAAATTGAGCTCATCAGCATATGCTTTATATAGGTTATCCTCCGTAGTAGATAACAAAGCACTTCTTGCGGCTTACTACGGTATAGCTGAATCCCACTTGCGCTACGGTGTCATTTTCTGGGCAAACTCCACCGATAAAGAGACAGCATTTAAGGCTCAAAAAAGATGTCTCCGGTCAATGTTCACACTAAAAACCACCGACAGTTGCAAGCCATATTTTAAGCAGTACAACATTCTGACACTTCCCTGTATTTATATTCTCGAAGTAGCACTGTTTGTGAAGAACAATCCAGGTCGTTTTGAGCGTTTGGCCGATGTATTTCCAAGAAATAGGCGAGACAATACAAAACTAAATCAGGTATCGTGTCAAACAACTATGATGCGCAAAAGTATTTATTACATGGCCCCAATTGTTTTTAATAAATTGCCAGGTGCTTGGAAGGAGTTGACAGCGGTGCAATTCAAAAGTAGACTTCGAAAAGTACTAATAAATAAAACGTACTACAGTGTAACTGAGTTTCTAACGGACAAAACCTTTTTCTGACTACCTGTAATTTTTTAATTATTTATTTTCTTAAAGAGTGTTATGGTGCGTACAGACCGGCCAAACGAACGCCAACGAACGGGTTTCGTTGACCTTCGTTGCTGCAATCTGGACGGCTTAGCAAATGCCAACGATCGCTCGTTGGCGTGTGCCGGCGATCCGAAGCGTGGCGGTAACATCAAAGAAATCGAGCTATTTGATCGAACTCTGTTTGGACGGTCGCCGAAGGCCAACGAACGAACGCTCAGTTGAAGCAAGAGAGCGTAGCGTGTAGACGTCCAATTTGATAATTACTTGGATGTTTCCAGCCATTTAGATCATGGGGAAAAACAAAAGATGGAGTAACGACGATATGTTTTTATTAATAGATTTGTATAAAGAGAAGCCGTGTCTTTGGGATCCAACAAATAATGAATATAATATATTTATATTTTATTTTTTCTTGTTCTTGCTAACTCGTTTTGGTTTATAAAATGATCATTTGAACGTTTTGGTAATTATAATGATGTCGTCGTCGTCCATGATTAAATTGCGAATAAAAGAGAAAAGAACCGGAATCAAGTGCCAACGAACGTTCGTTCGAGCACTAAATGTATTTGGATGTATTAACGAACTCCAACGAGCGTGCGGAAGCCAACGCTAGCGAACGATAAATATCCATCGTTGGGCGTTCGTTGGGCCGGTCTGTACGCACCATTACATTTATTATCTATGACCTGGAATTTTACTGTTTGTTTGTTTATTATTGTACGACCACGACTTTTATTCTTATACTGATAATGACAATTTAATTTTTTATCAATTTTATTTAATGTATGTATTAATGTTAATAATTTTTGTTATTTAATGTAATAATTAAGTTAATGTTTTAATGACAATTTGAATTTTAATAATTTTATTTTTTGAATTTAATAATCAATTTAATGTTTTAATGAGAATTTTAATTTAACAATTTTTAAAATGAAAATGTTTGCATGCCGAATGGTGAAATATGGCAGAACTCTGATGTATACCTACTACTACCTACTTATGTATTACCCATATTTGCAAATAAATGCTATTCTATTCTATTCTATTCTATTCTACAAAGCTGGCGAAAAACTGTATCATTATCGTAATAATAAAATTGAAACAGTTTGAACTTGTAAAACCAAGTGGAAGATGTCCAAAATTACAAACTCATTAGAAGTTACTAACAAGTAGAGAGGAACAGGGTCAATGTTATTTTATCTTAAAACAAATAACATTTGCATTTCATCTCATTATCAAAAATCTCTGGGTTACGTAGACATAAAAATAGAAGTATGAATATTTCTTTGGAAATGTGTTAGGTTCTTGACTACTGGTGAACTTAAGTTATTATGGTTTCCAGATTGGCCAATGTGTCGTTGAGTTTTCCATTAGGAATTTCTCAGTAGCAGTGTATAATTGTGTCCCAATTGCATTGGACTCAAATATAACTAGCTAAATTTGGATGCCCTATAGCAGGGTCTGGATCACAGGTCTGGATACTGTTGAAAAATGTTATTGAGGTCTATATATATGTGTGAAAATATTATTTAAATTGATTAGCTCGACCTTTGATAACTCCAACGGTTGACCTTCACGGTCTGGATATGGTCTGCCTGTTGCTGTACTATAGGATAGGGGATAAGTGATGATAGGTATGCGAAAACTTACTAGACAGACACCAACTCAACATAATCTCTTTTTCTAATCAATCCAGACGATTATTTAAACTCACCCGTCTTTGGCCCACAATGCAGGTAACTTAGCCGTAGATCCCCTATTCTGTCCAGTGGCGAGATTGTACATGCTGACTTCAATGTGTGAGCCGAACACAGGCAGCATGTGAATGAGCAAGTCGTTCTGAACCCACCACTCTGAGAAGTCTGCTTGGTCATCGTTTTCTAGTGTCAATGACCATTCCCATTGCAGGACACCTGTAAATAAGTGAAATGATTGAGTTTCTTAGGGAGGTTAGGTGAGGGAGGGAGGTAGGTTAAGCCACGCTTGCCTTGGTTGGTCCACGGGTAACCCATTTTCCGCCATGCCTCAGAAAGCATTTCAGTTATTTTCCCAAGCTTATGCGAGTTTAGTTGTCCAAACAAAAAGTACAAAGCATTAGTTTAAACAAGTCATCAGATCTGACATACCAATTTTGTCAATTACTCAAACTCACAACCATTTATTTAAAATAAATGCCAGTTACAGGCACTTATAAATTGTCAAGTTGATGAGTTAATAACAAAAAGCTATTTGCAAAACCCATTCCAAAGCATAGATCATTACGGAGAAGAATAGGCAAGGAATGCTATGGACACTATTTTAAATCACAAGTAAAAGAGTGTACCTGTAGCAGAGTCCCATCCTCGTACCAAGTAAGGGTTGGATCCAGACACCGTGACCACCTTGTCGGTTATAGCCAGAAGCTGAATATTGCCCGTAGAGGCACTCTCGAACACATGACGCCATACCACTTGACCTGTACATATTAAATAATGGTTTATGTGACGAATGTGAGCAAAACAAGGGGCCTTAATGGAGTACTTCCTTTTGAAATAGTAATGGCATTTATGAAGATTTTCCTCTCAAGCAAACGCTACCACCACCCTTGGTTGATTGATACAGAATTCCTAAGGTAAAGGTAAGTCTGCCATTGTACCTTTTTTGTGTGTGAATCTTTTCCAAGTTCTGCTACTAATAACTAATGAAGGAAACTTAATAATCAATTGTTATTCTTTTATGGGGACATCCTTGTAATAGCAAAAATAGGGACATATTTTTGAAGTACACAATTTATTGATCAGTTATGAACCAATGGTGCAAGTAATAAGGATAATAATAAAAATATGATGCGAGGTAAATTAAGTAAGCAATCAATATTGTCTCTTGTACATTTACATAAAATAATACACATTGAGGAAAATCTTCTAATCTACAGAATGATTAGGTGATGTAGGTAATGTTATTAATTACAGTATTGCAAGATTACATCACCTCTGCAGTATTTAAAAAAAGTTGTTTTAACTTTTAACATGTGAATGCGGATGAAGAAAATGAAGTACTGTAGTTTCTACCTACTACCCAATGGGAAAAAGGGAGTATGTATGTAATTAATTTTTATAATTTTTGGAGAATCTTCTAAACTACATCAGAATTCTGAAGTAATTCTCGGTAGATAAAACACAATGACAAGCAACTGTAATGATGCCATTGTTCATATTTGTTTATGAAATCTGGCCCACAGAGCAACAACTTTATGTGTGGGCATATTTTATAGATGAGATATTTGTAACTTTATTATTTGTTAATAATAAACAATTATCATTGGCTGCAACTTACTTATTCTTTTTAACAATTTTTAATAATTATTGTAAGGTTATATTTAAATTGAATTATTATGTTTACTGAAGTAACATAAGTAAATGACTGTGCAATTTATGAAGATACTTGTTACATTTAAAGATGCATGTCATTTTCAACACATCCAAAGTTCAGTCAAATTAATTCATCACCTAATTGAATTAATTCCCAAATGTACCTGTGTAACCGTTTAGAGTGCAGCTAATCATGGTAACGCCGGCTTGTTACATTTAAAACGGATACACTCAATAAAATCAATTTACCAGTCTTCAAATTCAGTGCAGCTAAAACATTCTCCTCGGTAGCGACAATTATCTTCTTGGCAGTAGATACAGTATCAAATTGGGAGAATTTGATCCTTCCCACGTATGTTTGACGCCTGAAAATCATAATTTCATTAAAAATTCAGTCAACTACGAGCCTACAATGACATAGAAACACTATAACCTAAAATATATACATACCAGTCGAATTTTCCTATCTGGTCCTCGTAAATGCATACCGATAAGTTGATTAAACTAAAGAACACAATAAACCAATTCAATTTGTTTAAACATTTCAATAAACCCAAAAAATTGGGTTTGAAATAAATTGACAGCAGCCCCATTTCTGAGTGACTGAAAAACTCAGTGTTACTAGTTTTTCATTTTTACGACGATATTAGTAATATGCAGCCGAGAATTTTCCAACACGAGAAATCTGACAATGAATAAATAATTAAATTGGTATATTCAAGTTTTTGTCTGATTAGTACTCAAAGTAAATTAACCACTACAATAATGATGTATGGAATGGTAAACTAAAACGTTTTTTTGCTTTGCAACATTAAGTAAAACGTTTCATTTTACTTAGAAATCGCTAAAATCAAAACGTTGACGATTTGTGATGCCACGATAGCCTTGATTGAGCACTACCATGCTTCGTCGTTATCTTTTCAATCAAGATCTTTATCTATTTAATCGTATAACCTGATTGTTATGTATATTATCTTCGTTCAAAACCAGTTAAATACTTTCAAAGGTAATTTTCGTTACCTACCCCAATATTTTAATTAGGTATTTAAATTAAATAACTTGTTATAAACATGTGCGAAATCGTATTTAATAATAATTCCTACTACTAACTTTTAGAATCCATTACTTTCAAAGCAGTAAAACATTGAAATATGATGTTAGGGCGAACAAGTACCTACCTACCTCAATAGTTGCCTTTACGAAGTCGTTTAATGAGGCAAGTCATAATCAAAGCGTCAAGGGCTGCTCCGGGCTGCGCTAGGCGCTAGACTGGCAGCTTTCACCGTTGCTCACTTACATAAGTAATCCAGGTGCATTTTACCGACAGGCATAGAAATATGAACTCGGTAAATGAAAAGCAAAGAGTTATTGCGGGAAAATGGTTTCGTTCTAGGTTAACTAAGTATAAGTACCTACTTAGTTTGCAGGTTGTAACTACGTTTGTACCTTCATCTAACCGTTTAACGGATTATAAATAATCGCGCTTTATTTTTAGTAGCTTTAGCGTGAGTAGGTATATTAACAAAAAACAGTCAATTGAGCGGTAACCAAGTTAATTAATAAATATATATATTTTAATAAATCCTGAGCAGAGTTGGACACAACTGAAGACAAGAATCTTAAAAAATCGGAAAAGACTAACCTAGGAACAAACACGTGGACTGGACTGGCATGGATAGTAACTTGGTAAAACTTTGAGTAAATAAATCTCATAAAAGAATAAGATCCTATATCACTAGGCAACACGCCAGCGGGTATTGATATAGAAACCGGTCAACTGCGCGTGCAATTCGCCGAGGGTTCCATCGGACAGACGGTGTCTAAAGTTACAAATAATGCACTACTTGTCTGTAAGTAATCTTCATTTCATAATATAAAGGAACTTTTTTTCTTTCTTTTTTTTTTTGTTACCCTAAGGGCAAACTCTTCCCATGGTGTCCTTTAACAGGATAGACTTATATAATGTAAATATGGACCTATTAAATACTTTTTTGCCATTTTCAGAACGCTCCTATACTTGAGACGTTTACTATTCCCATAGCTGAAATTAAATCGTAGGTAGGTAGCTATGTCGCATGTTCGTGTGAAACTAAAAGTGTAGGTATAAAGTTGTAATAGCAACATGTTTTAGTTTGGCAAAAATGTTGATAGCGACATTTTTGATCTTATTGCCACGCTTAAATCTTATTACCAGTAATCAAAAATTTTACTACGTCAGAACAGAACGGGCACCAAGAATGAACCTTGAGGGACACCATATACTTAATTTACGTTTTTTATGAAAATCCTTCTTTTTTTTCTTTTATCAAGAATGGAAAATAAAGATCCGATACGTAAAAACAACTTGGCTGAATTTCCAGAAGGATAAAGGCGCAAACCCACCGCGGCGCACGGTTAGGCTACGAACGTGTTAAGCTTCACTTTGCAAGAAAATCCACTGCAAAGCACGGACACGTTATGCATCAAATGACGTCATTAGTACATGCGTGGCTTGCTCGAATAAGGCGCTCACACAGCTCAACACTGTCAACGCCATGCACGCTGTGCACGTGGTACACGCTATACACGAATATTAACCCACGACCATGTCGCGGTGGGCCACGCACGCTATAGTTGTACTTAGTTGTGGGTGTGTAGCATGTGTACTGCTGTGGAAACGTAGATAAACGTTGTCAAACAAATGAATCCACGCAGCTAAAATGCGCCGCGTGCTCGAGCACAGCGTGCACCGCGGTGGGTTTGTGCCTTAACCCTTCCTTCAGCAAAATGTTCTTTTCTACCTACTGCCATATCATAGAAAATTATTTTTCCTATCAGTGAAAATTCAACCAAAATCTTTCCAACATTTTGAAGTAATAGGTTTCAGTTATAAGAGAGGCTCTGGACTTCATGTTTTTTTGAAAATGCATGAGGCAGTTGGCAGAAAAACTTTTAGAAGTCATCTAAATCGACACCAAACAACTTATGAGGATTCGCTTATTTTCAGAAGAAATTTATAAAGCAGAGTTGTATGATAGATTGGTCAAAGAGTCAAAACCCGGAACGACTATGGCTGACGCCTTTACCCAACAGAAGGACAGAAGTTATATTTAGGTTGAAAACAAAAATTATAAGTTAATAAGTTAGACACGACTACCTGAGCATTCAAGTATTACGTAACGCAATTTTTAAAGATTTTTGACCCTCCCTCCCCCCCCATGTAACGCGGCGTAACGTTTATCTGTACCCACCCCTTCCAAAAGTCACAAATGTTGCGCAAAGTACCGGAAAGTCGAGGGAGCAAGACCTTCAAGTATTTTTATTATTTTTTTAATTAAAGACAGTCACGCTGTTAGTCAAAAATGTTGTTAGATACAAAATAGTTTGCAACATCTTGGAGTGTGGCAATTTTTTATAAACAATTCTGTTAGTGGTCCCCCGCACACGGGGCACCGACCACAACCACAAAACGTCGCCACCGGCATATTTCCTGCAGTTTTCATACATTTTATATGGACTCGCCGCACACGGTTGACGCCGGTGGCCGCCACACGCTACAAATCGTCGCTGCTTGCGTCTTGTGGTTGCGGTCCCAGCATAAGTTTTTGGGGGGGGTCACAAGAGGCCATTGCCAGGAATTTAGTTGGGGGTTGGTGGGCTTTAAACTATTATCAACAACTTTTGAAAAACGAGATTAGCCAGAGCGAAAAAATTTAATTTTAGCACTACATGGAGTAGGTTGCATTTTCTTTTGACTATTCATACAGGAGTTGTGTAGGTACTCAGACGCAGGAGCGAGCGAAGCGAGCTCGAAAATTCCTCGGATAAATTAAGTTCTTTTTGTTCATTAATACAGGAATGAGTATAGGAGGAACTCTGTCAACTTGTGGAGAATTCAAAAGTATAGCATGAATTAGCGAGTGAAGCGAGCTGGAAAATTTTGGCACCACTTCTTTTTTTAATTTATACACAAATGAGAATAGGAGCACTCTGTCAACTTTTGCAGAATTGAAAAAGTAGAAAAAGTTAGAAAAAGTTGGCGAGCGAGAAAATTTTTGCATTCCGCCTCGGATAGGTTGATTTCTTAATAGTTGTCGGAGATTTCGGGGGTTTGCACCATCACGATTTTTCAAGTTTTAAGATAAAGAGAACGCAAGAGCGAGTGAAGCGAGCTCAAAATTGTTGTGATTAGGTTCTATTTGTTCATTCATACAGAGATGAGAATAAAAGTAACTCGAATGCATTAGTGAGCGAAGCGAGCTCGAAAATTTTAGAATTCTGCCTCGAAAAAGGTTAGTTTCTCTTGTTGAACGATTAAGCAGGAAATTAGGTAATAATTTATATCTGAAAAAGCTATTTTAAGAAGGTTTATCAATTTGGCGTGTATGATTTTGGGGGGGGTCATGACCCCTGTGACCTGGGACCGCGCCTGATACTGCATGCATGGGTTAAAAAAAAAGTAGCAGCCACCTACCGCAAGTGTCGACCACCGGCCACAAGTGGCTGTCGCGCGCTTCAGCTACCTTTGTAGCCACTTCTAGCTTCTCGTAGCTGTGGTCGGTGGCCCGTGTGTGGGCACCCTTATTGCTGCTAGCCGAATTTTAAAAATAAATTCGTAAGAACAAGTCTTTATTCTATTAACAATTTTTATGAACAATTTTTAAAGCGAGTAAACAAATAAGCAATTTTAAATATAATTAAATAAATAAGAAATTAATAGATAGACTTGCATATTATGAAATATTAATAGAATAAGTGAATGAATGGAAATATAAAATACTTAAAGTATACAAAAAGTGGACAATAAGGATGTCGCAATAAACGATTTGATTTGATTTGATTTAATTAATAAGCGCGCCGCTGCTCTGCTGCGTGCCGCTGCTAGCTTCTGCTACGTATATAATACAATCGAGGGATTCCCCGTAGGGCATAAATGAAAAGGGTTGCCAACTTGGGCTTTTAATTCCCTAGTTTTTGTATTTAGATAAAAAAACAATGTTACGTAACGCGTTCTTGAATCCCCCCTCCCGCCCCTGTAACGCATAGTAACGTTTTACAAGACCCCCCCTCCCCCAAATTGCGTTACGTAATACTTGAACGCCCCCTGACCCATGCAACTTCGTCTGCGTAACTTAAGAGAGAGAGAAGGTAAGTCAACCTTAAAAGATGGACATATGCTATCGCGGACTTTTTTTTTGAACTTTTTAAGAGGAGCGATTCCGTCATATATGATTGTTGCGTAATTTTAACCGTTTACGCAGCGCACGCAGCGGAAGCTCTTAAAAGGAATAAATTTTCCCTGTTTTTGCAACATTTTTCATTGATGCTCCGCTCCTATTGGTTGTAGCGTGATGTTGATACGATGACAGTTACAGTCCAGCTAGGTTGAAAGTTCTCATCAAGGTGCATGAAATGAGCCGTGACACGATAAAGCTGTTGCGAACCTCTTGCAACTGCCAGGTCTTAAGTTCTGTTGCACCAAGGTGCATGACATAAGCGCAATAACAATATAGCTGCTGAAAGCTGTTGGGGCCCGGGCACGCCGCAATCGCGGCGGTAAGACCCTCTTTGAGGAGTGGCTGGATAGGCGTCACGGCGTCCTGACCTACCGCGTGACGCAGGTCCTCACCGCACACGGAAGTTTCGGGAGGTACCTGTGTCATATGGGGAAGGAGGAAACGCCTGGGTGTCACGACTGCGAGGACCGCCCGGAGGACACGGTGGAGCATACGGTACAGGACTGCCCCGCTTGGGCAGAGCACCGCCGTGTCCTCACGGCGGCGATAGGCGGAGACCTCTCGCGCCCGGCATTGGTCGAGGCCATGCTGCGGGGCGAGGTGAGGAAGAGGACAGCGTTCTCCCTCCACCCCAGCCGCAGTGGGAGACGCCCACGGCGCCGGACGTCGGCAGACGATCTCCGGCCACCGTAGGCGCGGGAATGCGGGCGGCGAGTAATGGGCGACTCGCTGTCCGACCATGGACCATGCCCGGGTCGACGGCGCGTTGTGTTCCACGCGCGCCTCAAAGAGTGTCAGCATAATGACGGGGCCCCCCTCTAGAGGGCCAAAGCCTGCCGGGGTCGCGGGACTCATAGAATTACCGTGACCCTGGAACATAAAGGGCTACTGAAGGACACCGTGGATTTTAGTCAGTACAAGTCTGACAGTCCCTCCCGCTCTGCCCTGGGTGGGAGGACTCATTTGATGATTTTACCACGTTAAAAAAAAAAAAAAGTTGTTGGGGCCCTTGGTGATAAAACTAGGTATTTTTTTGAATAAGAATTGATACGATACGAATGTAATCAACTTTTGTTTCTGCCGGCGATCTAATTAAGTTATAGAACACAGAAGCTGCTATTGTGAATTAACTATGTTATTTAGATATTATATTCCCTCGCGGACTTTTTTGTAGCTAATAATGAGTACTTTAATCACGTAGTACATATTTTTTAAGTATCAGCAATAGTTTTTTTAGCGCACGCCAAATAATGAATTTTATAGGCAAAATCTTGCTACTTTGGGTTACATTATTGCAATTTTCTTTAAGATCTCAATTAAAAAAAAAATAATTAGAGCCTATGTTACTTCCTGATAATTAAGCTTTATATTGGTGAAAAAATGGTTAAAATCGGTCCAGTAGTTTCGGAGCTTATTCGGTACAAACAAATCTTTCCTGTTTATAATATTATTACAAAGAGGAAAGATTTAGATTTAGATTTTTTCATTAGTAAATTCAAATTCAAATTCAAATTCAAATTCATTTATTCACGTATAAATAGAGTAAATACAATCGGTGGTTTCCATGTTACATTATTTGGTCTTATAATTCTATTTAGCCTGTGGTATGGCATGTGAATCGTTTTCTTAGAAGTAAAAAGGAATAAAGAAATATAAATAATGGTTAGTCTTAGCCCGAGGTCTTAGCCAATACGTGTCTCCGAAATTCATAGTCTTATATAATGTCAATAAAATAATTATGTGCCTGGTAAAATACATTGTCAAATGCCAATAAAACTCAGTCATTTCTACGTTGAATTAATAATACACAACACACATTATTTAAAAAAAAGTATTAGTATAGATGTAGTACGAGTACATCGCAGCACAAACGGTTACTATGAATTCAGCACATGATGCGCTGGGGGGTCTAGATTCATGTGCTGAGCTTCATAGTAGCTGTTTGTGCGTCGATGTCGCTTACACCGTGTAAACTTAATCCCTCATGAGATACAACTTGAAAATAATATTATGAGAAAGAAAGCATGTTTTTCAGATTTCCTGAAAAATTTAATATCCAATTGTTCTGTGAGTTACATCTACGGAAAAAGTTTCAGTTTTTATAAAATGACTTTTTTCTGGCGGTCGCGGGTCCATAAAAAAAATTTGTCTAAAATATTTTTGTTGAAACTTTTTGTAAAACCTACCTAATCATGACTTACGTTTATAACACGCTGAATTTCAACAAAAAGTTAAAGGTGCAGCCATATAATTTTAGAAATAAAATGCATTTTTTATAACTTCCGGCTACCGGCTATGCAATATTATTGTCATATGATTTCAAACAAGGTTTTCAGTAAAGAGGCTTAAACTACTTGGTAGTTAAATCTTGCCGGACTTTATAAGATCTGTCAGGATTTAAGAACTTCAGTAAGATTAAGGGGGTTGACAGACAATATTTGCGAAAAATGAAGCTCCTCTCTTAGTTCAGGCTAAATTAATGAAGGGGGACGACTGAAACTTATTGCTGGGAACTACCTACCAACCTGAAACCCGATGGGAAACATTACAAAGATATTATGGTTTCTCCTATCATATCATTATATTGGCACAGATTGGGGCTTTCAATTAATTTTACAAAACAAACGAAATAAAATATTACAAAAACCTATAATAAAGAGAACATAACCTTTTTAAAAAAACATGCATCTATAAGGGTACTTAAACATGAAATAACTAAAAGAAAAGCTTGGATCAATAGTCTAGTAGATGATCATGATGCAGGAGTAAAACATTATAGCAGAGAAAAAATCCTGAAAATTGCTACCAAGTTCTATAAAATGTTATATTCAGTTAACCCAGAACCCACTTAAATACAAAATACCATCTTTCAGATTTCGTTTCCTCAATAACCAGATATGAAGTTCAGAGAGCTCTTACTACCATGCGCTACGATAGAAGTCACGGGGAGGATGGAATTTCCACCGAATCACTCAAAATTGGCTCCACCACTTTGTTGCCTCGCCTTACACACCATTCTGCAATTGGGAAAAATTCCCAAGACTATGTGCCATTCCAATATAACACTTCTGCATAAAAAGGCGTTAAAAACGATATCGGCAATTACCGTCCTAGCAGCCTAACATCACACATCTACAAAGCATTTATTAAAGTCATACATAATCGTATTGACAGAAAGCTGGACAAACATCAGCCACCAGCCCCCGTAGCATGACCACCGTAGACAAGGATTTCTTTGACGGAAGAATCGACAAAATGAAAAATTGTGTCGACACATTGACAGATTTCTTTGCACTATCTGTCATTTTGTCGATTCTTCTGTCAAAGAAATCCTTGTCTACGGTGGTCATGCTACGGGGGCAGAACAAGCCGGATTTCGCCCGAGTTTTATCACAACTGACCACCTTCAGACACTAAACCAGATTTTAGAAAAAAACTCAGAATTCAACAAACCACTAGTTATTTGGCCTTCGTAGATTATACAAAAGCATTCGACAGCATAAAACATCCCGAAATCTTCAGATCTTTACAAAAGCAGGTACTTAAAACACAGTATTTAGATCTTATTAAAAACATACTACAATAGCTCCGCTAACATTAAACTGAATTCTACAGGACCTTCTTTTGGAATACAAAAAGGTGTTAAACAGGGTGACCCGCTTTCTCCCAAATTATTTATGTGCACACTCGAGCAGGTATTTTGGACACTGGCAGCCCCAGGGAAGCACCAGGGCGTTGAAGTCGGCAGAAAGAGGCTAACTAACCTTAGATTTGCCGATGACATTGTCATCTTTGCTCCTACAGCTCTCGAACTACAGAGCATGTTCCAAGACGCAGCACGGCTAGCCTCAACGTGTAACTCGCAGGAGAAGAGTACCTGGAAGGATATGGGGGAGGGGGAGGTCTTTGAACAGCAGTGGGACATTCAAGGCTACAGAAAAAAAAAACCTTTCTGCATTAATGGACATTCAGTAATACTGGGTGGTACAATATACATTCGCTTATTTTTCAGGTTTTCCGCGTAATTAGCCAAAGTTACCTCCTGTTTTTAGGAATAGACCAAAGGATACCTAACCTATACTCAGCCCTTGCTAAAATGTTTGAACTCGCTTCAGCATTTTTGTTTCCCTTAAACTTTTCCCCATAAGTTCAATGCTGACAGCCTTCTAGGCACTTTTCCCGTTGACAGCGATTATTTTAAGTTTGTTCATAAGTACCTAGTTTGTAAATTTTGTTGTACATACCAATTAATTATAGCAACGGTGGGTTATAGCTCATTCCCTCACACAAAACTCGCTGCTTATGCTACCTGCTCTAGACAAAACAGAGTGTTAAAATTTTCGAGCTTGCTTAGCTCACTCTAGCTTTCTTCTTTGCAGCATACATTCTCCTGATGCGTCAAACAATCAACTCCTATTTTTGTATCAATGACAAAAGAAAACCTATCCAAGGTGGGGCCTAAAGTTCATTTCACTCCCTGTGATATTCCAACGTCCAATTACTACAAAGGTACTCGTAGTTCTTGATATGATATCGTTACATAAAAGTAAAGATCAGTAAGTAAGATTAAATCCAATAGGTATCTCAAGGGAGAGGAGCTCCTAGGTTTATCTGAGTGTAGTATCATAGCACTAAGCCGCGAGAAAATGCCGGTGTACGGGTGTACCTACCTATGAATTCTTGCATGCGATGTAAATTGCCGTAAACATCAATAAAGTAAAGCGCTTCTAGTATTATGTAGCTGTTATGTCAGAATAATTTAATGAGTTTCAAACACGCTAAAATCTAGTCCATTGCTCCGTAGTAGGCGTCGACTGGGTAATAAATAATGGCGCGAAAGCCTTTTACTCCTACCTGCTTGGTAGGAGAGGCTTTGGCGCCATTTTATAAAACGGCGGGAGTTTCATTCTAACGTCTCTCTCGTACTTAAGCTGTTTGTGATATTATCATTTAATTTTATGGCTTTTACAAGCATAAGCAGCTATTATAAAACGGTAACATCATTTTAGAATATTATAAAATTACATTTATTCTGACGCTGACATCATCATTTATGCAATCCAATAATTCCTTTACCATAACTATAGTATTTCCATGGGTATTTTCCTACCCAATTCAATTTGTTCCATCGGCTGAAAATCTCCCTTGAGCTTGAATATGAGTTCCACTATGGATTTAAATAGACTTCGGGGCCCAGGTTGGCCACAGCAAGGAAAACATGTTCACGTGGAGATTCATGACTCTGCCGTGGGTTATAAATGTGACAACTAGTATAGTGTCCTGCCGGCCTGTCTGCACATTACAGAAACCGATGGACGCTATCGAAGTTGCCAAACTCGTCACTAAGTTTTGGGCTAATTCAATTTAGATTGCCATCGACAAGCAAGGAAGAAATAGAGGGACTAAAAATAAAATATCTTAGGTTTATTACAAGATCAATTACCGAAACAATGAATTTGTTTAGCTAATTAAATATTTAACAAAAAGCATCGCACGTAAACCACACACAAATTAACATACCCAACCATACACTAATTGAAAGTTCTGGGCCGGCCATAAATAAATCGCTTTCTATTTCAGAAGTTCGTAATAAAATTATGGATTTTTTCATTTATGAAGTTTTAATACAGTCATGGTGCGTGCAAAGCCACAGACAGATGGCGGCGTCCCACATGCATTAGCGCATGTGTTGCGACGGTAGGCACACACTTTTAAGGCTTCTATTTTGTAGACAACAACCCGTCTGCAGGAAGTCTTTATTGATCTAATCAACTTGTCCCACTGTTCGACGTGGCCTTAGAAACTAACTGTGAATTATCAATTAGTGTTCTGTTACTATGACACGTGTTTTCAGCACTATGTTTAACAGCATACAAATATTTTCAGATTTCAGGGCCGGACATTTTTTTTTCTAACGTTGCATTGTATCAAATAAGGTCGTCAAATGAGTACAAAAAAAAACGATAACACTAATTTAGTCATCCTCGTGTGATTAACTACTTACAGATTGATTTTTAACCTACTGCATTGTCGGGCTAATCGAATAAAAGGCTGCAACGCTCGCAACTGACGTAGAAGTAGAGGAACTATAATCGTTCTTAGTTCTAAAGGATCATTTGAACCACTTCCGACCCTCCATCAATGCGAAAAATTCAAACGATGACAAAGCGCATCTTGCATGCAATAGTACCAATTTCTCAAACAATCGTTTGCGCTGGTAGCTTTGATTGGTATCACCACCATATTACCGAGTAATTACCCCCCAATTTCTTTTATTCCTCAATCATCATCAAACCACTAAACGTCCACAGCTGGACCTGCCGCTTTCAATAATGGACGGTGTTTAGAGCATGAGTTGATGCATCACCAAATTACTTTCGTCCGTGTATTGCTAATGCTTCCTCTCAAAATTACTCGTGTAAGGACCAAATTAAGGGTCAAATGACATGACAGCTGGCTCATTAAAGTTCCAGTTAATTCCGCGGATACATAAAACATACCACTGTACTTACTTGGCTGCAGTCAATTCGCAATCCCAAGTAGGTCGAAAATCGATCGCGCATGCTATGCATTCCTTCGTAATGTTTGCAACTAGTTACCTACTAGTTTGTACAATATCATTATTTACATGTTTGTATGATGCATGAGTGTCTATGTACTAACGCAAGAGAGAGTTTCTTGCCGGTTCTTCTCCACGACCAACCCGAACCGTGCACCTTGTGTCGACGTTTTTATGCTTCGATTCTTCTGGATTTGTACTTACATTCCAACTTCTTTGATCTGAAAGTGTTTGAGAGTATCTTGTAAGAGACCATATTGGAAAAATTACTTATCCCATTTATTTCTATACCATATCTATTCTTTATTTCTAATTATGGGAACTCTTAATTTTTATTTCAAAGTTATTTAACTTTTTTATATTAACACATACCAAGAAGAAATAATCTAAATATCACCAAACACCATCCACGAATAACCATTAATGAAAATGGGCCAAAGGATTCAGTGACAGTGAGTGGGATAATTGCTGATGATTTGTCAGTTTCTCATCCATCATGAACGATGCTTTAAATTTTTTAACATGCAGTTAGAAGATCTATACTTATATTTTTTACCTCATTATGTAATTGCAGCATGTAACTACGACAAACGGTACCGACATTACCTGCTTGTAGTTTAGTTCGCCCGGTATGGGTGCATAGCGTAACGATTCATACATAGCCGAGCCTTTTAATTACTTGCACATCATAATATAGATCTCAACGGTAGAAAAGCTAGATGACATGCCATGCCATACACCATCCTTGCCCATCTAACAGCTATAACAGCTTCTAGTAATACTGAAGTAGTTTTTAAGAATACTGTGTTCTAATAAGTTTCCTTTGTGCACAGGCATAGTGTCCAAAATCGTGGTTCAGTCAATTGGGCCATTATCACGTGATGCCGTGATTATAGGTCTTCGAATGCAATTGATTGGAATACTAAAATTGATTATATTTGCTCACTGTTTCGATGAAATACACTTTTTTTATTGTATCGTTTATTTTTTATGGTCATCAAAATTAAATAATCCCGTTCTCTCCAATACAATGTGTTGTACAGAAAGTTTATTGAGTTGAACTTACTTAGCAACAGTTACGAACACAGTTACCGACGACGACGCCGACGGAAACAGTGTAATGCCATGACATAAAGAGAATACAGCTATAATATAGCTTTCATGCTTTAAAATTAAACTTATATTGTCACTTACGGGATATCTTCAGGGATTAACAATTATTTTGAGCTCTCGATATTTCGACGCTGTTGCAAGCGATGGCGCTTGCAACAGCTTCGACTACCTGTAAAGACTGACAAAGAGCTACAAATGACAGACGGGACCTACAGCTTAACGTGCTTTCCGAGGCAATGAGGAAACTCGGTATGTAATTTGTGGTAACCCATCCATGGCCCAAGCTAGGCAAGCGCGGCTTAACCTGAAGATCGACCTGAGCGGCTGTTATCATTTAGCCACGAGCTCCTTCTCTTTATAATAACGTATTCTGCTTTATTTTTGGTAAATTTACTTTATTCTTTTGCATAAAAATAAAGCATGTTATCGATACTTTTAAGGCGAAAGCGCCATTAGCTCGAAGTGCAATTTTCTACGATTTTTGCAATTTTGCAAATCAGTGTCAGGTTGTGTGTTGATAAAAATATGATTCGCGAGTTCATTTAATCCCATTCAACAACTGTGTCATGAAAAAGTCATTCAATGGGGTAAATGAACTTAGAGGGTTGTATTGATGACCTTTACTTAATTGGGGACAATATGCAATTATTTTAAAATTTTAAGTGACAAGTGTCCACTAATTATACAAGTATTAAAGCTGACCAGCAGGATCACGAAACTGTAGAAATTTCTTTACAATTTACAAGCCTTTACAATTTTTAATTTACAATTTACAAGGCTTGAAATCTTGAATATACTTAAAAAAACAATAAAACTTTTAGAATGAAATGCTGTAACCATACTAGATCTCTTTACGAATCTAATTAGAACAAAGAAAAGCTGATAATTATTTCGGATATAAGTCAAAAATAAGATCGCAACGAGTTGAAAAATCATCGCCAGAAATGGTCAATATTTTTTAGAAAAAAATACAGGCAATACCTAATAATTTAGTATTATCAAAAATACATCAGACAGCCTTCCATGTGTTAAGAAAATTATTTCTTATTTACTCTCTATTCCCGCTATATCAGCTCACACTGAAACAGTTTTTCAGTAATGAATCTAAAATGCCGAGAAGAGAGGAACAGATCAGCTATAAATTTAATAAAAATGAGTAACTTGTTTATTTTAATTTAAATTAGGATTGTAAAAAACCATCAAAAAATTCAAAGACAATAAAAATCTGTTAGTGTGTGCTAGAAGCACGTAAAAGTATGGTTTTTAAGAGAATAAAAATAAATAAATAAATTTATGAAAAATTATTTTTTTTCCTTCATATAATTTATTTTTTCGCACTTACTTAAAAAATGTGATGTTATTTTTATTTTTTTAAAGTTGGCAATTCTACCCGTAAGTGACAATATAAGTTTAGTTTTTTAATCATGCCCATTATTGACATGATTATTATTAACATTTATGATTATTATTGACATTTAGAAAGAGAGAAAGAATACCGCTGCGCCAAAAAGGTCCATTTCAGCATTCATGCCAGACAGGGGTTGCTGTCTGACGCTGGTCTTCCAATGAACCTTTTTATGATTATTATTGACTTTTATGTTTTTTTTTTGTTTTCTCTATACATAATTTTTCAATAATGTTTTCCGGTCAATGTGGCGACACTTGGGGGAGGCCTATGTCCAGCAGTGGACGTCTTTTGGCTGAAATGATGATGATGATGATGAAATATTGTTTACATTTTTAAATATTTCTATACAAAGTAATATAAAAAAAACATTTAAAATATAAAAAATAGTAGCCCACCAGCATCGGGAACAGGGTCCGAAATACCGGTGGTCAGGGCTCTTGAGAGAGGAACCTCCTAACGATACGCGCCGTGTCCAGAAGTACTGCTTTCTGAATCAAGCCCTTGATCCAGCTGCCAAGCGAGAGCCTCTTCAGATGTCGATTATTATTTTTATTATGTTTTCATTATTATTTTGACATTTATTTAATTCAATAATACTATTTTAATGGGATTATCTGTTGAATGATTGCACGATTATTATCAATAATTAATTTAAATAAAATAATATGTGACCTTATTTTATATTTACACGCCGAAATGAAAGGCAGAATAAGAGAACAATCCTGTACATTTTACCAACCGAACCTTCTGTACCTTATTTACGCAAATAAATGATTTTGATTTTAAAGAGAAAAGTTGCAAATTAAATGATAGACCCTGATCTTCAAATGCGTGAAAAAAAAAACCAAACAAGTAGAATAAATGAAAAAAGAACATAATTCTTCATCTTCCAAGAAATACAATCATGACACACGGTTTTATAACAATTTTTTTTACATTTACAAAGTAATAAATAATCATTTCGAACGTTACTTAAGTACTGTAAACTAGATTACAACGAGTGAGCTCAATCATGCTTCGCAAACTCTCAACCCGTTATTTATTCTCACAGTTCTAGGCAATGAGCAGACCTAGGTTGCCTATTCTATTGCGACATTATTAGAGTCTAGACAAGACTGGTGTGAAATTCGCACCGGCCATAGCTTTCGCGATTTCAATGGCTGAGATTGATCGAGAGAACCGGTCGCGTCGAGGTGTGTTGCACATTCGACCATATTTCATTTGGGAACTATTACATTTTTAATAACTTTACATAATGTCCTAGTACACTGACTGTCGGATCTTGAAATATAATAACAGTACTAAAACGTCACCTTATTTTACGCCGCATTATCGGCCTTTACTCTTCCCGTATCTCAGTAGCCTAGATTTATTATAATTTTATATTTATACTTAGCATATCTTTAATGTACTAAAAGTTGTTTGCTGGTGACCAATCGCTGATAACTTCAAATGTACTGAAAATATGTTCCACAAACATTACCCAACCATCTCGACCTTCATTATTTTAGTAGGTAGTCCTCTAGTACTGAAAATTACATGCTTGTTTTTGCTATCCTCCTACTTATAAATAATACAAGATTGTACATTTTAAATTGCAAGAACATTTTTAATGAAATGATCGTGTACATCCCAAGATGATGTATCGAATGGAGCATGAGCCGAGACGGCCGACACCGTCAGCCGGCCGCAAGGCGGCGAGGGGGCGCTCAGACCGGATCTCAGACCCTAAAATAAAAACATCTATCGAAATAATAATACGCACTGCTTACCCAGGACAAGTACGCGAAACGAATGGCGTTGACCCCCTGAACATTCCCATGCTAAGTTGCGGCCCAACTGGATTTTTCTTAATGGTAGGGTGGTACTACGCTTATAGAACTGAATAGGCCTTTCAAACGTGTGTTTGGGCTTATTAGCTTTTATTTCTAAGACTAGCTTTCATGGGAGCTTCGTTGCGGTCGGTATCGAGCATCGCAGCAATTGATGAATGGCTTTCTAACAAAAGTGGTGACACTTAAAATTATTTAATGAGATTAAGTTTGTGTATTGTTTACGTGTTGAGACATTTAGGGACGGGACATTATTGTAAAATGTGCTGTCAATTGCTGCAGGCTATCAGCAACAATCTCATAAATTAAATACTTTATAATTAAAGTCATTTTATAATCGAATAACCAAGTTGCTATGATTGAACTTGTATCAAAGGGCTATAGGACGATTTTTTATTAGTTTATCAACAGGTTTGCACCCTAAAATGTAAGTAATAACAGGAATCACTCAAAAGAATCCCTTTCATCTTGTGAGAAAGTTTCTCATCCATTTCGTTTTGCAGAAATGGACCTGCGAATAATCAAAAGATAGGTAGCCCCCTAGCGCATAATAGCCTAGATACATAATAGACAGATAGGAGAGGTCAGATGTCACAATGAATTTAGACCTTTCACCCTTCTGTCTGGATAGGTTCCTTTCGAACTTTCCATACATCCGTCCGGACCCGTCTTATGAATTGTATAATTTAACCGTGCCGTCTTTTCATCCATTCTGCTTTTGTTCGAAGAGCAGACAAACCCGTTGCCACGGCGGCATAAAGAAATAAAAAAATTAATGGATGTTCGAACAATGGGGAGAAATTGTGATAGGTGAGAGTAATCTTTTACGAGCAGGGACGATTCTTGTTCTTTTATTTTCCACTAAGAAACCCCAATTGTTGAGGTTAAATAGGGTCAGTCCTATGGGACGATCCAATACCAATTTTGAATTGTAAATTTTTTTTTGGTGCAACACTTTCGTATTCACAATTTTATTTTCAAGTAGATTGCCAAATGAGAGTGACCAACAAAGTGGATCCAAGTTAGAATTAAGTTTTTAAGTGTAAATCAAATTAAGTTTATGGCAGTCTGATAGTTTGTTATTATTTAAAAAAATATATGTTTTTTGTTATGTAAAATTAAGTGTTGTGTATAAATTATACAGTGAAACGGTAGTGCAATTCCCAGTGAAGGACAGTAGACATCACTCTTCTGAAACTGTTAAGGTGGGTGATTTAAGTCTATTAATTGTAATTATCCCTCCGAAATGTTAGTTTTATTGTGCACTTTCAGTTTTCTTTTCTTATCCATGTGGAATAACGTGCTGGAGAAGACGAAGTTTTCTTATTAGAGTGGCGCCACTGTCGTGTTTTGTAAACTAGCCACGGTCTCTGTCTGGATAGCTTGTGAATGAAGTTTGGTAGCAGTTTGCACAATTTTCACTGTCACCCACGACCAAGCTGTTCTTAAATCTCTTGATTTAGCTACAAATCAGGTTCTCCTTCATTTGGCTTAGGTATATTATCCACTGGCAAATATCGGTGGAGGCCAGGTCGGTGGGCCAGCTATGTCAGAAAGGTATAATATCGTTATTTCTGAGTTTTTTGGCTAAGCAGTGGTAATTTTCATTTAGGAATGTGCCAGTAATCTTTATATTTGTTGAATTGTCATCATCACACAAGTAGAAAGCTTAATTTATTTATTTTCAATTTACCGCTAGAAAAGCATGGCGAAAAGGAGTAGTCTTTTTGCGCGGTAAAGTAAAATTTACTCCCAGATCCAGATGGAAATAGAGATACGTATCTTTTACATACATAAATCTGCACATGCCACGTGGGAATGCTCGTTTCGTTAAAGAATTCACAAATTGCGCCGACAATTCAGCACCTGTTGAAGCTGATATTTAGTTTTCTTCATTTCTCCGCCCGCTTGTCAATGAGCCTCATTTCAGGCTTAATAAAGTTGGTGTGCAGTTGGAGACCGTTGAGTCCTGTTCGACTGTTATACAATTCTGGAATGGCGAATACTGGCTTGTTAATTCATAAGTAGAGCTTTGAAAGTCTTATAATAGTCCAAGTTCTTATAAGATGAAATAAATCAAAGATACAATTATTGCAAAAGTATTCTGCACAAAATCGTAGACTCCTTACACATAAGTCGTTTTAAGCCGCATACTGGGTATTGGAATTTATCCAGCTCGATCGTATCTACCTGAAATAAAACAAATCTAACATTTTTCAGTATTTATTCGGAAAATTTAACTACCTACCTTACCGGTAATAAAATATCTGGTGCTTTACAAAAACAACAACATCCATTTATTTTCAGGCTACTTTGGCCCATAGATATATTACCTTACAGACTAACAAGAAGAAGATGAAAAAGATGTTCATTAATTATTAAACATAATGAGAGCCACATGAATTATAATGCTTTTCAAATAAGAATAGGAACGTGAATGATCTTAACTGTCAACTGTCACTTGAAATGTACGGATTAAGTCATTAAAATGATTTTTAAATATTACCTATTTTAAAAAAATGCGTAAATTAAAATTTTATTGCAAACGATACTTTTCAAGTGACAGTTGACAGACGTCATTGACATTCTTATTCTAATTTGAAACTCATTATACTTTAGAAGACCCTCGACATCCCTAGATACAAGAACTGTTAATTGAACTATCGATGAACGATCAGAAATATAGCCACATAGAGAATACTTATACCTACCTACCTATTTCTATTTGATTGGACATTACTAAGAACTGTCTAACTACTTCTATGAATTAATTTAACATTGTGTTTTACCGGTGATTAAGTTGGTCGTAATAGAAGGAGTCTATTAAGAAATAACAGGATGCTGACAACTTCCTGTTTTAAGAAGTTATTCTAGCATCTTACGCAAATTCGATTTTCATTCATTCTTAGCTTGAATTTGTAAACATGTTAGTTTCTTGTAGTGCCTGTTGAAATCTTGAATCTTTTCTGCACTTGGGCAAGTAGGTGTACCTACCTAGTATAAAATTAATTGATTTAGCCTACTGCATAGATTTAGATTAATATGAAACATTTAATTTATTATAAGTCATGCCTATCCCTATCTAGTTATGGACGTTCTAGTCTTGGATAAATATCAGGTTTTTTTAAATCATCATTAGAATTATTATCAGCAGCATCATCGATAAAATGTAAATGATTACTTATCTCATACCCATTACCCGAATTTATCAATTTGAAATTGCTCTGATGCAATTTAACTGAAGAATTAATTGAGAATTGATGCAGAACTCGACCGTTTCTAACGAACACCTACAAGGAAATGCGCACCGCTATAGTAACATGGCTTGTTTGTTAACATACGTCATCATTACGTTTAATTGGCAACGCGCTAAAACGAACGCTCCCAGTTAATGATCTACATTTTCAAGAGGCCGGTCTTCGACGCACATGTACCCGAGTACACGTTAGAAAATTCGAAATGGGGAACTCAATGTTAATTCACGATAGTGCATTTGTGTGCGTGGTACTGTTTCGAATTATGTAACTACCTATCATGAAATCAATGGCAGCAACGTGAACTTGGCTGCGTGCTATTGCTGCAGTGATGCTGCACTGAAGCAAAATCAAGAATATAACTAGCACGTGTCTGATATAATAATGAAATGAAATTGGTACCTATGTTTGATAAAATAATCTTATGTGAACAACCTACTATGGATACCTTCATTAACATAATCTAAAAACGCAACACAAAACACGCGTTGCGAATTTCAAATACCGCGCTACTCGCTTCCACACAACATTTTATAATAGGCACATCTGTGACACCAAGGCCCAGCCAGACGTGTCTATAGTAAGAAAAAAAAAACAATTTGTGGTCTATTGAATATGCGACGCGCCGCGCACTTTGCAAAGGTCGAAAACCTCCGCGACAATAGGCAGGAATCTTCCACGATTTAATTGCAATTCGCAACTAGTGCACAAGAAAAACTTTCAATATTAGAAATACAGATAAGTAGCATTTGATACATAATAGGTAGACACCTACATACTATGCAACAAATACAAAAACATAACAAAAATATTTGCGACGCGCGACGCGTCGATGATTACTTGTGCCGGCCGCGAAGACGCCCTTGAATTAACAAAAAAATAAACAAATAGCAATGACCTCGGCACACATGATAGACACGATTACTTACACTATTATTCAAACTGAGTCAGGTCAGATTAGGGCGGCTATTATAATTCATAGTACTCGTTTTGTGAACACGTTATTATAAAATAGAACTAGAATCACCGGCTAGTTTAATTTGATAAGGTGACGTCATCGTCGTCTGGGCCCCCAATTTGACGTCAGCTAGTACAGTGACCCACAAATCTACAGACACAATAAATTCAGCAACGTACGATGCGAAACCGCGCGGGGGTCAATGAACTGTTGACGTATTTAAAATACGCACAAGTAGGTACCTTATCGCGAAATGTAGTACGCGGCGCGGCAAGCGGAGCGAGCTTGCTGTGCTATGTGTTTGCAAAATGGTTATTTATAGATGTGAGTGTCCGTGACGGATGGTTCGAGCTATTTCTAAGGTCCCGAGAATTGGTGAGTAATAACATTAAATGACATGAGTCTTCATTAAATTCCCATCAATGAAAATCAAGTAAAAGATTTACTTACAACAAGTTCAATTTAATCCTCATAGGTGCGACCAAAAAAGTTTTATTTAGGATGACTGAATGATGTAAGAACTGGTTGACTTTTTATTCGGTAAAAACAAAATAATTTACCAAAAAAAGATAAAATGACAGCAAATTCCTAATTTATTTGTCAATTTTCGAAAATAGTGATGTTCTAATCATATTTAACGGTTTATTCTGTAAAATCTGTTAATCGGTTTTTTAAGAAATACTTGGCTAAATAATTTTGATTAGCTGACTGTCAGAATATTCTTTCCGCGCAATATTATTTAAAGTTATCATGTTAGCGAAATCGTTTCTCAAAACTTTAGCCAACGCCGGAAACTCGGTGAGAGTTCGTTTTGCTGCTATACTTTTATCGCTATTGATATTACGAAAATGTGAGAAAGGAAGTGTGTCTGTCGTGGTGCTACAAGACACACTACACCAGAGTTCTTTCTTTGTAAAGAAAGGAAGAGTCTGGATCGAGTGTATGAACTATTTTCGACTTCATATTGCCTTTCTTTAAGGTTCATATTAGCAGTAAAAGGGCCGTATTGGAACCTTGTCCGTTCAAAACGAGGCACCCGCAGTAGCTGCCCTACCTACCTACCCACATAATGCGACGGATACAGATCCGAGTTTCTTACAAGCTTACACATACACGCGAAGTACGAAGGCCAGTTTTAAATATGTGTATGTGTCGCGAATACATACGGCTTCGATGATCAGCAGGTGTAAGCGAACTAAAGGCGAGGGGTTATTGCGATTAACTCTTTTATCCCTTCGTTTCCATATCAAAGAGTAATGAACCTTGTTCTACTATTGGACAACGTCGATTAGTAACCGTGTGATTTTTTTATAATGGATAAAATGCGATGTTGCAATATTTTTGCGCTGGCTGTAGTGTTTAATAACTTGAACATTTGAAATCTTAATAGAATTATTGATTAAACCAGTTCAGTTTGAATGTATGTTAGCGGTCTAATAAGATGCTTTTGTTTGTATTCCAATAATGATCAATAATTGTCTTAAATTGTTTTAATTCTTGTAAGATTCCAATTGGAGGCCCATTTAAATAAAAATATGAAAATAATTAACGGTATGTTGTCTTATGATTAACATATTTAGTATAATTATTTATTTAAGAAATGGACACGGCATAGAGACGAAACCAAAGTATTCAACTAATTGTAACAACAAAGGCGAAACTGGCAGTGAATCGATTGCGAGTAACGAAGGTCAAAGGGTTTGCAAGTGTGCGTATGTATGCAAGTATGCAGGCGAGCTCGGTGCGGCGTCGCTGCTGCACGCCTGCACCGGCGGTTGCAACACCCTCCCCCCTTCATTCTCGGCTTCTCGCTCGTCGCCGTCTTGCCGCTAGCCTGTCTCACCTCGCGGCCGGCAGCCTTGCGCGACGCGCCGCGCTCTTTCACATTCAAAATTATTCGCAATCGCAACCATTGCAAAAACTCTCTGTGCAATAAAATACTTAATATTTCGATGCGTTCACAATTAGTTTTAAAACAGAGAGGTAGTTAAAAGTTAACAAAGAAATTAAGTGCCTTTTTAAACTTTGAATGCACTCCTCGTTGCATGTCCCGCGCGTCGTTATGAGAACCCCGTACTGGCGGTCACGTTGACGTCGCGCCGCCATATCTGTCTCGGCCACCAACTAGCAAAATTAATAGGTAATTATTTTCGTGTACAGTGTTTTTGATTGATTTTGTCGTTCAGTGATTGTGTGTTAAAGTGTTTTTTATCTTCTGGCATCCTTTGTGCTGATTCCAACTGGATTCTTTTTGGAAATTGAGGCGCGCGCCGGCCGGTTCTTATCGGGTGCAATGCAGTTGCACTCTCAACTTATTGCAGTTTTGCATTCACCAAAGTTTCCTGCGCGGAAAGTTTCTAGTGTTTATAATCATCTCCAAGAGGATTGTAAATGTGTTTTAAAGTGATTATTCGTTAAAAGTGATATGTGAAGCGGTTTCTAAAGAGCTGTCACAGTTTGCTGTGTTATTTCGGTCATTGACCGCCGGAATTCGCATCTCCTTTAAATTAGTGGTGTTGTTAGATTTTTTGACATAATTCCGATTTTCGTTTTTTAGGCTCAAAATTGTGTCACTTCACTAGAAGAATGCAATGACACGCGCATTCGCTTTTTGAAATTTCACCTTCACCCGGATGGAATGAGGAGTGCACAATCCCATTGTTTCACAGTTTCATATGTTTGAACATCATTTGTTTTTTTGTTTTTCGGACGATTAGAGAGTTATCATTTTCTTCCAAAATTACAAAAATTACAAAATAAAGGTAAATATTATTCTTTTCCACAATATTATGTAAATAGAAAATATGTTGTTATCCAAAAAATATTTATTGTCATTGCTCACACGCGTGGCTTCCTTGAATCGCTGCTGGGTGACATCATTGTAGGCAAGCTACAAAAGATCCCAATTTCTAGTGCACAAAGTCATAAAATAATGAAGTTTTCTCTAAACTTTTATCTAAACCCCAAAGATTCAGCAGTTGAGTGTAGTGTGTGTAACATGATGATGAATGTGCAGAATGGCGGAGGGCAATGGAGAAATACCCATTGAAGAGGTACCTGGGAAGGACTCCGATGTTGGCCGAACACCGGATTATCGCAAACTCATTGACTACGGCTTGGATCCTAAGGTAAGCATATTTGAGTTCAACAGTAGCTATAACTCTTAGTTATATCAGGGGTTGGCTTGCACATTTAGGCTGATTAAAAAATAGTAATTGCCAGCAAGAATTTTTTTTTGCAAAAAATATTTTGTCGATATGAAACTTAGATTTACCCAACTTTGATAAATTCATAGATCTCTTTTAGTTACAATAGTGTTATTCATTGCTATTTTTATTACATAGTTAAGGTAAATAGTCTAGATTTGTATAAGTACTTGGTACTGGTAGTTAAAATTAAATCTCATGAGGCATTACCCGTCTCGATTAAATTCCTTAGTTGTTTCAAATATTAGAAATGTAATCTGCTTCAGCCTTATGAAAAGCCAATTTATACTCTATTTAGGTGTAATAGAGGCCAATTTCAGTTATTTGTAAATTTTTTGTTTTAATAAATTAAAATGGAATCTTATTGGAATCTACTTGGAGTCATATTCTAATATTCACAAATATTACTCTGCACTTGTTAGAATCTTATAGCTGTTTTACTATACATGGTAGATAATTAGATTTTATGTACATGTTGCTAATAGTTTGTTTCTTTATGTATATGACTCATATAATAAATAGAAGTGACTAACTAGGTATTGTAATAGAACTAGTTGTAGCATTCAAATTCAATGCAGGATGAAAAAAAAAAAACAAAACAGATTATTCAGTAATTATTCTGTAGCCCCTAGCCAAGTTGAGTACTGTTATTTTCAAAAGGTAAAATAAAATGTACCTATCAAAATCAAAGTTGATTTTCCTCAGATTCCTGATGTAGTCAGTAGATGTAATAAAAGTTGGTTCAACACCAATGTATAGGTAATAAAACAGGTTTAGTGCTTAGTAGTACTGATTTACAAATCTTATCATAGATTAGTTCTTAGAAACTCTTATAGGGATTCCAGTTGTTATGTTGACACACCTGAAAAGTTAAAAACTTGAAAGAAAAGTTATTATGTTGGTAGCACTTATTTTGCACTTTCTCTGTCTGTGATAATGTTGACCTTTGCCATTTAATATCTGGGCACCTGCAATGCATGTATACAGGCTTGCATGTATTTAAAAACAGTTGCCAACCAGCAGGCTATTAAATATACATAACTATATTATGGTTATTCTTGTGCTTCTGCTCATTTTTTATGTTAAATGTAATGTATGGAAACTCCATTTATTCTATAGTGAAATTGTATGGTGCAGCCCAAGGCCTTCTGCACTTATTTAGAAAATAGTTTAATTAAGTGGCTTTATTACTAACTTAATGCAGTTTTCTAATATGTTCTAACATAGTAGGTATGCAAGCATAATTTGTTGGGTATAAGTGTCGTTTTCGCCAATGCTTCATTGCGACTTTACGTATTCCGATAGGCGGTATTCATACTAGATTCCAATAAGGTTAGCCAACTGACTGCCTACCCACGGTCATGCAGATAGGTAGGTGCAAGTACCTACATGTTGACAAATTTATCATTCGGAAATCCTTATACGCTTGAGGCCAGTGCACACTGGTATGCGCCGGGAGGGCCGACGGAGGCGCGGGGGGCGGCACTGAGTAATTTTCCTCGTCACTGTCCTTTGCAACTTTAAGTTTAAAACATATCTTTTTATTTCGAAGAAACCACGTCGATGCTTGCATATGTAGATAGACTTGTATATTTACCGACATAGTGACGTTTTGCCACCCCTTATCTTCACATTAAAATAACTATTCACTTGCGTGAATTGCGATGGTCAGTGAATTTCTATATCGTCGTTAAGGGATTGTCAAGTGATATGAAAGATATCATGATGTAACATACTGCAGTAATCTGAATAATATCTAATCAAGAATTACATTCTCCAGGTTTTAATTCATTTATATGGGCTCGACACTGATATCTAATAAAACGAACAGTCGAACACGTACTTACGCAAATTTGTAAGTAACGTTCTCCCGCCACTTGTGAACCGCCCCTAAAAATAGGCTACAATACTGCCAAGGGCTACCACTATTACATATCTACTGGTTATGGATCGTTGAGGTCTTTAAACCCAAAAAGATTCACAATCGTAGACTGCAGCGGTACCACGATTTACCTTTATTGGTACCGCGATTAAAACTTAACTTAAAATGGAATAGACAATGCGCGTAACCCACACAGCCTCCGTGAGAAGCGTGTACACTGTAATTTCTATATCGGTAGAAATTGTGTTTAATGGTGAATATTATGTCGTTTCCAGGTAGCAGCCAAGCTCGACGACATTTATAAGACTGGAAAGCTAGCGCACGCCGAACTGGATGAACGTGCGTTAGATGCCTTAAAAGAATTTCCATCCGACGGTGCTTTAAGTGTTCTTGGACAATTTTTAGATTCAAATCTCGAGCATGTATCTAATAAAAGTGCTTATTTATGTGGAGTCATGAAGACCTATAGGTGAGTACCCACGTTGTATTATTTCGCTTGGCAACACGGATCAAAATATTGGACGATTGCCAAACTGCCCGGTATATCTGGGTCACAATCTTGAAAAATTGATTTGACATATTATAAGCCGCGTTGCGGACAACCGTTGAATTTGAATCGCGCGGCCCTCTGCGTAACTAGGAAATGATGCTGTTTAATGTACTGCACGACCTTGTCTCGGAATGGCAATGTGAAAATCGACGCACAATTTAAAAATACCTTTTTTGCACAGCATCAAGGCTTGACAAAGCCAATCACCGGTTAGGGAGTTTCGAACCAATCAAAAACATTGTTACTACCCAGTCTGCCGAATTAAATATCTCGTGTCGAACTGTCGACCTTTTCGAGAAGAGGTCACTTCGATACCGACCATTAAAATGCAATAAAAATGATTGCCGCGTCTGAAATGCCCTCATAATGACACTAGGCAGAGATGGCATGTTCCGCAAAGTTTAGCACTAACATATCTAAGTAGCATAATCGTGCCTCCGAGGCTGCCAATGCGGTGCCGGCCAGCATTCAAGCTGTTCCGTTAATAAGTATAATTGTTAGCTATACCGCGTGTACATAGGTGGTGCACGGGGCTATTGTGATACTTTGATTTCTACCGAGTATAAAGATGCGTTGAGAATCTTGGTAAGCGCTTTCAAATCGCGAGATTTAGTTCGATCACATGGAGGTCGTTTGTTTTTAATTCTCTTCTAAAGTCAGGGAGAGTAGGTTCATTGTTCCCCTGCGATAGTTCCCTTGGAGTTTAAGATCAAACGGTTGATGAAGCGAGAAAGTAAGTCGTTAATTGATATGTGACACAGTGCTTGTAGCAGGAATGCTCGCTCCGTGACTGCCTGACGGATCATTTTGCTTGTGTCCTCGTGTTTATTTGCGCCGCCCGTCGCAAGATTAGATTACGGATGGTCATTAGCCCCTGTGCAGTCGATGCAGAACCTGTTTGCGAGATTTTATAAAGGGTATCATTTAAGCTATCGCCAATTTAATTAGTTTTGTGTTTCTTAAATAATAGGGTTTGCCCGCAAAATAGTAGATTTATCACCAAAATTTAGTCCCCAAACAATATAAAATCAATTCCACAATAAATCACCAAAAATCATGGAGATATAGGGTCCAGTACCAAATAAATGTTTTTGTATGTATTATAATAGGTTTGTCCTAATAGATATTTAAGCAAACTAATAAATTTTCTAGGAAATTTATAAACTTTCGTAGGATTCTAAACAAGAGATAAATTGTATTATTTTACGGCCACATTTTCGCACGGGGGTATAGCGTCTGCAGCCAATAGGGCTGCCAAAGATGACGCCCCTGGGGTACGATTCGTAGGATGGTTTGGTTTTTATAAGAACAGCAAGTCCTGAGAAAATTTGGTCGCCGTGTTAAATTAACCATCGAGAAAAGTCCGTATCATCGAACATCAAAGATTTCGCGCCTTTTTCCCGGATTCGTATCGGTCGTAGTGTGAACTCCCGACGGAGTTTGTTTCCCAAGACTTATAATACGTTTTCGCGCTTCATTCACATGTAGAAGTTATGCAAAGAACTTTGTGGAACATCGTCTAATCTCTTTGTTCGGTCAGCAATACAAAATTGTGGTTTTATAACCGATTTTTAACTAAAAAGGAGGAGGTTTTGTATTCATGGCGTATTTTAAGCATTAATTTCGAAACTAGACGCGGTGACATTCGTTATTGACTATCTTCCCCAAGTGCATGTGATCATTACAAAGGAATTGATCAGTGATGTGATATATTTCAGACAGAAAAGCAGGGCGGGCGTGCAAGGAGCGCCCGCGCTGTCAGCTACTGTCCAGGTGAAGGGCCCTGACGAAGAGAAGATCAAACAAATACTGGCCCGGACTGGGTACACGTTAGATGTTACCACAGGTCAGTATCGCGGTTAGGAAAGGGACTGGAGACCTTTGACCCAAAGATAACTAGTTCAAAGAGAATATTCGTTTCGAGATAACCAACGTGTTGAATCTGTAAATAGATGTTGATAGTTTAATTAGTCGAATCGACACATTCTAATCGTCTAATGGTTGCGTAATACTTGGTCATACTAATCTAATAGAGTAGTCTCCCATTAGATCAGACAAACATGGTCTAAAGTTTAGATCATCTCTAGTCCCCTTTTGCCATTTATTATCTACACAAAATTGCTCATTGATAGATCGGATAGTTTCACAAAAAAAACTGGTCCCCAATCTTGTTTTTCCACATTTATCTTCTTAACCTTATAAATACATTTATATTCTTAAAATAAAACAATAACATAAATTGTGAATGCAATACGCATACACGTACATTGTACATGCGAATAATAAAGTTCTCAAGTTTTGCGTGCAATGCGGCGCGAAGGACACCGCGTACTTCATTAGTTTGTCCTTTCATTAATTTGTGGATAAATATATTTGTTTGTTTCTTTCTGTTGTGCCGTATTCTCAAACAAGGAACAAATTGACGAGACAAAAACACAAACCAGATTAGGATGGTCTGCAGTTTCACTGTTGCTAGGTAGACATAGGGGATTTTTAAACAAGTTACTTTTGTGTTGGACCACCCTTCTGTTGTCGTATATAAATGTTAGAATGTAGTCTCAAATTAAACTTGTTCTGGTTTCACATAAAACATTGCTTGACTGATCTTAAAAGCCGTGGGTTTTTGTACTTTTCCAAATTCATGTCTTGAGCTATTGTTTATTTTCTTTGTAATAATGATACTGCAGTAGCAGTTTTATTTTGAAATGGTATGCTGAGGTTGTTTCCTTATAAGATTATTATAAACCAATATCGGAACTTGACCACAGCTGAAATCAAATTCCACCAATTAGAACCTAATACTCGAAAAGTCTGATTCAGCGCAATTGGAATCTGCTCTTCAACTCTTATCAGATCTATATTAGAATCAGTAATCTGATCGTTCCTATCTGAATGTTATTGGAATCCATCGAAATAATTAGTGTCATTTGAGTAAAATTGTCTTCCAGGAATTTGATAAGTATTTTTAGAACTATATTTACAGGGTGTAAAAGAATAAGCGTAAAACTTACTTAAATTTGAACTTCCCAAACAAAATATCGCACCGGCTGACGCAATTAGTATGAGGAGGCCAATTTTTTTCCCTACCTTTATTTTTTTTTTTTTTTTATAAAACCGCTAGCTAGGCTTTAGCGTACTGACACGCCAACAAGTGTACTTAACTTTTGGGACTCAAATGTTACGTTGCGTTACATGAAACACGCGCAATATGGTTTAAGACTCGAGTTACGTTGTTTCCACCGAAGTGGAGACGAGCGGAGCGGACAGGAGACTTGCAAGATTCAGTCAATCATAGGAGAGATGAGATGTGGATTTTAACCAATGTGATTGTAGAATTCTGCACGTCTCCTCGTCTCTCGTCTAACCCGAAACCGGCCCTGGGTCAGTTTGGAAATCTTGTTTAAAATCATATCTGAATCTGAACAATCAGTAGTTTTGTTTAGGACTTCATGGGTTTAATTTGGAATATTTATATCACGTTTAATTTCATTGGTGAAATTCGCTCTTAGTTGGCTGCCTATTTGATCGGGTTTTTATCTAACTGGTAAGTGGTGCTGGGCAGGTCAACGGAAGTACGGCGGGCCGCCGCCCGGGTGGGAGGGCGGCACGCCGGGCGCCGGCTGCGAGGTGTTCTGCGGCAAGATCCCCAAGGACATGTACGAGGACGAGCTCATCCCGCTGTTCGAGCGCTGCGGCACCATCTGGGACCTGCGCCTCATGATGGACCCCATGACCGGCACCAACCGCGGCTACGCCTTCGTGACGTTCACGACGCGCGAGGCCACGCAGCGCGCCGTGCAAGAGGTGAGCCCTCAGCGCAGCGCGGCCCGGCCGTCCGCTACGCCCGCAGTATGGCGGCTCCCACGCTCGGGAGACTTGATGTCGCCATGTCGTCCGGGGGAGAGGTCATTCGCATAAATGTTAGAGTAGCTAATGCATGTTACGTGATGTTCTATGTATATTTTTGGTTTCTATGATTTCATAAATCCAATTTCATTTTTGTTTCGATGTCGCTCTCTTGTCTCAATAGCTGGAACGAACCTCGTTTCACTTGATCAATGTTTGCTCAATCAATGATGAATGAAAATTACCACTCCCTCGAACTTTAGTGTACAATAAGCCGTAGAGTTGTTGAACAAACATTTGCTACAAAGATTGGTGCCATCTGTGGGCAGCGCTCGGCGTCCCCGCAGCCTTGACGATTTGCAAATATTGTGATAAGCAGCGGCCTGCGCCGATAGTGCGGCACCTATCTTTGTGCGATACATGGATGTTATCGAGCACATCTGTACCAATAGCCAACATTACAGCACACTGTGTTATCGCAAAACTAAAACAATGGTGCAATTGTTCATTATCAGCTATCACGATTGGTAACACAAAATTGTGTCAAAACTCTAAAGCTTTACAAAGGATGATTTTTTATATTGATTAAAATTGGTGTTATTAATTTGAAACAAAATTTATTCTAATTTGACGTCTACTTTCCAGGTGACTCGCCGAAATGTTTAAGTATATTTCCCTTGAAAGATTAACAGTATCACAGCACTTAGCTGCCGCGCGTTTGGGCACTTCCGTCTGCGCGGCCCCTCCTGGCGAAACCATCACGTTCCTTCTGCGTCACACTTGCGTTGTAGTGCCTCGTTACGTAGTCACCTTAGATACTGTCACCGCAGCTTCCTGATGGTTTCTCCGTGCGCAGAGGAAGTGACCAAACCGCGGCGTCACTTGCAAGACTACTAGTACTCATCAGCCAGTAATTTTGCAAGGTCCCAATCATTTGCCTGTCGAATATATTCACAGTCACACTTGGGAGATTTAGATTTAAGCTTCTTCTATCATTTAAAAAGCATGTCATTAATATCCCGCTCACGGCGGCCATTTGCACCCATTCGCACTAAATTGTTCCCTCTTGTAAATGCTACTTTACAGTAACAATATAATGTTGATGAACTGTTGAAACGCTTCGTGGCAAGCAGCCGCCGTCCAATTAATATGTATAATCACTGAATTTGTGTAAATGTGCAAACATAACACCTATAAACTGATCTAGCCTCGCTTGTCCTGAGATATCATCCCGTTCTTTACTGTTGCACCTCGTTCAATTTTAAGTTGCTTTAATTTTATTTTATTTTTGTTACCATCACACGTACTCGCTTCTTTTATTTTCACTTCATCAAACGGTCCACTTACAGGGTTAACTTTGAATTGGCTTCGAAAAGTTCTCCAACTGAGAATTTAATATATCTCAGGCTCTCCTCTTTGCTCCGTACAACACTGTCGGCTTATCATCCAAATTCAGTTAACTCATTACGATTGGCTCTAACCGTCATCACCCGCGCGTCGCTCGTCGCGCGTCGGCGAGGCCAGCCTGGCTAGCCGGGCTGGCCAAGGCCCCGAGGGTCCGAAACGACGCCCTTTTTCAAAATTGTTCCCTTGTTATTTTTCCCACAGCTCGATAATCACGAAATAAAACCAGGGAAGACTCTGAGAATTAAGATTAGCGTACCGAATCTGCGACTTTTCGTCGGCAACATTCCCAAGTCTAAAGGCAAAGAGGAGATACTGGAAGAGTTTGGTAAATTAACAGGTAAAGTGTCACTCGAATGAATTAAGGAGTTTATAGAGTTGTCGGGTTGAGTGCGTGGGGCTTGGTGTGGACCGGCTCGGGCTCCCGCTTGCGTCCCGCTTGTCCCGTCCCGCGTCCCGTCCCGCTCCGTCCCGCTCCGTCCCGCGCGTCCCCCCCGCGATCTCCAGTCATACGGCCGCACGCCGGGCGGGCGCGCCAGCGACCCGGCCCCGGCCCAGGCTATTCTCCCTCGAATTGTTCTTGCAGCTGAATGATTATGAAATTCGAAAGGGGAAAAAGATTGGCGTAACAGTTTCCTTTAACAATCACCGGTTATTCGTGGGGAATATCCCTAAGAATCGAGATCGGGACGATTTGTTTGAGGAGTTTACTAGGCACGCACGTAAGTCCTTGTCGAATTCATAATAAGTGCTACTCGGTTGTTAACTGAGCGCGCCGCGGGGCACCGTGACGCGTGCGGCCCGGCCTGGCCCACCGGGCCGGGCCCGCTGGGCCGCTGGGGCCCACTCGACCGCTGGGGCCCACTCGGGGCCCGCAGCCCGCACTCGCGCCTCACCGTGGCCCGCGACCCCGCCGACCGTATACCTTTTGATTGGCCTTGCCTCGAGAATGCTCACTGGTCATGACTGGAGAACCTTGCTGTTGTTCTCTAGAATAGAATTCTTCAGTACCGTATATGTTCTCCTGGAATATTGTTTGATTTGCTTCATATTCTGTAGCGTTGAATGACTGACTTTTGCGCGTCGGGCTCGAGGGAAGCTTTGTTCATACCGTTAGCGTGCCTGCGCCCCGCTTCCCGATGCTTATCCATATTTTATGATTGCAGCTGGGCTCGTCGAAGTTATAATATATAGTTCGCCCGATGACAAGAAGAAAAATAGAGGATTTTGTTTTTTGGAATACGAGTCTCACAAAGCGGCGTCACTAGCTAAACGTAGACTGGGCACAGGTAGAATAAAGGTAAATGTTAATGCCGACATGTCACTATATGTTGTATAATGTGTTGTTATGACCAGAACAGAGTAATACTGTAATGTTTATTTATAATTCGAGCAGGTATGGGGCTGTGATATAATAGTGGACTGGGCGGACCCACAAGAGGAACCTGACGAGCAAACAATGAGTAAAGTAAGTTCACTGGCTTCTTTTATTTCTTTGCCATCAGTAGCTGTGATCATGGCGGAGTGTGGTCATATTTTGTCATGATCATTTGACAGCAGAACTAAATGCACTCGTACATTTTTTTCTCGGGAAATCGATACTGATTTACTGAAGCTACGTTTTCAGGCATAGTGCCTTTTTACCCCATTATCAGTACTAATAAAAAATTATCGTCGCCTAGGTGAAGGTATTGTACGCGCGCAACTTGACGCAAGAAATAACTGAAGATGCACTGAAAGAAGAATTCGAGCGTTACGGAACTGTGGAACGTGTTAAGAAGATTAAGGACTACGCGTTTGTGCATTTTGAAGATCGGGACTGTGCAGTAAAGGTAACAAACTCATGTGTAATTTTTTCAGATGTGTTGCTTTATTATGTAGCTTAGTATAAGAGCTAGGCATGTAATTTTTGCTCCATTTTTCGTAGTACATAGTTTGACTTTTGTAAAAAGAAGTTCTTGCCATCAGTTTTACGTTTGGTGGGGGCTTCTATTATTTTTCAAAACTTGCATTAACTTTTCGAAGTTCTTTTTTGGAATCCCCCCGTCTTTTAGGCTTCCTTCTGGTCACTGCACGAAGAGCCCGGAGATTAGAAAGCCTCTGTAATATGTGGATAGAGCATTAAACCTCTCGCAATTCCCAAAGGAGCTTCTTAATCGGTATCTAAACAACCTACACCACATTCCAGGCGATGCAAGAACTAGACGGCAAAGAAATGGGAGGCGCGCGACTCGAAGTGTCGTTAGCCAAGCCGCCGTCCGATAAGAAAAAGAAGGAAGAGATACTGCGCGCGCGCGAACGACGCATGATGCAGATGATTCATGGCCGTGGCGGGTAGGTGTTAGCCTTTATGTGCCACGTCTGAGGAGCTGGGCAACAAAAGCTTTAGAAAAGTTTCAGCTTCATAGATTCATCTCTTTCTAAAGGTACACCTCCGAAGGCGACTACAACCGCAACCCAGTCGCTATGTCCGACCATTCTATGTAAGTCTATGAAAACGCTTCCGTAGAGGCGCGACATTGTCGCCCGTCACTGTTGTCGTTGTGCTTGCCTTAGGAAAAGCACCTTCGGGCTCGATGTGTCATATCAACGCTCGATTACAGTAAATCCATTTTGCTCAAGCAAACACGTGCTTTTGTAAAAATTTAGCAGACATTTATTTCTAAACAGGGTTACTCTTCTGTCCACAAAAAACCGTTGTTCTTATGTAAAAAACTTGTTGAACACAAAGTTTGCTTGTCTTTTAAAGTAAACTTGAATTACCCTGTATAGACAAAAATATCGATCTAGTTGGCCGAAATGGATCTATCAGATTTTGTTCGCCAGCTCCTAGCTTTTTTTTTAATTTTTATTCTATTTGATTCGATTTGTTTTTTTTATTCTATTTGATATATTGTCATACTATCCCCGACGTGCATTTTATTCAGAATACTTCCCATTTATTGTTAATGTGAACCTACTTAAATATTGAACACGTTGATTGCTGAATTTGCAAAGTTAAAGTTAAATTCTCACTGATGCCTCTGTAAACCATCAAACGTGATGGTTGGAAATTGTATTAGTACGAGTGATAATCAAAAACAAAGTAATGCATGATGCGAAGCCCTACCATCAACATTTAAATCCATTCATCAAAAAGATATCAAACTGATCGAAAAATTTACGTTTGCAACGAAAGTAATTTCGCATTGGAACCATAGTTTTATTGTTAGGATGACGAGTGTTCCTCTTAGATCATATCAACATTTCAGCTCACTGCAAATCCAATAAAATCAACGTGAAGCTTATTTAAAAAATCTACTGAATGGCGATAACTTTGATGGTAAAGTGCGCTTGTACACACAGTCTGCTTCTAGCTAAGTGATCCGATTGGTGGGTCACGGTGCATACCGGAACTCAGCACTAGTGAAATGAACCAGCAACATGTAGACCGCGACAGACGACGCGTAAACGAAGACAGTGACATGAAACTGGATCCTATGAAGTCCGAATTTCTTTCCTGTTGTTGTCTGGGCGTCTGTTATCCTAACCGTTTAAGTGTGGATTTGAACTCAATCAGGACATCTAAAAGGTGCTCAAGAGTTGTCAGTGGTCAATATTCCATAATAATTATGACACTGACATCTCTTGAATGCGGTGTAGATGTGCTGATCAGAGTTCAGTTTCAACGGTGAAATTCGCCCTAAGTGTGTACAAGTGCTAGGGCTAGTTTGAGCGTTTACCGAGGCTAGCTAGGCACGTCCACGATGTATGTAACGTCGGGTGTTAACTGTCAGATTCGATTGGTGCAGCTGCTCGCCGGTGCTGCGCGGGCGCACGCCGCAGCCGCAGCCGCGCCCGCCGCAGGCGCGCGGCGACTACGGTCAGTATGCACGCGCACACACACCACACACCTACTACACCTACTACACGCCACACGCCACACGACTACACGGATCGGGACGGGGACGCTCGGTCCTGTAATTACGACAAGACATAGCAAAGCTGTTTTTGGAGTAGAAAAATATTGTTAAATTAGTTTTTAGATTTTTTGTTTTCTTGTATTTAAATTGAAAACCGGAAAAAAACCGTTTTACAGATTTTGGCACAAAATTTAAATTGGACAGTAATTTTTGTGAAATGATGACACAAGAACACCTACCGAGCCTCCAGTGTACCACAATACAGTACAACGTGACAGCACACAGAGTTAGTCGAAGGGAACTAGACACATTGACCGTAAAACTGTACCGCGGTTTCATTGAACGTATTGTAACAAGTAAAAACAATCGATCACTTCCCTCCGCCTAGCTCCCACCCTCCCTCACACGAACAGAGATGTGAACACGGTGTGGTCTCCACGCGCACACTCGCACAATCCGCTACTGTCCCTTACTAACAAGATGGCCGCTACTATACACTCACACCGGGACTTCCCGCCAGTGTTGCCAGCCTTCAACTATACTACCACTTTGGGAGTTTTCTATCTATAGTGTATCGTTAAGGCCTCAATACATGTTTCATTAACGCTACTACCTAGGCTAATGACAGCTAGGAATAGGTCGATGCATGGTTTCGGAAAAGTTTTGATCTATCAAAGAATCGTGTAGCCCACACATGGTCCATTTAAAGTGTAATAACAATATTAACAGACAGTGCATGCTACAATCTGAAGTCATAGTAAGTGCTCAGGTGTCGGCAACGCCCGCCGCCTGAGCGCGTTAACGACGCTTAGGTAGGTTCCGGTGGTGGGTCGTGACAACCAGCATACAGTCATTATCTAAATTAAATTTTCATTACAATTTTATTCATCAGACAGTGGACATGAACAGTTAGACATTTCACGATGCATGTTGTTTGTGTCGATAACGTGAAGAGCTTCAGTCGGTTCAGACCGCTAAGGAGGAGCAGAGGTGTTGGATTTAACCCGTGTGCTGTACCATACCATACCTGTACTGTACCCCGTGTAAAGTGACAACAGCATGTTAATCTTTTCCCGGTACGAGTGTCGTGGAGGCTCGCTATCCGCCAGCCGACATCGGTAGCTTGTAAGTTAGAGTTAGTTTAGCTTAGCCTCTAAAAGGCCTGTGTTGTGTGTTTATAGATTATGATTACGACTATTACGGGTACGGTGATTACCGAGGTGGCTACAATGAGCCATTTTACCGGTACGATGAGTTCTATTTTGATTACGCGGGGCCACCGCAACCGTCCGCCGTCCGCCAGCCTCCCAACAGACCGCAACCGGTGGGTCCCACACACACTCACTAATGTATCACTCTTATTTACTAGTCACTAGTCGCTGTACTCATTATTGTTCTATCGATTTTGATTTGCCAAATTTTTATCATCTACTGTTTTATTTTTATTTTTTGTTTAATCCCATCCTCGAACGGAGTTAGTGACTCGGTAAAGACGGTAGTGTGTAGGCCTGACGGTGGTGATTGCACTGGGCGGGCGGGGCCTCCGACTTGTCACTGATTGCCGGGAAAAGCGTTAGTGGGCGCGGGGTGGCCGTCGGCCGATCTCACCATCAGGTCTATATGGCTGCGGCCACTCCGACTAACATGCCCGTCTCTCATCTGTACCTGTTGTTTTCAGTTGCCATTTCACATTTGCACCGCTTTACGTCATTCCGCCGCGCTTGTCACCCCCATGTAGAGCTTCGCTTCGCTTATCACTAACCGATAACACGCTCGAGCTTTGCCACCTGCACCCATCCCGTAGGCGAGGAACGTAGCAGGCCCCCGAAGCTTTGGAACGCCCGAGTAATGTTGTAATATTTCTCGTTGTTGTAACGAGGTAGAGAATATGTTGAGAAGACTTACTGACCCGCTTGGTAAATGCCTCACTCAGGACGACGAGCTCGGTCTCGGGCCCAACTCGCTTTACTACGATCTAACCGGAGGCATTCAGGTACCGCCGATGGGCGCTCATATTATTCCAAATTATTATATTGATTTTTAGTGGATGTCGTGTCGATGTTACATTTGAATAGACGATGACTCAACTTGTTTATATTCGTAGAACTATATTCGTAGAATGAATAGATTTTCTTTTAATAATTATTTTATAAAACTATTAACTGTCGAGTAGGCAAAGTAAATAGCGACATTCGTCACCCTATCCTAGAATGCATTTATTAAATTCATGTTGGATGAACGTCGACTTAGAAAGCTTCAGTAGGTACCTGATTGTTTCATTACTTTTATAACGACATTGGTCGAGCTGGTATTGTGTGGCGTTCCATGGTAAAAGTGTTCTTTTTCGTAACAATGCTTGTGACGTTGGCACTAACCATGATTGATGTGAGCTCATCACAGGTACTTTTATCTCGAAAGCCACAATATATGTTGATATGTAATGGATTTGCAGACGTTGTTTAAAAGTTATTCAATAAGAGAATTTGGATGTAAAACATAAAGCCATTCAAACAGCGTTTGTAAGTGGTATATTTACATATATTATAATGTAATGTAATGATATCTATTTGGTATTTTGACATAGTTACCTACATTGTATTGCAATAGCGAAATACTTAGCAGCATGATAATAATACATTATTTCAACTTTTATTTCAACCATAAACGAATCATATTAGTGCGCCATCTTTTCTTTTGAAACGGATGATGTATAAAACAGTTTTCTTGTAATGTTTTATAGTTGAAATGATTAGAGTACCTGTTTATTTTTTTTGACCGAATTCTGTATTTGAAGTGAACGTGCAACAATTAAATCTTAAGCACATTGTAGAGGCAAATTATGTAATCAAATTAGAAAGTCAGTAAACTTGAAAATTCGTGCATGTTAGTACTTAGAACTGCTTATTTATGTTTAAAGGCCAAGTATAAGGATTTGTCCAGTATGTGCTTAGGTTTTTATTTCAGCTTACATTTAACAAAACTCAATAAGCATTAAGTACATGAAACAGAAATCGGTCCTTGTTTTTTTATTTTCGCCACTTTACCACCCTGGTCCACGTCATATTTTGGTAGGTTCCCTACGAACTTGTATAAGTAGTTGGTTTTGAGAAGCTCGCAAAGCCTTTCGAGTTCGAAGAGCATCTCAGTAAGCTTAAGTCAGCACTGCGATAAGAAATAGCGCGGTAAAAAAAGGAAATTATATTATGTGCGGGCTTAGCTTAAGGCGCGGACTCCACGGCGATTTCGCGGCTATAATTTGTTAGCACGACGTGATTATCGCCGCGATCGTCTCGCCTGTGGAGATCGCGCCTGCATGCGGGTCGTAGGGGACCTGGCCCCGGGTGGGCTGGCGTGCGTGTAGTGACCGTGCGACGTCAGCAGGCTGGGTCATGTGGGACGGGCGGGCGATGGGCGCGGCGCGCGGCGGCGGCGCCGGCGGCCGCGGCTGGGGCCCGTGGTGGTGCGCGCCGCGTCGCGCGTGGCCGCCGCACGCCCAGCGCCATGCGTGGCAATCCCCGCGCCAAGCCAAGTTTACCAGGTCAGTACACCGCACCTCGCACCCTACATGCTACACTGTACAATGTACATGTTCACACCGCCTTCCTCTGGACTAGTTTGTAAAACTCCCATGTTATGGTCGGGAGCATATGTCTGAATTGGTTTCCGATTGTCTCAACATACGAGCTAAAATCTTGCATCGCGCAAGGTACTCATCACATCTGTCTCTTCATCATTTAAAAAAAATAATTTAAAAATCTTTATGCCTTTCCTATTCCAAAATTCAAAATTACAAATGAATGGCATTGGACTCTTATCTCGGTCGACCTCGTTTCCCTTAGAATAATATCCTGAAACCTTTTCCTTTTATTTCAGCATGTTTGATGGTTTGCGTGTAATCTGGATTTCGATACAATTTATATCGGTAACTATCCATCTCCTATATCGGTCCTTAGTCTCCTTACTAGTCCTAGGGCTACCACAAACTTGGCCAAAATTGTAGAGCTCGATCGAGTGACGAGTCCATTGTTTCCTTTCGAAGTTTGTGGAAGACCTTTAGGTTCCTACTTGTCACTGGAAATCACTCTGGGTTGTGGTGACTGCTAGTCCGGCCACAAGTTCAAGTTCTCAATCCGAATTCGTAACGAATTTCCTATTCTATCATTATAATCCTTCCTATACCTACCTATCATTCCAGCCCCAAATTTGGCGTTGTTTTCGTGCTGCAGCACGAAATCCGAGTCAAATCATTTGCCGTGGGTTGTTGCAGCTCTACTTGCCAAAGGGTGGTGTATTTCAGGGTGCTTTTTATGTCCCAGGTAAACGTAAACACGACGGGGGCCACCAGAACGTCGGGGGGGAGTGCAAGCGGCGGGTGGGCGCGGGCGGGTGCGGCGCGGGCGCGGGCTGGGGCGGCGGCGCGCTGGCGCAGCAGCCGCTGGCCAGCTAGCGCGGGGGCGCGGGGCGCGGGGGCGCAGGGGGCGCGGGCGGGGCGGGCGCGGGCGCCGCGGGCGGCCGGCCCCCGCATGGGAGGCACTACAAGCTGCGCGGGGGAGGTCCCGGCCGCTGCGCGCGCGCGCTCGCGGCCCGCGGATACGTTCACGTCCGGTCCTCGCTGCGTGCCGAGAGGATCGCTCTACTTTTTTCTATATATGTGTTTTTTTATTTGATTTTCGAGTTTTCGATTTTGTATCGCATCGATCCGAAAAAATCTTAAAGTAGGACGTTATGAAATGTTTCGATTGTAAGTTTCCCGTTATGCTTATGTTTTTCACTGTCGTATTAGCCGTATATATATTTAATATATACTTTATTTGAGGGGAGCGTGCGGCCGCGGTTGCCTGTTTGCGGCCGTGCGCTCGGGTCGCGGACCCGTCGACTGTCTGTTTTTTTTTTTAATACATGTTATTCGATATATTTTATTCCTGTGAACGCATTTTGCGATGTGATGTGTATTTTAGCAGTAATTATTATATTGTAAGGAGTTTGACTGTTGTTTTTTGACATACTTACAACTTAGGATACTTGAATGAATTTAATCGGATTCTTGAATGAATTGAACTCTCCGACGACTAGCGATTACGGCTAAAATAAAACCACCCCCTGTACTCGAACATTTCCCGACTGTGTTCCTGCTTTAGTTTTTTTTGCTTTATTTTTATTACATATTTCCCTTAAAATACATTAGTGTGAGGCAGTAGTATTGTAAAGTTCAGGATTTCTGTAATGTTTATTGCTGTACTAAACTTTTTTTTTGTATTCGACCACATAGCATGTCCATACTGTTAGAACTCGACTTGTATCAATCTTGTATCAGTTTAATATGTGGAATAAATTTGCAAAACTGTGTTTGCCTTATTATCTGCTTGTTTCCTTTCTCTCTTCAATTTTAGTAGTAGGCGACCACACCGAATTTACCTTTTTAACCGACTTCAAAAAGGAGGAGGTTCTCAATTCGTCGGAACCTTTTTTGTTATTTGCAACATTTTGTAGCATAACTTGATGTGCGTGTGGATTGAGAGATCTTTTCGAAAAACTCGTCCAATCCCAACCAAATTATAAGAGGATTTAGGAAATAATTGTGAAAACTTCATGGTAAGGTATAAAATTTGTGAAACCTAAACAAAGAAAGTTAGAACTCATTAACTGGATCTCTCAATCTGGACAACTGAAGAAAAAGCCATAACGCGTATCCAAGAATATACTGCCTATGTGATTATAATTTGCATTTTAATTAATTGTGAAGGATTTGTGAAAGCTGCTAAACAAAATTTCGATTCGTTTCAAAGCCACGTTTAAGATTAACGGTTTATATTGGATCACTCAAAGTGGACAATTTTCAATTGAGTGATCTTGTAAAACACGACCTAATACTGAAAAAGTAAGTATAATTATCACGTCATGCTCCCTGGCGGAACCACCTTTGCTGTAACAAGTATAAGTTACATGAACAATTCTATAAAATGTCTATAAAATTCTAGTCCTATTAAAAAAAAGTCTATCAAGTCTAGTTTTGACGTAAACTTTTATTTAAAGTGGTTGCGCTGCGGAGTATCCTTCCCGGCGAAACCACCATGATATTTCTATTACTATACATAGTACAAGCAAATAGGTAGTATCAAATAATTCTATAACAATTCTATATTGAACTAGCACCCCTAAATAATCGAATCTATATTAAATTAGTATAAGAACTTTACGACACCATAATCTTTTTCGTAGAAATGGTCATATGTTTTCCGTAAATGAATAAGACGTTGTTTTAGTTCAGGCGTTACTACTTAAATAGACTATTTCATCGAGTTGATCGTAAGAAATTAACCACTGTAATGTTTCTCACAAATATTATTAATTAAAGTAACACACCAAACAAAAAAGAAAATCATTATTTTTGTTACAATACGTAAGTACATCATTAAAAAAAAAAACCATATCGGTTCATAAATGACGGAGAACTGAGGTAACAAACATTAAAAAAAAATACAACCGAGTTGAGAACCTCCTCCTTTTTGTAAACTCGGGAAAAAAATTAGATTTTGGCATAAATTAGTATATCTATGTATTTCTTTTGACATTTGTTTTTGTAACTTTAATTGAAGAATCATCATAACAATACCGTTTTGTTCGTATATTTAAATTAGACTGAGGATTTAGGGATGCTAGTTCAATATAGAATTGTTATAGAATTATTTGATACTACCTATTTGCTTGTACTATGTATAGTAATAGAAATATCATGGTGGTTTCGCCGGGAAGGATACTCCGCAGCGCAACCACTTTAAATAAAAGTTTACGTCAAAACTAGACTTATAGACTTTTTTTTAATAGGACTAGAATTTTATAGACATTTTATAGAATTGTTCATGTAACTTATACTTGTTACAGCAAAGGTGGTTCCGCCAGGGAGCATGACGTTAATTATCATGTTTATTGCAAATTATGCTTCTGGGAAAATTTGTGAAACAAAAACCGTGAAAAAAAAAAAAATCGCGGCTATTGCTGGAACGTTTTGTTTGTTGTTGCTAAACACGTTGCTCAAAAAGTAACTTCGGTGTGGATGCCCCTCGATGCCTTGTTGAATTTGGCAGCTTTGAGATTCTGAACCTAAGCGCTATGTTGATCAGGGTCTTGAGTTTACCTGGGCTATCATTTTTGAGCTCGCCTGACTCGTGTCACAGGTGAATAAGGTCCAAAGACATTCAAATATTTACGAGCGAGTCTGAGCATAGGACCAAGTGGACTCGTAGGAGTACTACTCGTAGTAGTGTCTGATAGCTGTTGATATGGACATAGTTCACTCGGATCATTTTCTTCATTCTGCAATTGTTTTTCACAGTCGTCATCATTCTCTTGCACTTGTCCCAATTCATTTGGGTTTGGCGCAGCATGTCTTCTTCCATACTTCTCTATTACTCGTCATCTCATCAGACACCTCTTTTCGAGCCATCACAGTCTATCCATCGTTTCTTTGAGTCATCCTCTACTCTAATACCCATCCACATTTATACTCAAAACTTTCCTCATGACGTTTTCCTCATTCCTCCGCGTCACATTTATAAATACAACAAAGTTTTCATAGTCAACTTCGAAAAATGTGTTTTTTTTCCTACTCGTATACGAGCTAGCCCGGAAAAGTAGGACGCGATCTGATTCTACACGAATCGGATGCCAACATTTTGTTTGTATTAACTCCGATCCAAATTGCTTTTGTGGCGCGGCCAGGAAGTACCACGCCATCATCCGAGTGCGCTCGGATTATGGGTTGTCACAATACGAGTTGCGTCGTAGATATCAGAGTCCACTCGGTCCGAGCTTACTCTGACCGTGTCAACGCGGCTTAAAGTACTAAGAACTTCATAAAAAGTTTTTATTACTACATATAACAACATAGTGTAAACTTCAGATACTATATATTTACAATATGGGCCCTAATAAGTTGCTATTTAAAATCTTAGTCTTAATTAATCAAAAATGACTCGATCTTGACCACAATCAATCAATATTAGTAAAATAAGTGATAAAAAACGCACAACGCGCGAACACTACAGGGACCATCTGACGTTTCTGAAGACCTTACTCTACACGAACGCCTCTAGCGGCGAATTCATGCGCGATAGCCCCCCATTGCTGCTCTCAAAATGGTCTAATAAAAATGTTACAGATATCATAATGGTAGTTTCAGATTGGAGGAACAGTTAGTTTTCGTTTCGTGCCCCACTTGTTCACAGTGCACAAGCATCCATTCGAGACACTGATTGTATTAACCTATGGTTATATGCTATACATACACTGCTGTAGGCTGCAAGGTTCTTTTCCGTTTAAATACAATGAAAGGAGGACGCTTACAAAAGTATAAATCCCACAAAACTTACGGTTAAAATTAAAGTTGACTCATTAATCTGTGGACAAACTGTAAGCCCTTGGTTTTATAAAGGTAAGTCAATTTCTAAATTGTGTTTAATTGACGCAAACTAAACACTCTTTGGAGGGCGTGCACCGTCTTTCAAACGTGTGACGATTTGACGCAACCAGAACATTTCGAAAAAACGGAAATCCCAGGCCGCGTGTGTAATTTTTCTGTACTGGAAATATTGACACAACTATTTAATTTCACAATTATATTATGCTGATTGATTGATGATTTCATTCACAATATAACAATGAGCACAGCACGCCAGCTACGGCGCTACGAAGCCCTTTCGTGATCGCCTACGCGGCTACGGCGCTACGATGCCCTTGAGCGCTACGTGCTACGCTGGACCGACCAATCGCCTACGCAGCGTAGGCGCTACACAAGCCCTTGAGCGTTACGCGCTACGCGTGTGTATGAGACTGGTCGCCTACGCAGCGAATGTCGATGGGTATTGCTTGAATAAATAAAACAGTCTTATCTTCCAGCTAGAGGTTATCTTTAAAATTATTATTTATCTAAACTTAAAAGAAAAAAAAAATGGCATTTACAATATTAGTGACTGGCTATAGTATGGTATGGTTATGTGACAGATAGGAGAGCCAGTTAGTGTGGTTGGTCTTTTATCGGGTGTTTATTTATGATTTCCATGAACCTACCTAAGGCTCTTGAGTCTATCGCCATCATGATCAAACTACATCTTAGTGAAAATATGAGGTTCCTATAAAATTATTTTGCTGTAGAAATGGATCGGCCGTCCGTCCCTTGTTGTAGACTGTGTTAAGACAATTCTCACCAGTTTAAAGTGTTAAATTGTGGTTAAAAATTCCTTGTCTCTGTGTTTTTCAAACTTGGGATCTAAAGAGAACTTACCTCGGCATATCTAAGACAAGTTCTCTTCTCATGTGCGCAATAAAACAAAGAGTACGTTAAAGTCGTGTAATCAACTATTTAGTGGTGCGTGTGTCGCCGTTGCGGCGTGGGCGCGTCGTCATACGGTGTCGGGGAGTGCGGGGGGCGCGGCCAGGCGGGCGGCGGGGGCACGGCGCGCGAGCGGCGGCGGGCGCGGCGGCGGCGGCGGCCTGCGCACGCGCACCGCCCGCGCCCGGCGGCGCCGCGCCCACCACGCGCCCAGTGCCACCGCGCCGCCGCCGCCGCCGCACACGGCCCACCACCACGCCAGGCCGCCGGACGCGCCTGCCACTGCGCTCTCGCCGCCTACGAATACGTCACGCCTACAACCTCGTTCGGACTCGCTGGGTCGACTCCCCGACCAACCTTCCGAGGCTAGGAACTGTTGCTACATCGTAGAACTCGATGATGTTCAAGGAGAAGACAGATCGTATAATTTAAAGAACTTGGTGTGCTTACAATACCTAACCGTCAAGCCGATACAGTTAGATTACGTCCAGGCTGTAGACAGCGGACACCGGACACTGACGGATACTTCCGTACAATACCTGTCAGAATTCGCTATCCGGAGTCCGGTCCGCCATCTGTCCGGCCTGTTTTGACCAAACCTTGACTGATATGTCACTGACAGTATAATTCCTGACCTTATATAGGCTCTTACAAATAAACGATAGGTACAATAATAAAGTGCCAGACAAAGCACTTATTTAATTGTATCGATGCGTTCATCGTCCGAAAGTACGCTTGCTGTGATCAGAAAATTCTCAGCAGCAACTCGGAGTGTGGACCTGGGTCTGTTAAATGGCATAGGCTCCTCCGTATAGCATTGTCTTATTACATACCTCGTTATACATCTCTGCCTTTGCTTTAGAGCAGACAGACGAGAGACGATTTTTTTAGGTATAATCTTAAATCAAAAAACTCGTGTCACGGTGTTTGTGTCGCAAACGAAAACCTCCGAAACGGCTCGACAGATTTTTATTAAATTTTTTATGTATTTTTGGTAGGTATGAGAATAGGTCGTAAAGTAGGTATATTCCACACCGCTAATTTGACGCGGACGAAAGTCGCGGGGCACAGCTAGTAAATTATACGATCTGCCTTGAGACAGAGACTGGGTGGAGTCGACCTCTCGGTCTTTTAGATAAATTCGTTGTTTTACAGGTAGCTTTACAATATTCACGGATGACGGGTTCTGTTTTGCTGACTAGTTTTCTCCGATGGAACTAGTTAGATTTTATACCTATAAATGTTTTCCAAAGTTTGTCAGTAATAATTTAACTAAACACTATTTCAGTTCCTTTTTGTGTGAGTAGGTAATTCTTAAAATATCTGCTCATTACTTACATGTAAATTATCTTAGCTTCAGTTGGGTGCCGTGGTATTTTTCTATATATGTACCTATCAATGAATATTGTAAAGCTTAGTTTTAAGTTTAGATTTATTTCATATTTTTACTTGTTAGTTTAGGTAGACAGTTTTACAACATGCAGACTTGTACGATTTTATAGAAAATATTATAAAATTAGTAAGTTAGATAGGGAAGCAGAGAGTGATGTGTGGTGAAGCGATCTTAGAAACAATTAATTGCCTTTTTTTTTAGTCATTCTATTTTTTGCACAAAAACCCAAACATGCTGTTGTTTGCTAGAAACTTTATAGTGATTATCAAAAGAAACATTAGGTAGTGTTGATCTTTCTACTATGTTGGTAGCTCGGATTTCTAATTATGCTATGCCTGCGGCTTGGAGGACCAAAAATATAAACGGAGCCTTTGCATAAATGGTTGCGTTGCTGCCTGGTTGTAACAAATAGCGTAATTTTATATAAAATTCCAGTTTATTTACGAAACGTGTGAGGTAAGAAGGCAATTAATTAATCCCGGATCGAAATAGCACATGACAAAGCTTAGCACAGCGGAAGAGACAAGGATTTCTACAAAAATATCGCCTAAAATTACGAAATTAGTGTTCACAAAGGCCGCAACAAAAATACGATAGGATACAAAAAATTCAATAAGCGGTATTACCTACTTCTCTACAAGTAAAAAAATTTTCTTATCCGTTTCTGCACCTAGGCAGGTAAATACTGCGAAGAGCGTTACCCTTTTATAATAAAATAGCGAAGCAGAGTAGAAAACAGACAGCAGGAGATATTCGTCACGTCATCAATCTCTATCATATTTTTTGCCATACGCATTTAAAATAAAGCATCTTTTAATCAATTTCCTTATTCAGCTTTGCATTGAGTTGTTGTTTATTTCAGCTGCGGATGTCTTTTACTAAAATATGTCGAGCGCAAGAGGCTGTCGACTGAAATTGAGAGGATAGTTAAGTACTGTGCGACTGTCTGAATTCCCTCTAATCCAAAGCGGCAATGACGATGGACATTGGAGGAGTCGGGAGCAAGGAGCGGCTCGGCGTGGCAGGGCTCGGGTGTAGTATGGACTCACTCGGTCAGCGCGGGGCGGCGAGCACAAGCGACAGCGCGACCAGAGCGGCGCGCGCCGCCACCCGCCCCGGCGCCGCGCCGCCTGCGCACAGCGCGCCGTCAGACCCGAGGGGCCCGACCCTACACTCTCTGGTGGAACACTACTCCCCACACATGTGGCACACTCATTCGCAACGCTTGTACGATCACAAAAGAAGTCTAGCTTCAGCTATGGCTAGGTATAATGTAAGAGAGTTGAAGTTGGTACTCCACCAGAAAGTGCTCTGTTATAGAAACAGTTGTCGAGGTACCCCAGGCCCCATAGTGCGATGACTCAATGCAAGCTTTGTCCCATTGGAGTGACTACTTTATCAATTTCAAGAAGTTATCAATACGCAAACGATCAAAAACATAATTATAACAAAAATGTAGACTTAGGACAGATCAGAGATGCAACTCTCCTGAGTCATCACAGTATTTGAAGTAAGTAAAATAATAAAAAGAGTATTTAAATGGAGTAGAAGTTATGGATGCAAGAATGAGTTAACGTGAAGAACATTTAAGTAGTTAGTTTTAAATTATACTAAGGGGAGCCTTGGTATGTAAATGAAAAAGTCTGTAATCTTTGCAACATATTCAATATATTCTGCTAATTCACCAACAATTATATGATTTATCGTTTGAACGTGTCTAAACACCTAGAGCCCTACAATACATATAACATCCTTAGAGACAAAGATTGCATTGAACCATCAGTATACTGAGAAAGTACAGTGAACATAACATTATTGTATTTGTTTAGAGTTATTAGTTAACAGTGCTACAGTGTTTAGAATACAATATTTTACAACGATTTAGAAGATAAAAGCAGGAGTAAGCAGCGAATGTACCAAGCTTCGTGTAGCAACATAGTCGTAGGTAGTGTTGATTTATGTTTTATTTAGCGTACCGGCTGCTAAATATAGGAGTAGAATATCCCGGCCGGTGGAGTCTCCTTCGAATACAAAAGCGGGTCATTTGATTTTCAATGGAAATTAATTGTTTTTACTGTCGCGGCTGATCTCATTATATCACACGCATCTAACGTCCGGCTCTAAGGACCAAACATTTTTTTAACATTTTAAGAGCTTATTTTACAGGTAGAATTGAGCCGAGTTATTCTTTTTTAATTGAATTTTACGTAAACTATCCTGTTTTTCAACATTATTGTTTGTTCGAGACATTCTACTCGATATCTTTCGCATTACTAAACACAACAGGTGAGTGTGTTAAGCAAACATGGAAGCACATTAAACAATAGTCAGTGGCCATATACTGCTTACTCCGTAAGTATTCTCAACAAGCTACATTATCATAGTTATAATTTATATAGACTTGATTAATTCGTAACCCCTAAATGCAACGACAAAATGCAACGGTGTAGATACATTTATCAAGTGGAAATGCAAAGTGCGGTAAAGTGCCAATCGTAATATACAGTGTCTTCAAAATCAATTAAAAATTTGGAAAAAGTTTTAGCTTATTCAATTTAGACTTAGTCATATATCTAAGTTAAAACATAACGAAGACGAGGAGTTTTCGTCAGACACCTAGAAGAGAAAGTCATTAGATATGTACGAGATAAAGATAATAACGTCTACAGTTAACGTTTGAATACATTTTGTATTCCTCGACGTCTGGTATTTTTAATCTCGACGGAGCGGTCCGTGGTGGACCACCCGCGTCGGATCACCCTCGTCGGATCAACCGCTTCGGATAATCCGCGCCGGTATATAGTAGAAGCGATGCATACTAACAGTGTGTGGGCTTGGTGTCGGGCATGAGCGCGCAGTGCTGCAGGCCGGAGCAGGGCGCGGCGGGCGGCAGGCAGGCGCCGGCGCAGTCGGGCGCGCCGTCTGCGCACGCGCCGCCCGCGTCGGGCACCGTCACCTCCGTCCACACGGCGCGCCACCCCACCGCGCCCACCGCCTTATCCGCTATTATAAACCTGATCAAGCGAAAACGATGTTCTAACTCCAAGAAGTGCAGGTTTCCCTAACTGTATTTTGAGGTTAAAATCGCGCGCATGCCTACCATTTATTAGTATATAACAATAGCAATCTCGACTCTTTTTTTTAAAAAAAAAAGGAATATCAGTTTTTCCGGTGATCCCAACAGGGAAAATCGTACCTACTATATTTTCAGGAGATCTTCTTTCTTGATATATTTACAAATCATTGTGACGTGCTTGTGTGAAGCATCCAAAACTACATTTAACTTGAACAACATAACTCGAGACGCGGTGGCATTTGGAATTACGATTAAAAGTATTGAATTTTTTCAAGTTACCCTGATATCTCAAGTTATGTTGGTCGAGTAATAAGTGCAACGAATCACTAAGACTCACGACAGTCGTATCGAGTTGGAGGAGGAGAGGTACTGCCAGCGGTCAGTGGGTGCCTTCTCCCCGCACAGCTCGAGCGGAGGGCCCGGGCTCTCGTACCACAGCCGGAGCACTGCCGCTGGACATCCTCGCTCTGGAATTTATGGCCACATTGTTATTTAACCACATTGTTGTAACAATAAAAATAAAATTATATTTCATGGCCTGTGTCGTCCCACTGCAGGACAAAGGCCCCGTTACTCCTTTCCAATCCTCTCTATTATAATCTCGTCCCGTCATCTTCGCCTTTCCAACGATATCATTTTGCAGTCAAGTTTACGATTGATACTGAAAGGGTTGAAAGCAAGTAACTTGGTCCAGAGCGTTGCAAAATAAAATCCCAAAGCCCATTTCCAATATTTCACGAGCTCCTCTCCCAATTGCTTTTAACGAAATACAAATAAAACGGTTGACAAAAACTTACAAATCTTCTGAAACATTAACTGATTTTCTTATGTGAATGTCACCTAATATTTAGAATTTAAAAACTAATATTGCCACAACAGAAGAAAGGTTTTCAGGTAAAAAATTACTCACCAGTAAGATGTCCCTCGACAGCGAAGTATTCAAAATTGAGCAAGAGTCTCTTCCCGGGGCGCGCCGTGACGAACCAGTTGCAGACCCTGGAGGCCGGGCCGTTCTTGGGCTGCTCGTAGTTCTGCGGGAAGTTTGGGGACGTGATCACGCCCCACTCTGCGCCGGACATGTTGCCGCCGCAGTCGCCGAATATCGACTTCGCCGGCTGAAGATAGGAAAAAAAGAAGTTAAGGATTCCTTCTTCGTCGTGTCGATGATTCTTTTATTTTGTGACAGATGATGTGCTACGACCCTGCCACATCGATAGAGTCATCAATGGGTTCGAGCAGGTCTCTAAAAGTGCAGGTCTAGTTGCACAAAGAGTAGGACAGGAGAGATAAAGCTATTCAGTTCTTGAAGAATATACATTAAATTAGGATGTGGTCCACTGATCTGCTTCCAAGGTTTACTAAGTACACGTGGCCTGTGGCCTGTGGCGTCTTCTTCTTTTCTTGTCGATGACGTACATTTTGTCCGAAAGGCGAGTATAGACTAGAGCATTTACTTGTAACAGAACAACGAGCCGCTCTATGATATGTTCTAATGTATCACCCTTTACTTTTCCCTTCACCCTTTGGAAACTGAGCTTTTACCTGTATTGTACCATTCGTAAGAACGTTACATTACACAGAATTGCTCGAGAAAATGCTCTAGTCTATACTCACCTGAACAGTACGAAGCGTAGCAACCTGGACATTTCCCTTATTTAAGTCCTGACGGTGACCTGTGCACCTACTGACGGAGGATCAGCCGAATGAACTAACTTACTAATGCTCTACTAATCGATATCTCGCGTTAGGAAAAGAACTAACAAGAAAGGGTCCGCAAAACCTTAAGTTTTTTAGTTACCTCGAAAATATATCTAGCTTTGAAGCCGGAGGCGACGGCCTCGGCATCAGTGTGCAGAGCGATGACGAGACCCGTGGCGCCGCGCGGCGAGTGCATCGGGCCCGGCGTGGCCAGCCCGCACCAGCGGCCCAGGGGGACCCGCGCGCCCTCGCGGCCTACCCACCACGCTTCTACCCAGTCTTCGCTGCAAGTAGCACCACTGAAAACATAGTAATGAGAGGGGTTAGAGTATGAAATTGCCGATTTGTGTGGACGAACCTCTGAACCGATTATGTATGATGCAATTGCAAACTTTAGAGTGAAAAAAGTTGTGCGGCACTGCTTATCTTAAATTCTCAAAATACAGTCTATGACAAAAATATACCTACTTGAAACTTGAAGAAGTGAAACCGACGGCACATTGAAACAGGTGTTTTGACACACTACCGTATGAGGTAATATGCAACTACTAGTACTGTTTTTAAACTCTAAAAGGTACGTAATTTAACAACTAATCCAATAAAAATGGAATTAGGAAAAATATAACTATACGTCAAAGTTACAAACAGAACAAAATGTGAGAAAAAACGGCAATTTCATAGTTAAAGACTGTTGATCTATTTTATTTGTCTACTGTTATGTGTTTGACTAAGATAAAGCCGGATCATATCTTAGTCACCAAAGAAAAATATATTTCAACGCTGGTGGGGTCACAGATCTGGATTGACGACAAATTTATGTTCAAAGCAAGCAAAGACCCCAAAGACGAAAACATATTTTGACAGGTTTCTAAACACCTGCAGTTTTTTGACCAAATTCAAAGCTCAACTCACCTATACACGCCCGCAGTAGCATTCCAGGCATCAGCCCTCACTTTGAAGTGGTCGAACACTACGGTGACCTGCTCGCTGGGGGTGGCAGCCAGCGTGTAGGTGCAGTTGGTGTGCGAGGGGTAGTTGGAGGGGTAGCGGGGTGAGTTGAACTCGCCCCGCTTCTTCGCCTCGCTTCGGTAGGTGAACGCACACTCGCCGCCCGGCGCCGCCGTGCCTGGCACTCGATATTCTGGAACATGGTGCCGTGGAGAGTGGAATACTTTCAATAAGTTTGCGGTTAGTCTCACTCTGAAGTCAGCAGAGGCAGGTTCAGAAAAATAGACTTCTTTATTACGACGATCTTCGTCTGTTCATATTAGTTGCAGATGTTTTTTTTTTGTTTCTTACCAGATTTTATTGGACCATAGTGGACCTTTCATCCAAAATTATATGGAAAAATCATATATACTCCCTTCAAATGCCACTCACCAGTCTCGAAAGTATACTTGGCTTTGAACCCCCTGCCCTGCAGTTCTCCTGAGCTGAAGACCATTACAAGGCGGGGTCCATCGGAGAGGAGGGGCGGGGGGAAGGGCGGGTTGCCACCTGCCCCCTCCCCGCAAAGCTCTGCGTCATGCTTGTCATACGAGTCTGTCGCCTCCTGACCGCGCAGGTATACCTTCAGGTAACCATCAGGACATGCACTGGAAAAATCACCATATAGACGTCGTTAAAACTGTGAACCTTAAACAAATGTGGTCATGAGTTTCATCACTGTAACTTGCGTGACTACGCATTTAATCTGCAAATTTATAATCAACCCAAACGGTTCCCACTGCTGGGACACGGGTCACACAGCTCGTGTCTATAAGAGGGAGTGGGCCATACTTAATCCACTACCCATGGGTAGTAAATTACTTTATTTACGATCTCAAAATGCCTTAAGAATCAGAAAAGACTGAAACTCATCTAAATCAAGAAGTTCAGGAATAGCGAAAACACAAAGGAAATGAAGCCATAAAAGTAGAATGTTTGTTTGAACTTACTCTGGTTTCGGATTCTCGCCCTTCGGTATAGAAAAGTTCTGAAACTCTAATCGAACCCTTTCCAAATTCTGTGAATCTTGCATACCATATATAAAATATCTGGAAAAAAACAACGCATCAATATGTGAATAATCTCCTAAAAACATATACGGTAGGTATCAGAAGCGAAGGGTCCATTTTTTTAAGAGGTAAGCCGGAGTACATATCTTTAATTTGATTTTAATATCTTTTTCTATGGAATACTGATTGTGCCGGTTTTAAAAGGGAAGCCGGTAGGAATCGAGCTCTATGGAACCTTCGCCACTGGTAGGTATGTTTTTCTAAAGATAAATACTTCACATATTACATAGACTATGCCAATCCAACAATGTTTCAACTTCCGGTGCAGCATCAACGAGTCGCAGCAAGGAGTATTATCACTATTATGTCCACGCCTCGTACAGTTATTTCAAGTAAATGTTCAAAATTTTATCTTAAACATCACGACATAAAGATCGTATTTCAATGCTTTATTATTGGTCTACTCGGAGTGGAGTCGGCAACGATCTGTGTAATGTGCGAACACCTAAAGGCTGCTTACTCACCTACAAACAACTTTTTGTATATAGGGGAATGGATAATTTGGATGGTACACGAAACCCGTCGATTCCTTTTTACTAAGAATCTTCTGGTCGCATTCGGAGCCCCTAATGTGCTCGGCGTCGTGTTTACTTATAAAATCTGAAAAGCAATAGACCAAAGTAATAAAAACTTTCTTCCTCAAGTTTCCTGGGTAAGGAAAAAACTCTGTACGAAGTCAGGATGTAATAAATTACAAACTTTTCGATGTGCGCATTTAATAGATTGTTGTAATAACTTAAGTTGGACGGTAATTTAGTCCAGAGGGTCCCATATTGTGATTGAATAATAGAGCAATAAAAGTTCATAACACAACCGTGTTAATTCTACAAAAGGCAACATAGTGACCATTAGGTAATTTTATGCACCCTCAGTTGCACTTGGTGACGGTATCAAGTCTCATTTAAAACACCGTTAAATTCATTTTCTAAATATATATTATCTGAAATTCCTGCTTGTACAGTCACGAGCACCAATATGTAAACTCTTAACAAATTTTTAAAGTGTTTTTCTTCTACTGTTCTGATTAAAATGTCATGTTGTTACGAACATAGTATTCTGAAACTCATATTTTTATGAAAAAGATCCTTTCTCCAAGTTACAATCGTTATTTCTCGCGAAAATTGCTTTTAAATTTAGGAAAGTGTATACATGTTGGTGCTCGTGACTGTACCTAATATCCTCATAGAAAAGAAAAGATGGGAAACATAAATTGCTTTTTTCAGAAGACCTCAATCTCACACTTTTTACCAACATTTTAAGGAGCTTCCAGCGCCCGTATTTATAATATACCAAAGTAAGTTTGGCAAGAAAAATTTATGTATTTAATTATGTTCCACTTACCTAACTTAACAAAACTCTCTGAAAACTCGAAGATACCCTTAAAGCCGCGGTTCTGCGTGCTGGCGGCCCGAGGCAGCGAGAAGAACGTGACGAGAAGCCGCTCGTCGCTGGAGTACAGCACCAGGTTCCGCTGCTGACCGCAGTAAGTGCCGATGACTGCCGACGTGTTGTCGGGCCCGTCGTACACGCGCACCCAGTCGAACGGACAGCTAAGCACAAAGATGTCATTAGAAAACTTTGGTATATTTTTCGTCTAGATAGAGAAACATACATAACATGACGCCTGTATTTGACCGAAAGGACAAACACACAGAGGTGTGTGTGTGTGCGTGTGTACATTTTGCCAGTTATATTTAAGTTCCATATAAAAAGAGGTGAGCCTATCAGCCTATTGCCATCAACCGGGCACAAATACAAACTCAGGGCTGATACTGTGAAGTTTTTGATGGTAAAGCCCGAACTGACGAGACATTCAAGGACAATCATAATGGTCGCGGGACTCATAGAATTACCGTGACCCTGGAACATAAAGGGCTACTGAAGGACACCGTGGATTTTAGTCAGTACAAGTCTGACAGTCCCTCCCGCTCTGCCCTGGGTGGGAGGACTCATTTTTGATGATTTTACCACGTTAAAAAAAAAAAAAAAGGACAATCATAATATTCATTAATTTCTTAAGTAGACCAGGTCATTTATACTCGGTTCTTATAAGAAAATCAAATACAAAATAAAAAGTGTAAGAAATAAACAAGTAAAATAAATCAGAATATTACTCACTGAGGTCCGCCGAAAAACAGATCGAAGTCTCTGAACTCGAGCCGTATCCTCTGGCCGGGCTGTCCTTGGAACAGATAGTTGCAGACCATGTCCTTGGGGTAGATGCCCGGGTACGTCGGCGACAGCAGGAAGCCCGTCTTGCGCTTGCTCGCCTCTATCACGAACGAGCACAATGTGTTGGGTACTGGGGTGCCCACTTCGAATTCCGCTGTTAAGAGATGAGAATAGCATAATAATTAGCAACAATATAAGTACAAGACCTGTCCATCACAACATGCTTCGGAATACTTTATGGGGAAGCAAACAAATATAATTATGTGAGAAGAGCGACCTCATTTAACGACGCGGTTTGACTCGAGTCGATCACGTATAATCACATTCGTTGCATCGAGTCGCGTCGTGCAAATCAAAATAACGTCTGTTTCGCTGTTATGGCATGAATCTGAAGTTATTTTTGATTGGCCGAAACTGATACCCCGTCGATCTAGTTACTCTGTAATGCACCCTATAAAGCATGATCCGCTTACAATGCTGGGTTATAAAGTCAATAACACCGTCCGAATTTGACGACAGAATTTATTTCGTTCTTTAATTAAACCAAGATTTCTTCATCAACTGTGATATGCAAAAGGCATTTCCTTTTCTCTTCGTATTGTATTAATATCGCACTTTTATCTACACTTTCCAATATTGCTAAAATATTGAACTACTTACTCGAGGGTACGGCCGAAGTAAGTTCCTTGAAAGTTGGGAGTTATTTTTAAATGTACTAGATCAGAAATGGCGGACCAAACAACTTCTGGCAGTTCCAACTGGTGGGCATTAGTTATGCAGACGCGGGACAGGCTAACTTTGACGGGCACTTCTGTGTTGTTCGATAACTAAATATGTTTCATAGATTGGTACTTTACTGGAATGAACGTTCTATATTCATTTATAACACAACGTCGACACATTTTTGCATTATACAGTACTAAGCTTTTATGTTATTAAAAAACCAAATTTCAATAAGACCAAAAATACCATAACAATTTTTGGTCCTGCGATCCGCCTACTCACTTGCGTTGATGAACTGGTAGGTTCCTGTGAAGAGCGTAGGCGGCGTGTACATCTTGTCTGTGAAGAAGGAGAGTGCGACGGCGCGGTGCAGCGAGACGCGGCGGCGCGGCGGGATGGGCCCGCAGTACCTCCCGCCGAACGCCGAGTTGACCAGCTCGCCCGCCTCCAGCGAAGCCATCTCCGAGTAGATGTCCATTGACTCGTGGTTGCATCTGGATGGAGAATTATGTCTTTTCAGTTATGGTGTGTTTTCTGGGATATTCGCTGCGAAAATTCGCGCGGTGCGAACGGACTAGCGTCTAGCGACTTTTTTCGCTGTAGTGAATTTCCCGTGGCCTGACTATAAGATGGTTTTTAGGATGTATTTAACATAGAGGAGAAAAGCAATGAACTTTAAAGTTAATAAAATATTTATTTCAACGTAAAATTACTAGATCAGAAATAATGTTGGTCCCAAATTAAGCACTGCCTGTACGATGGACCATTACATCATCAGCTTCGGAATAGCTTGTGCTGGTTGATGAGATATGGACTGTATTAACCTAATTTATAGTTAGGGCATTCATAATTAGATGTAATGTTATAACTTTAACGTTAATAGGCATGTTTATAACGAGTGGTTGTTTGTATAATTAACCATTGCCATCTTACCTATTACTGCTACGATATATTGTGCCTGACGGAGTCAAGTGCTAATATTATTCAAAAAAATCAAACTCCAAGTAACACCGAAGTTGAAGAGTTCAAAACAAATCGACTTGATTGCAGTTAATATAAGATCAGTAACATTAATACTTAACTTTATATTAGATCACAAAGTCATCAACAAAGCGAATATTTCGAGTTCAGCAGAATACATCAAGCGAACTTTATCCAGTCAAGGTTTCCCCTCCCAGAAAAGTTTGACCTAATTTCTAAGTAAATACTTATGCACATAAATAAAAGCATTGGTAGAAAACATGTTTGTGTCTCAAGTAATGAGGGAAGGGTGAAAGGGATAGATATACTCACGCTGGTAGCTCTCCCACTGCGGCTCCACTGGAAAACGACAAACAAGCGATAAAGTCAAATAACAATGTGTTATGATCACAATGTGATATGAACACCTCTGGGTGTTATGTTGGTACAGATAACAAAACAGTCAGATAAAATGCAAGATATTAAATATCTTGGAACGGTTTTAAAACAAATAACAGTCCTGTTTTGAGAATTTGAATAGAGAACTAGTTAAACTCTACTCAAGCTTTACTTAAGATGATTACTTGTGGAAATAAGCCCGTTAAATTAAAAAATAGAACTTAAGTAGACCGAGAGCCGGCCGGTGAGTGGCCGAAGGGGCCGAAAAGTTCTGGAGTGGCGACCGCGAACCGGAAGACGCTGCGTTGGAAGGCCTCCCACTAGGTGGACCGATGACCTCGTAAAGGTTGCAGGGATCCGCTGGATGCGAGACGCACGGGACCGGTCAATGTGGCGACACTTGGTGGGAGGCCTATGTCCAGCAGTGGACGTCTTTCGGCTGAAATGATGATGATGATGATGAAGTAGACTTTCACAAGTTCATAACTTCAAATACTCAATTCAAATACCGGCAGTCAGACAAACGATGCCTCAAATTAAACTTATAGGGGCCCGAAGGTAGTTTAATAATGTTGCTACCTTCACAGATTCTTACGAAGATATCTGTTTTGTTAACTGTACTTCTACACATATGTAGGAAGCGGTTTATTTGATTTAGTTTGTTGAAGTTCCCGATTGGAAATACTCAAAGTTCTGAACCTCTATTTCTTAAGTAAAGTTACAAATTGATTCGAGGAGGTAGTACTTTAGTGATTTTACTGGAAATGTCGAACAAAGTAGTTTCTGTAAAATTGTCTCACAATGTTTTGGCTTTATTGTTGGATAATCCTATCTTTTTAAATGGGAGTAAATGCCATGCATTCTTCCCGCTAGGAAAATTTGTAGCGCAATAAAGAATAAGATCATAGACAATATAATACAGCTGGTTCCTTTTAAATTGTCTTTTGCTTCCTCAAATTTAACCGATCTACTAGTTGTTCTTATACTCCGCCCCTGAAATGCTTCAAGACCTTCAGTCCTCTCATAGTTACAATACCTTTGACTTTGCATCTCTGTCAAATTCACAATGATCTTTATTTTAGTAACTAATGGGTGTAATAGTACCTTTAACGAAGCCGAAAGGCACTTGTTGTTAAGCCATACCTGGGAACCTTCTAGTTACGGAGATTTGGGGGTCAAAGTTCCAACTTTTTCACAAGTTTTTTTTAAATACAAGTTTTTAATGTTACAACTTTAAATTTTAAACTATCATGGTCACTAACATTATCATAGCACCATGCACCATGATCACGGATAAATCCCGCATAATTCGGTTTATTCGTGATCATGGTGCTTGCAACAGCGCCGAAATATCGGTTACCCAGCAATAATTTTTGCGTTTAGTTTGATGTAAAGAATGCTTGGTTGACAGCTTCGTAAAGGGTCCGTCTACATCTTATATAATTACCGAAGTTTTAGGAGTGTGACCCAATTTCGGCTTGGTGATGGATCCTTTAAGCCCTGTTATACAATTCATGTAGGTTATAAGGTGTGACATACTCTGGCGGCTTCCCCCGTAGGTCGAAGGTGTGGAACTCGACCTGCACGCGCTGGCCCGGCGCCGCGAGGAACGTGTACAGGCACTGGCGCGTCTGGTTGTTGGGGTTCAGCAGCTCGGGCGCGTGGAACGACCCGTTGCTCGTGCCGCCGCGACTCACGAATGTGCGGTCGCACTCTGTGGAGGTAAAAATGTTATTAGTGAGATTTTAGAAAAACGGAACTCTAAACCTATACTCAGAGAGATATTGGTAGACTATTGGTTTGAGTTGGATGTTGTATGATCATTATCATACCTTCTGCGTATGCAGAGGTTTGCGCAACTTAGCCTGGTAGGTATATTAAAACTAAATATTCTCAGATAAAATTCCAGTCTTTTCAAAACATTACATACATACAACAAAGGTGCTGTTGCATGTTTTGTAAGAATTGGTATATTTTTGATCTTACATGATACAAAGCAGTGCAGTGGTGGCCCTGCAATTGTAACGCCGGACTTACGAGGTAAAAGACGTAGGTTCGAACCCACGAAGGCATTTTACTTTGTGTAAATTATTACGTCATTATCACTCTCAAAATAGAGAAACTAAATAGAGAAACAAAATAGAATCACATCGTGAGGAAACCAGCACTTATTTCTTTCTAGAACCCTTAGAATCAGTTCGCATATTTCTATTCCTCCTGTAAAGTTCCATTGTATTCGCCGCAAAAGATGCAATCATTCCGATTTCACTCGCTGGCTTTCCACTGATTTCATAGTAGAATGATATCTAGAACCTAGTATGTGTCGCCTCGTAATTTTCACTTTGTGTGCCAAAATGTGCACACTCTGATGAAATCGGTTTTATTTAACAGACAGACTTTCGATTGTTGAGAGAATACCAATTTAATATTAATTAATAACAAAATTTTCTTGTACATATTATTGCAATTTTGCATGATCAGGCGGTCCTAGACCTTGCTTAATTAATTTTATTTTTTATTTTTTTATTAGCCATGTATGTCCCTAATTTAAATTAATTATTTAAATTAATAATTATCGTGTTAATCTTATCTTGATTACCTTGCATTCCGAAATGATAACTCAATGTAATAGCCCTAGCCAACTCGTAACCTCATTAATTTTAAATGCTATTAAAATGAAATGATGTTAGAACCACAAGTATGAAATTGTTTTTCCTTGTTCAAGTTTTTTTGTCAAGATTTTTTATTAGAGTACCTAAATATCTCGTCACGTTTACTCGTCTCACAGACATCACTCGCAAGTTGACAGGAAAACCAGAGCCAAAAACATTTATGAGGCCAACCATTGTGGGGGCGTTCCTCGAGGCCTAATTAATTGTAACACGACTGTGGGAGAGTGAAAAATATAATTGTATTTTGAATAATTATTTTAAAAACTACCCAAACATGAAATTTAATGAGAGGTAGATAAGGGAATAACTGGGATATATCAAAGGAACAATGATATACAAAGAAGTGTTCACAAACAGTTTCTTTGGCGTGGCTACGCGACAGTATGACGGCTACGCTTTCGTAGCACATGTGCTACGCCTCTAGTTTTTGTAGATATGCAAGAAACTGTCAAAGTTTCCCAATCAACTTTGAACCTAATGCTTCAGCGATAAAGTTGGAAATCTATGTAGTAGCTTGATGCGTTGGCGTCTGTACAGTCGTGTATGAACGTGCGATACTAATAAATTACGCAGTCATGGTAATTTGCAACATAACATGCATTATGAGCAAGCGGTGGTGGTAAAACATTTGTATCATCACAAGTAGGCAGCTTTGTTCCCATCTCATAATAAACACGTCACGGGCAGCCCACAATGCTGAAGCGCCGCGCGCCGTGTCCCCGAAATGTCCCCTTTGATAACCCCTGACGTTCCTGGAAAGCCGCGATAACGTATGAGGGAAGTAAGCTTTGTTCATTTATAAATGAGTCTGAAATAACATTAATATACCTCGGAAGGAATGAGATGTTGTTTTTTCTGTTATTTTGTTGTTAGAGATGCTCGATACAGACATATTTTGACCATTCAATAAATAATAGATTAAAACCAGCTTGAAGGCGCAGTAACTGATGGTATCATCATGAATAAAAAAACCGCTAAGAAAAAAATTATTAACTCGTTAAAAATCTTGGCTCATCATTGTCATCAATACTATAAAAAACATATAACACGTTAGATTGAAAAAGAAACCTTGCTCCATCAGCCCTAAAGCCGATTAAAGAATAGCCGTGTCACGTCCTCAACATAAAGCTTTTTACCTTCACATCTAAAAACTCAGACCTGTAGAGATTTAGTACCAAAATAGCCGTCTTTAGCGCGACGCTGCTTCGGGCACTAGGTAAGAAACTAAAGGTGCGTCTAAACAGCCAATATTTTTCCTGCAATGTATAGCCGCAATACAGTTGCCGGCAATATTGACAGCGATTACAAGCCCACAGATTATACAATATTTTAAATGTGGTCCGGCCATACCTAGCCACATATTTTTAGTATGGCTGATGCATTTTTTGTGTGTGTTACAAGGCAAACATACGAGTCTTACTACCTATACAGGGTGAATTTTTCAAGTGGGCGTGGATGGCCATGGCAAATCCGAAACTTGAGAAATAGCGGATAATACTCAAAGGAGTCTCTAGCCCGCTTTTTATGAAAACTAATACGGCATCATGATTTTTGAAAAATCAATTGTCCCAGCCCGGAATCGAACCCGTTGATTTCGTTTAGTTGACAATTTTGAAGCTACACATTGCCCGTTTAGACGCACCTTAAGAAGTGCATTCTGAAGAAAATAGCGTCGGATTCAAAAGCGTGTTCACGACTGGCTGGGTAAAGCATCTCCAGACGTGCGACTTTAGACATGCAACAGACGATATTCTTTGTTAAATGTTCTCGTACGAGCCATTGTTATTACTCTTTGAGTAATGTTTACGCGAAGTAGGCTACTTAGTGCAGATTATGTCTTGCTCCGCTTTTTTAGAAGATTTCGTCGTTTATTTGAGATTGAAAAAAATTGTAAATTGCATGTTTGTTGGAATGGTTGCAGATTAATGCTTGGAGAATATGATATCGTTGGTAAAGACTCATTTGAAATTAGGTATTATACTTGAATTAATTCGTTATAAGTCCATCTAAAAGTAATACCATAAAGTCGGTTTAATTTTAGACCCTTTAAATAATTTAAACTGACTCCTTTTTCTCCCACACAATGAACAAAACCTTTCGCAGAAACTACTAACCCGTTTTATTCCGCCCATGTTTTATACACACGCCAAGCTTTTGTTACGAATAGTGGAGCCAAGTGTAGCGTACACCCAAGTTCGTATCATTTGGTAAATGTCGCAAACACTCGCAGACTTGGGTCAGGGTCCTCCCAACTACTTCTTATAGCAGTATTATTTTCACATCAGTATGTGAAAGGGACAGAGTTAGACGTGCTGAATAGGTCCATCTTTTTCTCAAACTGAAGTAAGCGTAATCCTTAATTGGCCACGTGGGGTCTTATACACCATAGCGCCTCATTGAAGGTTTGGATTTTAAATTCTGCATTTGTGCGCCTTAGTTCCCGTTAGCTTCATATAAATATGCGTGTCCTATATCATCAAGTATCGGGCATAATCGTGATTTTGCATGTATTTCGTATTTTATTCAAGTGATCTAGGTATCACGCACCTCACGTGACCTTTACGTAACTTTTTAGGCGCAATCAATTAAGGGTTAAAGTAAAACCGCTATAAGAGGTGGTGGTGTAGTCTCAGGTCATGCTTCAAGTCTGTACTTCTTTTCATTGCGGGCTGTCAGAGGACCCATTAAAAGTTTCCCTGACGCAAACCCCAGTATAGAGCCGATTAAAAACATCATTAGAAGGATTTTTTGTAAAACGTTTTTAGACAAAAGCACTAACGCCTTTTTGGGTTAGATTGTGATCTCAAATGATTATCTTAATTGACTACAATTATGTTTAGTGGTCCGTTGTAGACCCCAGAGGTTATCTAACCTCTATTTTTTGTTACAGTATATCTTAAATAACTGAATCCTGTTTATGGATTCAGCTGCAGGTTAATTTTGGTAGGTAGTTGAAATTAAGTTGTTGAACACTGAAATGAATACGAAATTGTAGGATTACACACCAGTAGTATTATTATAAATACGACTAACACTCACACATGCTCGGGTACCACATCTTAACAAAAACACTTGTAAACATCGGCCATCTTTCCATTCGATGGAAGCTGAAAGCATAATGGAGTTACGTAAACGCGAAACGTACTTTATCGAAAATGGGATGGCTGTGATAGGATCTACATTGTGCCAGGGTGTTGCACCTATTGGAAACACGCCAGTTATAACGGTTTCCCATTTGCTGTCTACACTTTCTCTTTCGTATCAATTTCAATTTTATTCGTAATATTTGGAACTGCGAAAATGTGAGGCAGGAAATTGAATTTGATGAGGTTTTTTCGGCTCGCTCGATCAATTTGCCACAGGTAATACGGTAAAGGGTTTAATAGTGACTGGCTTGTGCGGGACATACATTCGTGCAGTGTTGCGAACGGGTGACACATCTATGGGCCGCTAGAATAAGATCTCTTCAGAAAATATTTGGTTTGGGTTGTGAATGTAACACATGTGATGATGATCATGAAAGTTTGTGAGCTTTATAATACTTCAATGTACGGGATGGTTTTGTTAAATTTTGTTTAGTTGTCTATAAATTCTAGAAGGTCCAAATTCGGTTAATTTTCGCGTTTTGTTTTCGATGTAAGTTAAGACTTTTGCATTCAATAACGTCAAATTAATCTGAAGATATTTAATAATTTAGTCCAAGAGACGTACTTATACGAGTAAGTGTTAAAAAACCACGAGCTCTTCTCAAAGAGCCTTAAAATAAAATTTCTGCTTCGAGATCTTATTGTAGCGTTTCTTTGTTAATTTATTATTAGAAGACGTACTTGGAAGTTTAGTAGGCGTGGGCTCAGCGAGCGTGGCGCGGCTCGAGAGCTCCGTGGTCTCGCCCCCGAGCACTGCACAGAAATAACATCCACTTATTTGTGAAGACCATTTTATTACTTTTTAAAAACAATCCCTCACAGACTGTATTTCTCAAAATCGTTCAGTAGCGAACGAAATCATCATCTGCCTAGTTCCCAACTATGGGGCCGCTTCTAACTGGATGCAGCTGAATACCAGTACTTCACATGAAGCGACTGCCTTGACAACGGTGAACGACATACGTCATAAAAAAGCTTATGATGTTCCCTTCATTTCTTTCTATAGCAGCTAAGTTCAAATCAAGCGCAAACATGGTATCTTGGCGCATCTTAGGTAGTATATACTACCTACGAATATTCGCTCAACCAATTTTGTGTAGAACGAACATTCCACCGTTATAGGCTATGCTAAATGAAAGCTAAGTGATTTTCAAAAAAGCTAAGTTGAAATCAACAGCAGCTCACGAAAATTAAGATTAAACGGGCTTTTCTACTTGAGAACTATCCCCGCGCCTTCACTTTGGACGTGTATAATTAATGCACGTCGCCATATTCCCGCCTCCCGACTTTCTGTACTCGACTGTACTCCACATAACTTGATGAAGTATTCTCACACGTTGGAGTTGTGAAGAATTCACAAATACCAGCAAGTATAGTTACTTGAAGGCGTTTTGTATGTTCAACTTTGTGACGAAATTTTGTTATAACATTCAGTTGGATACGGCATGAAAGTACACCCACATTTCGCCAGTTATTTTTAAGCCCCATGTAATAGGGGGCGTGCCTATTGCCATAAACCGGGCACGAATCCAGACTGGCTGCTATTCAGAAGTTCTTGATGAAAAAACCCAATAACACTATACCCTACCCGCGAATCGATCCCTGAACCTCATGCTCAGCAGTCGCGCTTGCGACTACTTGACCAATGAGGCAGTCGTTACACAATATTTCGTTCATTATTAACTTGCAAAGGTAGATTTGCGGGTGAAATATAATGGGAGCAGAATTTTAAAATCTTATTCTTAAACAATTTCGCACAAGACTCGATATTTGAAGTAGGTATTATTTTCATTCAAAAAGGAAGTTCATAGTTTTAAGCAGTTTTAACAGTCAGAAATAACAAAAGCACATTATATTATGAGCTTAGTAAAACAATCAATCATTCTGAAGGTTTTAATCTTTCACCGACAGAGCCTTTCTAAACTTATACTGTCACTTACGGGATATCTTCCGTGATTGTTCATTATTTTGAGCTCCCGATATTTCGACGCTGTTGCAAGCGCCATGATCGCAGGGTGATAATGGCGCTTGCAACAGGTGACTGACAGTAAAAGTTTAGTTTTAAACCGTGAAAGCTTAAAACAGTGTTAGAGCTTTACTAGGATTGTAGACTATAGTGGATGTTGTTAGTAGACAGTCCAGACTACAGAATAATTGCTATATTGTATACATAAGTATTTGTGGATCTGGCAAGCGACAAACTATACCCTCTGTGTCCGGCGGACGCTTTAGAAACTTTCCTAATTACTGAGCCAGATGTATGGCCGACCGCAAATCCTGAACTTTATAAAAAAGGCTGTATTACGTGCACGAATTAAAAGGTTTATTATAAATGTGAAAGAAACTTTTATAAAAGGACAATATTTAGGTTTTAAAACCTTTTTCTTTGCTTCTGAATTTTATTCCTTAAATCATAGTAGAAAATCCTTAAGGAAGCTCTTCAAGCTATATCCTATGAAGATACAGAGAAGTTATTACTTGTGCTAAAGTAAATATGTTTTTTTTAAATTAGTTAGCTAAGTTAAGATACTATAATTTCATACACCTTTTTTCATAAGATTAATATGATTTATGTGATTATTGAATCAATGAATGTTACCGCCAATCGCCTGAAACACAGGACTACCTAGTTCAGGCACAAATCATGGGTTAGCTTGACATAAATTTCAGAAAAGGTAAAGGTAACTTTGTAATTTGAAGTCTGCAATGAGACTAAAATGTACAAAGATAAAATGAGCATCACCATTGTACTCCAATTTACAGCAGTACCACTTCTAAAGGATATTTATATTGTTAATATTCAGATGTTGGTAAAAAAGATTCTTTAACATTCAGTAGGCTTTCCTTACAATGCAATGTTATAAATAACTCCATTACCCAATTAATTTAAGAGTTGATAACCGGTTCCGCTGAATTATTCTGAATAAAACAATTAATGAATATTCAGCCGACTCTGTGAAAACTGTCGTACGGCATTTGGGCCGGAATTCAAGACATAATTCATAGTTGTTTTAGTATTCCAGTGCTTTCGTATTTACATTTTAGTTCATTGATATTCTGTATTCAAATTAATTTTAAATACTACAGCTCCAATTCCCGGATAGATACTAACTGCTAACTTGATAAATAAACACCCCTAATCAATAAACGCAGGGGATTATATCCATACATTTTCGAGTTTTGCATAATTTTATTTATAGTTGGATCAGGTACCGCAAGTCTCCAAACAGGAAGTCGTTTATTTGATTACTCTTTTCTACGTTTTTTTGTCAGTTTTTAGTTACTATGTGTGTGTGTAGCGAACTGTGGGTGCACTATTAGGTACACCTCTGCCTAAAGGTTAGGGTGTAAAAGAATAATAATATCTACAGTATTTAAATACAGCATCACACGTCGAGGTGTTGAGTGTGAGCGAGTGACACAATTAGGTCACGCCACGTATGCATTTTAAACCACAGATTAATAATTGCACCGCAATCCAGTGTATTTTACTGAATTTTCTGACCAAAACTAATACATTATGCATTGATTAAAAACTTTATAAAGAAGATATTTATGTTTATGTAGCAACTATTCTTTTAAATATCTAGTTTAACTATTTTTACAGGCACAACTCAATGCAATAGTGAAGCAAACTAACAACATATTATCTATAACTGATTACTTATAATGTTATCCTTGAAATTTTGCTATTAGACTTGTTTATTGGTAATAATGTTTTAGTTTTGGGTCGTAGATCTGCCTCCGTGAATATTTTCGACAACAACTTCGGTTAGTAATAATTATCAATAAGTTCTCCTCTTATCACCTGGGAATAATAATAATAATCGATACCGCTAATAGATAACAGAAACTGGCGAGCTACATCAGACACATGACAGACATTCGTCCAAAAATCATAGAAGAAAATATTTATTTATATTTGTATTTATATATATATTATTAATATTTATTTATATTTGTATTTATATATATATTATTAATATTTATTTATATTTGTATTTATATATATATTATTAATATTTATTTATATTTGTATTTATATATATATTATTAATATTTATTTATATTTGTATTTATATATAATATTTTAGGTTAAGTTAGGTAAGACACATAAACACCTTATTCTCTTCCGTTTCTACACAGTGTTGTCTACATTTCTTTTTTTTCACTTCTCCTTTTGCGGGTCTGCTGGCAGAAATTTCTTAGGAAATAAGCAGTAGCTATGTACTCATGTATTATAATGTTATTTCCTGTGTTGTATATATTGTGTACATAAATAGTAAAATAAATAAAATAAATAAAATAAATAAAATAAATAAAATAAATAAAATAAATAAAATAAATAAAATAAATAAAATAAATAAAATAAATAAAATAAATAAAATAAATAAAATAAATAAAATAAATAAAATAAATAAAATAAATAAAATAAATAAAATAAATAAAATAAATAAAATAAATAAAATAAATAAATAAATAAAGAAACTAGATTGATATGTCTATTGATCATTAGCTACAGCATCAGCGTGAAGTCAGCAGATGAAGACTAACAAGGTACTGGAAGCTCGTAGCTTTCAGTGTTCAATGATAGAGTCGAAGTGCTGCACTTTAGTTAAGTGCCTTATACAAGTTATGACATAAACAAAAGTGGCGAATTAGGTAGTTTATGAAAGGCGACAGTACCTAGTAATGTACACATTGCTTTGAGTAATATCCCATTTTCTCTAAATTCCCCGATAGTTGGTGTTCTCACTGATCTTCAAATTACTTACTCAAGCTTTGGTGGGCTATAAATGCGATGCTGAGTATTTACATACACTAACAAACTAGATTATTACAATTTGCATATCTCATAACGTTTGGTCATTAGAACGTCGTGTACAACATGCATCTGAATATGTCCTTGACAGTTCAAACGCTAGCTGCCGAACTTACAGAATATTAGTTAGTGACTTGAGAAGGCGAATGTCCAACCGCACGAGGAAGCGACCTATCGAATATTTTCTCTAGCTCAAGAAACTTCCAAAAGATTATTGGTATATAAAACACTGGATTCTGTCCGCTACTTCGTTCCCGTCAAAGAAACATATCCTCTGTAATAGTGCAGCTTTCTGTTAGTGAAACATTCAAACATACAAACTTTACTATTTAGTTTCGTTTAATATTTAAAAACACATTTTTAAATATTACTAGGTAAGTATCTAAGTGGCGCAGGAGAAGAGTACCTGGAAGGATATGAGGTAGGCCTTTGCCCAGCTGTGGGACATACAAGGCTAATAAAAAAAAATTAAAAGAAGTATCTAAAATCAATATTATATATATAAATACATAATATTAGTATATATTAATAACAATGATTGATCGGTGACTATTCGGCGAGAAGTCTATCAAACCAAACAACTCGTTTGTAGATGCTAGCTTTACTCGCTTCCCGCTAATCGCCTGTGGTAGGACAGGTCTCATACAGAGTATTAGTTGGTTACACGAGGGAGCTACTAGTTGAGAGCCACCCGTAACTACGAGCGATACGGGTTTGCGATGACAACACTTCACGCTCTAGCACGGAAATATCGCATGTGCACATTGTGCACACAGTGCAATGTTATACTGGTATCACGAACTTGCAGCATACTCGCAATGAACATAGGAGCGGATGGTAACACAGCACACCACATAGCACACAGCTTCGTCTTAATTACCCAATTAAACTAATTATTTATTGTTATTTGTTTATTTTTTATTTATTTTTTTTAGCTCACATCCGCTGGATGTGAGACACACGGAACCGGTCAATGTGGCGACACTTGGGGGAGGCCTATGTCCAGCAGTGGACGTCTTTCGGCTGAAATGATGATGATGATTTTTTTATTATTTTTAATTATTTATTGTTAGTTCAAGACTTCATAATTTACTGTATTCCGATGTAAAGATACTCGTAAAATTAAAAACACTAAACGTTTTAATTTTAGTTTTAAAAAAAGAAACACAAAACCGCATCTGTTTCGGCCTACGAGAAACATTTCCCTCAAGTAGATCGTGGACCCATTTTCCAAACTTACAAAAGAAAATGTCTGGTCTAAGCAAGGCCTATGACTTGGAACAGAACTCTGCTAGTAGGTCTTATCCTTTTCTGTCGCTCAGAGTCATCATTTGCTAGAGCGAGAAACAGAATGGGTGCGACGGAGTGAAGAGAAAAATTCGATTCCTCGTTAATAGATGTGGCGCAACTCTATCTAACTGTGCCGTTCGATCGGCTCAGAAGTACCGAATGTTAGTTAGTGACAGAAATGGGGCGCGATAACAAGACGACAGTAGCGACATCTACTGCGGCCTACATTCTGACACGGTTATTAGTTTCAACTTTGTTGTGATTTAGCGATAATAAGTTGTTTTAGTATCTAAGTTGTTTTTAGGTCGTTGACTGATTAAGATATACATAGTGGTATATTTCTAAAAGTTCGCAGTTCGCAACCTTTTGACCTGCGTTAACTGGATTTTGTAGATTTTTATCCACTGTGTGTCTATTCTTTATTTTCCTGTTTAATACTGGTGTATTGTTAGGTACTTGTTGTTTGTTTTGTTTTGGTGTGTTTTGGTACTTCCAATTTTAACTCTAGTATCTTGACTTAAATTGCTATAAATAAAATGTTATATCTAAGCCGGAGAGGTGATCTGTACCTCAGGGCCTTCCTACTTCAGACACATTTCTCTATTTAAGACTGTGCATATACCAGCTCCTGTAATTTGTGATGTCGAGATAAATAAAGATTTATGATTACTCTTAATTTTATTGTAATGATACTACTAGTCATACTTATCATTCTAAGGCAAGACACAGTGGCAGATCAATATAGTATGATTTGCTAAAATCCAAACCAAAATACTCATTGTAGCCATACCACGCTACATAACTATTTACGGGTATAAAAGATTAAAAAAGGGAACAAGCTTAAAAAAGTATAATACCCTAACATGTGGCAGCTCAAACTTTTGCCAACGTTCTACACTGAAATTTAAAAAGTTAATACAAAGGGCTCTAATGGCCGCATACATACTGGAGGTACGCTACACCTACGCGATGACGTCACCGCTTCCTGCTTGGGACAACCAAGCTAACTTTGTTGTCGGACGTGCATCGACGTTTCCGCGGTAAAAGCGAGGGCATATAGAAGTTGTGTGACGTAGCTACAGTATGTTTCAACGTTCTTTAGTGACTTTAAGTTTTATGTCAGATGTGATTTCTGTTAAAAGCTTTTAGTTTTAAAACCGTCATCTCATCTGATTTTCATAATTAGTTACTTATTTCGTAAAGCAAAGAGATTTCTTTTGTAATCACCTATGCTGCGAAATAGGGGTCGAACATCCACTGGTCAATCCACCACCCTACTGAAATTTGCGCATAATAATTATGGTATTTTGCTTTGTAATCGGTCTAGACAGGAACGGGTCAAGTGGTAAAGAATACCAGTTTCTCCCCTCATTTAAAATCGACAGATGGTTGCAACCAATAGCACAGCATGAGAAATAGTTCACACGCTCTATTTTCTTTTATACTTCACTGATTAGCAAATAACTTATATATTTAGAGGCAACTAACATAACATACATGAACGAAGTATGTAATGAACATGTTAGATGGACCGAATAAGAAACGAAGACCTATGAGCCAAAACAAAAGTGACGGACATCTTGATCGCAATTGATCAGCAAAAGTGGCGGTGAACTGATCACATGAAAAAACCAAAACAGGAAAAATTTATCAAAATAATAACGGATTGGTATCCCAGAAATAGTAAACGGAGCAAGGGAAAACCACTAAGGAAATGGGAGGATCAGATACGACTTACCAGGGGGCCCTAACTGGAGGAGAGTGGAGGCCTTTGCTATGAGGCGTGTTGAATTAAAGCATATATACTTTAACAGCCAGAAAAACAGAGAAAATTTCAGAATAAATAAATAAATAAACATAACACACATACATAATCAGCCTGTAACGTTCCCACTGCTGGGACACAGACAACCTTTTTGTAAGTGGAAGTTGTGCAGAAGACCTTAACCTTTACTTTCCGGTGGGATGATGCAGACTAAGGCGCGAATTACATAGAAACGGCGTAAGGTGACGGTGCGGCGCAGGCGCAGCGCAGGCGTGGAATTTATAAGAAAACGAAAGAACGGCGTGCCTGCGCCGCGCCGCTTGAGTGTAATTCACGACACGTCGGCGTCGCCTACATACATTTTGTATGAAAACGTTTTGAAGCGGCATCATGCCTGCGCCGCGGCTTCACCTTTTTTTTTTTTTTTTTTTTTAACGTGTTAAAGTCATCAAATGAGTCCTCCCACCCAGGGCAGAGCGGGAGGGACTGTCAGACTTGTACTGACTAAAATCCACGGTGTCCTTCAGTAGCCCTTTATGTTCCAGGGTCACGGTAATTCTATGAGTCCCGCGACCCCGGCAGGCTTTGGCCCTCTAGAGGGGGGCCCCGTCATTATGCTGACAACGCGCCGTCGACCCGGGCATGGTCCATGGTCGGACAGCGAGTCGCCCATTACTCGCCGCCCGCATGCCCGCGCCGACGGTGGCCGGAGATCGTCTGCCGACGTCCGGCGCCGTGGGCGTCTACCACTGCGGCTGGTGTGGAGGGAGGACGCTGTCCTCTCCCTCACGCGGCCCGCCTCCTCCTTCGCGAGCATGACTGCTTCGCAGAAGGAGGCGACCGCTTCCCACTCCGTCTCGCCCCGCAGCATGGCCTCGACCAATGCCGGGCGCGAGAGGGCTCCGCCTATCGCCGCCGTGAGGACACGGCGGTGCTCTGCCCAAGCGGAGCAGTCCTGCACCGTATGCTCCACCGTGTCCTCCGGGCGGTCCTCGCAGTGGTGACACCCAGGCGTTTCCTCCTTCCCCATATGACACAGGTACCTCCCGAAACTTCCGTGTCCGGTGAGGACCTGCGTCACGCGGTAGGTCAGGACGCCGTGACGCCTATCCAGCCACTCCTCAAAGAGGGGTCTTACCGCCGCGATTGCGGCGTGCCCGGCCGCGGCTTCACCTTACGCCGTTTCTGTTAATTCGCGCCTAACAGTGATCAAAATATAAATATCATGCATACAGGGTGGAGACGACAATGCGACAATAAATTAAACTGTATGTAACTAATGACGTTCCCAGTCTGCATACAAAAATTCAATCGAAAATTACTGGATATTTTCGATTGAATTTTGTATGCAGTTTATTCACAGGACGTTATTTTTCATTTTTAGCATTTTCTACATAGTGTATATAATAGGCTACCACCAACAGGTTAACGAATCCCGCATCGGTATAAACGTTAAACACATGTTGCCAACTCACTACTTCAAAAACCTTGGCCAAAATTGTCGTATTGTCGTCTCCACCTTGTATATAACAAAAATCCTATTTTACAAACATTGAAATATGTTTGAGAAACAGCTACCTATACAGCTAGGTCGAATAAGTAATTGCAGTTTCTACAATAAAATCAAAATATCAATACTTAATTAATTGTGCACAAAACTGTTCAACTCATAAAATAGACGAGAAAATGTTCCATAAAATGCAATTCGAAGCAACCAGGAATCTGTTCAGTTAACACTTGGAGCACTAATTAATGAACGCTCAACTTCCTTGCAATGAAAACCGCCATTTATCGTGATTTGCTAATTGCATCGTCATCTCTCACATTAATTAACGTGGTAATTTAAAAATAGGGGGTTGGGTTGTGTGGGACTTTTCAATATTTGCAAGTGTTGGAATCTCATGACACTTTTAATATTCCTAGACTGTCTCGTCGCAATCGCGACTGCTGAGAATGAGGTTCTGGGTTCGATTCCCGGGTCGGGCAAATTGTTATATGGTTTTCCCGTTACCAAGAATTTATCAATAGTATCCACGGAGTCTGGATTTGTGCCCGGTTGATGGCAATAGGCTCGCCCCCCCTTAGATGGGACTTAAACATATAACGTGGCAATGCCGCCAGTCTCTTGGGCAGCTGACAGCGTTGAGGAGGAGTTTTTTGATGCCCTTTAATAGTTTGTTGTTAGTTTACTTATTTTTGGTTATTTAATTGTTTTTAATTAATAAAGTATTAAGTTAGTTTAATGCCTAATAAATAATTGGTACTGATTGGTACTGGTTGGTGGAAATTGTTACTTAGTAGGTAAGAGTTTTTAAATGTAAATTACAGGCAAAATATATTTTTTGAAATTAAACTGTTTTCTTGAGGTTTTCATCTACTAAAGTAGCGACCAGGTCCTGCAGCACATGGTTTTTACCTTCGAGATGACAGAACATCTACATTTCTTTGTTTTACTTTTTGGTATCTTCTCTAAATGATTTTAAATCCGTTCCGCATCCGCATCAAAATCTTAAAATAACGATGCGGCCAGACAGACATACACGAATACGACTTTATTTTATAAAATGTATAGATAAAGAATGCACAACCCTACTTTTGCTGCGCTACAGTCGGATATAAAAAGTGTCACTTCTCATACATTTTCTATTGTGCCAGTGTGTGCTCGGTTCAACAAAGAAAATGAAGAAAAACGATATGATGGCCTATATTAAAAAAAAAAACGAGTATAGCACAGCTGCGGCTGCGATGCAGTCATTTATTAAAGTGATCCAATTTCGAAGTTTTTTGCAAATGGAACTGTGTCTTTTATACTGTAATGCATTTTAAATGGCCAATTGAGAATGGGCTATTTGCTCCAGCTCTAGCCTTTTACCAACATAGATACCAAATGATGTTCGCAATTGTTTATATTTCTTTGTGCCCCTATTACTGGGTAGCAGTGGCGAAGGTTCCATACAACTCGATTCTTACCGGATTCCCTTTGAAAAATGGCACAGTCAGTATTCAATAGACAAATAATATAATCACATTAAAGATGTGTACCGGCTTACCTCTTACAAAAATTGACCCTTCGCTACTGCTGGGTGGTACACACATTTCGCCAATAACATTGGTTTACCACGGGTACAGCTCTGCTTAACCCTTTTTTTTTTTTTTTGTTTTTGTTAACGTAAATCATCAAATGAGTCCTCCCACCCAGGGCAGAGCGGGAGGGACTGTCAGACTTGTACTGACTAAAATCCACGGTGTCCTTCAGTAGCCCTTTATGTTCCAGGGTCACGGTAATTCTATGAGTCCCGCGACCCCGGCAGGCTTTGGCCCTCTAGAGGGGGGCCCCGTCATAGCTCTGCTTAACCCTTCGGCGATTACAAGCGTGATGTGTTGTTGGATATTCGTACAATTTCCCTAAAACCTAAAGGTACATGTAAAACATTTCCGTTACCGATTGATGGATAAAAGACAGAAATGATGAAAGATATTTCCAAATACACCGCCATCGATTCGACGGGATATTGAAGTTTGCATAGGGGAAATCAACTGGCACTGGTACGCACGACGGCCAATCAAGGTATACTAAACCAGTTTATGCGTATCTCTCATTTTATAGGAAATCTATACAAAGCGAGACCAAGTTATACTGGAAATGTACAGCTTCATGTGCCGCCGTGTGTACAAGGGCTCCATCTAAAACTGGATATAACTGACATGAACCGAATATAATGTTAGTTGACTCTGTGAATTTCAGTCGAACCTTCTATAAATACTGAAACATACAGCCTTTACCCCGCATATAGACCAAAATATTCACGACCCCCGTCACTTAGGCGATGACGGCAAAATTTTAACAAATATTTACCCTTGGGCTTCCTATGAATCTGTGATCGAATTAGGGATGAATCGGCAGTCTATGAGAACGGTCGGTCTTATCAGCCTGCTCGAAGGTTTCCGAGTCATATCCGCTAGCAAGCACGTAAGTTTGGAGTAAGATAAGACCTTCAACATATCGCTATTTTAAATAGGTTTTCCGTTTAAAATTCTGTAAATGAGTAGAATACGGAATCTCGACGCACAAAATAACGATAAATGCTAATACGATGCTACACAATTTCGCCGTATGAAGAACCGGGTGTAAAGTTCTTCATCCCCCATAGAATAAGTCCCGGAAAACTTTAATATCGCCACATAGGAATTTTATGTTAGTTTCTCATTTGTGGCATAGATGGCGCTGTAGTATTTTATCTACTACGTTGCTGCAGTGCCGCTACAACTTGAGGTACAGCAGTACAAAGGGAGTTGTCTGAAGCTTCGTATTTCAGCGCTTTAATCAATTAAATGTAATGCTTATACTTACTAGGATTAGCTCGGAACTAGGAGGAGCTCGTAGCTAAATAATAACAGCCGCTCGGGTCGATCTTAGGTTATGCCGTGCTTGCCTAGGTTGGTATGTGGATGGGTAACCGCCCATTACATACCGAGTTTCCTCCGTGCCTCGGAAAGCACGTTAAGCCGGTGGTCCCGGCTGTCATTTGTAGATCTTTGACAGTCTTTAGGTAGTGTGTGGCCCAAAAGTCTGACAACCAGTCTTACCAAGGGGTATCGTATTACCCAGCACTAACTGGGTAATGGAGGTCAGATAGGCAGTCGCTCCATGTAAAATACTGGTATTCAGCTGCATCCGGTTAGACTGGAAGCCGACCCCAATATAGTTGGGAAAAGGCTAGGCAGATGATGCCTTAAACTTACTAGGATTGATCTAGAAACAGATCATTAGTAATCCGTGTATGTCTTACAGACTAAACTTGATTGATCATGCAACGTACCGATCATAATGCTTGCATCAATGTATTGTATGCATTGTAGCCGTCAAACACAACATCTGTCATTGTATTCCCGACAGCCCGTCCCGCATACAGATAACATAATTTGTAACTGTACTAACTGAATAGACGAGACAATGCAAGATATGTTTGTTTTAACATTCGATGTTTTAATAACAATTCAGTCGCGTTGGGTGCATCTTTAAATATCTGCTAATATGATTATTTTAGATTTTTTAGTTTTTGCCTGCTAAACTCAGAGATGAGACGGATTTTTTGATTATATTAGATGGTAGATGAACCTTGTAAATACCGGTTTGTTATCTAAAACCGTCATTATATGAAACATTAAGGACGGTATTAAAAACCGGACAAGTGCGAGTTCGACTGACGTGGAGAGGGTTCCGTACGTTCATAGATTTCTTATACGTTTTCCTGTAATCTATAGGCAAGGCAAAGATTTATTTTTTGTATTTTTTTCGGCCCTGTTGTTTTGGAGTTTAAGGGAGGATGGTCAACTTTCGCCTATTTTCTTAAAATAACTTCAAAAATATTTATTTTAAAATTATAAAAAAATATTTGAGATGCTCTCAATGATATAGTTTGCAAAACGTTTTCTATTTTAACCCCCAAAAGTGGCCTCCATGTTTAAAAATCATTATTTTGACGTTACAACTCCGTCATTGGGTTTATATGGATTTATATTTGTGTGCCAAATTTCAACTCAATCGGTCCAGTAGTTTCGGAGTCAATTGGCTGTGACAGACAGACAGACCGTTTTTTCGGTAGGTACGGAACCCTAAAAATGACTTAATAACAACGCAACAAGCTTTAAGAAGCAAACATACCACGTGGACGAAATACACGTGGCGCCATCTATTTTCATAAGAACGTTATTGTAGTTTTCCTCGGGAAAAGTACTTTTTTTCGGGATGAAAGGTACCCTATGTCCGTTTCTGTACACCTGGTATCTGACAACGTATATGCAAAATTTCAGGATATTCGGTTCAGTGGTTTAGGCGTGAAAAGGTAAGAAACAAACTTACTTTCGCATTTATAATAAATAGGTTTGTTGTTTCAAATTGGCCGTACGCTTGAGGCCGTAAATAATATGTAAACACGCGCTTAAGTCTGGCGATGGCGTAGCGGACATCAAGGGGCTTAGCAGAATTATACCCGTAAAGGCAAAGTATTACTCGCCGAATTAATTAACAAGAAACTCCCACACTTTTATAATCTCATGTAGGCACCTACACGGGGTGGAAGGGACACCGACGTTCAAAGAGTGTCAGCATAATGACGGGGCCCCCCTCTAGAGGGCCAAAGCCTGCCGGGGTCGCGGGACTCATAGAATTACCGTGACCCTGGAACATAAAGGGCTATTGAAGGACACCGTGGATTTTAGTCAGTACAAGTCTGACAGTCCCTCCCGCTCTGCCTTGGGTGGGAGGACTTATTCGATGATTTTACCACGTTAAAAAAAAAAAAAAAAAAGGGACACCGACGTGAAAACGGTTACCACGTATTCAGTACATAATTCTGAGCCTTTTTCATCGGTTATTTTAAAAAAATCAGCTGTTCATTTTGACCGTGTAGGTATTGCAATTTGTAGGAAACAGCTGTTTTTTTTTAATAACAGATGAAAAATTTCTTGGGCTCAGGATGATGTACTGAATACGTGGTAATCGTTTTCGCGTTTGTGTCCCTTTCACCCTGTATATAACTTTACATAAATTTGTATTCTAGTATGTTCTCATTGAAAGTCTTTGTAATTACTTCACTAATCGCTGAATTAATTTTAATTAAATATTATAAAAAAATATTTTAACAACAGGTGACTTTAGAGATAGGTACGTGACATTGATAAATGATAAGTCCCAGTCCAGTGGTAGTGGCCTATGGCATTAAGTCCGCCTTTGTGCAGTTTTGTTACTTGTGCATAAAGTTTTAATAAATAAATATATAAGTAGGGAAAATGAACAATTTGATCAAAAATCCTGAGTCGAAATCTATCAGTAGGGAATTTAATAAGGTTATTAAACAAAATGACCCGAAAAGGCGAAAAGTTATCCATCTCTTGAAGCAAGTACACATTCAGGTTCAATATACAACCCTTTAATATCCGAATAGTGCGAGAAACTGTCACACAAGTTATTTATTGGATTAGAAAATTATACGCAGAACACTTCGCAATATTTCGTGCAGGTAAACTTAGATAAATTGGTTCCTCTCAAAGAGCCTCTAGAAAAATGTTCAGTCAGTACAATAACAAGAAACAAGCATAGTTGCTCGTTAGTCCTGAAAATTGTGTAGCTTTGTTTTATCTACAAAGCAACATGGTTACTTCTTTTATATTGTTTCTCGTATTTATTTAGGCTATTACCGTCTCATTACAAAACTAGTACTTACTTGAGTCCATTGCTTAAATCTCTAAACCAGTTTTTTTATTTCGGACCTTATTCGGATTAAAGTCAAGTTTTATACAAAAACTAGCTTATATCCGCGGCTTAGCCCGCGTGGAGTTCGAAAATTGTCCGACGGAATCATACTACCGCACAGTGTTTTATGAAGCCCTTTTTTCGGACATCGCATTTTTATTAAAGAGGCTAATAGATAAAATCATTTTAAAGCAAAATTTCAAATCCCCATTAAGCTATCAAGTCTAGTTTCTGAGATATTAATTTTTGAAAATCATCATATTTTAAGCCGGATACTTAGAAAAAAAATGATTTCTCATAAACCAAGTATGATATGCAATAATGATGTTAAAAGCATCGATAGCGCCTCTTATGCTGCATATTTTAAAACACAAATGAACATCGTAACTTGGCTAGATCCAAATTTATATGAGATTTTTGGTTTTTAGTTTTTCTTAATTTTCGCGAGGATTCTGCCGTATTGGGAAAAGTTATTTATACCAAAATTATTCTCATTACTTCCCCAATACACCACTTAAATTTCACATCCCAATTCCATGGAATCTAGAAGTTATTCAACATTTTCTTTTTTTGTTAGGGTTGTCACAGTTATTACCCAGATATTAATGACTCAATTTATATTCGAGATCGATTATTAAAACCTATTTTTATAGCCCGAAGGCATCTAAGCGTACGAAGAATGCAAATCGAGTTATTGGGAGTTTTAGCCAGAAAACTGTTACCGCCTTCACCGCGTGGAGGTACTCCCAGCTTATGTTATTACTATTGCGAGCGTGTATTTTGCGTATCATCAATCATGTAGTACGTAGGTACTTCAAACCAGGGTTTAAATCAAAATAGTTTAGCTGGATTCAGAGTCCTACGTCAAAAGTCAAAATTTTTGCCAATTCAATTAACCTGGAATGCAAATAATATTTTTATCATTACCAGATAAGCCAAACCACTTTATTTATATATCAACGAAAATACTACCAGATTACTTTTTTTTTTTGACAAAACAAATCAGATCCGGATATAATTTTCTTTTCTGAGAGCATGACAACCCTGACGACATAAAATCCGGACCAAACTTAAAAAGGTTGTAGTTTCTAGATTCCACGGAATTGGGATGTAAAATTTAAGTGGTGTATTGGGGAAGTTAAGAGAACAATGTTGGCGTAAATAACTTTTCCCAATACGGCAGAATCCTCGCGAAAATTAAGAAAAATTAAAAACTATAAATCTCGTATAAATTTGGATCTAGCCAGGTTATGATGTTCATTTGTGTTTTGAAATATGCAGCATAAGAGGCGCTATCGATGCTTCAACATCATTATTGCATATTATACTTGGTTTATGAGAAATGATTTTTTTTCTAAATATCCGACTTAAAATATGATGATTTTCAAAAAAATATATCTCAGAAACTAGACTTGATAGCTTAATGGGGATTCGAAATTTTGCTTTAAAATGATTTTATCTATTAGCCACTTTAATAAAAATGCGATGTCCGAAAAAAGAGCTTCATAAAACACTGTGTACCGGGATAAAAAATCCAGGTTATAAACTATCCGTGTGCTAAATTTCATCCAAATCCGTTCAGTAGTTTTAGCGTAAAAGAGTAACAAACATCCAACCATCCAGCCTCACAAACGTTCGCATTTATAATATTAGTATAGAGTAGGATAATCCTTTAATTTCGGGTTTAAAGCATAAATACATTTTGAAGATTTCTGCGTGGAAGTCTTCATGGATGTCCTCCGCCTCGCCTGGGATGGAGGGTCTGTGAAACTCTTACTGACCCAACAACGACGAAAAAACCACACGATGTTCTTCAACTACCTTTGGCTGTGGTGCTGGGGTTCTAAGGTACTCTTTATTCCGACAGCGTTAAAGTAAGCTTTAACGCTGTCGGAATAAAGATAGCAATAAAACAATTGCTCAATGGTTTAAACCAGGATCTAAAGATGAATCTTGTTTTGTATCAAGGCCTCGATCATTCATAGCGTAGATAAAACTACAATTCCAAAAGCTGCCTAGTAAACGGAGTGTCAGAACGTGCAGACGGCCCTCCTATTGCATCAAGGCTTCTGCTTGCACAGAGCTTGTGTACAGTTGCAGCTGTAATAGACTTGCTACGAGTTATTGCATCGCACCTGTCACGAAGACACAAAATTGAAAAATCTCTGGTGCCTGTTCATTCGCAGGTATCTTCAAATCAAAGTACAGCAATGTTATGGGGGTCCTAAAGTGGCTAAATAGGGAATGGAAATTCTTCTCTCCTTTTGCTTTGTAACAGTAGACGAGGTTTTGAATATTTCTTTAATCAAGTCCACGATCTACCTTTGTAAAGGTACAAAGGTCATGGTATAAAATAAATATGATTTTGTCAGAAGTGTGCATTTTTTCATTTTTCACTTTACGTGCAAGTGACATAATTATGTACAGATGCCAGTACATGAAGCTACCCGAAACTGTTAAATTTTCCCAATCAACTTTGAACTTTACGCTTTAGCGATAAAGTTGAAAATCTATTACAGAAATTTGAAAGATTTGCTGGCGTCTGTAAATGAGTAGGTAAGGTACATTTACCTACGGGTTGCTCGTTAATTAAACAACCGAATAACACTTCACCACACAGGTACTCAACTACTCATACAAAACACTCACAAACAGGAGCTCCAAGCTTCATCCATAAGCGCATCACGCGAGCACACAAAACTTTGGTAGTTGACGCTCGAACGTGGCAGCATCACGCTAAGCCGGCGAGCGTACCGCCAGAGCTTACAGTCTCATAGGATTTCGTTACCGAGAGTGTACCCACTCCATATCAAGTTTTAAAGTCCAGTATATTCTGACCTCTCAATGTAGGAAAACCCTTTACAACGCGAGGTCACCTTCTACTGGAGATTTTGTTCCACGACATATCTCTACACTCCCCAGTATATCCCGATCTCTCAATGTACCGAAAGCCTATAGAAAGCGAGGTCAGCTTATATTGGAACAATCGGTGCAGTGGCGAACAACCAACGAACTTGTGTTTTTAGTTTAGGTACCTAACTGGATTGTTGGCTCAATATGGAAGGAAAACATGGAGTGTGATAGTGTTTGTGATGTTGGAAACAAGTCATCATCTGCCTAGCCTTTTCCCAACTATGTTGGGGTCGGCTTCCAGTCTAACCGGATGCAACTGAATACCAGTATTTTACATAGAGCGACTGCCTATCTGACCTCCACAACCCAGTACTGGGTGATACGATACCCCTTGGTAAGACTGGTTGTCAGACTTTTGGGGCCACTGACTACCCATAACGACTGTCAAAGATCTACAAATGACAGCCGGGACCAACGGCTTAACGTGCTTTTCCGGGGCACGGAGGAAGCTCGGTATGTAATGGGTGGTCACCCATCCACGGACCAACCTAAGCAAGCGCTGCTTAACCTGAAGTTGGAAACAAGTAAGAAACATTATTTCTTCTTATTCTCTAGTATGCCGTTAGTTACTGTAAGGTGCGTTGCTTTTATCCTTTGAATGAAAGGCAAGAAGGTCATGCCTCTTAGTTCGCTTGCGGACAATGCGTGGTATGCTTTTGATTTTTATGTAAAGTATATTTATTTATTTAACAATTTATGTACACACTAAATACAGAAAAGAAGAAAGGAACAGAAAATAGTACAAAGGTGATGCTTATTTCTAAAGAAATCTCTTCCAGCCTACCTGCGAAAGGAGATACTAAAAAAGAGATGTAGACATAGTGAGTAGACGTGTGACGTAGTGTGTCTCATAGTTCTGTTGGTCCTCTGAAAATTAAGATCATCATCATCATACTCCTGCTTTTATTCCAATTCATTTGGGTCAGCGCAGCATCCCAACAAACATTTCAGTCGTATAAATAAAAAATATGCGACTCAAAGTGTTGTAAACATCACATTGAAGTAATTTAGCGTGTAATACGACTTAGAGCATCTTATTCTTATATAACTTTTAGTCGTATATTACAGTCATATAGAAATCGTATTAACTTCTATACGACTATTTTTATGACTATTATACAGTTTTATGTAGAAACGGCGTCATTTAGTGGTAAAACCAGTGTCGTGATCTTAGTGACGTCTATATGACTTTTATCCCACCATTAATCGTATTAGAATCGCGAAAACCACCTTTAAGTGACGACCATTTAAGAGTGATAAATTGCACCTTTATACGGTTTTAAGCCAATTTTATAACTTTTATACTACCGTTAAATTACTGAGTGTTCTATTGTAATGCTTACAAACTGCAAAAAATAACCATCAAGTTTCGCTTCTTTTTCTCAAAATGAATAAAAAAACCTGGGCAAATGTAAAAAAAAAGGTGCTTTTAAAAGGAAAGTGAAAAAGAACTATATTGCGCTTCTCTCGTCATGTTGTGTTATAACGAATATTTCTACACGTAACGACAATAATGTACAAACTGGAGTTGGTTCCGTGCAAGATTTTATGAATACAAAAGAATTGATTTTGATGAAGATTAGAAGTTACATTTAATATAACTGACATAAAGTGCAAGTTAGCCACTGCAGAATGTGGCTCAAATATTTATTTTGTACCACTTATTCATACTTTGAAGTAAAGGTGTAAATAAAATTTAAAAAAATCCAAGACTTTTGTCATATTTATTATTTATAAACGTATCTTTACAATTACAGTTTTATCATTCAAAATAAACATAGTAGTAACAAAGAAATTATTTAACTTAGTTTACATTGTCTTTGGATCAAAGCTCTTAAGAATATGTTAATACGAGTGTTTTTAAAATAAAATTAGTAGGTAATGCATAGTCAGCATAGTTAGTTAGGATTGATCTCAATTATATAGAAATTCACAAACACTCCTTTGAAATATGTTTATATAAGTAGGTATAGATGATCAGTTGTTTTGAAAATAATCTGTTCTAATTACAATATTCACATTCATCCTCCGGATAATGATCATAATTATGACAAAAAAAGGTGCAGCGTGGGCACCAGAGAAAATCATAATTTATCATATGTTTAATATTTTCCTCTGACACTACAAAATGTGCAGGTTTGTTTTTGTTGTTTGTTATCATAAATCCGCAACCAAAACAACGATCTGAACGTATAAAGTGAGTAGATATCCAGGGCCATCTCAAACACCAACGTGCAAGTGTGATGAAATCAGATTTGGTTAAAAACTTATCGATGTCCACTATATCACAAATCATTTTTTGTTAGATCCGAGGCCACCTATAAATAAATCACCATTTCAATTAGGTACGTAAAGAAACTTCAATCACTTTAACTTAAAAAAAGCAGCTTTTGACACTAGTTTTTAATATGATTGAATGAATGAACGTACTTTACTGACACATGACACAAATATAAAAAAATAATCAGTCTTCAAACCAGGAAAAGTAGGTGAAATTGTTTTTTAAACAATTTCACTAGGGTTCCTTTGTAGTGACAAAGGAACCCTATTTCAGTTAATATGGCTGACAATATTGAACAAAAAGTATGTGCACAGAACAATTAGTCGTTTTGATGTTGTAATATGGTTGTATCTTTAACTCTAAGTCGTATAGAGGTGACTGTTAGCACGTTTACTAAAAATATTCTTGATTAAATCACTTAATTTAAAGAATTTGCGTGGCGCGTTAATTAAATTGTCATAATTAGCTCATATTACCCGATAGAATTAATTTCCCAATAGATTGAATGGGCCCAATGAGTTTCAACACAATAGCACTCATAGCATTTTTGTACTCACCTTCAAATGGATCTGACAGAAATAAAACATTGAAGTCATGCAGGCATAATAATTTACGGCATTTTATCACAAAATCCTGTTTAAAAATAATACTACGCTACCTATTTGCAACAAAATGCCGCAAAGCAGCGGTAATAAACACCATTACTCGACGAAAACGTGGGTTTTGCGACGACTACACAACCACTATCTGACCAAAAAGTGGTTTATACGACGGTTACGTTACTTTTTTAAGACACTGATTCGTATAAAAAGGGCCTATTCTCGGTGAAGCCAACGTGATGGCGACGTATTTACGACCAGCTTATGGAACCAAATGTAGAAATCGGCACGTTGTGGCGACTTGTCAAATGTTTGTTGGGATGTCTTCTTCTTCCATACGTCTCTATTACTCATTATCTCATCAGACACCTCTTTTCTTGCCATAATATTGCCATTCCCATCCACATGTATACCCAAAACTTTTCCAAATTAGATGAGAACCTTTGAGTTGTGATTTAAAATGATCTTTTATTCATATTTGAGGACAATTCACAACAACAACAACAACAACACAACAACAATTCACAACAACAACACACAACAACACAACAATTTCACTTCACGTATTAACGTGAAGTGAAATTGTTGTTGTCAAGTTCGTAGTTTCAGTATGATTTGGATAGAAGGTCCCCATTTCATCCCCGAAAAGACAGTATTTCCCTTCGAGCATGGTCAAGATAACGAATGTTCTGTGAATGTTAAAACAATAGCCAGATGAGGACAAAACACGTAACAAATAAGACTAATATAGACAAGCCATGCGTAGCGCGACGTGGAATAGCCCCGGTGAGCCTCCGGGGCTCCGGCCTGGACTTCCTTTGATTTATTTACCTACTTAAGTAACTAATCTTTAAAGGCTTGGAATAAATGAGGCAGTCGCTTCGCTTCTGTCTAAGAAAGGATAAATTAACAAATTATGTTTCCACTGCCATCTGGTCTGAACAGTTATAGCACGGAACAGAACAGCTATAGCCTAGCTCAAAAAATTAGAGTGGAAAAACCGAAACAGAATATTGGTTAAGGCTTTTAATAAAACTTTTTTATCTTTGAAGAGTCTGTAACTTATAAGTATAGGGTACACCCTATTTGCAAGTGACAATTTTTCCCTTTTCCATTTTTCCACACACCAAGAATGTGGGTAGGCCCATAAAGTAATAACAAACAAAATAAAATCATGAAACTTATCCCAACCATCCACATCTGACCTTACTCGAAACCCTTAACACAAGTAACCCCATCTCGAGCAGTAACTCATAACAGTAGTGGCAACTTTCCACGCGCCGAAATATCATATTCCCGAGAACCTTGAACAAAATTGAAACTGATGCCGGATGAAACCCGACGTCGAATACGTCGCGACTTCAACAAGTATTAACCTCTTAAGGCGCTCTTAACCAGGAGCATTCGCCTGTAATGTAACAGTTCAAATTCGTGCGTTTTATCAGTGAGTGAGGAGAACCGAGCATTACAGTGCGCAACCTGTCTTGATACAATTTGTAACAATCACTTTTTGTTTTAACTGTCCCACTGCTGGACAAAGGTTTCCCCCAATTCCTTCTATATGCTCTTTTCCCGTGCCTCCTCGAAACAGCCCTCGCGGTACGCGTCCAGAGCGGTCAACGTGCATGCGGCTGATGTGACCCGCCGGATCCCACTTTAGCCTAGCAGCCTTCTTGCCAACGTCCACTATGCCCGTTTTCTAACGCAGTGTGGTGTTTCGAAACCTGTCTTGTCTTGGAACAATCACTTGGTTCAATACATAATCAAAGCTTAGATTGTTACATTACAGATGAATGCTACCTCACCGAGAACGTCTTTTTATAACGTAATGCTCAAAACCGAATCCTGAATAGTTACCTACATTACAGGCAAATGCTCCAGTGGGGGAGTGCCTATTTACCTCTACGAGGGACCTATTACCGTAAAAGTGTTCTTTGAAGCCATCACGCCTGTTATGGCCTTAAGACACGGTACGACAAGCCCTATAAACATTTAACGGTATTTATACTGCGACAGTTTAAATATAGGTTAGTGGTTGGCTGTAAGTGTTTTCTACTCTTGTAAAGTTGGTGTCATTTTCTTGGATGTGTACTTTGCACGGGGTGCTTTCAAAACCAATCAACATGAGTAAGAACGTGCGTCGGAAATTATTAGATTGATGATCAATGTTACATGCATGTAGGTAAATTAAAAAGGTTTGAAGCATTTACTCTTAGTAGACTGGCAGAAACACGTGTCACGAAATAACCAAATGTCATTTGATTTTGACATAGTACAATTTTTTATTAAAGTATGGCCACCCTGTAATTTCTTTTTTCCCATATTTTTAAGAAGTAAGCAAGAATTTTACATGTTGTTACAATAGAAATTGAAAATGTACGATACTATAATTGAAAACCTTTGGCAGCAAGCCAGATTAACAACGAGAATTTTAATATTCAACAATAACTGAATAGGTGCCTATGTAAAATTTAACATCGAACCCCAATTATTTTAAAACATTTCATATTAATTGAAATTGGCTGATAAATAAGACTTTTACGAGAACTTTGTTAATTAACCTTTGGTTTACCGAATAAACTATATCTATTTAATTACTAACTTAAAACTTAATCTGATACAGGGTGTAAACAGATTGCTGTATCGGTGTGGCGAAGCAACATGGCCGCCGGAAGCCCGGCCATCTTGATTGTGCTCGCCGGATATTGGAGATCGGCGCTCGGCTGTAATTGCCGAGATATTGCATTCAGTTTTGTTTGTTTATTACGTCCGTGTTACACGTGTTAATGTGCACTTCTATCGCTGGACGGTATTAGGGGTGACAACGATGTTAACTAACGATGTTTGTTAGATAAGCTTTTAAGGTGATTGTGTTAATTGAAAGGACGTAAGTCGAAGATTTTGTAAGGTCGTGATCACGGAGGGACATTACACAAATGGGATATCTAATTTTTGTATACAGGGTAACAAATTTTTAATTATAATTATTATGAACAGCAATATTAAAGGCCTATTTCACGTTAAAATGTCAGGAGAATGTTGCCTTTGCTCATGGACAAGGCTTTTTCTCTACACACAAAAGTGAAGTTTTGAGAGGTTTTATGAGTTGATCTGGATTACTGTTAACCTTTCTCAATAGTAAAGAAGAATGTTTATTAGGCATTAAACTAACTGAACACATTATTAATTAAAAACTATTAAATAACCTAAAATAATTAAACTAACAACAAACTATAAAAGGGCATCAAAAAACTCCTCCTCAACGCTGTCAGCTGGTAATGTGCCCAAGACACTGGCGGCGTTGCCACGTTGTATGGCAACACTTAGCCTCTGGCCAAAGTAAAAGCCAGCCCTTGGGTCACGGGAAGCGTCAACTAGGCGTTTCGAAATTTCCTTAAACAGGCTATGAGAACTCGGACCCCACGACCCCAGAGTTTCAACCCCGAACGGCTCGAAAATATAGTTACCACAAAGGTTTCTATATTTACGCCGCTTGAGGTTCTCTGCAGCCGAAGCGGCAGCGCCAGCACAGCACGACGAGCTTGGAAGATGTGATGGCGCAAGAGTATCGACGCATGTTACGTCCCACACTAAACGCCCATCTTGCAAGGAAACAACGACATGCCGTCCGGTCTCTTGCCATCGTCGCGTGCCAAACCATGGGGTTCTAAAACAGCTGGAACGCCGACGGTGACAAGAGCTCGTCGGATGATGTCGTTTATGTTCGCGTATAGTAAAGTAGTTTCATCTACCACAAATAGAATGTAGAACTGGTGAGCAATTTGTTTGTAGCAACGTAGTAAACGCATTCAAACAGGATACCAGTAGTTAGCGCAGTAAATTATGTTACAGCGGCAAATGGCGCCATCTGGTGGCGATAGACGCATCCGGCTTGAGCAGCGAGGCGTTGCTCGCTAATCAGATTCGGCTCAAGTACGAACTGATCGAGTTAGTGCTAATTAGATCCGGTAACCGATTTAACTGTACGTGCGTCTGATAGGAAACGTCGTGACTATTTGTTGTTTATGATACGGCTTTTGTACCATAAACAAGGAAAGTTAGGGAGGTCGGGCAATGTTAATGGGATTTTTTTGCTAGTGGTGATACCTTCATACAAGCGTAAAATGATGATAGTGTTTCTGAATAGTTTGCTTGCTTTATGGGCTTTCCGTGTTGTGGGCCCCTAGGCACGCCACTGCTGGGGTCTAGATTTGTGTCCGGTTGATGGCAATGTGAGTATAATTTTTGGAACACCACTACCTTACCCTTCGGCCTTACATAAGTGACGTGACAAGGAATAAACAAGCCATAAAAACAGTTTTCTAATCGTGTTTCGAGAGACATTCAGATCGCCATTATTTTAGTGTATTCCCGTTGACCCCACCGCCCGTAACCCCACTGGTCAGCTGCAATTGATTTAAATCAAATCAAATCAACAGGTAACTTAAATGTAACTTGTTTTAAAACAAAGCATAGTTTTAATCTCAGTAAAACCTCTCTTGGGATCCTATAGCTCTTGAAAGTACATAAACTCGTAATAGTAAAAGCAAGCATAAAATGTTCAATACCCCTGTAGATTCATCGCCTATAGTTTCATTCACGAGAGGTCTGTTTCAATTGTTAGCAATCGATAGAAGGACGAGAAGCAGACAATGGGGAGAAAAAATAAAAGAATGGATTATGGATCTTTATGATAGCTATCCTTATTGTCTCTGCTCTTCCCTGGACCATTCAGGACTAAATTGATGTATACTGCTGAGTAGTTGTTTTTAATGGTTTGGCTTTATAGGGAACTATAACTCTGCTATCTTATTAGGGCTCCGTTGCCAAATAACAAGAACGGGACCCTTATAGATTCGTCCTGTTCGCCTGTCTGTCTGTCTGTCCGCCCTCCATACATGTAACTGAGGGTTGGATAAAAAAAATCTACATATCAAGGTTTTTCTTAAGTCAATGGTTGATGAGATATTTGTTCTTTAATTTCTAAAGCAAGAGGAGGAATTTTATGGAAAAAATTGGGTTTGTAGGACGTAAAAAAAGAAATTTTTAACAAAAATTGTTTTTAAAACGTAAAACTGCAGCAGTAAAATTGTTTTTCATACTATGAAAAAACAAATTTAGTTTCTCAAAACGTATGTTTTCCAACAACGCGCCTCTGAAAATAGATATCTTTCAAGCGCCAAAAGAACCATTTTACACAACATGTCCAGTTGATGTGAACGTCAATATGCGGACGGAATTCTGGAACATAGTCCAGGCGAGGTCTAACATGACTAACATGTGACTTTGAGATTAAACGGAAAGCTATTTGTGGAAAGCCGGCTCTTCGTTTTCAAAGGGGCGAAAGCTGTACTGTTAAGGCTGCATGTCGTCAGTGTTAAGTAACATGAAGTGAAAACACAGTAAACTATTGATGTTCCTTTGATAAAATATACAGGGTGTAAATAGACCCTTCAAATAGCCGTCAACCAAGCATTCTCTACATCACACTAAGTAACTTATCGCAAAAATTATTGCTGGGAACCGATTTTTTTGGTTTTTTGGGGTGAAAAATCAGGTTTTACGATAGGACTCGGTGGAAAGCACTCAAAGCATTGTGCTGATGGATGGATTGAATAGTACGGGGGTCGTGGAGGTGTTTAAAGTAAAAATCTTACATTAAAAACATGTATTTAAAAAAAAAACTTGTGAGAAAATTGAAACTTTGACCCCCAATATCTCCGTAACTAGAAGGTTCCCAGGTATGGTCTAGAACAAAAAAAATATTGCAAAGACCGGGAGAACAAGTGCCTTTCGGCTATGTTAAAGGTCTATTTACACCCTTTATTAAGTTTACTTTATGACGCTTCAGGTGGGTAAGTTAAAAGGTAGATAGTTAGATAATTAATGTTCACCAAAACTTTTACAAAGCTATCAATTCATCGCCTACAAGAAACGACGACAACAGATATAAAAGGTCACCCACAAAGTCTCAAGTTTGTAATTTAAAGGGAAAATCCCGCAGGTTAGCTACCTACTTGCCAGGATTTTGGAGGGACAAAAAAAAAAGTTATAAAACACTAAGAAAGGTTCCGAGGGCTCGTTTAATAGTTTAATCTTTATCTGGGACCATTGGAGCGAGATAATTTAGGGTCGGGAGTAAAGATCGGGCCCCGCCACGCCCCTCGATTATACCGACAAAAGGATCGCTCCTATATTTTCAGGAAAATTTAATTTCGAACTTCTTTTGTTTTATTTTGTAACGGAGGGCCGACACCGCGAGAAGAGATAAGAATGACCTGCTTTAATAACAGTTGAGTTACTTTTGGTCCTCTTTATAAGTTTAGGGTTATTTATTTAATTGTGTTCATTTTGTTGGAAGAACGCTTGGGACTAGTAAATTTATTAACGAAGCTGTGAGCTGAAAAAGTCAGAGTGAAAATTAGGAAGGAACACTAAAGATGCATTCTACTGGAAGTCAGGGTCGGCCTTCAATAACCGGATGAAGCTGAATACCAATATACAGGGTGTAAACAGACCCTTCACAAAGCCGTCAACCAAGCATTCTGTACATCAAACTAAGTAACTTTACGCAAAAATGATTGCTGGGAATGGACTTTTTTGTTTGGGGTGAAAAATCACGTTTTACGGTAGGACTCGATGGAAAGCACTCAAAGCATTGTGCTGATGGATAGATTGAATAGTACGGGGATCGTGGAGGTGTGTAAAGAAAATATCTTACATTAAAAACATGTTTACACCCTGTATACATGTTTTTAATGTAAGATTTTTACTTTTTGCCTTTCGGATATGTTAAGGGTCTATTTACACCCTTTATTAGCGACTGCATAAATGATCTTGAGCACTCATTTACGGAGTCGTGGACGTTCACAATTATTGAGGTTGTAATCGGTAGTCGATATCCGCAAGACAAAAAGGTAAGGGCACTTATTCAATTACAGCCGACCAAAATATTATTTGGAATATTCCCAGAATAGTCAGTCTGCCCTAAAAGAAAGGGTTAACTTAAGTAGCAGCATTAATCTGCACTGATAACCTCCCTTTTCGATCTAACCATTTTATGTCGATGGGTTTCATTTCCCTTTTAACGCATTTATAGGGTTTTTGGTATAGAACGTGTTACATAAAGTTTAGTAATAGTCTTCGCTTTTATTTTCAGTGTATTTTGCCGAGGAGTATATATCTTAACATTTGGAAAATCATTTCAAATATCGAATAATATTATAAATACACAAGTATACCAATACTTTAAAACGCGCAAGCGTAAAATAACAAAACCTAAAAAACAAAAATTTTGAAACTTAAAAGGCATTCTTTTATGGTTCCAAACTCAAAAATTAAGTTTCTCAGACTGCAGTTTGGTTCGAAACCTTAACTGTGTAAGCCTGGCTTGCTCTTGGCCAGGTTTTTAGAGGAGAGGCCTTTGTCCAGCAGTGAGATTACGCAGGCTAACGGTAACAACAACAGTGCTCCTGGACAACATCCAAGCGCGGGAACCTTCGGTGAAATAAACCACAAACCTCAGTCAAAAACCATTAATATGGTTCAAAGTTAAGCGCAGTGATTTGTGTACTGATTCTCCCCCCTCCCTTTCCCCTCCAACACCTGAGCATGGCTTGAGAGAGGATCTCGGGAGCCAACCCGAATAAATTATGTTGTAATTAATTTTCGTTTATGCATGCCATATTTTGTACGAGTAGCTATGGAAAACCATTCGACGTTGGCTCTAAAGTGTGGAACAAAATTGAAAATGAAAACTGGTAGATATACCTTATGATAAACACAATAATTTACTAGGAGTAGGTAGGTAGGCACGAATTACAGAACGACACCTGCTACAATACTTCTTTAGCATCGTCCACGTTCATACGTCTGGTTATTAAAATCGTTAAGTATCAGTGGCGAAGATTCCATAGAACTCGATTCCTACCGGCTTCCCTTTGAAAAATGGCACAGTCAGTATTCTATAGACAAATAATATAATCACATTAAAGATATGCACTCCAGCTTACCTCTTACAAAAATTGACCCTTCGCTACTGTTAAGTATAATTCTGAATTGTTTCCGACAGTTGAGTCCCTAAATGTATTAAAACAAACATATAAATTTTCTGTTTAAACACATAATTTGAATATTTTGTTGCAAAAACACATACATTAAAAAAGATGTAGATACATTCGAACCTAATAACCACGACCCACATCCCAAACAGTAAATAACACGAACACCTCTCATTAACCCACAGGATTACTTACACATTTAATTGCTAACAACAAAGACGGCCACGATTCCGAGAAAATAAAAGACAATTAAATCGGACTCACAATGAAATAGTAATTAATTCAATTAAGCCAATCGAATCGGACTATTGCGTTGAACGTACCGAATTAACTGTCCCTGTTCTCTCAAGGTCGTTGTTGATAGCTTTCATAACTTATTTGTACCTATCTGTTGATAAAACTGCTGATAGATTGATAACATAATTTACTCACTGAATAACAGTTTCACCGGCACCAGATCCAGTCCACGCTTTACCTTCCAACTTTCCGCCATTCGTGGTGACTGACAGTTGACATTAGTGACTTTTACGTCGTACGTTCGTTGACGTTATTATTTGTGGGTGTGAGACACTGTTTAGATACACTACATGACTACAGTAACTTGATTCATATTCACATGCTTGATAAAGTTTCACCATATTTTCTGGGAATTCATAAGGGCGGTGTGCGCGCGAAGGGCCGCCATTTTGTAACGCGAGGTGCGAATTAAGATGGCGGCGAAGCTCTCATTAGCGCGCCGGTTGCACTAATTGCAACGCTACTCAACAGAACTTGAGCATAAAAATATTTTTTTCTCCGCATCATTCATGCTCTTCACATTTGTTGTTTGAAACAGTTATGCCTAGATATGTAATTTATGAAGATTTTATTTTGGAATGAGGCAATGTTTTCAAGGACTTTTAATACAAAAGCTTTTGTTTGATATCTATAAATATAAATGAAAATATACCTAGGTATCTGTTCTGTATTGATTTCAATAGCTATAAAAGATGTCGTATAACAAAGGCCCATTGCTTTTCGAATATAATCAAACCCAACGGCTATTGTTATCCAGGCTATATTACGACATGACTCTAATAACATTATTCAATAATACTAAAGGACCTCTATTTGCATTATTCATTTCGATAATCGTTTTCGATGATGGCGGCCATCGAATTCTGTGCTCTCGTTATGGTAATTCTACGTACTTATTGTTCCGAAGTCTGCATTGTTGACGTGCTTACCTGGGGAAGAGAAAACACATTTATTAATCGGAGATTTATTGGAATTTTATTTTTAAATTCAGCCGAGGCCGTCCCAGAAAGCGGTGGCGTGACGACCTACAAGCACACCTAGAAGGTTGGTTCGAGGTGCCGTGAGAAAAGAGTCGGTGGAAGGAATTGGGGGAAAGGAGGCTTTTGCCTAGCAGGTCCCACTGCTAGGCAAATGGCTTATAGGCTAAACAAAAAAAAAAAGAATAGGGCCCTCGTACCTGATTTCCGAAGGCACGTGAATTAACTTTAACAAAACGCATTCTAGACTACCCTGCAGTGGCGAAGGGTCAATTTTTGTAAAAAGTAAGCCAGAGTACAAATGTTTAGTGTGATTATATTATTTGTCTATAGGATACTGACTGCCATTTTTTAAAGGAAATCCGGTAGAAATCGAGTTGTATGGAAACTTCGCCACTGCTACCCTGCCCTATCTATTTCAGAATAGACTTTAGTCTTACTAAATACGATCGAATTATTTATTCCAGACCCTTGCAGAACTTCGTCGAACCATCTAAATATAGCCTTTTTTTTATCGTGGTTAAATCGTCAAATGAGTCCTCCCACCCAAGGCAGAGCGGGAGGGACTGTCAGACTTGTACTGACTAAAATCCACGGTGTCCTTCAATAGCCCCTTATGTTCCAGGGTCACGGGAATTCTATAAGTCCCGCGACCCCGGCAGGCTTTGGCCCTCTAGAGGGGGGCCCCGTCATTATGCTGACACTCTTTGAGGCGCGCGTGGAACACAACGCGCCGTCGACCCGGGTATGGTCCATGGTCGGACAGCGAGTCGCCCATTACTCGCCGCCCGCATGCCCGCGCCTACGGTGGCCGGAGATTGTCTGCCGACGTCCGGCGCCGTGGGCGTCTACCACTGCGGCGCTGTCCTCTCCCTCACGCGGCCCGCCTCCTCCTTCGCGACCATGACTGCTTCGCAGAAGGAGGCGACCGCTTCCCACTCCGTCTCGCCCCGCAGCATGGCCTCGACCAATGACGGGCGCGAGAGGTCTCCGCCTATCGCCGCCGTGAGGACACGGCGGTGCTCTGCCCAAGCGGGGCAGTCCTGCACCGTATGCTCCACCGTGTCCTCCGAGCGGTCCTCGCAGTGGTGACACCCAGGCGTTTCCTCCTTCCCCATCTGACACAGGTACCTCCTGATCTAAATATAGCCTTGAATGAATTTATTCGATTCCAAGACGTATCTAGTTTACTGAATGAATGCTGCTACTCGTAGCGCGACTAGTCGCAGCGACTTTACTATTTATTGCTTCACTTTCAATATCCACGTCGACGCACACGAATGAGAAACTTTTTTTTTATTATGAGCGGTAAAATCATCTTTATTCCTTCCTGAAAAGTATTCGGGTATTGAAACCTTGGAATTGGCGAAAGTTATTGAAATTGACGTTTTATGTCGTTATATTCATCTGCGACGTAAGACTCTTCGCGTTTTTTGTGTTTTCGATTATTTGAACGAGGGCGAAATGAGAGTTTAAATAACTGGTATATGGCAAGCAGTTATTGCATAGTTGCTTGCCTACGAATTTCTTAATAAGTCACTTGACGCTTACAACTTGCTCGGTAAAGTTACGTTCTTTAGTGGAATTTAATACTCTTTAGAAAAGTTGAGCAATTTTTTAAGTATCTACAAAGGTACAAGAAAAATATATACATAGTCGAGTTAAAAAATGAATTAAAATCGGTCAAGTGCGAGTCCGATTCACACACGAAGGGTTCTGTATCGCCGAGCAATATGGAACACTACATAATACCGAGCAAAAACCCCAAAAAACACGTTATGGGGGCCACCTTTATTTTTAACTTTATTTTGTGTGAATTATTTTTTGTTATATTGACCTTACCGCCATAGTTATACATTCTGTGTGAAAATTTTGAGTGTCTACCTATTACAGTTCAAAAGATACACCTCTGTGACAGACGGACGGACTAACAGCGGAGCCTTGGTAATAGGGTCAGCAATTGACACAGACAAGCAATTTCCATAAATTAACTTAACTTTTTATGACACTTGCAGCCTCTATAAAACGTCGCGCATAATCTGTGGTTTTAATAGTAAGGCCTTTTGAGTAATCGAGTCGTTGCGAGTCATCGAGTGGCTGCGAGTGGCATGCGTCGAGTGAACGGTAATCACTCGCCGACTGGAGAGCCACTCGCGATGTATCGAGTGTCAGCATTCCGATATTTTCTGCTTTCGAGCTTTATTCGATCGGAGGAAACTATGCATAGTTAATTTAAATTCTTTTCAGTGGAAATATATCGCATTCTTTATCAAAGTTATTTAAGAATTTGTTACTGAATACAAAACACGTGAGCGATGTATAAGAGCTTATACACGCTACAAAATACGCTAGTCTGAAACCGCTCTTACACCCGGAAAACTGTTCAACACAATATATTCTCCTTTTTCGTTTAGTTTTTTCACTGTTTCAAATCGTTTTGATTCGTTCATTTTAATGGCATTCTGCAATGCCATTAAAATGTTTAAAATAAACTAAGTACAATTAGCCTTCCTACCGCTGGGACACTGGCCTCCTTTCTGCCAGAGACAAAAAACCTAAAAATATAATGTATGAAATAAGATAACGCACATTCAGTTTATGATACATTCCCATTTCTCTAAAACATTAAATATTCAACGCAGGCTCACTCATATACATAACACAGTGCCTTCCATTCCGCCGGTAACAACGGCACCGCATTGCTTCCTTTTCAAAGCCGAAAGGATGTCATCTCGAAGCTTTCGCGGCTTTTATGTATAAAGTAGGTGGTATAGCCGTATAACTCGGTGACCTATAAACATTCTGTCACATAATCGCGCGTGTGGGGCTGAACAAAAGACGAGCAACAATGGCCAGGGGCGACCTTGGGTCAGCGGGGGTCAAGCAGCGAGCGACGCCCGGAAGCTGAGCTTGTATGTCGAGCCATACTCCATTATGAATGGAAAGTCCTCATTTGTTTGTAGTGCTACAGCTTTACGCAGTTGTGGAACTTTTCAGCGGAACTGCAGAGGAAAATTTTCTAATTTCCAAGCTTCTTCTCTTTCTATAAAGTTTCATGTCGTAATTCTAAAACTTTCCTTGCTTTTTCTAACACAATACTGTGGGTGGGGTGGTCCACTTGTTAGTTTAAAATAGAGTTTGTAAAACTAAGTTTATTCTATTATGGAACTAAACACGCTCAAAAGGTGGAACATGAAATGAAACTTTTTCAAAGTACATTTCAAAGTGTGTTATTATATCTCTTTGTGGCAGCATCACGTAAAACACAGCTGGCTTTGGCGTGTAAACACTGGCACTACACTCGAAGCCTGGATTAAAAGTATAAAAAACTTTGACAAAAAAAAACTCACAACTGTAGAAAGCTGAATTCAAAAGCTATACATACATGAAAAACACTTTTTGTTTGGATTGTTAATTCAATGCTGATTTGGATCAATTTACTGTAATTATCTACACTAAACTGTTTTTTTAGTTTGTTTACGATGTAGTTTGGTACACTTATCTATAATTTTGGAGTATTATTACAATCATTTCATTAAGCTGTGTTAGCATAGAGAATATTTTGGTCACAAAAATAGCTTTAAGAGAGGCTTTAAACATTTCAGCCTGCCAGATGCGAATAAAAGAAAGTCTAACATAAATACCAAACATTTTCCCTACATTACAAAGCATTAAAACAGACAACAAAAACCACTACACCGCCTCTTTTAATCCCACATCACGTTCATACATAACTCACTAAAAGCAAATACGCCGAAAGAATATCCGAAACATTTTGGTCTCGGCTAAAAAAATCGCGAAGAAAGTGGGTCACTGAAAAAATATCGCGGCCACAGCATCTTGAGATGATATCGAAGATGCCACCTTGTACATGGATACCCTCGTTTTGTTTAGCACTTGACGCTGAAGCGCCCTCTACCGCCCGTCAAAGGAACGACCTACTCTAGGGGTGAAAAATTAGGGATTAGCGAAGAGGGATGTAATAAAATGGCTAGATAAAATCGATATTGACGTTTTATCGATGTGTTTAAGTTTTAGAAATTAATGTTGTAGAATTAGAACTGACATAAATGTTTATGTAGACATATATTTTCATACATTTTTATCTACTATCGTATAATTCTTTAACGAAAGGATATATTCCTGATAATTCATGCTTTTTTGTTTTCTTTACTTTATCGTAAAATTTTACGTCTTTCGCTTGGAATGAAATGGTTTTACTTTCGAGGCGGAAAATGTTATATGAAATAATAAAATTAATTGAATTACTGTCTATTCTTTACCTATATTTGTTTCAAGGCCTTAGTCATATTTTATTGTTTGGTTTTTCGTAAATTATTTATTTATTTCATTTATTTATTTAAATGCCTTAAACTATCATTACAGGTACATAACCTAATGCAATAGTCAAGTCACACACACAATATTAAAATTAAAGCACAACACATTTCATTGTTTGTCTCATAATGGTTTCGAATGTTGTAATGTTGTTGGTAATGAGATAGAGTTTCAAAATAAACATTTCTATAACAAAGAAGAATGTAGGAAAACTGGTACCTACTCGTGAAAATGGCTGCCAAACCGGTAAACAAGAGCAAAAGTAACAAAAACACGTCCAAATTATATGTATAAATACGAAAAGGCAAAAACGATCGCAAAAATAACGAGCCAGACTTATCGGAAAACAATCGGAAAACAGGGGAAATGGAATACTTTGTATTGAATAAGTTGTTGACTGCGAACGTCGAAACGGAGACGCGACGACGAAGAGAAGTAGGAAAGAGTGAAGTCATGTCTATAACTGTCAAACCGCGCGCCGCCATCTTGGATTTGTTTCTTTTCATACTTCGAGTTCCCGCCACTTTCTTATTGTTCGTCAGTATTATTTATTGTGTTACTTGATGATGTATCGCGAACGAATCTTGATGTGAAAACTTTGAATGAAATGAAATAAGTTCCTGCTTTAGTATTAAATCATGGCGTGTTTCTTCTTTTTCATTTTGCTTTGTACTTTCCTCTGTGAATACTGCAATCCATTATTTCCCCTGAGACCTGTAGGATACGGCCAACCATTCACGATTTTGTTATATTTTGCTGTTTTAATTAATTAATATATTTATTAACACTTCAAGTACAACAGTACAGAGGCGGATTCAATGCCATAGGTATTTTCTACCAGTCAACCTTTGGGTGATGCAGAGACAAACAGTGGTAGGTATATATCTGAAAATCAAAGCCAAAAGCAAAGCTTAATCAAAGATACTTTTAATTATCCATTCGTTCTAATCCTAAAAGGTATGTATAAAAGGTCAAAGTACAAGAACATTACGCAAATTCCCTTTATTGCCACTAAGAGAACACTGAAAGTAATTGGAAATGGTCGAGTAAACATTAGCTCAATATGAAACAAATAAAATACAATTGCGCAGATGTTGTTCTGCCAAACGTGGGAGGCACAATTAAAATCCAATTGCTTTGGAATTTCGGGCAGGCTAACGATTATGGACCAGACAACACGATGTAGGAACATACAGAAGTCTCACACCTGAGACCAATCGTAGACCTTTTACACCAAAAAAATTAACACACATAAAATTTTAAACCTCACTGTATACACAAGTTTTTCTTCGTTTTTCGTAAATTTTGATCTGGGGCGTTTTACATGAACTGATACTTCGGCACAAGTTATATATTTCGTGTCAACAATGTTTGTTCCTCCGAATGAAATTGTTTTGTAAACACGAAAACGCCGAATGATTCCCAGTAATGCGATTTGTCGCTACGTGCTACGCCGCGCTACGAGCAGCCACGAGCGTGCTACGCCGTAGACCGTAGATAGGTTGTTTAATTAGTTTACGCTTCATAATAAAATTGGCATGTTAAAATGTTGCTGAGTTTATTTGTACGGCTTTTACATTCATTTGCCCAGCTCTGTAAAATATGAATAGCCAAAAATATTTTTTATACTTTTATATATTTGTGTCGTAAAGGTAGGTATTCCAACTGAATAAAAAATACAATAAATTAAGTACTGTATTAAACTGATATCAGGTATATGGCACGGGTGTTTAAGCATAATTAAGCATAATGCTAAATATAAAATTATTATCAATCGAGTAAAGAGTTGAAATTCAAAATAAACGATATAAAAGTTCAAACCAAACAAAATGAAAGGAGACTCCCCCCACAGCAACGCAGAATCTTCAGCAAAAATAACTTTGCGATTCATAATTTCTGTTTGAGTTGACGATATAACACCAATACCTGTTCGTTACACAGCACATATTTATTCTTCTCTTTGAATTCACCGACGTACTTCTTTGAATACGGCTTGCGTACTTCTTTGAGTACTGCTTGCGTACTGCGGCTTACCCGTACGTGCGCGTAACTAGAAATGTTCCGCCTCGGTAAGGAGTTATGTGGGAAAAGGAAATATATATTCAAGGCAGGTAGCGTAGAAAAACTAAAAGAACTAGTTTTGTATACAGTTACTTTAAAGATACGTGTTTAATTACCAGGTAATCGGTTGTCATGGTATGGTTATGTGATGTGAAGGAATTGGGAAAACATCATCTGCCTAGCCTTTTCCCAACTATATTGGGGTCGGCTTCCAGTCTAACCAGCTCAATACCAGTATTTTACATGGAGCGACTGCCTATCTGATCTCCACAACCCAGTTAGTACTGAGTAATACAAAAAAACGTCGAGACTAAAGAATTAATGTAGATGGGTAGGAGAAGTCCAATAATGCGGTGGATGGACTGTGTGAAAGACTATATTTATGGATAGAAAGGGCATGACTAATGGAGAAAAAGTAATAGGAAAGAACACGAGAGAGAATGATCATGGTGTTTTATTAGCAAAAAAATGGTCTCCTCAACAATATTAAACGTATTATCACATGCTTGAAAGGGTTGTACAAAATTATACATGTTCAACGTCGAAATACTCGTAGTATAAGTTGCTACCCAAATCGTTTAGTTTAAGCGCAGGCCACACCGCCAGCTGGCGGGCGAGGCGAGCGAGGCGAACGATGCCTTTTCATACTTTGTTCGTATCTTTCGATAGTTCGCGGTGTGAACCAAAGTATGAAAACAAGTGAAACGATGCGTCGTTCGCCCGCTCCGCCCGCCCGCTAGCTGGCGGTGTGGCCTGCGCTTTAATCTTTTCCGCTATCAACTATTCTGATAGAATGATCGTCAAAACCATGAAACTCTTTCCTCAATGAGGCCGTAGTAGTTCAGTACATATTTTCGTCATAAAATACCGACGAGTGTTGGCACATATATTGTGTAACTAGCTTTTGCCCGTGACTTCGCTCGCCTTAATTTAGAATTTGCCAATCAATTCGTACTACTAAAGTTTCAATAATAATAAAATTAAATCATGATTCGATGACATGTGGCGCCATCTATTATCATTGTTGTTTTTCTCGGGAACAGTATCTTTTCGCTATGTCCGTTTCTGCACACCTGACAAGTCTGACAACGTATATGCAAAATTTCAGGATTATCGGTTCAGTGGTTTAGGCGTAAAAAGGTAACAAACAAACTTACTTTCGCATTTATAATATTAGTTAGGATTTCAACTGTTGCACTAACTAAATTATTCCAAACACCATTCTCAATAATTCCCAGCTCACATTCACAGGTACGCATCCGAACACGATGTAGATTGTATTGCCCGTTGTTTTAGCTATCCGACTGTTCGACCGACTATTATTGGCATTCAGATACACGTTCACGTGTATGTTTGTTGTATGTTAACACGTTTAGTAGTCAGTTGGGAAGTTATTCGCTGAATTATAAAGGGTGTAAAAATAAAGGTCCAAAAGCCACTTATTTTCCCCGTCATTGCGATCATGTTTTTGTTGTGGACCATACCTGGGAACCTTCTAGTTACGGAGATATTGGAGGTCAAAGTTACAATTTTTATCACAAGATTTGTTTTAAAACCATTTTTTAAGGTTTTAACTTTACTTTAATTAACTCCATGACCCGTTTACTATTCAAAGCATCTATCAGCACTGAGTTTTGAGTGCGTAACATTGAGCTTTAACGTGATTTTTCACCCCAAAAAAAAAGTCGTTTCCCAGCAATAATTTTTGCGTAGAGATACTTAGTTTGATGTACAGAATGCTTGGTTGACGGCTTCGTAAAGCGTCCGTTTACACCTTGTATGTGTCACAGTGGAATATGTTTGTGTTCATTTGGTTTAGCAAGACGTAAGATTCTAAAACATACATTACCTGTTAGAAGTAAACTTATGGTCTACAGTTCAAGGAGAACCTGATTCACTCTGTGAGTAAAAGTATGTTCCCAATACAATGTGATAATACTATCGATACAAAGAAGGAGGGACTGAAAGCAGTACCGAAAAGTCAGAAACGACAAGAGACTGAATCAACAATCACCAGCCGCCAAAAGTCTCCAAGCCCTTTCCGAAAGCGAAACAACCGAAACGTATTAAATAATTCCAGTGTCAAAACGAACATCGACATTGACATTCACAAAAGTTGCCCACGCAGAAAGGTGTGGGACATCGCCCCCCACACGACCCAATTCCTTAACAAAATATTGGTATAAATAAAAGCCCTCCCAAGTCCCTCGTGACGTTTGCGGGGCTTGTGAAATGTGAGACCATATGTTATGAGTCATTGTACCTACTTTCCTGACAGTGCAAATCAGCCTCGCTTTGGTTGACTGCTTGACGAATGGCAGAGTGAATTTATTTATTTAATCCTTACTTACAACTATAAAAAAAAAAAAAAAAGTTAGGCAAAAAATCATGTAGGCACTGATGCCGCAGGTCAACCCAGAGTTATAGGCACTGCTCGGGTTCGGCACCGACCTTGGATCACCTAGTAAAACTGCGGTGATGTGATATGATACCGATCAGTGCAGTGCTTCTAAATGTGTTATTATGAGCTTGTAATGTTGTGAACATTTGTCCACATCCGTCTGTCGCGAAGACCCATGTCTTGTCTTATTTATTTATTTATTAGTGTACACACAAAATACTTAACAGGAGATTTCATTAAGATAGAAGAGCACAATGGTACTGCTTATTTCATAAGAAATTTCTTAGATAGTTAAATTTCTTAAATTTCGTAATGACCTGAAGGAATTGTCTTCTCTCAATTCCTTCAAGTCTTTACCGCCATTTCCTTCGTAGTCTACTGAAGTCCGTTCAGCTAACTCAAAGCACCAATTCAGAATGTTATAATAAAAGTTATATTCTCCCTTCGTTCATGAAATACATTGTTGGGTTGTATAAATTATGGGGCTTATTACATAAAAGTTTGTTGTTTGCGGCGGTGTTGCTAAAATTAGACCTCGTCCCTTCTTCCCGTGGGCGTTGGAAGGCAACTAAGTGATTATATAAAGTACTGTCGGCGCCAGAGAAATGTACCCACCCTTCCTAGTTGTTTACTTGGTTGGGTGGGTACTTATCTCTTCACACCGACTGTACGTGGTCCCCCGAAGGGTATACTGATGAGATTCGTGCTATTAGACGCATGTAAAACGTTTTGATTACAGCATTATGGCTACCCTAATCATTTTCAGTACTAGTAGTTTATTCCCACAAAACGGCACGAAAGTGACAACCATCAAGGAGTCGAGTGCGCATCTTCGACGGAGACACCATGGCTTGTCTGCGTGGAATAGCGCTACCTCTGTGCCTCTAGCAAATCTTTGTACAGCAGGTGTATATCGTGATGCTAGGGCAGCAGCATCCACCGCAGCAGCCACTACAACATCCGCAGCCTCCGCACATTTTTATTTTATTGGAAGGTAACGAGTTCTTAAGAAACCCAAAATAATTTGTCGAAGTAGAGGAATCGTAAGATATGGAAAGTCACAATTTTTGTAAGTATTAGAGGTTTTTTTGGGAGTTTTTATATTATTATAATATGTGTACCAAGCAAGTGATTTGATTTTACTTAAATTACTTACATTCACTTAACGGCGAAGCACATTGTTTTGTAATTAGTAATGCATATTTGTTGCCTGTACGTACGATTTAGCTCATTCATGGCGGAGGAAAACATTGGCAGGAAATGACAAAACTTAAACTCTAAAATCGCAAAAAATATGGTCATCATCAGTGCCAATCCTAGCGAAGGAACAACTACTGATAAGTATAGTAAAGTTTTCCTGTAGTGGGTCATTAAAATATTATTAATTAAACAATCATTCTCAACCTACTGTGATTCATACAAAGCTCCACAAAGTAGGCTTACAATAAAATTTAAATCCACCCGACAGAGCTTCGTACATAATAAATAAACAGACAAGGAATCAACCCAGACGCCAGTTGTACACAATAAAACACACATAAACATAAACTCAACTAACAACGCACATACATACCCATTTTAAACCCATAAAATCTGTCTTATTGAGCTGCCGACTTTGAGCCGTGGCGGCTTTGTGTGCCAAGCGGCTTATATCTGGTACCTTATGAATATTTCACATGCCTACCCTACATTGATAACCGCCATTATTTTAAAACGTATATGCCAAAGAGGTGTTTGTTGGGCCGAGGGCATGCGGAATCTGACCCCAACATACGGGACGCGACAAATTTCGGACAATGGGGAAAGGCAAGCAAGTAACACAAATATTGTGATACTACACGTCAATCATTACCAAATTTTCGGAAGCTGCATAATTATATTTACACTAAACGTTTTATTTTTATCGAATGCTGAAATTTAGTAAAACTGTATTGCATTTTAGAAGATCCCTGAAAGAATTAGGTACGTATTATAGGCAATTCCATAAAGGCGAATTATCTCACAATCCGAGAATCATAAATAAAGCAAAATGGCCTGTTGCCGTCACCATCAGATCTCCTTGAACCTTCCTTTAACCATATTTTTCCTCACTCTTCCTAAATTACTTTAGGTGTCTTTTCCAATTTTAAACATCAATTTAATTATTGCTCCATTAAGTTATTTAAACTGACAACGCTTACTGGCTGTATACATTCAAAAACTAGTTTACTATTGAAGTTACGAGATAAGATGTCAGTACAATGGACTATTTCAGTCCATTTGTACTGACATCTTCATATAATAAAACCAATTCTTTTATTTCAAACCAGTGAGTTGTGCACCTACTCGATTACGGAAGAACGAATCGAATTCAGCCGAGCATTCTAGTTTGATTCGATTTAATCGAATGCTTGCGGAGAGCTAAGGGTTAACTTGATGTTGTTATGATCGAGAGCTTACACTACTTTTTGAGGTCTAAATTTCTCCAAAATTTACGGATAAATGGGGGGAAAACTGATAGGTTTCATGTATTATATTGTTATTTCCTGTGTTGTATATATTGTGTACATAAATAAATAAATAAATAAATGAATTGATGTCAAAAATATCTTGGATAATACAGACTTTTGCAGATGGCAATACTAAGGATTATCTCATTACCGAGTAGTAACTGGATTGTGGAGGTCTGATAGGCAGACGCACCATGAAAAATACAGGTATTCAGCTGCATCCGATTAGACTGGAAGCCGGCCCCAACATAGTTGGGAAAAGGCTCGGCAGATGATGACAGGGTATTGCAGATGTCCGCGGTGGTAACCTAACAAAGTTGTGTAAATAGTGTCTTTTATTAAACACTCTTAGCCAAAACACAGCCTCCCTCCCACATTCGCTCTAAAATCCATTTGATTTAAGGCCAAGGTTGTGCAAAAGTAAAAATAGCCGTTTTATTTCAATTCCCAGACAGCCACATCGGCCGGCTGAGGAGAAATCGAAGAATCGGTGAAGCGATCTGATTTGATTTTATACCGATATTTGCGCGACCAGTCAATTGAGAAAACAGGGATCACTGAGTTACGGGAACAAGACTGGGGCGACACGTACCCTACGGATACTTTTTTTTTTAATAGTCTCTCTATAAAAAAAAAAGTCTGTTTCATCCATTTTGACTACACGTAGGTTTGCACTTTGGTTTTAGAACAGCAGATTTTTTTTAAATTACTGACGATAATGTTTAACACTTTGAAATCCAGAATCATGTACTGCATCCATTGTGAAAGTTTGTGTCAAAATGTCCCCTATCCGTCGAGTAAATGACTGAAAAACAGATATTTTGAACCCTTGTCGAAAGTCACACATAAAAAAACGTTTCAAAGGAAACTTTGCTCATGTAACGTAGTAAACTATAGTATAGAGCAAACGAGCGCTAGTTGGGCACCGAAATTGCCTGTCGTAAAGAGTGACAATCTTCATCTTTATTTACATGCTGATTGATAAGAAACAGAGCAGTGTTCGTCCAGTGGAACTGGCCGCAACCCGCGAGGTCCTAGAGTCAAAAAATCTGAAAAATGTGACATCCACCAACCCACACCAGGCCTGCGTGGATGATAGCCCAGTCCCTCTCCCATAGAGAGGAGGCCTGCTACCTAGCAATGTGATCGTGATTATACATGCCATCTACCTTATTATAGTCTCTTCTACGAGGTGGAAATTATGTTTTTCCTACTACTCCGCTATTCTTTTACTTAAAAGGAGGAGATGTAAGATTTACTGTAAAAATGGAACAAGTTTCTGCAATAAATCTTTTATTTATTTATCATATATTTATTATTTTCTGATTAATTTCGTTGCGGATCCAAGGCCGTTAAATTGTTTTTCAGGGACTTCGTCAAGCTTCATTATCTCGGCGCTTTTCGGTGGTCACCAACGTTGATTCTGACTTTCAGGAGTTGCAGTGACTTGGGAATATTGAGGCGGGATAGTCCCAAAACAAAAAGTCTTCCTCGAAATTCGCTTTTAAATTTTACTCGGCGAATACATATTTTTACCTAGATAGTACGGCCACAAGGAGAGATATGTAAACATATTAAAATTCAAAGGCTACTTTCTACTAAGTAAAGCTTCTGTTAAAGGATTTATTGTGGTAAAGAGACGAGACACAAAGCTAGATCTTTGTAGGCACACGGTTTAGGGACAATAATCTCTCTAGCTTCATGAACATTCATATAATATTCAACTAATTAAGGCTGAGCTCCCTTTTCATCTTAGGTATATTTACCGTCTGTTTGTGCCTAACGTTTTATTAGTTTCAGTAATGAATCGTGTGCCTAATCTACTGGAGAAGTTTTCAGGACTATAGGCGGTTAATTAAGCTGAATCTATCAATAAGTGTTTAAACCCTATTACCATACATATTGATTGTACCCCTAGAGGACGCAATACTAATTTGAACGAGGAGTCGCCGACACCAGCCCGAAATGTAATACAAAGCGAGCAGAGATTGTCCTCTTTGTCCAGCATTATTTATAACGTTTACGTCAAGTCTACTTCTCGACTGTAAGATCATTTAAATCAATCGACTACTAACAACAACAAATCAGCGATTAGAGTCAGCCCATTTCTTTTGTTCAAAGGGCACAAATAATAATTGAAGGGGGTGTCCAACTATGAGCTTGGTCATAGTTGGGTATTGATATTTTAACTATAGCTATTACTGATACTGTTAGCCTGCGTCATCTCACTGCTGGGCAAAGGCCTCTCTCCATGACTTCCAAGTTCTTCGATCCAGGGCCAATGTGGACCACTGGTCGTTAGTTTTGTCTAGCTCGTCCCGCCATCTCCTGCGAGGTCTACCGCGTCGCCTTCTGGCTGTGTCAGGGCTCCACATCGTGCTTATTTTATATACTATAGCTATTATAACTTTTAATATTCCTTTTTATTTGTTTATTTATTTAACAGTTTATGTAAACACTAAAATACAGAAAAGAAGAAAAGAACAGAAAATAGAATGCTCATTTATTTTATAAAATTTTATAAAAATGCTTATTTCTAAAGAAATCTCTTCTTCTTTTTCTTTTTTAATGTTATTTTAATGTTTATGTTGTTTAATTCTGTTGTAGCATCGTATTGGACTTGGTCTGTAATGTTGCTATGGTTGGTGGTAAATAAATAAATAATAAATAAATTTCAATCAAAACCAAACGTGGAACAAATCGTTCGCATTTAATAAAAAGTTATCATTAATATCAAGATGTAGCAAAAAGACAACAGCACAGACTGGGTAGGAAGCTGCGCCATGTAGCGATCCGGAGCCCCGTCTCGTTCCATTTCCGGAGCACAAATGAGGGAAGCTTGCCTTGCTGGCAGACTGGAGGGGAGGGGTTCATGAGCCGATTTTATTGCGCCATCAACGTGTTTGACAGCCGAATAGATAAAAGTTTAATCATTCGAAAGCAATATGTGAACGTACGACAAAAATGTACTGAGTCATCTAATAATTTTCGCGTCTTGGCTGACTATTCGTCGACTTTATCAATCGATTTTTCGAAATGTTCTTTTTCTTTCCGAAAACAAATGAGTGTAGGTTTGTACTTCATTGGTCAATCTCGCGCAAAGAACCTTACCTAGAACGAATTTCCCCATCGAAACTGAAAGCGATTAGCACATCTAACCGCGTTCAAGAACTGCAATACAAGGTGGAGACGACAATACGACAATTTTGGCCAAGGTTTTTGAAGTGGCGAGTTGGCAACATGTGTTTAACGTTTATACCGATGCGGGATTCGTTAACCTGTTGGTGGTAGCCTATTATCTACACTATGTAGAAAATGCTAAAAATGAAAAATAACAGCCTGTGAATAAACTGCATACAAAATTCAATCGAAAATATCCAGTATTTTCGATTGAATTTTTGTATGCAGGCTGGGAACGTCATGAGTTACATACAGTTTAATTTATTGTCGCATTGTCGTCTCCACCCTGTATACCGTAGCAATTTTTACAATGAGGGCTCTTGAACGTAGTTTATGTGTTGCCTTGTGCAATTCGCTCCTAGTCAATAAGTTACCAATGAAAGTCGGCCTTAAATCTTATATCAAATACGTATGTAGTTTAAAACTTTTCAGACGAAGTAATATTAAAGCCTTGAGCAAAGTTCTTACACACCATTTTATCGCGAATCATCTAAATTACGTCGTACTTTTATAGTTAAGGACTCAATATTTGAGTTAAAAGAATGATAATAAGGCTTGGTCAGGTGAAACTTTTAGGTTTTCATTTGCCTACCTGAAATTGAACCGTGTCTGCGTAACGTGTAGGTTCAAACTTTATGTTTCAGAATTAATTGCGGGCTTTTGGTCATGTGTTGTTGGGAAATTCGGAACACACCTGAGTCCTAATTGTGTCTCTCGGTTTCTAGATGGCTCGCCGGTTATTTTAGTTTTGGGGTAACATCTTGTTGACTGAAACTTTAGTAATTGTAACTCTTAGCATCATAGGCAAATCATTATGAAGCACACTATATCACTTAGCTGGGATATAAATAGCTACATAAGAGCCATTTTACCAAACAACTACTGAAACAGTCGTATTAAAACAAAATCACCCACATCACAGAGGTGTAACCTGGCTACGGGACTGTTCGAAAGAGATACCGTGGCCCTGGAACACAAAGGGCAAAGAAGGAACATGGATGGGTTTTAGTCAGTACAAGTCTGACACTCCCTTCCGCTCCGCCCAGAGGGGGGGGGGGGGTCATTTGATGATTTACCAATCGAAAAAAAAAAAGAGGTGTAACCTAGTAAACCCACATTTTGCCATTTATGTTCAAGTCAAGTCCCATGTAATAGATGGAGAGCCTGTTGCCATCAACAGGGCAATCCAAATTCCGGGTAAAAAACACAAATAACACTTGGCCCGCCTCGGAAATCGTACCCCCGGACCTCAAGCACAGTAATAGCGCCCGACAGCTAGACAGTTAACTGCAATCCTTCACACTAATCGAATAAACCCTGTCATAGCATAACTCAACCAGTTTGCGCTAAGTCTCAGTTCGAACAATTAAATAATAACTGCCGCTTACATATAGTTGCGACGTAAAAGCGTAAAACTACATAATTATGCAATCGCGTACAGTGCAACTTTGAGCCTCCAGGGACCGGGAGCCACTAGCATGATTTTTTATTCGAAATTCATAGTATTTTGTTTCAATTTCATGCGACAACAATAAATAATATCACCCTTTGGCATAATACATAGTACAATTGGTACAGTGCAACTTTAAGCCTTCAGGGACCACATTAGTTCCGATTACAATATGTGCAGACGTAATTGACGGCAGCGCTGCACTTGAATGTACTAATTCTTTGTAGCTTTGTATACGTGTACGACTTTTTGTGTGTTATTGTGCCGTCATTTGCGAATGTGATTGCGAATTTTAAGCAGCATATGTTACGACTTCATTGTGGTACTACTTGTGTGACAACCTCAACAAAATGTTGTTACTAATGTTGTAAGTTGTTGTTGTGTTTAGAGCAAGTGTCCTTTCTGATCATTACTCAGCGGGCGAGACGCAGTAGCGTCTCATTTTATTTCATACTACCACTTCGCCCGCGACTACGTCCGCAAAAAATGTGATAGCTCGGCTAATATGCATGATATGAATATAGCATATAGCCTACAGCACCCACGAATAATGTAGCTTTCTGCCAGTGAAAGAATTTTTTGAATTAGATCATTAGTTCCGGAGATTACCCCCTACATACAAACTTACAAGCACATTTTTCAACTTTATAATATTAGTATGAAAACTTCAAAATACGCATTTTATCGAAACTGAAATTGTTCGACGCTCAGCAATTGTAATAAGCCCCTAGGGGTAAAAATAATTCAGCCTCTTTTAAAAGAGAACCATGTAAAGCGGTGCAAGCTACAAAACTTTCGACCTACAAACTCTTAACTCATTTCCATGTTAAATACACTTTACATCCCTTTTTATTTCCATAAAATTAATGCTCAAGTATCTCTCCAACTCCAAGTTGGGTAACTTTCCAAATAAACCAAAGTTGGTCGTAATAATTCCAGCATTATTCCATTCTGGTACACTCAGCCCCGATAACTTGTAATCAATAAAAGTTCCGCGTAAACTTTGCTTGTAGCTTGTAGTCCCATCATCATCTATCTAGATCTTCTTAAGATTTATGTTTGTGAAGATTGTTGCTGTTGAATAACTTCTAGAGTAATGACTTGTTAACTTTTATCATTTCCATACATAGCATCACGCCTGTAATCCCCGAAGGTTTAGATAGAGGTGTATCTAATAGTACACCCACATTTCGCCAGTTATGTTTGAGTCTCATGTAATAGAGTCAAGCCAATTGCCATCCACCGGACACAAATCCTGACTCCATGGCTGCTACTGAGAAATTCCTGATGGAAAAACACAATAATACTTTGCCCGATCTGGGAAACGAACCCAGGACATCATGCTCAGCAATTGCGCTTGCGACCACTAGACCACCGAGGCAGTCATACATATGTGACCTAAGCGGGGCCCGCCGGGCGGATTATGACCTACTCTCTTTCATAAGGAAACGGCTTATCTCACTTGTGGGGGTGGGGGGGTAAGTGGCTGCTTATGCGATAACTTTAAATTACCTGTCAAATATTTTTATGGTCCCCAATATTTTCTAATCGACATTAAACCACGCGACTACATAACATTCCTGAAATTCAAATTTAACTTGGATATTACATTTGTGAGTGCGATGTGACCTATAAAAGCATTCAATTATAGAAGGATCCATCCATACACCGCATTCGCATACCGGAGCTCACTCACTCCTACTTTTAAAATACGAATACGAAATATTATTTTATTTTCGGCGCTGTTGCAAGCACCATGATCACGAAAGATCAAGAAAGAGGGTAGACCGGTTTGTCTGCTCATAAAAACCCACCCGCAATAACTTCAGTTTATCCGTGATCATGGTGCTTGCAACAGCGCCGAAATATCGGGAACTCATAGAAAACAGTAAACATGGTAAATATCCCGTTAATAGTACAGGTGTATTGTTTAGCAGATTGACATCCTATGTATGTATTTATTTATGTACACACCAAATACTTAACAGGACATTACATTAAAATAGAAGAGCACAAAGATACTGCTTATTTCATGAGTTATCTCTTCCAGCAGACCTGCGAGAGGAAAGTTGGATTAGAATTGTAGACACAGTGTGTAGAAAAGACAAAACAGGAAAATTCAAATTGGATCTTAAAACAAAACCTCCTCCTACTTCCTATCCTACTAGTATTATAAATGCGAAAGTTTGTGAGGATGGATGGATGGATGTTTGTTACTCTTTTACCCAAAAACTACTGACCGGATTTAGATGAAATTTGAAACACAGTTAGTTTATAACCTGGATTAGCAAATAGGATACTTTTTATCACGGTAGTACGTTTCCGTGGGACATAACCGAACTCCACGTGGGCGAAGTTGCGGACATAAGCTAGTATTTACGTTTTTGCCATGTTTACGAACTGATAAAGAGACTTCTTTTTCTTCGTGTCGCTGGCGCGACAGTATTTGTTTGGCCCAAAAATTCTCCACATCCACGGCGTCGTAAATGGCAGCGCAGAGGCTGCATGTTTTGGGGCTCAAACAATTTAGATGTATAGATAGAAGAAATTTCCGTGATTAGCCCCCCTTCTATAATCACATCCATATTTATACGTATGACTAGCACTTCACCCGCAACTTCGTGTGCAAAAATTGTGATAGCTCGGCTAATTTGCGTGATCATCATCATCATCATCTTCCTGCCCTTGTCCCATGTCACTTGGGGTCGGCGCAACACGTTTTTTTTCTTCCAATCTCCTCTGTCAACCGTCACGCTATCATTTACTCCTTTAACTTTCATATCATTCCTCACACAATCCATCCATCGTTTCTTTGGTCTTCCTCTCCCTCTCCATCTATCAACGTTTATATTCATCACTCTTTTAGTCACATGCGATTCGTCCCTCCTCATCACATGTCCATACCAAGACAGTCCATTCCCTTTCAACTTTTCTGTAACTGGCGCAACCTTTAAACTAATTTGCGTGATATAAATATAATTTATAGCCTATGTAACTTCATGATAATTTAGCTTTCTATTGGTGAAAAAATAGTAACTAAACTAAGTTTAGCAAATAAAAAGCACTGAAAATAGATAACTGTCTCTTTCATTGAAAATGGATGGAATGGATATTATTGAAACCTCTTGACAATACAATACGTATTGAAATAATAAAAATAATGGCAGTGATCTCAGCATACAATATCGAACGAAAGTGGTTCAAGTGCGTCGAACAAAATTATTGTTACAACACATAACATCACGCCTGTAATCCCAAGGGCTGAGGTGTACCCAATTATACTACACCCACATTTCGCCAGCTAAATTGTTACATCATTACGATACAATTCGCCTATCGATCTTAAATAGGTTTCAATGCAATAAGATCCAACTAAGGGACTGTATCAGGTGTAAAAAGAGGCGGCACGAAGCGTAGTGTCACGTGTTTCTCCCGTCACTGCGATCACTTTATTTGTACCTGGGCACCGTTTTCCAATCTTTTTTTCACTTTCTTTTACGGTAGGTAGTTTTAAATATTATAATGAATAAAACGACGTTGTCGTCTTTACTGTTGCATGCGGCTAAGCACAATGTTTTGTGTGCGTTTCATTAGGTGCTGCCAATTTTCACACCATGTATAAAAGTCGTTTCCCAGCAATGTTTTTACAAAGTAACTTAGTTTTATGTAATGGGTTATTTTTACACTCAGTATATTTATTTAGCTCTGATTCGCTTCTACTGGAAACCAGTTGAAAATAAGACGCTTCACGAGTTAAAGGCAAGGCTTTGATTAAGCGTCTGCAGCGGTGCTCCCAAGGCTCCAAGGCGAGCGCTTTGAGCCACTCGTTACGTTCGCTCCACTGGGGTGGGTCTGACTACTTGGTAGACAGGTGCAGTGGAGTGGCAGCCTCAGACGATCCAATTGACACAAGACTTTTAGAGACAGTTCTAAAAGTAAAAGGCTCCAACTACCCAAAGTAGGATTGATATACAGTGTCAAGAGGTTTAAACTGTCGTTATTTTGTGCAAATGCTGGTAAGTTATCGACTTTGTTGAGGACTGTAATTAAGATCTCGAAGTTTCTTGCTTCGACCATGTTTCACTTTCAGCGAAAATGAAACGGACGTTCGGTTTCAGGTAATCTGTGACAGCTACGAAAGCTACGTTTAATAATAACACAAATATGCTTTCATGTGTGAAATAGTTTAACATTAGCAGATAAGTAGGTAGGTACTATTTAATAAGCTTTTATTTAAATTGCCTTGTTAGTTAGTAGCACGGACACGAAACTTTGTATACGAGTTCACTGTTGATAGATAAACCTAATTTTCTTTTTTTATATTAATAATATCTTATCTTAAAGCTTTATCTTTTTTTCCAAGATTTATGTATTTTCTTTTCAAAGAGCGGGCGTTTGCGGGACGTGATTATTTTTAGACTATTTTGAAGAAATTACTTTCGATTTAAGAAGATTGAAAGGATTTTCCTAGCTCCGCAGCCACTTCGCTAGAAAAGCTCTGCTATACCTCGTACAATTTTCACAAATACGTACCTCTTCGTCGCTAGGAGCCGCCCTTAACCTCCATGTTTTGTCCGACCACAATGATGAGTATGATGAACACCAGCAGCAGCACCAGGATGCAGCAGATGGCGACGGCTAGCATGGCGGCGTGCTCGCCCAGCTTGGCGGCGCCCCGCGCGGCCTGCGCGCGCGCCGCTGTTAGCGTCGCCGCGCTCACTCGCGCGCTTATCCTGACGGCGGGCACTTGCCGCGGGAAAATTTAATGTGACGTCACGCTTCAGTGTTGCGAGCGCTAACTGGTGGTGGTGTTTTTGGTATAATGTTGACGGTTGTCTGTGTAATTGCCACTTGTTTACGAACGTCAATATTTTTGTATTGCTCGCGCAAATCGACTTTGTCCCGTTTGGTATTATTTTGACGTTTAGGTGTATGATTGTCACTATTGGTTAATTATCGTAATAATAAGGAGTTAACACTATTTTTGGCACTCTACACACGCTAGCAATTTTTAAAACACTAATATACGGAAACGTTCAAAACACTATTATAAGTTCAATAATATATTTATTCAAAATATTTCGTATAGCACAGTTCACCAACAATTTTGAGCACTTCGATACATTGTATGTTCCATTTCTTCATTTAGGTCATAAATCAAAATTATTGTCAAACCTAGTAAAGTACAATTTCAGGCACCGCAGGCGCACTGCCTAACTTCCCGTGAAATATGAATTTCCAAGTTGTTGATAAGTTCATCGCTGACACGATATAAATTAAAATGCGTGGAGCACCTACAACCAATTTCTCTCGACATTACCTCGGGGCATCGGTTTTGTATTCGTATTGCGTACCTTAGCAGGGCTGCAACGCACGACGAGGAAAACATTAAACCGGTAAATAAATCTAAGTAGCAATATTATAAAAAGGAAAGTTTTATTGTAAGGGATCCGAACAAAACTTCTAGCGAAGTCCCGAACTACTGAGGGTTCTTTCAAATAACAATGTCGTAAAGGATATAATATAAGAATGATACAAATCTTGTGCCAAATAGGGTAGAACATTCGCGGAAATAAAGTGCTTGGGTCACTCACGTTATAGGAATCGAACGTAAAAGCGCTTAATAGAAAGAGAAGCAAGATTATTATCGACACAGCTATCTAGAATCGGGTAATTAACGGGAAATGGAAGCTCAGCAGATACGAACACTCGCTATAAATCTGATCCTTCTAATATTAATGCGCCTCCATACGCTGTAATCGAAAGATCTAATATTTACCTGCCACCGAGGAACACCTGCTGTCAAAGTAAACCGGCCTTCAAATATTGTCTACGGCAATAGGTACTCTGTATCCTGTTACAGAAGGTATTGCCAGCTTTAAATTCATGGAATTGAAATATGTAAGGCATAGAAATCCAAAGCAATTTTATTATCTTACTTAAGATGCGGGCGCATTTTTCAGATGATAAGATAACATGAATGCTTTGCTTTTAGAATAAATATTCTTAAGCGAAGGAAGCGGTTTTTTTTTCAATTCTTCCCTAAGTAAAAGTATATCAAGAAAGTACTCCATCATAAACAATCCCGTCTCAAAAAGACATTAATTATACCGGGCTTTTACACATAACTGACATAACAAAGGTTGACCAGCCCTACTCGCTAGCGTCGCAACAGTTCTCGAACACTCATTTCTTCTCGTTGAGATTACTCTATAATCAGAAACCTGACAATAACAATTGTAACCTTTTTCTCAGCGAGGCCGTGTCCTTATATTTATCGTGGAGGTCGAGCCGTAATGATTTGTGAAATGAAAAACAGAGCGAGCCGTGAAAAATCATCAGTGGCAGCCATCTTTCTTTTTACGGATGACGTCATGCAATCACGAATTACGGACGAGGGCTATTTTAGGACTGTTTGAGGTTTTCTATTCACGTTTGTGTTGAAAGAAATTGGCTACTTTTTTTCAAAAATAAAAACGTTTGGTTCTGATACTTCTGATTAGCTTCTGGGAAGTACGATGACAAGCTAAATCGATCAATGCTTTCGATGAATACTTATCTCAACACAAATATGAGAAAGATTCCGTCTGGACTTGAAAGTTTGTTTCAGTCTGTTTGGTCTCCTATCTAGTTTTAAAACCTAATTTATTCATCATCTGCCTAACCTTTTCCGTCGGCTTCCAGTCGAACCAGATACAGCTGTGTGTTACACCAGTGTGTTACATAGAGCGACTATCTATCTGACCTCTACAACCCAGACAGTACTGGGTAATACGATACCCTGGTACGATAAGACTGGTTGTCACACTTTCGGGCAACTGACTGCCCGTAACGACTGTCAGAGATCTACAAATGACAGCCGGGACCAACGGCTTAACGTTTATTTATTGCGACGTGTGAAACTAACTTACCGAAATCATTAACTAATTACATAATCTATCCTTAACCCATGGTACCGTTAGCTATGATAAATACCTAGTCTACAAAATCTCCTCGCTCCGATCTTCTCAAACAGCTTACAAAAATGTGTCAATCACCAACAAAAAGGTCTGGGTCTAGTGTCCTTTGTTTCCCCCAGACAGCCTGACGATTGGAATCAATATATTCACACCTGCTTCTGACAAATGGCCCAAGACTGACTGAATTACAGCCAGGAATCTTTCGGCCGAAGGAAATTCGGTTCAAAATGAGTTTTCGACAATTTCCTCCTTCATTTATTTAGAGAGCCTCCCGTTTTAATGAGTATTGACTGGAGCAGTATCGATGTTACGTAACGAGGATCTTTCTTAAGTTTGAAAGAATCGGTGGGTCGTGTGCTACCTAATTAATGTTACTTGGGAAACTGTGTTTTGTTACTCATTAAGTTTAAAACATAACACCAACACCGTAATCCCTGAGGGTCTGGCAGAGTAATGACCTATAAAGAGTGTAAATAGACCCTTAACATAGCCGAAGGGCACTTGTTCTCCCCGTCTTTGCGATAATTTTTTTGTTCTAGACCATACCTGGGAACCTTCTAGTTATGGAGATATTAGGGGTCAAAGTTTCAACTTTTTCACAAGTTTTTTTTTTAAATACATGTTTTTAATGTAAGATTTTTACACACCTCACACCTCCACAACCCTCGTACTAGTAATCCATCCATCAACACAATACTTTGAGTGCTTTCCATCGAGTCCTACCGTAAAACGTGATTTTTCAACCCAACAAAAAAAGTCGATTCCCAGCAATAATTTTTGCGTAAAGTTACTTAGTTTAATGTACAAAATGCTTGGTTGACGGATATGTCAAGGGTCTGTTCACAGTCTGTATACACGCACATAAGTTAAGTTTGACGTCCCATGTAGTAGGGGGAAAGCCTACTGCCGCACACAAATCCAGAGAAGGGTGGTGGTAAGTGGGAGAAAATACAATTACACTCACTTTGCCCGTAATATTAAATAATTAAAGTTGGATATTAAAAGACATATTTATTAATGAAAACTGAAATTAAATGTTTATTTTTGTTGTTGAAAAAACATACTTTGATCAATTTGATTGGTAAACGTATCACCGATGGAAAAAAGGCTTTAAAAACTTTAGTTTATGGACACAAAATGCCAGTAAAGGACAGAAACTAACATCGATCGTCTGTACCCTCTCATCGTTCACTAAAAAACTATCGAGATAAGGTGAGCTCGGAGGATGGATGAGTCTTATCAATGTACGCCGGTGAATAGTCGATGATTTACGAGCTCGAACAAAAACCTGTCTGTTCGACAATGGTGGGTTTTTGCTTCGTGTTCTACATCATATGTCACATGTAGACATGTCTTGATAGTGGTTGGCGAAGCTGTGCGAATATTGTTTGAATGGAACTTAACTTTTTAACAGTGCAAATGCAATGGAAGGTCAGTCTGGCAACGTGGTAAGATGATGATGGTGCCATCCAGCAGATTTTAGTCATAATGACTGCATTTTCGAAAGTAGTAGTCTCGTGTGTGATGAATTATACAGATCAGTGACTGTGTTTTCTTCCGAACTTATATAGAACCATTTTCAGCTAAAGGCACTGAGTCTTGCTGTATATTGATTCAAAAAAAAAAATTTGAAGTGGAAAAATAACTCTTTTGCCATGTGAATCCACTGTTCACGTTTTTACGTGAAAGTACATTCAAATTCATTGACACACCAGTTTTCTTCATCTAAGCAAGTGAAAAGTTCACATTCTTGCGTGGTGCGTCTTGCGTAATTCGAAAATTAAGCAAGACCTACCTAACCTAACATGCGAGAAAGCCTTAGAAAGCACTCAGTGCGGTCGGATAATTGACATCTACAGTACGCTTAATATTCTGATGAATTTGGAGATATTGCATGAGTAAGTAATACTAAATATATTCCATACATTGCGCATTAAAGCTAGACTAAACATTTCGTCATCTGGTTGCTTAATAAAAACTTTTATACCACGAAAGGCGAAACTTAAACGTAACTCCGACGCCTCTAATTTTTCTGCCCCGTTACGAGGAAATACGGGTGGTCTTTTATCCATACAAACGCTCTCGCCTGTTTTCTTTCTAGATTATGACTTTAAAGCAATGATTTTTTACAGTAAAATAAATATCAACTTCTTCTATGTCCCTATGTTTTCCTTTTTGATGAAACATAATCTTTATAAGCACTAGAACCTTTACAAAATGCTCAAAATTGCCTATTTAGACCGAAAACAGAGGCCTAGTGTTCAAATTTGACAACTATTAATGAAAAAAGAAAAACATAGGGACACAGGATATACCCTTCTAATTCAGTTTACGAAATATCTTTTAAATAAGTTGAAAATTGGAGGAGGAAACAGTCGAGAGCCAAACCTCGAATTATGACTTTTTACTTAGGTTATTCAGTCGGATCTGCAGTTGTCCTTATCGCACCAATGTCGAAATCGCGCTCGCAGTGCGACGGCGATAGTATCTTCAAATACCTAATTTTCAAAAGTTGATGCGACCGCATCTTTGCCTCTGTCTGGCTAACATTTTTTACCATGACTGCTGCATGCCGAGCTTTTCTCATAATAGTGTCCACACGAGAAAATTAGAATTCTTTTAAAACCCCATAACACAATTTCACATCACTAACGAGAAATTCTTTCATCACTATGGCAGGCACGTTTTATAATAAATTGGTACGAATTGAGCGTATATTTCATATCTTCATAACCATTCAGTTTACCATAACGCTTTATGTGAGAGACGCGTACAAAAATGATGATGACAATGTGGAGTATTACAACTACCTACTACTATAGGTACAGTCAAGAGCAATGAAATGTAAGCACTTAGCAGAATTTTCTCCCACTGATATTACATTTTTTTATTGATTGCCTCGTTAGTCCAGAGGTCGCATGCGCAACTGATTATGAGGTTCTGGGTTCGACTCCCGGGTCGGGCAAAATTCTATTTGGTTTTTCCATTAGGAATTTTTCAGAAGTAGCCCCGGAGTCTGGATTTGTGCCTGGACGATGGCAATAGGCTCGCCCTCTATTACATGGGATTTAAACATACCAGGCGAAATGTGAGTGTATTATTAGGTACACCTCTGCTTAACCATTCGGAGATTATAGGCGTGATGTTATGTTACGAACATAGTATTTTGAAAGCTATACTATTACGAAATAGGGCACACGGTTGAGTACCACAAAGCAGAACTAAGGCTTTTGAATTAAGATATTAAAGTATTTTAAAAAAATAACCTATATCATATCACGCGTATTCGCCCTGAAGGCATAAACAGGGACTACCTATTAACCCCAACACCCACAGTACACCCACAATTCATTTAAATTTGTACCAACTGTCATCATTCCTCGGCCCTTATCCCAACTGTAACGCCTGCTAATTATATTGTATAATTGAGAAACTTAAATTGAGGAACTCGAAATTACAAATACGTAATATAGGTTGTGCGTTCTTAAACTAGTATTGTTTCATGACTGAATAGGTTTACTTTTTTTTATTTCTCTCCTTGTCGAGGTCATTGTCATCATCAACTGCTCATAGCAGTCGACAGCTGTCATAGCACTCCACAGTTGGTACAAAAAAGTACAAAGGGTGTAAAAAGACCCTTTTTTTGTTTTAATATAAGATTTTTACTTTAAACACCTCCACGACCCCCGTACTTTTCAATCCATCCATCAGCACAATGTTTTGAATATAGTCCTACCGTAAAACGTGATTTTTGATCCCATAAAAAAAAAGTCGTTTCTCAGCAATAATTTTTGCGTAAAGTTACCCTTAGTTCGATGTACATAATGCTTGGCTGACGGCTTCGTTAAGGGTCTTGTTACACCCTGTATTGTAACGCTTTCAATGCCAATAATAAGAAAAATCCACTACTAAATTGTACTCAACTGGTTTCGCAGACAAAACCACTGCACCGCAAAAGAAAACAACGTTAGTTGGTTAAAATGTCTGCACGAATAAACAACTGAAAATATTACATTGGCTAACAAACTAAAACAGAAACTTGAAAGCAGAGGAAAATAAAAGTATTTTCAGATTTGTAAGGTCCACCTCTACTACGTAATAAGTTGAAGGTATCTTTAGTCGAGAAATCCTACCATAATATTATAAATGCGAATGTTTGTGGGGATGTCTAGATGTATGGATGTTTGTTTCTCTTTAACGCAAAAAAAATTGACCAGATTTGGATGAAATTTGGCACACAGATAGTTTATAACCTGGATTAACATATAGGATACTTTTTATCCCGTTAGTACGATCCCGAGGGGCAATTACCGAACTCCACGTGGGTGAAGCCGCGGGCATAAGCTAGGAGCACAATAAGTAAACTAACTCTTGTATAGGAAACAAGGTTTTACAAGTAGCTTCGTTCGTGTATACACAGTGAAGCACAAGCTGCAAACTGAGAAAATTTCACGCAAATCTATTGAGAAATATCAAAAGCAAGAGAAACTTTCTGTAACTAATATTAAATTCGAAAGTAACCTTTTACGCTTTAACGGCTGAACGAATTTCGATGAAATTTGGAACACAGGCCGATTTTGTTTGTCACCTAACACAAGCATCTCCTATAAAAGGTCTCCAAATTAAGTGTGTTAAAAAGCATTATGTAATTGTTTTTTTTTTTTTTTTTTTTGACCTCGTTTAAGAAATAGAATAATTTACTCCCGGTAGTAGATATGTTCCCGTGGAATCATTTTCAGGTTTCATCAGAAGTAGGTACGGGCCGATAAAACCACACAATTGGAATATCTCGTTTGAATAACTGTGAATCGAGCACTATATAATTTTTCGTCGAATTTTCTCAGTCATACCATTTGGATTCTGATGTCTTGTTCAAAAATTTTACCCAATAATCTTTTATTATCAAAGATTTAACTTTGGAACTTAGCTCATTTAATTGTTCTTAAGTATTCAAAGACAACACTTAAAAGAAGTGTTCCCATGAATAGTTCATTAGATACTAATTTCATCTGAAAGTTGTTCGTGAAGCGCGGGAAGCGAACTCACTACATTAATTCAACAGCGATGAATTTCAAATCGAGTCCCTCAGGGTGATGCAACTTTAACTTACTAACGAGTTAGTGAGGTTTTTAATTGATCTTGTTTGTTCTCTTATTGTGCGTACTGTAAAGATTATGATAATGGAACTAAAATCTTGTTCAGCTTGGTACATTTTATTCGGCAGTACCTATTTGTTTAACAAAAATGGCAACCTGAAGGAATTACAACACATGCAAATGATGCCGGAGCCAATGGGCCATCTCAGTTCGGCATCTAACATTACTGAATCATTTCAGCTCCGCACAATTCGATGTAAGCCTAGCGGCTTTTTTTGTGTGCCGATCTAAATATATATAGGGTGACTGGTAATTAGTGACCGATACTTAAACACGTGATTGTACTCATGATGACAAACAACTTTCCCAAAGAAACATTTTTTATGCTCATTCACTTTTATCATAATAAAACTTACGTAGCTTACGGGCTTGTGAGCCGCGCGGGTGCTCTGCCTACCCACTGTTGCACGGTACGATAGTAATGAGACAGAACGGCGTCACTCGGCTAACAGCTGATAGGTCAAAAAGCGGGCGCGCGAGTTTCATACGGCTGTTGTGTGCCGACGCCTGTCACCCTATATATATCTGGCGTCCTAAGTTTTCTAATGATGACCTATCTAGGTGAATGTCGTGTACGATATATTCGTATACCTACCTACATGTAAATACTACTGAAACTTACATACAGATGGAATTTTGATAACATTGGTAATAAATCATGCCTGGGTACTGAAAGCTGTCACCATCAGCACAATGAATGGAGCAATACTCATTCATTTCAGCACTTCGTCCGTGTTCGGTATTCACGACGAGTCTCCTCGGGGTATTTTATAGATGTAACGTGAAAGATATCGGCTCCTAAAAATAACTACGACGTTTATTGAATACGGTTATTTTTGGAAATGTGATTACAAGTAACATAAACTTAAATTTATATACTACTTTTTACATTGTAGTGACTAGTATGTATCCCACTAGGTGGACCGATGACCTGGTGAAGATTGCAGGGATCCGATGGATGCGAGTCGCACGGGACCAGTCAATGTGGCGACACTTGGGGAAGGCCTATGTCCAGCAGTGGACGTCTTTCGGCTGAAATGATGATAATGATGATGAGCAATATGGGAACTATGGGAAGTCTATATTTAGCAGCAGCGATTTTTGGGCGATGTGGTAAAGTTTGTTTTTTTTTTCTGATGGGCTCGTGGCTCTTTAATAACAGCCGCTCGGATCGATCTTTAGGTTAAGCCGTGCTTGCCTAGGTTGGTCTGTGGATGGGTGACCACCCATTACATACCGAGTTTCCTCCGTGCCTCGGAAAGCACGTTAAGCCGTTGGTCCCGGCTGTTATTTGTAGATCTTTGACAGTCGTTACAGGTAGTCAGTGGCCCAAAAGGTCTGACAACCAGTCTTACCAAGGGGTATCGTATTACCTAGTACTAACTGGGTTGTGGAGGTCAGACAGGCATTCGCTCCATGTAAAATACTGGTATTCAGCTGCATCCGGTTGGACTGGAAGCCGACCCTAACATAGTTGGGAAAAGGCTAGGCAGATAATGATGTGGTAAAGTTTTTCTTCGATTTTTATTATTTTGTTATGCTTGGGTTATTTTAAAGTTTTCCAGTAAGTATTGTTCTGTGCGAGTCGCAATACTTTTGCCTACTTTCTTTCTTTCAATCAATTGCATCGTAACTTTATCTATCACGTCACCAGGGTAGAATGTGATATTGAACCTTCTATTGAAAATAAAATAAATTAAAAGAATATCTAACACAAAAATGCAATGCAATAAATTAAAAGAATATCTAACACAAAAATGCTTTTACTCGGTCGCAGAATACTTAAAATAAAATATCTAGTAAATATGATGGATAGATAATTACTTATAGTCATTGAAATTACTTACACAAAAGCACTTACACATAATAAAACAAATTAATAAAATATAAATAAAATTGAAAATATAAATTAATAAAATATAATACTTAATACACATAAATAAAATAATTTAATAATCTCATGATATTATTAATTATTATAATTAATATGATTAATTTAAATAACTACATAACCTAATACTAGTAATATTGTCGAAAATAGTTATGTTTCTTTAACAAACTTGCAATCCAGTATACCTACTCACTGGATGCTTGTTTTGTCCAATCGATTATGTTGCCGTGCCCTAACCGGGTTTCATGTTGGAACTTACTTACTTATATGTAACAACTAAATGTACACATGAATGCAATAAAGAGTTTTGAGTTTGAGTTTGAGTATTGCCAAGGAGTTAAAAAAAAAGTCTTAATTGTCTTCAAAACCACAACCAAAAAAAGAATACTGTACTTTTATTAATTGCTACCTGTCTCATAAATTCATAATTATTTAATAACCCACTATTCCCGGAAAAGAAATAATCCCCAGTATTGATCTGTTACATATTTAGGTCGGATCCGAAACTGTTCACGAGTCGCACGAAACCAGATTATGCCAAGCCAATAATTGGCCTAATTTGGACTCCTGACATCGCATTAATTTCATAATTAGATTACGAACATATTCAGGAAACAATGAGTCATTTTACGGTTAATACACACCTACATAAACCAACGTTATTTTACCTTGAAGACTGATATAGTGGGTGTAAAAACACCCTTATCGAAGCCAAAAGGCATTGGTTAAGGTTTTCCCCGTCATTACAGACATTTTTTTGTTCTGGAACCTACCTGGGAATCTTCTAGTTACGGAGATATTGGGGCACAAAGTTTTTTTTTTTTTTTTTAAAAAACGTTGCCCCACACTAGGAATTTCTCCTGTATCGTGGGTGCGTTTACAAACATTTAAACTCACATACACAAACAGCCAGACCCGGAACAACTACCTGTAGGCCATACAAATATTTGTTCCGTGCGGGAATCGAACCCGGGACACGCAGCGCAGCAGTCAATCGCTCAGCCACTGCGCCAACCGTGCCGTCAAAGTTCCAACTATTTCACAACTTTTTTTTTAAATACATGTTTTTAATGTAAGATTTTTACTTTACACACCTCCATGACCCCCGTACTATTCAATCCATCCATCAGCACAATGCTTTGAGTACTTTCCATCGAGTCCTACCGTAAAACGTGATTTATAACCTCAAAAAAAAAAGTCGATTCCCAGCAATAATTTTTGAGTAAAGTTACTTAGTGTGATGTACAGAATGCTTGGTTGACGGATATGTGAAGGGTCTGTTTACACCCTGTATAGGTGTGTTATAGTTTAAAGTGATGTCCAACATTAAAAAGAGTATGCTTAGATGGTTTGGTCATGTTGAGAGGGAGAACAAGTGCCTTTCGTTTGTGTTAAGGGTCTATTTACACCCTTTGTAAGATTTTAAGCATGATAAAGAGAGAGATGAGAGAGAGAGAGAGAGATTTTAACAGAGACTTTTTTTTTCACGAGATTTTTAACATGGTAAATATCCCGTTTCTAGTATTAATAACAGTATAACACACCTGTTCGTTCTTCTTGATAATTCATTTTGTAAAACAATTGAATGAAGTGTGAACATATAAATTACTGAATTTATTAGTTCCCATTATTTGCGTTTTCTGTGAAAAATTACGTCGTAAGCTAAACAAGACCTGTATATTTGTACCTGTCAACTTAATTTACTACAGTTAATTATAACAGACTTATTTTTTGAATTCGTGGAAAAAAAATTATTGTTCAGCTAACATTATTTCAACAAAACTTATACTGTCACTTACGGGATATCTTCCGTGATTGTTCATTATTTTGTTGGTTGTTTTGTTGGTTTTGTTTTTTTTTTGTTTTTTTTTTATTTTTGTTCATTTTTTGTTTAGTTGTAAACCGTGAAAGCTTAAAACAGTGTTTGATTATTTCAACAAAATTTAATGACAGGCATTTCATATTCAGCCGATTGTAGGTATAAATTCCTTTTTGGAATATCTTCTATCTGAAACAGATAATATCTTCCCAGTTTCTGTTGCATGATAAATTGATAAGCCCATTTCATTGTTATCTTGTTAAATTATTCCTACAACTAATCAAAACCGTCAAGTCTTTGATTGATTATTTTGATTTTAAATAATAACTGGAAGCGTTATTAAAATATAAATAACATAGCATCACTCCTGTAATCCCCGAAGGGTTGGGCAGAGGTGTATATGATAGCACACCTACATTTCGCCAGTTATGTTTAAGTCCCATTTAATTAGGGCCAAGCCTATTGCCATCTACCGGGCATAAATCCAGACGCCGTGGCTGCTACTGAGAAATTCCTGACGGAAGAACCCAATGACACTTTGTCCGACCCGGGAGTCGAACCCACAGGACCTCGGGCTCAGCAGTCGCGCTTGCGAACACCAGACCAACGAGGCAGTTACTACGGTACGGTATCTACACTAATATTACAGAGAGGAAAGATTTGTATTTTTGTATGTTTGTAACGAATGAACTCAAAAACTACTGGCCCGATTTCAAAAATTCTTTCAGCATTAGAATGCTACATTATTCCTGAGTAACATAGGCTATATTAAAAGAAGAAGAAAAAGTCTACTCGTTCGTAGCCGGGACTGGCCGCTAGTTAAAGTATAAATGAAACTACATAATCTCAATATCGTCATAGTATCTTTTCGTATAGATGTTTATTTACACATATTGAAACAATAATTATATACTGTGTATTGTCTTATGAAACAATTGTTTTCTCATAACCATCTTCCGATACTACAATGAATGTTTTGATAGCACGGCCTCGTCTTGAAGAGGCACGTACATAATTAATTCGATCTCAATATTGAGTTACTGACTAACATGGACTCCTAATGTATTTAACGGCGGGGAGACTGGCACAATCTGTGTACAAAATTAAGGAAGACAATATCTTAATACAATGCTTCAAAGTCTTGAATTGAATCGTGCTAAAGCAGGCCTAAAGTTACAAATGAAAGTCTAAAGATAATCTTTACTTCGTTTGAGTTATTTATTATTTTATTAGCCATGCTCCTGATGGAATTCCTGATCAGCAAAAATGACGAATGTCATAACAAATGATGAATGATGTTTCTTTTCAAAAATCCTGCCTCACCTCAAGTGCAAAGTTTCATGCAACAAGAAGACTCAATGTTTTAGGCTGTGTGTTGTCTGTCAATTTATTAAAGTATTAATATTTTACCAAGAAGATATTTATTCTGTCGTGATGCAGGGCCAAGCCTCGTTGTCGATGGGCCGGTCATCAACATAAATCAACCTTAAGTGACCATTACCGAACTAGGGCCTCTTTACTGACCATCATAACAAATGTTCCAGGCAGTAAAAAAGACAGATTCAATTGATAGTGACCCTAGAAACTTGGAAAAGTTACTTGGAAATCTTAGCAGACGTTGTAAGACACTGACTGCGCGCGAGAATAGAATTCAGAATAGAATTCAATTTAATTGTCGACCATGAAACCTAGAATCATGACTAAAATTATGCTGTCAACTGTGTGTGTGCTGTGTTGTGTGTACTGTGTGTTTGTCTGGCTGTGTAAGTGACAGTATAAGTTTAGTTGTAAACCGTGAACGCTTAAAACAGTGTTAATACCATGACTTGTAATCAAAGATTTTTTTTTTCTTGGATCATATTAAATAATTACTACTCAAACGAACCTAATAGATGCAATCAGCGCAGACATAACAACGTTGCAGGAGGCTTTGGCTCTAACAATGATGAGAAGGCAATTAAAATGGCCTCATTGGTGTATGTAGGACTCTGTCTGAATCTCATCCACACCCACAGCACCATCATAACGCAGGTTACCAGTCCAACTAAAACGTAAACGTAAAAGTAAAAGTTTTAGGACTGTTGTGTACGTTACTTTTCAAAGAAATTATGCTTTTAATGTTTTGCATGTTACTATATATAGAGTTTAATTATTTTATTAAGTTTACTCGTACAATATGTAGCTTACAACTTATGTAATAACTTATCATGGTTTTCTTTTTGTTCATGTGGTGTTTACCTATAAGTAATTGTTGCACTGTGTAGAGTTTTAACGCATGTTTTATTTTTGTTTGTAGATTAGTGTAAACAATTGTTGGTAGACCTAATAAATAAAATAAAATAAAATAAACTCATGATCTCATTTGCTAGACATCATTCTCTTCAATATCTTACCTCAATCACGGTTGCACGAACAATATCGGCATTAAACCCGATCGGCACGTAACTCAATCTACATTACATACAAGACATTAGACGAGACAGAGTGTGAACGTGTGTCGTCTGAGTTCACTCTAATGTTCCCGAATTATCGAGTTTACGTGAAGTGAAAGTGACATTGTGAGGTTTGGGTGCGTTGTCTCTGTGTTAGGCCAGGAGTACACACCACAAATGGTTCGTAATGTTTCTTCTCAAACTTGGTTGCATGAGGAATAACGTGCCTTTTGACAAAAACTACAAATGCGATTGCAAATTGTCGTCATAATCAACCTATAATGTTCCCACTGCTGGGACATAGGCCATAGAGAGGACTCTATGCGAGGGAGTGAATCGGAATCTACCACGCCGGGCCAGTCCGATTTCGTAGATGCCGCATGTCTTCAAATGTTTGGTTCTAGGACACAAAAACTATTAATGTAGGGAATTTAAAAAACATACTGGAAAGCTCAAGATGCACTTTCAAAGTATTTATATAATATACAAAGTTAACCGAATTTTAAACAGAGTTTGCAAACATACATTTCCAGAAGCAGCTTTTATCTTGAGTACCTTTCATCCTCCAGTCAATCCACCTATCCAGTCTATTTAAGAGGAAAAACTGTTCATCTTCAAATCAATTTAGGAGTCAATTCATAAATTATTGTCAACCGGAACTTAATTCACTTAAACCGATTTCCCACCTCTCTGGAACATAGTAAACTGTTCACGTTGACAACCTTAAAAGCCTTTCAATTGGATTCGGGAGCTATCGGCACGGACGGCCGCAATTGGGGACGCGGCAATTTGTGGCCACTAATGTATGCGCAGACTGACTGTTTAGCCTGCACCTGTTCCGAATACACGTACTAATTGACTTTGTTATGATTAGATTAGTTCAGGTGAGAGAAGTATAATTGATGAAGAGGATTTATGATCTTCACCCACCATCAAGGCTTCGTCAAAAAGGGTGAACATCATAAAATGTCTTCGTCGTATCGTATTTTTTTTTTCAAATAGTTGCTGTGTGTTGCTATCATGAGCGAGACAGTATAACAGTAAAGGAAGACCAAAGAAACAACGGATGGGCTGTGTGAAGTTAGATATGGCTAAAAAGGAGGTGACTGCTGAGATGACGAGTAATAGAGAAGTATGGAGGAAGAAGACATGCTGCGCCGACCTCAAATAAATTGGGAGAAGGGCAGGAGAATGATGATGAATATGATGATGACTGTGAATTGCTATCATTGTGGTCTTTTATAATTTAAAAAAAAAAACGTTGCCCTACACTAGGAATTTCTCCTGTATCGTGGGTGCGTTTACAAACATTTAAACTCACATACACAAACAGCCAGACCCGGAACAACTACCTGTAGATCATACAAATATTTGTTCCTTGCGCGGATCGAACCCGCGACAAGCAGCGCAGCAGTCGATCGCTCAGCCACTGCGCCAGCCGTGCCGCCGTCCGTGTCGTCTTTTTGAGACACCAAGGGTAAATTAGGGGTAATTAGGGCTAAAACTTACATAAGGTTATTTTATGTCACAAACACATATAAAATACTCGTAAAATACCACGAAAACCTTTAAATAGTTTAGCCTATAAAGGTAAAAAAAATACAATTTCAGTTCAATTTAAACGAATTTCTCGAAACGTAAAAACAAAACAATGTTATGTTAATCATTCCATCAGCATAAAGAGCAATTTAATTACATCTAGTGAGACTTAAGAGCTTTCTGAGAGCCTATTATTATGCTAAGCAACGGACGACTTCGGTTGAGGAAAATCTACCTTTTGGAAGTCGAAGTCGACTTATTATTGTGACGAAAGCGTTCTGCAATAAGTAAGGAATACAGTAAGCATTTTAATAGCATAGTATCACGCCTCTAATCACCGAAGGGTTAGGCAAAGGGGTACCTAATAGTACACCCACATTTCGCCAGTTATGTTTTAAGTTCCATGTAAAAGGGGCGAGCCTATTGCCATCTACCGGGCACAAATCAGACCCAGTGGCTGCTACTGAGAAATTGCTGATGGAAAAACCCAATAACACTTTGCCCAATCCGGGAATCGAACCCAGGACCTCATGCTCAGCCGGTGCTTGCGATCTCTAGACAAAAGTATCATATATTTTTTCTTCAAAAGCACGCAGACATTTATATCATGACGCGCGAAATTCCTTTTGAAATACGCACCGCACGAACGAAGCGAAGAAAATGACGCTTGATATCTTATAAAGCGCTGTATCGCAAGAAGGATTATGATAAATACTTTGAAAGCGCAGAAATCGTGTTTATACATACTTTCAGAGGCATAAACACACATTTAGGAGTATAAAAATAACTTTTTCACATTCTGAGAAAAACCCAAAAGCCATAGAAAGATAAATAAGTACGTTTCTTCAAAGGACAGTAAATTTTAACAGTTAATTTGGAGTTAATTAAGGTTTAGACCTTGTGCTGCCATGTTAATGGGAGACGCACAAGGAGAGCAGCGGTGGCCGAGAGAGCAGCGGAGGCCCAGTGGTGGCGGCCCCGACTTAGGTGTATATTTTTTCATATTTTAAATTAACTTCCTTGATGACTGCGCTGCATTTGTAGATCTTTGACAGTCGTTAGGCAGTCAGTGGCCCAAAAAGTCTGACAACCAGTCTTACCAAGGGGTATCGTATTACCCAGTACTAACTGGGTTGTGGAGGTCCGATAGGCAGTCGCTCCATGTAAAATACTGGTATCCAGCTGCATCCGGTTAGACTGGAAGCCGACCCCAATATAGTTGGGAAAAGGCTAGGCAGATGATGATGATGATGACTGCGCTGCAGCGGGTGTCTTCACCCGCAACGAGTCGATCTCCACAAGATTATGTTCTAATTTCAGTTTGGTTGACTTTTCGTGGCTAAAATCCACAGTAAAAGAAAAAAATCGTAAACAATTGAAAGCAGAACTTACCAGAGAGTTAGCGCCAATAGTGATTTTGTTCGACGTTTCGTTGATAACTACTACCTGTTATGTATTTTATCTTTGAACTCTTTCCTTTAGTTTGCCGTATGACATTAATTCCCAGAATTTGATCCTTTTTAGTGACACTATCGAATGGTGTAATAATACAGTATGTATTTTTTTCCAATGGGTTGTCAATGGGTTCGATTCCTGGCTAGGAATATTGATTTTTCAAAAATCTAATGATGCAGTTTTAGTTTTCGTCAAAATCGGGCTAGAGACTCCTTTGAGTATTTTTCGCTATTCCTCATAATTTTGGATTTGGCCATCCTCGCCCACTTGAAAAACGGTATACTCAACCTACGTGAATCATGGTAATTTTAAAGCAAATAACCTGTGGGATATATTTAGGACTTTATGGATGCTTGAAGGCGGAGGACTCATTAAATTGGTGGGCTTATAGCCTTCATATTAGCTGTCTTCTATTGACATTATGCCAATAGAGAAATATCACTGATATTAATACCTTCTCCGTCGAAAGTTATTTATCGACGGGCGTGGTTGCATTAGCGAATTAGTCTAAGTAATACCTGGATTTTACTACCATAATAAAATATTTCATTGCCAATTCCATATCATATTTATTATAATAATTACTTACTACCTACGGCGTGCGAAGTATTGATAGTCTATAATATCATTTAGACTGGTTGATGGCAATCGGCTAGCCCCTTGTTACAACATAACTGGCTTAATGTGAGTGTTCTATAGGTCATGATTGGGTTCTATAGGATTTTGTGTTGTGTTAGACCAATATTATATTATTTATATTTATTATATATTATATTACGGTATGTAGTAAAAATATAGTAATAAAATAAAGCGATAAAATGTCGAAAAATATCGGTTTTAAAATAATACAATCCCCATTTTCTGCATGAAAACAAAACACACGCATCAATATTTTATAACATGACCAAAAAATGTACAAACGTTCTCGACATACATAATACTTGCCAAACTGTTTCATTTTGTTAACGTAGAAACATTTTCGTGTTTCTAAGTTTCACCTTTTTCCACGAGTTCGTTAGAGGAAGATGAGCTCAAAGTTTTTTTTTAATTATGTCAGTTTTAAGAACATACACGACGTGGTAAAGAGCGACTGGTATTTCTTTATTGTTTAAACAACAGAAGCTCTATAGCTACAATGATTTCCAAAATCAAACACCATTATAGCTGGCCTATAAAAAAAATACGCTGCAAATTGAGAAATTATTCCTTCCAATACTTTGGGCTATCGGTTTAAAAAACATCTTGATCAATTCTATTTTTAAACGCATTACTACTCACTGCAGACGTCATCATAGTATGTAAATCTTGGAACACACCAATAACACCTCAAATTGATTACACTAGTTCGATTAGATCGAAGGCAATGTGGATTACGGAAACATTTCATGATCTCTTTACGCAGCAACTTGTATAAGATTATAAATCAACGGGCATTACGAGTATGTATACAGTTACGATCATCAACATGTGTACACTTGCCTTAATTAAAAGGAGATTTTCTCGTGGAAAAATGATTGCAACTTTGATATGAGGTCTATTTCATAATGTGGGTTCCAAAATACTATGTTCGTGACAAAATTATATTGCAATATTTACAATCAATACAGTACATCAAAATCCCTTTTAAAAGGGGATAAATATAAGGACCACCATAAAATGCTTTGATACCCTTAGTTTTGTAACCAAAAATATCTACTTAACACCAGAAAAATAAAGTCTAAAAATACAATAGTACCAGCTATTTTAGTCACGACTCCACTTTAAATTGTATTCGACCACCAAATTTAGTAAATGATCACCAAATCTTGACGACCAAATTAATGTATTATTTTTGCCTAAATAAATCACTGTGATTGCCATAAAATGTAGGCTTATTATCAAATAAAGTATTATGATGCCATATTAAGTTATGTCTCCGGCTTGCAATCCCCTCCCACCGCACCGCAAGCGCAACTTTATATATATTAAATAGGCACAACGGTAATTTTAATTAACGGAACAACAAATACTTAGGAATCAATAGCAAGCGAAGCAAACTCGGGACTTGGGGCACCCCGACTTTAGGTTAGGTTAGGTTACTTTAAACCAAAAGAATCAAAATAATTTTTTGGGTTAACAATGATTTTTTTGGAGTCAGTTTGCTTAAATAGGAAAGCAAGATGTAAAAACTTTGGTTATAATTTTACATTAAAATGCTGTTTTAATTTTGGTGATCATTTACTACTTTTGGGTTAACAATTATTTATTTGGAGTCATTTTGCTTAAATAGGATAGCGAGATGTTAAAACTTTGGTTATAATTTTACATTAAAATGCGGGTTTAATTTTGGTGATAATTTACTATTTTTGTCTGTTATATATTACTATATCTGGTGGTAAGTTAAACATAAGCCCTTTTAAAAGTTGTCAAGTGTATACATATTGGTGCTCGACTGTACAACAACACAATACTGAATATATTTAAATATTCAAGAGATTATGAATATATAACTAAGTGTGTACATATAAAGTGATTGTACGATAACCGTGGGAAAAGACAGGTGCGTTCATTACTAAATATTTAATACGCGGCAGTTATTAATATTCGGAAATCGAAACATAATTATATCAACTTTTCTATTACGTACTGTTACATTACATCCATGGCGGACAAAGGCTTTACATGTCAAATCATGCTTCAATAAATTATCTATTTATAAGTTACTAGCTGTGCCCCGCAGTTTCACCCGCCGCTTCTGACTTGTTTTTTTTTTGCTCGGCTCCTATTGGTCATAGCGTGATGTTATATAGCCTTCCTATATAGTCCAATTATTGATAATTGGACTATCCAACACTAAAAGATTTTTTCCATTCGAACCACTGAGATTAGTGCGTTCAACCAAACAAACAAACTCTTCAGCTTTATAATATTATATAGTATAGATATATTATCCTATTGCCTACTGATAGGCAGTATAGCAGCATAGCAGTGGTTATCATCAAACTGCAAGCTTACCCACGTCATAGTTATGGTAATTGTTGGTTATCATCATTCTTTCGAAGAACCAATGAAATGTTTACGATTAGATATGGTCATTTACAAGGTCCTTCTCATCGTCATTTGCCTAGCCTTTTCCCAACTATGCTAGGGTCGGTTTCCAGTCTAACCGAATGAAGCTGAATACCAGTATTTTACATGGAGCGACTGCCTATCTGACCTCCACAACCGAGTTAGTACTAGGTAATACGATACCCTTTGGTAAGACTGGTTATCAATAATTCGGGCCACTGACTACCTGTAACTACTGTAAAGAATCTACAAATGACAGCCTAACTACGGTATAAAGTGGAATAATCCCTGTTTTGACCCGTCTTGAGATGAATAAGGTACTGTGCCTAGTTAATAGGATATGATGACTAGCATTGGCTATCATCTAACTGCAAGCATACCCACGCCATGGTAATAGTTATTGTTGGTTGTCATCGTTCTTTCCAAGCACCGATGAAAGGTCTACGATAAGCTATAGTCATTTACAAGGTCCTTCTGTGAAGCTATCTGCTAACAGCTGTTGCCCTGATAAAATTATCAGCCGGTAGTTACAAGAGGGTAGTTTACTGCCCAGGGTACGCGGAACTTAAATATAAGAATTAGTATGATCACCGTCATAGCTCATTTTCTTTGCTCCCCACTTTCGAACTGATATTTACTCTACTTATCATGATCATCTATTAACGAGTTTAAATTTTCTTCTAGTCTTGCCGGGACAAAAAAAAACCATACAAAAAATACTGGAATTCATCTAGTACTTAACTACAGACGAATACATAGTTCACTTAGACAAAGTAAACTGGAAATAAGCCGGGAAACGTAATGACAAAGAAAATAAGTCTTTTAGTAACAACTCCTTTTATAGTTCTCACATATCTACGAAATGCCTTCACTCACGATACAAAGAGTTTGTAGACGAACTTAATAGCTGCGTTATCCGATTTTTTTCGTGAGTTTTGTTTGTCAGTGTTTTGACATATACCAAACGGGGACTATATTTCTTGTCACCAAAATTTATATTTGTCATCAAGTTGTATCATCTAATAAATAGATCTATCGCCACGAAATATTTTCGTTCTCAAATAAACAAAAAGTGTTCCCAGGTATGAATTATCAAATTAATGTTAATATATGTGTACAATAAGAAATGGATTACCAATAAAATTGTAGTGCATTAGATGAATATAAACTTCGTTGTTATAATAGTAGTTTCATTACTTAAATAATAGCTTTGTGCTCAGAATGGTAGATCTGTCACCAAATAAATCGATTATCGCAAATCTCGGGACTTGGGGCACCCCGACTTTAGGTTAGGTTAGGTTACTTTAAACCCTGCAAATAGAAATAGGAGCCCCGTGCGAAAATGTGGCCGTAAAATAATACAGTTTATCTCTTGTTTAGAATCCTACGAAAGTTTATAAATTTCCTAGAAAATTTATTAGTTTGCTTAATATCTATTAGGACAAACCTATTATAATACATACAAAAACATTTATTTGGTACTGGATCCTATATCTCCATGATTTTAGGTGATTTATTGTGGAATTGATTTTATATTGTTTGGGGACTACATTTTGGTGACAAATCTGCTATTTTGCGGGCAAACCCTATTATTTAAGAAACACAAAACTAATTAAATTGGCGATAGCTTAAATGATACCCATACCAAACTATAAGTTTGAATAACAAACCTTTGATTTGTAAACTCGTCAAACAAGCAAGGCATTATTAAAAACGAACGACGAGTTTAAAACATTTTGTTTCTAAACCTGCCCTGGAAGATATCCCGCAAGTTATTGCGGTATATCTTCCGTGATTTTCAAATATTGTGGCGCTTGCAACTGCGTCGAAAAATCGGGAGCTCACAATAATTGGATACATCGGAAGGTTTCCCGTAAGTGACAGTGTAAGTTTAGTTATAAACCGTGAAAGCCTAAAACAGATTTCGTTTCTACACTATACTTACTTCTATACTATACCTTGAATGTTAATTGCCTTTCTTTGACAAACTCAGCCGAAACTCATCATATTCAGTTCAGTGAGTAATTACGACTGGAAAACGTACTAAACAAACGAACAGAGACTCATTTTCGCATTAAAGTAACGATACTCCAAGAGGAGGAAACTATAAACTTTATTAACACAAAGAACACTACAAATACCCAAGACAGATGTAATTTAATGTCAATCAAACTATTACCCAACAAAGGTTCTGTTGCCCCCAAGCTTATATCAATACAACCTCTCGAGTCTCCTGAACAAGCTTCTCCCTACGGGCCAATGAAACACTAAGTTGCTTATAATCCTGAAACTCTGACACCAAACCCCTAATGGGATCAGCAACATTGAAATAAACGAGACAGACATATCTTGCTGTTTCTCTTAGTTGTGAACACGCCATGACAGATAAGGGCACCCTTTCACATTATTTGTCCCTTTAGTCAAAGGTACACAAATGTGCAACTTACAGAACTTATCCTAGCTCTGTCTAAAAGTTAATGATATGAAGTATCTTATCTCTTTGTTATCTCAACAGATTTAGTAAATATGTATTATACAACATTAGTTTTAGTATATGCGAAACCTGAAACACGTATCTAGTATTTTTATGTAAAGAATCTGTGTACAAAATTTCAAAACTGTATCACGAAAAATCACAAAGTTATAAGCTTGTTCTTGTTACCTATTTGTCCGCATAAAACGTGGTCACCACGCAGCGCGCGCCTCAAGCGTCGTCTTGAGCTGATTGATAATAATAATTTGGCAGTAGGTACCTAAATTATTGGGATAGGTACTTAAACTCGCTCGGTGTCCAACTTAATTTTTTAAATATTTTTGAGAAAAAATATAACATGGTTTAAAAATTATTGGAATCGATTCAGTTACTTATTCTGAACAAACTATATTCAGGTTTCGCATATACTAAAAATAATGTTGTATAGACATCAAGTATTTTAACAAAAGAGATAATGTGAAGTCATTATAATCTCACTCTCTTGCCCGTCATCCCAGAGGTTTTTCTCGATTTCTACTCAATTTATGAATATGAGATTTGAAGCTAGATGAGATCCGTATTATCTTACCAACTACCACTAAGTAGAAACACAGAAGCAGACTCAGAGGCCCCAAGGTCTCTTTTTTAATGTTCAGATACTTCTTGTAATGGCCCTGGATATTTGAGAACGGTCATTGACGAAATAGGTGTAATTTGTACACCTGTGAACTTGTCCTAAGAAACGGTACATTGATTAATACTATGAATTACCTTACCATGTGCGCTCAAGTTACTTGCTGCAGTAAATTAAGATATCTAGGCGTGTAGGCCAATGCGAAGTTGAAAACTTAGTTCGAAGCAGAAGCATTCGCACTTCGGTATTCTGACACTATCTTTGGAGGAATAATACAACGGAAGTGTCGCCTGTACCACTTGCTATTTTCAAGTTACAAGTTCAATATGTTTAGATCGAATTCAGATTTCGAACAGCTACCAAAAATAGTAAAATATTTTAGAACTCGGCCATATAATCTACCTATATTCGGATCGGCTTCCAGACTAACCGGATGCAGCCGAATACCAGTATTTACATGGAGCGATTACTTTAAGCAATTACTTGCAGCTTTCTCTCTGCAAATAAGGATTAAATTGAGGGAACATAATAGACTGAATAAAAAAACCTGTAGTGGACAAAAACCGAATCTCGTTTCGCTTAGAACGAAATCGAAGCGTTACCCGTTCAGTTTTAAATGTTTTATTCGTTTCGCATTCATCGAATAAAATGTTAGTTTTGAATTGTTTGATTCTCTCCGTGTGCACTGTTTCGAGCGAATGAACTCAATCAATGTTCACGAATATCGGTTTTAAAAAGACTGTGGTTTTGTTTTTTTAAATATTGCTGTAAATCAGATAAAAGGCTCCACCACGCATTTAAATTTAAATCGTTCAGCACGTCTACGATATTTTTTTCATAAGATCACTGTTATTCTCTGTACCTTTATAAAAATAAGACACACGACTTCCAAAAAAACTACGGTAAAAATTCTCAAACACTAGAACATCAACACTAAAAACGACTATATAAACACTAAATACTTTTACAACACTAAACTTTTATACTAAAACTTGATAATTATTAGAAACAGCACTATTCACTGTGGGATTTAATACACTGTGATTGGTATTATTTGAATATAACTTCGTTATTTTAAATATCGCGGGTGTTTTTCGCGGATGGTGTACGGGTGCTGCGTCGCCGAGGTTCGAACGCCCACTGACGCGTGATGCCTGATCAGGGCGGGCGGCGCGGAGACTCAATCACACGAGTAAAGTCGCGAGCACTAGTATGTATACATCATCTGCCTAACCTTTTCCCGACTATGTTGGGGTCGGTTTCCAATCTAACCGGATGCAGCTGAGTACTAGTATTTTACATGAGGTGACTGCCTATCTGACCTCCACAGCCCACTTATTAATGAGTAGTACTGTACCCCTTGGTAGGGCTGGTTGTCAGAATTTCGGGTCACTGACTACCTGTAGCACTAATATGTAAACACTTAGCAACAATCAAAAGCGATTTTCTCGTCGAATGACGATCTCATCTTTGAAATAAGGTCAGAATAATAATAGTCTGGGATTTAAAATACTATGTTCGTAACAAAATATAATTACACTCAATGCAGTAGGAAAAAATCACTTTTAAAAGTTACGACGAGTATGTATACATATTATTGCTCATGACTATACACGACTCTGACAGCTCCCACAGATTAGAAAGAACACCTTCGCCGACAGACTTTTAATGGATCGGAGGGATTAACTCTCACGTGGATAGTAATGAGAAAGTTTTAATCGACACTTCTAAGGCTGTAGGAATTCTGGGTAGATTTTTTAGGGTACCGTAGTCACCAAGGAACCCTTATAGTTTCGCCATGTCCGTCTGTCTGTCTGACCGCTGCTTAGCTCAAAGTCTCTTAGTACTAGAAAGCTGTAATTTGGCACGAATTTACAGCTTAGTTACGCCGATAAAGTCGTAAAATAAAATCTCGAAAAGTATTTTTTTTACACGTAAAGTGGGGATTTTTTTTTTCTCGCATACCTACCCTATAGTGTGAGATGTATTTGGATAGGTCTTTACCAACTTATAAGATGTACTTGAATAACATATTTTCCTAAACATAATGTATGTGATTTTATTATTACAATAAATATCATCGTTGGGAGGCAATTCGGACCGTAGGAAGTGGATTAAATTACCGTTGTCAGACTACGGAACCCTACATTGTGCGTGGCGCGACACGCACTTGGCCGGTATTTTAGTCTGTGGTTCACGTGGTACCTCCGGATTTAGCTAAATGGATAAGATTCATAAATATGGCTTTTCTACCATAACTTTTTGAATACGACCCACCTTTAGACATTGTGTTGTATGCTCTTTTACGAGTTTTTTTCTTGGGAATGCAACGTATAAAATGTATCTGTTATTTATAAATGGTACAAGCAATACCTCCTTTACGATTATGTAGAAGTCAATTAATAACAGTAGATTATATCGAGTACAGACTTAAAATGTCTCAGAGATAAAGTCTTACAATAGAGGCTCATCTTGCTAGCGACGATCTTTACGAGAAAACCTTGGGGATGAAAGAAGTTTTTTTTAGGATCTGGAGCACACTGTTATTATTAGGATTAGAGATTTTACATATTATTTCAAAAGATTTCTGAATTACAAATATGCGTCACAAATTGGCATAGTGAATGTTGGGTCTTAATAACCAGGTCGGTTAATGATGGGAATGTAATCATTATAGACAAAATTCGCGCATAACGTAACATAACATCACGCCTGTAATCCTCAAAGGGTTAGGCAGAAGCTTGCCTTATAGTTCACACATATTTTAAGCAGTTTAAGTGTCCATGTAATAGGGCCGAGCCTATTCCCATCAACCGGGCACAAATTCAGACTCCGTGGCTGCTACAGAGAAATTGCTGATGAAAAAACCCAAATAAACTTTGCCAGACCTGGGAGCCGAAACCCAGGACCTCATTTTCAGCATTCGCGCTTGCAACCACTAGACCGACGAAGTATATCACCATGCAAAATTGTGAATAGTAATTGTTTAGTCGTCTGTCTAGTTATAAAAGAGACGTGAAAGAAACTAGGCAACACGATTTAAAGCAAATAAATTAATTGTTTTATTATTCCGAAGGCGTTTGGAGTGACGTGACTTTATGTGCTGCATGAAATCACCATGAGAAATGAGAAGTATGTGTAAGTGCCGACGAAAGTTATTAACAATGGGATGAATCATGTCTAATTCTATGCTATGACATCCCGTTTCTATGTCCATGACCTGATTAAAATCTTTCCATTAAAAGGTATGACGACGTGGAGCCCTGACACAGCCAGAAGGCGACGCGGTAGACCTCGCAGGAGATGGCGGGACGAGCTGGACAAAACCAACGCCTAGTGGCCAGGATTGGCCCTGGATCGAAGAAGTTAGACGTCATCGGGAGAGGCCTTTGCCCAGCAGTGGGACTGGAGGCGCGGCGGAGAGCAATTGAAGACAACAATTTAATATAAACCTTACATAAGATAAATACGGTCAATATAAGAATAAATTCGCATGCGGTGTTCGGAGCGCCCTCAAGCTACTACAAGAGCATGCGCGCGACTGCTTCAGTCGCCGCCGTGCTGCTCTGCGCTCCGCTGCACTACCCCGCGCCCGGCTCGCTGGCAGTCAGATGCCTGGAGAGTTTTAACTAGTGAGCGAGTTGTCTGTACAAAGTATTGATCAGCACTAAATGACATGGGCGCGCTCGGAGTAGCTGCGCGCCGCCACGCGTCTCTCCGCTCGATGGCTCTCAAGGGCTCTTGGCGCCGCTTGGGGCCCGCGGAATCCGCCCGCGCGTTTCAAGGAAATGCGCTCCGCCGCGCCTCCAGCGGTGTGCGCTGGGCCTTAAAGGTCCTAACCTTGCAAAATGCACATGGCTAGAATTTTGCTTGATGTGACCACCAATTCAGCTGTCTAGTGTACTGTTATCCATATTTCTATTATGAATATTCAATGCGCCTTAAAAGAAATACAACAAATGTATTTAGCATAGACACAGGCACACAATGCAAAATAAACGCAGAAGATAAACGAAAAAAAAGAAAAAAATTGTCACGCTGCGTTCCTGTTTCTTAGATGCTCATATTCCGGCTGATCTGCTATGGTTATGAATTGATGACAGACCGATCCAACCACGGTACCACGGTACCACTTTTCAGCACTTTACTCCCCGAACCATGTTTCTTGATGCGGAAAATTTTCGCACCTAAGTACACCCAAAATTTTCCTCAATATAAAAGTCGTATGTTAAAAATGTCGAGTCACCAAAGATTATACGAAGCGGAATAGCCCCGTCCCGTGATGCGAGAGGATACGGGACCGCGGCGGGGGAATTAAGAGCTCTAAATCGAAATCACGCTCGATTTTTGATTGAACGAATTTCGACTATCCATTTCCGCAAAGTCCACTTCAGTGCAAGCGGTGTGAAAACGATGTGCGAATTACTCGATGTGAATTTATTTTGGAACTGTGAATGAATATGGAAGTTTTACTATATTTATAATTGGTTTAGGTTATGTCGAATATTAGACTATTTATGACCTGAGACCGTTTATTTACCTGACATACTTAGTGGAGATATATTTATACAGTATGTCGGAATCGGTCAATAGTACGGACATAAAATGAATTGGAAAGCGCGCCAGTGTACAGTGGTGACATCAAGCGACTTACTTACTAGTCTACAGACAACACTACGTTCTTTTACAGAGCCCTGATGTCCAGCTCGAGGAGAGGATGACATTGAGTGTCGGATCGCGGCGGAGTTGAGACGTCTTGGAACTGTACCCGATTCATTGTGTCCCGTGTTGTTGTGTTGAGTTGTAATCTCAAGTAATTTTTTAGTTTGCTAGAAACAGTGTATCGCACCCAGTGTGTTTTCATGGCACGAAACCCATGGTCCGCCCACATGATGTACGAGTCTAACGGAGTAAATCCTGACATATCCGACAAGTATATTACTTTTCCCCGACCACGTGAAATCGAAGGGTCCTTGCATAAAGACAAATACAAGTTCCCAGTACGAACAAGCCGAAACGGATCAATCCACTAACGACTATTTTACCCGTACCGTACGGGTAAAATAGTCGTTAGTGGATAAAGAAAATCTTCATCAGGTTTTTCGGCCTCGATTTACACCCATAGACTTTTCAACCATTTAAAACAGTGACCTCCAAAAGAATCTTCTTCAACTTATATCAGCAGCTTCCAAAACGAATGTAGGAAACTAAAAATAAACAGATCTCATACTTAATGTTTCAGCCTGGGATATGAAAGTCTATCCAGGAATTGGGTCACTTAGGTATCTGCGCTCTATATTAGACGCTGTGTCCAATTCGTTATTCTATACTTAGAAGGCATCTGCGGCTGAACATCTCCTGTAGACAGTACTTTTGGCCTTAAAACAAAACAAGGTTTGTCTTTAGGCCCAGAGTTGTTTTGCAATTTCAAACTTAATTGTAATATAGTTAAAGTTTCGAATACAAAAACTGATTGTCAATCCGAATCTAAGTTGTCAATTTTGTATTTAGAATTTTACCTAATTCGGAATAAGGTTAGAAATACAAAAACAGACTCAATACGTGCAGGCAAAAAATACTACATATCTCCTTGAGCAACGATCGTTACATCTACTTTTGCATCGTCCACGCGGTTCTCGTTCTTGCATGATCATATTCCCAAGCCAAGACTAAGAAATACATTCTACATAATCAACATTAGCTTAACACTTCATGAAAACTGTATTATAAAATAATCCTAAGAAACCATTACAGATTATTACAACAAAACCTGCGCGGAAATCACGGGACTTGCAAAATTCCGTAATCCCGGCAAAGAGTAGAGAAGGGACGCAGTTTTATTAATTGCGGGCGTCGTATTGGACTTTTAGCCGGGATTAGAGATGAGCCGCGCTATCCGAAGCGCAAACAGATTAGGCACTATACAGACACTTCACACATAGCCGTTCGCTCAGGGAAGGCATAAAGACGCAATGGCTTTTTCTACCGTAGATACTACTTAATGCCCACGGCTTCGCCCGCGTGTAGTTTTTAAATAATCACACCGGAACGTTCTACCGGAAAAAAATGTATTGTATGTCCTAAACCAGGTCAAGGTATAGTTTTCTGTAAGCCAATTTTAATACGAAACTGTTGAGCCGATTTACTTTCTCATACATAATTTAGTTTGGATGATGTTATAAGTCTAAATTATAAGGAGAATTTGGCTTATTGAAATAAATGCAAGATGGTAATAGTGACGTATGTTTATATGTATTTTTTTTTCGAGGCGGAACGAATCCTGTTACACTAAAGATATGCTCTGCCTTGGTGAAAAAATTAGTTAGTCAGAAAGTTTGGTAACGGGGCTGACTTCCTGGATTAAATATTGTCACTGGTGGGGGTCTTATAATGAACTCTCATTTGCATATTATGTACGTTCATATGTTGAGTACAACAACAGGGGGTTTGCAAGACGGGCCGACACCAGTTTCATATAAATAGGGGGAGCCATATTCTAGTGTTCAACCATAGAATCAGTGTTTTTGAGATATTACTTTCTTTATTTCGCGAATTTTTACCTCCAACTCATCAAAACATCTTTGTTTAATGCTGTAATAGAACGCAATACTTTTGGTGTTATCTACAATGTGCATTTCCTCTAGACAATGATGTATCGACGACAATCTTCAAGTTGAGAAATTTTTTAATAATAAAATAAGTTTTCGGTGCTAACAAATGTCACTCCCAGTCCCCCAAAAAATTGTTTTGATCTACCTAAGGGGCTGTCTCCACGAGCGAGAGAATCGCGGCGATATTATCGTCGTGCCACGTATTTCTATACCAGAATATCGCCGCGATTCTCTCGCTCATGGAGACGGCCCTTAAGAGAGTGTATAGAAATACTTGGTACGACGATAGTATCGCCGCGAATCTCTCGCTCGTGGAGACGGCCCCTTACACCATGTATATCAGTAGGTACACTTATTTATTATCTGTGGTTTGAAAATCTTAGCCCATAACGAAGGAGGTGCGAAGCGAGTGCGGCAACCGGGAAAGTGAAATCTTAAAGTGTTAAAAGTTGGTTCATGAGATACGGAAGACTAACTATTTTATTTCAACACCTTTACACTACAGTGCTGTAGTACAACGGTGTTGAAATAAAATAGTTTGAACTTACTTTAGTTTTAATTAACTGTTAGGGTATGTTACAATGTTAAAACTAGTTTGTAATGTACTTATTTTACATCGGACGAGTGGAGAAGGAGAAATCGGTGGATGAAATTGCTGTTTTTACTCTATGCCACAGACATTGCTGTTTTTATTCTCTATTTTCTTAGGATTAGTTACTTTTGTATTTTCCCAGTCGGTGCGGGTGCTTGCACAAGTTGCAGAAAGAAATATACATATTGTGGAGTTAAATAAAATAGCTGCACATCACTTTTATAAAATTGGTACACGAATTAAAAAAATTACAAAAAACCAACTGTCTAAAATATTTTTAATTTGAATTTAAAGTTGACAATTTAAAAAAAGTATACGGCTTTGAGGTTTTAGCAAAGAGGCTAAAATGCAGAGGTGACTCTGCAATATGTACATCTATTAGTAGTATAGTAGCTAGTAGTGATAGTTTCCAGATAGTACGGACATTTCGGGACGGGATTGGTACCGATCGGCTCGGGTAAAATAGTCCCGTATTTTCTGTTTGCGATCGTACAAAAAGAAACAGATGCACAAAAATATAAAAAACAGAAATAAAGACAAAAGTTTTCCGGCACTTACTAAGCGGGGGCAAAAAAGTTGTATAATAATATGCAGTCTCCCTACTACTACTACCTTTTGTCTGTCTGTCTTGAAGACAGACAGACAAAAGAATTACCAACGCACAGAGCAAGCCATAAAATCAAATGATTTACGTATATTTCTTGCTCTTGTAAGAAGAGTCAGCCAATTAATCGTAGAAATACATTGCTGTACCGCAGTCTAGAAACAGTTCATTACGTACATTTTTCTCTGCTGCTTCATCCAGTGAGTAATATCGTCACGATTATTCTGAGCCGACGTTACATTTTGATTACGTGGATGTGAGCCATTGTTTACTTAACCTGTCCGCGTAGTAACCTCGGATTCAGCATAAAATATAAGGAAAAACTGCCTCTGTTCACTGAAGATACATTTTATTTGGAAAATATACGGTTCTGTGTAAATATCGTGTGATTTGGTAGGTGGGTTTCCGTCCATATATTGAAGCAATAGACTTTTCAGCATAACCCACATAAACACAGAATTATCTTTCTACTAGTGACCCGCCCTGACTTCGCAAGGATGCAATTAACTAATGAAGAAAATTTTATTGACATTTTCACACAAAAATACCATTCAAACCGATTGTTCCGGTGGATTTTCTAAAATCATTCTTTCAAACACAAACCGTGTCCTGACAATTACGAACGCAACGAAAATGAGCAGACAAGTCGACCTAGCCGTCTTCAAGTGATGCTCCATTGTTAGAATTAAGTTTATGTAGGAAATAATCTCCGATGCTACTCATCCGATTAAAAACAATCTTTCCTTTTTGTTTTGAAAATCATCAAATGACCCCTCCCGCTCTGGGTGGAGCGAAGTGTCAGACTTATACTGACTAAAACCCGTCCATGTTTCTTCTTAGCCCTTTGTGTTCCAGGACCTCGGTGTCTCTTTCGAACAGTCCCGCAGCCCCGGTAGGCATCGGCCCCTAAGGCGCGCGTGGAACACGAACGCGCCGTCGACACGGCCTGTCGTCATAAGACGGACGGACGGCGAGCTAGCCCATTACTCACCCTCCACAGGCCCGTGATTAGGCCTATCATTAACACCTATTGCTTCTGCCACCTTTGAATCCGACTCCGATTCCGGTGCCCGATAAACCAAATTTAAAAACTCCGACTCCAATTTCGGTCCCGATAAAATCGCCTCTGTAACATCGCTGGTGGATGTTTCCTCGACACGAAAAAGTTCGCAGGCAGAAGCCAGTATCAAATAAACAGGTGTCAATTACACGAAAGATATAAAAAAGGTCATTTTGTTTACAGAGTTTTCTTACAAGTTCTTACGATAGATAAAAGCAGGTATCATCTTCACTAATTTAAAGGAGTACTGTTACGAGCGCTACACATGGCAGAGGAATTAATGATGTAAGGGGATGCGGACGATGATACTGCTTATATTATTATCTTCGTAAGATTAATGCATGCCTTCACTTACACTTGATGAATGACTGAATATGATTGCACTGTTTGAATTTCAGTTCTCACCACTGAACCGAGCGTCCAAAATCCTACAGCGAAGTTTTATTTAGGCATTAATTTAGGTGTCTTGTAATGTTGGTTTAAACTGGAATAATTCTTTGTTTACACTCAGGCCATTATAAACTTCAAAAAGGTTCATAAAAACTATACTGAACCTGTCTGGTATTCTTAATAACCCAGTAACAGTCGCTACTGGTATGCAGCTGCATTAAGATATGCTGGAGGCTGTCCCCAACATAGTTGGGAAAATGCTAGGCAGATGATGATGACGATGTCTAGTGTCTGGCATATTTTAGTGTTAATTTCTCCATCATAGCATAGCATAAGCATAATCAGCCTACATCGTTTCCACTGCTGGGACACCGGCCTCAGCAGCTGCGGCTGGCGGCTGGGGCAGGCTGGGACTGCTTGTAAGTCGGGGCCGCCTCCACTGGGCCACCGCTGCTCTCCATTATTCATCATCAATTCTCCATTATTCAATGGGGAAAGTAAGTAATAGAAAGCATCGTATTCATACAAGTTGCGTTGTTTATTTTTCCAATTCAATTTTCTGTTCAATTTTATTCACAAACAATTTACATTGTGTTTGAAATAACAAAAATCATAGTATAAAAGTAAAAAAAACTATTCGTTATTAAAGTAACACAATTAATTTGCAACATTATTATCTCACATTAAAATCCAAACTAATATCAATATCACGATCAAAAAACAATAATAATATAAAACAATAAATAAATTCAAAAAACAAAAAAAAAACACTGACGGGACATTTTCGGTTTAGGGTAAAAATTGTTCATTTACCAGAAATTTTAAGTGAAATTTCGGTCGCGTTACTGTGGCGGCCCGTACCATATATATTGTACGTACTTTATTGCTGGGCGCAAAGGCTTTTAAAAGGTAATATGTACGAGAATATTCTTGCGGATTTTTGCGGTTCGGGCATTAATATGCGCCCGCTTAAAAGATTGCCTTGTGAGAGGTCACTGACTGTGTTGGGTACAGCTGTTAATTTTTTTTAGGAAAGTGTTTAGGAGAACATTGCTTCCACAAAACTAGAAAACAAACCAGGAAGCCAACTAGAAAGTTTGCATGAATGAGGAGTTATGTGCAAAAAGAGTGTAGTTAAATAAAATAAAAACGTTTATTAAAAGCAAAGACAACTTTCTAAACATAATGACTTTGTCTTATTTCTTACATTTTATTGCACTATATTTTTGGAATCATCCTCTCGAGCCTATATTTGATACCTCAAATTATCATGTCACAAGAAAAAACAAGAGCACAGAATAGCGGCCACAATGGCGGTTTTTATTAAAATCCATTTCACCTTTGTCCTTTGTTAAACTCAACAAGCTGTTTAGAAATAGACATACATAGATACATACACTCGAAAAACATAATCCTCCGTCTGAAGCAATCGGGAAGAAAGGAAATTACTTTACAGCCTCAAATGATAACCAGAATAACTGGTAAATGTAACAGGAAATGAAGCCCAAATAGCAAATAAATTCATTTAGGATGTTGTGCCGACTTGTATCGTAGGAAACAATTTCGTTGCTTTACCCAAAATTTAATGAACAACAGGAAAAATGCTGCCAAAATTATTTTCCTAGCAAACATAATTTATAACATTTCATATTCATAATAACACTATATTATAACTGTAAAGAAGTTTGTCTTTTTAGTTAAGTTATTATCTTTACTAGCGACCCGCCCCGGCTTCGCACGGGTGCAATATATACATATAAACCTTCCTCTTGACTCACTCTATCTATTAAAAAAAACCGCATCAAAATCCGTTGCGTAGTTTTTAAGATCTAAGCATACATAGGGACAGACAGACAGCGGGAAGCGATTTTGTTTTTTTGTTTTATACTATGTAGTGAAGTAGAATAATCAGGTTTAAAGAACGCATTTTGGTAAACAGATACGTATTTCTTATTACGAGCGTAAACAGATTTCACACTTACAGTAAGAATTTTGTTTCTAGATTATTTGACATCATATTTGTTGTGACTGCCTCGATGGTCTAAAGGCTCGCCCCCTATTACATGGGACTTAAACATAACTTAAACGTACTGTATGGTGTCGGACGTAAAGAATAGCACCATCCCATATCTTCCCGTGGGTGTCGTAAGAGGCGACTAAGGGACTTACCAGAGAATGGGCAGCAGCGTTCTCTGTGCTTTTTTAACTACCGTACTGCGATCGCCAACCAGCCTGCCAAGCGTGGCGATTATGGCAAAACCCGCCCTTTGGGGGAGGTCTATGTCCAGCAGTGGACGTTTTTCGGCTGAAATGATGATGATGAAACATAACTAGCGAAATGTGGGTGTACTATTAGGTACACGTCTGCCCCACCCTTCGGGGATTACAGGCGTGATGTTATGTTAAGTTATACTTGTTTTGATTTACCTCGTGCAAATAAAGAAGCAAACCCGTCTCCAAAACAATATATTCTTACATTAACTCATGTAGACAAACATGAAAAAAATAAAATGACAAAGTAAATGAAACGATAATAAGGTAACAGAATTATTAGAACCGTGAACAGTGGAAGCCTGCCTCCCACACGAAGCCTCGGGCAAATTACCTTTAATTACCTAGTACCTACACGATCCTTGTTAACTTTTACAACCTTTATTTTTGCCATTACCTATAATGATCCACACTTTTACGGCAATAATAATATCCTCCCAATCAAAATCCGTCCATCTCAACGCACACTTATGTGCGCAGTGACAGGTTCAATGTCTGTTCCTCAATCCTTATCGGAAAGCCCAAACCCAAAACTTTTGTCACTCATTTCGACCTTGGACCTCTTGACCGCCAAGGTTAATATTGGTAATTTCGATCGGACTACCGAGTAGTAACTCTCTTAATCAGATGAGACACCCATCCGATACGACCGAGGAGAAATCAAACGCGGTACCAACAGTTTCATCTGCTTTCCGAGGCACGGGAAAGTATAAAACCAACTTCCTGATTCCGGCCTGATACCGACAAACTGTTTTACACACAGTATCAAAGCAGCGACTACATAGGAATAAGCTGACATTATCATACAGTTAAAAAAACAACTTTCTAACCTAAACAGCGGCTTTAGAAGTTATTGTCTATACAATAGAATCTCCCTAGTGCGGCAAAGAGCAATAAATTGCCCTGAGCCCGGGGGCTGGCGGAACAATGTAGCCTGGAGACCTCCTTCTACTTGAGTATATAAATTATAAACGATAAAACCTCTTAAGTTATTAGATGTTGAGTTATAATGAGTATCGTAGGGTGTTGCCACACCAATAGATCGATAGTCGATCGAGGCTATCGATCGATGGTAGAAAGGATAAGTCGACGTCGCGTCGATCGACAGTTTCTGCTTAAATGGTAGAGGTATTGACAAGTTACTTCTCCTTCTGCTTTCCATAGCAATAAGTTCAATTAAGTGTTAGTTATTCCGTCTAATTCCACATTAATTCAAGATTTTCCCTGGCGCATTCAAAGGAATATATGAATAATTATCACAGTATGAGAATGTGCCAAAGTATAAGGTCCCGTTGGTTACTCTTCGGGTACGCAACCCTAAAAATGACACTATTTCAATTTAGAAAAAAGAATGAACAAAATCACTACCAATAACGAATTTATTTTGGTCGTGCTACACACTACGCGGCTACGGCGTAGCCATTGTCTACGGCGTAGAGGTGCTGTGATAGTCTGACCTAATGCTTATTGGTAGAAGTATTGATAACTTGGTTCTCCTTCTGCTTTACAGAATAATAAGTTCAATTAAGTGTAAGTTATTCCGTCTAATTCTAAATAAATTCAAGATTTTCCCTGGCTCATTCAAAGGAACATATGTATGCATTATTATGACAGTATGAGAATGTGCCAAAGTATTCACCGTACATAACCTTACATCCTAAACCGCATTCCTCATAATACTCTGACACTGTGCATATTTACAGTAAAACTCTCGATCGTAGAAACTGTCGAACCAATTGATCGATCGTCGTCATTTCTACCATCGATCGATTGGTGATCGGCGATCGATCGATTGGTGTGGTAATACCCTTAAGTATTAAGGTGCATGGAGGGATGGAAGTGTACGCGAGTGAGTTCATTAGGCCCAGCAAATACCACAACGAAAAGACTCCGAAGACAAAACCTAAATATCTCAATATCTTCGCCGCGTGTCCCCAGGTGTGCGCTGGGCCTTAGTCACCGTCATCCACCTAGTAGTGTCTTGTTTTCTCAATTTTTTTTTTTCTCAGTAATTTATATGAACCGACTGAAGATGTGATGTTCATAACCCAGTTACTAGGCAACATGAATATACTTGGTAAGACTGGTCAGACTTTCGGTTTTCTGACTATCAGCAACGACTGTCAAAAATATGCAATTGACAGCAGGAACCAAATGGTTTAAGATGCTTCCTAAAAAAATCCGTTATGCCTTGTGACACAGTAGAGCTTACTAAATATAGAAGTTTCTAAAAGCTTTTGGCATAGATTTTAAATTATCTCCTCAGTGGTTGCAGAGAAAAATCAAAGGCTTTTTCAGTGAAACTGGCTGAAACAAAAATAAATAACTTGGTTTTATTTTTTTAACTTACAGTAGCTCTATGAAGCAGGTAAAAATACTAGCAGCGACGGCCTGCAAGGACTTTAATTGTGATGAAAATATTTATAGTGTTAGTAGAAAACACATTAAGATACAAACCGGCACATAATACATAACAGGCGGTGTAGTTTAAAAATGGCATTATTTCCGTTAAGAAAAAAGTATGAATAAAGTCATTTCATTCATCACTTTTTGCTCGTGCTACACGCTACGCGGCTACGGCGTAGCAATTGCCTACGCCGTAGAGGTGCTGTGACAGGCTGACCTAATGCATATTGGTAGTATTGATAACTTGCATCTCCTTCTGCTTTCCATATCAATAAGTTCAATTAAATTTAAGTTCTTCCGTCTAATTCTAAATTAATTCAAGATTTTCGCTGCATTCAAAGGAATATTTGTATGAATAATTATGACAGTTTGAGACTGTGCCAAAGTATCTCATACTGTTCTGATGCTCTGCATATTTGCAGTAAAACTCTCTGAAACACCGGAATGCACCTCACTGAGAGTAACAACTCCTCGAACGAGACCTAAAGCGAATCTATTCCTGAATACTCTGATATTCTAGCTGTAACTACACAAACATAACTTTACACATCAGGAACTATCTAAACACACCAACTTCATCTTACTCCCGACGTCATAAAGTCTAAAATAGAGGAGAGCTTAGTTTCTGAACAGTAAATACAAGTTGGTAGGACAGCATGTGATTTATCTTGCTCGAACTCGAGTAGAATTCGTAATATTTGACGTATGACAAGGATGGAAATATTTACTTTGCTTGATGGCAAACGTTCGAGATAAATTTTCGTGATCGTACCTCGGATCGGAGTTTGTTCAATAGAATATTGGTTTTGTAATCAATAACAGTGAAAGAACATTTTTATGTATGTGTGTGTGTTTTTTTATGTGTGCGTGTGTGTGTGTGTGTTTTTTGTTTCATCGTGTTTCATCTCGGTTTCATTTCATAGAGGGTATATGAAATAATATATTAATTTTTGTTCAATTATTTCTACGTTACAAGAAATTGTTCGAATAAGTGAGAAATAAGTATTAGTTACTTTCAAATGATATTTTTTTCACAATTTAGGTTCGTGCAGTAAAAATCCTTCTATATCTACAATAAACATATTACTATTTATTTAACTTCTAACAACAACGTGAAAACCGGCTTAAAAACTCACGAGCTCAAAAATATATGATTTACTGACTCGACAACATAACACTGAGTAAATTCGTTACTCGGAGCGAGCTCACGCGTTGAGTGGAAAAAGGCTTCGGTTAAGAAAACAGGAAAACTCCATTTCGAAAGTCACCACAACTTCGCCGCAGTGACGAATGATGCCCATCCGAACAGACCACTCGCGAAAACAATCGACTATTCGTTTTAATTTACTCGTTAGTTTGCTCCTCACTGGTACATCACTATTACCAACACTTTACACCACTCGTGTTGACAATTGAGTCGTAAAAGATTTTATTACTTTCAGAGTAAAAGTAATTGAGATATAAGAACGTTCATAGCAATTAAAGGGAAGAACTAGACAGTTTTACGACTGCTTTACGAAGACATTTTTTATAATTAAAAGAAACTGGAACACTTGAGACGCTGTCAGTACCAAAGAGGCTTATTCCCAGCTATGTGGAGCTTGAGTTAAAATCTCTTAGATTAAAGAATGCGCCTGTACTTTAAACAAAAGATACGAGTCTGAATTCCACCTTCATTTTTCCTTTGCCCTTTTAAAATTCGTTCAAACGACGACGAAATGTTTTAGAAGCGTGTTTATGAGAGCCGACGTAATTATGCTAATGACTTTGCCGCCAGAAATGAAGAAATTCGAGAGAAAAAATGCAAGAATAGCACGCGTTGACAATAGACCCCGAGATTTGCATCGAGACTCTTTGAAACTGAAGTTAATTGAAAGAAAGGCTCTTACTGTGATTGTTGAGGTAGTTCACGTGAGATATGATTTGAAGGATATGTAAATATGTATAGAATATACTCAAAATCAAAGGTCATTAATTAAAACTAACACTTTTTGAATGTCAAAAATTACATAACACAGTCCCCCAAAACGCCCGCCTATCGCCCGTAAGATTTCCCAACAAGACGTTAGGTCTTAAGTTCTCGTCTGCCTGGCCTTTAACTAACTAACTTCATACGATATAATTACAAACTTTCTAACTGGTTGAACATAATTACAAAAATACTTCTCTCCCAACGGTATCTTATTCGAATTTAGAATTCGAATCCTTATTGATCGCTTCCCTGCGCCTGAAGAAAGGGACGGGTAGCACTTCACCATATGTTGGAAAAGGATGAGTGTATATTTCTCAATAGCCCCTAAGCCCAAAGAGGATATCTATGGCACGAGAAGGCTGTAACGGGATTTGATCCTTGAAACGACTTGGGGATACATGATTTTAATAGGTGCAGAGTACAATTTAGGGACTTTATACTAATCTTTTTATTTTCTGGGAGGCAAATAACAAGATAAGCAAGTAACGCCACTTCTATTTGTAATATAACGGTACTAAAAATTTCTGACAGTATGAAAATACACGTAGGTAAACAGGTTACCTCCTGCTGGTGTGTAAATGGTAAATGCAATTAATTATAAAAGAGGTTGGCAAAACCCACAAGAGCTTATTATTTTGAGGTATTGTTGAGAGCAACACACATGTATAAATAATCTTGTAATGTGAGCGTACATCTCTGAAAATATGGAGCGCGATTTGTTCAGTAACAACCACTCTGCTCACTGAAAGAGATAATTAATAACGCCGAATGCACCCGCATGTAATACAAATTATAATAATACTGATAAAATCATGAAAAATAGTTGGTAAACTTCGAAGTAGACTGTTGTTTTTACGAAAAACACAATCTTGACGTTACATATACATTTATTAAGCCAAATCACAACAATATTATATACACTTTTAAATTAAAATAACTTAAATTAAATTAACTTAATCATCTGCCTAGCCGGATGCAGCTGAATAACCATTATTTTACATGGAGCGACTGCCTATCTGACCTCCGCAATACGATACCCCTTGGTAAGACTGGTTATCAGACTTTCGAGCCATTGACTACCTGTAACGTCTACAATTGACAACCGGGACCAAGGGCTTAACGTGCTTTCCGAGGCACGGAGGAAACTCGGTATGTAATGGGTGGTCCCATCAAAACCAACCCAGGCAAGCGCGGCTTGACCTGAAGATCGACCCGAGCGGCTGTTATTATTTAGCCACGAGCTCTTCAAAGTAAACTAACTTAATATAAAACTAAACTAAATTCATACGGTTTCTGCTGTAGCAAATATACAACAAGGATAATATGTGATGAGCTCAAGAGTATCGTTTTATCTTTAAAACTAATACGATGAACCCGAAATAAAAACACACGTAAGTGAAATTGCAATCATTAGTAAACATACCAATCTACCTTACCTTAGGAAAACCACCAGCTCGGTATGGGTCGAGACACATCAAGAAATATTTGTACTTATGGCTTTAAGAGTGAACACGATCAACACCGTGTGATGACAAGACCTGTCAGTGTTTCGAAAAATTTACACTGGCAGCTGTTGAACGTAGTTTAAATCTACTGATAGCGTTAAAGGAATTTAATGGCCGGACTAACTTCCGCCATTTTATTTTTTTCAAAGTTGCAGCCACGCATATAATAGTATATTAATCGATAGCTGGTATCAATACAAACCAGTTTTATTAAGATAAAATGTTTTAAAGGGTCACGTTTCCGAGATATAAGCTATTAAAGTTGTGCTGAAGATCATGAATGGACTTTAACTTTGAAAGCTCATGTCTCGGAAACCTGACACTTTAGAACATTTTGCCTCAAGCAAAATTTGTTTGTATTGATAGTATGATACCAACTACCAATTAATAGAGGTGTATATGCGTGGCCGCAACTTTGAAAAAAACAAAAAATGGCGGAAGTTAGGCCGGGCCAGTCTTCACACAAGAATCTTCTAAGCCCTTTATTTGTGAAATTCACCCTTAATATGACGCAAGTACGTACAGTAACGTATTATGTTGTTTTATTAATCTACTTTATATTAACGTTTCAGTCTGTTGTCGGGATCAACTTGGTTTGGAGCTCGCGCACTTGCTTTGAACTTGCCTTCTTTTAATTAATTTCGTCTTACCTTACATAAAACGCAATAAGTTATTTTTTTCTTACCCTTAGGAAACATTTTTTCAGTATATTCGACCATAACGATAACAAAGGAAGATCTTTAATCCACCAACCAATATAAAACCATCTAGCTTTTGCCCGCGGCTTCGCTCGCGCCGTAATAACTTAGTGGTGTGAAATATACTTTACGACCTATTCTCATACCTACCAAATATACATAAAAAATTCATAAAAATCGGTCGAGCCGTTTTGGAGGAGTGCGACCACAAACACCGTGACACGAAATTTTTATGGATATAAATGTAAAATACTGGTATTCAGCTGCATCCGGTTAGACTGGAAGCCGACCCCAACATAGCTGGGAAAAGGCTAGGCAGATGATGAGTCAGAAAGTAGAAATATTTAAAAATCGGGAAATAACTTAAAATCAAATTGGTATGGGCTCCGAATCACGAGTTGTAGATCTTGGTTTGAACCCAAGTTCTTTAAATTATCATCGCTGCTCCTCTCACATTAAGAAAGAGAACGTCGTGAGGAAACCGGCATGTCTCAGGAACAAAAATCCGAAGACATGTGACATCTACCAACCCGCACTGGGCCCGCGTAGTGGGTTGCAGTGCAGTTCCTCTCAAGTCTCTGTCCAATGTGACTGCTAACTACGCGCACTGGGCCCGCGTGAAGAGGAGAAAAATTATAGGCTTATTAGGCTTAATATCAAAACCAGGTAATTTAAAAGAACTATCCTGTAGTGCTCTATACCTAATGCCAGTTTTCACTAACACTAAGGAACAGCTAAGTGAATGCCTAAATTTCACTATTGGAATTCCAATTCTCGCTACTATCAATTAATTAAAGCGAGTGATAGTGGACACGGATATTATTATTATTTGCGATGATAGTAATAGTATTATGGTAATGCAAAATAAATGCTATATGTATATCCTTGTAAGTCAACTGTAACGTATTAGTTTATTAGTGTGAGATTCATCATGGATAGATGCGGAGTTATATCTAACTAGCACTTCGCCCGCGACTTCGTCCGCAAAAATTGTCATAGCTCGGCTAATATGCGTGATACAAATATAATTTATAGCTTATAGAACCCACGCATAATGTAGCTTTCAGCCAGGGAAAGATTTTTAGAATTGGATTAGTAGTTCCGGAGATTACAAACTAACAAACTTACAAACAAATACCTCTTTATAATATTAAGTACCAATAGGTTAGGTCGAATTAAATATATGGCTCGGCTATGAGTATGGTGCTGTTTTTGCAATCTGGTATGGCGGACCCCTGTGGCGGACCGGGTGTTATTGGGCTATCTACTAAATCCATTAAAAATATGGTACCAGGTCCCATGAATCCAATTTAAGCGCGGTGAAGTACTGTTTTTGTGCAGAATATCAAAAAATCACATGGGATTCTTAGGATTGCCCAAACAATTATCTGTGAAACTTATATTGAAAAAAAAAGATGGCGGCGTTAGTTTCGAAAGTAGCCACGCGCCACAAGATCCATGTAGCAGTAGAACTATAAGACTTTGCCTTGTGTTCCATTAGTAATAAAAACTACTTACCGCTTGTGACTTGAAGAGTAGTTGCGAAGAGACATAGCAGCGACAGCGACAGGCATCCGAGCGAGTTGAGCCAATATGCCGCGGCCATACTGTACCCTGGAAATAACACAATTACATTAGCTAGTTATACAAATACAAATCATAAGTAACTTATGTTCCTAAAGGGGTTGTCACACCAGTACGGACAGATTCCCACCGTATTTTGAGAGATAATGTACTGAAATATCTGTCAAAGTCCGGTGTCCGCAGCCAGTCCGGTGTCTGGTCCTGTAGGTTTGACTGAACCTAAGGCTAGAGATGCAAAAAAAAATATTTGTGAAACACAAGGCCTGTACCTAACGAGAATTGAAATTTGTATGTGTTAGTCACGATTAAGTCACGGACGAAAATTAGAATATCTCAAGCGGTAGTAAAGAGATAGGCCAGTCAGCAGTGTTTATTGAAGTAATAGAAGAACCCATCCCTATTCTTCTAATTTCCCTATGAGAGAAAATCATAAGAAGACGCGACCGAAGCTCGTAACAAACAGGTACGTGTGGCGCCATCTAGTCGAAGGCACTGGAACTACGTGCTGAGAGTCGGCTTTGTGTTTAGAAACGCTTTTTCAGTCAGCCAACTGAGTTAGTAATACCGCGTCAAACAACTAGATGGCGCTAGTAAAGGGGAAACTAAGCATTTTCTTCCAGAAAAAGAAAGACGTTTTTTTGTCAATTTACATGACTTTAACATTATATTAGTACAACAACTTTTCGCCAGAGATGTTCAGACGGCCAATAGGGGAGAACCTAATGCCATTAATCGGGCATAAATTCAAAATCTGACACAATAGACCACGGAAAAATCCTATAATAAATACTTTTCCAGAGCCAAGGATCAAACCCAGGACTTCTGCTAGGCAGTGAGTACAGTACACACCGTTTTGTAGAATAGAATATAGATAATTTATATTCAGAATACATCCTTGGACAATGGGCATGCAAAATATAATAATACGGCATAATACTATAGGATATTGCATTATTCTGGCTGAAATATTAATTGTAATTTACGAAAAAATACATAGTTCACTTCGTAAGGTATATATTTATGAAAATAAATACAATATACGCTTATCAGCATAATACATTTTAAGATAAATATCTTATTTCATTGCACATTGTAGTAATTAAATATTTTTATGACTTACCATATCGTCAGCATGTGTGTTTGCGACGCGGCCGTCCGCCCACCATAGATCTCCTGAAAAGAAGAATCATTCTTAAACTCGGTGAGGTAAAAATCCTTTTTGCTCTAAAATTCAGACTTGGTACTTTTTTTGTAATCGTATGGACATCAGATATTGTAATTAGAAACTTGATGAATAAATTAAACGAGAATTATTAATAACAAAATCCCTTTACAAAATCAAATCCTTTAAAAAATCGAGCACTATACAAATTAATGGTATTTTTTTTTAATCGGAGGAATAACAAAGAATAAAATGTTAAAATAATAAGTTATCAATATTTTCATACAAAACAATAGTAACAGAAGGTACAAAAAAAAAACATCCAAGGATATAAAGATTTTATTGGTTTCCTTTGCTCGTAACGACATTAATACGGTCTACGCTCATTGCGTACCGTAGCACGTAGCTACGCCGTAGCTCCTGGCTACGAGCTACGAAGTGGCGTAGCAGTAACAATTTATTTCCCGAATGTATTATTTGGCTGCATCGCCAAATTCTCATGTCTAACAAGAAGAGGGAAATTAATCATGACTCAAATAAATGGTTGGTGGTTGGTATATTTCCTATTTCAGTTATATCACTTACAGGTTTGATGTTACTATTAGCTGGAAGAGTTTTCAATGACGTATTCGGTGTATTATATCATTTGGGTTTCGTATATTTAAAAAAATATAGTGATATGTGATTTGGTAGCCCAATCGATTAACGAAACGAGAATTAAAAGGAACAAACTAATACCTGAAACGGTTATCTCACGTATTTTAATTCATGTTTGTTGGGGTGTCCTGCCTTTTCACCTAAAATTAATTTACAAATTTTCATTTCACAAACAACGATTGGCAAAAACATGGTTGTTCATTTCATCATTTTACAACAACAATTTTGGCAAATAATACACTTATAAAAATATTTACCCGATAAACTTTTATTTGATAATGTATTATTTGACAAATAATTCATTTTATATGCATGTCATCTCGTAAACAACGTTTGAAATAAAAACGTTTAACTCATAAAAATTCAACTCATTAAATAGGCACAACGGTAATTTTAAAGCGAAGCAAACTCGGGACTTAGGGCACCCTGACTTTAGGTTAGGTTAGGTTACTTTAAACCCTGCAAACAGTAACAGGAGCCCCGCGCAGCGGGGCTACGTCGACTACGCCTATTACAAAATATTGATATAATTTACCTAGGACTTTAGGTGAATTTCTACACTAGAAACATACGAGACTACCCAAAAAAAATAGCTTAATACTTTGTGACTGGTATAGAATTTTTATTATAAAGTGTATTTAGGTGAAACGTGATTTTGCCAAAAGAATCAAAATATGTTTTAAACGAAAAATTTATAAATGATTAAATATCATGAGAAACATTTGTAAAGCGAAGCGTTTGCCAAAGGAATGCGTGTAAAGTGATTGTTTATAAAATGAAACATCTGCGGAATACGTTGTTTGTGAAATAAATAGTATATGAAACGTTGGTTGTAAACTAAAAATTTGTGAAAGGAGTTTCGTTAAAACATTGGTGAACCGTTTGGTCATTTCGATATTTATTTATTTTACCCGTACGAACTTATTTTCCTTTCCTGTAAAAAGACACATACCATGAAAAAAAACCTTTAAAAATTGACCTACCTACCCCTCATCTACACCATCCAATGACGGCCTTACAAAAACCAATGAATAAAAAACAGATGAACATCTTTTAAACAGCCATAAGAGTAAGAACATAACTTCAGTCACGTCATACGTTTCCTTATCGCCTACCTCTACCCAAGTACCTTAAAAATGTACCCATAAAACAAGGGAGACGAGGGGAGAGTGGGGACGTAAACGTGAGACCCTATTTGCTCCTATAAAACACTCATGCAAAATTAAAGGGGAGATGCTTCAGCGGACTGGCAGCATGGAAATATTCAATAAAACCGTTTTTAATAAAGCAAATAGACTTGATTGGCGGGTGGTGTTTTGTTTCCTTTTTGAGCGCGAAAAGAGGGTCGCTTCCGAGGTACACTCGTGAGTCGTGAGCATAAATACCTTACATTTACGTAAAATTTATAAGCGAATTTATCCTAAAGTATTGATCGGAATTCAATGAATTTACGAGCATAGCACTTTAGAAAACATACGATTATGAAATAGTTCTGCTCGTGAAGATGCAATCGCTATTACACATGAAGATGGCATTTCAATTTTGCGTAAGTGAACGGTATTTAGGCTCGTGGCTGTACAGGCAATATAAGTTGGGGAATATAAAGTGATACAAAGATACTGCAAACAAGTTTTATTGCGTTGTTTTCCACTTTTTAACAGTTTTATTAGTAAAACTCACAGTGGCAGAGAGGTAAATTGCTGTGGATGTTTACCTAAATGTTTTCACAGCGCAAGCTAGTGAGCATAAACACCATATGCACGTCATATGGTGTTTCAAAATGATGAGTAAAAATAATACGGGGAATCCTTTTGATGAAAGAATGGACCGCAAAAAGCTAATAATTAATTATATTTTACGAACACCCAAAATATAACGAGAATTTATAATGATGAGTTTTTAGAATCCTGTTTTAATTACTTTTGGCTGGCGAGGAAATATTTATGCACAACATTAACGAAGAGCATTGGTGGCCCACTGATAACGGCGTCAACTTACGAGTCTTACGTTCGAACCCAGGTAGGCACATTACTTTATGTAATTTATTTCATCACCACTGCTCTCAAAACGGTGAAGGATAACATCGTGAGGAAACCGGGATGTCGTAGAACCGAAAATTCGAAGTCACGTGACATATACCAATCCCACTGGGCCCTCGTGGTGCACTCTACTCCCTTCCACAGAGAGGAGGCCGATGTCCCAGCAGTGGGAACATTATAGTATAGGCTAATTGTGAATTACAATTCAGGAGCTTTGTCTCCTTATTCACAGCAGGTGCTGCTTTTCTGAGAATAAGCAGACACACACTTGCAAACAAACAAAGACACAACAAAACAAAACAAATCATCAATTCAATAATACTAAGATAAACTGCAAGGATTAAAGTATCTTAGGACTTATTTTCATTCCGATCAAAAACTACGCGAGAAGACCCACAAAATAAACCTAGTCTCAACAAAAAAAAGCAAAGAATTCCTCCGTTCATTTGAGATCAAAGAGAACACGAAGCGCGCTGGTATAAGAGTAAATTCAGGTGAATGAATTGAAACTACTGAACAAATTATTTCGGTATTTTATGTAACTTTTCACGTTTCCTGATGTTTCAAGCACTTTTTAGCGGCTGCGGCCCTTGCAACGGGAATCTGTTGCATCAAAAAATATCTGTGTTTTTTGTAGTTCATTATGAGTTGTGGTTGTATGCAACTTTTCAGGAGTGTGTTTTTGGTGGTAAAATAGACAGTACCTACTTATAATAGTTGTATTATAGCTTTATAGTGCTGTCAACCAATAATAACTTTCGAAGGTGTAATCAAGTTACAAAACACTAATCATCATCATCATCATCATCATTTCAGCCGAAAGACGTCCACTGCTGGACATAGGCCTCCCCCAAGTGTCGCCACATTGACCGGTGGAAACACTAATTGAAACACTAATTACAACTCTCAAAATTAATATGGCAATGACTCTCTTCCTCTCATCTCTGCCGTGACGTCTGACTGGAGAAAGGAAGAAGAATGGCAGGAAGATGATGATGACGACTCTCTTCCAACTATACAGCACATAAACCCATCACCGAATAACAACGAGACGTTGCAGAAACCCTAAGACCAATAGACTTCGAAACTTACCCAATATGTAATGAGACTAAAGAAAACTTATCCTTCAGAGCTCCTTAATCGAAAATCACCAACTCCAACCGGAAGGGGATGAAAGTCGACCTTCTAAATTGGGTCACCCAACGAACCGCGGAGCCTTTATCGAGTTTATTTCACATAGCGACCCCTGGCGGCGCGGCGGAGAACATAAAGTTATTCGCAACTACGTGGACTAAACTTTGGCAACGGAACATCGATGAGTAGGTAAATATTTTAAGGGAGATACGTCCCCGTATATTTTTATGCGATTTTTAAGGCTGTGACAAGCGGGGTTACGGTCGTTCGATGTATTGTGAGACGCCTTTTTGTATTGCTATCTTTTTTCATGGTGTTATCGTAGACGTGAAGGGACATAAAGTGGAATAGACAAGTCTCCGAAATATTTAGTAGACGTTTGAATCAATAGGACGCATACACACTGTTTTTCTTTTAGTACAGAATAACAGAAGGTACTTACTGTATGCAAAGTTAGTGAAGCAAATATGGAGATCTTGGAGGTCCTGCTTTTCTCTACAGAAAATCCTTTCAAGTTTATCATTACTTTACAGTATTTTTAGTTATTCATTCAGTTGTTAATCATAACTTCACTGTAATACATCGTCCCGCTAAGCCTACTTGCTGTACAACACACAAGACAACCTGTCAACAAAACCTGGACTTAATACACGAACAACCACGAGCATGAGAGTATAAATGAACACTGTTATGCACGTGTGCTAGTTATTCTCTAGTTTGTTGTGCAGTTCCTACAAACTTGCTATGGTCTCTTTCAGTAGCGAAGGGTTAATTTTTTGTAAGAGGTAAGCCGGAGTACATTTCGTTATTGTGATTATATTATTTGTCTATAGAATACTGACTGTGTCATTTTTCAAAGGGAAGCCGGTAGGAATCGGTATGTATGGAACCTTCGCCACTGGTCTCTTTACTAAAGCCCGTACTGCCTAATGTACCCATTTACAATGCCTTATGAAGTTACCCCATTGCCATTCTCATTAAGCACACTTATGAGCACTACACCAGAGCGGCTTCACATCAACTCATTTTAGGCTCTGAACAAAAATGAAAATCGGAACCTTTATAATCTCACTTTCTAGTGCTTCTGTCACAGACGTTTTCTGCTCGCCGATCCCGATTCAAGATGATACCTTTACAGTCACGGATATAGATATATCTAGATATCGCAAGTGTACCTACTACGCGAGGCCGGCTTAAGCATTTTATGCTTAACGTGGCTACTGTCGCAGCAAGCTAATTTGTTTAAAACAACAACTCAAGAACCTAATTTTAGACATTTCAAGAATGAAAACGTAGTCTATTTTGAATGGCAACTTGTTTATATGGTATCTAAATAGTGCTTCTGACGTCATAGTAGGTAGTCAAAAAGTGGCACGCTTGATTTTCATACGGATCGTGATACTTGCATTATTTATTATTTATTTAAACTTCATGTACAAGAGTGGTACATAGGCGGACTTAATGCCACAAGGCATTCTCTACCAGTCAAGCTTTGGGTTTAATAGGAAAACATTGTGATAAGGTACAAAGTAAATACATTAAAAAAAATAACTTCGAAAACTTACATAGGCAGTTATAATGATACTAATACATAAAGGATGTAAATAGTCCCTCAAAGTTACAACTTTTTCACAAGTTTTTTTTTAAATACATGTTTTTAATGTAAGATTTTTACTTTACACACCTCCACGACCCCCGTACTATTCAATCCATCCATCAGCACAATGATTTGAGTGTGATGGCATAGCCTTATATTTATGAGAATATCCGACCAAATTAATAACAATATAATGTAGCAACGTCGGCTGTCAAATGTGAAATGACATTGACGTATGGCGACGTTGCATTTCAAGAATATTGTAAGTTAATTATCATCGTAAAATAATATCTTGAGAACAGAAAGGTTCTAATTTCAAATAAACCTAATATACATTTTCCCAAAGATATTTTATAGCCCGATGAATTTTATAGAATTTGTTTCCATTGTGGCTTAAAAGGCTTGGTTTCAAAACGAAAGATAGTTGTGATATTTGAATAATCTAGTTAAATGTTTATTTACTTTATATTGCTAATAAATCAATTGGTAATAATTAAATGATATTATAATGTTTCCTAGATCTTATCTTGCAATTTCAATATATCTAGTTGTTTTAATCAATTCTCTGAACTATCAGTTGATGTTCATATTTTATCCGATTAAACATAAATATTACAAATAAATACATACTAGATTGCTAAATTATGTAATGACGTTTTAAAATAGTTCCCTTACACAGGATTTGTTAATTATTATCTACGTTATTAGTTATTTAGATATAACGTATGACCATTTGCCATTGGTTTATTATGGCGGCCATCTTTGAAGAGTATGATTATGATTATGATTTGACGGGTATAAAAATAGATGTTACCGCCAATTCGGGGGCTTTATGCTGTAAGTGCTCTAAGGGTTAAGACATACCCTGAGTGTTATATTGTGTGTGCTATGTGTATAGTATTACCACATGAGTAAGTAAACGGAACAGAGTTAAAGCTTCTAAAGAACGTTCAAAATTGTTACCTATTTTGGTAGGGTTGTCACAATATGTTAAGACAAATTAAACAAAACATTTGTTATACAGTTTTATTATTGAGTATGATACAGTCCAGTGGCGAAGGGTGAAAATTCAGTCAGGGGAACCCGAAGAAAAAAAATGAGAATTACATTTTTTTTAGTTTTTTATCTCTGTTTATTTTGACCTTATTTTCGTTATCAGTGACCCCGAAAACCATGAAAATGACACCCATGACGAAAAAAACAAAAAAAAAATGTTGGTGCCATCGAATTTTCATTTTGACCTCATTTTTGTTATCAGCGACCCCGAAAACCCCGAAAATGACACCTATGACACGAAACCGAAAATTTTAGTCGGCGCCATCTTGGATTTTCATTTTGACCTAATTTTAGTTATCAGCGACCCAAAAACCATGAAAATGACACCCATGAAGAAAAAACCGAAAATTTTCGTCGACGCCATCTTGAATTTTCATTTTGACCTAATTTTAGTTATCAGCTTCCCCAAAAACCACGAAAATGACACCCATGACAAGAAAGCCGAAAATAAAGTGAAGCATAAAATGCAGGGGGAGTATAATAAAAAAATGTAAATAAGTCAACAAAATAAAAAAACTAGTTGGTACCAAATACGATATAGACCATTACTCATTCTATCTTGTTCTCCCATACATACTTTCTTTTTCTGTCCTTGTCGTAACTCGATAATCTTCGGCTTACCGGGCTCCTTAACTCCTTAGTTACGAGGGAACATAGAAACAGACATTACATACATACAGGTCAAACACATAACCCTCCTTTTGGGCTTCGCCGCAGTCGGGTAAAAACACACCGAGTAGTATCCTCTTCTTATTAAAAAAAAGGATCATACAATAAAATATAGGTACTTACTTGAAAAAGTAATAGTCAAATATTTACTTACCTATTGTACTCCTTGGGATAGTTAAAGTATGATATATTTTTGTTTTTTCTACTATTATTCATACACACAGTACAATAAATAACCATTTTAATTTTAATATTCAAACTTGCAACCAATCTTGCAACTGACAAAACAAACAACGTGCCCCTTGGTTGCCATGGCACCGTGCCGTGCTAACCCTGAGATTGTCCACTGGCTGCGCCAGCGTAAACCGGTTTTTTCCAGTCTCGCCGCGTACGCGACAAGCGGCCAGTGGTCACGCACACATGCCCCGCGTGCTTGTAGAAGTGCAACCGATTCGCGCGGTTGTATGAAGCTTAACCTCTGTTCCGTTTTCCTACTCATGTGGTATTACGTTTGAAAGTGACATAGTAATGGAGATACCAAATGTGTAAAGCTGGAACCTATTTGGATTACAACGTTTATGTAAGTTATTTGATATTATACTATTATACTATGAATATTACTGATAACTATGTGCTAGAAATATGTGTTATAATAATTTGGCTTATATTGCTTATTGTTTAAATACACTGATAAATTAATATAACTTGAGAATGGTCCAGGACCACGTAACGTTGTCCTGGTATAATATTTTAAAAGATGTTACCGTGGAGTTTCTTGTCCATTCTTCTCCACGAAGACCTAGGTTTGCGAATGGACATAGCTTGATAGGTAATTGACGTTGCCTATAAATATCTGACAAGCCTAACCGAAATAAATGAATAGTCTTGTCTCTCTGTGCTTTTCTTGATAAAAACCCTTTTCCCTACACACCTTTTTAGAGATACTTAAGACACAGTAAATAACAAGTAACCATTGTGACACTCAAAGCTTGATAATCTGTGGATATTAATACATATATACATGTAGACATTACATCCATTTTCTAACAAGTGCTTTCCATCGAGTCCTACCTTAAAACGTGATTTTTCACCCCAAAAAAAAAAGTCGATTCCCAGCAATAATTTTTGTTTAAAGTTACTGTTTGATGTACAGAATGCTCGGTTGACGGATAAGTGAAGGGTCTGTTTACACTCTGTATATACAAATAAAATAAACTAATACATAATTATTTTAACAAAATACCAAAATTAAAAACGAGAAACCTAACCTCATTATCTAGGTATATCTACATCTGTGTTTCGACAGTGCTCTCGTAAGTGTGCGTTGCAGTATGTAGTTTCATAGTCCCGATCGGCTCAAGCCGAAGTGATGCTGATTCGTTCTTATAACTATGCGTGAACCTCTAATTTTGAAAACCAACAATTTTAGGTGAAGAAACAAAACGTAAGGAAAGGTATTTTGGTATAGAATCGAACATGTTATAAACAAGCTTGGTGATCTACGCGCAGTCTGTCTTTTTATGTTTTGCAAAGCAGTCAGTTCTAGAAATATCTACCTAATGTCAACACAATATTATGACTACGACTATGACAGTGAGAGAAGACAGAGTGCACATGGTTTTGTGCACCTGTGCACTATAATATCTCCCGCATCGGCTGCTAGTCTCCGCTGAGATAGCCGCTGTGGCCCACAACGGTCAGGAGAAGTTTTATATTTAAACTAGCTGTAGCCCGCGACCGTTTCGCGTGAAATTATTATTAAAAATATTACTTCCCATTGTAATGTTGGATTTTGTGAACAATTTCGAGGGTTTCATTTTTTCGCACGGAAGCCTAATTAAAAATAAAATAAAAGCCTTACAAAATCAGCTATCTGCCAGTAAAAGTCTCGTCAAAATCGGTCCAGCCGTTTCGGAGATTAGCCGAAACAAACGGACAGACAGACAACAAAATTTGAAAAAAAATGTGTTTTTGTTATAAGTGCCGTATATATTTTCATATGCATTCAGTAAAAAGCTGTTATTTGCTATTACAAACAGACACTTTAATTTTATATATTTGTATATGTAGATAGAATGCCTTCATCTTCCTGCGTTTATCACATGTTACGTGAGGTCGACCCATTTCGTTTTCTTCTTTTATCCTTCCTTGTCACACGTCACGCTATCATTCACTCCCTTTTCTTTATCATATCATTCCTCACAAAATCCATCCATCTTTTCTTAATAAATAAAGAAAGCAAAACTTTTGTTACATATGTTTGACTGCTGCGCTAGTCTAGTTGTCGCATCGCAAGCGCTACTGTACCACATGAGTAAGTAAACGGAACAGAGTTAAAGCTTCTAAAGAACGTTCAAAATTGTTACCTATTTTGGTAGGGTTGTCACAATATGTTAAGACAAATTAAACAAAACATTTGTTATACAGTTTTATTATTGAGTATGATACAGTCCAGTGGCGAAGGGTGAAAATTCAGTCAGGGGAACCCGAAGAAAAAAAATGAGAATTACATTTTTTTTAGTATTTATCTCTGTTTATTTTGACCTTATTTTCGTTATCAGTGACCCCGAAAACCATGAAAATGATACCCATGACGAAAAAAACAAAAAAAAAATGTTGATGCCATCGAATTTTCATTTTGACCTCATTTTTGTTATCAGCGACCCCGAAAACCACGAAAATGACACCCATGACGACAAAACCGAAAATTTCCGTCGGCGCCATCTTGGATTTTCATTTTGACCTCAGTTTCGTTATAAGCGACCCCAAAAACCACGAAAATGACACCTATGACACGAAACCGAAAATTTTAGTCGGCGCCATCTTGGATTTTCATTTTGACCTAATTTTAGTTATCAGCGACCCCAAAAACCACGAAAATGACACCCATGACAAGAAAGCCGAAAATAAAGTGAAGCATAAAATGCAGGGGGAGTATAATAAAAAAATGTAAATAAGTCAACAAAATAAAAAAACTAGTTGGTACCAAATACGATATAGACCATTACTCATTCTATCTTGTTCTCCCATACATACTTTCTTTTTCTGTCCTTGTCGTAACTCGATAATCTTCGGCTTACCGGGCTCCTTAACTCCTTAGTTACGAGGGAACATAGAAACAGACATTACATACATACAGGTCAAACACATAACCCTCCTTTTGGGCTTCGCCGCAGTCGGGTAAAAACACACCGAGTAGTATCCTCTTCTTATTAAAAAAAAGGATCATACAATAAAATATAGGTACTTACTTGAAAAAGTAATAGTCAAATATTTACTCACCTATTGTACTCCTTGGGATAGTTAAAGAATGATATATTTTTGTTTTTTTATTCATACACACAGTACAATAAACAACCATTTTAATTTTAATATTCAAACTTGCAACCAATCTTGCAACTGACAAAACAAACAACGTGCCCCTTGGTTGCCATGGCACCGTGCCGTGCTAACCCTGAGGTTGTCCACTCGCTGTGCCAGCGTAAACCGGTTTTTTCCAGTCTCGCCGCGTACGCGACAAGCGGCCAGTGGTCACGCACACATGCCCCGCGTGCTTGTAGAAGTGCAACCGATTCGCGCGGTTGTATGAAGCTTAACCTCTGTTCCGTTTTCCTACTCATGTGACTGTACTGCCGAGCATGAACGTTCGATTCTCAAATCAGGCAGAGTGAAAATTGTTTTTTTTCCTTAAGATTTTCGCAGTAGCAGACCAGAATCTGGATGTGTGTTTGATTGATAGTAATAAGCTCGCCCCCTGTTACATAGTGGCGAAATGCGGGTGGACTACAGGTACACCTCTGCTTAACACTTCTGGGATTACATGCTTTATGTTATGTGACAAATTTAGCTCCAGCTAAACATCAGATCAAAAACAATACTCAATTACTGTTCGACACACGCCGTGGACTGTGCCAAACATTAGGTTCCTACATTCAGGTTGGTTTCGCTACAGACACAACTATTGTCAATTCACAATACAAATATAAGCTAGAAAAGTCGGTTCAATAAACGGAGGAAAAAAAATGTGTGTGTTAAACTTCTTAGAACAAATATCGACGTATTTTAGTAGTGACGACAACAGACTTAAGATAGAAAAATGCCCTAAGATAGCCTTTGGAGTAGCATGCGTTGTCATAATAGTTGTAATATTTGCCCTGGCGATGGTGTTTGGCAAACCATCGAATAATTTGTAGTTGAATGGGCAAGACCATTTGATGACAAGCCGTGCGTCACATGGGGCTTCCCGTCTACGAATCATCCATCCAGGATACAAAATTTTATCCCCAATTTAAACCATTGAGGGGAGTGTGCTGAACTTCGTTTGGAAAAGAAATATTGTATAAAATTGTATTGTTACCCCAAGATTTAGGATGTGCGGTCAGTGAATGAATGAATGAATTTAAAATCTGTAATGAAGTTGACGAGCAACTTTATTTGAGGATATCCAAGACGATTGTATTGTATTGTATAACGGGCTGGTGTCCGCAACTCCACATCCAAAGCGCGTATACTTGCGGAAAAATACGAAGACGATATGGCTCGATCAACTTATACACTATAGATCACAAAACAAGCTATAAAATCTGCAACTAAACAGGATTGCTTAGAGTGAATTCTACCGAGTCAAAACTGTGTGACCTAAGTTACTAGTAACAAGTGTCCCGAAAGCAGATCATACCAACATTATTAAGGAAGAACCTTCATCGTACTTAACGTACATTGGCCTTGGGACAACAATTGCCAAAAAGAACGAAATGGGAAACAAAATGAAAAGAACAGGCTTGATATCGACACGATAATTCAATTAAAGCATCAGCATACGTCTCAAGTTCTCAACCACTGATATAAAGTATCTAAGGTGCAGAAGGCATTGTTTTTAACATTATTTATTTATTGAATTAGTTTGCTTAGATTATTTATTTAACAGATTATGTAAACACTAAATACGAAAAATAAGATAGAAACAGAAAAGTAGCTACAAAGGTGATGCTTATTTTGGAGAAATCTCTTCCAGCACACCTGCGAAAGGACAGTAGATAAAATGTAGATGTAGACACAGTGTGTAAAAGAAGAAAACAAAATAGAATACAAACATAGGAATTTAAATATAACATACAATGTAAGAATATATTTACAAACATACAAGCACAACATTTATCATCGTTTCTATTTCATCTTGAGACCCGATCACGACAACAGCGAATAGAATTATCCTCAACTAATAATCAAAGCTACTTAAATAAATGCACAAACTCTGCCTACAAAACCCAAAGTTGGCGCAACACATTAGAAAATCAATCATACAATTTACAGCGTAAGAGTCAAATTACCATTTTAATCAGACGCTTGAAACTTCTCTATTCTAATACGCGGACTAATTGAAATCGGCACTCGCATTGAGGCATTTACGTGCAAAGTTGGAAGTGGCGCGTTACGTATGCAACCCACACCTCGCCTGGAGTACCTCCGAGGCTGAAGTACCTACTCAATGTTTGTGCATAGTCAACATTACTGAGTAACAAACTATGTTGGTGTTTTAGTGTTGTTGTTAACTCATCAATCCACTTACTGTTGATGATGTGAAGTGGTTTGGATGGAATTGGAGAACCTTGTGTCAATATACCTTCAAATATTTTAATAAGGCTTTTGTTGCATCGCTCCATTTCTTCATTTTCTTCATGTTGGCAAGACTTCTTCCGATCCTTGAGATTCTTTTGCATAAAGCCTCCATTTTGACTCTTTAAAAGGGTTGAGTTAGAAAAATCATTCTATCATACAATTTCTAAGACGAATCTTCCCAGTTCCCTGTTCTTTAAATTGCGCAATGTCTATTGTCAGTCAAGAAACTTTTAATACAGAAACTGCAATAAACCAATGACTTCACCGGACTTCAGAACACAAACACAACACCCAAAGTCCAGACATTCAATCAAAAAATCGTGCATCATCACTTACTTCAGCACACCATACCAAACTAACTTCATTTGTTATCCAATAAGGAAATCTTTGTAACATTTTTCACTCTATTCCCCTCGACCGGCCGTTTCAGGAGAATCATTAATTCTGCCACCGACAGCGCCGGGCTACCCTCTTCCCTCCATGGCCCTCTTCGACCATCCTCGGTACATCGCTCACACGTCACGGCAATCGGAACTGGACTAAGGAATTATGATGATGAATAGTTTGGAGCTGCTTTGTTGCAATAAAACTGGGCTTTTACTGTGTTTTTTGATGGTCATCTACGGCGAATAAAAGGAAATTGACATCTTTGTTACATCAGAGATTAAACGATTGGTTATCTACATGGCTTTCCGGCTTTTTATGCAACTTATCATTGATTATTTGGAACTACGTGTGTGTAAAAGTCTGTGTTCCAGCATTTACAATCATAAATCAGACAGTCACATGACACAGGAGATATAATGCTGTAGGATACCGTTTCAAAATGAAAAAGTGACTCATACATTGCTTATGGTTATGAGATGTAACCGCATTTTGTATTTTTTGACTTCGAAAATCAGTTACTCCACTATATTCTGGAACATTATGTATTTTATGTATGAACTAGCTTATGCCCGCGGCTTCGCCCGCGTGGAGTTAGGGAATTGCCCACGGGATCTTACTTCTGGGGTAATAAGTAATCTATGTATCTATCTGTAATACATACATAGATTTACAGATACTTGCTTATAACTTGCAATTATTAGTTTAAAGTTATATCAATTAAATTAGATACGTGAAATATTGATACCTTGGTTTGACATTGGACATCGAATTTACTGGATTTTATCTGAAGAGTATGTACACAAATTTTCAAGTCAATCGATCCCGAGAATAAAAAGTTTCACAGAAAATTCAACACCCCGTTTCACCCTCTAAGGGGTAGGAATTTCGAAAAACTGATACTTTCTCTTTACAAAGAATACACCCTCCAATTTTCATATCTCTGGGACCCGCGGTTTGGGCTGTGCGTTGGTATACCAGTAAAGCCAGTCAGGACATGGAATTTTAAATTGGGGAAGATTTTGGAAAAACTGTGATACACGTATCTTATCATTTTAACTGAAGTATATGTAGACACATTTTCAAGTCAACCCCGAGAGATCGTTTCACAGAAAATTCAACACCCCATTTCACCCTCTTAGGGGTGGGATTTCAAAAAACCATTTCTTAGTGGATACCTAATCTCCACGAACAGTATATTCTCCAAATTTCATGTCTCTAGGACCAGCGGTTTGGGCTGTGCTTTGATGTATCAGTCAGCCAGTCAGGACATTGAATTTTAAATTGGGGGATGATTTTTGAAAAACTGTGATACACGTATCTCATCATTTTAACTGAAGTATATGTAGACACATTTTCAAGTCGATCGACTCAGAGAATAAAAAGTTTCATAGAAAATTCAACACCCCATTTCACCCTCTTAGGGGTGGAATTTCGAAAAACCCTTTCTTAGTGGATACCTACTCTTCACAAAGAGTACACTGTCCAAATTTCATGTCTCTAGGACCAGTGGTTTGGGCTGTGCGTTGATATATAAGTCAGTCAGTCAGTCAGTCAGTCAGTCAGGCAGTCAGTCAGTCAGGACTTTGAATTTTATATGTATAGATAGATAAGTTTAATTTATGTATATTGTGTCTTGTATGTTTGTGTTGCTATTGTAATTTTGTGCTAAATAATGAGTCTTAGGTGACTTGATCATGAATAATAATAACAATGTGACTCTATCATAACATAATTGAAAGAATAGACATGGTCAATATCCCGTTTTTAGTGTTAGTGACCATGTCAGTTTAAAAACTCATTTTTAATGTGTCTGTTTATTTATCATTTTATTTAATGCCATATCAAGCATCTCAATGGCGCAATTATCTACTTTAAAATCCTCACAACACAACACTTGAATCTACAGCACTTTCAACAAAACGTTTGCGAGGAAAAAACATAACAGAAGCGGGTTTCGTAACCAATTGTGTTTCTACCTGTACATTATGGACCTTCGCAGTTAACGAACCAACTTACGGTTGAGATAAGAGGACCAATTTGCGGTATTCGCGATTGCAGATCGACTTTCATTTGAGAAGAACAATAAAAGGGTCTTTGTCGATAAATAAAGGACTTATCTTAAATACTTGAGAAACGTAATTTGGTAAGAACGTAACGGAATTTACTTTTACAAATATTATGACTGTACCTTCTGTTAATATTTTTTGAAATCATGAGTCTTAAACAGGTAGTGCCTCAAAAATATCATAAGATGTTGCCTGATCAAGAACCTATTTAATAATTTATTTATTATAAGCCTGTTGTGTCCCACTGCAGGGCAAAGGCGTCCCTTCCTTTTCTCCATGCATCTCTCTGGAGCTATTTCAGCCCAGTACTTTAAATAAGAGGTCCATCTCATCACGCCAAGGAGATAGCGTGATGAGACTGGGCCTAGCCTATCAAGAACATAAGGACAGAAATACATCTAACCAAGGCTCCTGATTTGAACTGCTTTGAGCTGAAATGACAAGTAAACTATCATTAGCCCAAATAATATGCAATCATAAGTACATAAACCTACCCCTTATTCTCAAAGAGGTAGGCAGTACTGTCACTTACGGGATATCAGGTAGGCAGTAACTACAGAATGCCACCCTCTACAATCCAGACACTCCTTTGGCTCTAGGTTTTGCTAGTTCAGTTAATATTAATAACAATCATGTATGAAATAATTCAGAAAATACTCAAAGGTGGAACGAAGTTTATAGTGATCGGATTTTCATGGGACTTTTTATTGAGTTCCTAGAGGTGTGGAGAAGTTTTGTTTTTTTTAAATTCTTCTGCATTTTTATTTTCGTTTACAAAAAAATAACTTAAAATTTTACGAATTTATATTTTGGCATAATAGTGTGACCTACGTGCATCCATTAAACGCCAATTTGGTCAGTTTAATTGTTTTTTGATGTCAATGAAAAGCGTATTACAAGTGTTTTAAAAAATTTCCTATTTTCTCCAATTATTTCTAAAATACCGAATTTTAGGGCTAAGATCTCTTTTGTCATTGGTAACTGACATTTTTTCACAGATAACTGGACATAAAGTGTTCAAGTTCTTCTTTGACGTACTTAATATGTCTCTTAACAGTACTGGCCGACACACATTTACCTCAAATATACATATAAACCCTCACTGCAAGTGATCACGTAAGTCCTTGCGACAAGCAAAGCCTTGTAAGCCGCACAAAAGTATCATAATGCGGGCTCATCAATATCATAATAGGACCCGTTTCCTCTCTTTCCCTCTTTGAGATGATAAGGAAGAGGGACTGATTAAACGGGCTTCGTTTTTAATATCAGAATCGCTCGTGCGGTTTCCTTAAGCCCCGTTAACCATCTCAAGCGAAGCGACTCTGTTCAGTAAAATGTGGTTCCACTTAGTAAAGTACTAATTAAGTCAAGTCAGAGGCCCATGGTCAGCATAAAAACTCTGACACCAGGTTAGGCATTAACCAAACCATAAAGAAGTAAACCTAAGTAACTAGGCACAATTTTTTTTTTTAAATCTTTTTCAATGTCACTACTGGCCTGTTGGCTTTTCTCTCTGGCCATCAATCGCCAATCCACCTTGAGCAAGCCTTTTGCATTGCAGTGGGCAGTAATTGGCCATCATTTTTACATTTTATTTTCCAATTATGTCATAAGCTTATCATTTCTCTTATCGGTTCTTCCTTAAATGACCACCTCGGATACTAATCTGCATGTAAGGGCTATCCCTTACATGCTCGGATCAATGTAATTTTTTAAACTAAAAAATGACGTCTGGGTTTCGGTGTATATCCTCAGGACCGTCAGATGGGAAGTCACCTAGTTTAAATATATATATTGAAGAGTAAAATTGTATGTGTACTAAGCCGACTTAGAAATATTGTAATATAAACATTCTATAGAGCATTCTAACTTGTTCTCGCAAAATGTCACAAACTACTTTCATAACATAGGCTAGGAGACATGAATTTTTACTACTTTCTCTTTTCAATGTATGGATATTTAGGCACGTGTCAGTGGTATTGTCTGCCCGGTATCCACATAAAAACCTTTATTTTCTTTTACCTGAATTTGTCAACTAAAGAATATATCCTATAAATTTTGCACTACCTCCGCTAAGAACCGCACAAGCATTGAGGTGTCCTGAATTATTGACGGCGACGGAAGACCGTCATAAATCAAAAGTTGCGAAGTTTGGCTGTTCCACCAACGCATCCATTGATGTGCTCACAGTGTTGAAGAGTTCACGGTCATATTACGAACTTCTTGAAGAGTAATCTTGAAGTTTACAGATTTAAGTGAAAAGTACGATCACTTTGAGAATGTTATTTGCAAAAGTGAAATTATTATAGTGTCATGTTACCAACCCGCATTAGACCCGTGTCGTGGTTTGTGACAGACTTCCTCTGACAGAAAAAGGGGCCATTGGCTATTTCTCAACAGTTGGAACATTACAAACGGATTCTGTTTTGGTTTTCATGACATTTGAAGATACGTTTTGGATCTTAAGCTCTTACATAAGCCAGTACAATTCTGAATTCTGTTACTGTAACTTGCCTCATTCTGGCGATATTGTAGTCTGCATTATTTATAAATTAGACACTCTGGATACTCCGACTTAAATATAGAAGAACCAATGCAGTAGGCACTGCAATGGCGAAAATTATATTGTAATAAAACACATCGAGAACGAAACGATAGCGTCTCTATAATGTGAATAAATAATATGCACTGGCGGCTTGCAGCAAACATCGAACCTCTATTTAGTTCAATTACCTCTCTAGCCTCATTTTAGGTTCAAGCCACAGAATACAAGAATTGCTTGTCTATGGCAAAAACAAGTTCACATTTCTATTTTGGAGCCTATAATTTGTTTCCGAGTCTTAATATTATTTAGAACCGTGAATATATTCTTTACAATGCTGTCTAAAGCGGCATATTTTTGTATGAAACATGACCTGCCTAACTACCGCTATTTTATTTTACAAAAATCATCAAAATAGCAGCCACTCATAAAAATAGTATCAATCAATACAAATAAGTATTGTTTAAGTCCAAAGCGTTTGATCACGACTCTTTTTGTACTATAGTATCTGATATATAAGGTCTAACTATTCATACACGAAATATTTTCAGAGAATCATCTAACGGCTATAACGAAGCCATTTCAAGGATTTTTTTTTATCTGAGTATATTTTTATAATAATTAATAATTTAAAATTACTTGACCCACTAAATAAATACTGGCTCCTTATTTTTGAACATCCATTACGCTAGTTTACTACGTCGTATTTACCTACTGTCATTGTTAGAATATGGGAGTAAAGGTTTTATGAAAAAAAGTCTCAAAATAGAATTATAATAATTTCGTAAAACAAAAACACTCAGATAACTTTTTTTTTGGTTGCTATGGCGACTTTACGACTTATAGAAATTATTCGTGTATGAAAAGATAGAACTTGTATACACACTATTATAAGAGATTTGCTTTTAGAAATGAAAAAGTTAGTTTGTATTTAAATCTACATTGATTTTTATTCCTACAAACCTAATCAATCTTAATATTTCACAGCACACCGCAGACCCACTACCGCATTAAACCACCTACATACACAAACTATAATCCTTTTCTCCATTTTACGAGACTCATGGGAAGCCATGGGGTGATCCTCTATCTGCGCAGACACGACCCACTAAGTGTGATCGTGGTTTATCTATGTTACAACGTGTGCAACCCGACTTGATATATGGGGCAATTCGCAGTTCGTTTCCTTGCAATATTTTGCTTCGTCGCTTAAACTTTGCTGGAGGATATTTTTACGGGATGTTGCTGTATTTTCTAGGTTAATTATCTTAAATGTATGGTGAGACTAGTTATGGTCATTTATTCTGTATTAAAGTAAACATCTTTGTTTAGGTTTTGATACATAATTATTTGGAATCGTAGTTGTGTGCCTTTATCTGTGACTTGAACGGGTCAAATACGATACATAATTTACAATAAATACACAGCGTTCGATAAAATGCTCAGTAGCCTGAACTATAGCTATACGCGAATCCTACTGCCAAATAGGTATAACAACTTAAAAAAAAACACAGATCAATAAACTAATAAAAGCGATCCGATTCCAAATATCTAAGTTAATGTCGCACACAAAGATGTATGTACCTATCCAGTTCGAATTTCTGCGGGACTGCGCCAAAAACGCTACGTTAGTCAGTCCTCATTACACCTTGTAAACTCAAGGCCTTTCGGATACAATTTACAGCTGCAATTTCCCCGGGTATCTAATCTTCGTGTTGTGTTTAAAATTTTAGCTTGCACTCCCCGTCGGTTACGCTCGAAAATGTCCGAACGACGCGAACGCCATGTTATTAAAATTTCAAATAATTCTTTGCAATTTATGCGAGTAAACAAACGCGTTTGCATATAGACGTATGTGTTAGCATGAATTTTATAAAACATCTCTTTACAATCTCCCCAGTTTCTGTGTAAATAATGTTGAGAGAAATTGTTGTCTTTCTTTAATCGTCAATAGAAACAGCTAAATAAAAAATACTCGATTTTATTGCTCTTTGAAACATTTTAACTGAAAATTCTTCGAATGCTATGTGAAAGATATTGCGTACATTCTGAGTTTTTCTGGAAAACATTACTGTAGTTTAAAAAGAAAAAAAAATACAACTGTTTCGAATCTGTAGTAGAAAGATTATAGGCAGAATACCGTGAAATACGAGACGTGTGTCGTGTCTTACATGTGCAAGTTCTATGGCGGACACGCTATCGTAGTGAAATCACGTTGCGCTTGTAATTCACGAGCCCCGTGAAATGTGGCTCCCCTTATCGCTGCTTCATGGGCGGTATACACCGTACAAAACGCTATAAACATACCCATACCCATAGGGGTATGTACGACTTAAATCGTAGTACGGTAGTACAGTCATATTGTTTAGATAGGTTCCTGTAGAGGGACGATCTGCAACAATAGATAGTATGGCAGCAGTGGACAGCTTAAGACTAATTTAAATGATCATCACCATCATCATTTCCTGACTCTTAAGACACAGGCACATACACCTAGTTTAGGAGTTAGAGTATTAACTTTATTGTGTCCTAGTTATAAGCTTTATATGCTCTTAGTCTGTAGATACTGTACTGTGATGGCTTTTGGTGAAATAAAGAATTTATTTATTTATTTATTTTATCATCATTGGTTCAATATGCTGTTAGGTTTGCTAACTGGCAAATTAATCGACTGATGTGGGAACGAGTGTAATAACGAGAGGAAAAGCTTGTTTTCAGAAAATACCGATAAACATTAATAAGGAATCATTTGTTATCAACACACAGACAACATTCCGTAGTCCTCTGAGAATCGACATGACAAACTGAGATGGTGTGAAGAGGTGTATTTTTCAGTTCCAGGAAAAAAACTTGAAGGTTTTCCATTCAGTCTTTTCCTGAAGATTTTTCAGATATTCATTAGTTTGAAGAACGAGTTTGTAATATTTGAAAATGTCGTAAAGATTAATCTAAAAGTAATATGAACGGGTGTCTTTGAGTTTCTTACCGATCCGGTGACGGTTCACGGAACGTTAGGGAAGCAATTATGAAGGAAAGCTTTCGATTTCCCGTTAACTTTTCGAAGATTTACTGAGTTCATACCTTTGAGTTTTTTGGGAATGGTTCCGTAGTTTTACAGCTCTCTATACATGTTTGAAACTCGAGATCGCCACGTGCTAAGATTTTAGGTGTGGTTTGTGCATCAGTTAGATTTAATATTTTTTTCATTTACTTTTTTGTTATTATTAATAATCGTCAACAAATAGTTCAGCAGCACTTTACTTACTCATATGACTGGATCAATGTCTGGACTTTAAAAGAGACAGTGACCTCTTGAGTTTGTTTCGGATGTTTCTTCTCAGAGTAGTCAGGTATGAAACACCGGCCCCATCTAGTTTTAAAACATAACATGAAGTGACATGTAAAAGTGCTTTCTAATACAAGCAATTCCTTGCCTAAAAGGTGACCTCCATTAATACATATCAAAGTGTAATTATCCATTGTAATTGAAATAAACATTTTTTTTTTTGTAAAACCAGTTTACAGAAATAAATATGGTTTACTGTTTTCCCATTATTTATCAGCCACTTTTCGACCAACAAAAAAAGATCCTACCAAAGAGGAAACAAAATATTCGATTCATATCACCGCATTCGACTCTCATAAACAATACTATAAGAAGGTACCCATAGCATTCCAGAGATATCTCAGCCAATGCCGTTTGTTCGAGCCCCAGTCCACTTAATATCCGGAGACAAGGCCTGTGCCCCGGCGTTGGCCACGAATTATCATATAAATGGAGAAGAAATCGCCGCCTAGTGTCCTCGCGGGACCGGCCTTGATAACATGGCCACATTGTGGGCACACAGAGCCACGGATATCTATTCAGTGATTAACCTTTGGGGCTATTGGGCTATATATTGAACAGGACGCTATTTTTTGTTACGCTTTTTCTCTTGGGGTTCGAAAAATTGTGATGGTGTATTACCTTTTTGAGTTTATTTTTTAGCGTGACTGTATATATTATGATGAATGAAATGTTACGGACAAGTCTTAAATTAAAGAATATTGTTTTTATAAAATCGTGACGTCGAGTCAAGAATGTAATAAAGCACTTGTACATGTAATATTATCACATCGCCCACATAGCTTTGCTTATACATAGCCTCTTATGCGAAGCTCTCTTACAAGAAATACCTATGTATAATCCTGATAGTTCAGAATACCGGCATGCCTTTGTAGATTATCCAACATTGCACTACACTAGACGTTCCGAATTCCTTCGCTAAGCTTACCTTAAAGCGTGTGCTACCTTCGACATAGCTCGTTGGCGTAGCTGTACAATATAGCTCGACATAGCTAACGACTCTAGTCAAGTCGTCGCGTTCCGAATATTAGACATAACTTCTAGCAAACAATCCCGAGAATTTCTTTATGAAACCAAAACATTCTCAAATTGTTTTCGAATTTGAATTTACTGGAACTGCTGGGTACTTTCTGAAGTTCAATTTAATGTTATTTTATGAGATTCTTCGTTGGTTAAAAAGTTTGGTTTTTTAATTAATTATTTTGTAAAAAAGGAAAAGGAGAAATTAAGCAGCTGCTATTTGGAAGTCAAAATTACAAACAATCTACTTATAGTATGTACTAGTGGCGGTACTTTCATACAAGTTTAAAAGGTTGGCTTGCTCTTAAAACCTACTTACTCTTCATAATTTAAGATTTTTGAACAGTATGCTAGTCTGCTTGCCATAGCAGCTTGCCGTAATATTGACCCAAAGGCATGCCACTGCTCATGTAATGAATTAAATAATAAATAAATCAAAAAGCCAATTCCATATGCCATTTCAAATGTTGTTAGTAGGATGTAAGTAAATTTACTTATTGTATATTGTTAGTATAGTTAGTTAGTCTTCTTCCTTTGAAATATGGACCCTTTTTTGAGTAAAGGCCTCCTCCAGCCTTTTCCACGAATCTTTGCCAATATTTGTCCAGTCGTTTCCTGATACCTGACACCTGAACTCTGGTCATATGTCCACCTAATCTTTAATTTTGGAAAAAAATGAACGGAGCTTCGGAACAGCTAATTTAAATATAAGTAGATATATGTATATTGATTGCATGTTATTAGAAAGGCCTGCTTCTTAATCTAGTATTGAACAAGCCAAGAGTGACTTCATTGACCATGGGGTTTTTCATTCAGTATATTTGTTTTAAGGCGAACAATTTCAATGCAAACAGTTGTTTGAGATGTTTTTACTTTTTAAGTATTTGCAAAGATATACAAAAAATCTTGGCCTGTGTCCCTCGGTAAAATAAGAAGATTCGTAATTCGCAATCAATGAACATCACTTGCATGCTCGATATTGGTGATTTCAGGGTACTATAAGCCCAAGTTAACTGCTTAGATATCGAACCTTGTCTTGATACTTGAGAAGCAATGCAACCATGACACATAGTTCATCATCATCTCATCATTTGACTAGCCTGTTCCCAACTTTGCGTCCAGTCCAACCGGATGTAGCTGAATACCAGTATTTTACATGGAGCGAGTATCTGTCTGACAAATCAGCTACTGGGTAAGTACACGATACCTCTTAGGAAGACTAGTTGGACTTGTTTTGTAACCACGACTCATGGTTATTAACCTTTTCACCGTCAACGTACACAGAACGCGATTTCGCCAGCGCCAAGCTATAATTGTAAAACGAAGTATACAGTAAACAGTAGTGATGAAGGTATATCGTCATATCAATGAATGAGATTTACACGCTTTAAATACAGTACTTTTATGTTTGATAGGTAGTTAAAAATTAAGAGTTTCTGATGAAGTCGTGGCGCTGGTGGCACGGAAAACTAGAACTTCTATTGAAGTCCGTGGCGGTGAAAAGGTTAAAACTTAAAATGAACTTTACGAACGTTTCTGAACCGGAACTGGCTGCTGCAGTATAGGCCCTATTAAGCAGCAGTATAGGCCCTATTAAGTTATTCTTATCTATTTTTTTGGCAAAACTGGTAGCAAATATACGTAGTTATTGCTTGCTTAAAATCTGAAACCTCTAAAATCTATTTCAAATTCCAAGAAGAAACTGAAGAAATCATGGTATGAAAGGAAGTTTATAGATACTATGTACGCAAGACCAAAGCTTCGGCTAAAAATAAATTAAAAGGATATAGCTACTATACTAAAAATGTACGTTATTATTAGAGTCCAAGGCAGACATCTACATCATCCCCCTGAAGCAAGCTCTAACAATCTACGCTATTCAAATTCCTGTTTACGTGTGTTAAGAATACAGCATTGACTAATAAAGATACATAAGAATGTTAAATTGTAGGTACTTTGCAGGAAATTCGCTCATGAAGGAATGAAGCAAGGTCTAACCGCAAAGATTACCACATGTCAACAAGAGTTATTGTCGAGTACAGAGTGTATCTGTACAGGCAATACAAGAACCCGTGATTCCAAGTCGTTGAGCGACAGTTCCGCAGCTGAATGTTAAAGAGGCTGCGACAATATATCTAATTGTGTCTCAGGCAACAGCCGCAGAGTCTCCGGAACGCGAAGCGAAAATCAATAGATACACGTCTTCGAGATGACTCTCCGCTGCCACTCGTTTTTACGCTCATTTATAAGTGTCCAATGTTTTATATAATGTAAGGGTTTGTTGACAGTGGGAGGGCTGCAACCTTATCAGGCGGCGCGCTATCGCCAGCACGCCGACTCCGTGCCCCCCTCCCCAGTCGATGCCCTACCACGCCCTCGGAGATCCTCGCGGATGCTGCGTCATGGACCACTTGTCATCTCAAGGACGAATATTAATTGTATGTTAAAATAATGTGATTATGTAACGAACTTACCCGCGTTAGCGAGGTCCCGGTTTGGGCGCCATTTAGCGCGTGGTGGGAGCGCGGCAGACAAGGTTCGCACGTGCGGGCGCGGCGACGGGCGGCGCGCGACTGCCGCGCGGCGCGGAGGCGCGTGCGTGCGTCGCCGCGCGCATGTGCACAGCTACCCGCTATTTGTTTTGCTCTGCGACTCCGTATCGGGCTTTCGTTAAAAGCCGCAGAAAACGAGATTATTCTCTCGTATAGATACGGTACGCGTTGCGGAGCATTCCAATGAACGTCGGCTAAAGTTCTCTGAGATATTGTCAGCTTTTATTCACGTCGCTTGACATGAATTGCAATCGACATCGTGCGGATTTAAAAGCCGGGTAAATGTAAACAACCACTTTACTTACAGAGAACAGAGAAAAATGTTTAACTGGATTTGTGCAAGTTTAGGGGATATCTTTTTAATGAATTCGTAAGTCGCGTTATGTTATTTTTACGAAAATCTGGTGTCTGAAGTAAAATCAGCTTTATTGAATATGAGATAAATAATATATTCCTTTAACTTACAATCAAGAGAGATTTGTCACACTGCCGGATAAAAAAAGCAGAATCTACTGCAATTTAAACACTATAATATTATTCTTTGTCTGCGCAATAATAATAGAGTAGGTTCTTAAACAGTTAAACGATATTCGAGACATGAGTGAACTACGTAACGTGAAAGTTCAGGTCAAAGGTCCGTTAAGGATCGGGGCTTGATAAACGACAGCGAGGACCTAGGTTCAATACCCATGTTGGACAAACTTATTTTGCTACCAATACCAAGCTGATAGTTATTTATTTGTACTTCATTAAATGAAAAAGCTTTGTGCAGTAGACTGACATAAAAAACTACTTTGTTTGATACTGAGTAATGTGTATATGTTAAGGCTGAATATGGGGGTGAAAATATACTTAGGTTTAACCGCATAAATGAAGAATAGTCACGGCGCCTTGAAAATATGATTGTTACTGGCGATTTAATGCAATCAACTTGAATGTAGCGCTCGCCGGCCGTTGCCAGGGCACCTCTTACTACGCTCGTTCGACTCGCGCGCTTTTGGACACAATTCTAACATAACCTATAGCCTAGCTTAGTTACTGCGGCAATCTCAGCTCGCCCATGGTCGGTCATAGTTCTAATCTGCCTGCCCCTAACAAAAAAATACTTAAGTGTATATTATATTGAAATGATGATTAGAACGAAAATTTTTTAGCCTAAACCTAAGTTTAGCTTGCTAATCTTTAGTTTATCTTCAAATCCATCGTTAGCCATAACATATAACTAGATATATTATACGAGTACAAAAAAGAGTAACATAAAAGTGAAAAAGCATAACCCTACGTATAATACACTTGAAGTGCTACGCGCCTACGGGTCTACGACAACCGGCGTAGCTCGTAGCAGTCGTAGCGAATTTACTACGGCGTAGCTCTACGGGGATGGTTTTCATACGTCGAATTAGGTAGCTACTTTTTGATCATCGATGATATTATATTAATATGGTTCCATTGTACAAGGCAGGCAGGAATACAGAACTATAATTTTTTTTTTTCGTTATTTTCTTCCTTTAAAAACAGCTTAGGTTAGTTATATATCTGTAGTTTCATATTAATAAGTCGTATAATGTAAAATTGCAATTACGAATTTAAATGATGAAAATTGAAAATTATGTATTGACTATTTTGAAACTAAGAGAATTAATACAGGAAAAAACCAAAAAAACCGTCCGGTCTGGTATCAAACCCGGAAGTCGAACATTCGAGCAATACCTACTTAGATACTGCGGCAGTTGAAGTGGAGAAAATATTTCAAAAATAAAAAAAAATATGAGCGCTTAGTAGATACCGATTTCTCATAGGGCCCAGACAACGGCACAACTAACAATAACTTTAACACACCAATAACGAAACATCTCCGAATAAGACACAGATTTACGACGCCAGAAAATATGAGTTAACTTTCATACGTCCGTACGGCGTTGGGCTGACATTTGATACATTTATCACGTACTATTCAGTAAAAGGGTAGGTAGGTAGGGTAGTTACGTGACCAGCGAGACGGCGCGCGGCGCGACCTCCACCAGAATTGGGAAAAGCACTCGTGATAGTACGTGACGAAGTTTTGCGTGCTTAAAATAACTTCCCTGTATCAGTAGGTAGACAGTAAATTAAGGGTCTTCAGAAGGAGACGGGTTAATTAATGGTTTTAGACGTGGGGGTGTTTTTAAAGTACTTAGCTTTGAACGCCTACATGAGCCGAGCGTTATTTATTCGACAGGGAATAGGCGTGAAGTCATGTTATGTTATTTCAGAAAACCAGTTATCAAAATCAGACTCAAATATCGTAAAAATTTAAATGCCCTAATCAGGAAAGCCAGTGGTCTTGAGAGCACCATGCACTAACTACCTAATTTTTGATCCCAAACTCGTAGTTTACGACAGTGACCGTTGTAGTGCCATTAGTAGCTTTTTATATACTGGGAATAATCAAAAGCTAAACTAAAAAAAAGTACCGCACTCTCACAGAATACGGCGGCATCGGCATAACCTTGAAGAAACATTGTGTTACTAGTACCATTGGGTTTGGGTTGCTACATTCTTGCACAAAAAATTTAAAGGTCAAGAATAGTCAAGATACTGCAATTCAGTAGTCAAAAAAAAATTATTTTAACTGAAACCTTTCACTTTATGGAATAAAAAGGACTATTTAAATTCGTAACAAAAAACCTTACCATTTTTATTTTAGTACTGGCAATTTACAATGATTTGTCATTAAATTTTGTAGCTTGGCAACATTGAGAGGTTCTTCCAGAATCAAAAAGTGTGACGGGCGATTATTTTGTGAATTTTGTGTTAAATTTCTATTAAAAATGTCGACAATCGCTCAAGCTTTATCCGTCGCAGGGACCAGATCATCAGGAGCGTCTGTTAGAAGTCAAAATGGTAATGTTCATATGATAATTCACGCTTATTCACATGAGGTTTTTGTACTCCGGTAGATCACATGCATCGCGACTTATGGTTACATTTTTGTAAATATCTCGAAAACGAAATGAAAATGTGACGAAAACTGTATTTGAAATGCTTTTTAGCCATAAAAACTTCAATTTCAGCGGAAGTTTGTCTACTTTTAGCAATATTTTTGTTGTACTAAAATAACCTATGCATTCATGAGTGGGAGACAATGAAAATTCTGATGATGTTGAAATGATTCACAGTAATGGCAGCGGCAGCTATAGCCAACATAGTGAAGAGTTCACTGGGGCCAGTAGGACTTGATAAAATGTTGGTTGATGACATTGGCGATGTTACAGTCACAAACGATGGTGCCACCATTCTCAAGTAAGTTCTATAACTATTTTCAAAAACGCTTCACATACAGGACGTGCTAATGTTTATTAATGAAAATGTTCATAGCCTTTAAAAACACCAGTAAAAAAAGAAAAATTTCTAAACCGATATTTTCACATAAATACAAACTTCTCTGATCCATCCCCTCGTTACGGATAAATCCCCAAGTTAATGTCAAATGTTTTTAGGATGTTGGAGGTGGAGCACCCTGCTGCTAAAGTATTGGTAGAATTGGCGCACCTACAAGATGAGGAGGTTGGAGATGGTACCACATCAGTTGTTATCATCGCTGCTGAACTTTTGAAGGTAATGTGACCTATATGTTACCCTGACAACATGTAAACACCTAAAAATCAATTTTGTTCAAAACTGTAGTAAAATAATCTTTAAATGAGAATTGTCTTGCTATTTCAATCAAATTGTGTTTCAGAGCAATAGAAATGTTTCAAGTAATAAATGTCTGTTATATTTTTTTTCTTTTAGAATGCAGATGAGCTAGTGAAGAACAAGATCCACCCTACAAGTATTATCTCTGGTTACCGTCTAGCGTGCAAAGAGGCTGTCAAGTATGTGCAGGACAACCTCACAGTCACTGTGGAGTCTCTCGGCAGAGCATCCATTGTCAACGCCGCCAAGACTACCATGTCATCCAAACTTATCGGAGCGTATCCTTTCTAAAAGATAATTTTTATTGTTGATATGAATAAGATTTTGTGATTTTTAACGGCCCCAATATACCAACAAATTATGTGTGGAATTCCTGATGGGTAAGGTAGATGTAAGGTGCGTGCATTGCAAATTCAAATTCTTTAATTACATAATAGGTTACAGAAACTTTTTCCAGGTGTATCTGTAGGTGGTAGGTAGGTAGCTGGTAGCAGTTTCATTATGTTCCCATTCAATTAAAATTATTATAAGAAACTATCAACTGTAGAATTACGAAGTTACTCTTTGTTCTAGCAGTCCAAATGAATCTACTATGTCATTACAACATTACTGAATGATTCATCAATGTAATTGACTAATAATAATGATTATAAAACAGATAATAATGTTATGACTGTCCAATTTTTATAAAAAATGATAAATAACCTTAACACCAACCTCAGTGATGCAGATTTCTTCTCTGAGATGGTAGTGGATGCCGTGCAGGCTATCAAAGTGACAGACTTCAAAGGAAATGCGCAATACCCTATTAAGGCCGTCAACATCTTGAAGGCCCATGGTCGTAGTGCCAGGGAGAGTGTGTTGGTGAAGGGTTATGCCCTCAACTGCACTGTGGCTTCCCAAGCCATGCCCAAGAAGATTCTGAACGCGAAGATTGCGTGTCTCGATTTCTCGCTACAGAAGACTAAGATGAAGCTTGGTGTTCAGGTAAACAAGAATATTTTCTTTTAGTGAAACTACTAAAATTAACTGTCTTATACTCAAAAATATGTATAAGCATTTGGAATAGCAACACGCATGTAGAATCTTCTGGATGCTGCTAATCTCCTCAAATATTTAAGCAACAAGTCAATAAACAACAACATACATTTATTTCCAGACTACTTTGGCCCATTATGGCCCCTTACAGACTAACATACATATTATGATAAAATACAAATTGTGTTCGTAAAAAGTACCTTAAAGCAACGTTAGTAACGAAAAAAAAAAACCGCAATGAAAAAAAAAAAATTTTAATAAAACTGTAGCTAGGGAAACTATCCTTTTTTACAAAGATTTACTAGTAGATACTAATGCTAATTATCAATTCCAGGTCTTGGTAAGCGACCCCGAAAAGCTAGAAGCCATTCGCGCCCGTGAATTGGATATCACCAAAGAGCGTCTGCAAAAGATCCTATCTACCGGCGTCAATGTCATCCTATGCTCGGGTGGTATCGACGATCTGTGTCTGAAGTACTTCGTCGAAAACGGAGCAATGGGTGTGCGACGATGCAAGAAAGCAGACCTGAAGAGGATTGCCAAGGCTACTGGTGCAGCATTCTTGACTTCGCTGACTAACATGGAGGGAGAAGAAGTTTTTGAACCCAGCATGATCGGAGAGGCGGCTGAAGTTGTCCAAGAACAGATTTGTGATGACCAGCTCATTCTTATCAAGGGGTGAGGGTTTTTTTTGTAATTTTCATAATTTTTCAGACCCGACTGTCTTGAATCTTTGTTTTTTCCTGACTTCTGCAGTCGAAAATTCATTAGTTAGTCGACCAAAATCTCCTCAAGTAATAATCCTTGTCACCCACAGCCCAGTAGCCCGCACCGCGGCTTCAATAATCCTGCGCGGTCCCACCGACGCGTACTGTGACGAGATGGAACGCTCCGCTCACGACGCGCTGTGTGCCGTGCGACGAGTACTGGAGTCTGGTCGCCTCGCGCCCGGTGGTGGCGCCGTGGAGGCTGCGCTATCGATATATTTGGAGAACTTCGCTACTACACTGGTAATTAGTTTAAGATATCATAAGACTAGCTTTTGCCCGCGTGGTGGTCGGAAATTATCACGCTGGAACTTACTACACGGATAAAATCGCAACCAAATCTGTTCACATGCTAGTATGGATACTTATTAAGTACAAGGCGAGCTGGACAGAAGGATGATAATCTTATCTTGTAGGTTATCTTATCTTTCATTATATCTCATCTTATTCACTACCTATACTTGCATCTTTTTACAGAGTTCTCGCGAGCAGCTGGCTATCGCCGCATTCGCACAGTCACTACTGATCATCCCGAAGACTCTGGCCGTCAACGCCGCGCGGGACGCCACAGATCTAGTCGCCAAGCTCCGTGCTTACCACAACTCATCACAGACCAAGGTAATGCTCCTGATTTTCTGCCTGCTGATAATCTGCTGCATCTTCTGCTTGTGTATATTTTTATCAAGCCCTACTGCGAGAGGTAGGGCGTGATGTATTTTATATCCAAACCTGTATCTATGTTTTATGGAATTAAAACTAAATAAATATCTTTTTAGTGTTGTAGACGTCCGCTTCAATTTCTTCTTTTTTCTCAGGTTGAACACGCGAACTTGAAGTGGGTAGGTCTAGACCTGACAGAGGGCGTCTTACGCGATAACTTAGCAGCCGGAGTCCTGGAGCCGGCCATTTCCAAGGTGAAGTCTCTCAAGTTCGCCACAGAAGCCGCCATCACCATCCTCCGCATCGACGACATGATCAAGCTGGACCCGGAGCAGAAGGGCAAGAGTTATGAGGACGCCTGCCACGCAGGAGAACTATAATAAACTTATAATATACGCTGCTCTTGCGACTAACGTAACATTTACAAACAAATTCCTGTATCATGATGTTATGTTAGGTGTAAGCTCTAAGGCGATCTCAGTACTGCACTCGACTGAATTTTAATACACTAAAACATGGCGTCATGTTTGGGGCCGGTCTGTGTGCGTACCCGCCTTCCGCCGCTAAATTCCCGTCTTGTGTAACATTAGCACTGCCTTTAACTAATATCACTGGTGTTGATCCATCGTGGTGCTAATTATATTGTTCGAATTTGCAGGTAAAATCACAAAAAGATATTTTTATTATATTAATATTACAACTAGCTAAAACGTGCTGAGATCAATAGTATAGAATGCTTGAGGTGCCTGTATGTCTCGATGTACTATTGTTTTGTATGTCTATAAACATGTAGACACTTCACAGAAGTAAACACTATCTCCAATGCCTTTATTATTCAATCGTTTTACTTGTAAGTTATAAAATAGTATTATGTTAATTTGTATAATTATGCATCTTCGCTGCAAATAATTATAGCCGGGAGCTATTTTCATTTGACGCTTCGCTGTGTCAATTTTCGTCAAGGCATTTTGGTTTAATGGGTCAGTGAAAGTAACCAAAGCTTGGTTGTATAAGTATTCCTTTAGAGAAGCGATCCTCGTATTGTAAGTCAGTTGAGACATATATATGGTCAGGTAAATAATTTGTCATCTGTATCTGTGCAGGATTAACCACCGTCACAATATTTTGCATCAATGGAAGATTAATTTATTTTAAGAAACCGTCTTTGCTTTTAACATTTAATGCTAGTTTATTTGCTAGGGTGTGTCGTGCGTCACACTGATAATAAAATTTTAATACTATTGTTTTGTATTATTTCTATTACTCCTGACTAATATTTAAGGATTTAATCACATCTATTCACCACAGGTATCAGCACGGAATATAATTTTTACATGCTCTATCCTTTTCTGTCGCTAAGAACCGTCATTTGCTAAAGTGAGAGTAATATAGTAGTGTGTAGATGTCAACTCACTACACCATAAAGATGTGGTTAAACCCTATTAAGGGTCAGTTCAGACAAAACGGAAAAATCCTGAAAAACATCAAGCGTAGTCTCGCGCATGCTCGCAACTCGGTCGCACGTCTCTTCGTGCATACTCTGGAGTCCTCGAGGATACCTGAGACCGGGAGAGCAAGTTCTAACGTGCTCAGTGCTCATACTACCATGTCCCGGTTCTTCGTATAAGCTCGCGTTTACGCGCGGTCTCGAGCCTTCTCTAAATGTCGCACCGTCTCAAAGCGTGTTTATGCTCTTGGTGTGAATTGCGAACCAGGAGGGGGCTCGAGCCTGCGCGAGGAATTTTCCGTTCTGTCTAAACTGAACATAATTATTGTCAACAAGAACCTATCTCAGTTTTCGGTCTGACCATTAATTTTGAAGTTCTCGTGACCGTCATGCCCGTTTTTTTCTGGTTTTTTTTATTTTTAACTACATATTTACCATCCTAAAGAAAATATTCAGCCCAATGCATAGAATTCTAAGATACTTAAAGATAAAAGTAAATAATATTTAATCACCAAGAGCTCCAGACTGGCTGATACTGCTGACGAAAACTACCCACATCAATTTTATAACTGCTTTTGTTTTTTGTAATTGGCACTATAAATAGTGGTTGACCAAGATTTTCTTCTTAAAAAACTAGGGTCATATAAAGCTTACAGCAGTTAGTAAGTCCAGTCCTAGTATCGGGGTTCAGCAATCCCAATGACCAAATCCACCCAAATTATGTGACAGTAAGGCCCAGCGCACACCGCTGGAGGCGCGGCGGAAAGCAATTGAAGACAACAATTTAATATAAACCTTAACTACCTTGACATACGGTCAATATAAGAATAAATTCAAATGCGGTGCTCGGAGCGCCCTCAAGCTACTACAAGAGCATGCGCGCGACTGCTCCAGTCGCCGCCGTGCTGCTCTGCGCTCCGCTGCACTACCCCGCGCCCGGCTGGCTGGCGGTCAGATGCCTGGAGAGTTTTAACACTTTTAACTAGTGAGCGAGTTGTCTGTACTAAATGACATGGGCGCGCTCGGAGTAGCTGCGAGCCGCCGCGCGTCTCAAGGGCTCTTGGCGCCGCTTGGGGCCCGCGGATCCGCCCGCGCATTTCAAGGAAATGCGCTCCGCGCGCCTCCAGGGGTGTGCGCTGGGCCTTAGTGGATACAAGAAAACATTATCTCCTCCTGAAAGTCAAGGTTACAAAATATAAATCTCATAAAATATTACAATAGTACGCCAGCACATAAAGCTACCCGAAACTGTTAAATTTTCCCAGTCAACCTTGAGCCTAATGCTGCAACGCTGCAACTTTATCGCTAGATAAAGTTGAAAATTTGAAATTTGACAGAAGATTGTAGTAGCTTGATGTGCTGGCTACAGTGGCTACTTGAATATATTAATACCAAAAATCTCATTTGAATTCTTTGCTTGGAACGACGGAATGATAATAGAGCGAATCTGTAGTAAATGCTTTCTAGAGCAGCATCATGTTCTCTACCTTTGTCTGTCTTTAGTGAAAAACCTATTGCTATCTTGCTGTCATTTAGCTCTGATAACATTCCGTTTGTTCCAGGTTCCTCGGTGACAAAAGCTCAATTTTCACTTTCACCTCCAATTTGAACTGATAAGACTACAATAAAATGTAATTCTGTTTTTATTCATTGTAAATAACAACCAGATAACAGTAGATTATGCGTATCACCCAGTGCTGTTAATGAAATACAGTTAAAGTTGCTTTTAATCGTAATTTACTGCCAAAGAAAACATGTTGCTGAGAAAAATAACTGCACCGATTTTTTATAATTTAAGTAAAAATGTTTGTCGCGCTCTCTCTTCGGCGGCAGTTCCTAAGGTAATTTATTTTTATACAAATTTTCAGTTAGGTAATCACTAGTTTCTGTCATACATTTTGTGTGGTGAGTTTATGGTGCTTGGTGGTTTATAATATTAATGTTTACATGTTTGTGTTGAGTCTTGATAGGTACTGTCTTTTAGTTAGCTATTCCTTGAATTGGAATACGTCTATCTATTGTAATTATTGTTATGAAGGTTAACACTTAGTCGTTTATTAGTGTCAAAGTACTACATTTTTAATTCTATTTGTAAAATGTTGCAGGAAGAGAAAATAAAAGTCAGAAACTGTGATATAAACTATGTTAAAGTTGGTAATGGAACCCACCATGCCCTATTCTTGCCTGGTGCCTTAGGCACAATATGGACTGAAGGAAAACCTCAAGTAGAGGGATTCAACCGGGAGAAATTCACTTTAGTAGCTTGGGATCCCCCAGGCTATGGCAAGAGCAGACCACCAGAAAAGGAGTTTACTACAGACTTCTATGAAAAAGACGCAGACATGGCTAATGAGTTCATGAAGGTAGATTTAATAAAATTAGTTTCTGAAATGGTTATGTCAGTCAGACAAATTGCTGGTCAGATATTAGATCAGTTTTTGTAGGCGGTGTCAATATATAAAAATTGATCTAATATCTGAGCAGCAACAGCAGAGGGATGATGATGGATGCAGGCTGGCAGGAACCAGTTATAGTTTAAAAAATTAGGTGACTTTTATAATATCCTCAATAATTTATTTTCTAGGCTTTGAAAATACCCAAGTACTCTTTATTGGGATTCAGTGATGGTGGAATCACAAGTTTGATTCATGCTGCCAAGTATCCAGATGCAGTCAACAAATTAGTGGTATGGGGAACGAACTCTTTTATCTTGCCAAATGAACTGGAAATGTATAAGAGTAAGTTCCCTTTCCTTACAGTTAAAAAAAATAAGTTTTTTTTTTCAACATGTCATTTGCCAAGACAGTGTATGTGACTGCTAGTGTATATATTATGTTCCTTGGTATGTGATGTAGACTAGAAATTAGTGTTGCATCATGTAAAACCTTCATTTTGTTTATTTACAGAAATTAGAGATATAAATTCATGGTCAAAAAGGATGAGGGAGCCTTTAATTGAAATCTATGGAGAACAACTATTTGCCAGATACTGGGCTGCCTGGGTAGATGGAATGGAAGCACTTTTCAAAACTAAGGATGGCAACCTCTGTTCTGAGCTTCTAAAAAATATCAAATGCCCTACATACATTCTGTATGGGCAAAAGGATCCTTTAGTGGATAGTGTTCATGCCTCCCATTTACACACTCATATTGGTGGTTCAAGGTAAGCCTAAACAGAGCTTCAAGTTTCATCTCATGAAAATGCCTAAGATTTTTTAATATTTTTTTTCCTTTTTTTCCAGGATACATCTGTACCCAGAAGGCAAACATCACATTCATTTAAAGTATGCTGAAGATTTCAACCAAAGAGTGCAAGAGTTTTTATTGAAGCCTTAAAAATTCATAAAATATTTCTGTGGTCCTGCAATGTAAATTGACCCTTATGCATACTGTTACGAACTTTACGATGTGATAATTTATGTTGTTTAACCAAAATACTTACTCATATTTTATTTTTTGAGTCTCAAAATAACTCATTTCAAAATAAAACTGATTTTACCAGTGAGTGCAAGTTATAATGTGTTTTTCTTTTTCTTAATAACCACGAGCAAGCAGTTATAGCATAGCGTTACTGTATCTCTCTGTGCTGTATCTCATAAAAGTATAGTTTTTGAAGATCTTTATACTATTGGCAACATTAATATTCTCAGAAAATATTTGAATTCTTTTACATAACTTGGAAAACTAAAGTTAGTATGTTTAGCAACAATATCTCTATCTTTGTCTCTCTCATATGAGACAGTATGCAGCTATCCTGCTGTCATTTTGATCTGCCGTTATCATTCTTATCATTATGTTCCATAATACTTGGTGATAAAGTTGGATTTACACCTACTACTAACACTAATAAAGAGAGTGCATTACTTACTGCATGATAATCTATTTTTATACAAAAATAACTAACCGCTATCAGTAGATAAATAACAGTGTCGTGCAGAATTCGCGCGGTTAAGAAATATATAAAACGCTGAGATAAAACTTGGCTTGATATCATAATTTACTAGCAAATAAGCCATGTTGTTAAGAAAAATAATTTCACCAATAACTAATTTAAGTAAAAACTTTTGTCGTGCTGTTTCTACGGCGGTGGTTCCTAAGGTAAAACTCATATATTATTTACTTTTACTATTATAGTTATTAATTCATAGGTAGGTACTGTAAGTACCTACTTCTTATCTTTTTTTAATTTGCAGATTTGATTTTAACCCTTGCTTGATCTTATGCCAGAATAGGACCTTGAGTGAACTTTGTTTTTCATATAAAAATTTATTGTTTCACTTTCAGGAAGAGAAAATAAAAATTAATGACTATAATATTAACTATGTAAAAGTTGGTCATGGACCCCACCATATCCTGTTCTTGCTTGGTGCTTTGGGCACAATATGGACTGAGGCAAAACCTCAAGTAGAACAGTTCAACCGTGAAAAGTTCACTCTGGTAGTTTTGGATCCCCCAGGCTATGGCAAGAGCAGACCACCAGAAAAAAAGTTTACTACAGACTTCTATGAAAAGGATGCAGACACTGCGTATGAGTTAATGAAGGTAGATTTATTAAGTATTTAATCTTTGATTTTGTACATCTATCAGAAATTGCACTGCCAATCATTAAGTCTAATATCATTTGTTTATTTGAAAGGCCTTGAAAATTCCGAAATACTCTGTTTTGGGATTTAGTGATGGTGGCTCCACAAGTCTGATCCATGCTGCTAAGTACCAAGATGCTGTCAAGAAGCTAGTAGTTGTGAGCGCCAACGCTTTTATCTTGCCCAGTGAACTGGAGTTAAAGTATAAGAGTGAGTTTTCTTTCTGTACTCAAGTCAAGCTGGTGACAATAGTATGAGTTAGGCAATGGAAATCTTGAAATGCTTCTCTCTTGTTTTTCACAAGTATTTATTTCATTACAGGAATTAGGGATACAAAAACATGGCCAAAAAGAATAAGGGAACCTTTCATTGAGATATATGGAGAAGAACTATTATCGAAATACTGGGCTGAATGGGTAGATGGTCAGGAAGCCATTGTCAAAATGAAGAATGGCAACATCTGTGCTCATCTTCTTAAAGATATTAAATGCCCTACATATATAATGTATGGTCAGAAGGATGCTATGGTGGACTGTAGTCATATTTCCTATTTACACACTCATATTGATGGTTCAAGGTAAATGCCAAACAATTTTTTTATACTTTGCATCTTTCTGTAATAATGTCAATGAAATGTGAGGAAGGTTTTGGTTTCTATAAAATATGTTTATCATTAACACTAGAAACGGGATATTTACCATGTTGTGTTGTAGCAGGAAGGGCGCGTTCCCACTATGTAGTGGCGATAGATTATCGTATCGTTTGAAACGTGGCTTTTGTCATTATATTGAGGTGTTCACTGAAAGGACGACACGATTAACTGTCGTACACGACTTTTGCCAACTAAGAACCAACGACAAATTAATCGTCACGACAGAGTGGGAACGCGCCCGAACTCAAAACAAACAGTAAACATGGTAAATATCCCGTTGCTAGTGTTAATGATAATGTTAGTGACCATGACAGTTTAAAAATATGTTTGTTTTCTTCTTCCAGGATACATCTGTACCCAGAGGGCACACATCATATTCATTTGAAGTATGCTGAAGATTTTAACCAGAGAGTGCAAAACTTTTTATTAGAGCCATAAAAAGATTTTTTCATACACATTGTTACAAATTAATATGATATTCATGCTGCTCAAAAGATAGGTGGTATTCTTGGCATATGGTGCTATATTTGTATACAAGGATTTGAAAGAAAATATTAAACAAAAATTCCCATATTTTATTTTCATTCACTTATAAGCATGATTCATTTCAGAATAAAACAATTTACATTCAATAACACATAATTTAAAATTGAACTGACTCATATTTTACTGTACAAGTGAAAAAATGGCGTTTCTTATAACGACCACAAACAAGCAGTTTGTTATTGTATGGCGGCTAAAACGCCTTTTGTTCTCATTATGTTATTTACTTTGCGACTATATTGGATATTGTTAGTTAAATGGTAGTTACAAAATCTTGCATATTTTAAACACATAAATTCGACTCAAAATGTGCTCGACTAAAATAAAAATCGAAGTATATCTTCAACGACAGCAAATTAAGTATGTATCGACTTTTGTTTCGTTAATAAATATGTATTGCACTCGGTACATACGTCGAGTTATAAAACTTTATCTACTATGTTGTAGCATACAATCGATCGACCCTTTAATATACACTTGTAAAATGTTAATATTGAAATTCTAAGGCACACATTATGAGCTAGTGTCCTGTAGACAACATGGAAGCACAGTACGTTTTACTAGTTATGCCAATGTTTGTATGACGTTAATGAATCGTAAGTAAACGTTTTACACGTATATAAACAAACACACATAAGCGACCTACCTCGATAAATACATAAGAAAATATAGTGACAATCATTCGCTAATTCCAGTAAGCTTGTTCTTATCTCATAAATAATTTCTCTAGTTACAAAAAATAGTATACACTGAATGGACATTAGATATCGCGACGTGGGCGCGTCCCTCCGCGCCCGCCACCGCTACAGCACCATAGTTAGGCTATGCACTACTGTGATCCATCCGTTACATATATTACAGTGAAATAAGATTACTCTTACAAATACATAACGATACAATATTACAACATTATCACCGGGATTATTAACAATACGGCTTTTTAATTAATTTTAAATACGTTATATTCGTTACGTTTACAAAAACTAATGTTTTAATAGAGAGAGTCAAAGGCACACACTTTGTAAAAAAATCCTACAAGTTAGTCTCAGTGTCTCTTTTATCACTGTCGGTGTCGTTCTATACGTACACGGGTCCCTGGTTGTCGTTGTCGTCGAGGTTTATTTTGTTCGTGTAGCCGTCGTCGAAGAACCTCCGGAACGTGAACTCGAAGAAGCCGTGGAACGTCTTGCCGTTGTCGAGCAGCTCGCTGTCCGACTTGTTGGAGTCGGAGCTGCCCGAGTTGCGCAACTTGTCGGGGTCCACCGGATCGAAGTTGGACGTGTCGGTGGCGTAGTCGATCCGGGGGATGTAGGGGGCCACCTGCCGCCGCAGGCCCTTGTCGAAGTCGATGCCGTGCAGGAACGGGTGGTTCTTCACCTCGTTAGCATCCTTGCCGAGCCTCGTCTCCTGACCAGAGCATAGCTGTAGGATTAGATCCTTGCTCTCAGGAGATAATTTGGCAGCTTCCGGAATATGAAGTGTGCTTTCCCAATTTATAACCTGTGAATGAAACAATTATTGGTAAAATAATCAGTGAAAGGCTATATAATTAAGACTGAAAGTTGAATAGCCAACCTTGAGTTGCGTTTCGGCGGGTGTGGAGGCTAGAAAGGGCGGCGATCCGACGAGCATCTCGTAGAGGATGACTCCGACGGACCACCAGTCGCAGAGCTGCGTGTAGCCGGTGCGCGTCAGCACCTCGGGCGCGATGTAGTTGGGAGTGCCCACCAGCGAGTGCGCCAGGCAACGCTGGTGCTCCCGCTTGCGTCGCCTTTCCAGAGGCTTCAGCTGGTGACACCTACACTCGCCCATGGCGCCCCACTCACCGTCCACCGGATCCATTGAGTCTTGTCGTCCGTGATCTGAAAAAGTTATGAGAGTTTAACTAAAGATGGCGAACTCAAAGATTCTTCATTGTCAAGTTGCACTACTAATTTTACTTGAACAAGGAGGTGCTCTAAGTAGCACACAGTAAAAGAGGGTTTGATGTAGAATTTACGTTTTAATTTAATCAATGAAGTACAATTGATGAAAACTATACTCACCATTTCTCTGATAGTATTTCGAGTTATGCGTCCATCTGAATCCCGTACATAAACCGAAATCAGTCAACTTAATATGGCCATCACGATCTATTAGTATATTGTCGGGCTTGATGTCCCTGTGGATGAAGCCCATCTTATGGACGCTCTCCACAGCGCACGTCAGCTCCGCGATGTAGAACCTGGCGAGGCTCTCCTCGAAGATACCCAGCTTTATTAACAAAGACATCAGATCACCACCAGGTATGTAGTCCATCACAAAATATAAATTGTCTTTGTCTTGGAAGCTATAGTAAAGCTTGACAACCCACTCGTTGTCGGCCTCCGCTAAAATATCCCGCTCGGCCTTCACGTGCGCCACCTGGTTGCGCTTCAGCACGTCTGCCTTGCGAAGTGTCTTCATGGCATATAGATGACTAGTATCAATCTTCCTTACTAACGTCACTTCCCCAAAGGCACCGACACCGATCGGCTTGATCTTCGTGAACATAGACTTGTCCATTTTCGCTCTCTTTAGCCTAATGTAGTTGGATTCTTTCTGAGATAACATCTTCCTCATTTGACATTGTGCTTCCGCACTGAGTCCTATTTTAGTCATTTCTTTCTCCAACTGCATTCGTCTAAATGTTCGCTGTTTATACGACTTCAAAATGTTCTCGACATGCTGCTCCATGAAGAATTTAAAAGCTTGAGGCGAATAATTTCTGACTTTACAATCTCTTCGTTCTTCTTCTTTTTCTTTGCTTATATTCTTTCTCTCCGGTATAGGTGACTGATGCCTAATTTTTTCTACACCTTTGGGTCGGCGCTCAGATGAACCATTCGAACTTTTATCCGAAGTAGATGCCGCAACACTGTCTTTTAGAAGATTGTTCGTGCAGTTTTGGTTCGGACACTTAACTTCTACCTGTGAAGCTTCACCCGTGTTGGAGAACTTCTTATGTAAAGGAGAGTGGTGGGAGTTGACAGTAGTCGTGTTGTCGTTTTGATTGCCATATGGCGGCGGTGGAATGGGATGCATTCCTCTCTGCACAGCTAGAGCTTGCATGGTGATCGCATAGCTCGGCGGTTCTGTGGTGGGGACGGTGGGAGTTGTCGCAGTCGGGATAACTGGCGGCGTGGACCCGGGCGAGGATGGCTTAGGGGCCAGCGGGTAGCTCGGCGGTGTCTGCGCCTGTTGCTTTTGCTGAATAGAACTAGCATATGAAGGTGGAGGTGGCTGCGCGGCCGAGCTCGCGACAGGCGGAGGGGCAACAGGCGCTATGGCAGTCTGCAGGACCGGTTTCTGTACTTGCGTACTCTTCACGGACTGCATGATAATGGGAGGTTGCACTGCTTGTCTCGCAGTCCACGCCTGAATAGGCGTAGGGCGAGTCATCCCCGAGGACGATCCGGTCGATTGTGTCACCGTAATCGGACTTGGCGACCCGGCGGATGTGCCTCCCGAGTAGATCCCCGACGACGGACTTTTCCTATAGTCCTGCGACTGCGTAGGACTCTGGCGATTCTGCATCGAGACCGAATACGACGGGGGAGGTGGCACGCCCGATAGAGGATACGGAGGCGGGAGTTCCGCGCCGCCGCCAGACGACTGATAAATGCTCAGGGCCTGTATCTGCTGCGTTAACTGCTGCTGCACTTGTGGACCGTTCTGCACTATCATGGGCTGGCGCGCGGGCGGCGTAGGCGCGCCGGCCGCCACGGGACTGGTGCCGCGCGCGGGCGGCAGCGGCGGCGCGGGCGACATGCGCTTCATGAGCTGCTGCACGGACGGCATCACGGGCGGCGTGGACGGACATCGCGGCGGAGGAGGGGGAGGCGGCTCCGAGAAACCGGATGGCGAGTACTGCCTGCTCAATTTCTCGTGAGGAAGGGGAGGTGCGTCTGACTGTCGCGGACTATCAGACCGAGAGCTGCCTGCACCAGAATCGAGTGCAGGACTACCTCTATGGAGGTTAATTTCACGCTCTAGACTAGGTTTTCTTATAAGCTTGGAGTTTAGGGCATTTAAATTACTTGACTTGAGGACTCCATTGATAGATTCTTGTTGCTTTGACAGGTAATCTAATGCTGCATCAAATCGGCCTCCAGCATATTTTAATGCTCTTACAGCTGGGTCCTGTAAAGATAAAATTATTACTAAAAATTATACCTATTCTAGGAAAAACAAATTAATGATTAGCACACATGTAAGTAGTAACATAAATAGAAATTATACTTCTTAATCTCTGTCTACTTAAACCACAGACTTAAACTTTTAATCCACATATTTTTCATCATCCGCAAAATGAACCCAGGCCATTGAGTGATTCTCGATTGTGACAAGATATGCCTTAGCATAAAATGATTAGTCAAAATGTTCTTCGTAATCTATACAGGGCTTGCACAAAATGTTTGCCATAATAATCATAATCTGCCTAGTGCTTTCCCAAATATGTAAGGGATGGCTTCCAGTTTAACCGGATGCAGCTGAACACTAGAATTTTACATGGAGCAACTGTTTACCTGACCTCCACAATCCAGTTACTGGATAGTATGACCTGACCAGCCCTTAGTAAGACTAGTTGTCATTGTAAAAATGCTAGCTACCTTAATTGTAAGCGTCATTAAAGAACTTGCAACTTATATCATCATCATCATCATCTGTCTAGCTTTTTCCCAGCTATGTTGGGGTTGGCTTCCAGTTGAACCGGATGCAGCTGAATATCAGTATTTTACATGGAGCGACTAATCTGACCTCCACAACCCAGACTGGTTGTCAGACTTTCAGGCTACTGATTACAGGTGTAACAACTGTCAAATGACAGCATTAACCAACGGCTTAACGTGATTAAACTTCAACTACAATACATTTTTTAGTATTTCCATTATTATTTGTTGTTTATTTTATTATTTTGTTCTATAGTGTGTGTAAAGAAAATACATTTATTTGGCACATGCCACATTGGCAGTTAGTATACTTTCTTATTTCTTTCTTTGGATAATAACAATATTGTATGTGCAAATCCCCATTTTGGTTGCTGTATCATTTCCCTGGTACTTGAAATGTGTGAAGGGTATTAAGTTGATTGCTTAACGAGGATTCTGATAATGGAACATTCGCTAACCATACTGTTATTGTTGAAAAATTCTATAATATTGTCATTTTTCATTACTAACCAAAAATAAAGAGCTGTATGAATCGCAATAAAACTCAGATGAAATTATTGTTATTTCGTATAATTCATCAGCCATATGTTGTATGATAGTGGAAGCAAAAATATTGTCATGTTTTCAACATGTTGCCTATTGATATCTACTCTCCTGTAAACGCTAAGCTAACATTATTTTACCATTAAACGTAAAGCAGTGGTTTTGAGAGTACACTTTTCTATCTGCCTAGCCACACATAATAACATTTACAGCCTTAATATTCAAATATTAAGAGTTTCAGTAATCAATAATACTAGTACTTACCTCATCAAATCCCAAAGCAATCAGTTGATTTAAGGTCTGCGGTAAAGCAGTTAAATCTTTATCAAGACCATTTCCTGAAGATGAGCTGAAGCCAGAGCTAACACCAGAGCTGACGGTGCTGGCTGCTGACGAGCCGGGCGGCTCTGAGTTGCCATTGTTAGCAAATGGTAATAGTGAGTTGCGGATCTGGGCAAGCGCCTTTTGATGATAGCCGGAGCGAGCGGCCGCCTGGCGGGGCGCCGGCGGGTTCATGGCGCCCGCGCCCGCGCCCGTGCGCCTCACCTCTCACCCGACCCCTCCCATCACACGAGCACACACCACCTTCTGATCACACTCATGTTCACTGCTCACGATTGCATTTATTATACACCAAAATATTGTCTTTCAACTTGTAGTCCAGATGTGTTCAAATTCGTTTGTTTAGCTTCTTTTCAATGACTGGTTTTTGTCAACATAATATGGATATCCAATGCTTTGAGAACTTGTGTTATGGACTGAAACAAAAACAGTATCACTTGTAGCACAATAAATAAACACTCATATACTTCTTATAAGTTGTTATCACATACAAAACTAAACTCTTACTGGATTGTTATGTGCCATTTGACATGGACAAAATTTTATCAACATGAATAACAATCTCTAACAAATACACTAGATTTCTTAACAAAAAATTACGTGTGGTATGAATAAAATGTAACAAAATAACATTGTGAATTAATATTCCTCCAGTCAAAGCTGTTGGTTCATTACAAGCCAAAAGAATGTTCAACACGAATCAATCATGACATAGTACTGTGGAATGCCAAAATTAGAGTCAGCTTTGTTTCTTATGTTTAGCTCATTACAGGTACTGATTTGAAATATATAATAGCATAACAATTTACCAGGATATTTTTCACTTTTTGAAAATCTGATTCGGAATCACAAACGTCATATTCTCGTAAAATAAAAATTCTATCGGAGAGCTCTCACATTACCGATGACATCTTTCTCGTACACCACAAATTATGATAACAATGTCAATGTTCATATCCGAACTAAACAACTGAGAATTTGCATACACTTTTCCATTAATGTAATAATATCCAATGAATTACGAAAACAAAGAACTCTGAAACACAGACATGCAAGTTGGCAAACCATACAAAGCGACCATTTTGAAGAATTACCACATTCTTTTGTATGTTCATAAAAGCTACGGCATAGTGACGTTTGTCGATGCTCTGTATTTTATTGTGATTTTAACTTAATTCCTTAAAATTAATTCAATTCATATTCAAATAATGTATATTGTTTAATTTAGCTCAATTAAAGTTTTTAAACTAATTTAGTATACAAGTAAAATTGCTTTCCACTAAATGAAATAAAATAATTTGAAATTGTAATAGTGACATGAATGGACCTCTATTAAAAAGTCGTCTTCGGAATAGTCCACTTCTTAGTATAGTCTATGGAGTTATCACAGAGAGTGAATGGAATAGTGTTGAACATATCGATTTCATGATAAAATTATCTGTGGAGAAAAAAAAATCAATCAATCCATTTAATTTGTTGTGTGAAGTGGTGATTGGTGTTCGTGTTTCATAATTTTATAATAATTTACATCTATTTCTTCAATGAACACATTTACTTTAGTAAACTATAGAAACCTTGAATATTAATATTATTTGTAGTGATATCTTTCAAAATGCTGAGAAGACTAGTGCTGTGTTATTTTCTATTTTTACCCTACTTTGTTGCACTTGAAGAAAGCTCAGTGTATGAATACAATGCAAATAATTTTAAATTTCAAATAGAAGAGATGGATGGGAATTTCGTAATGTTTTATGCACCGTGGTGAGGATATTGTTTATTAGAAGATAACCAATAAAAACCATATTTAATATCTGAACACTCCAGTTTTCACTTATATTTTGTAAAGCTTTTACCCTCGAGCCTAATCAGCCGGTAAGCAGTATCGTAGTAACTTTAATCTACTTTCAGGTGCCGCCACTGCACAGAGTTCCATCCAATCTGGTCTGAGTTAGCTGAGCTGGTCAACACAAAGGATTCAAAGTTTGCAATTGCCCAGGTAGACTGTACAATACACTACAAATTATGTAACGACAACGACATTACAGGTACTTGATGTTATTTAATTAGATTACAGTTACATATGAAACATCTACAGCAGTACAGTCTTTAATATAAAATTACATTTCTTTGATTCGGCTGTCGAGCGCCTAAGTGAGCGGACGTGCGCGTCTTCCGCTAATTACTTACGCTAAAATTTCAACTGCGATAAATTGTGATTGGTCTAAACCCAATATTCAAATTCTCGTTTCTTCCTAAAGCGTTTTTACGAGTAAGCCACTCCCCGAGAAAGTGACAACAATATTACGGTCGTTGTCCTTAATAAGCGGAGTGGTGAAGGCCGCCGCGATTGGAAGTTTGCGTCGGGTTTGAACCGCCTACCTTTCGCACGGGAGTCGGTAACGTACACCGCCACGCCGAGCTGCGCTGACGCATCACCGCGAAATTTCGGATCCCTACCACCTGTGCTACGAAACCGGGCAACGTGCAGTGCGTTTACGAGTGCTACACGGCTGACGCTACGCGTGCTACGAGACTGCTACGGATTCCGCATCTATTAACTGTGCTACGTGCTTATCGGCTACGACGCGTTATTGTTATTTTTTTATAAACACTCAGCTGGAGCATCTTATTTTACCATGCCTAAAACATTACGGTCACCGCCAAAAGAAATTCAACATTCGGCTTCAAACCCAGATATTACTAATACCTCTCAAGACGTGGAATTTTTAAATATCACCTCTCGTGCAAAAAAACCACGCGTTGAGCTGCCTACCAGCGAGCTGCAAGAATTTAAGGATGAAGTTATGGATATGTTATCATCGTGGAAAAAAGATCAAGAACAAATTCTGCATAAACTTAGTTCGGATGTAGCTGAAGTGAAGTTGCAAAATGAAAAAATCCACAATTGCTACATGGAAATGGAAAAAAGTATCACGTTCACAAATGCAAAATACGAGGAAATTAAGTCCAGTGTCGAGGATCTTGGTAAGGAACGCATAAATCTACTAAATCATATCGATGATCTGGAGCGTAAAGTTATGGATATGCAGGTAGGCTCCCGTAGCTCAACTATTGAAATAAGGAACCTGTTACCAGCTGAGAAAAATTCACCACCATTGCCGTCTCTTATTGTTGATACATGCAAGGCTCTGGAAATAGATATTCTTCCATCCGACGTACGTGATGTCTATAGCATCCCCAATAAGGAAGGCGACAAGAGGTCCATCGTTGCTGAATTCCAAACCGTCACTCTCAAAAATAATGTCCTCGCTGCAGTCCGAAAATTTAATAAGAATCGAGCTAATTCCGAAAAATTGAATAGTGAGCTCATCGGTCTCTCTGGAACTCGAACACCGATTTACATCTCGGACCGACTGTCTGGCACCACAAGAAAACTGTATTTTGAATCCCGCACGTTTGCTAATGCAAATGGCTTTAAGTTCTGCTGGACAGCTAATGGGAAAGTTCTACTACGCAAGGAAGAGGGCCAGAAATCAATCACCATAAAATCCAAGCACTGCTTAGAAAAGCTTTGTGTTCAAAAGTGACTATCCAGTAGAAATCATTCTTTAGTCATAAGTAAGCTTTCAGTTTTGTATTCCCTTAATCCATTTTTTACCATTCTCATTATTTTTCCTTTAAATAAGTTAGTTCATATTGTAATTCTGGCACTTAAAACGTACACTCACTATCATACACTCCTCATACTGAAAAACATATTGTATACAACTCACACTAAAACAATAAATACAGTTTACACTTACATTATCGCACAAGTACATTATCTATACATATTTTATGCAAAAACAGACAAAAAAATCTCCCTGTTCTTTGGACTCCAGTTCCATACCCTTTCAAATATTACGCAATCAGGTCACGTCTTGGGATCCTGTATCCTTTTCAAATGGCTCTAATAAATAATATTAACTCTGAACTGGACTCAATAAGCGTGGGCAATTCACTGACTTGTAACCCAGAAGACTGCCTTAAGTTTGTTAAGAATTCCGATGACAGTATGAAAATCCTACATTTAAATATACGAAGTATAAACAAAAACTTTGAGCAATTACGGGTACTTTTGCACCAAACAAACATTAGCTTCGATATCATCGTTCTGACCGAATGTTGGCTAAGTAAGGTCACTAACTTACCTATATTACAGGACTTCCAATCATATCGTACAGACGTAAACTCGAACCAGAACGATGGAATCGTAATATACGTGAAACAGAGTCTGCAAGTCTCAGTGTGGGAGCCTACGTTTATGGGTGGAAACTGCCTAGTCTGCCAAATAGATGAAAAAAAAATTGCCGTAGTGGTAGTCTATCGGTCCCCATCGCACAGTTCTAGGGAAAGTTTTGATATGTTTCTGGATAGTTTAAATAATATTTACACCAAACTTTCTACATGGCAGAACATTGCGCTAATTGGTGACTTGAATATTGATATTAGCATGAGCAGTAGAAATGATCGAAGTCTAGATTACCTCATACTTAATTCATCGCATGGCCTATTACCATCCCACCTTTTACCTACTAGGCTTGAAAATTGTCTAGACCACGCGTTTATAAAATCTAGCTTGCCTACCACCACACTGGTTATTGAATCACACATCACAGACCATAAGCCTCTTGTCCTTACAATCGCCAGCGCAAGTCCCACTCGCAAATCTTGTCACTATTCTACTTCCGTAAATTATGAGGAAATTAAGCTAGACCTAGAAAACCTCAATTTTACGGTTATTTATCAACTTGACGACCCAAACACAATGATGGACACTTTTATAACTTTGTTAACATCGGTGATTGCTAAACACACCAAATATGTCAAGATTCCAAGTAAAAAAAGGACCATCAAACCCTGGATAAACGCAGGCCTATTGAGGTGTATCCGTAATCGAGATAGAATGCATATTCGTTCAAATAAAGAACCAGATAACCTAATTCTTAAAAAAACTTATACACGCTACCGCAATTTTTGCAATGATCTGCTTAGAAAACTTAAAATTGCCCACGAAAGGAATGAATTTGAAAAGGCAAAAAATAACCCCAAAGCCCTTTGGAACACTATTAAAACTGTTACAAACACAGCTAAAATAAAAACAAGTCCTGTGGAACTACTGAAAATATGTGACAGTCCAAAAGCATCCATGAACGAAGTTGGTAATTTTTTCTGTAAGGTTGGGAAAAACTTAGCGGATAAAATTCTATCACAGGATCAGTGTCGCGCAAATATGAATAGTCAGGTTCTTAATATCGATGATAACACCCCACTATCACCCGCCAACTCTCTCGTGCTGTTAGATATTGACGAATCTGAAGTGGAGTCTCTTGTATCGCAACTACGAAGTGACTGTGCGCTGGGTTGGGATGGTATATCGCCTTTAGTGCTAAAAATGAGCCGTCAGACACTAATAAAACCTTTGACGTACATCTTTAATAGCTGTCTCCGGGCGGGTATTTTTCCGGACGCACTTAAAAAGGCGATTGTGCATCCAATCCATAAGGGTGGGAGCAGAAACTGTGTCAATAACTATAGACCCATCTCGGTTTTGACTGCTCTTTCTAAGATTCTGGAAAGAATTCTTAGTAACCGGCTTAAGAACTTCCTAGATAGATACAAGATCATAGCAGACAACCAGTATGGTTTCCGTTCCGGTGTCTCGACTGAAGATGCAGTACTTGATTTGACACAGTTGGTTGCTAGGAATCTCGATAGGAAAACCAAATGTCTGGGAATATTTCTAGATCTTTCGAAGGCTTTCGACACAGTTTCTGTTCCCATACTTGTTGCCAAATTAGAGCTACTTGGTGTTAGAGGTATGGCACTGCGAATCTTTAAAGATTATCTGAACAACCGCACCCAAAGAACCAAAATTGATAATCACTTCAGTGACGAAGAAACCTTATCCTACGGAGTGCCCCAAGGTAGCATTTTGGGTCCTATTTTGTTTCAAATTTATGTAAATGATTTATGCAGAATGTCCCTCCCCAACTCGACGATCTTTGTATATGCCGATGACACCGTGGTTATAGTTGACGGGTCAACATGGGATAGTGTTAAAAGTAACGCGGAATTGGCACTACGTGAAATAATAAAATGGCTTAACTTAAACCTGCTTACCCTCAACTGTAACAAAACATCATATATTCCATTCGCCATACGTCAGAGTACCGCACCGGACCACACCTTTTCGATACTAGCGCACACTTGCTCACAACTGTCATCCTCATGCCAATGTCCAACACTCATGCGTACAGATCACGTCAAATACCTTGGTGTTCAAATAGATGCTGGGTTACGCTGGAATAAACACATTGATGCCCTAACCTCGAGAACGCTGAGACTCATACATATCTTCAAGTCCCTTAGAGCTTCTGCAAACCTTGATACCCTCAAAATGGTGTTCTATGCTCTGTGTCAGTCCGTTCTTGGGTACTGCATCAGTGTATGGGGCGGTGCAGCTAAAACAACTTTTCTTAGAGTGGAGAGAGCTCAGAGAGCAATACTGAAAGTGATGCTACGAAAACCTTATCGCTATCGGACAACTGAACTCTACTCAGAATGTAAGGTACTAACAGTTCGTCAGCTCTTCGTGTTGCAATCCGTTCTGAGAAGACACTCCAGTGTCCCACCGTCTGATCCCAACAAACGAACTAATATTCCTCCGGTTACACAACACAAAACCTCTTTTGCCAATCACCAATACTTCACCTTAAGTTCACTAATCTATAAGAAAATTCATAAAGAACTAAATATTCTAGATTGCAATAAATTTAAATTAAAAGCTAGGGTGATGGAATGGCTTCTTCAACAGGACTATACACACACTGAATCACTACTAAAATACATGGTCTAATATTGCCTTTTTTTGCTTATAGCGCCTACACATAACGCCTCACATTCACTACTCTCACAAAAAAACTCACCACACATACATACATCACAAACACATCCCCACACACATTCTCCCATTCACACACACATTCACCCATTCACACACCGGTAACTTGTTATTTTATACTTTTTCCTTTTCCTTTCCTATTTTTTTTTTTTTTTAAATATAATGTTTAAATTAATCTGATTGTTAGCACGAACAATAAGTTGGCACAGTCCGCAGTTGTACCTTTAATCCATATTTTTAAGTAACCTCACAGCTGAACACTGTCTCTTAAGATACAGGTTATCCTAGTTTGAGAGGCAGGGCTCACAATATCTGTATACAGACTTCTGCAGCATAGTTAGCATCTTGTTAATTAGTGTATACTAATGTATGTTTCTTTGTGACAATAAACAATTATTATTATTATTATTATTACATTATAATGCTCATTCATTTTCAGGATATCCAACACTACTGTACTTCCATAAGAATACTTTCTCACCTGTAGAATATAAGGGAACCAGGGACTTGCCTTCCCTGACATTATTTTTAAGTGAAGTTTTTACTATGAAATCAGAGGTAAGAAATAATCATTTTTTAAAAGAATCCAATTTGGTAAATCAACATTTTTCTAAAATTTCTTGCCAGTTGCCACTAACTTAGTTCTTAGGTTTACCAACCCAAATGGACCTTGTTCTTTGAAATACAGAAGTATTGGATTTATTCCTTTTTAACATAATAATGTTTTCTTGTTCAGGGTCTGGATTACGAAAAGGAATCCAGAGAGGTGAAAACATATAGTGGTATGGCCTATTTGAATGATCAAAATATAGAAAAGTTTGTGTCAAGAGGACAGCATTTTATCATGTTTTATGCACCATGGTGTAAAGCATCACAGGTAAACAATAAAATATTATCAGTTGCACGGTTTTGTTTTCCTCGAGTCTTTTCAAAGTTACACATATAATTATCATGAAATTGCAATTATTTACAGTAACATTAATGCAGCCATAAATATCAAAACAATTGCACCTAGCCATAAATATTAGAAATAATGCAGCCATAAATAATTGTAATGATAAATTCTTTCACAATATTGTTTTGTTTAGTAATTTCAATAAATGGAATATGTATGACATATATTCAAAGGTAGAGTTCCACTATTCCCATGCATTTAGGCAGAAACTACAGAATGCCATGGGAAGCCTAGTTGTGACATAGGGTTCCTGTTGTCTCGGTCCAACACACAAGCCTTACCTACTCTGCAAGTGGGGCACTGCAGATTGTTGATAGTTTTTATCCCTTTCTCCCTTGGAACTAAATGAAAATGTGTCAATGTGAATTTTAAACATTTACAGAAATTGGCACCAATTTGGGCAGATTTAGCTGTACAGTACGCTCACAATGAGTACATCCAGATTGGCAAAGTTAACTGCCTGGACAATGAGATGACCTGCAAGACTTTCGACATCAAACAGTATCCATATTTAATGTGGATTGTCAATGGTAGAATTGTAAGTTACTTTCATATAAGTAGTAATAAAAAGAAAGGGAAATTAAGAGCGGTGTCAGATTGGCGTACTTTTGGTGCATTTAAGATCGTTTTTAGAACCACCTGAACGAGAGCCTTTTGCCACACGCGCAACTAGAGTACGAACGTTAACGCGCTTATTTATACACTTAAGTATACGTATAAGCGAGAGACGCCTCCCCGCGCGAACACGCTGGAATTAGCGATACGAGCTTATACGCGCAGAAAAATATACTAGTCTGAAACTGCTCTTAGTAAAATATTATCAAACTATTTTCATGACATTGCAAAATATGCCTTTAGAGTTTTGATGCACTGGTAATAAAATATCAATGAAGATATACACTCCACCTTGTAAAACTTGTGTGGAACAATAACAAGCAAATAATAAATTAAATATTCTTCATTGTGACTGACAGTTGTGCAAACATAATTAAAATGATTGTGTGCAGTTTTTAAATACAAACTTGATAATTAATTTACAGATGGGCGTAGCTGAAGCAGAAACAATAGATGATTTGAAAGGATATGTAGAAAAAATGTTACTGACTGAAAATCATGACCCTGGCAAATTCTTGAAGAAAAAGAAAGCCCTGCCAGTCGCCAGGATATCGGAAGAAACTTTTGAGACCTTCCTAGAGAAGGAATTAGTATTTATAAATTACTTTGCACCATGGTAAATATACTGTTACAGTTTCCAAGATTAACATCTAAATTTGATTCTTCAATGTCTGTTACAAGTTAACATACAAATTGTTTGCTCCTAATGTTGACCTACTGATAAATGATTTCAGACAAGATAGTGTGGTAGGTACTTTATGTGACTTTATATACTGGTGGAGATAAGGGTATGTTAAATTCTATAGTTATACAAATAGTATGCTGTTCCAGCAAGATTTTCTAGGTTCTTACACTCACTTTACCAGTATCACACTTTCAAAAAAAAAAATGATCTGTAAATTACCTAAGGCTGAAATAGTTCAAAACTAAAAGAAATATTTACTACTAGCTGCCGCTCGCGTGAATTCATTATTTTTACTCAATATCTAAATAATATGTACGGTACTATTCTGATGTATAAGCTAATTACTATAAAGTTTTATCAAAATCCGTTCAGTAATGTTTTCGTGAAAGAGCAACAAACATCAATCCCCACAAACTTATACTATTAGTAAGATAATCAGGCTTTTTTTTTTCTTCTCCCAGGTGTGCACATTGTATGCAATTAAGCCCGCTCTGGCTGAAATTAGGTGAGCGGTTTCAAAATGAAACTCGCGTTATAATCGCCGATGTTGACTGCGTGCAATCAAAGCCAATATGCGAAACGGAAAAGGTGAGATATGCATAATTGCATGAAGTAGTAAATAATGTCTCTTATCGCCAAAATGTAAAGCAAATAAAGACGTAGGTAATAATCTAATCTAATCATGGTTGTTTTGTCTATTGGGGGCAAGATCCGCCATTTGGTAACTTGAAAAAATAGGATAATAATGTAGGCCTAGTATGAGTGCTGTGTCGGACAATTTTAAAATTGAAAATAAGTACTTGTTTCGTTCGAATTTGGCAATTAAACGTAACAATTACTATTGTTACGTTTAATTGCATTCTTGCTAGGCTCTTTTGCATTTAAGAATCGTATTTACATCTGCTAGACTTGAATTTAGTCGCAAAGAATCTAAGAGACAACACGCTAATACACAATCCTTTTTTTTTTTTTAGATAAATGGCCTCCCCACACTAATTTTATACAAGGAAAAGAAGATAGTGAATGTAGATCATGGCGGGCGGCCGCTTGAAAGCTTAATAACTCTAGTCACAGAGCACCTTGAGGATACGAACACAAACGCGGCGTCGCAAGATGCTGCGTCCATTGAGGAGGACATCATGAAAACCAAAGATGAACTATAAGTTATGTTAATAGGTAGATCAATAAACAAATTTGATGAGACATTTGTTTATATTTTCCTGTTTGTTTTTTTTTTCAAATCATTGGAGGCAGCTGCATTCTGCATAATTATGATTTTAAGTAAGTGCATGATCATAGATTTTATTATTGAAGTTTCAAGCATGCATAATATTGGTGATGATATGACACTATAATATTATGTAGCCAATGTTATTCATACAAAGTAAGCAACATTGATAGAATGGGCGAAGAACTCAGTAAATACTTCAAAGTTCTTGGGTCTTTTTTTACAAACAAATTCTTTGGGCAACTGGCACTCCCAAGGTAATAAAAGGATCAGGTAACAAAGAAAAAACATTTTTAAGCAGAACTTTCAACTCTTAACAAGGTACTTTAATTATTAATTTGAACTTACAAGGATAGGTAGGTACATATTTAAGCAAATATCAATATATCTTGGTGCATAGTGGGTGCATTTTTTAGAAATGCATAAATTATTAATAAGTCAGCAAGGTCATGGTGATATGGATGCTAATCCAAATTTTTGTCTATCACAGCTTTTTCTCGACAGTTTGGGACTGAAAGAATGCTCCATCAGCATGTGTGGCCTGTCTATTTATCTGCTTGTGCCTGTCACGAGACACAATCTCTTCTAACACCTCTCCATCACCTTTTATTAACCTGAAAACAAGACTCAACTGAGGGATGGTAATAATGATCAATTAAACCTGTATCTATATCTACAAAATCTGTATTGACAGAGTGGAAGGGACACTGATGCTGAAATGGTTCCCACATATTCAGTACCTCATTCTGAATGATGAGATATTTCTATATGGGGAGGCCCATATAGAAATATCTCATCGGTTTTTTAAAAAAAAACACCCGTTTCCTACAAAACTGTAATACCTACACATGAAACAGTGGTCTTTTTTTTAAAATTCCTGACTAAATATCCCTGTGTGGGTAGTTCCAGAATAATGTAATGAATAAGTGGTAACTGTTTTAGTTTAATTGTCTCTTCCACCCTGTTTAAATAATCTGTGTAATCTGTGGATTTTGAACATGATTAAAAGATTATCTGTTTTAAAAAGTAATAAACATAGGATATTAGAGGGATAGGATAACCTGTATCTGCCTGACTCTTCGTCTAGAACTTTTCTAACTACACTCTGTCGCTTTTCCCACTCTTCTTTGGTCATTGGGGCCATCGCTTTGGACTTCTCCATCAGTTCTGAATACAAAGCAATTAAAATGAGTTTTTTAAACAGGTACACACAGTAGTCACAAACGTAATAATAATCTCATAATTATTATGTCTAATCTATAAACTGTACAATGAGGCTAACAGAAAATGTATGATCAATAGTAAAATAATGTAACGTTCTAATCTATTTTCTTTCTATATACTGTCAGTTTAAAACCAACAACGCGTTCCGATCGATACATAACTACAATCAAGTAGGTTCACTTTAGATTACAGACATACCGAGGGGTATGTCTGCCGAGGCGGCCCCTTCCTTCGCATTACTTCCATCACGACTACGGCTTGTACTGTTGCTTCTCTGCTTCTTCTTAAGTCTCTTCTTCTCTTCCTTCAACTTCTTTTTCAATGCCTTTTCAGTCTTCTTTTGTTCCTTTTTGAGTTTTTTCTTTAATTTGCGGAGTTTCTTCTTTTCCCGGGACGCTTCAGAGCTACTGGTGCTCGAACTACTTGTTCTTCTACGTTTCTTGGATTTTTCCTTGCCCATATTATAGGTTTTCTTCTACATTTATTAGCAAAATCTAGAATTTATTTACATTTCGTCCGCAAGTTCCGCAACGCGCCGCAAAACGACATGACATTTATAGGTTTTAACGTTTGACATTGACAACTCTGTGACCAACACCAGCAGTGACACTGACATTAAAGAAACTTTTTTGGTGACATATTTATTTTCTATACCCAACATGATAAATTTATTAAAATGTCTCGAATATCATATAAGTTCGTTTTGTTTAATTTTTCAAAGTACACAGTAGGCTAAAAAGTCTTGGATTTTAGCGACTCGGACTGCATTATATGTAGGTTTAATATCAATGTGTAATACTAATACACAAAACCGAAACTACGAATAAATTCGATCCCGTAACGTACAAACGTACTCTTTTTTTATATACAGGTACTGTATTGGGTAGTATTATAACCAAAATATAATTTAAAAGTAAAAGAGATTGTATTATTGTGTTACAATCATTTAAATCATCGAGACAATTCTTTCCCCAATTAGTATAAGTAATGATATTTCTTTAAAGGTTTCAAATTATATTTTGAAAGAAGTAGCACAGAAGCGTGACCTTTGGAAGGAGTGGAGGGAGGCCTTTCCCCAGCAGTGGGACAATGTGGGCTAGCTATATATATAATTATATTTTGGCCTTTTGCGTGCACGAGGGAATCTTCAAATAATCTTCTAGCCTACCTTAGACAGAGCCGTTTTCGAGAACGTGATTACAATATATAACCATATAAATACAAATATAGCCCAGGTTCAAAGATGCAATGCAGTTAGGATAGAAAGCGGCTACAAACAAAAAATACACACTTAAATATCCCGCAATCTTTTTTATATTCAAATGTACTTAAGTATTTTTTTACTCGACTGCGGCGAAACCCAAGTGTTATGCTTTTAGGGTTCCGTATGTAGTTGTAGTCACACATAGTTTCGCCACCATCCATTTGTTTATTCATAATTCTCCTTTCTGTAATCAAAATGAATTTAGCTCTATTTTTTTAAAGTCCAGTCCTAACAATGGTTTCTGATAAAATCATTAGAAAGGAATCCAAACATAACAGATCCTGAAATCCACAAAAGGTTGTGGCCGTGTGACAGACTAACTGATAAATCCCTGAACAGCTTTATGTTTACCAGCCACTATTACCTACTAGAAAAAAACAAGCAATATATGCATAGGTTGGATTGAGCGGTGGGTGACACAATATGGGAGTCCCGATGAATAATTGAGGTACTCGTAGGTACACGCATGCGCAAGACGCCGGCTAAGCGAGACGTAGCCCCAGGCGTATCTATTCGAGCTCAGTGCACCGATACGAGCACCCCGTATGAAGTAATATTTTTTGCTGCGCTCGAATGTTTCGCGTCGCTTTTATACGCGACGAGAGTTCTCAACACAGAGATGTGCGCAGTCACCTCGTTATAGGTAGTTAAAGATAGTATTTGTCGCAGAGTTGTTGTAGAAAGTACAATCGCATAATGCAAGCCGGGGGGCCGGACAGCGCGGCGGTCTCGGAGGCCCCCAGCAGTGGCAGCGAGGACTCCGATTATGAACCCGGCCCGGAGGCCGACGCGGATGCCGCTCTCACCGAGGAGTGGGCCCGGGAGCTGCTGGCTGGCTCGGGCGTGGTCGCACCTCACGAGGTTCGTCTCTGTCATACTCATTAGTTCATCATTATTTACTGTTAGTTTCTAATTGAAGTATTCATTAAATGGAAGATCTAGATTATCTATTTAGATTTAAATCTATTAAAACTGTAGTAAGATGCGACTTACGAATGCGTGGAATTTATTTGTTCTCAGTCGAGCATGATATCGTGAAAAAAATATTCGTGCCGGTAAACCACGAAAATGAATCATAAGTTTAACTTTTTATGTTTGTAATGTAATCATACCCGGTCACTTATTGTCTACTTCTAGTTATTTGTTTGTTAACATTAGTAATCTTACTTATTGAAATGAATGTCTTAGGTGCATGTGGAATCACGCGCAGGAGTTGCTGGCGCCCTAAGCCGTGTTCTAGCTGTGACAGTCTGCTACGAAAGTAATGGAGACCGCAGAGCTCTGCCACTCGTCGTTAAACTGCCTCCACGAGACCCCTTCGGACGGCTCTTTGTGGCGGAAGCACAGTTCGACACCAGGGAGATCCTGTTCTACACCGATCTCGCACCAGCTCTCAACAAACTGGCGGAAGAAGCACTTGGCCCAGGATCGGGCCTGCCTATTCCTAGATGCGTGAAGGCCAGACTACCAGGTCAGTATTCTAACTTGCGCACCTATACACATTTTCCTATGCATAAAACGTGACTCAAAAGTGTGTGTTCTTCAGTCATTTGTATGCATCTCGCGTATCGAATCTCCAGTCATTGACTCAGGCAATTTATTTTTATCTTGTCAAGGCCTTGGTGGACTGGTGGAATGTCTCAAATACCTACATCACAGTAAATTCTCACATGTGCTTTACTTTGTGTATATTGGTAGGTACCTACAGTAAAACTACATCAGTGCGTATTAATGGCCTGACTAACCAATCTAAACAATTTGTCAATTTATATTTTTAATGTTCTTGTGTAGTCCCACTTGACTTTTCACCTTTGCGCGTCACATGCGACATTCCCGCCCCTTTCCTCCCTGCCCCATTCTCGCCGGTGTGACCTGTTTCTAGGTTCCATTTTTCATAGGTTCGAAAACTAGGTCAGGCTATTCAACTGTAACAGACTGTAGTTTATTGGCTTCATTGAAAATGAATAGAGAACTTTTATATGTCTGTTGTCATAGGTCTAATTATTGGTACCTACTTTATAAGGTCTGATTAAAACAAAACACTTAACTGGCTCCATCGTTGATGTTACTATTATTTGTCAAATATTTTAATTCTCCTTGCAGATGGGATTGGAGGAGATAGCGAGCTTGTCTTAGAAGACGTCACGTCAGTCGGCTACGAAGCGGCTGATTTCGCTCAAGGTCTGACTGAAGAGCGCGCGAGATCAGCACTCCATGCTGCTGCAAGACTTCATGCGCTTTCCCTGGCTCTGCGCGACAGAGAAGGACCTCTGGACCAGAGGTTTGATTTTCTGTTTCCGTGCGAAAGAGCTGCGGCAGGATACCTTCGCCTTGTGCGACGAGGACTACCACAACTTGAAGCATTCCTAAGAGGTCGCCCTGACTGTGTTGAGGAAGCGGCCGCCGTGTCTGCTTTAAGTGCTCGGGCACCTTCCTTACTCGAAACTTTGCTGAGACCTGCTGAGCCAGCACCACTCGCACACGCCGATTTTTGGAGTGGGAATCTCTTGTTCCGTGAAAGAGAAGGTGTCTGTGAGTGTATAGCACTAGATTGGCAAATGGTTTCTCTAGGCAGGCCGATGGATGACGTCGCACTGCTACTTCTGTCGTCTTTGACACCAGAGCTGAGAAGATCAGTGGGAGACTCTTTAATAGAGGAGTACGGAGATCGATTAGAAGCTGAGTGTGCAAGATTAGGCGTTGCACCTGCTGGATTAACGGTTAGACGGGGTTTAAGGCCGGACTGGCCCCGAGCAGCGCTGAGAGCACTGCTGCTGTGTGCGGGAAGCGTCGATGTCGCATTAGGAGAACCTAGGGCTGAGAGACGACTATTGGAAGCGGTACGAGATCTACATTCGCAAGGTATTCTCGCTTTACTACCCGACAACGAAGCGTGAAGCTCTCAATAACCTGTGCCAAGAGTGTGCTGATTATTTGAAATCAACTGTTCATTATTCAACTATGCAGTCCAATTACATAGTGTATCTATAATTATTATTTCGGCATAATTTGAGCACAAATTAAAATTTATTCGTGTGTGTATAATGTGACATTATTACTACTCGTCTTAGAAACGATCGGATTCGACGGAAAAGCCCGTGACCTGAGCCATGTGCGGCAGCGGTGTGAAGCCTAATCAAAGACTGAATTTACGTATATCTACATCGTGCGTACATGACGTATCGTATCTACAGTAGGTGTTAATTGCTCATCGTATCTAAAGCTAGAAATTGCATTGCGGTCTATTGACTATTATTTAAAAACAAAAATAAATTATTGACAGTAAAATCGAAGTTTCATTTCTTTGTAATCTCTTTAAATCCAACAAATGTACAAGTGCGGCGGGCGGACGACAAAGAGTAGGTTCAAAAATACATAGGATCAAATTAAATTAGATAGCGAAACTTCAGTAATGGGCAATGAAAATAAAAGCAACTGTGTGACGGTGTGACTGACACTGGCTTGGCCACCATCAGGGATTTTAATTTTGATAACACAAAAAATTTGTCGCTAATTAGTCGAAATTTGTCGCTAAATATCAGAATTTGTCGGTCACTGGTTCAAAAGGTTTAAAGGTGGCCGATCTGGAGAGAGTCTCTTCAGCTTGGCCACATTTATATCTCAAAAACTAGGGCACCTAGCGAAGATCTGCTTTGTTCCAAATTTAATCGCTAATTAGTCGCAATGCGTCGCCAAGTTAGAGATTCAGACGGTGTGTAATTAAAAAGATATTAAAGAAATCAATTTCCCCATACAGTGGTACAAGCAAGTACAAAATAAATTTCCTTAATTGTTTGAACTATCTAAACAATATCCACACGGCCATGCTTTTCACAGCGGAAGTAGAGAAAGGACGGGCGTTGGCATTTCTTAACGTGAAAGTCATTGCAAGGATTGATGGGACCCTTAGCCATTCAGTGTACAGGAAGCCGACTTATACGGACCGCTACTTGCACGCCACCTCACATCGTCACCCCTGTCACCTTAAGTCCTTAGTCACGTCACTTACAAATCGCGCATTTGATCTGTGTGATTCTGAACATCTTACTGGTGAATTATCCCACGTACTAAAGGTTTTACATAAGAATGGCTACAAACCAATATTGGCGCAGTAAGACCAAAAAAGATGCGAGCCGCCAGATCTACAGTGGAGCGTCAACCAACTTTCTTGCCCTAACTTAGACGTTAGAGGAGTGACGGACAAGATAGGTCGTTTACTGAGTAAATACTCGTTAAAGACTGTGTTTACTCCTCATAAGAAAATTGCACAAAGTCTGCGTTCCCCGAAGGATAAGATCCCGTATGATCATCCTGAGGTGTATAAAATTGACTGCAGTTGCGGTGGTTCGTACATCGGTCAAACGAAGCGAACTGTCTCATGCCGCATCAAAGAGCACATAAAGGCGGTGAAAAACAATGATGAGCAAAAATCTGCCATAGCTGAACATCAATTGCAGTCAGGGCCCAATCACTGGATCGAATTTCACAAGCCAAGTATTTAGTGAACGGACAAACATTACTTACCAATGCTGACAAAAGAAGCAATTGAAATAAGAAAACACAAAAATTTCAATCGAGAGGATGGCTTCAAATTGTCAAGTATGTGGAATCTAGTTTTGAGTATGCTCAAAAGTAGTAGCCGGCATCGTAATAAGGATTCCACAAAACCTGGTGATACTGTGAGTGTGTTTTGCCGTGACTTACTGTCGAATTCCAGTAGTGCGCGTAGCAAAAGACAAAGAAAGAGGGTAGACAGATTTGTTTGCTCCTAACAATTTATTTTCCATCCACCCGCATTTCCAGTCAACCCTCGATTATGGCGCTTGCAACAGCGTTGAAATATCGGGAGCCCAAAATTATGAACAATCACGGAAGATATCCCGTAAGTGATAGTATAAGTTTGGTTTTGTGTAGCTTGATTGGTCGTCGTGTGTACATTGGCCATAAGACCATAGAAGTTTTATGTCGCCGACAGACGCCACTTGTGTACATCGTTTTATGTCGTTACCAAGTGTTCTCTAAAAATAATCAATTGTGCAGTTTCATGTTGTAAAAACCGAGCTGCCAATTAGAATCTTCAAAACCTGCCCCCGTAGCATGACCACCGTAGACAAGGATTTCTTTGACGGAAGAATCGACAAAATGACAGATTGCGTCGACACAATGACAGATTTCTTTGCACTATCTAAACTACTACTACATCACTCACATCTAATTACTAATATAATATTAATGTCGAAATACTTTTTACGTCGTGATGATAGAAGAATTTCGTGGTAAGTTTGTAACTCAAACGTAGTACATACAAGGGTTAACAGGTAGGTGATTTGGTATAGAGCAACGGAAACGAATGTAAGATAAAAGACATGTTTTTCAATTCAGTTACCAGTTATTTATTAGTATGTTCAGTAGGTTATATAGTTTTCTTGTGTCTGAACAAAAATAAAGAAGTTAGGTTGAAATAAAAAAACGAATTATTATTATAAAAGTCAGTCTGTCAGTCAAAACTGTCAAAGTTCTCCAAATGATTTTAAACCATAAAATGTCGACGGTTAAGTTCAAATTGAATGAGAATATTTGACAGTTTGTAGTAACCGTTGATGCGCTGGCGACTGTACGTTGAGCACTTGTAGTGTCATTCTTATAGGAAAGATACTGGCCCAGCTATGGGACACGTCCCATACATGTTACAGAATTATTTCCAGGTGGGTGCATTTTCAGTTCCGAGAAACAGCACATTTTTTTTACATTCGACATCGGACTTGGATATGTTAGATTTTCTACAGAAAAGAATATGAATCAAAAATAAAAAAAAATAATTCAAGAGCGAGCTTGAAAATTTTAGCACCCACCTAGAATTTTATAGTTTTTTGTCCTTTGTTGTAGAAATAGGGCTAATTCCACCTACTTATTAAGAAAAGCTTATGAGCACAAATAATATAAGATGTCTCAACGAGCGAAGCGAGCTCGAATATTTTAGAATATTCTCAGATAAATTAAGATCTTTTTGTTCATACATACAGAAACAAGAATAGGAGTTCGAACGAATGGAACGAGCGAAGCGAACTTGAAAATTTTTGCTTTCCGTCTCGGTTATTCTTTACTTTCCCGAGATTTCTCACCCTCCCCCGACTACGGGCCTGACGATGGGAAACGCGAGGCCTAAGCGGCCTGTGCATGCTGCGTTCACAGGAAAAAAATAGGAGGTAAGGGAACAATTGACAATATGATGAACAAGTGTGGTTGGCAACCCAGACATCTTAAGTTTTATTCCCACGGTTTTTTTTTTCCTAACCTGCTCCATCCCACTCCTGGGCGAAGGCCATCCACTCCTTCCACTTCTCCTGAACCCGCGCGTTACTTAATTAAAAAAAATCTAAATCTTTTTATTTATTTTCTTTCCCGACAGAGGACGACGGGGTGCAAGTGCAACCCCTTGCACCCTGCTGCCAGCGCCCATGGGGACATGTTTTAGTTATGATAATAATGTTAATACTTAAGCGGTACTTCTGGACACGGCTCGTATTGTTAGGAGGTTCCTCTCTCTGGAGCCCTGACCGCCGGTAGCTTGGACCCTGTTCCCGATAACGGTGGGCTACAATTTTTTATATTTTAAATGTTTTTTTATATTGTTTTTTCTAAGGAATATTTAAAAATGTAATTAATTTGTATAGATATAAATAAAGGAGATAATTAATACTTATAATGTTTTGTAAAGTAAATACAATCATTATCGTATAGTCAGCACATAAAGTTATCACAAAATGTAGATGTAACCATATGTTCAAAATCGAATGAGAAAATTTGACAGTTTACAGTAATTTTATGCACATACATATTGTCGTAAAATTACTGACCTACGAAGTTTTGCTGGTCACTTATCACATTACGTATTTATTTATTTTTAAAATTAGTTAAGTTTATGTACAGACCCCAGCACATCAAGCTGCTACAACCTGCCAAATTTCATAAATAGATTTTCAACTTTATCAGGTTCAAGGTTGATTGGGAAAATTTTACAGCTTCGGGTAGCTTGATGTACAAGAAACGACGACTGTACAAGAAAACAAAATTATAATTTTGTTCATTAATTCATTCCTGCATGGATGACGAATGAAATACCAGTGACCACTGACCACTGGTTGTGACACATTGCCAATGTGTGGGTGTTTATTTTACTGGTTGTTTTTTCGTCATGTGTCTGTAGCAATAGGATGCATGTTTCTATGGCTAGAAAATATGTGACTGCTGAGATGAGTTATAGAGAAGTATGGAAGAAGAAGACATGCCTTGCCGACCCCAAATAAATTGGGATAAGGGCAGCAGAATGATGATGATGGATGCATATCTCTATGTGTGATTGAAAAATTGCCCATAGTGTGCTGTATGTGTTAACGTCGCCTCCCGCAAGAAGTGTCAGAAAATTTTGATTGCTGCTTCCATAGCTTATTACTCTATGCCAAGCTAACACCGGCTATACGACAAAACATAATGCTTTACAACTCTCAAGTTAAACGTCCCGTGGTCCCTACAATCTGTCCACCATAGAACACAAAACTGTTGTGGTTCACTGTAATACTAATACTGTAATGTTTGCCAAAAAATACAAAATTTCCGTTAACATGTTCTTCTAGAATAATCGTTTTCTTTAGCGTTATATAACTTAGGATGCAAGAGCGAGCAAAGCGAGCGAGGGACTTTGGGCAGCCCGACTCCGGACAGGTTAGGTTCGAAAGAGATGGCGGGGTCTTGAGACCGATTGAACTAAGACCCCGCCATCCCCTTCGTCTTAGGTACTTTAAACCCTGCAGGCAGAAATAGAGCTACGTGGCTACGTTGACTACGCCTTATTACATTTTGAAATTTATCTAGACGTTGATTTTATTCCTGTTTTATTTATTTTATAAGTTAAAACGCAATTTAAGCTAGTGGAAAAATATTACGTCAGCAACTGCTACTCAGCTTTATAATAATTAAATAGTAATATTTCTTTTACTTACGTCGATTCTCTTCTAGTGTTGATGAATCCAGTTCATAAGCAAATCGTAGTCAATGTGTTCAAGCCAAGGTCATTCAGGTAAAAGCAGGATCAGATCACAATATAACAGTTCCGAGTCGTAAGTAGAAACACAAAAAAAATTAACTCAAAACGCGCGCACTCTATCCAGCGAGGTAAACTAGAATGACAGTCTAAGCGAAGGAAGAGGCGCGGGGGTCGCTGCGCGTGGGCCACACCCCCCCTCCCTCTCGGTCCTGCCACCCCGCACACCGGCTGTAGCATGTTACATGTATGAATATAAAAAATCTGAAATATTTTATTTCACCCGGCCAAACCACCCAGTGGGTGGAATAAAACGGGTTATAACTGGGTTTTAACCCACCAGTAGGTTTTAACCCGGGTGGTTACCCATCTCTATTATAAGTACCTAAGAATTGAACATCAAAACTTGACAACCGTATTTTTGGACCACATACCGCATTCACACACAACTCGCACTGACAAAATGACTCCAATAACTCATGATTATCAAGATTCCAGAAAGTCTTGGATCAGCGCCTGTTGCCGATGGGGCCGTAAAGCTTTGGAGTGGCGACCACGTACCCGAAAACGCAGCTATCTTTGCTGTAGAGATACAGGGTAGAGATGAAACGGATAGTAATTTGGGCGGATATCGAATACCGGATCCGGCTGCCGAATATTCGGCTCTCTGTAACGTTAAACCCTGTAACGGCTCGCGAGCTGCACATTCGCGGCACATTCGCCAGATGTGGACGCACCCTAACACGCGTCCTAAGATTGTTAAACATTATCTCAGATGAGGTAGAGACGAGTATATTTCACTGGAGCTTGATGAAGTTCTCAGGAGTAGCACTGGAGTGCATTGAAAATGTTTGGAAATAATGTTTAGGGGATTTTAAAAGTAGGTTTTTAAAAAATATTTTAATTGTATTTTTGTTAGCAATGTAAGTTAGAGGGAGGGCTATGTTGGTAGTAATAACATCGCTTTGGCGTTATAGCTGTTAAGGTTTTATTTACGTAATTTTAAATAAATAAATAATAAATAAATGTTGTGGTCAGTTTCATCATTAATACAGGGTTTTATTCAAACGCTGCTTGAAGTTATGAAACATTTAAACATCAGGAAATGCCTGAATCAACAGACGTTAATCATCATTACTTAACTTTTAGCAATGATGTTCCTAAAAACACAGAGTCGAACTTTTGCACAAAATTGTTTCTGAACTGGATCTTCGTGTAATTTTGCCAGTCAGTTTCCCTTTCTGAACGAATTTCAAACTAAACGTCAGTCAAGAAATGTCAAAATAGGTTGACCTTCGTACGGCTCATAAATATTTGGAAATGATAATTTTTGCTTTAACATTTAAACCATTTTTGTAGTGATTAGTTTACAGTGATGGCTCAACCAAATCAAGTGACAGTTGATATAGAAGACGACGAGCCTGCGGAGGCGGTGCCGCGTCACAATCCACTTCATCGACTCGATTCTGTTTCTAGGCCCCCACCTGCAAATCGGAACAACCTAGGTCTTGGAGATCGTCTCAACAGTGTTATTAGAGAAATTCGACCGCTTGTGGAACAGGCGCGCATGGTACGTAGCACTCAATGAGTAATTGTTGTGATGCAATAGATAGCAACAAAAACTGACAGCCTTGATGATGTTCTAATGATGAATACCCCACACTGAATAATAATCATAGTAAAGAGTGATTACTATATTTTTGTGTATTCATTTCTTCACAGCAAAGCAATAATGCTCGACTGTCGCTCCCAATATGGATGCCGAGAAATATGCCGGCGGCCACGCATCTTTCAGAGATCAATCAACGACCACAGAGCTCCATAGCGCACGTGAACCTAGGACCAAATGCTCAAACTTATATAGTGAATGATCGAGGAACCCCACCAACACAGCGCTCACAGTCCACACAGTCTCACGGGATGAGTAACAGTGCGTCAAATGACTCAAACTTGTCAGAACAGGAGCAGGAGCACCCTGAGATCAATGTGTCAGTGAATCCAGCCAATAACAACAATATTCATGACAATGCAGATAATGACAGCCAGAGTGACGATGGACAGCAGGTCAGTCCCAAATATTTTTATTAATTCCATCATCATTCTCCTGCACTCCTGCCCCTATCCTAATTAATTTGGAGTTGGTAAAATTCAAATTCAAATTTATTTATTGGTGTAGCATGTATTAATTTATTACACATAATTCTTTGTTGTTTCATAAATATTATTGTTATTATTTCCTCATATTTGCCTCACAATCAATTTTATTATCTTTGAATTTACAGTGGAATTACATTGATTAAAACCTATTTTGAGGTTCAAAAAATATACTTGAAAAAAAAACTAAACACTCACATTGACATGATAAACAGTAATATCAGTGTAACCTTAAAAGATAATTATTTCCTACATACAAATGATTAACAAACTGAAGTACTGTATGATAGACAAGCTTTTTATCCTGTTCTTAACAATTCTTTTGTGGGTAAGATATTGTGTTTGTTATTAAATTATTTTGCTAAAATTGGAAAAATTGTGATGACTCCTTTGTAAAAGCAACAAATCAATACTATTCAAGAGTTTAGGTTAAAAAACATACATAGTCTGTTAAAATCATAACCCTTCCTTTTAGCTTTGCCGCAGTCAGATAAAAAATTAAAATATTTATTCTTTTCATAAGAATATTTTTTAATAGAAGACATTCATGATTTACTTACAGTTATGGTGTTCCTATTAAAAGCTTGATGTAGTTGTAATATCATATTAGCCCATTATGTAATTTATTTTTTGGGTGTGTACATTAGGAATTTCTTAGTAGTAGCCCGAGGTTTGGATTCGTGCCGGATCATTGGCAATGGGTTCAACCTCTATTATGTCATAACAGTAGTAGTACACCTCTAACAAATTCTTCAGGGAAATACAGGCGTGATGTTTTTGCAAATTTATTACAAGCCATGAATAACACAAGCTATGTTAGTGTATTTTAAACCCTGATACCGTTAAGTCCATCAAAATACTAGTGTTTCATAGCGTCTTTACATTGCCATTGTAACAGTAAGCCCTGGTTCGACTGGCCATTTTTATTGAGCACTAGATTTCAACTCTCGGTATTGAGCGAGCATCCAACAAAGCGCATCCCAGTCTGCTGTTGTCAACCCTCGGTGCTAAGCTGTGCACTGAAAATCCAATGCCAGTTCAAAAATCGCCCGTGAGTACTTCTCTCTCGTTTCGAAAACAAAGCTCTTAAATGTTTTGAAAACCATACAATTTAAAGTGTTGTCTTTATTTCAAATGACAGTGATGACTCACAAAAATCGGTAATTAGGTCAATAGTTTAACTTATCGTCTTTTTGATAAAATCACCCAAATAACGATTACTGGGTCCTTCATACTTGCAGTACAGTCCACTTACTGGTAATATAAACTGCATAACATAACTTAGCCTTGTTAGTTCCTGTTCAAGTGTATGTTCTGTTTATGCTCAGGCAGCTTTGTTATTTCAGCCAATAGAATGTTATACAAAGAATGTTTTAAAATGTTATTACAGAAAGTATATTATAGGAACGTGTGCATACAGACCTTCCTCTGTATGCAAATGCAATGTTCATTGTGAAGTGGTAAAGGATGGTCCCAATCTGAGTGCAAACTGTGTGTGTTTGTGGAAGTCGTTGGACTGGAGTACCTAGTTGCTTATGTGCAAATAATGTTGGATAAAAACTGAAGTATGATCTTACTAGCTGTTGCCCGCGACTTCGTTCTCGTGGAAAAATATACATAAAACAGATAAAATAAATAATAATAATCTCTATCAAAAAAAATTACAACCAACTACAAAAAGTATAATTTTACTGGGGATCGAACTTGCGACGTGATGCACGAAAAGCGGTCATGAAACCGTTTCTCTATTTGCTTCGCTGACATATACTTTGAAATAGACGTTGTTACGCATATCATGGCTGAAACGATAAACAATTGAATAATACTAACATAATGCAATATTGCTCATCCCCTTAAGCAAGTAGCGTGATAATATTATAGCCTAACATTTGAAGAAGCCTGTTACAGATATTTGTGCAAAATTTGAACAGGATCTATGCAGTAGTTTTTGCGCCAAGTCGGAACATCGGACCGGATTTTAACGATTTTATTATATGTAGAGATTATACTCGCATCCACTTTCAGCCCTTTTAGGATACCTGACCATAGTGACCATGCGATCAGTGCGCAATGGCACAATGTTGTGGGGTAGTCAAAGCGCCCTGGCGGTGCTTTTTTTTCCAAAATTTTTTGAACGCTTTGAGCCGATTCAATTTGTCTATACTTCGCGATAGACGTGGCTACGAGTATTTTTGTGAGGGCAGTGAATAGAAACAAATAGTAAAATAACAAATTATCACGCGTGTATTCCCCTTAGGGTTTAGCAGAGGCTCGAAAAGTAAGGAATGTATAATAAAACAGTACCTAACTAAGTATCTACTTCGTGTAGAAACTAACTAGGACGCATCATCGTACACCCGAAACCAGTATTTACCGGCTCGAACCGGCTTGGAACTCTCCGAAGCGGATAAAAACCTAATTATTGTGCCCGGACCATCCTGCCTGGTTGAAGGTATAAAATTACGCGTAGAAACTATCCAATTAATAACTTTATTTTTGTAGCGTTAAGGCGTTTGTGCACTACAAGGAATTTTACTGTCCGCCAGTCCGGGTTTTTTGCGGTCCGTTATGGTACGCCATAAATGTATTACGCTAGTTTGTGCACTATACGTAACTTTACCGTCCGAAATTTTGCTTTTTCCCATTCCGGGCCGTTTTAAAAAAAAATCATAAGTAGCTGTAGACATCCGATAGTAGCTAGTTAAAATTAATTCTTTTTTCCTGCCTCAATTTATTGTGGTTTATGTAAAATGACTCTGTCAGGTATCTTTCACTTAAATATACGGTGATGAACCTCTTCACACGTAGAGTAAAAAAAAAGCAAGCAACTGCCGACGTTCCAAGAAACTCATCGTTCCTAGCGTAATTACGCGTGCGTGGCGTGTAGTTTCAAAGAAAGCTACCCTAAACTGCACCGCACCGATCCGAGTAAAGACGAACAAGTGCACAAGCCAATCATCCGTTTTTTTCATGCCACATCGGACCATATAAAATCGGATTGCCGGGCCGGACAGTAAAATTCGTAGTGCACAAACGCCCTTAAACTTTTAAGTTTTACTCTTCACTACTGTATCCGATTGTGATAAGGCGTAGGTACCTACCATATTATTTCCATGACGGCATCGAGAAAATGACGACAAGAAATACCTGCATAATATTGATGACGGCATGTAGTTCAACGTGTTTTTAAATCATTACAAACCGGGTTGATCGTTGTTTCCTCTACCTATTAAAAAAATATCTGACGGCCAAGTATCTAGATATGGAATGAGGGCTCAGAGTGAGGGATATCCACTGGGGCTTTACAAAACGCAGTGCCGAAGAAGCTGGCAATGTGCCGATGCCGCGGTAGAATCAATAAAAGTCCCTATTGTGGAGATGAAGTGGTGAATTAACAATAAAAAAATATTCTTACTTATCCAAATGTTATTTTAAGTTAGTTGTCTATCACTCAATCGCGCAATAACTACTGTGCGGATCTCGATAAAATTAAGCAGAGGCATGAGCCATGTCCTGGATTATAACAGTGTATATTTATAAACTCAGCTCAAGAAAGTTTTCCCAAGACGCGAGTGAAACTTTGAGCAAAACTTTTTGTTCTTCTTCTCCCCATTAACACAGAAATCATTGTTTGTTTCAGGTAGTAGATGTCAGAGCTACATTAAACCTGCTCATACGATACGCGCCGTTCTACTTCTTACTATTCATCAAATTAATGTACGACAGTCGGGAAGGCATCTTCACATTCTTCATATTGTTCTGCACATTCACACACTGTAATAGTCTCGTGAGGCGGTAAGTTGTACTTCTGTTTCAGCACTGAACAGACGATAGACTATTTGTTCGCGAATAATTTGCAACAACCAAGAAAAAACAATGCGATAACTAATGAACAGGATTAATATTAGCGGTAATTTCTGTCCGCCGAACAATTAGACCGTCGTCTGTGTGCAGCGCTTTATTTTCTCTTGTGATGAAGGCCTTGCAGGTGTCCGTAGATGTGGATAACGTTTTCTTCGTCTATGGATTTATTGATTCATTTATGACCGATTTAAACAGTTGGTCGACGGTTTTGACGTATTTATTTATGTCAATACTTGCATCCCACATCCATGATATTTTGCAGTTGTATTGTAGTCCAAATAAAGGGCGTCTGCATTGGTCTTTATATATTTCCAAAATGATATCGAATCTTAGTCGGGTCTCGGGATAGTTCGATTATCCACCTGATGACCTGAAGAACAGTATTCGCCTGAAGACTTCTACAACGGCTCTGCGGATGGTTGACGATAGCGCTAAAAATGGAAATGCCTTCGTATTACGGAAATACTCTGTATTATTACTACCTTCTCCCTAAAACGACTTCGAGAACTACATTCCTCTTTCATTCGGTGGTTAAAAGATTCTTTATTTGACCAAAAACACTGATTTTCAGGGAACATGGCAAGCAGATGAACCGCAGCATACTAGCGCTGTTCAGCGAGCTAGCCTTCACAACATGTTGCATCGTCATGGTGCAGTACTTCCTCGGCCACGGCAAGCTGCTGCCCAACGTGGTGATGTTCCCAGGGTATACGGAGCTAGACGTGTGGGAGCTACTGTGGCTTGTCGTGCTGACAGATCTCATCGTCAAGATCATTACCGTGGAGATTAAGATATTGGTCACAATGATGCCTGCTTTTATATTGCCGTTTCAGAAGAGGGTGAGAATTTTTGCTTTATTGTATTTTATAATACGTATACAAGGTGTAAACGGACACTTCACGAAGCCGTCAACCAAGCACACTGTACACCAAACTAAATAACTCTACGCAAAAAATATTGCTGTAAAACGACATTTTTTTTGGGGGTGAAAAATCACGTTTTACGTAGGACTCAATGTGACGCACTCAAAACATTGTGCTGGTGGATGCATTGAATAGTACGGGGGTCGTGGAGGAATTTAAAGTAAAATTATAAGTTTATAACATTAAACACTTGTATTAAAAAAAAACTTGTGAAAAAGTCGGAACTAGGACCCCCAATATCTCCGTAAGGTATGGTCTAGAACAAAAAAAATATTGTTGGGGAGGACAAGTGTCTTTCGACTTAGTTAAGGGTACTTTTATACCCATTAATGTTTGAAATTTCTGTTTTATAGAAAAGGCTGCGGTTTTTAATTTAGTGTTACTACCCTCACTTATTATGCGAAAGCGCGTATAGCAAGATGTCTCACTATTGATAAAGTTAACAGCAGTTCTTTGTTTAGCTGCTAAATGCTTTAAACCTTGCCTTTAAAGTTTCTAAATGGGATAACCAGAATACACCGAATATGAGCTATGCACTAAGGGCAATGGCAGTTGTAAAGCAGGGGCTTTACAATTGCCATTTTTCACCTCAACAACTCCCAACACGATGTATGATTGCAGGGTAAAGTATACCTATTCACGGAGGCGGTCTCCCAGCTGTACCGCTCACTGCTGACGATCCAGCCGTGGATCTTCTTCCTCATGCAGTCGTACACGGGTTCAGAGAAGATGGTCGGCATGTTCCTGACGTCCATCTACGTCATCGCGAAGGTCATTGAGGTGCTGGTCCGACTGAGGTTGTTCAAGAACGCCACCTGGACTCTGCTGCAAAGTGTGGTGAGTATTTCTATTGATATAAGGTCTAAAATTGATTGAGTTTTGTTATTAAATTTGCACTACGGTGAAACTTGCCTACAAAAGTAGTGGTAGAAAAATCAGTGATCTACACGGGAATGTCGATTGTGAATGCCTTACCGCAGTTTGGTAATTTCATATTGTCAAGTGGCAGGTAGCGCGACTTAAAAATATCGTCTCAGTAGCGTTAAGTATCACCATTCACCGTAGGTAAATACCAGGCTATGCCCGCGGCTTCGCCTGCGTGGAGTTCGGTAATGTCCCACGGGATCGTACTACCGGGATAAAACTTACCCTATGTGTTAATCCAGTTTATAAACTGTCTATGTACCAAATTTCATCCAAATATGGTCAGTAGTTTTTGCGTGAAAGAGGAACAAACATCCATCCATCCATCCTCACAAATTTTCGCATTTATAATACTATTAGGATAAACTTTTCCAACAGAACCTCGGCACAAAACCGACATGCGAACAACTGCTATCAGCGGGCGATTCTTGCCCCATCTGCCACGATGACTACACGACACCAGTGCGGTTAGGGTGCAGCCACATCTTCTGCGAACTGTGCATCTCCGCCTGGCTCGACCGCGAGCACACCTGCCCCCTCTGTCGAGCCAAGGTCGCAGACGAACCGACCTGGCGCGACGGATCCACCACGTACGACTTTCAACTCTATTAAATACTAGGGTCTGAGTGACTGTTGACAATACAGCAAGAGATGTTTGAAGTTCGGTAATCGTCTTGATTTTCTGTACAAATGACGCCTTTTGTAGGACTTACTTACGGGGTCATGGAGCATGTTTTGGTTGACGAAATATCGGCTGCCGATTTTCGGTCCTTTGCGTATTTTATTTAGTATTTAGTTCGGGATCTCTTTTCATGTCAAACGAAGGTCTCCATACTCTTCCCGGTATGTGCTAACCCTAATATTTTAAGCTTATTTATATATGTATTCTTGTGTATATGTAGCATCAGGCGCGGTCCCAGGGGGGGGATCACAGAGGTCATGACCCCCCCCCCCCCCAAATCATACACGCCAAACTGATAAACCTTCTTAAAATAGCTTTTTTCGGATATAAATTATTACCTGCTTAATCGTACAACAAGAGGAACTAACCTTTTTCGAGGCGAATTTTCGAGCTCGCCTCGCTCGCTAATGCATCCAAGTTACTTTTATTCTCATCTCTGTATGAATGAACAAATAGAACCTAATACACGGGGCGGAGGCGGGCTGCTTCAATTTTGAGCTCTCTTCTCTCGCTCTTGCATTCTATTAGTATCAAGAGCGGATCCGGGAGGGTGGGTCATGGCCCAGGGTTGGGCCTAGGTTGCCCGTGATCATGTTTCTTAGCTCATTGATTAAAATAAAATACAAAGAGGTCCAGCTCGCTTCACTCGCTCTTGCGTTCTCTTAATCTTAAAACTTGGAAAATCTTACTATCTCAGGGGCAGGGCCATAGGCAGGAGGGGCGTGATGGTTCAAGCCCCCGAAATCTCCGACAACTATTAAGAAATCAACATATCCGAGGCGGAATGCAAAAATTTTCTCGCTCGCTTCGCTCGCCAATACATCCTATACTTTTTAAATTCTGCAAAAGTTGACACAGTGCTCCTATTCTCATTTCTGTATTAATTAAAAAAAGAAGTGGTGCCAATATTTTCCAGCTCGCTTTACTCGCTAATACATGCTGTACTTTTGAATTCTCCACAAGTTGACAGAGTTCCTCCTATACTCAATCTGTATTAATGAACAAAAAGAACTTAATTTATCCGAGGAACGATGCAAAAATTTTCGAGCTCGCTTCGCTCGCTCCTGCGTCTGAATACCTAAACAACTCCTGAATGAATGGTCAAAAGAAAATCCAACCACTCGATGTAGTGCTAAAATTTTCGAACTCGCTTTGCTCGCTCTGACTAATTTCGTTTTTCAAAAGATAATAGTTTAATCCCCCCCCCCCCCCCGCAATCGCTCTCCAACCAAATTCCTGGCTATGGCCCCTTGTGACCCCCCCCCCCCCCCCCCAAAACTTAGGCTGGGACCGCGCCTGTGTAGCATTGGGTAATGAATAGAATATTTGTGCGAAACAAGACTCATTGTTGACAGTAACACGTGCTGTGAGAGTAGTCGTAAGAATATAACAGTTCTTAGGCATCGTTCACACCAAACGTATTGTCCGCCGCCGACTGTGAGTATGCTCCTTGGTTACTGGTTCAGTGTGAACGAGAAGTTAAATATATATGGAAAAGCGTAACGCGCACAGTCAGCGGCCGACAATACGTTTGGTCTGAACAATGCCTTATTCCTAAAAACTGATCTATTCCTTGCTAAATTACCAATTGGAGTGATTTCGCGTCTGTTTAACGATCAATGTTACTTTCTGATACAGAATAGTTAGTTAATAGCTAAGCGATTCTTGATTACAGTTTCATTTTTAACTGTCAATTCTTCTTCAAAAAGTAGACCTAAATAAATGTTTTGTTGTAAATATCTGCAGTCTCATTGCGTTCAAGTCCTTGACTTACGTTTAAAATGAGTTGTTTATTAACTTATGAGATATTAAGGATGATTTCCACCACACGGCTCGCATCGCATCGGATCGGAACGGATTATACAATCTTTAAACGATAATAATTCGTGTACACAGTATTTAAAGCCTATATTACCAAGCCACGCACAGCAGCTTGAACGCGGCCGTCTTCCGCGACACGCGATCGTAGCCGAAAGTATGCTGTTTGACCCGCGATCTGCTCCGTTCGCCTGTCGTCGTATCCGATCGGATTCTTTCGGCTATCGGCACGGTAGAAATGAAACTATTTGACTAGGTGCAGAAACGGATACGTTAGCAAGCGACGTTATGGAAATGCATGCGTCGACCAGCTGTCGGATGCGACCGGCCGTCGCCGCATACGTACGCGTTATTACCGATCCGATGCGATGTGAGCCGTTTGGTGGAAATCATCCTTTATTCAGGCCTAAATATTAGACTTGCTTGTCACTTCCTTGAAAGAGGAATTATGTACATAGTGTAAGTACATGGTAATCAGTAAGTAGCACGGCCGCCGAATTATTCTTGTTCATTTTTATTATTATAATAATATGTATTAAAAAAATGTAAATAGGGAAATATAAAAACTTTAAATCATGATATTATATTAAATGTATTATTAATGTTTGTACAAGACATTACATTTTAAGCATACATAATTATTAAATACTAGTTACTGATACTGTTCAATCGTCCACTAAGCATTGACGAGTCAACTTGGTTGAGTTAACATAAAGACATAAAAAATATTTAAATGTTCAATTTAATTGTTGTCTATAAAATAACATGCTTTTAGCCAAGATTAAATGCTTTTAATATATGTGTAAGTATAAAATAAGCCAAATAGTGATGCAAACGGAAAATGACTACAACATGACTATTCCATTTTGTAAATAAAAATAACTTTAAGTTATATTCATAAGAGTAATGTGATAATATAGATCAGCGGTATGGAAATGAATTTTTGGAAACTCTTTGCTTAAGGTAAAAACAGAAAAGCAAAGAGCTTAAGGCAAAAATTCTAATAGTATAAACAAATCTTTTTACTACAAAAATCCTAGAATATTCAAAAGCTAGGTAAATATTATACGTCAGGATTTAGATATAAAAAGAAAGCTTCGTTCACCTAATCCCGATTTTAAGTGAATTGACAATATTTGTAAAATAAATGAAAACTACGTAAAAATTAGGTGTAAATGTTTCGCTCTGTTTCGCCACTAATTGGTTGAATACAATGTTATTGTCAGTACCGGGCAATTTTGTATTTGCCTTTAGGATAATCAAAACGAAGATGAAGTGGATAACGGATGGCTCCTCGGGCCTGCCCTGGGCATCCTACAGATGTTGCCCGATGCATAAAAGCATTAGGGCCTACGCAGACCACGGACTTCTGTCCGTAAATCATTTTGTCAACGAAAAAAATGACATGTTTGGCGTGGTCTACGAACTAAAGTCCCTCGTCTGCGCAGGCACTTAGGCACAAGACCGAATTAGTAAGTTAACAAAATTAGGGGGAAAAAACGGTACTAATAACTTGGCTTGGTAACGATTTTGCACAAAGAACTTTAGGGATAGCTATTGGAACACCATTTACTGAACATTAGATTAGATAGAAATGGCGAAACAGATATTCAGTGTCTCGACTCTTTAGGCATTATTCAGTAAATAAATATAAAGAAAATATTAACTATTCACATGCTATAATTGCGTCCTAGATCATTTCACCTTTTGAGAAAACTACGTATTGACATTCCACACCTTGTTATTGCATTGTTTTAAATAATACATTGTAATGTATTTTATAATATAATGATAGTAATGCATTCTATTGAATCTATGAAAGATATCTTGAATAAAAATATTCTTATACCCTATGTTGCCAGTACAAGTTGACTGCTCTTGAGTTGAATGTTTTAGTAAATTCTGTTGTTGTAAAGATGTCTAATTACCGTAAACCTAAAATGTATGACCTCACTGTGTTAGAGATCGCGCGGTAGACTGCGATCAAGCGTTCTTAGTTCCTGGTCGCGATCAAGCTTTGGAAAAACACATGTACAGATTTTCAATGGAATGTAGAACGCTTGCTCACATTCTATCTGTATGCGTCCTATGCACTACCACCTACAATAATTGTCTTCGGACTATACAATGTATCGTACTACTTCAATAAGTAATGTACAGAATATAAAACTATTTGTAATTGTAATAAAATAAATCTTTCGATGCCACTCTTCAGAACATTTTCTCTCCATATTCTTGGAATGTAAATTTTGAATTTAAATTCGTTGTGATGAGTAGTGAAATTGTATACTGGTTTGTGAAATGTTTTTCTTTAAATGCGAGTGCCTACTGATGACGGTAGGCAGGACGTTAAGTTACAGTAGTTGATGAGTTAATAAAATATTATGCAAATCGATTATCATTGTGTTTTAATTTGAATCAATCGAGGAATGACTAGAACTGGGAGAAGGTACGTATATTTTTACTAACTTCAAATCTACTCTCAAATATTTTTCCTGAACTGAACACTCCGCGTCAGTTTCTTTGTTAACTTGACGCAGGCGTCAAGTCATCTTGGGTTTACGTGCAGTCACTTCTCACTAGTTTGTTGTGGTGTGATGTCGTGTTAGCGGACTATGTGATAAATTGGGCGAGTATGTCATATTGGAACTTTACTTTGCGTATTAGGCTAAAACAAATCTTTTTTGAATTGTTTATTCTAAGTTTTGCTAGTCAAATACGCCAAATTTAGTCCCACTGCATTAAATATAAACAACAAATAAATTTAAATCACATTTTAATCATAGTTTACACTTTATAGATTCACATAACATAATTATTATCGCTTATGATTACTTTTCGCCTACAAACGTGAAAAATTAAATAATTTAGATCATTAATAGTAATTATTATTCAAAGTATCACAAATATTGGATAGAGTAACACTGCTCTGAAAGCGCGAAGCATCTATCGTATATCTAGGACTGCCACCCTCCCAGGATCGCTATCATGGACTCGGTTATTATTTAACTTCGAAACTCGCTATATTTATCAAATAATTAAATCACAGAGTCGCTTCAAAGTACTAGATAATCACACGCGATTGGCACAAATCGTTGAATCAAAGTCGGGATGGGGACTCACGCCGGACGGACAAGTGCGACTATATACCATGGCGCGCCACGTCAGTGTACATACGGACATCATAGATTAAACAAATCGAAAAGATATAGTAGGGTCAGTTAACGCATGTTATATATTTCAAGAATAAGCTCAACTTATGGCAACGGTGGGTCGAGCCCGGTCGGGCCGGCTCGCTCAGTCCCCGGGAGCCCATCACAACGAGAGAGTACATCGTCCTGCGGCCGGACGGCGCACGTTCGTTACGCGGGAGCGGGCGGGCTGGGCGCGCGCGGCTCGCTCGCCGGCTCCGGCCCGGCCGGCGCGCCCGGCCCGACCGGCCCGGCCGACGTGCCGGCCTCGGGGTCCGGCGGCGGCACGGCCGAGCCGTACAGGAACAGGCTGCGCAGGCGCGCCGAGCGGGACGACGTGGACGGCAGCTCGTCGGGCCAGGACGCCGCGCTGGTGTTGTCGGACGCGGCCACGTCGGCCGTGACCTCCAGGCGCAGCGCGGCCGGCGACGGCGCCTCGTGCCCGCCCAGCGAGCCCGCCAGCGCCGCCAGCGACGGCGCGCGCACCTCGGCGTGGTGCGAGCCCGCCGATAGAGATGCGTCACCTGTAAAAATCATGCAAATATTATGTTTCGAGCATACGAATCCTTAAAGTATCTAAACCCCGAATTCATTGTAAAACATAACAATAACAAACTGCTCAACATTGTTACAACACACGACAAACGTGTTTTTGGAATCATGTTTCAATCACACTTGCATGCATTGATGCTAGCAATACGGTGTCGGTATCACAACAACGTGTTGTGATACTATTGGTGATCTCATGTTTAACTTCATTTTCAAAAGATTCTATGATTCAGAGTCAGAAAGCCAAAAAGTTTAAAATCAAAAATCAAAAAGGTCGGGTTGACAAACAGAAACAAAGAGGTACACATAAGAAGCTCACCAATACTGGGTTCAAGTCTTCTACTCGCTGCGTCCTGATCGGGCGCATGATCCCGCTCATCATCGAAGTGCGCCGAGGTGGGCGGCGGGGTCCCGCCGGCGCAGCCGCCCGCGCGGCACAGCGACACCGGCACCACGCCGTACACGTAGAACAGCAGGATGGGCACGCCGATGCCCACGGCCAGCCCCGCCACCAGCGGCGACACCAGCAGCGCGGCCGCCACGGCTGCGGCCACAGCGGCCCGGCGGCGCGCGGGCGTGGCGCGGCGCAGGCGCCGGTGCGCGCGCCGCCCGGCCCACAGCGGCAGCCCCACCAGCAGGGCGGGCAGGGCTACTCCTGCCACCACGGCGATGCCCAGCGGCGCGCCCGCCAGCGTGCCCAGCTGCCACAGGAGCTTCTTCTTACGCGACCACGGCTTTTTGCCCCAGAATGTGCATCCACTAGGGCTGGAAATATATTACATGTTAGTCCACAGAAAATAAACATATTACTAAAACAGAAATATTATTCCACAAAAATTCAATACTATCAAAATCAGTGATAAAAATCTTCGATGCAACAAAGTTGCGACAGACGAGTCTGTCAAAACTACAGTCATCTTTATTTCTGTTTCATTAAGGATGCTTTCAGATTGGAGCTATCAGAATTTAATAAATATGAAAACTGTAAAAGTTTAACAGGATCAAAATGTTAAGTTCTCATATTAATATTAGTGTTTGGACAGTAGTGTAGTTAGTATTATATAGCCGCATAGCCCATATTGTGTGAGTACTATGTAATAGAAAGCTGTCATTCGCGGGAAACCTACGTCTTTTCTTGACTTAAATGTGCCCTGGCGGTTAGGAGTGTGTCATGCTCACTCAAATGTCTCGCTGATGGTGGCGCGTGTGTCGGATCATTTAGTTCCCTTCAAAATGGTTGAGTTGAATGGTGCTGATACATGCGTCATGTTCGTGAACGGGCGCTGTCAGTTGTGACTGGTCATCTCTTGGTTGCCACGGCTTATTTGAATTGTTTTTTTTTCTTTTTTTGAATTGTTTACTATGGACACTTTTAACGTACACATCTTGCTACATCGTTCTCACATAATGTACCATCTCAACATGAATGATGTAACCAAGAGTTTGTAAAAGTATACTGATTTAAAAGAGTGTCCATGGAGTTTCTTGCCCGTTCTTCTCCATAGAGATCTACGTTAGGGAATGGGCAACTACAGTACTTTCACAGTTTTTATGCCTTGTGACTGGGACTGTAGCTATTGTTGTCTTTGTTTCGACAATTCAAAAGTGCCTGTAACTGGCCTATTTGAAATAAATGCTTTGATTTTGATTTTGATTTTGACAAATTAAAAACGGATTACAAAAACGGTTACGAGCCTCACCTCAAATAATGTAAGTCTGAAACCTCCTTCATACACAGCCAGCAGAACTCAGCGCCGCACACGCAGCACACCATGTGGTTGCAGGAGCCGTCCTCCACCTTCACGATGAGCACGGAGCAGCGCGGGCACGGCTTCACGTCGCCTGGAAACGACAGATTGTCTGCTCACGTTAAAATTAATTTGCGACTGTTTTCTCCATTGAGGAACATCAAAGGATTAAGTTAAACTTTTGATTATCTATAAATATATAAATGAATCCCTATTTCCTTTGGTCACGCCATCGCGCGTGAACGGCTGGACCGATTTCACTAATTTTTTTTTGTTGTGTTTGTTATTGTCAGGAGAAGGTTCTTAGGTGGCAGTGGCGTGCCGCTAGGTCAGAATGGAGGCAAGCCCAGTTAGTCAGCTACCGATGTTCTGGGAAATAATTTTATAAGTTATAGTTTTTCAATTAATTTCTAGTCTCGATATCTTAATACGCTTGCATAATTGACAGAGGCGCCATCTATACGTACGAATCGTGACACCAAAGTAAGTTCGCTACGCTACTGTTTACAATTCAGACGTGCAAAATATTTCATTCAAAATGGCCACTAGATGGCATTTACACTATTGATTTGTTATTGTATTGCCGTACACACTAATTTATTAATTCAATATAGTGTCGATTAAAATGATAATATTTGATATTACATAAATATTAATGATCTCACAAAATCATTATAAATCACTAATAAATAATAGCCAATTTTATTTACTTATTCTATTCTTCAGAACAACTCTTTAAGTACCTAAACTCGTATTTACGTATTTTCTTATTTCAAAGAGATATAATATTACGATGATGGTTCTTTATTTGGAAGAACTTTATCAAATAACTACCTACAAAATGATATGCGAAAAGCGACAAAAATACATTGCCGAGAAAAACTATCATTAGGACTTCTTTAACAGTGAAGTAAAGAGCTAACTCAACGTATTTACATACCTTTTCGACGGTAATATCCGAATTCACATTCACAGACCACTTTATAACAATCAATTAATAACTTGCAAAATCATTGGTATAAATCACATCGTGCTAATATCTTTCACACAATTACAATAACAAAACAAAACCTAACTTTAGAATATTGTTTTCAAAATTTTCAAAACAGCATTCATTCGTAATAATTAACGCGTGCTACTGGCATAATTCCTAGGTCAAAACAATACGAACTAACTTGAAAGAACACGAAGCGCAAAGCCGCGGCGCATCATCGGCGCGAACACACACGTTCTCTCTCAAACTTACACAGACTTACACGCACACATTCAAAGAAAAGCCTAGCTTTAAACTCTATACAAATTCTCACATGAGTACATAAAATTTTTGTCAAAAACGGACACATTTTGCTAGGAAACATGAGAGGTCACAGAAGCCACGTAAAAGCCAGTGGGTGTGAAAGAGCAAGCGTTAGCTACCACTGGGTCACTGACCGTAGGCCGTATCACGCACTAAACTTCAACTTTTCAACTCTTCTTTTGTATAGTGTTAGAGCGAGCCAGAGTATCGCGGCCGGCATATCAGAATTTAAGCGCGCGAATTTAAAATAATTTCTGTTATGGATTGATAGTTGTGTGGAAACCGAATGTTATTATTGTTTGACAAAAAATTACTAAGTATTATTTTGTTTTTGTAAGAATGTTATTTTTAAACACATTAAATACATTTTAAATATTCCATTATAAAAAACATTTAAAAATATAAAAAATAGATGGCCCATCGGCATCAGGGAGAGTATTTTTTTTGTAATTTTTTTTTTGTTTTTTTAATTTTTTTTTTTTGTTTATTGTTAGGCAAGCCAGGCTTTTCGGCTTGTATGAGAGGTCCGCCACTGTTAGGTGGGTAGTAGGTAGGTAGGAGGTAGATAGTATGTAGGTAGTAGGAAATAGTGCATTGCAGCGCATGCCGAGAACAGCTAGTTTATCATAAAAATGAGTGTTATCGTAAATACGCCTTTTGCTTTATGATTATCCACGTTCTGATTCTGTATGTATAATCAGATGTATGTAACATCTGGTTATACATACAGAAGCGAGTACAACGTACTTGACTAAAGGTGATTATCACCAGTAAAACTGAACCGATCTATCTAAATCGCGGTCAAGAGCTGTCTTCGCCATAAATGCTATGAAATAGTTAAACTGATAACTCTTAGAAGCCGTTTAGATGTGTTCAGACTAAAATGCGCTGTTCAATATCAGTAGTAGATTGAGTCAATAGTCAGTACACACCATGGTCGATGTCAGTGTGCGAGGGTTGCGGCTGGCGCGGCGGAGGAGCCCTGGAGCGGCGCGCGGCGTCGCACGTCTGCGTGGGGTGCCACGCCGCCTTGCAGTGGTAGCAGAACGACGCGCCGCAGCCCGGCGCCAGGCACGTCAGCTTGGGGCACGACGCGCAGCCCGTTGCTACTACCGCGAAACTGGAAATGAGGGAAAAAGCCTATGAAATCTAGACGAATAATTGAAGCAACCGAAAGTGTCATTGAATATGGCAGTCCATCAAGCTAGAGACCGTAGCAAATTCAGATCCACTGACCAAAAAGTCATTAACAGTGAGGTACTAATGGCTAAGAACGAGATGACAAATGGTACTTCCTTAAAGTTTCTAGAAAACATTCTTGAATAATTCCACTACATAAGAAGTTTCAGCATTCCATCGATAAGTCTTAAGCGTCTGTCTGGTCCACAGTGGAGATGTGGAACTGATTTGATATATCTATTTCGCCTATCCGGCCCTCCCTCCAGTATCAAAATCAAAATATTTTATTTCACATAGGCCTCGATGGGCACTTATAAAACGTCGACAAAAAGGTGCACGGTTCGGGTTGGTCGTTTCCTATGGAGAAGAACCGGCAAGAAAATCCATGGTTACTCTTTTCAAAACTCCATGGTTACTCTTTTCAAAGAGTAGAGAGAGAGAGAGACATTTAGCACAACCCGCGCGCCGCCTTACACCACCCTCATCCTCTCTCTCAGCCACTACCAGCCACACTGCTAAGATCGTCGCTGCACTTAGATTGAGGGCGACCTACCAGCTCTAATCCTTATATGATCTTGTTGAAACTTAAAAAGTTATAGCTCACCTGCAGTCGGGCGCGGGACACCATCGGGTGTCAGGGTCTGCTGCGAGCGCCCGCCTCACTGAGAACTCCTCATACTTGTCGTACACCACCTGGTTGTCTAAGATGCGACGGACGTCTGAAACAAACGCGTTACCATTAGAAATGGAGTATTTCTGAATATTATTTTCTTGATGGGAATCTGAACTGGTTTGGACCCGAATTCGGTTACGAATTTATCATCTTCAGTGATATTTTATTGAAGAAGTAGCTATGGAAGTGCAGGCTGTGCAGGATGAATAAAATGAAGAGTGAGAGTTTTAAAGTGGCACAGGTAACAATAGGCGGCTTATAAGCTTGGAGTCCTGTCTAACTATCTCGCCAGTGCGGGTTTGATGGTTTATCTTTGATGCTTCCAAAGAAAGGTATAGTTATGCAGAACTTCACAACGTTGTCAGTTGAAATAGCCGATATATATTGTACATAAATAAATACGGTATGTCTCCTGTTCAACATTGGAAACGTGTGACCTGATTTCAAACACCCCGATGAAACGATTCGCAGAACTTTCAGGAACTATTGATTTCCGTTAATTCTGGGAATTTGTTAGTTCTCGTTGCCCTATATTTGCTGAGTGAATGTATTTTACATGCTCGCCCTCCTGGCTCCTCCCTTTGTAGGAATACCGTCTGATTTACTTAGTAAGAGTATTATGAAGCACGCAGAGAAAGCTTTCTGTTAAAAGCTACATTTTATTAAAAGTTTCAGTTTCATAACATAATTAAATTCGCTGCCTTTTGTGAAAACAGAAGCCTTATAATAGCCAATTAACCTTATAATATGAGAGCACCTCTTTGTTACTTAATTTAAACGTTAAATCGAACCATTTGATGCCCTTAATTTTGAAATCAGCTTCTTTAACCTTTGCCAGTTAAAGACTATGTTAACCGTAACATCGCGCGATCGGAAAGAATAAATGCTTAGGATATTTTTAAATATAATAATTTCAGTATGATAGGCTGAGGAGAAAACTGAAAAATAATAAGAAATGGATAAATGAGTGATCATTAAATTTTTGTAGAAATTCCACGAAAAGGAATAAGCGGGGGCGTTGCTGTAAACATATCCTGGGTGAAGCGTTATTACTTGGTATTTTAGTCTGTGATTGACATCAATACTTATGTACTTCTCTTATTTATTTTTTTATTATAAATGATTAATATTTGTTGTTTACCCAATCTGACCGCAATACCGAAGTGGATACTCACGACGTTACTTTATTTATAAGAGTGGAAAAAAAACCTGTTTGCTAAAGACGAGTAGGGTAGAATTTCAATAGGTTTTATAAGGAAAATCCTGCTATAACGTTGATCAAAGTGTGATAATATGTGCTTCACGTTAAGTTCACATGGCAACACATCAAGTTATACATTTCCAGTATAACATGGCCTCGCTATGTTTAGATTCTCAATAAAATGAGAGATCCGCATAAACTGGTTTAGTATAGCTTGATTGGCCGCCGAGCGTTCAAGCCTCAGTACAGTCACGACCAATGAAATGTAAACACTTAGCAAAATTCAAAAGCGATTTTCTCCTACTGTCTTGATTAACGTTTTACGTGTCCACGAAAATCGTGCTTGAACGTGGAGTTGCGGACACTGGCCCGTTATACATTACAATATGTTTCCACGAACATGGGTTTTTGGAAACCGGATTACATATTACGAAATAGGTTTTTTCTCAAAGTATTTCACGAGTAAAACGGTTTTGGGTTTTTAGTGATGACAACATTTGTGTCACATGTTTAATTTCCTTTCCTTTATTTTACATATTTATATTATTTTATTGTCCTTTTATAATATTTTCTTACATTTGTATAGATTCTTTTTTACCGATTGTTTGTGAATGTGTGAACATTGTAGGATTTGTAGATTCCCAGATGCTTGTTAATTATTTATCTTGTGTTACGTTTTTTGTGAACTAGGCAACGGGCCTACGCTGGCCCCCCATACTTAAGTAGGTACTAATGCTGTAACATGATAATATTGTAAAATCAAATCATTTGAAAAGAGTAACCATGGAGTTTCTTGCTGGTTCTTCTCCATAGGAAACGACCAACCCGAACCGTACACCTATTCTCGACGTTTTATGACTGCCCGCCCATGTAGGCCTATGTGAAATAAAAGATTTTGATTTAAAAGTGGTAAGTTTCATTGCGCGTGACTGTACACGTTGAGCAATTATTGCAATAAACTCTTGCAACACTCACTTGACACACAAATGATTTTTTTTAACTCGTCAGCTTTTGTACTATTCCGATAATTACATTTTTTATCGTTCTCAGAACGGTTATTCATCGTAAATGCAGTTATATGATAAATGGATGCTTGTGTCATCCAGTTCAGGCTTCTGTGGTTGAGGTAAAAAGGTAAAAAATAAAAGTGGAGTAAAGTAAATCCGTTCACCCATCTACATATTTGCGGTTTGTATAACAGGAAAAGTTTTTCTATGCAATTATAATAGTACTAGCTGTTGCCCGACTCCTTCACCCGTGTGAAATGATTATAAAACTATTACTTCCGTATTTAAATTGGAATTTGTTCACAATTTCATGGGGTTTTTTTTTCGCAAGGAACCCTAATCCTTTTTCAAAAAAATGGTAGCCTAATTACTCCTTATAACATCAGCTATCTGCCAGTAAAAGTCCCGTCAAAATCGGTCCAGCCGTTTCCGAGATTAGACGAAACAAACAGAGACAGATATTCCATCGAGTCCTACCGTAAAACGTGATTTTTCATCCCAAAAAAAAAGTCGATTCCCAGCAATAATTTTTCGTAAAATTACTTAGTTGGATGTACAGATTGCTTGGTTGACGGCTATGTGAAGGGTCTGTTTACACCCTGTATGATCACGTAGTCGCCGGTGAATACTTAAGTACTTTATATACTTTGACGTCAGGGTAAAGGAAAAACGTCGGGCAACCTGGTAATGTGTAGACCTAGGCTTAAGTATGAACCAAATATCAGTATGTTGCATTATAACTTTACTTTAAATACGTCCCCGTACTATGTAATGCATCCATCAGCACAATGTTTTGAGTGCGTTATATTGAATCCTACCGTAGTCGTCTGCCAGTAATATTTTCTGACTTACTTAGTTTATTTTTTTTCTTTATTGCATACAAAACAAAGAAAAATACATACAAATTGCAATAATATAGCTTATGTACAATGGTGAACTTAATCCAGAATTGGGTTTTCTTACAGCAAACCTTATTTCGATTGCGAGATTTGCAGAAGATAATAAACCTATGTGCCAGTGGCGAAGGTTCCATACAACTCGATTCCTACCGGCTTCCCTTTGAAAAATAGCACAGTCGGTATTCTATAGACAAATAATATAATCACATTAAAGATATGTACTCCGGGTACTCCGGCTTACCTCTTACAAAAATTTACACTTCGCTACTGCTATGTGCATTAACAGTACATTGTATTACTTAAATTAATTAATTTGATGTAGAGAATGCTTGGTTGACGGTTTCGCAATGGGTCCATTTACGCCTTGTTTGTATGAGACCCGAGGAAGTCTAAAAGCAATTGAGAATTTCAATTTATGGGATAATGTTACCGGCACGTGTAACTTCCAAAAACATGTTATTTTTTCCTTATATTGAAGTAACAGGGTCGACACCTTTGAACATGGAAGTTTACACATGCGGACAGAGGCGGCGCAAGGCGTAGGCGACGTGGGCCACCGCCTACGGCCTCGCGGTACGAGGGCCTCGCACCTCAAAAACCCATTGACAAAATTGGGACCGGAACGAAATCTCCAAACTGTACATGGCCAATTTTGGCCAATATATATTTTTTGTTGACAGCGCACTCTGTTTTATTTTTTTTTTTTTTTTCTAACACAGCGACATCCTTCGGATTCCTTCGATCTTGTACTGACAGAAAGCCATTGTAGTTTCTGATATTTTAAGCTAGATGGCGTTGCTTCGTATAGGATTACTAAAAATGTTTTCCGCGATGGGATTTCAAGTGAATTATTTGCAGTTTATTTTTTCTGTGGTTGAAGTGAAAGCTGTTGGAGTTTTGTTTGGTTCGTTATATTATGTACCATTTTGTTCCTGAAATTATGGCCTTTCGAATGATACATGTGAGTTCCGAGTCGATGCCGATTCCGGGCCTCGCTAAATGTACTTTGACCACATAAAATTGTGGTCTTGCCCCGCCACTGCATGCGGAAAGCAAACGTGAATTTTACATTCGACTACTATTAGGTACTAGAACGCTAGGTTACAAAGTAAAGTGTGATATCCAAAGTTTGTACGGAATGGTGTCGAAGTTCCACAACTATTCGAATTAGTGGGACACCAACTTATATTGCGGTGATTTGGAGGAAACCGAGACGTGGAACAATGTTACAGGATTCATTTCGACGTGCCTTTTGTTCGTAGACGTACAATTTTGAGAGGACTGGAGATACGGAATATAAATTCCTAGCAATAAGTCTGGCGGGACTATCTGTAATAATGGGAAGGGTAGACGCCCTATATGATGGCGGTGCCCGGTAGCAAAAACTTCTTCTAAAACATGTGCCCAATTGAAATTAGAACTTTAGAAGAGGTTCTTTAGAGCGCCATCTCTGTTTTTCGTCTGTGTTAGTCTCTTTGTAAAGCTCTCTATGGTATTATAATTTATTCGTATTTATAGAACGGCTTTTAAATTATATTCAGATAAATCTGCTTATATAAAGTGGTTCCACATAAGATTATGAAAGTCATTTGCATTTCGTACGCGTTACATTCAAACTAGGGTCATTGCGCTGGTTAGCGACCAGTTAGCTGAGTTGCCCACTTAAGATGAGGAAAAAAAAATGTTCTCTACACGCAAAATAGTATATGTTAATGTGAATTTGTCCCAAATATAATCTAGTTTGGATACAAAACCATAAAATAAAATACATTCATACAAAAATATTTATAAAATGCTGAAAAAGTGAAAATATAGCGAAAACGTCGGTATGCGACCATTTTTGCCGGTTTGCGACCACCAGTGAGCTGGTTTGCGACCACTATTTTAATATGAAAAATATGCCATTAAAACAATTATAGTCGCTTTAAAAATATTATAATTTTTGCCTCATAATAAAAACAAATATGATAATCATTTGGTGTAATCTTTTCTTAATTAAAAACAATTATTTAAACCATCAATTAAAATAACAGTCTTACATTTCGTAGGAACTTAGTCATAGTTGTAATAGAATTAACAATTATTAATCACATTTAAAAATAATCAACATCAATATTTTCTGGTCATCTGGTTTAATATTATTTTAGGAATCATATTCCGCGTTTCTTAATCATAATTACAACAAATAAAGGTCTTACATTTAATAGGAATCATGTTCTGTGTCTTCTTCTCTTAAAATATTATAATTAACATATATAAAATCTACAATAGTATTTTCACTGTGATTTTTAGAGGGGTTTTCCAAACAACAACAACAACAACTGTTAATAAATGCTATAACATTGATTATGTTTTAATAAAATCTACTGTTCACACTTAAATATCTACCCTACCTCTCTCACCCTGTTTGATTATTTTGTGCTGTCTTTGGACGGAAATTATCACATACATTATTAATATTATTGTCTTATTTTAATCTTCTAATCTTCTAATCTTACTAAAACCTTTGGCAAAAGTACTGATCGGCTATGCATATATTACATTTAAATGGTTTATCTATAACATCAAGATATGAGGATCCGACGAAGGTGGTACATTTTAAATGGTACCATCTTTCACAGAAATCGCAACCTACATTTTTGTCTTCATCCTCTTCAGCGTCACTAATTAAAATATCTTCACATTCGGGGCATAGTTCTTTTAAAACTTTTTTATTTCTTTGTTTGGTATGCACAGTTGATCTAGTCTTGGCTTGTGGCTTTACGTCTCTCTTTAATTTCTTCTGCTTTGCTGCTTCGGCTCTATCTTGTTTTCTCTTTAATGTAGCCACCTGTTTTTCTGTCTTTAAATTTTCTTTTTCTTCGTAAAATTTTCGCCATGCCCCAGATGATATGGCAGAAGGTGTTTTTACTTGTTTTGGTTGAGCTCGTTGTGGTGGATCAGGTATAAACAAATGTTTGCTGAAAGCCCCAGTATCCAACATTGCCATATTTTTGGGAGTAGGTATGACGACCACATCATCCAGGGACACTAATGATCTAACTTCTAAGTAACTATCTACATCCGTTCCAGTTAAATGGAGCGTTGATAAAGTGTCATTAACTGTCACGTTTTCGCCTATGTCAATTGGTATTTCTTGTGTAGGATGTGATGAAATTGTACCCAACATTCCTGTTGTCTGATCATCAGTCGCTCCTGGTACTTCGGTTAAATTAAACTTGAGTAAAATGTCATTAAGTGTCGGATCTTGCCTAGCACTTATTATATCTTCATCAGGAAACGGTAAAATCTCCTCAAATGTGTTTTGGCTAACGGGCTCTGGTATCACATTATTTGATAAACGTGTCCGTTCATTCGTGACGCTCGCTACTTCGGGATGACTAGGCTTTTGAAAAAAGGGGGGAGAGACGGAATGAACGTCTGCTGTGACAATGATAGAATGAGATTCTGCTAAATTATTTTCAATATCAGATGTTGTTACTTCTTCAACTCTGTTTTTATCATTTGTGCAATATAAAACGTCACTGATGTTGGTCAAAATCGGCAATGATGGATCAGTTACTGAAAGACCCTCAACAGAATATTCCATTTGGAGGGATGTGGACTGATTAACTGAATTGTCTGTTATATCTTCAGAATCGGTTTCGTGATTTCCAATCTTTGTTTTTAATTTACGCAGTTCTTTCAAAATAACACTGAGATTAATCTTTTTTTGTTTTAGTACTGGTCTCAGATGTTTTAGTACCTTTCTTGTACTAGCAAGATCCGTATTCGTTATGTCCTTTAACGGGTGCGTCGGTCCTTTGTGAAAATTCTCGAGGGTATTTTGTACACATTTACTGTAATCCACAGCATCGGGATTAAACGGATACAGTCCACATTTTCTGAATCCGTTTTTTATATTTGTGGTCATGTTCGTGTCTTCTAGCGTGTCACGGAACAACTGACAAAAGTTGGTTTTGTTAACGCACGTATTCACGTTTTCTGGTTTCGATAGAAATTTTCTGACGACCGCTTTCCATGAAGACTTTAGTGGAGCAAAAACGCTTACGTCTGCTGGCTGTAGCATATGGGTGGTATTTGGGGGCAGAGCATACAAAATTATGCCAAGCTTTTCGCACATGGCACTCAAGACCAGTGACATGTGCGACTTGTGACCATCGATTAGCAGTAATATAGGTTTTTTTATACTGTTGCGGTCCACCCAACTATTAAAATCGTTTGTGATATATTCAAAAAATACATCCGAGCGCATCCATCCACTTTCAGATTTGCCAAGACACCATTCTTCAGGCATGCTCTCTACAACGGCTCGTGGTGGACGTATATAGGGAAAAACAATGAGCGGTGGACTTACTTGGCCACTGGCGTTGAAGGTGATCAGAACAGTTAAGTTATCCTTTTCATTTCCCGCTTTGATCTGGTATAAATTTCGGTATCCCTTCGGTGCTAAGACCTTTCCGGTTTTTGGACACATAGAGAAGCCACTTTCATCACCATTAAATATGCGCTCTGGGCATTCTAATATATCTTGATTATTAGTTTGTTCCAAGAACTCTTTCAAATCATTGAACCAAGCGCGTATGGCTTCTTCAGTTACTCTCGCTCTAGCTTTATTAATTCCTTCGGCAGCACGGCATGATACATCGGGATGGCGTTTTAGGAAATTTAAGTACCAGGTTTGCCCCGGACGACCATCCTTAAAAGGATTCTTTGTTCCATGATCTGTAACAATTTTCTGTACTGTGTCCAACAGCTCCTGTTTCTTGACCGGGAATCCGCATTTTGCTATGTCCAAAAGCCACTCTTTAATTTGTTTCTCGCCTTGTGTACCCAATACAGGATCTGGTCCCTTTGTCTCGATTTTTTCACACCTCTTCCCACTAAGCCGATCTTGTATCGTGGTCCTTGGGATCTGATACAGTCTGCAAGTTTTCCGTATTCCCTTCCCTTTCCGAATGTCATCGAGGGCTTTTCGCAGGGCTTCTTCGGAGTAGACAGTCTTTTTCTTGTTTTTACTTGACTGTGAATTATTTAGCTCCATCTAAAAAAAAGTAATATAAAATAGTTTATTGTTGTTTTTATGACTAATTTTGTTTTAAACTGAAAAATAATAATATTTAGGTTTTAACCACATGGTTGCTTGCTAAAATAATTATTAAACGGACATTTCAATAACCAACCAAATTAAAAAAAAACAGACGTGGTGGCATACTCAATGAACTTTCATACTTATTTCTGTTAGCGACCGTTATTTCTCTCATACTAAATTATAGTGGTCGCAAACCAATGTCTTTATTTCGATTATTTTGGTTTGCGACCACCAGTTTAGCACCCAATTTTGTACGTAAATTAAACTAAGTTCTTCCAAAGAAACTGGTGGTCGCTTACTAAAGAACTACATAGAAAAACGTTTACAATGCTACATTCAAAATTGTAACAGTCCTGTATGAAGCATTAGGATCATATTAATCAAAATAAAATAATGCGGTTCTCGTCGGTATGCGACCATGCGGTCGCTAACTAACGTTTTTGATAAATAAGCATTTCGGTTACCGACCACTTGATTTTATCTTAATAATAGGTTTAAAAATAGCAAAATACAACTAAATTATAACCAAAACTTATCGATTGTACAATTTAACATCTAACTTGTGTGTAAAACATGAATTATGTAATAAAACTTACCTTTGAGCGCCGCGCGCCGTGTTATTTTTTCTCTAACTCGCCGTACGTGCACTCACCACTGAGTCAAGTCGCGCACTGAGAAATTTATTTTCGGATCTGGGTTAACCCATTTGTTTCAAACTGTGTAAATTCTTATTTCATAATTACTTATAAAGCACGTTAGATTTATTTTTTGTTTATATTACCTCTACAAATACTATTATCTTGATTTAAATAAACTTAGTCCGTCAAATGGTCGGCTACTGAAGGTGGTCGCGCTACCGGCGCAACGACCCTAGTAAAATTAAGGCCATCCGATGAATCTATTACGTAATTCAACCGATTGATAGGTATAGAAAAGACCAGCTTTCAACTAGAATGTTAAATTGTTAATCATTATGCAAGAGTTTAATATCGCTCACATTTCCTGTTGAATGGATTAGAAAAGTAGTATTAAACACGTGTTGAATTTATTTAAATAATGAGCCATCACATATTTTTTTTCATATTCATTCACTGCAATATTATTGGAGTGAATTGATGAAGCTAAAAATCTGACTAATTTGCTTCATCAAAGTTGTCTGGTCCTATAACTCCACAGTTATAGGACCAGACAACTTTGCTAAGGACTATCATCAAAGAGCTGACTCTGGACATCTAAATTAGCTTTCTTCTGGTCGCTTTTTGTCGGACTTCTTAATTATAACAATGTTTTACCTGAAGGATGCATGCTCTCGTGACACACAGGGCAGTTGACGGGGACCCTTGCCTCGAAGATCTCGATAGCAAGGTACTGTCGTAAGCAGGGCTCGCAGCATCGATGGGAGCACCACGCAAGGCGCACCATTGACGGCGAGGCGAACATCGACAGGCATAGTGGACACTCCAGTATTTCGCACTGCAAAAGAAGAGGAAGCTGGTTAATATACAATTTCAAAGATTAGGGAACCTGCAGCAGTTTAAAAGCTATTACATTTTATGACGAAGAGAGGGCACGACTGCTGGATAAGGCCTGGTTTCCACCAAAGCTATAAGAAGCGATGCGGACACGCGCAAGATTCGGCCAACACCGTGGAAACAAGATGTGGATTTTTTTAACCAACGTGGTCGGTTGATTCCCGCACGTACAGTCACGAGCACCATTATGTAAACACTCAACAACTTTTAAAAGTGTTTTTCTCCTACTGTTCAGAATAAAATTAACGAACATAGTATTCTGAAAGTCATAGTTTTATGAAAAAGATCCTATCTCCAAGTTACAATCGTTATTTCTCACGAAAATGCTTTTAAATTTAGGAAAGTGTATACATATTGGTGCTCGTGACTGTACCTGCTTTGGTGTAAATCCTCTAATTAGAAAATGTAGAAGTAAAAAATACAGATAAAGAAACAATAACATTATGTCGTAATTGTGACCATGATTGTTATCAGTGGAATAATCCTCAGACTACTACAGCTACTAAATGGCTGATTATGTTTCTGATCAGTGAATTTGCCGTAAACACCTTATTAGGTGTTGTAATTAGCTAGAAATATCATTAATTCATTTAATGTTGTTTACCAGTGGCGAAGGTTCCGTACAACTCGATTCCTATCGGCTTCCTTTTGAAAAATGGCACAGTCAGTATTCTATAGACAAATAATATAATCACATTAAAGACATGTATTCCGGCTTACCTCTTACAAAAATTGACCCTTCGCTACTGTTGTCTACAGATGTGAAAACAGATCAAATTAATCAGAATTGCAGAAACTAGATGTGTGTTCTACCATGTAACTTTACCGTTAATTAACACTGCAGTTATAATAATCATCTGCTAATTCGTTAGCAGCAGTATTTAATAGTCTGTCAGTGAGCAATGAGTATGATGCATGGTTGGCACTGCCCCCAGCTGCCACGGTGCGTCACCAGTTCATGCCCAGTGACTTATGGCGCAAGTCGGCGAAACCTATCACCGTGGTTTATCGTCAGAAATTACAACAGCACCTTCAGTTTCAGTTGTTTTGTAAATAAAAGTTTGTCGTTGTTGTTGTTGATGTTGTTTGTTGTTTGTGTTTGTAATCGGTTCCTCCATTACCTTTTACGGAAGGGTCAAAGACATGCATGCATTCTTTTCGGGAGAAAAGTAAAAGAGAACGCGTAATAAAACGTAAAGCGTAAAGTTATGAGAACTATCTGATTTAGCAGATTTGGTGTCGTGTGATGGATGTCACATTGTCGAATTCAAGAAGTAAAATCATGAAGGAAAGCATCGTGAGGAATGCAGCATGTAGAACTAACTGGTTTAAAAATGATTAATAATTAAATTATCTCTTTCACACAAGAACCTTGTAATGAACAGAAAACAGACAAGAAGGATGAATGATGCATACTAGATGTGTGTAGTTATTTCAAGGCGTCTGAAATCTAAAAGTGGTGCCGTTTTTAGTTGTTTAGGCAGAACGTTTACAACACCACCATACGCCTTATTCATTGGTATAAAAAACCCCATCCTAAAATTATTTTATATTTTTAGACGAATCAATAACGACTGCGACAGTTACGATACAAGTAGCAATCATTTTGTCGTCAGACAATTGTACATCACAAACCTAAGTAGATTTCTCGGTAAACGTTTACCGAGAAATCGAAATTACGAATATCCAACCTTTGAGCAGAAACATAACAATAGTTTCCAGGATCCTCCCTTTTCAATGGAGGACTTAATACCTCCACCTACAAACTCGTGAGACCGAAGTGGTTCTTTGGGTACCCAGACAACCTCAATAATCGAGGAAAAGGCTGTGTAGCTGTTACCTAACGTTATTTACATAACTAGGTCTCTTATCCAATGACAAAATCTAGAACATCTTGTTATGAAACGTAATCTTGAGATCTTCCAACGTAAGTTTTAATTTAAGCTTGTATGGTTAGCAACAAAATACTTGAAGTATACCAAACCAACGACTTCTCGACTTCTCCAAACAGTTGCTGAAAAAAGTTAGTGTCCTTGCTCAGCAACTTATTAAATTCTGTTCAGCAGCTTATTTTGTAGACTGTCCCTACATATTCATGCCAAGTAAATTTCCTGTTTACCCAACGGACAATTGTAAATAATTGAGAATATTTATGTATTTTTCTTCGAACTATTCTAGAGCTGGCGGCCAGTTTGACAAGTCACAAGTACCCGTTAACGCAAGAGACGTCATACAGTGTCAAGTATTTATTAGTACAGTTTAATACATCACATGTATGGACATTGGACACGGTGAATAGAAAATGCGTCACCGATCTAACTATCAGTTAAAACAATGTGTTTGATACACCGCTAAAATCAATTAAACCGAGTGTTTCATTCATCCTTTCAATTTTACGATAACGTGATTTGGGTAAATGTATGTGTAATTTAAATGAATATTTATTTTGGTATTAGAGGTGATTTGTTTTTCCTTGTTATTTTCGTAATGGCGGTGGTATTCCCCAGTCTGTGTGGGACCAAAACAAAACTTTTCCTCATTCAGCGCGTGCGCATGATTGTGCTCTGTGATGTCTGACAAGAGCAACAGTGCGAACTTGAATAACTGTTAAACGTGTTATTATTACAAAAACGCAAATACCGTAAAGATTAATTATATGGCATAGATTCTATAGCAGAAAAAATATACCGTACATTTTAAGATGTCAGTCTTCATGATATAATAATCTTAATTAATTTAACGAAAAACTAGGGTTTTTTTCAACTGATTACACTGTTAACAAACTTGTTTTGTTATAAATAGCCGTTCTTATTTTAACCGGATCGGAGTTCATCATCATCATTTCAGCCGAAAGACGTGCACTGCTGGACATAGGCCTCCCCCAAGTGTCGCCACATTGACCGGTCCCGTGCGTCTCGCATCCAGCGGAGTTCACATTTATTGAAATTTATATAAACGTATTCACATTTTAAGTAAGCACTTAAACATAAAAATTAAACAAAAAATTTCATAAACTACACAAAAAATGACCGGAACGACTCATTGCGCCAGTGCTAATAAATAAGTAAAAGTGTGTTATTTGGCAGAGGTTTAAATTTTTTGTTCCTTGACCTATTCGCCTTGAGAATATAATTTGCTTAACGGTTTCTTTCAAGACGTCCCTTCACTCTCTAAGTCACCTCAGACCGTTTGTTTGCTAATTTTCTGAAAGTGGAAACTGCCAACTAATGTGACGTTTGCCAAAAATCTTATAAATTAATGTTTGTCATTGAAAGTGAAAATTGGAAAAACAGAAAAGATGAATATTTTTGCTTCTTTTTACACACAAATCCTGATGAATGCATCTCCTCCAATCATCATCTGCCTAGCCTTTTCCCAAATATTTTAGGGTCGGCTTCCAGTCTAACCAGATGCAGCTGAATACCCGTATTTTACATGGAGCGACTGCCTATCTGACCTCCACAACCCAGTTAGTACTAGGTAATACGATACCCCTTGCTAAGACTGGTTGTCAGACTTTTTGAGCCACTGGCTACCTGTAACAACTGTCAAAGATCTACAAATGACAGCCGGGACCAACGGCATTACGTGCTTTTACGGAGGAAACTCGGTATGTAATGAGTGGTCACACACCCACAGACCAAACCAGGCAAGCACGGCTTAACCTAAAGATCGATCCGAGCGGCTGTTATTATTTAGCCAAAGCTCCTCCAATAAAAATTATATTTCATGATGATTCAAGTCGTAGTGAAGATAATCCACTAGAAGCTCGCCTAAAATTAAGTTCGTCGTGGCGCACGCTGCCGCGCTCATCAGTTTCAACAATCGGTGTTGTTATAAAACAACACCGATTGTTGATTGTTGTTGATTTGGTCAAAAGTGCTGCTGTCATTTATATGACAGCAGCACTTTTGACCAAATCAAAGGTTTTTCCGCTTGTTAACGTTACTACCTTAAAACATTCGATAAGCTGAAAATTTTACGCGAGAACAAAATTATTTGTACCGATAATGAACAACAACGCCCCGATAAGCCAAAACAAATTAATTTGACTCCCTTTCAAATATTGCTCGAGGAAATCTTTATTAGTCTGCTACGATTAAAACATCGACAATAATAACGAGAATAGGAAACATTCCGAGGAAGAAATTTTCGGAATATCTAATGAATGACAGCCCTAAAATACCGTAAATCCGACAACATTATCTATGATCTGTATTCGAATTTCGCAGCACTCAATCAGTATATTTAAGGGCCGTTCACTATCGCCGCTCTACTGTTGTATTGAATACGGCCAATGTTTCAATTTATCGTGTAGACCTTAATCTAGATTTACGCGATGTTGACTATGCAAATGAAAGGCAAACATAATACAGCGATATTAATCGTTGTTTGGATTCTGGTGGATGTTTGTTTGTATGAAAATGTGGCCTTTCAGTGTAGGTGAATGGTGATCATCAGTATCTGTATTCCAAGTTCAGTCTTTACAAGGCAAACCATAACATAATGCGAAGAAATGAGGAAAATATCGTGAAGAAAGTTTTGAGCATGAATGTGGACGGCATTATAAATGTAGGAGAAGATCAAAGAAGCGATGGGTGGGCTGTGTGAAAGATGACATGGCTACAAAATAAGGTAACTACTGAGATGACGATCAAGAGCAGTTTGGAAGAAGACATGCTGCACCGACCGCAAATAAGTTGGTATAGGGCTGGAGAATTAATGTTGCATAACTTGCATAGCAGAATAATCGTGCCGGACTAGACCTCAACGATTTAGAAGACACAATTTTATGTCCAGATCCATGAGTTGACGAGATGTCTTATGAAACCCTTCAAGTTACGAATAAGAAACTCGAATCTCGAACCGTATCGAAGAAAAACAATCTCAAACTCTTTACAAAAATAAATTTTCGCCGACTTCTTGAACAACGTGCGGTCGCCGCCAGCCGGCCAAAGTTCCAGGCATTTTCTAACAACACAATACACTTGTAGAGTGTTGTTAGATTAATATCAAACTCATTAGCACTACGAATACAATTACTGTACGCTTGGAGCTCGAGGAATTGGATCGAATCAATTGTAACGCGTTGTTGTAATAACAATAATAATTACTGAAACGCGTTTCGTACGCAAGTTCGTTACCCGGTCGACACGATCGATGCACTTTTTATCGGCACATTCAGATTCTTTTTCTTCTGAAATTTCGCAATTCACGCTATGATACAGGTAGTATAGTCTTCTGTGGAATCGTGTGCATTGAATATAAAATAGCACTGTCTAGACGACTACTTCACACGCGAGGCGATTACAACGAAATTTTCCACCCGAAACGCTTCAGAAATTCTAATATAATATAAATTTTATGGAAATCCGCCAGCAATTTGCTGGTAGGGCCTGACTGGACAGAAGGGGAGACATATTTTATTGCTTTACACTTACTGAATTACAGGAGGCGCTATTTTATTAGCAATGACACCACTTCCAACGAGTTAGCAATCACGCAAATTGTGACCGACACAAAAATCTATCTAAACAATATTAATGGAAAGCGCCTTCAGTTTCTATTTAAACCTATTGTAGGAACTGTAGCGTCAATTTGCGACAAATAACACGGGGCGTAGCAATTACGTCCTAAATTGAGAGTAATGGAGTCAAACAGGCCCACTTCGAAGTTGTGGGACCGCGCTCGGGAACCGTGGAAGACGTTTAGCGGAGCGGAGAGGCGAGGCTTTGTAACTAATTAGTAATTTACGGGCTGTTGACATCTCTTCGAGTTGGAACGGTTGGAACAATGGAGGTCGGTCACCCGGGCGTCGAGACGCGAAGCTAACGCAAAAGATGGAACGCCACTCCCTATAACTGTACCTAGCCACGTAGAGTTATACGCAAACGTGGAGACTCAATTTGTATGTATGATGTAAATTGGCAGTGCATATAGAACTCAGAAGTGTTCGTTTCCTTTGAATTCGGAGGAAGGACGTGCATAAGAACTACAAAATATATGAAACAAAGTCGCGGTGTAATCTTAGAGAAAAAAATAATTGAAAGCAAAAGATCAAATATTGAAATGGACACAGAACTTTACTAGCTTGGCACTTGGCACCATGACACTTAAGATGTCTAAACTAAAATGCTAATGCATTTAAGAGTGGCAATATTTGAAACGATGGAACCTTCTTGCTAATTGCTTTTCTTATTCCCTAGGGTTTTGGCTGAGGCTCATTAACTGCAGCACTCAGTACTGTTAATTGGATAAGTTCTATCCTTAGCTGACCCTGCAACGGTGAACTTTACTATCAGTATTTTGTTTCTTCATAAGCGTTCGAATTCCTTTCGCAAGTGTGTCAGCCTGCCACATATCTGTGCCACTGGTATATAAAGTGTAGCTTATGTAAATAAGACAGCTTTTTTATTCAGAAACCAGCCTCTCACAGATTACGACACGACCATTTACATGTTGTTATGGAAACGCCAAAGAAACACATTGCCTGTCTGTCATTTATCATCGACAGCTGTAAAAGCTAAAGGGAAATAGGTCTTAGTAGCTACCATAGTCAGCAATCCTCGTTCTGCTTGTTATTTATGTATTATGGCCATTTTAAAGTCCGATACACACGAGTTGGTTACAGCTACGTGACAGGAACGATTCTTTGTCAAAGAATGTCTATTGTCTATATTACATGAAATAGAAGCGGTATAGTTCTATGTTTATAAAACACTAGCTGTTGCCCGCGACTTCGTTCGCGTGAAAATTTTGGTGTGCATGTGTGAGACAGGCAGTCTCACACATGCACACGTTGGTCTAGTGGTAGCAAGCGCGACTACTAAGCGTGGGGATCGATTCCCGGGGACGGGCAAAGTGTTAAAAAAAAATGTTTATTTCAATTACATAAAGCAAGCAGATGCTTTTGTTAGGGGGCGTCCATTAATTACGTGAGCTAATTTTTCGACCCCCCTCCCCCTGTGGTGGGATGTCGTGAGATTTGGCTTGACCCCCTCATCTCCCTCTTAATCTCGCGTAGTTTAGTATAAATACGGTAATCTGTGCTTGATTGCGTTGAATTCACTAAAAGAAAATAATTTGTAGAGAAACATGTTTACTCAATTAAACCCAGTGATATCTGCCGTAGTTATTAATTACCAACCAAAAGGCTTAATGCAAATTTTCATGGTTTGAACTGCAGACATGACGATTTTCGATACAAACTTCATCCCCTATTTAACTCGCTTAGGGTTTGTATTTCGAAAAGCACTGAAACACATGGTTTTAATTTTTGACCAGAATGACAACCACCAATTTTTATGGTTTAAACTACAAAAATGATGATTTTCCATACAAAATTTCATCCCCTATTTAACTCCCTTAGGGGTTGAATTTCGAAAAGCACTGAAACACGTGGTTTTTAATTTTTAACCAGAATGGTAACCACCAATTTTTAAGATTTAAACTACAAAAATGTCAATTTTCTATTATATACAAACTTTCATCCCCTATTTAACTCCCTTAGGGGTTGAATTTCGAAAAACACTGAAACACGTGGTTTTTAATTTTTCCCCAGAATGATAACCACCAATTTTTATGGTTTAAACTACAAAAATGACGATTTTGGATACAAACTTTCCTCCCCTATTTAACTCCCTTAGGGGTTGAATTTCGAAAAACACTGAAACATGGATTTTAATTTTTCTCCATAATGATAAACACCAATTTTCATGGTTTAAACTACAAAAATGTCAATTTTCTATACAAACTTTCATCCCCTATTTAACTCCCTTAGAGGTTGAAATTGAAAAACACTGAAATACGTGATTTTTAACCAGAATGAAACACCAATTTTCGTGGTTTAAACTACAAAAATGATGATTTTCGATACAAACTTTCATCCCCTATTTAACTCCCTTAGGGGTGGAATTTCGAAAAACACTGAAACACGTCGTTTTTAATTTCTTAACCAGAATTGTAATCACCAATTTTCATTGTTTAAACTACAAAAATGACGATTTTCTTTACAAACTTTCGTCCCCTATTTAACTCCCTTAGGGGATGAATTTCGAAATATACTCAAACACGTGGTTTTTAATTTTTCACCAGGATGGTAACCACCAATTTTTATGGTTTAAACTACAAAAATGACGATTTTCCATACAAACTTTCATCCTCTATTTAACTCCCTTAGGGGTTGAATTTCGAAAAATCCTTCCTTATTCCTTGTCTACATTATAAAGGAAACCTCTGTGCCAAATTTCAGCTTTCTAGGTCCAAGGGTTTGGGCTGGGCGTTGATGAGTCAGTCAGTCAGTCAGTCAGTCAGTCAGTCAGTCAGTCAGGCCTTCTCTTTTTATTTATATAGATAGATATCGTCATTGTCATTTCACGTCAAACATCGATTATAAAACTAATGACACTGCCAACAGTATTTTTTTAAACAGACTTGAGTAAAACCGTTACAGCATAATTATTTGATTTCGATATTGGTGTTCATTATTGCTTCCTAGTCGGTGATGAAAGTGAAGTATCAAGTGATGCATAACGTATTTTCATGCTCTTTTTCCTTTGCAGGGTGAACTGTTGGCCCAGATAGTAACTTCATTGCGGAAAGCCGTGTTTAGCAATAAAGAAAATTTTCCAATTGCTCCCACCGCTTTTCGAGAGCCCTTAACTTAATTTGGGTCGTACGTGAAAGGTGAGATTAAGTGAGGCGCCATCTAGGACCAGTTCTGGGTTGGATTACTTCGACAGTCGGGTCCCGAGTGTCCCGATCCGAGTGGCAATGAGACTTAATAAAACAATGTAAGTTTGTAGTTGTAGAAAGAAGTTAAATTAATTAAACTTCTACAACTCAATACAATCAAATCATTGCTAGGCTTTGCTTGTTGCTTCCTAGAAATAAGTAATTACATTTGAAATGCCACAGGCTCTGACTGAAATTCGTACCGATCTAAGTTCAACACTATTATTTAGGTCTCCAAGCACAATTCATTCTAAACAGATTAACATGTGAGACAGGTTACAAGTAACAGAATAACCTATAAACTGATGATAGCACATCCATCAATTCAACTAGCATCGATTAGTACCAGGATTACATGGCTCAACCGAGCTGAGACGGTGACAGACATAACTTACAGCTAATTAATGATACGGGCGCCACTGTAGGTGTACATGCTTTTGTTCACACCACAATGGATGAAGAAAGGAAGAAACCTCATTTTGCACCACAATGGATGAAGATACCAACCAATTTTGTTTTAGGACTGTCTGTTGTCTATTAAGGCTATTGTCGCCGTAAAGCGTAGATTTTATCAGAATTAGATTTCGATGTTTCTGCCAACGTCTGCTGCATGCCCAATTGCCCCATGATTGTGAGCCAAAATAACTATGTGACGCCCTAAGTCAGCTACTAAGCGACGCTGCAGACCTCGTAGACGATGACGGGTCGAGCTGGACAAAACCAACGACCAGTGGCCCATATTAGTCCTCGAAAGAACTGGAAGTCATGGAGTGACGCCTTTGCACAGCAGTGGGTATACAATGATGTACGCCAACAGTCACAGTAGGTTTAGCTAATGCAGTCAACGCTTAACATGCCAAAAAATCAATACTCACTTGACATTGAGTCTGTAGTCCTCAATGCCAGTTTATGACGTTATGAAATTTACATACTAGAATATTTGTAGTTAAGTTAATAATATTAGATAGGCACAACTGCACAAGTCATGTAAGTATTATGTAATGCATGACAATTGTTTGCAGTCATTATTTTTTTTACTGAACTCTAATGAAGAAAACACCTATAGACATTATTTGGACAGTTCCCAAATCCTTATACGTATCTCTGTATTTGTTAAAGTATACTACTGAAATGTAAAGCCTAGGTAAGCCACTCCAAATATGAACGCGATATGTAATTTGTTTTGCTGAATAATTGAAGGTGTTGGGGCAAAGGGCCACGTAAGGTTATCAGACCTAATCAAAATTGCAAAAAGCCACAGCCTCTGCCACAGATGCGGGTCGTATAGGACCAAAAAATAATCTGCACGTGATTTACCTTGACGTGGGTTTGTGGAATTATTAATTACTGTTTATTTTAGACGGGATTTTTGGCTTACTGAAGCTGTCATTAATAATGAGTCAACGATTTTACGTCTTTCTTAACAAGACTAGCCAGCGATCACGAATATCCGGCTCGAAGGACCGAGTGGGCCTCTACATAGGTAATACGTAGTGGTCTTGAATATAAATAAAAGTTATTATTGCTGATAATTAAAACTGTGCTAAAATGTCACGGCCACAATAAATTGTATTACGGTAGTGCAAATGAATGCACTTACGTTTACCGGCAGAAAGCGCAGTCAAAAGATTGCACATTCGAATTCGTATTTCTGAATCAGCAAAAAGGTTTAGGGTGTTTGGCTTTCATTTCAAAGATAAAGATCTATCCGAGCAAGCGAAATTCCAAGAAAGCTTTCCCTAGACGAATAAGAAAATAAGCTTTGTTTGAATAAACGCAAAGCGCAGGAATAAAAGGCAGGTTCCATGTTAACATTTCTTTTAAGAAATGCTCGTGTTCGGGCAGCTTACAGATCGATGTCTTAGTCTAGACTAGACAAAACAGATAACTCGCAAACTTAAATTAAATCTCTTTGAGAATCGTTCGTTGGAGTCAACGATTTGCTTGCCATTTGTTATTTTAAAGCTTTGTCAATGTGAGTAGGTCACGGCCATTGTTCTTAAAGAGGCGACCCTCGGACGGCAGCATAATTTATTCATTGATCGGGGATTTGAGCTAAGTTGCATTGCCTTTATGTATTTATCTTTGATCCATAAATTTTCTCTGGGTATTTCCCACATCGTGACAAGCGAAAAACGATTTGACATTTGACAGAGCACGCAATTCATATCTGTTGTATTGAACGGTTTCTCCAGCAAACGTTTTTCATAGTAACAAAACATTTTACTGGCGTGCTTTTAATAAGAGAGAGTACGGTTTCTAGGAAACTCTTGTATTATTTACGTTACTAACGTACTTACGTTGATTGTAACGTCACGTATGTACGTCACGTTACTTGGATCAAGCGTTTTACGTTGATACAGTTTTAGAATTTTGGGACATTATGAAGGTGGGGTTCAAAGGTCTTAGTTTGGGTACAAGACAGGTTGTTACCCTGTCACTGTCCCCAGGCAAGCGGTAAGCCTTTCACAAAAGAGGGACACTGCCCTTTGTCACTATACACTTGGACATCAAAGGGGACTGGTGACCGCGGTGCTAGTCCCATCGCACCTGGATATGTAGGTTAGTTCTTTGTAAGTTCTATTTAATTAACAAGTAAGCTCCTACAAGTCTACTTAATCAACACTAACAGTCAAAGTTTAAAAGCCATACTCCTCAGTTCACGTGGATGACTAATTGATATTTCAAATTATTATTGTATTAGATATACTTCAGCTTTCAAGAGGCTGTCCTATAGGAATAGGACAGCCCTGCCTAAGTCGCAAATTACACAGATACGGCGATAAAATGTTAAAAATAATGTAATGTTAATGTTAAAATGTTATTATACGACTGATGAATTCCTGAATGATAAATTAATTTAGACTTATTTATTTATACGACCGGAGAATACACACAATTTTTAATTTAATAATGAGACTAATTGGAATTTATGATTATTTATTTTAGCATTGACTGTAGAAATTACTCCATATTCTGACATTTATAATTTTTGTTTTTATTATAATTTTTTGTTTTACATTATTTATCATCATTCTATTAATTTTGACATACCTACCAAATAATTTGTGTTTATTCTCTCTCATGATTTATATTTTTTTTATTTTATTCGCATGCAACCATATATTTGTACGCCTCTTGGCATAACATAGCGACCTATCTTTAATTTAAGAACTGTATTCAATACCTATGTTACACAAATAAAAATGATTTTGATTTTTTTTTTTTTTTTTGGCGTAAGGCGCAGCCATGATGCCGCTTGAAAACGTTTTTATACAAAATGTACGTAGGCGACGTGTCATGAATTACACTCAAGCGGCGCGGCGCAGGCATGCCGTTCTTTCGTTTCCTTATAAATTCCACGCCTGTGCCGCACCTTCACCTTAAGCCGTTTCTGTGTAATTTGCGCCTTTTAGATGAATATTTTGAGAAACTTTTATAACACCGATTGTAAGAACCACCAAATACTCTTCGACATCATCATCTTCCGGCCTATGTCCCATGTCACTTGGGGTCGGCGCAACACGTTTTTTTCTTCCATTCACCTTTGTCAACCGTGACGCTATCATTTACTCCTTTTTCTTTCATGTCATTCCTCACACAATCCATCCATCGTTTCCTTGGTCTTATCTTAACAAATACTCATCGGTAAAAGATTTATAAACAATAGAATACTATCAATCAATCGAGGAGCTCGTCGCTAGATAATAGCAGCCGCTCGGATCGATCTTTAGGTTAAGCCGTGCTTGCTTAGGTTGGTCTGTGGATGGGTGACCACCCATTACATACCGAGTATCCTCCGTACCTCGGAAAGCACGTTAAGCCGTTGGTCCCGGCTGTCATTTGTAGATCATTGACAGTCAGTGGCCCAAAATTCTGACAACCAGTCTAACCAAGGGGTATCGTATTCCCTAGTACTAACTGGGTTGTGGAGGTCTGACAGGCAGTCGCTCCATGTAAAATACTGGTATTCAGCTGCATCCGGTTAGACTGGAAGCCGACCCTAACATAGTTGGGAAAAGGCTAGGGAGATGATGAGAATACTATCAATCAAGCTACGTATAGTAAAATACCTAATGTTACAGTTATCATTGCTTTGTTTCTAAAACAATAGAAAAGCTTTAATGCTAGCACAGATAAAAAGCCAATAGTTAATAAGGTCGACGACAAATCGGTTAGTGCAGGCAATGCAGGCCAGGCAACCGCGAGAGAGAAAGGTGGTTTTGTCTAGATTCTAGATCTTACGACACGGCTAAGGCTAGCCAGTTCGACCCAATAATGTTAATATGTGGCATCACTGAACATTATAGCGGAATTGATTTTATTTTGTAATTTCATTTGCATAAGTATTATAAGATTGTTTTTATTGGGCTGTTACGTGGCTTACCCACAGTTATGTAGGTCTTCGATTTATATTGTCAAATTACGTGTAACTTAATTGTCTCTCGGTTTAAGACTGTGTAAACGACTCGATTAAACGATTTGTGTATCGAAAACACATAAATACTACTTCAGTGGTGATAAAAAGTATTTAAGGAACGCATTACTTTTTAAATATAATGAAAACATCCAAATATGACACAAACATTGTTTTTAGACGCAGAACCAGATTTCTTAATAAGGTATGTGAATAAACACAGAAAAAAAACGTTAAACAATGTGAATGAAACAATGATTCTTTAGGCTCTGCTCTAGTCATTATTATTATTATAGCTAGACCACATTGTCCCACTGCTGGGCAAAGGCCTCCCTCCACTCCTTCCAAAGGTCACGTTTCTGCGCTACTTCTTTCCAATCCTCAAGGAAGACATCCAGCTCGTCCCGCCATCTCCTTCGTGGTCTGCCGCGACCTCGTGTCACTGTTTCAGGGCACCAATCCTGAGATTTATTAGTCATGCTAAACTTAAAACAATACCTACAACACAAAGAGCCCATGCATGCTCAGCATCAATAGAAGCATGAATACAGTTGTTCCGAAAAAATATTTTGTCATTTGGTTCCTATCAGTGAAATATAATTATGTATATTGTACGAATGTACCCTGAAAAACAATGGTTTAAATAGAAATGTTCTAACCTGTATAATTGTAAAAAAAAAAACAAATTTGTACACCTCACCTGCCCCAGTAGCATGACCACCGTAGACAAGGATTTCTTTGACGGAAGTATCGACTAAATGACAGATAGTGCAAAGAAATCTGTCATTTTGTTCTTTGACGGAAGAATCGACTAAATGACAGATAGTGCAAAAAAATCTGTCATTTTGTCGATTCTTCCGTCAAAGAAATCCTTGTCTACGGTGGTCATGCTACGGGGGCTGGTAAAACATGTACGGACCGGACTTACCCTACTTCACAAAGAACTTGGGGGTCAATTTGTGTGTAAACGCATGTTTTTAACAAATAAAATATCTTTATCTTTATATGGATAGTATCTATAACATATTTCGATAGAAATGAATTAAGAATTCTCAATATGAAACGAGTTACTATGAAACACAACTTAACCGTTGTTTTCCAACAATACTCTCAGCGAAGCTAAACTGTAGATCGACTAGAACAAAGGCAATTTTTCGAGGAAAACGCTGCACAGAACAAAAACAATAGCAGACTAGGAAGACATAAAGCCACCTCCTGTTATTTAGAGCCGTCTGCCGCGTATTTACGAGTTTAATTTAATGTTTGACACGTCGTCGTCGGCGGCTACAGCAATACGATACAGGTACCTAAGCATTATTTACTACCAGTTATGCTACGAATAAATTGCCTACTTACATTTTATTAATAACATACGCGTACAAGCAATTTTAATAAATTAATGTTTTATTTAAAACAGCGTTGGATGAGCAATAAAAAAAGTAAGTAATTCATCAAACATCAATAAATACAAAAATAAACGATGACTAATCTTAAATGTCAGATGTGTAAATAACATGATGAAACTGATGCAAAGTAGATATAACTTCAAAGTATGATTTAAAGCTCTATATATGAAATATTATAAGTACTTGAAACACGGTGATGAATCAATCAACTAAGTTCATGGAAATGAATTGCTAGAAAATATGGTTAATTCTTGCGAACTCCCACCAAAGACATTGAACAAGAATAACATTTTACTTGAAATGTGGACAATTTCCCACACTGGGTGAAATCCTAATAACATTCTTGAAACCTGGACAATTTACCACACTGGTTCAAATCCTAATAACATTCTTGAAATGTGGACAATTTCCCACACTGGGTGAAATCCTAATAACATTCTTGAAACGTGGACAATTTCCACTGGGTAAAATCCTAACAACATTCTTGAATCGTGGACAATTTCCCACACTGGGTGAAATCCTAATAACATTCTTGAAACGTGGACAATTTCCACTGGGTAAAATCCTAACAACATTCTTGAATCGTGGACAATTTCCCACACTGGGTGAAATCCTAATAACATTCTTGAAACGTGGACAATTTCCACTGGGTAAAATCCTAACAACATTCTTGAATCGTGGACAATTTCCCACACTGGGTGAAATCCTAATAACATTCTTGAAACGTGGACAATTTCCCACACTGGGTGAAATCCTTTTGAAACATTCCTTTAATTCTTCGACTTCAATAGTCGCCTATATGCTTACTAATACATAAAATTATCACCCAGTAACATTATTGTAATACTGGGTAACGTTTCAACACCATGTTATGTAAGTCGGACGTGTCTAAACTCATAATATAGAAAGTGCTTGTATGTACGTGTATGTTAACACCATACATTTCTCCTTATATGGATTGCAGCATTGAATGAGATTGCCATGTTGTGTGGGGAAAGTAAAGATGGTACATTATTAGGTAATGAGAGAACATTGAACAGCAATCTGGAAGCAAGCAATGTAGTAAGAACTCTTCTTGGAAACGAAGATTCCGATTTCGAATTAACGACTCCTTTGGGCTTTGGGGTCGGAGATTATCATAAGCTTCCTTCATCAGATTTATCTGGTCTTACATGCATCAATAGAATCAACATAAACTGGATTTATCCATGATGCAGTAGATCGCCCAACGCTACAAAAGATAATCCTACCACCGTTTTCTAGACGCTAGTACATGTGCAGAATCTACAAACGTGTGGATTTCCTCATAATGTTTAAATCGTGCACATATTTGAATAATACGCGTCATGCCTCGGACACAGGAATGTCGCATCTTTCGCATACCCCTTTGAGGGTACTGAAGAAGGATATTTGCTCGAGATATAAACCCCTCTTCTAGAAATAGCTTCAAGTAAACTAAGATAAGATTGAATACCGAGATTAAAACAAGTCCGGTACCTAGCGATAACTTTATATAAAAGCTGGTACAAGAAAAGAGGAAAATAAACATTTTTTTTATTTTTCATAAATAAACAAGTGGGGATACTCGAATAGTTGGCAGATCGCCGGATCTCTACTACTTCAGTATAGTAAATATTTATGAAGTGTATGGCCGTAACTATTACTTTATATCTTCCTGTAATAATATTGAGAATGATCGTACTGTGTTTCAATCACATTATTGATGATAGAAGCTGCTACTGTCGTTAAACGTAGATAAGATAACATGTGATTATAAACTAGTTGATAGTGTATAATGAAGAATTGATGAATGTTTACTATGAAGATTGCAGGTCTCCCGCAGATAGTAAGAAACCTTATCATTCCCGTAGTGCAGAAAACTGTATTCAAATAAGAATGACTGAGGAAAGTGAAAACTGAGAGGAATAGTAAAAGCAGGCACATAATAAGATTTGTGTAACTGCAAAACGAACCGAGTAACGGTGGCTTTGCGCCGTCAAGAGAAACATTCATTTCAGAGAACGTCATGAAGATAAATGATAGGACCACCACGGGTTGCCGCTGAGATGCTCGAAGTATTACACCCGCGATGATGCAGCTCAATTTGTGCTTTGTAACGGAACATGAATGACTCTCTTAAAAGAAACTTTATAGCTTCACACGATTAAAATTTAATAACGTAGTTACGCACAATAATAAGAAAATAACTACAATCAATGATTACCGTGAAATCTATAATTTTCATTAGAGCAGGTCTTTTCTGTCACGCTTGGAATATTACAGTGATTTCTCATTATAATGAAAAGTGAAGCAAGTAATTGCAAGAGGACCACCTTTTTCGAAAGAATTTTGCGTCGGACAGGAAAATTAGTTCTGGAAAACGTCAAAACGTGATCCCCAAATCAAGTAAGGCCGACACTATTGTTTCTAAGTGTGCACGTGTACTTACGTCTTTGTTCTCAGAGCTTTCGAACTAAGACCTGCCGCTGAATACTAAGAGGCCGGTTTGTTTCTGCACGTTCAGAAACAGAGGTGTTTATATTGCGCTCGGTCGAGTTTTGAATATGTCAGGTTATGTCGCAATTGAAACGAGTTGAACGCGTCCACTACGTGTAGTAGAAAGTGTTTAAGTTCAGGTATAATGCAACGCACGGATTAAAAGGCATCAGACGTGACCCGGGCACCCCGCTGTAGCCTTGCGCGCTGCGCTTGCACAACTTTATTTAGTTGTTCGGTGAGCATTATGACATTAGCAACGCTACCAAGGTCTCGCTAGGCTACGGATTAACAAAATGTTTATTATCCATGCTGATCTACCGCGACACAGCAATCGGGCATTTAAACTTCAGTCGTTAAAATAAATTAAACGGTCGGAGACTGGAGCCAGTCATTTTATCAGCACCATCTCGGGTCCCAGCAGACTACGTAATCGCCAATTGGACTGAAGTGAGAATAAAACTTACGGCACCGCGCTAGACATATCGATTACTTTCTCGCTACGTGTTTTCATTGTCGTGACAAGTGTGCACGTCGGCTGACTAACCTTTTTCCGTGGCCGTAAAATTTACATACGGCTCTCTTATCTTGCCAACATTGTGCATTTGTTCAGCAAAGACCCGAAATTCGGAAACAAGAGATTAGCCGATGTTTAACAAATGCTAGCCTTGAATTTGTTTGGTGTTTCAAGTACTTCCCAAATGTTTTCGTCTTGACTGAACACAATAGCCTCGTCGTTACCAGCGACAATACTGCTAAAGAAAATAAAAAACTCTTTGTCTTACCTCTTCATCTTCGGCTATAAATTCTACTGTAGTTTGTCTTTGCTGTTCCACGTTGTTTAATTTCACAGGCCGACTGCCGTCTGCTTGATCCAATACTGTAACAAAAGAACGCAAATGAGTCATGTTACACGAGTTTCTTGGAAAATTTGGTATTCCCCGTTGGAAATACCATAATTGCTCGAACGCTTTTGGCAAGGAGACACATTTTGGTCTAAACAAGTTCTAGCTACACGATAGACTTTAAGATGCTCCCTTTGGATTTAACGCTAAATATAAATCTGTAGCTGAACTACAAGTTCATTACAACATGCGTGTCACAGGCTCACAGTTAAATGAATGTACAAGAACAGATCGACGTGAGTCAGATCTCCGATGCATGTTTGAGCCAAGGGCCAGTGTCGATTGTGATTGTGAAAAGAAAACATGCGTTAATCATCACACGGGCTATACGTGCTCTGTGATGCCAAATACAAAGGCAAACATATCAAACAAGAATTCTTAGTAAGAGGAAAAACGTGCCACGATTTCAAACACGCGAAGCTACGAGTATTTATTTAGGTAATCGACAGTATTTGCTCACATTAGGTAAAAACAATGCTCTTGAATTATTATTATTTTATAGGCTTTGTGTTTAACAATTATCAAGTAAACAATAATCACGGTACTGCTGTTAAAAGTACCGAATACAAGAAAGTAACAAAAGACACAAATATTCCATAATTTTCGGTCGTTCTGAGCGTTGAAAAGGACAAAACTAAGCACAAGACTGTAAAATTAGGGCGGGTTATCTTCCCTACCCGTCCGCCCGGTTTCTCTTTCCACTTTAATCTCAGAATTCATGCATTTTTCTCAAAGGGTATAAAGGAAGGTTCAAAGAGAGGAAATTCTGCTCCAGAAACCACAGATAAGGATAATTTAAAAGGAAAAAATGTATAAGGTGGTAAAGTTCGTTGACACGCTTTGTAAACACGTCCTCATCGTAACTAGCTTAACTAGATACTCCAAAATTTTATAGAAGCTCAAATCTATGGAAGTACACACTAAAAACAGGAACAGGAAAATCGAGTTAAAGTATTGGCAGACTAGCAATTATGAAGTTATTTAAATTCAGTTATTTGCGTCTGTTGCAAAAAATGTTTTGCACATGTCTTATGTGCTGGTAAACACGGTGGAATGACACGCACGCAATGTAATTCATTAGATCCGTTTGTCCGTTCCGAGATTAATCAGTGCGAGTGATTTGCATATTGAAAATGAAGTAAGCGAATGTGGCTGCATAGCAGATTCTAATTTTCATAACGTGCCTAGAAAGCAGAGCAGTAAAAGTAAGTGTTTTATTGAAAACAATCCGCTTTCAATATTGAATGTAAATTTCTTGCATCTCGTATCTGCGCAGAAGCACGTTAAGTTTCGCTTGTCCCGGATGTCAACAGCCCGAGGGCTTGGTTATTTTATTTTATTTATTTATTTTACTATTTATGTACACAATATATACAACACAGGAAATAACAATATAATACATGAGTACATAGGTACTGCTTATTTCCTAAGAAATTTCTGCCAGCAGACCCGCAAAAGGAGAAGTGAAAAAAGAAATGTAGACAGCACTGTGTAGAAACGGTAGAGAATAAGGTGTTTATGTGACTTAACTAACTTAACCTAAAATATTATATATAAATACAAATATAAATAAATATTAATATATACTTATACAAATAGGTACTTACATACTGCTAAGATGTATAAACTAATAAAAATAAATACATACATATGTACATAATAAATTATAATTGAGATTTTATTAAAGTATTGTCGTGTTTATTCCAGGCAATTATTAAGAAAAAAAAAAATTAAGTGTCATCAGACTGAGCGCTTTTGGTGTAGCTGTTTTCACCTATGATGATAAGATAAAAAACGCTGTAAAATTTTGAAATCCTGCCGTAACTACTGCACAAACACCAAAATCTCAGAGGGAAACTGTCAAAGGGCCACCTGGAAGTACGTACGTAGTTTTGGAAGATCATTAGTGGCCATTGAAATCGTAAACAATAACTTGGGAAGTCCTTCATGACTAATAAAGGTGACTATTCACGGTGTGTTGCGTCCCACGTCTGCTTGTTACAATACAAACCATCGCCTATGGTTATCTATATTCCGATAAGCTAGTTTATTCAAGTGAAGCAAAAAGAATATTCTAATGATTTGTCTGGTCATTCCCAGACTGAATTATCGGCATGTTTATTTGAACAGATCTGATCTACGTTAACTTAACCTCATTGAGCGTAGAATTTTTGACGAAAAACTGCTAAATGGAAAACCCAATGTCTATATTCCAGTATTTCATAAACATGTAAAATGTGGTGATTATTATGTTTTATTTATTCGTATTTTCCTTGTTTATCAAGTAAATGCCTTATTAAGCAGTTTTTTATTTTCCACGTCATATATCTGGGCATAAAGATTTATATGAATGGTAGTAACTCGTGGCTAAATAATAACAACCGCTCGTATCAATCTTCAGGTTAAGCCGCGCTTGCCTAGGTTGGCCTGTGGATGGGTGAACACCCATTACATACCGATTTTCTTCCGAGGCTCGAAAAGCACGTTTAGCCGTTGATCCCGGCCGTCATTTGTAGGTCAGTGGCCCAAAGGTCGAAAACAAGTCTTACCAAGGGGTATCGTACCCAGAACTGACTGGGTTGTGGAGGTCAGATAGGCAGTCCCTCCATGTAAAATACTGGCATTCAGCTGCATCCGGTTAGACTGGAAACCGACCCCAGCAAAGTTGGGAAAAGGCTAGGCAGATAAAGATAAAAGATTTATATAAATCTAGTCTAGCTACAGGTATTCTTACACATTAATGTCAGCAGTCATCGCATAAACGAGGAATAAAATAGGTAATGATAGCATGTATTTTTAATTGTCAGTAGATTTACTATGTCCGGATACCGTAACGGACTGCAATCGAACCATGACTGCAAACAATCATTGTGATGGCGAATTCCTTGAACATAACAGAACTCTCAAAGTAGCCACAATATACAACCGGTTGGAAATTCCCCATGACTTATTGGGGAATATAAAAAATGTAGCACGGGTTTATCCAGATTATGTTAAGAATATAAATAGGACAGCGCTCGCATGGATAGTGGATACTGGGTCATGTAAAAAGAAAAATCGAGATAAGGTTACGCCTTTACACAACCGTTGCCAAATCCACGAATTTTGGCAACTCTTTGGGAAGCGGAGCATGTTTCCCATAAAGGCGAAATATAAATTGTAATGGAAATGACGTACGTATTGTGATAAGAGGTTTCAATTAACATAGCAATGATAGCAGTAGATAAACACACGTCCGCTCATTATCATTGACAGTGCGAGCTCATGTGCACCTCGCGGCACTATACTGTCCGCCAACCGTATACAATTTTCGAGTGGCCACTACTATGAAGGTCGTAGTCGTCAGTCACATTCACATGACCAACGAATCACATGTTTTACAGCATAATTAATTTTCAGCGAAAGGATTATGATGCGATTAGTAAAGAAACGAAAAGTTTTGAGGTAGGACAGCTGTTCAATGTCAGAATGTCAGGGCATCTTTTCAACAAATTTTCTTTGCTTCATAACATCACAGCCGACCGTGACTAATTTTGTCGCAAAAAGGTGACAAAATCGTTCTGACGAAGCATATTATTATTGAAGAAGAAAAACCTTCCTTAATAATAAATATTTCGAAAGTAGGATTTCAGATGATAAAGCTGTGACTAATTTCGAAAGTCAAAAGGAAAAATTGGATCGTAGTTTATGAGCGAATCATTTGTCTTGCAAGATCCTGCAGAGGTTTCGCATCCGGTTTGATAATATCTTGTAGTGACCTACCAAGGTTTTTTGTCGAATTAAATAGCAGAACCGTAGACGGAACGGTCACTGAGCATCCACGTACGTAGATTAGATGAATAAGCCTCAAGGAGTCTTTAGATAGCGTTTAAAAGAAGGATCTATGTCGTGCCTTGGCACGGTTCGTGGGGAAGCGGGTGACAAAGAATACATAAACGAGAAGGTCCGTCTTTGTAGAGGGAAACCCGAAGATTTAGACGATTTCCTTACACCTGTTTCGATAATTGCAAAATATCCAAAACATATAAATGACAAGAACATTTTAAGTTGTTACAGTGAAGGGGATTTTGTAAGATCGACATCAGGTTATGGTAATGCCTGTTGGAACTTGGAACAATATTATTAATTTTATAGTCCACAACAGATTAAAGTATATCGCCCAATTATCTTGATTCAATATTTTTAAATTAATGCAATTAGCTGTGGTTGCGTAAATGCAGCCGACGCCAATACGTCAATTGAACAATAAGTAAATTCACATGTAGGTACTGCAATAGAATGGTGGCGGGTTTCTTTCGACCTTTTGCTATATTGGAAGGGGAACGAGGACATGACTATCCACGCTGATGTGGTCTATACCACCGTGTGTACACGTGATCGAATACATACATAAATGTCATCTATAACAAACAACTGACTCTACTCAGTTCCACCTAAACTATGTCTGATTGATTCTCACTAAACTGGTAATAGATCGTTAATAGGCGCTTGCAAATTGTAAATAGAAGCAATGGCGTCAACACAATCGGCAATAGGATGGATGCCTACTACAAATTGAAATATAATTCGAGCAAACCCCGCGCCGCTAAATGGGAGCCAAGAGCCAACGATGCTTCAATATGAATCCATTTCGAAACCGTTGGTGCAATGAAGAATGAAAATATAACTATGAGAAATCATTATCTGTACTATAAAGCTACTGCACCGTGAAATCGATTGTGGCATCAAGTTTACTTACTGGAATAATATTCAATTTAGTACATCGCCCGTTGATTAGTGATGTCGCTAACCTTTGAGACGTTGATCTTAAAACTAAACCGCACAAGGTTGCGAATCTAGTTGGCGAGTCGGCTTGACGCAATCAAATGCACGTCTACGATATAGAATAGAGTAATAAAGACAGAACAACGAAACCCACTTTGCTGTAGACGTACTAGTTAGCTTAATGTCAGTGTTACATAGTTGTCACAGATTGCAATGTGAGAGGCGATCTACGTGATTTTATCTGGGGCCAGCTGCTCCGCTCTTGTGTGGTGGCCGCAGGCGATGTTCGCTCTCTATGACATCATGCCATGCCACATCCAGTCGGACTAGTGTTTACTTCGCATGGCCTGGCGTGATGTCAAACAACGGTACACGTATGCAAATTGTACAGTGCTACAGTGCCCATGATTATCTCTAATCAAACCTTTTTACTCTGCCATTGACGGCACAGTAGCGTCGTCGTTTTGAATTAGCTCTAACGAAGGAGACGACCAATCTAATGCTAATGAAGGGATCTTTCAGACGGACTGTAATTTCATTCAATTTGAAACTGACAGCTTTACTTATTTGTAGTCTGTAGACCGCATTAGTTCGTAAAATGAACGTGATCTGAAAATATGCAGGCTGTTCTTTTCTTTGCTGAATGTTAAGTGCTTTGTCTGCGAAATATTTTATAATTATGTAAACAAAAAATGGAAGGATTGGAGGGAGGCCTTTGCACAAGAGTGGGACAGAGCAGGCTAGGAAAAACCTGTTTAGATGAACGTGATAACTTGTTACAGTTGTTACGAAAAATGTAGGGGCACTAAGCAGCATCTGGTTGCTAACGACGAAAATTCAATTACAAATTATATTCTGGGAATGACACTGGTTCAAATGAAAACGGGCATATAACAAATTACGCGCAAATTTAATAAAATGAGTTTTTTATCAGCATCTGGTTGCTAATGACGAAAATTCAATTACAAATTATATTCTGGGAATGACACTGGTTCAAATGAAAACGGGCATAACAAATTATGTGCAAATTTAATAAAATGCATTTTTTATTGATATGCGCTCTTTCACATCTGAACTTTAACTAATCGTTCTTCGAAGGATGCAGTTATAAAAATGTACATTTTTATGCACTCTGCAAATAGACGTTATAATAGCGAAGCAACTCCTGCGCTGAGGTCACATGCTTATTTTTTGTCAACCAGTTATTTAAATGCTGTTCCAAAAATAAAACTAGATTCTAGGAGTTACATAAACGTTGAGTAGGTCTTAAATTTTATGACACAGTTCAAACATAAAAATCACAACTAATTCATGATAATGAAAACATTTAATCAGCATAATTAGTAATGTATTATCATTTGAAACGGTGGATAAACACTATCTTGACTATTCTTGACCCGCGTCCTATCCCACTCAATAAGTTTTGTCCATGGATTATGATTAGATAACAAAACATTACCTACTGAACTGTCTGGCACAATAAATTATAGAAAAACAATATGACGTCATCAAATCATTCAACAGCGATGTTTGTTGAACTATCGAGTTGAACAAACGATTCAAACAGTCAATCTAAACAAATGTGGTTTATTAAATTAATCGTAGAGGTACTTAATAAAAATATTTACATCGCCAAGACTATCATATGGCCACTGCAAAGGTAATGAGGAAGGGACTGATCTGACTAATATTACAAAGGTGAAAATCTGTTTGTTTGTTCCTCAATCAAGCTTTTATCGCTGAAAAGAATTGGATGAAACTTGGGACACACGTAGACTATGGCCTGGATTATCACATAGGATACTTTTTATCCCGTTAATGAAGTAGTTTCCCAAGAAACCGCCTTGCAGTTGAAATGTATATGAGTAATGAGTGTGTCCTCGGTCAGGAATACCGGAGTGGTTGGTAGCAGTGACCGGTTCTCAGACACACCCACGCCATAGTGATAAAGGTAAGTATTTAGTGCACTACTTGGTACCGCGAAGTTCTTGCAAGTCAGTAATTGGCCGTATAAGTTACAGACCGTTTTAGAACAAATTAATTTGCGTTGGCGAGTCTCTCATTCTTTGTAGCCACCATGACACATTCTTGAAATATTTTGTTGCATCGTTTCACCAACATACCATTGCTGAAAAAAATAATAACAACCTCCATGTTCAGCGCAAATTAAAAACAACCTGTAATAGTAGTCGTCAGATAAAAGCACCAGAAAAAATTGCCAACGACTAGGTCTAAGGTACATGACATCAGCGATCTATTTTACAGAAAATCCTAAACAAACGTAGTGAATTGTTAGATTGCTTTGTCACTTACAAAAAGAAATATCAAAACAATCCGAAGACGAGAATTTAATCATGAGAAGTTTCTCATATCAGACACGCAGATAAACAACCAAGGCAAACTCAAAAAAGTATTTGCGCTTTCTTAAATTACTAATTAAAATTCCTCTGAAAGAACGCAGAGGTTGTTTTTTGTTCTTTTGAAAACACTGGGAATGCCTGTTGCATTGCTAATTATGTTGTTTAGTTCCAAACGAGTTAAATATGGCGTTGGTATAATTTACGACTACTAGTCCGACACGTTGGCTCCCAAAACTTTCACGTCGAGCTACGTAGCTCGCTACACCAAGAAAATAATTCTCGCCATGATTTGTGTCAAAAGTTTAAAGCAAAGTTTTAGAGAAATGAAAGGAAGGAATTATGTACTTGGAGACTCTTGAACATTTGTGGTTTCAAGTAAGTAATAGCAAGCCATATTGTGTTGGTTGTTTGGAGTCTTTTCAACACTTCTCCAACAATAGGAGACGTAGAGGTTGAATGTATAGGTACACATTAACCTGGGACGAATACACGAGGGTTGAAGGAAACAGACGAGAGGTTGAATCTGTGTCATCAATACATTGATCAACACAGCCTATACCAAACACAATCGGAATTAAATCAGACACGTGACACACAATTTGCATACTATACAATGCGTAACGCATAGGTCAGTTAAATGCTACACTTTCGAGGCCAAGATGCAATGCCCAGTATTTGTCATTTCGAAACGTTTCAGACAATTAGTCAAGGGCATGTTTTTAATTGTTCTTAAACATCGAGGCCTGATTAATATTCATTTTTCGCATGTTCCATCTTATTTGTTTCGACTTTGGTAAGTAACATCTTCTCTTTAACATCCATCAAGAATAATATCATCCGGATGAAGATTAAGTATCTATGCAGGGTTGATCCTTCATAGATAAATTCATGTTCTTCATTAGCAACAACAATCATCATTCTCATACTATTATCCCAATTTATTTTAGGTCATAGCATGGCTTCTTCTTCCACAATCATTCTCCTGCCATTATCTTAATTTATTTGGGGTCGTCGCAGCATGCCTTTTTCTTCCATACTTCTGTATTTCTCGTCATCTCAGCAGCACTTTACAACAGTATTAGTTCATTATTCAATTGGGTCAGGACCATGCTTATCAAAGCCTCGTAATATCGATGTTCATAATTGTTACAGTTTTTAATGTTATTCAAGTTTTCGCAATATTTCAACGTATTCATAATGGTAGGTTAACGTTGCATTAACATTCCACACACACGCATTTACGTTAATACCTACTTTTGAAAGGCCACAGTGTGTAAATGAATCTGCCGAAGTACGGGGCAATATGACGTTATTATTTGACTTGCACATGCACTATTGCACAGCCTTTGTTTACTTATTTTACAATTCATGCATACCAACAAAGAAAAATAAAGTTATGATGAAAGAACACAAGGATGTAGTCAAAGGAAAAAGGCAAAAGGCGAATAGGACAGTGGCGTTCCTAGAGGTCAAAAATACGGCAAGCCAATAGGGCAACCAGACTGTTCCGACACCCTAACATCATGAAGAGTAGTAGGTTATAACGGCAAGCCAAGCTTTTAGGCTTGTATGAAAGTACCGCCACTAGAATAGGAACAGGATGGACCATGGACTTATTGTACCTATTTATAAAGAAATCTCTTTCAGGTTCCAGAAGATGAAAAAGTGTTAGCAGCAATCTTTACCGCTGTGTGTTATGCAGTTATATTGTTTGCAATCCAGTCTTCTTTGACATTGTTATTGTAGAATTAACGCAGAACGAGTTCATTATAATATTATACGTTCTCACGTCTAACAATTCACAATTGATGTGAATAATTGTACAACTGCATTTATATTGTTACGAGCTGGGTGTGGGATAAATCAAATACCACCGATTAAATAACAAATAACTTTAATTATCACAAAACACTTAAAACTCAATCACAAATACACTACTGATCACTATTCACTTAGATATCGCACTTCTACATCAATTCGATTCGCTTCGTTGTGTAGCCAAAATCAGACTGACTGCTCCCGCACACACGACGGCTTCACGGCGGTCCCACAACTTTCAGGAACCTTCTTCACAGTTCCATAGTGGAACATTCGAGACTCGCACGTAGTCTAGAATGTTCTCGTAAAGCAAACGACGTAACAGTATCATACGATATTTCAATACTGTTTCTACTTAAATAAGGACCTAGTATTACGAAGATAAAGACTTTACGTAGGGCTTTCTGGTGATGGGAATTCCAAAGATAGTCCAGCACTGGCTTTGGCGACGAACGATAAAATGTTTACTGGTCGTTACCCTTTGTCGTGAACTCTGCCCATTGTCACATTTGAGTTATTTTGATCATAAATGTTATAGGATTTGGTCACCTTGAGGATGTGTCGTCAGCAACGTTCGACCAACCATTGAAACTAGCGCAGTTAGGTAATAATAACCTGATGCCATCTATGATTAGATGGAGCTTTTCAATTAAATAGACATAGCCTGTACATGTGAATTAAAATATTTCTAAAGGACTTTATAGCTCTTTGTTTCTATCAATAGAACGAGGCTAGTTTCGAAAGCGAACATCAATCACAATTTGAAGGGAGTTGTTTTGACGTGCATATGATTGCTGTTACAAACTTCAAACTATAGTTGGGTAATGGATAACATGATTAGAGTGGGTGTAGATGTTTGTCAACTAACATTATAAAGGGACTCCCACGCCTACGCCATTTTCTCGCATTTGGTTACGTGGTTGAAACTCTCGAAACTCGAGTTGGGCCAGGCGACTAGTCTGACAACAGTAACTTCAATAACATAAACATGTTATGATCAAGTTTTTAAACTTAATTTAAGGCTTCTTCTTAGCTATTAGGTAGCCATAGTTTGCCAGTGTTAACAATTTAGATCCAATTCCTGTGAGGGAGCCCTTCATAATTACATTTGGTATGAATTCCTCGCACGTTTTGGTTGGCCGTTTACTGAGGATCCCAAGTAGCAATCACAGTTTGATTAGATGATGATGATGATAAAATGATCTTCATTCTCATAATCGAACAAAACCCCTTGTGTTTTTGAGCATCGAGCATTAGAATGCACTGATCTGTATTCACCTCAGAACATTGTATAAAGGTATCAAGTAATAACAATATTCAAGAAGTCGCATGGCTGCTCACAGCCCGAGGTCCGTCTAGCCTTGTCGCCGACCGAACACAGGTATGTTGGTTTATATTAATGCACTATAAATAGATTAGTGATTAATATTCTGTACATTGAATTTCCTTGTCTTCTACGTGAGTGCGGTGATCATCTATGTAAAACGAATGAGCCCCAGGAAATATTAGCTCATTCCAATTTGATTGTCCGCCAAAATGTAAATCAGTCGCAGTCTACGGGCAAGTTAGATTAAAAGTCCTTAATGAGCCAGATTTTCCTGTTTTGCTATTCTCGTCCAATCGTGGGTGACATTCTTATCTATACTAATATTATAAAGCTGAAGAGTTTGTTTGTTTGGTTGAACGCGCTATTCTCAGGAACTACTGGTTCGATTTGAAAAATTCTTTTAGTGTTGGATACCCCATTTATCGGGGAAGGTTACAGGCTACTAATATTATAAAGCTGAAGAGTTTGTTTGTTTGGTTGAACGCGCTAATCTCAGGAACTACAGGTTCGATTTGAAAAATTCATTTAGTGTTGGATACCCCATTTATCGAGGAAGGTTATAGGCTATAAAATTTTGCATTCTGGCGATTATTGCCTTGATATTAGTTAGGTCTAGTCTCATCTCATCATTAATTACATATCTTCCATATTTACATTTACGACTTTCTTTTTTTTTTTTTTTTTCGGGAGCTCAAAATAATGAACAATCACGGAAGATACTCCGTAAGTGACATTATAAGTTTATTTGTAAACCGTGAAAGCTTAAAACAGTTTTCTTTATTTATTTTCAGACAAATAAAGGGTGTAAATGGACCCTTAACATATCCGAAAAGCACTTGTTCTCCCCGTCTTTGCGATCATTTTTTTGTTCTAGACCATACCTGGGAACCTTCTAGTTACGGAGATATTGGGGGTCAAAGTTCCAACTTTTTCACAAGTTTTTTTTTAATACATGTTTTTAATGTAATATTTTTACTTTACACACCTCCACGACCCCCGTACTATTCAATCCATCCATCAGCACAATGCTTTGAGTGCTTTCCATCGAGTCCTACCGTATCACGTGATTTTTCACCCCCAAAAAAAAAGTCGATTCCCAGCAATATTTTTTGCGTAAAGTTACATAGTTTGATGTACAGAATGCTTGCACCCTGTATATCAGTAACATGCCAACAATAAGTAATAAATATCGAGGCAAGTAAATAACTCCAGTATCGTGTTGCAAAAGCGCGATGGCAGACGTGGCCGAGCGATATGGAACCGTTATCGGCAGCAGACTAGCTAAAGATTTAGCAATCCGGAACAGCTTGATAAGAACTAACTACAGTTCAATAACTTATAAACTCATTGAATACAATAACTGCTGAATAATAATAGTAATTACTTACAATTCCTAGATTCGCCTTGAACAGGTCATGTTATCTTTATGAATAGAGACTCTTGTTTCAGACGAAGAGCATTAGTCTGTTTAGCTAAAGTTTCTTGCAGAGCCAACTCTCAAAAGCCCGCTTTTCTAACTCACTCGCGCCTTTTCAGTGAGCTTAGCTTTAATTAAAGGAATGGGTCATGTGCTCATTAGCAAGTGGTGTGGCGAGTTCTGTTAGCCTATATACGGCTGCTTTTAAAGCACATTACTTATAGCGCCTTCCATCTGACCTGGTCATCGACAAAAGATTGTTTTCTTTTAGTTCTCCATTCAAATATTAATCATTAAGCTAGCTGGATGAATCTTTTTGTATCTTCTAAGGAGAACTACATTATATTTGGTCAAGCATATCATAGAAATATTACCTTTAAAGGTATGATTGCGCAACTTTTCATGTTTAATCATAAGTCTTGGAGCGTCTTGGAGTCTTGGACGTCGTTGACAGTTCAGAAATTAATATCCAAACTGCGAAACTTTACGATACACCGTGAAGTTTATCTAAATTGTCTTGTTTTGTAATGTTCAACACAAAAAGTTAATAATAAAGTGTAAAATTGATAAACCATCTTGTAATTACAAAATTGTTGTTACTTTATTTCGCGTGTGTAAAGTGATTTCATGTCTTGATAATTAAACAAATCTAGATGTTATCCGACTTCACAATCACTATGTATCGTTTCTACATGACTCACGGTTATTTTTTTTACTATCATTACAAGTCGTGTTATCTAAGCAATTTGTAATAGTTAATAACTTATTATAGCAGACGCTATTGTAATGTAACTGTCAATAAGTAGTAACTCAATTTTATTACCCAGATTTACATACATTTAATAACTAAAAGTAATAATGTTTATATTAAACATCCCGCAATTCTTGTGTGATTAACTTTCGCGTCCATTGTTTAATCATACGCAAGGGATCCATTGTACATACACTGTACCATCAATGGACGTGTTACTGAAACTGCTGTAGCTGCAAGCCATAATATTTTTCTATACAACTACCATTGTCTATGGTGTCACTTCATAGCTACATTAACTACTTAAAACAGAAGACTAATGAGGTTACACACGTTTGATTCACAAACTTTTTTTACTTATCTGACCTTTACAAGTCACTGGCCAGCAGGTAGAACTCGCTAGGATGCTTGGGAATCTTGCAAAGGAATTCATGAATGACGTCATGCTTAAATAAAGCGGTCTGAGATCGTAGCTATTTAGGATAAAGGCCGGGATAACCACAGTCCGCAATCTTGTTAAATATTTCCTTTGGAATAAGCAGATGACTCAGGATTGGAGAGGAAATTCATGCTTATTATCATGCAAATATCGTCGATAATGCTAGACTTATAAAATCGAACCAAGTGCATATGTCTATAGACACAGATTTCTACATTTGTTTATATTGTAGAGGTCAGAGGGCAGTTGTTCCGAGCAAAACCCCGATTTAAACTCATCTAGTCTGTAAATCAAAGATCGCGATGATTCTCAATCAATTAATTAACTATTATTCCATTTTCAGTACATTTGCGCCAACTATACTAGAAATCGTTCATCATCGCATACTCGTCTAGGTAAACATATATACATAACATCACGCCTGTAATCCCTGGAGGCTTAAGCAGAGGTTTACCTAATAGTGCACCCACATTTCGCCAGTTAAGTTCAAGTCCCATGTAATAGTGGGCAAGCCTATTGCCATCAACCGGGCACAAATCCAGACTCCGAGGCTGCTACTGAGAAATTCCTTCTGGAAAAACCCAATAACACTGCCTGGCAATTGAACCCAGGACCTCATGCTCAGCAGTCGTGCTTGTGACTATTAAACCAAAGAGGCAGTCTAGGCAAATATCCACTTGCTAATTCAGCGTAATTATGACCAGCACATTATCTCAGGTAAGTATGTGTCGTCATCAGACAATGAATTATTAACCTGTACTAACTACACACGTTGTGAACATTAAGAGGTATACATTATTGATATTACCACCAGTCCACCACCAGCATAGCAATGCACTGCGCTTTACGACTTGGACTTCTGCCTAATCCGTGACAAAAACGAACGGGATAATACACGGTTGCATTTGTCGTAAAACGTTTTAATATGAATTTTAGTACTATTGTTAGTTTGTTAAAACAAGACAGGTAATAAGATACTTGAGATAACGGAAGAGGAACAGACTAAGCATGTCATATCCAGTGACGGTGCACTTTGAATTCAAGTGGTCTCTTAAATCAGGAGGACCAGCGAACGAAGCTTTATTTGAGGTAAAGCGATTCATCATCTGCCTAGTTTTTCCCAACTACGTTCAGGTCGGCTTCCAGTCTAACCGGACGCAGCTGCATACCTGTATTTACATGGAGCTACTTCCTATCTGACCTCCACAACCCAGTTAGTACTGGGTAATCTTCTTCTTAGCGTGTCGATGGCAATCTCAATTGTGTCAGCCCAGAACTGAGCTACTAGTTTGGCGCTTTCGGTAGCATCCATCAGTTCCTGTAGTGAACAAACAACAGGACTCGCAGGACACGATATTAAGTGCCCCATCGTTTGTACAGCAGCACCACATTTACAGTCTAGGGCAGAGTCATTAATGAATCTCCACCTGAGCAGGTTTTCCTTGCTGCAACCAACTTGGGTCCGGAGTCTATTTATAGACTTCCAGTCAGCGATGGCAACTCATGTCCAGCCCCCGTAGCATGACCACCGTAGACAAGAATTTCTTTGACGGAAGAATCGACAAAATGACAGATTGTGCATAGAAATCTGTCATTGTGTCGACACAATCTGTCATTTTGTCGATTCTGCCGTCAAAGGAATCCTTGTCTACGGTGGTCATGCTACGGGGGCTGGTGGGAGATTTTCTGGGTAATAGGATATCCCTTGGTGACACTGGTAAAGAGACTGAGGTTATACAGGAAAATGAGAAAGACCAAAACTGAAACAGGAGAATTGAATAGAATATTCAAAATCATGAAACAATACCCCAGGGGGATACAATTTTTCTGATAAAAGCAACGGAAATATCCGCTTACGGCCTATAATTTATTTTATAATTGTTTAATTTTGAAGAGGTCGGATTAGCCGCAGGCGCACGCGCAGGTGAGACGGAACCGGGTCAGTGTTGCCAGCTGATTGATAGCTCATTCGCTTCGTGTCTGATAGAAAGTATGTTAATTATCTTGCGATTACATTTCGTCATCCAAATACAAGTAGCTATATTTACATGCAAATTCTTATACCTTATTCTGAGATATCGTCATATCGCAGCTTTTCCCAAGTTCAAGTTTTATCAGAACCTGAACCAGCATGGAAAATATTCGCAAATATTCATAGAGAATACCTCATATTTTTCTTGTATTATTCTGTTACTTACTTTTTAAAAATTAATTATTGGATGTCGAGACTTAATACTACACCTACATCATTTTCTGTTAAAATGGTGACGTTATTACCATTGCTTATACGGCAAGAAGATACATTCTTCATGCATCACTCACTGATTTATAAAAAAGATGCGTCTATCTATGTTAAGAGCGTAATAAACGGCATTTATGTAAGAATCGCTAATAATGATACATAAATAATTCATAGAGTACGTGATTTCACAAAATTTACAACTCGGCCTTGTAAAACGACAAGATTGGTGGATGCAGTTATTACTTAAGTGTTCAAAATACTCTGCGTTGCGTATTTTTAGACTAAGTAATTGGGAACTTAATGTCATGAAGATAAAGTATTTCTCATAGAAAAGTATTAAGTACTTATGTGAATTTCTTAGAATTGGATGTTGATAACAAGGCCATGAAGTTTTTTGAAACGTCAATATTATGATAACGGATTAATAAAATTTTACCTCAACGTGGTTGTTACTAAATGCAGAAAAAACTGATACGAATTCATGATAGTAAATTGTATACCTATCTTATCAAATTCAATGAATCATTGCGATAAAAATAAATCCTCACAGCCAGATAAATTACATAATTCTGGGAAAAGACAACATGGAAGTGAGTGTCGTGTGCGAAATATGCGACCTTGCGAACTTCAGCCCCGTGCATATTGTTTTCACATTCATATTCAGTAGCAACCGTAAAACAATGTGCACAGCTGGTCGAGGGACGGCGACGGAAAACATTCGCACTGCACGGTATTATGTGAATTACGAGAGAGAGCAAACATACGATCGTTATCATAAAAATACGGCCGAACGGCAACTAGTAATAGTTTCTGTTGAAAAGAATACAGGCGACAAAGCACTGTTTCGAACTCAATGCTCATAACGACTATGTTGGAACAGACAGATGCACATTCAGGTCAGTGTGAATCGTTATCCGCGATATGAACGGTTTGCACTCGATATTCATACGAGGAGAGCGCATCTTTATCTCACACAATTTATTCGATGTTTACATACTCATCTAGCAGCTAAGGAAAGGCATACTTTTGTTTTGTGCTCGTTAATCACACTAATCATACTGTGGTAGACAGTGTGCTTGTAAACTATGACTAACATCGTGAATCGTGATGGTTTACCACCAACCCTCCTGCTGGTACTAAGAATAGAATAGCTCATATTTATAATTCAGTGAACTTGTTCAAGGGAGAGACGAACGTGACGATTCCGGCCTAAGAAAATATTAACAGTTTATTATCCATCTCCTGAATAACTATTTTGTTTATTTTGTGCATCATTGTACTGCAACGTAGTGCGCTTCACTCTAGAATGGGGCAGTGAGGCGCATAATGACCGGTCACCTTCTGACGTCGTCCCCGAAGCCCACTCTATTTCTTCCAATATTTGTTTTACGTAAGAACATATTTGCTCTCGGCCACTCAATAAACCTAAACAAACTGTCGTCGACATTGTTCGGTTCCTGCTCTCTGTGACGTTTATTTGTGTCATTTAGGTAAATTATACAGCGTGGTGATGACAATACGACAATAAATTAAACTTCGCATACCTCAAGACGTTACCAATATACATACAAAAAATCATTTGAATATATCAAGTAGTTTAGTCACAGGAAATTAATTTTCATCTTCAACATTTGCTACATGATGTATCTGATTTTAAGGAAGCACTAACAGGTTAACGACCTCCGCATCGGTAAAACATCAAATCATTAAAGACACGTTGCCAACTCGCTATTTAAAAACTTTCGCCAAATTCGTTTTTAAATTTGATTTACTGCAAATTATACCTTAAACCAGGCCAATAAGAGTCATAAAGGGTATCCTCAGAGTTAGATAAGAAAATAACGCAGGCGGAAGTTGAAGTATGCACTGTATTACAAAATTAATATAAAATTTAGTAAGTGCGAAAGAGATAAATGTTATTTGGTTTGTTTGTACTTCACTTTCTTGTCGAAACTTGAAACTACAAATCTAGGTCACGGTCAGTGTATCACAGCAATCCTGTGACGAAACACGCGTCATCGCTTCGTAAGCGCACGAGTACCGCAGGACGTACTTTCTTTGCCCGCCTTGCCGCGCGCGCCTCCTTTGAAGTACCCGGCGCCCGCGTTCGCGTGTTTGTGATTTGTTAATTAGTGCGAATTAGACGCTTTATTTTAGTGACAGGACACGTAACATTTTAATAGGTATCGAGTGCGAGATTAGACTCTTAGTTTTTATGTGTGTGCTCGTGTTTTTTTGTTTTATTTGTAGGTAAAAATCATGCCTCGTTACACCTACACGGCTTCGGAATACACCGACATGGTTTTAATTTACGGGGAGTGTCACGGAAATGCCGCTTTGGCTATACGGACATATCGAGAGAGGTATGGGAACACTCGAGTTTGTCCGACCAACGGGCGCACGATTGTTCAAGCTGTCCAGAGGATGCGTGACAATCGTTCCTTAATTCCGCTTGTGGATAATGCTCCTCCTCGTGTAAGAGTAACCCTTGAGGAACGAATTTTAAATTATTTCGAACGCAACCCAACGTCTAGTTTACGTAGGGCAGGTCGACATTTTCGTGTTAACCATAAAAGTATTTTAAAAATTTTAAAACGCGACAAACGGAAGCCGTTTAAGTATAAAAAATTACATGCGTTGTTACCTAGAGACAAGCCAGTAAGGGTACACTTCTGTCGCTGGATAGAAACAAAACATATCGAGAATCCCGATTTTCTGTACAATGTGATGTGGACTGATGAAAGTACTTTTACAAGGAACGGTTTATGGAATAGACAGAATCTTCGTTACTGGAGCCGCGTGAATCCGCGTCTAGGACGAGAAACTTCACACCAGTACAGATTTGCTGTCAATGTTTGGGCTGCCATTCACAGAAATACCATAATTGGTCCGGTTTTTATTGATGGAAATTTAAATGCCGAAAAGTTTTTGGAACTCCTCAACGGACCCGTTTCCGAGTACACGGATGAGCTCTCGCTAGATGTGTACAGGCAAATGTGGTACCAGTTAGACGGAGCACCAGCTCATTCAGTGGTGAGTGCAAGAGAACGTTTGTCTGAAATGTTCGGACAGCAGTGGATTGGCCGTTATGGACCAACACGATGGCCGGCCAGGTCCCCTGACCTTACGCCATTGGATTTTTTCTTGTGGGGTCACATCAAAAATGACGTGTACGCAACAGCTGTTGACTCTGTGGATGATTTAAAAGATAGGATAATCTTATCTTTTAATAAATTAAAACACATGGCTGCGAATGGGGACCTCTTGTCAAACGTCAGAAATAACCTTCTGCGACGTTGCAGTTTGTGTATTCGAATTAATGGCGGCCATATCGAAAAACGAAAAATTTAGTGACGTAGGTACCTACTTAGTGATTGAACAGTGATCCAGATAGTGATTAATAATTTCATTAAAAAATAACCAGCGGATGAGAGGTGCCTGATTGTTTGGTGAATAGTCTGTGATTTAGTGTAATTGTATACTGAACATTAGCCAAAAGATCAAGTTGCTACAGGACCGCGTTGTTGCCGCTCTTACCACAGGTTAGTGAACCAATATTCATAAATGGTGTCCTATTTTGTATTCAGTTTTATGCCATTTAGTTTGTTTGAAAAATTTTTTTTTTCTATTTCGATTTTGGGATTTTTTTGATAGTTTAGAATTATTCATATGAACTAGTATTATGCGTGTTTTCATTTATTGTCGTATTGTCGTCTCCACTCTGTATAGCGGGTCATATAATTACGTGGTATAAAATGATAAAGCGAGCGATTTATCATCACTGATCCACATCACATTAGATTGTGGAGATTGCAGAATGTTGTAAACTTATTACACCACTTGGACTGAGCTCCGTATCTCTGTAGTGGACAACTTGTAAACAATACAATTGCTTTTCAAGTATAGCAACTCAAGGCTCTTCAGGGTTGATTAGATCAGTTTTGAATGTCATCACGACTTGGGTGCTGCGGTGTTGCTGCAAGGTTATAAGGTCCTTAGGTTGGAACGAGTAGTTATGATTTATTATGATAAAGGTAAATTACCCGTGATAGAAAAAATGCTTATTATTTATCAACAGATAGTACGCACTTCTAAAAGAAGCATTCCGAGCGCAACAGACGTAGAAGTTTCTACAATTTTGTACGGTAAAAATCTCACCGAAACGAATTTGGTAATCATTTCACCGGAGACCACACACGCTATTGGCATGCAAACAAATGCATTTGGGAGTGTCGTTAAAACAAAAACTTAATTAGTTTCTGTAACAATAAGCTCTTAAAGACGAGAACAACATTGTGAACCACCGCGGTATGCAACGAGACGCGCGGATTGCCAAAACTCGAAGTAAACGACCTACATTTATTTGGAAAGCATACACGAAGTGCTCGCGTATTATCGGACAACGTGAAAATATTCTGCTATGTAAGTAACTATATTCTAAAATTTACAGACCAAGTACTTTGAAGCAGATCAGGAGCGTGCAGAACGTTAAGACTTAAGTAATAAACTTCGAAAGATTTGCTTGCGCTCTTTACAACTTGAAGGACTTACGGAAGATGAACTTTATCGAAGTAGACGGGCTCAATTAGAGCTACGATTCTTAGAGACTGATTAAAATAGTCTCTAACACACCTAATAGAAGCAGAGCGAGTGCCGCGACCCATGATAAATTACTCATCAAATCATGAGTCAATTGAGGTTACCCAGTTATGAGGCAACGGACTAAAGATGATTTTGAATGGTTCACATCACTTTCACCAGCATCTTACAAACGACAAAGCATCTGAGAAGTGATTAAATTTAAAACGGCGCTGTTGAGCCATCAACACCAATAACGTGGTGCAGTGACGTAAGATCCTTGTCGAAATAGAAAAAAAGGAGAACAAAGCAAAACCTGTCCATTCGGATACTATTTGAAATCATCAAATTCTTTATAAAAACTCGATGACGCGATGTCAAGTTTGTGAAGCTACAAAAATGTACATTTAGACACAAAAGTGCCAATTTATTTTGACAAAGTCATTAGAATATGCGAAATTATAGTTGTTTGACAACTTCCAGTATGGTGCAATCGATGGCAGTTACTGGAAGCTTTCCTCTCACCCGGTATGGATAATGTCTGACGATATTACATACGTGAACTCGTATTGCAGTTGTAAAAGGCAATTCCAGGAAATGATAATGTACACAGCCGAGATACACTACGGCAAGAAAACGGTAAATGATACGGCATAGCGGCAACAAAACACTTTGTCTATTATTCAGCGTGCAATAACGTTTTCGAGGCCGAAATAATTGGATGGCTCGTTTCGAGAAAGCCCATATCCGTCTGATTCAATTGACCCACAGACGCAATTCCCTTAAGCTTGGATTCACATGTGGATCCGAAATAATGAAGCTTTGTTTGTTGGGAAAAACGTTAAATTATCGTAATCAAAATGGGTACGCAAGATTTTCCTTTTTCGCTATTCTAAGTAAGTAGGTAGTCTCTTCTACGAAGTCGATTTTCCATTAACTTCCCATCCCAGTATTCATTTGAGTTACATAAAGCTATATCCGAGAACAAGCTTCTGCGCTTCACTTCCCGGTACTAAGATAGGATGTGATGTAAAATGATGTGCGTTCATCGCCTTGCGCGCTTCCTTTTGTTACTAACGGCACACGGCAGGTGCTGCGAAGGTTGCCGAATCGTTTGAGCACATCCTTGAAAGTTAACATTTTCGACGAAGTACTTACCGTACCAACTTGTTTGTAGGTCATACTCATACTCAAAGGCATTAAACTCCGATCATTATTAACTTGTATGGTCTTTCTTCATTTTCGTCGACGAATAGAGGTCATAATATTTTTTGCTACTGTTTAAGCAGTTTATTTTTTTTTTTTGTAACAAAAACTTATTTAAAAGCATGGTATTACCAGACTACCTGTTCTTTTTCATCTCCACTGTCGTCATTGTATAATCAGTGTAGAAAATCAGATGCTGGCGTATATTTCTACCAAAATGAGATTTAAAGACGCAAGCATATGCAGTGTGTGTCTGCACAGCCGGCTAGACTATAATATTAGTTGTGAGTTGGATGACACACATCACCTATTCTGTACAATATCGAAAGTGCTGACATTTGACCTCAACCGAGCCTTTGCGTTTGCACAATACCATCTTTAATGTGTCAAATATGCATACGTTATTGGTAAACATCACATTACGTCAATATTTTACTTCTTATTCGAGGTCTGCGGGTTTATTTTTTGCTGGAACGAAGTTTTCTCGTAAATATTTTTTTTTAATTGTACCATAGTTAGACAGTTAGTATCGACGCAAACAATTTCAAAACAAATTAGATGCTCAAGTTTATGACGCAGTAACTTAGTAAATATTGCCATTTATTGGCCAAACAATGTAGCCTTTTTGGCAATGATTCTTTATAATTGGGTTACTTCTGCGATGAAATATTATGTCGCAAACCTTCTCTCCCACGTATAGTTCTTAGAAATAAAGCCCAAAACTAAAACTAAAGCTCCGCGTGATTGTCCCTCTGCGAAGTGCCTTAGGTGCTTTTTTGGTTATTGTATTTAAACGTTGAAGAGCGCCGGGTAAAAGAGTATATTGAATAAATGATTTTTTTTGATTGATGTACCCAAAGTTTATCGAATTTGAAGGCGAAATGAAAACAGACGAAGTAAACTAATTTAACCCAGTAGGTACTACATACACATTTCAACACACAATTATTGCAGTGGAGGCACCAGCGCTGTTGGAATTCATACGTAGCTGCATTAATCATTGTGCGGCAATTAAACATTGTAATAATCACGATACCTTAATTGTAATTGGGTTGGAGTTACATAAATGTCGGCAATACGAATACTACTTACTAAATGCGAATTGAACGCACGTCTGATAAAAATATCAGACGAGGAGTCATAAATCATTTGTTGCACTGATTTCGTGGTTAATTGGATTGTCACGTTTCACCTCCGACTTAATTTTCAATAAATATATTGCGAGGTATCTCGAGCGTCTGCGATGAAATTCAATATTTTTACTGAACGATGAAATATTTTCATTTTATATGAATTAATACCTTCACCTTGCTCAGCAAATGTCAGTGTGCTACATGCACACGACGAGGATTCTTTGTCAGCGCGTGTAATGCAGCTTAGACAGCCATAATTACGGTTTGATTGTAAGTAAGGAATGAGGAAGACGCAAAGATTGCAGCGTCACGCCCAGAAGGTTAATCCATATTGAGAAGACACCTCTAATAAATGATTTCCGCTACAAAAAAAAGTAATTCGTCTAGCTCGTCTAGCTAGACGGTATCCACACCAAACTACACAATATTTGTGTAGGTGTTCTAAAAAAGGTACATTTTTAATAAAAGAGCTCGAGTTTCATACTTCAACAGTTCAATAAACTGAGCCAATATTAAGATATATACATTACGATTTAGCTCTCAAGTAGCACAGATCCACGATTCACTACCATGAAAGGCAAACTTACATCTCAGGCAGCTTCAAAAGCTACTCCGTCTCCTTTCAACTACGCAAATAAAACAAGATAAGAACTATAGAAGCAAGATTTCCATTCATGGCAAGACTTCGATTATCAGATTTCACCAATTCTGCCCGTTCGTCGTACCTTAAGCCATTGAACGAATAACGTAAAACAATACGATTGTTTAGAGAGCCACTAACGAGAAACATGACACGCGGTATCATTCAGCTATTTAGTCATCAGTGTGACTTATAGAGACCTGAGGGACAGTGATAGAAACTTCTGGATAGGTAGCTATTAGAGCAGCTGCTGATTCGGGACCAAATTAAAATCAAATTGCATAGTTATTACGGGTATTATTAGGTATATCAGGATTACGACTCTCCGCGACTTCCTTGTGTAGCCTGAGGACACATACGTAATATAAATTATCCGAGCAAATAAATTAATGAACTGCTTTTTTATGGAGATAAAGCGTAATCAGGTGGTAAACTTTACCTACTTTTGTTAATTGCGTTATCATTATCACGTAAGCTGCGATAAGGCGACAGTAATTTCCTTTCTAATAATTTGTTTTTTGTTTTTAGTAATTTCCCTGGTCAACGTTTCTTTTTAGTAAAGGAGTGAGATTGAAGAGTCAGAAACTCAGAACTCACGTCCAATTGAACAATACTTGCAGTCTACCGTACACCGGTGCACGGTGGCAACATTTTGACCACTATATAGCTGGCCTAGCGTAGAACGGAGTTTCAATAGAGTATGAGGCCAGCTGTACTGGTTTTACTACTGATATGCGACCTGCTGTACGTGTATCTGAGATATTCTAGGTAATTATAGCATTTCCCTTGAAATTTTCTTTTAAGCAATGAGTGATTGTTACAATTTTTCAATATAAAAATCGCCTCTATGACACATGGTATTCATTATACCTACTCAGTTATTCGGTATCCTACCTTCAATATGTGATTGTGCTAACTGAACATATGGAACAAATTATTGGATTGGATGATTCTGGCAAATTGAAAGTTCTGTGTTTTCCTTTTTATTTGACCAGACGATGCCCACTTGTTAGTGTCATTTCTTTTTGCGTGTGGACTTCCTCATGTATGACTTTCGCCCGGGGTAAATTTAGTTCAGATTCTTACTCTTAACTAAATCCACGCGGTGTTCTTCGCGGGGTGCGTCCCTAGTCTTGCACATTTGAGGACTACTGAAGCTGAGATCAACGTGGCCACCTACGGGGCCAAAACAAACTAGTTAACTAGACGAATGATGTATCGATTCGAAAAGTAGAATATGTCAATTGAAAGGTTTGCCATTGCTAATCAATTTGACTTACAGTCTGTCTCTTCTATCCATAACACGATTACCTACGTTAAATTATGTGTGTCTGTTTAAACTTAGTCTCTTTTTTGGGAGTTTTGGGAATAACATATTGCAATTCCTGTAGAATATAAGCACATGATCGCGTAGGCGGAAACACGTCCCGCGCAAGCCGCGTGGGACGTGGTCTAAGTAAGGCATCTTTTAGTTCTTGACTTACAAACGAGGTACCAAAGCGGAAACGAAAGGAGCGATGCTGAGACGAACAAGATTCGAATAATCAAAGGAGAGACGAGACGCGATGTGGACTTCAACCAACCGTGTGGACCCACATAGTCTTGAAAACTGATGAGGAAAAAAAATACCTTATTCAATTCACTACAAAACTACTTCTTCTAAAGTTTCAGATGTCAGTAGCGTGGAGATCTGCATGATCACGCTCGCGGGTAGCTATATGAGTATATCAAAATTAAATGGTTTAAATGGCTTATACTGTACTAAATATAATAAATAAATCAAGTAATGATTTTTCTTTCGTGGATTATTATGACCACACTCTGGTAACCCTGCCAGATGCCAGGTTTGTTGAAAACGAGGCTAAGGGGCACATGTTGTAATGTATTTACTAATTGTAACGTAAAAGATTCGTTTTTAATTAGTGGCGTTAGGTCAGACCATACCACAGTGTTTTATGAAGCCCTTTTTTCGGACATCGCATTTTTATTAAAGAGGCTAATAGATAAAATCATTTTAAAGCAAAATTTCGAATCCCCATTAAGCTATCAAGCCTAGTTTCTGAGATATAAATTTTTGAAAATCATCATATTTTAAGCCGGATACTTAGAAAAAAAAATATTTCTCATAAACCAAGTATAATAAGCAATAATGATGTTAAAAGCATCGATAGCGCCTCTTATACTGCATATTTTAAAACACAAATGAACATCGTAACTTGGCTAGATCCAAATATATATGAGATTTTTGGTTTTTAGTTTTTCTTAATTTTCGCGAGGATTCTGCCGTATTGGGAAAAGTTATTTATACCAAAATTATTCTTATTACTTCCCCAATACACCACTTAAATTTCACATCCCAATTCCATGGAATCTAGAAGTTATTCAAAATTTTCTTTTTTTGTTAGGGTTATCACAGTTATTACCCGGATATTAATAACTCAATTTATATTCGAGATCGATTATTAAAACCTATTTTTATAGCCCGAAGGCATCTAAGCGTACGGAAGAACGCAAATCGAGTTAGTGGGAGTTTTAGCCAGAAAACTGTTACCGCTTTCACCGCGTGGAGGTACTCCCAGCTTATGTTATTACTATTGCGAGCGTGTCTTTTGCGTATCATCAATCATGAAGTACGTAGGTACTTCAAACCAGGGTTTAAATCAAAATAGTTTAGCTGGACTCAGAATCCTACGTCAAAAGTCAAAATCTTTGCCAATTCAATTAACTTGGAATGCAAATAATATTTTTATTATTACCAGATAAGCCAAATTACTTTATTTATATATCAACGAAAATGCTACCAGATTAGTTTTTTTTTTGACGAAACAAATCAGATCCGGATATAATTTTCTTTTCTGAGAGCATGACAACCCTGACGACATAAAATCCGGACCAAACTTAAAAAGGTTGTAGTTTCTAGATTCCACGGAATTGGGATGTTAAATTTAAGTGGTGTATTGGGGAAGTAAAGAGAACAATGTTGGCGTAAATAACTTTTCCCAATACGGCAGAATCCTCGCGAAAATTAAGAAAAACTAAAAACTAAAAATCTCGTATAAATTTGGATCTAGCCAGGTTATAATGTTCATTTGTGTTTTGAAATATGCAGCATAAGAGGCGCTATGGATGCTTCTAACATCATTATTGCATATTATACTTGGTTTATGAGAAATGATTTTTTTTCTAAATATCCGACTTAAAATATGATGATTTTCAAAAAAATATATCTCAGAAACTAGACTTGATAGCTTAATGAGGATTCGAAATTTTGCTTTAAAGTGATTATATCTATTAACCACTTTAATAAAAATGCGATGTCCGAAAAAAGAGCTTCATAAAACACTGTGCATACTGGTCAACTTGTATCTTTTGAGTTAGACAAAAACCTATACTTAGGTAAAACTATTCAATTAAGACCTCTTACTAAATATAAATTAAAATCTTTTAATAATAATGTTCTTAGCAGCCTTTCTAACGCTAATTTTGATTCAAAAGACCCCAATATAAACTACGGCACATTATTTTCTACAGTTTGTCAAGAATTCAATAAAACGTGTCCTTTAAAAACAGTTAAAGTCAATTCTAAATCGAAATTTAGTGAATGGGCCACTGCGGGAATAAGAAAAAGCAGAGATACTTTATATAATTTATATCACGAAAAATCTCTGACTTCAGATCAAGTTTTTCATACTTACGTTAGAAACTATTCAAAAATATTCAAAAGTGTCTGCGCTCAAGCAAAATCACAAATAATAATTAACAAAATTGGTATTTCTAATAATAAAATAAAAACTGTGTGGCAGGTAATTAACAGAGAAACTGGAAAGGCACAACAACGAGATCAGAATCAATTGTCTTTGAAAATAGATAATCAGACCATTTCTGATAAGCTAAAAGTCGCTGAGACTCTAGAAACTTTCTTTACCAACATTCCGTTAGAGGTTACTAAATCTCTCCCCTCTTCTTCTAAATTAGCTGAAGCTCTTCTTAAAGAAAACTTTACTCAGTACATACCAAACTTCAAATTTAAACCAATATGTATTGCTACAATTAAAAAGGCATTCAAAAGTCTCAACATAAAAAATACTGAAGACTTATGGGGGATATCCGTCAAGGTTCTTGGAGACATTATTGACTCAATCGCTCCTGTCCTAACAGGCATATTCAATCAATGTTTGGACAGCGGCAAGTTTCCTGATCTAATGAAACATAGTAAAGTAGTACCAATTTTCAAATCGGGTTCAAAGAGTGATCCCTCAAATTATAGACCTATATCTGTGCTTCCAGCATTGAGTAAAATCTATGAAAAAATCATGCTGGACCAGATGTTGTCTCACTTCAACTCAAATGGGATTCTGCATAGACAACAGTTTGGTTTCACGAAGGGAAGGTCGACAACGGACGCGGGAGTAAAACTCATCAGTCATATTTTGGAATCTTGGGAGAAGTCCCAGGATGCCATTGGCATTTTCTGTGATCTCTCAAAAGCGTTTGACTGCGTCGACCACAACACACTAATCTGTAAATTACACCACTACGGAATTCGTGGAAAAGCTGCTGACCTTCTTCTTTCCTATTTATCTAATAGGCAGCAAAAAGTAAATGTAAATGGGGCGACGTCCTCCGGGTCTCTAGTCAAAATGGGCGTGCCCCAAGGTTCAATTCTCGGTCCTTTCCTATTTCTTGTTTACATTAATGATCTCCCTTATATGATGGCCAAATTATCGGATATAATTCTATTTGCTGATGACACTTCGCTAATTTTTAAAATAGATAGAAAAGATACGAATGTCTTACATGCCAACGAAAGTCTAACCGTTCTCTCGAAATGGTTCGCAGCTAACAATCTTTTACTTAATGCGAACAAAACAAAATGTCTGAAGTTCTCTTTACCGAATGTGCCGCAACGGGATCTGGATTTAAATCTTGACGGCAAAAAACTTGATATTATAGCGGAAACTGTATTCTTAGGGATTACTATCGATTCAAAATTGCAGTGGGGCGCGCACATTAGAACTCTTTCGGGTAGATTAAGCTCAGCTGCATATGCAGTAAGAAAAATAAGGCAGTTAACTGATGTGGCTACAGCTAGGCTAGTATACTATGCTTATTTCCACAGTATTATGTCCTATGGCATTCTGCTGTGGGGATCAGCAGCAGACGTTGACTCGATTTTCATTTTACAAAAGAGGGCAGTCCGCGCGATCTATAAAATGAGTCCTCGCGAGTCCCTCAGAGAAAAATTTAAAGAGATTGATATACTAACCCTGCCTTCACTTTATATTTTAGAATGTATTTTATATGTCCGCAAAAATCGAGGGCTTTTCAAAATTAGAAGCGACTTTCATAAGATAAATACACGCGGTAAACACGAAATTGTAATACCTAAATTTAGATTAACAAAAACTAGCAAGTCTTTTCTTATAAACAGCATACGCTTTTATAACAAGTTGCCAAAGTCAGTTATAGAACTGACCGATGGAAAGTTCAAAAACCACATCAAACGTGTCCTTATTAAAAAAGCATACTACAAAATCAAGGACTACGTTGAAGATAAAGAAGTTTGGCCTTAGTTCCTTCTGCGCTTGCGGCCTCCCTGGTAGCTCATAAACGGCACAAATATGTGGATGTCTCTAACTATTCTCAATTTTTTTTCTCTTCTTTTGAATCAGATTTTACAGTAATTTTCAAATCATTTATATCTTTTCCTCAAAATAGTTACAGCACTGATAACAGTATTTGTGTCACTTGTTTAATTTAGTATTTTACAATATTTTCTTACCTTTGTATAGATTCTTTTTATCGATTGTTTGTGAATGTGTGGACATTGTAGGCTTTGTAGATTCCCAGCTGCTTGTTAACTTTTGTTAACTTTTTATTTTGTTCTACATTTTTTGTGTAGTAAGCAACGACTTATTGTCGGGCCTACGCTGTCCCCCCATACTTAAGTACAAATGCTGTATCCATAATACTGTAACACCAAATGATTTGAAAAGAGTAACCATGGAGTTTCTTGCCGGTTCTTCTCCATAGGAAACGACCAACCCGAACCGTGCACCTTTTTGTCGACGTTTTATAAGTGCCCATCTAGGCCTATGTGAAATAAAATATTTTGATTTTTGATTTTGATTTTTTGATTTTGTTCAGCAGTGGATGCTACCATAGGATTAAAAGGTAGCTGAATTATCAAATGTCCCCGGCAGGGTTGTCTATTGTTAAGTGGGCTGAATAAAAAGCAATTTACATGCAAACACAGACAAAGAATGGCCAGGTTATGTGAAGAGTGAAGCTGATGAAAAATTACATCATTTGTCAAGTTGTGTGTTCCTTATTGTTGCATAATGCAATGAGTCCTCAAGTTCTCATTTATGGTTTGAAAGTGCAATTCTTCATTTTCTACAACCATCTTTCATTTTGTTTCTTTTCATACATTCAGTACATACATACTTGTGTCAATGTGCTTAAAACTATGATTAATAACATTTGTTTCCTGTTTCCTTCTTGTGTAGATATGTTAAAATATAAGCAATATGTACATTTTAAAATGATTACCTGCTGTAATCAATTAGCATTGTGTTTCAAAACACCATACAAATCCAATGTTTAATTTTAGATATTATAATTAAAGGCAAGTATTTTAACCATAGATTATTTGAATAAAATACAATGCAGTTTTCACACATCAATAAAATTATGAAAAGAAGGGCTAAATCCAATCAAATCATAATTCAAGTAAACACAAGTCAGATAAATCTTAGTCAAAGATAGGAAAACAACATTTTACTATAAGTCTAGGTTTAAATGATGTAAAAACTGATGCATAATCTTTCTACATGAAAGTGTGCTTATTCAGAAATCCTGACATTCATAACATACTTATCAATATGTTGAGATAGTGATAATAAAGATAAGTGCTAACCACAATTTTAAAATCATTAAGCAAATAAACATAATGGGATGAAGATAACGGTACATTATAAACGTTTTTACATCATAAATAGGTCAAAAACGTATACTGTCACTTACGGGATATCTTCCGTGATTGCTCATAATGTTGAGTTTTTTTTTTCTAGTCATCCGTGATCATGGCGTTTGCAAAAATATTGGGAGCTCAAAATTATGAACAATCAGAGAAGATATCCCTTAAGTGACAGTTTAACTTTAGTTTTAAACTGTGAAAGCTTAAAACAGTGTTATAAATAGGTCAGTTTTATATATTAATAATACAGATCATTTACAATATTTATGCAATAATGGTCACATTCCTACTGGGACCTTAACATTGACCCATTTGATTGGGACCTTAATATTCAACACCACAATTGGTTAGGCTCATAAAAGTTTAATGATGCCGATGATTAATTATATGACTGGTCAAACATAATGTTTATACCTATTGTGTTCTTCTAGTTTGAATTATAGATGTAAGTGATTTATATATTAAGGAAAAGTATTGATTAATGTAGAAAGTAAATAACTCAAAACAATCAGTAAACATGGTAAATATCCCGTTTCTTGTGTTAATGATAAAGTAAAATAATTTATGATTTCTGTAACATGACAAATGGTTCCCCAAAAGGATTTAGCCCATTCTGTTTATGTCCCACTATAGGGAGCTGGCCTATTGCCATCAACTAGGTACAAATTCAGAATGATGATTTGTGCAGTGTGATTGTATGTTTATATTATAATTTGCCTATTTCAAAACATTAGGATAAGTTTTATTAATTTAATAATGGGCAGATAATATTAGACAAATCCTGTTACTTCTTTCAATGAATCTGTATTCCTGCTGTAACAGTTCCATTTGTTTGAAAATGTTATGGTTCAGGTGTTTTCAAGAACTCATAAGACAATACTTATAAGAACACACCAACATCATCATCATTCTCCATCAAAACATAGTTCCACTAGCAATTTTAGGATTTTATTCTTTCATATCAATGGATGCAGTGGAACATGATGATGACCAGAGTAAGTAATTAATTTGTTTTTTTTTTTTCTTTTTTTTTTTTTGTAAGTCATTTGATGGTAAAATGGTACTGATGCCACAATGATTATTCATTGTGGCATCAGCACCATTTCCCAAGTCTAAACTCTTAGATATATTTTGGTTGGGAACACCGCATTTACGATTATTAGTTACAAACAGCTGAGTTCATTGCTTAGCAGCGGCATTTTATCTAGTAGATAAGATATTAAAGTAGTTTCTTAGAACACAAGCAGGAAGACTTGTTAATTTTACTTTGTTTTTATTTGATAGTTGTTTGCACTTTGTTGTTACTTTTTTTACTGACTATTATCACTTCTTTACTAGGTTGTTGTTACAATGAAAAGTAAAAATACTGAACAGCCAGTTGACTCAATTGGAAACAATATTAATATATTAAAAGTTTTTAGATTTCAATTCTGTGAACTTTTCAAAGGGTGGAGTTTTTGGAATACAGAGAGTAGTGTAGTACCTGTATGTGCAAGCCGCCTGCCAACGAGGGGGCTGTCGAGCAGCAGCCGGCGCAGCGACCAGCGGCCCAGCACGCCGCCGCCCCAGCCGCAGCCGCCACCGCTGCCGCGCCTCATACCCTCGCGTTCCACCATCACACGGAACTTATACACATTACACACCAAACACTAACTACTCAGGTCTCCGCCTCGCACGACCGACATCAACCCCCACAGATTAACTACTACCGTTATGAAATATAGACATCGACTCCGACCAGTCTTTGCACAACCCGGATTGAGTAACCGACTCGCAACGCATCAGCGAGAGAAAGTGCCGATAGCCAGCCAAACGTACGTACTCGCGGACGCGCTACAGATGCAGCCTCAGGTGGGGAACACTCGCTATTATTGAGTTCCCATTGTGCTGACTGGACTCGTTCAGGGTAACAATACGAGATGAAAAACAATGCTGTCAATAACTATTATTCGACTTGTTTTGATGATTGTTATCGTGGACGACGAGAACCAAGCGCGGTTAAACAAGCAATGCCATTTTACAAAAATAAAATGTATAAAATTGAGTGTCTACGAGTAGGAAACGGTAAAATGACAAATACATTCACATCTGTCAAAGAAGACCGGTACTACAAGTATTCGACAAAATCGTCTCGTAACACTCACGAAACTCACGTTACAGCTCACCGTGTTCTCGTCCCAACACGCACGGTTAAAAAAAATATGACAGATAGAGTGCAGCACTGCAGGGAACTATGACATATAGTTGTACATGAATCTTTTAGCGCGTGGCCCAAATCGGAACTAACAAAGCAATGTTGATTATTCAATAAAATTTCCACAGACAATTCCACAAATAATCACCAGCAGCGCCGTCCTTCCAATGTTATTCAAGCGCCAAAAGAAACACGTAATATGCAGAGAGCATGAGCATACGCACGGACCAGCGTTTTCGGGTACCTCTATCTCATTCTCTTACGTAAATGCGTCATTTGGTGGGGCCAGAAATCCGATCACAAGCTGCCGCATTCACATCCAAATCACTTAAACGTGCGATTGCACAGTGGTCCCGCCATAGGTCATAGAGCTGAAATGTCGATGGTCAAATTATGATGTAATTCTACCCCCAGGTATAAAAAAAATTGCAATAACATACATGGAACAATTAATTTTATGCACCCGAAGTGGTTACACATTAGCGTTCTCTTTCGCCGAAAAAATATTTTTTTAAAGTGTTGTTTTTCTCGGAAATTGATTGTTTGTGATATTGCTGTGCTATGGATATTCAAAAAGAAGGTATGTACGACATTTTTAATCCTATTGTGTTTACTTTAACCTTGTCATTATCGGTAACCAGCACCGTCAAGGAGACACTTTCGATTTCTTTGTTTTTTGCCGCTTTCCCATATTCAATTAGACTTTTACTCAGGAAGGAACGAATCGCCAAAGATGAAACATAAATATCAAAATAATCTGTGTGTTTATTATGATCTAACTAAATAAATTATTAATTAAAAACTATTAAATAATAACAGGGCTAAATAATAACAAATAAATAATTAAATAATATAATATAAATAATTTCTTGTTTGTCTAGTTTAAACAAACTGTAACGTCTGTCTAGGTGGAGGTGCGCCGAGGATTGCTATAAGTCATTAAAAGGACTAGGTCGTATATATGTAAATTTGATACCTTAGGTATTTTTGTAATTTTGTTTTTCTTTTATTCTGCAGGGCAGTGCAGGGGCAACCATCATGTGTTCTTTTCCTCGAACGGATGTTCTAAACACCTGGTCATCTGCGACGAATAAAGAAAAAACTACGAAACTACCACTAGAAAGAAAATATTATTTTCCGCTATCTATTATCTAGTAATTTTTTTTATTTATATGCCGATTAAGCTATGCTCAAAAATAAGAAATGTTTAAAACCAATTTTATTGGTACCTACTTACCTACCTATTTTTTTAGTATGGATGAATGCTTTTTTTTTTTAATATACCTCGCTTTTAAAAATATTTTTTTACTTGTATTACCCTTAGAACATAAAAACAATCATTTATTAGGTTAAAAAGTTAAATTCTTTTATTTTTAATTTGACCTGCAACCCCCATGACCGCCCTTCTTACGAACCGGGACCACTGCTGTGGATTGGATCGATTTGCAATATTCTAAGAGACAAAAAGGGGGAAAGATACAAAAAAATGCTGATCTGTGCCTGTAAATGTCATTTTACCCTAATAGTTCCGTGAATGTAAGGGCTAAAACTGTGACAAGGTTATTTATTCACCTTCGAAAAAATGCACTTTTAATCAAATCATGTAGGACTGAATTCTGATAGCCATTCAGTAGAGTAGTTGCACGTAACTTATGTAATATTAATACATCTTGCACATACGTATTCGGTATTACTTCTGATTTTTGGCACGTTAATTAAACTCGTCATAATCTATGCCTAAAAGTGAAGGAGAAAAACAAAGCGATGAAAGTGATGATTCGATGTTATTCGGCTTGAAGATTTTGCCTTTGCCAAACAGTAGTTGATGCCAATTAGTTTATAGTACTAACTGTTAGGTTTATGGTTGATGATGGATGCATGCATGGAACTATAAAGTACTAAGCACAGATTTTTATTACATTCAATGGGCCTACTCTTGACCTCAATCTTGTCCTGAGGACAGAGATGAGGTCGACAATAGAACGATCTAACACAAAAGAAAATTATTATCTCGCGACTGAAATAAATTGGGGTCATATGAACTTGGGAACACCGACGCAGGCAGGGAATTCCACTTCTTGGCTGTGCGCATAATAAAAGACGTAGCAAAGCGCTTCGTGCGAATATGTGGAACATCGACAAGGTATAGGTTATCGAAGTTCAGTCAGTAAAAGACCAACAAACATGCAACTTTGCGGCGGTCGGCCAGGCTATGAAGCTAGAACTAAGGTAGATGTTACTGTGCATGCGTTGTCACTGGCGAAAAATTTACATATAAACATGTTGTCAAGAGAGAATAGAATATTCTTATTATGTACACCATACAAATAACATTTACAAAAAGGAGAAATATAAAGGGTGTAAATAGACCCTTCACATATCCGAAAGGCATTTGTTCTCCCTGTCTTTGCGATCATTTATTTGTTCTAGACCATACCTTACGAGTTACGAGGCCAAAGTTCCAACTTTTTCACAAGTTTTTTTTTTTTAAATACATGTTGTAAGATTTTTACACACCTCCACGACTCCCGGACTATACAATCCATCCATCAGCACAATGCTTTGAGTGCTTTCTATAGAGTCCTACCGTAAAACGTGATTTTTCACCCCAAAAAAAAAAGTCGATTCCTAGTAATAATTTTTGCATAAAGTTACTTAGTTTGATGTACAGAATGCTTGGTTGACGGCTATGTGAAGGGTTTGTTTACACCCTGTATAACGAAGAAACACAGACAGAAAAATGGGTTTCAATAAGATGTATGATTCTTTTTTTTTTTTTCCTTGCCTTCTCTGTCCCACTCCTGGGCAAAGGTCTCCCTCAACTCCTTCCATTTCGAACTCACGCGTTCCCCTTCCAGTTCTGAGGGAAACTGTCTAGTTCATTCCGCCAGCTCCTTCGTGGCCTGCCACGAACCCGCCTCACTGCGTCAGGGCCACTAGTTTCCTGCTACTTTGACCCACAGTTCGGCATGCGGCAGCCATGTCCGGCCCAGTCCCATTTGAGTTGGGCAGCCTTTTGAGCCAGGTCAGCTATATTTGTTTTGGAGCGCAGTATTGTTTCGAACACCTAGTTTACTGCGATCCATTGCTCGTTGGCAAACCAATAGCTTGGACTTTTGGATATTAGTCAAAGACCAAGTCAGTACACCATATGTTAAGACATATTTAAAGTACTTCATTCCTCCTCATCATGACAACAGATTTTCTCATAAGAGAACCACTTTCTGATTTCCCCACGTGTCGTACAGACGCCAGCACATCAAGCTACTACAATCTGTCGCGGCGTTCATTTAACCCCATTCAATAACTATTTCATGAAAAAGTTATTCAGTGATTTTAATTATTCTGTAACTACATACCTGTTACTTGTGCGACTCATTTTTCATCAACATACAACCTGACACTGACCTGCAAATCGCAAAAAAACCTAATAAAATTTGAATTTCGCGGGTGTCCCTAGCGTTTCCGCCTTGAAACGAAACGAAATCTAGATGTCAAACTCAGACGTCAAAACTCAAAAATCTTCAAGGAAAAAAACTGTTGTCAGATGGCATGTCATCATTTTAGAATTTCGCTTCGTCGGCATTAAAAAGCGTTGTTTTATTGATTTACATTAGCAAAATGAATTTTTATTCACAGACTCTGTTCTGTCTTTTGATCGTGGTAACCGTAGCTCTTTGTGAAAATAAATATACTCGTACCGCCAATGAAAAGAAAAAGAGCGATGTAGATTTCAGAAGTTTGGAAAAACCTTTCAGGATGAATAAACTTAATTTATTGTGGACTAAAGCTCGACAGGTAAACAACACCGCTTTATTTATATTGTTTCTTATCCTCCTGTTCTCGACATTTGGCCCGGTTGGCAATCTATTGTGTAAAGCACAACACAATAAATAATAAATAAATCACTGCCCCTTTTCCTATACCCGAATGTTACTAAAAGTTGCTTTCCTTGAGCACTATTCTACTCCTACTCCCCAATCAATATCTAAAAACAGTAAACTACATTGCAGCGCCTAACAGAACCAAAACTGAAGTCCTTGTACAGTGATTTGATGATACAAGACAAGGAAGAATTAATATACAAGAAGGTGAAGAGTGAAGGAGGAGATAAGGAGGGGTTAAAAGAGGCTGAACTGAGGCGAAAATTAACTAGCATCATGTCTGCTTACGGTCTCCTTCACCACTTTGATCCTGATGCAGCTAAAGAGAAAGACCATCCTGTAAGTAGTGGTAGAAATATATAGTAATAATAAAAATGGCCACCTTCTGATAAGTTCCACAGTTTATCTGTGAGAATTCATATGGTTCAATTTGAATTCATCTAATAAAAGCTCAACATTCTGAAACTGACGCCAAGATGATTTCTCAACAACAAGAGTTATATTTGTATTTAAACATGAGTCATCCATCATCCTAAGATAAAAAATAATATGCTTCTTTGTGTTGACAAAGAATTAGAAGAGATAAAAACTATTCATGGACAAAAAAATGTCTGATAAAAACATTGAGATAAAAATATGTAATTGCTTTTGCAGACTGTACATTGACACAGCTGTTGTTTTAGTAGCTATAGCTTTGTTTAGAGACAAATGTGTCAACACTTCAGAAGGGTATCACTAAAGGTATCAAAGTCAAGACATTGTCTATTGTGTCTGTTCATTCAATTTTTTTTCTAACTTATAGTAGTAGGTCCTAGAGCAGCTGAATGTATGAAAACTTATATTCTTCTATCATACATAACACAACACCTGTTATTCCCAAAGGGTTAGCAGAGGTGTCCCTAGCTGTTCTCTCTTACCTCTTATCTCTGACGCCTCTGAAGGCATGGCACGTCGAAAATAACTATTTAAAGAGCTTGGCATAGAGAACACAGATTTTCATTACTAATGCGACGGTCAAAAGGTTCACCCATTGTGTCAACCTATGTAAAATGTTACCTTTCCATATCTGTAATTCATATGGAGTACCTATCAGTGGCGAAGGTTCCATACAACTCAATTCCTACCGGCTTCCCTTTCAAAAATAGCACAGTTAGTATTTTATACACAAATAATAAAAACATATTAAAGAAATGTACTACAGCTTACCTCTTATAAAAATTGACCCTTCGCTGCTGGTACCTAGTAAAGAGTTTTCTATCTACCTAGAGAAGAGAATACATGCATTTCACATGTTATGTTAGTGTCTCATGTAAATTGGGGTAAACATCACAAAACACAGAAGATTTAGAACACATTCTTATTTAGGTTAATTGTCAGCTGCCATCAGGTTTCGTCATAAATCTATCTGTAACACAGCACATCTAAACATCTAAAACAAAAAATTTTACCCAGGTCTATAACTCAGCAATGGATGACTACATAAACAAGAGCATATTCAAAGACAAAAAGCTAAACTATTTGTGGACAAAGGCTGAGGCTTCAGGGTTCACCATGGAAGAACTGTTGGCTCTGCGAGAGGAGTTCACTCATCATCAGGAGAAGATAAACCAGTACTATGACTTGTTGGATGATGACTCGCCCAAGGATGATGCTTTTAAAAGTATGCTCTAGTTTTTTTTTTTGTTACTTGTGTTGATATTTTGAAGAAATATTTATTGAAATTTGTGTATGAAAAAACCATTTATTAGTGATACACTTGAAAACAATGTTGCTGCTATAAATTCTCAAACTATGTTACACAGTCTATGGTGACTAATCTCAATATTGACATCACAACTAAAATTGTGTCTCAATTTTTGGCATACCACACCAATCACTGTTATTAATTTGGCCTTTTGGATCAAATTGCATGACAGACCATTTACAAGATATAACTGTTTGAAGTATATGCCTTACTGTAGGTTCTGCCTACGCTCTCATAAGGGTTTGGTGTGATCTGCCGGGGTAGCGGGACTCATAAAATTACCGTGACCCTGGAACATAAAGGGCTATTGAAGGACACCGTGGATTTTATCCGTACAAGTCTGACAGTCCCTCCCGCTCTGCCCTGGGTGGGAGGACTCATTTGATGATTTTACCACGTTAAAAAAAAAAGGGTATGGTGTGAACCATGATTTTATGTGTAGATTGTTGTACCCAATTTTATCTCCTCATTTCAGATGTCATAAACGAAGAAGACTTGGATAAGTTCAATGAAATCAGTGAACACACAAATGAAATGACAAAAGACTACATTGATAAGGCTAATTTAATCAGAGATAAGCACCATGAATTGAGAGATGGATATGACCGCCTGCAGAGAGTCATTGCCAAAGGTAATTAACTTTATCTACATATTAGTTGAAAATGATTGCTTCCCTGTACAGATTTTTAATAATATTTAACATTCATTTTATAAAAGGCCCTAATTGTTTTGATAACAGGGGTTATCACTATCAACCCATGCATTGCTTGCCAACAAAATTAACTGTTTATTACTATTACTAATGAATTGGTTCAACTTGTTCTTGTACAACTAAAAAGCAGTAAAAAAAAAAAAAAATTTTCCTCTCGATTTGTATTCACGTAATTTAAAACGGTTGCTCCATTTGTAACGCGTCCATTACAAGCTCATGCAGATGTAGGGTCATAAAATATTTATAGATATTTTCTGTGGAAGCTTTTATGTCACGACGACGATTCTTTAGAAACTGGGGCAAATGAACGACTTTTATTTGAGACTAGCTGTTGCTCGCGGCTTTCGTTCGCGTGAAATTATCATAAAAAATATTACCTCCCTTTTTTAATCGGATTTAATTTTTTTTTGCACGGACACTAATTCTTACTCTAAAATAAAATACAAGTACTTAAGTTACTCCGTATAACATCAGCTATCTGCCAGTAAAAGTCCCTTCAAAATCGGTCCAGCCGTTTCGGAGATTAGCCGAAACAAAAAGATGGACAGACAGACTAAAATTTAAAATAAATGATTTTTTGGTATAAGTGCCATATATATTTTCATTCAGCAAAGCTGTTATTTTGATATTAAAAACAGACACTTCAATTTTATTTATTTGTATAGATTCCTATCAAAAGTAAAGTATCCGCCTAAATTATTTTTTGGATTATGTGGTTGTTTATAGAATGAGTGTTATTTTTCTTTCTAGCTCCATACAACAAAGAGTTCATTGAGCCTAAAGTGCAAGGCTTATGGAAGATTGCAGTTGCTGCTAATTTCACTACAGAGGAACTGGCTTCATTGAAGGTAATATTCTTCTAGTACGAGTATTTTCAGTTTGTATATGATTTAAAAGTAGTCTGGTATAAAGGGCAACATGTTTTTGTGTTGCTGGGAACATGATGCGTTTTTCTGTATGACGGCAATTTGGTCGACGAGTGTTTATGCGACTTGACTTTATGTGACTGACTATAAGGCTACGTTTCCACCAGAGATGCGCGAGGATGCGTAGCGAGGGTTGTTTGTGAAACTAACCGATAATATCGCTTCTTTTTCACAGCTCGAGGTATTCTATGTGATTGGTTAGTTCCACACACATCCCTCGCTACGCATCCTCGCTCATCTCTGGTGGCGCAGCCTAAGTCTGGCCTACGTTAACATGAAATATTCATGTACACATTGTTCCCGCAACATTGAATCTGCCAATAAAGCCCGACTCCACCAAAACGGAGATGTGCGAACCGGAGAGGAAAGGAGTGGCTTAGGAGCTAGGGTGTTTCAAACAAAGCTGTGCGGTTTTGCGTACTGGCGACATTTTAGCGCGATCTAACATGAAAGGCGACCGCCGCACGGCACTCACGTCTGTTCTTGTCTCCGCTATAAGCTGCACAGTGCACAGGCTGGCCTAACAAATTGACACATCTCCTCTCCTCTTTGCTCAACCGGTTCCACTCTCGTCCTTATTCCACATTGGACTCCGGTCTTGTATTCTGTTTTTTCTCAGGTGGAACTGCAGCATTACGAGTCGCGACTGCTGAAGCTGCGTCACCTGCAAGCCAATAACGTAAGCAATCGCGAGAAACATAAGAGCAAGGTTATTTTTATTTTATTTTACTTTTGTTTTCTTTTTTACTGTTTCATAATAGAAGTTTAATACTTACCTTTCATTTCAAAGCCTGTTTCTTTTGAGGGACTTCTACTTTCGTATTTCTTTTTCGTTGAGTTGACACACTTTGTAATATTGAGTAGATTAGAGTTAAGAATTTTTATTGGAGGTCAGCGTAAGAGTGACCATGTAATTTGACAGGATGTCAGATTATTTATTTGAAAGTAATAAAAGTCGAGGTGTAATCCTCATAGTGAAAATGTGTTGATGATGAGTACTTTTTCGTGGTACCCAGGTGGCTGGAGCCGGCGAAAAGATGAACCACTTTGAAGAACAGGAGCAGATGATCAAGAAACACTCCCGGAAGGTTGCGAAGCTCCATGATGACATCGAGAGCAAAATACTCGAACGCCACATTGAGCTATAATTGCCCAATTCTTTTCCAAAGCTGATAGTGTCAAAATTGTTTCGATTCCTTGGAACGTAATGCATTTAGAACAAATTGTGATTCTATTTTTGTGAGTAGCTAGTTAGCATAATTGGTGTACTGTTTGTTAAATGTAATGATATCAAAATTAAATCAAGTTTAGATATTGAATGTCTTATGTAGAATATTTTTTTTAGTGTTAAGTAATAAAATGTAAATAAGAATGATGAATCTCAGTGATTGTTTATAAAAATGAGTTTTTTCTCCTGCAAACATGTTGTTTTATTTGTTTGAAAAGTAATACTTATTTCAATAGCAATTAGGCCCTATTCAAGAACACACGCAAGTTACTTTGACAACGGTTTATTTGCCTAGAACTTACCGCATATCCTGCTTTTAATCATATTCGAGACAAAGTCCTCAATAATAATAATTTACTTATAAATATACACATTCCCCAAATAAACCCATTAAAAAAAGATATTATTGAAAAACAGGTGGTATTATTAAAAACACCAGTGGATACAGTGCATCAATATATCGATATTTAATCTTCATGTACAAGCAAATTTATTAATACATGTTTAATATTCCGCCTCGGTTAACGAGCGTACCAATCATCGAAACTAATATCGCATTATGCCATAATATAGTGTAAAATATGTATAATAGACGGCGGGCGGCGACCGCACGCAAGGCAACTCAAAACACTCAGCGGCACTTCGGAATCACATTCCAAGCTACCTACTATTACATTCGTTTACGCGTATATCTACATCAGATGAAAACGGCGACGCCGACTATAACATAACTATAATTCGTCTAAACGTAACGTCGCGACCGGCGAGCGGCAGTAACAAATAAAACTACATCCGACTCCCCTCACGAGTTTCATTATAATGAATCGTTTAATGCTCACTTCAGTCGATCGTACAGTATAAGTAGTTCTCTTCTCGATAGGACATCTTCTCTATTATGTATATAGATAATCTGTATAATATAATTCTTTCTCACTAATATCTACACCGTTTCCAAGGGTTACAATTATATATAATCCTGTGGGGCCGGGGCGGGCGGGGCGGGGCGCGGCCTCGGGTCCGTCCGGCTCTAGTGAGTCCACTTGCTCCAAGCCTGCGACAACGAGAGGGCGTGAGTCAGCGAGGGCATCAGCGAGGGACGCGCGAGTACGGCGCGGCCATCAGCGAGGGACGCGCTCGTACAGCGCGGCCATCAGCGAGGGACGCGCTCGAACAGCGCGGCCATCAGCGAGGGACGCGCTCGAACAGCGCGGCCATCAGCGAGGGACGCGCTCGAATAGCGCGGGCGGCGCACGCACCTGCTTGTCGTGCGGCGGCGGCGCCTCCCAGTGCGGCTCGGGCGGCGCGCCGGCCGGCAGGTAGTGCAGCGGCAGCGCGTGCATCAGCGACAGCGCCGCCGCCGTGGCGCCGCCTGCGCCCACGCCTCCCACTGCGCCGTACGCGCCGCCCTCCATGCCGTGGCCGACGCCTACGTGGCCGCTCACGCCGACGCCGCCCATGCCGCTCACTCCCTGAACATATAATATAACGACATTAGTCCGAAAATTTAATCAAGCAAAGCAAACGACTGAATCACATTCAAATGTCAGTATGTTGCTCGACACTACCGTGCAGCACCCGATCGGAAACATCCAACTCTTGAGTTTTTTTTTTTTTAAAGATGTCACTCGTGCTCAGCTGGTGTTATTTTATTCGGGTTATGTATTATGGCGCGATTGCACTTGATGAATCGGACAAGATTGTCCGAAGACGACCGTACTCGTCCCCGTTCATTTACACTTGGTTGTTAGTCCGAATTCCATAGGCAATAAAATCGGGACGAACTAGCAAGTGAAATCGCGGTATTAGAGGTCGGTGCGGTGGTGACCTGGTATCTGTCATGGTCGGGCATGTGCTGGTGGTGCAGGTGCGCGTGCGGCCAGTCGTCGGCCGCGGTGAGCTTCCAGGCGCGCTCCGTGCCGATGGGGCGCGGCTTGCGCTCCTCCTCCTCGCCCCAGCCGCCGGCGCCGCCCGAGCTCACGTTCACGCCTACGCCGCGCTCCAGGAGGGACTGGGGACATTACGAATTAATTACCAATCATTTACATCGTAAAACCGTCAACGATATTTGTAGAAAATCAAACAATCTTAAAATGGAAGCAAAACTAAAAACCTATCATAGAATCAGCGAAAATGAAATGTTTTATGATAGTTGAACCCTTTGGTAGCAGCTGAATGTATTTATGTTACCTGGTAAGCATGGTGTTGTTGCGGCGTGTGCTGCATGGGTTTGGGTGACTGGTTCATAGGCTGCTGCTGCTGATACGACATCAGCAGCGCGCTCAGGTTACCCGCGTTGCTGGCGCCCGCGAACAACTAAAACGAAGTATTCATATGATGAGACAAATTCAACAGAAGATGCAGATTAAACTTGTAACTTTTTTTTGCAAAACACATCAGAGGAAGAGAGACAGAAAGTACAGACAAGAAAAACAGCAACTACATTCGTTTTAGAGAATTGATTCTCAAACTCGAGTTATACTTTATACTAATCTATACAGTGTATTTAATCTTGAAGAGATTTTCTGTCTACTGGGGCTTGAGTAGCCTATAGTTATTGTAAGTGAGCGAAACGTAGGTGTCCGTTGGAGGATGTCTGTAATGATACCTGAGCGTTGTGCTTCTGCTGCATGAGTGGGTGTCTCTGCGCGAAGTCGGGTGCGCGCGGGTTGAGGCGCGACACGGTCTCCACGCCGACGTAGCCGAGTCCCAGCGCCGCGCCGCTCATGTTCACGCCGCTCGAGATCGATACCTGTTGCTAAACATACAGAAAATTCTGTCACAATCAAAAGGTAAACATTGGCAATATTTTCTAGTCTTCTACAATTTTTTTTTAATCAGACTATAACGTGCCGGTGTTAGTAACACAGTAACTTCGCCTATGTTAGTACTTAATAATTAAATAAAAGTTAGGGTCCGATTTATAAGCACCCACACTATAGGTTAATAAATTTATTCAATTTTACCATCATGTTGTGTCCATTTCTAGAGTTGTCTTGATAGATGGGTCCATTCCGTGAGAGCCCGCTCATGTCCATCGTGTTTACGTTGTTACCTGCAACGTAAGATTTAAGAAAATAAATCTTACTGCAATTCAAAATTTAATTTAAAAAAAAAAACAATAATAATAATAGTAATAGCAGTAATAGCTTTGTAAATGGTTTTAGGGCAGTTGGTTTCTTATTCTTACAGTGTGATTTGTCGAAACATACAACATTGGCGCAAATTCCCGTTACTAGCCAAGCGGAGCCGAGCGGGCAGAGAGGAGACCTCTCACATTGAAGCGAAATGTGTCCGTCCAGCATCAAGTTTCCTCTCCGCTCTGCTCGTCTCTTTGGCGGACACCGGGCCATAAGGTATAAGAGCTAGATAAGAGTAGGTTACCAATGGGCATGGGCTGGTGGTAGGACGGCTGCTGGTGGATGGCGGGCGCGTAGGCCGGCGGCGGCGTGCTGCCGTGCGACGACGTGCGCGAGCACGGCGAGCAGCCGCCCCCGCCGCCCCCGCCGCCGCGGTAGCCGGGCGCCTTGCTGGCGTCCACCTGAGGGCACACTATGTGGTTAGCGCGCATACTCCTCACACAATTATTACCCATCAACCAAACGATAAGGGTTACAAGGAATTTATTCATAAAGATGATACGAAAACTGGGACATAATTATAACCTCTCGTCTAGTGTCTTCGAATCAGGCTGATTTACATGTTTACATGAAAGTCACGCTTGTGGAGCACGTAAGTTTGACGAAAACATAATATAAAAGAATACATATACTATGTAGAGCCACAAGCACAAACAATTATACACTTAGAAAAATATAAAAAGCGATTTTCTCGTGTAATTCGATGTCATGTTTGCGATAGGCAGGATTTTTAGTAATAGTTAAGTCTCTGGGTATAGAATTTCCATCAACACAGTAGAAGAAATCACTTTTCGAAGTTGCTAAGTAAGTGAAATGTACATATAAGTGCTTGTGACTGTACAGGATACTTAAACGTATAGAAAGGCAGTATTACCACATTAAAGTGCGTGACCTGCGGCGGCGGGTGGTCGTTGTTGTGATGCGCGTCCCCCGCCGCGCCCCACACGGCCGCGCCCGCGCCCGCCGACAGGTCCTTGAACAGCGAGTACTCCTGCCCGCCGCCCGAGCTCGTGTGAGCCTGCAAAAAACGGCACAACGTTAATACGAAGCCAAGTCTCCTCTCACCTAGTAGAAAATGAGGGGAAGCCGGACAAAAGTGGGCCATATTAGTCTTGGATCGAAAGAACAAGAAGTCATGGAAAGAGGCCTTTGCCTAGCAGTGAGCAGTAACAGACCTCTTCGCGTGTCGATGACAATCTATGATAAGTCGATTTTGGCGCTATCAGGACACAATACACTCAGGCCGGAAAGAATCGTTTATAAATCCCCCACCAGAGCTGATTTATAAGGAGCAACAGGGTTAGAAGCGATCAATGTAGCATGATTAGAAGAAAAATATGTGACTTAGTTTAGTGATCCTCAGCAATGGTAGAAGTGAACGTGTTTTAAAGTTAGAACACAGATGCGTACCTGTGGCGTGGTATTAATGTGTAGCGCTGAGGAGGTGTTAGGCGTATTTTCTTCGTTTGCACTCCAGGAGCTTGAATTATCAGGGCTTAGCTGTGAACAATATTTGAGTGTTATTGAAGAAAATTATATCTGTCTAACCATTGTGATAGGTCAATTTGGCTAAATCACTGATCTCAAATTCCTGTGTCATTAATGCACTTGGTTGATTTGTTCATTATTTCGTATTTAGATAGGAAATTCAATTTGAAATTGGATGCTTCATTTTCTTTTCATTTTTTGACTTTCGTTCGGCACTTTTACTCAAAGAAAAACATTTGAACATAAAATAAATCAAAAGTGTAAGTGGAATGAAGCAAAAAGTATAAATTCAGGCTGGAAGCAGTCACTTTTCCATATATTAGGCGCCAGGTAGCCCTAAAGCGCAGGCCACACCGCCAGATGGCGGGCGGGCGAGCGACGCGAACGACGCCCTTTTCATACTTTGTTCGTATATTTCGATAGTTCGCGGTGTGAACCAAGGTATGAAAAGAGGTGAAAGGACGCGTCGTTCGCGTCGCTCGTCCGCCCGCCAGCTGGCGGTGTGGCCTGCGCTTAACGCTTGCGTGTTCGTCACCTGCACAGTACGGTCGGGCAGGCGGTGCTGCTTGTCGGCGTCGTCCAGCTTGTGCGGCGCGGGCGCGGGCGACGCCTCGCGCGCCTTCAGCGGGGAGCTGGCGCCCGCCGCAGGCGCCGAGCCCGGCGAGATGCTCGGGGCAGACTGCTGTGGGACAACGGGATAATAGGCTTACTTATTTGGTTCAGAAAACATTATTAATTCATTCGGAGACAAATAAAATGGAATCTGTTTATAATGATGTTGATTTAGGTTATCTTTATTTTAGATTATAATTTAAAAACTGAAGGGTATGGGTAAATTAGACACTTTTACAGCAGTAATCTAATTTATTTTATATGTTTCGATTCAACAATGCAATCCGTGCTAGCGGCGCGACACAACAACGAAACTTACAAATTACATAGTTAGAGGGCACTGCTCGCGCGCTTCGTCATAGCTTAACAAAAACTAAATCAAGCAATTAACAGGACAGATGGTGCTTTGGGCAGCGTCAACATTCACCTCTCTTACTATTCACATAATTAAGGTAGCCTTCAGTTGCAATGCATGTTTCAGTCCGTGTCAACACAGGAGAAGCTTATTAAATTCCTTTGATCATGCTGATGGTGGTGGCTTAGGTTTAATTGCCATGCCTGGCGTATGGCATAGGCACAATTGGTGCTGACGACGATGGCGGCCTTGGTCACCTAGACAAGAAAAGGTACATACCGGTTGTGGGGGCCTAGGTTTAATGTCAGCAAGTGGCGCAGGCGTGGGCACAGGCGTCGGCGGCGCGGCTGACGCGGTGAGCTTGGCCGCGAACGTGTGCGGCCTGGCACCGACGATGGCGCCCGTGTACGACAGTACGCCGGAGGTCTTGCTACTGGAACTGCTCCCGCTGACCACGCTGATGGTGGCCGTGCTCGAAGTTGGCGGTCGCTTTTCCGCTGTGGTGGCTGTAAGACATGGACAATTTTAGGGATATCGATTCGGTAGTAGCCGACCCCTATGTTGGGGTCAGCTTGTAAACAAGGTAGGCAGATGATGATCCGATTCGGTAGTATTTATTAAACAATAAAACCGACCAGAAACTATTTTTGCTTTAATTCGGCTACTGCTGAATCATAATATATCAGCTTGTGCGGCACAATTCGAGCTAAGTCGAACTTATTTCAATATTTAGGTATTGGATTTTGTCGCAAGGCTGTGCCGAATCATGCCGGCCCGAAAAAATATATTCTTTGAAAACAAGAATCATCCAGCTTCCATGTAGACTTCGTTTATGCATTTCAAATTTAGATCTTAACACTTCATAACATAAACGCCCGTAACGCGTTTAATATTTTTTTTATTGAATACTCACTGTGTGTCTGCAGACGCGGCGGCGCGGGCCGTAACTTAGCGGGCGCGCGCACTGTGGGCGTGGTGCGACTGCTAGCGGAGCTGCTACTGCTGCTACTCGCTTGCTGCTATAGACAATCAAGACAACATATTAGTCAACATGTAGAAACCAAAGTACACAAGTGACTAATGCTTCCTAAGTCACATTTCAGTATTTGAATTTGAACTCTTTGCATATTTTCCCCTTTAGCAGTAAACGAAAGGCTTGTGGCTAATTAACTATAGTTAGTTTGAGAGCCTTATGTGCGTCGTTAAGCACGTTTAGCACGTTAGGTGCTGTTACCGACTGTCGACCGTACATCTTTGAATATCGTTACCTGTAGCCCAAGTCTGACAACGGTCCTGCCAAGGAGTATCGTGATACCCAGGAACTGGCTTGTATTGGTCAGATAGGCAGTGGTTCCATGGAAAATTGAAAACTGATTTCCAGCTGTATACGGTTAGACTGGCAGCCTACCCTATGACATAGTTGCGAAAAGGCTGGGTCGGTGATAATGATTCGTAGTGGGATGTTCTTGCGTGTGTTACCTTGGGTGGCGGCTGCTTGGGTGTCTTGGGCTGCAGCGGCAGCGGCTGCGGCGGCGGCTTGGCAGGCGCGCGCGGCAGCAGCTGCACGATGTCGGCCTCGGGGTCGCGGATCATGGCCGCGATCAGCATGCCCGCTTGCTTCGTGGCTTCTGCTGAGCCCCTGTACGCCAAACACATTACATTTAGTTACATTTAATGTTCGTTTATTTAGAAAAAACCGATTTCGGATTTTCAATGAAGAATCAAAAGATTGTTAATTGTCTTCTTCTACTTTTATAAAAAAAGGCCCTCCCAATAAATAGGCATTCGCTCCATGTAAAATACTGGTTGAAGTATTTTACATGGAGCGACCAACATAGTTGGACAGTTGATAATGACGATAAACCAATATTTCAGTAAGATTTTCCCTCTTTAATCTACTTCTACACCCTCCTATAACTTACTACAAATACTCACTTGATAGTAATGATACGTTCGCCCTGTCCCTTGCTCTGCTTGTCCACTTCGATATGTGCGCCGGTGGCCGACCGGATAGCATTGATGTTGCTGCCCGCGCGACCAATCACGCGAGAGATCGCATGCGATGCCACAGACACTTTCTTACAACTGAAATAACATGAAGTCGTCAGTAACAGAGATTATGAAATGAATGAATCAATGATTGATTTATTCAAATACAACTTCTTGACGCTAGGTACATTGCCCTAGATATTTGCATGGGGGTGATTTACTTATGGATCAGTCAAACTAGTATGGAAAAAATGTAGACATGCTGCGGGCACCGGAGTCTAATACTTTACTGAAATATCTGTCAAGCGTCCTGGAGCCACATCCACAATATTGATATACAGAACCTTTATGAAGGTTTTTTTGGATAGCAAAGCATGCAGTGGTAGTGGCAGGCTTTCACAAACTCCTTGTTTAGATAGATATCATAATAAATGGATTTGGGAGGATTTTTTTGGTTTTATTGTCTAATAGGTTTAGAATAAATATGTGCAATAATGATTATGGGTATCATTTAAGCTATCGCCAATTTAATTAGTTTTGTGTTTCTTAAATAATAGGGTTTGCCCGCAAAATAGCAGATTTGTCACCAAAATTTAGTCCCCAAACAATATAAAATCAATTCCACAATAAATCACCTAAAATCATGGAGATATAGGATCCAGTACCAAATAAATGTTTTTGTATGTATTATAATAGGTTTGTCCTAATAGATATTTAAGCAAACTAATAAATTTTCTAGGAAATTTATAAACTTTCGTAGGATTCTAAACAAGAGATAAACTGTATTATTTTACGGCCACATTTTCGCACGGGGCTCCTATTTCTGTTTGCAGGGTTTAAAGTAACCTAACCTAACCTAAAGTCGGGGTGCCCCAAGTCCCGAGATTTGCGATAATCGATTTATTTGGTGACAGATCTACCATTCTGAGCACAAAGCTATTATTTAAGTAATGAAACTACTATTATAACAACGAAGTTTATATTCATCTAATGCACTACAATTTTATTGGTAATCCATCTCTTATTGTACACATATATTAACATTAATTTGATAATTCATACCTGGGAACACTTTTTGTTTATTTGAGAACGAAAATATTTCGTGGCGATAGATCTATTTATTAGATGATACAACTTGATGACAAATATAAATTTTGGTGACAAGAAATATAGTCCCCAATGATTATTGTGTCATGGTATAACATACCCAGGTTCCACAGTGGAGAGCGTCTGCACACTAGACTTGCGCACGACTTCCTTCCACCCCTCCTCGCGTCGCCCGCCGACACAGCCGCCCTTAGGAGACGTGCTCTTGCCCTCCGTCTCCCATCTGTTATTTTAAACTTATGTTAGTAATCATTTTCGCAAAGGGTTTACACAACGATGATTTAAATTGAATTTAGAATCACTCAAAATCAACTTAGTCTAAAATATATCGCTACATTGTAACACATTCTACATATATTTTCAACACTTATTATCTAAGATTCTGAATTCAAGTTTAGATGATTCTCAGGTGGGGTCAAGTGTTTTTGGATTGAACATAAATTATTTTCATAACAGATTTTAGTAACAGAGGTCGTTATTGTTTCTTTTATGTTTGTTTTATATTATATTTCAACATATCCTAAGGCTGAAATCTATAAGCCATAGAGCTCACCTCTCTAAAAAGTAACAAAAATATGGGAGGACAATATTTTTGGTGGATTTAAATTAGTTCACTAGACGTGAAGCGACTTTACACCAGATCAAACTGTCCTACTTTTCAAGGAACATAGTTACCAATTCGCAAGCATAGCGCTAACCAAAAATTACAAACCCTATATAGATTTCAACCAAAGCCACAAATTAATATTTTAAAATGTTACTATGTTACCATTCGAAACGCAACAACCCCAAACACAAATAAGCAATAAAATGATAAAGTATCCAAAAATCAATGTCATCGTGAGGCCAAGTATAGAAACAAAGCAAATACCTCTGGGGCATGCAAGTACCGGGATCGCGAGTAACACTGGGGATAAAACAACTTTGACACTGATTTTGTGTTTCTTTATAATGGTGCCGCGATACGTTTACATGATGATCGAACTTACTGATGCGTGTTGTGCGTCTTTTTATTTTTGTCGCTTGTGTCAACATCGTCTTTATCCACATTGTGCCTAGTGGATTCGAATACTTGACTCTTTCTAGAGTTATTCCCATATTTGTTAACATTCTGTACTGTAATGCTCTTAGGGTTATCCTCTTCGGGTTTTCTGTAAGAACAATATTTACTACTTTAGCCCCCCTTTTGGTTATTATTTTTCGTAACAATTCGTTATGTAAATTGCTATTCGGGACACATTATTTGAACTGTCGTTGCTGGTAAATAAATCAAAAGTTATCAAGCATTATTATTCACTCAATCAAAAAGTAAAAAGCATGCATCAAAATTTACAGACAGCTGAGCTGAACGAAGGAAAACATGAGAAGGGAGTATTTTTTCTAGGGGGTAACGACCGTGGGGTAGTCGCATGCTGATTGACTAATGACCAGTAGTCGATCTTTCAACATAAATCTGATTACGTCTACTTAGTTTCACGTGCCAATTACTGAGCGCAATCATTCAGCGCCAGCTTTTGCACAAGCAAATACAATTATGCCAAAACGCACAGACCCACATTGAGTTAATCACCTCTTTTATTTTTTTTTGTAAACGTGGGATATTCCTGTACAGCAAAACTTATGCCTACAACAGATAACTTTGGTTATTCAAAATCATTAGATATGCTTTGGAACATGGGAGTAAGTTCGATGTGGGTTACTTCATTTTGGCATAACTGGGTTCAAATACTGGGTATAGTATTGTACTAGGCCAGGTAGTTCTAGTAGTTAGTACTAACTTTTCTTTCTTTTCGACAGGTCGTCTTTCGGGCTGCGGCGCGGGCTTAGCCGGAGTGGCAGGCGGGGAACTGGGAGCCACGTTCTCTTTCTCCTGTTTCTTGTCAGGCTTCGGAGTGGTTTCCTTTTCGGGTTTAGTTTCTATTTTAGGTTTGCTCTGCGGAAGAGGCTGTTGATTGAATTGGTTAGTGGTATGTCTCATATAATTGTGTTTCTGTCCATGACTTTTGATTTGTGAACTTGTGATGTCAAAGATCAAAAAGCCATAAAATTAATACAACCCAGGTGGGACAATTTCTAATTCGGAACACGGTAGTGTTGTTCACCATCAACTGCACAATAATAATAAGTTAATCAGAGAAATTACAACTTCTTTGTAGTTTCTAGACAATTGATACTGTCAGTCTGAGTCATCCAACGGCTGGGCAAAGGCTCCATGACTACCAGGGCTAGTGTGGCCCGCTGGGCACTGATGGTTTATCCAGATAACATGAAACATAAAAAAAAATGTTTCTTACTTTATCAGGTTGTTTCTTGGCAGGTGCAGGTGGTGCGGGCGGAGGGGGTGCTGCTGCCTTCTCTTCTTTCTTCTTCTTTTTAGACTTAGGGGTCTGCACAGGGGGAGCCTTCACGTCGGACGATGAACACGAACCCTGGGCGGGAAATATTATTTGAAATATGTAGAACAGTGAACATTGTAGATAAGACTTGAGCAAGCTGTCTGAAAGATATTTTACAAAGAAAATTCACTATCACACGACTTTTATGTGACGTAATTTTGGGGCATAAACGACAATATTACTGTTACAGCGGGAACCTCAACATCGAAATTAGGTTTACAAATTGACTATAAGTATACTAGCATCAAGGTAGATTTAACTACCTGACTGCCCGCCCACAGTAGGGTAATGTTGTTGTTGTAGAGAAAAGCTGTTTAGTTACTCCTATTGGCTAAAGTATGGGTAAGTAAGATATTCAGACAGAAGAAATTATCGAGGCTATAAGACTAGCTTGCAGAGTACAAGAATAGTCTACCGATTGGAGACGCAACACAGCAAAAGAGGTTTGAACTTACAAGAGTGACTTTATTGAAGCTTACATTATGCTTATTCCATACCTGCGAGTTAGCATCGATCCCGGAGTCGCCCTCCTCCTTGGGCACAGGCTCGTCATCCGGCTCGCCGCCCTCGGAGCACTCGCCCAGCGCCTTGTCGGAGTACATGGAGTTCTTGTCGTTCTCCGCCTGCAGCTTGCGCCGCTCCTCCTGCATGCAAGACTGTAGGATTGTGTTACGGTGGCCTTTTATTGGAGTATTGGACTTGGGAGAAGTATTGGTAGAAAAATTGTTTTGGAGAAGTTTTTTTTTTTATCCAGATGTGCAACGCTCCTATCCCACCGAGATGTTGTTTGACAGAGACCTCGCCGGGGCCGCAGCGGTTTCTCTCTTTTACTAACACATATATTCTTTTGTACGTCTCATGAGCAAAAAAAAAGTCGATAGCTAGTACTCTTCTCATCGGTAATGATACCGGTACCTAATACGAGTCGATATATCGAGCTTCCCAGAAGGGCCTGAAACACTGATAGGTGTTGTTTAAAAGTAGAAAACCAGTTTGAGTTTGAGCTCGAAATAATTGAATCAGAAGATATTAGGAAAGAGGTGGGCCGCAAGTAAGTTTATTGTCACCGCGTCTATTTATTGGTATTACCTTTTTCTCGAGCTTCTTCTTCTTCTTCCGCTCGCGCCGCCGTGCCGCAGCCTGGCGCCGCGACTCCTCGCGGCATCGCTCGGCGTCGAGCTCCTCCAGCAGGATGGTCGCGTTCTGGTTGGCGCGCGCCGCCTGCGTCTCCTTGGCCGCGCGGATCACGCGCACGCACTCCTGGCACTTCTCCAGTAGGTCCTTGTCCGAGATTGTACAAATATACCTGCAAATATCTTCATGTTACAATCTGGCTACACTTGATGCAGAAAAAGGTGTCACCGTACCGTATTTGACAGTCAACCATCGACTCGTCTTACATAGGTACTTATCGAAATATGTCGCGATATTGTCGATCAACGAAGGTCTAGTTGCACCTTAATATTAGTTAGTTTTAAGAATGTTGTAATTCGTACCTTGTCATCTCCTGGTCTGAAGGGAACTGCGTAACTACACCAACCATCCATTTGACCACTTTGGTGTGGCCCTTACGGAAGGCAGCCATTAGGCATGATACCTAAAATTAAACCATGACTGTTAATCAACAAATTGTTGTGGTATGGACATGTGGTGCGGAGGAATGAGGAAAGTTTTGAGTATGAATTTGTATGGGTATATGAGTAGAGGAAGACCAAAGAAACGATGGATGGACTGTGTAAAGAATGATATGGCAAGAAAGGAGGTATCTGATGAGATGAAGAGTAATAGCTAAGTATGGAAGAAGAAGACATGCTGCGCCGACCCCAAATTTATTGGGATAAGGGCAAGAGAATGATGGTGTTAGTCAACAAATCATGTACAAAAGTGAACTTCGGTAACCCAGGTGGTTTATACAACATCGTCAGTAACACCAAGGCGTTGTTGGTCTTTCTTGGGGAGGTAGGGTGGATCGAATGATTTCCCTATGAGCTATGAACACCAGCCTGATATACTTTACTATTCAGTAAGTCTTCAGGGTCTCGCTCTACTGGCACCTCAAACTAATGTTATAATATGGTGATACATACTTTTCTATTGTCCTGTGAGTCGATGTCGGCGCCGGCCGCGTACAACATCTCGACGACTGCGAGATGTCCGCCGTTAGCCGCGAGCCAGAGGGGAGAGTTGCCTTTCTTATTTTTTACTTCCACCGCCGCTCGCCTGCAAAACAAACAGTATTTATAAAAGGTCCTGTGAAAAAACCTTTGGGGCTCTTCAAGAAAGCATGTACTTTCTAGTCTGTACATAAATAAGAGTAGGCTACGCCAATGTTCATAGATTGGCTCTATTACTCAGTTAAAAAATGTAATGGATGCCCTTTACATGAACAAGATAAAAAGTAACAAAATTTTGACAAAATTACATAGGATAGATCCAAATTATTTGATTTCCAATTAATCTACATGTGTACTTATGAAACATCAGAAGCTAGGTGTACAGTTCTAATTGGTTGTTTCTTGTTGAGAAGAACCAGCAAGGAACTCCAGTTTCTTAAAAAAATATTAGTCTTTGTCAATGTTGTCATATTCACTTGAAGTAGAAGAAGATTTTCGAGTATTATATCAGTCAGCCGTACTATTAAGTTGAGTACACCTTTGTCTAATCGTTCAGACATTACATGCGTGACGTTACCTCTGCAGCAGCAGCTCCACGAACTTGGTGTGTCCCTTGTCGGCGGCGATGGTGAGCGCGGTGTCGCGGCTGGAGGGCACGGGCGGCGCGTTGACGTCGGCGCCCTTGTCCAGCAGCACGCGGCCCACCTCCACGTACCCGCCGCTGGCGGCCTCCATGAGCGGCGTCAGCCCGGTCTTGGCGCGGTGCTCCACGTTCGCCTTGCGGTCCAGCAGCAAGCTTACTACTTCGTGCCGACCTGTCCAAGGGTGTTCCGTTAGTACAGTCACCATGATGTAGAAGTAAAGACACGAATGCGATGTTTTTAACTCTTTTTTATTAGCTTCCCTAACAGACTAACTATTTAAAAGAGTCTTAGAAGTTAAAGGAAATCACCCAGCCTCCATACATTTTACGGAAAGAATGGTTGTCAGACTTTCGGACCACTGACTTCCTGTAACGACTGTCAAAGAACTACAAATGACAGCCGGCCCAATGGCTTTACGTATTTTCCGAGGCTCGGTGGAAACTCGGTTTGAAATAAATTAGTGGTCACCCATCCACAGATCGACCTTGGCAAGCCCGGCTTAACCTTTAAGATCGACCCGAGTGGCTGTTATTATTAACTCACCGAGAAATATAAATACCATACTTCTATTTATTTTTTCGCAGTCAATGGTAAAAAGTAGAGTACACAACACGTGAAAAACAAATCATCTCGGTTCTTATATCCCTTGCTCCGCTCAGGATTCTACTCCAGAATGCCTTGCCACGCTCGGGATTCTACTCTAGAATCCTTCACTGCTCTCGGGATCCAACTTAGTCCCTCGAATTAAATTCCTTTTTTTTCACTTGTTGTATAATCTACTATTTATTATTACACCTAAGTACATACTCATAAGGGTTCTCTATTGTGTCACCTAACTTTTTTATCCATAATTTAAAGTGCCATAACTTGTTTTGTCCTAATCATCATTTGTCCGAATGATAACTTACCCGAACTTAATATCACATGATATCACATGCCATAAAATTGAAATCCCTAAATATAATATGTCCTAAATCCGTTTGTCATAAATATTACAATCAATAACATACAAAAGACATAAAACCGTTTTCAATAAAAGTTATAAGTCCTAAATTCAAATTACATAATGTTTATTTATAATAATAATATTCTTAGAACAAATTTGTAAAACAAAGCTTTTGCTATGAACTTCTCTCTCTTATAATTTTTTATTATACATAAATAAATATATTATACATGTACTCAATAAAGCAGTTGATTGTGAACATGTGGTTTTTGTAAGCAAGCAAGCATGCAGCATGCAAGCAAGCATGAAGCATGCAGCATGCAAGCAAGCACGCAGCATGCAGCATGCAAGCAAGCACGCAGCATGCAGCATGCAAGCAAGCATGCAGCATGCAAGCAAGCATGCAACATGCAGCAGGCACGGTTTCTGTCACGGCTCTGGCGCTGCGGGGCTCCGGCGGTCCCATGCGAGTTTATCGTCGCAGATGGGTTTAACGCTCACCACCGTAGCTTCGGCTTGCTGGCCGGCTTTGCCGGCCAGCCTCAGCCGCGGCGGCGAGTGTTACAACCACCTGCTCCTCAACTCGTGGGCCGCCTCGCCCCTCCGCGCCTACGCGATTTTAAATTACACTCTAGGGGTAGAGCAGACAAGACTGCGTGGAGTCGGATTTACAGCGATTCGTTTCTGTCACTAAAACCTAATTTTTAGCAAATGTTTTAGACTAAAAAAAATATTATAAATGAACATTCGGAATAATACACATTATTTAACACAATACTTAGGACATATGATTTTACGTCATGTAAAATTAGGAGATTCAATTATTATAGTACTCGATATTATGACAGAATACTATTAGAACTAAAGATAATTATGTTAAACAAAATTTCGGGATTTTGAACATTATGGTTACTGAAGTTTATAGCATACGTGTTATGGATAATGATTTTCGGACAAACAATTTTAGGAGAAGAAAGGGAGTACCACTCATAAGTCAATTCACCGAGAAGTTATTCAACCACAAAATATCTGAAATCACCTAGATAAGGGTAATTTTTTTTTGCCGGCCAACTAAAATAAATAATTGAATAGACCTCATGAATATAAACACTTTTTATTATGCCACCCAAGTTTTAAATCTCGTCACTCTACAAGCATGTTTTTTTAAAACAATATTTTTTATCCGAATTTAGAAATTCAAACGCGAGGAAGAAAAAGTCAGATTCCTTACTATCGTATCATGCAATAACCAATAGAACATAAGCTCTTTAAATTTTTAGCTGTGTAACTTAGAGTCGTATAGTAGCTACTGAATTATATTATCTAAACTTGTCTTACGTGTTGTTTGCGAACTCAGTGTTATTTTGATGTAGGCGTAACAAAAACGGTTTTTAATCATGGAAATTATGCTCTCTTCTCCAATCTTACCTTGGAAGCAAGCGAGGGTAAGCGCAGTGTTGCGGTTGGTCTCGATCTGCGCGTTGATGTCAGACCCGCAGTCCAGCAACAGTCGCACAGCCGCAGTGTGCCCGTTCATAGCCGCCAGCATGAGGGGGGAGATGCCCAGCTTTGAACCGGTACGGGAGTTGATTTCAGCCTGTGAAGATTACCCATATTAATTTGTTGCGTCACATAAAAATTAAATAATTCATTTGTTCTCAATACTGAGCAGCCCTTAAAACGTCATTAACTCAATAACGTCGAAAGCCCTGAACTGTCTAGAAATGCAGACTAAAAAGTCCTCGATAAGAAATATCAAGATCTTGTTGCTCTTAGGTAAATGTCAATCTATCAGTCCACCCATGAATATCGGTATTTTGACCTAGGACTGTGTCAAGTTCCACTCACTCCTCTCGTTTAGAGATGAGGGCTATAGCATTGAGAACATTATAGAGGTAGACCTATTTTAGTATGTGTACTGTGTCATGTAAAATGTAAGTAGAAACATACCTGATGCGTGAGCAGCAACCTGATGATATTGACGTACCCGCCGCTGGCGGCCAGCGACAGGGGGGTGTAGTCGGACACGTTGCGGTGCTCCTTGTTGGCGCCGCGGCTGAGGATCAGCTCCACCACCTCGTAGCGCCCGCCGCTGCACGCCAGCGACAGCGGAGTGTCCTTCGTGCGCTCCGACTGCGCCTCGATGTCCGCGCCGTGGTTCAGGAGGATCTCGACGATCTTCTCGTGCCCGGCGGTCGCCGCTAGGATTAGCGGTGTGAAACCCTGTGGGGGAAAAAATAGGGTAAGTTCTGTGCGAGATGTTTGCTTGGTGTACACAAGTTGCAAACTGGTAAAGAAGACTTTAAAAAGTTTTGACAAATGAAAGACAAAAATATTTCGAGTTTGATTTACCTTCTTGTCTCGATGCTCGATGTCGGCGCCGCGACTGAGCAGCAGCTCCACCAGGTCCTCGTGTCCGCCGGCGCAGGCCAGCGTGAGCGCGGTGTCGTGGTTGGAGTCGGTCTCGCCGTCCACGTCCATGGCGCAGTAGGCGGCGGGCGCGGGCGCGGGCGGCGTGGCCGTGCCGTACGCCTCGCCCGAGCGGCAACCGCGACCCGTGCCCGCGAAGCGACCCTGCACACACAACATTACACATATTTGATTAAAATCAGTACAGTTTGCGTCTGCCCTTCGCCACGTCTTAGTGTTTTAGTTGAAAGCTAAGTGGCGGAACAAACTCCCCAGCAAAACATCTGTCTGTTAGGTTAAAAGAATAATATATTACAGCTAAATTATTGTCAACAATTTTTGCTTGAGTTAATTTGCGTCCATAGACCAGAATTCAGATTCAGATTAGTGAATGTGGGATGTTTACCTTCTTCTTAGAAGCGACGGAGGTATTGTTGTGATGGTGGCCCTGGTCGCGCTTGGGGTGCGGCTGCGGCTGCGGCGCGGGCGCCGGGCCGTGCTGCGGCACGTGCTGCAGCTGCGTCATGGGCGGCGTGCCCGTGTGCGGCGGCGCAAACGTTGCCGACCTGGACAGATATGTACATATCATTACTGTGCTGTACACAGTTGACTTTCCTTCAGAAACCAGCCTGATTTACAATACACAGCTGGCTTAGCCAGTAATCGTGCCTAGTGCAGATTGGAGAGCAAAGGATATTGAGCATAATTAAAGCAAGGAGAACATTCGTGTGTCAGTCATTTAGCTCCAAAAGAATAATGGCGGACATTTAGTAGTCTGGAGTTTAACCGTAGGAGCATCAAGTATGACCGAACTATACAGTGTGTATTGATTTTGAATGACCACTTACCAACTTTATTTCACAATCCTATTGGAAGAATTATTTCAATTCCTTATAGTCAAGGGATTGGAATACACAGAGTATTTTTGCTTAGATTTCAAGCAACATATGGATCAAGCCTCTAACATAAGCCCAAAACATTTTTAAGTTTCGTAATTAAAATGTTAAATTAGAGACAAGTTTGTCTGGTTTTTTGTTACTTACTTTTATTTTAAGTCTAAGTAAATATACACTATCTATCCCGATCTATGCGTATAACCAAGTAAATATAGCATACCTATAGTCTTCATAGGGCAGCGTGGGTGGTGGCAGTGCGAAGTGCGGCTGGAGATCAGACTGGGGTTGCTGCGGCGGTTGTTGAGACGACGACTGCGGCAGCGTCACGATGTCGTTGTCGGCGCGCGTCAGGATGATGCCGCTCTCCAGGTTGCCGGAAGGCGACGATGGACGAACCCGGAACTGGCATCCGTTGCTGGACTGTGAGTCAAATTAAGGTTTCAATAAAATGTTATTTCCTACCAAATCAATTTTTTTACGGGCTGCCGATACAGGATTTATCTGGCTTTTGTAGCTTTATACAAAAGGTATATAGAGTGCAATTATGGATGGATGTGCGCGCAGAGTTAAAGTATTTTAGTTGCGAGGCTCATTTAAGTGACAGCCATGCATCTGTACGTAGCTTGGCTGTGGATGATCCCGCCTTACTACGGAACAGCGTCTTTTGTCCCTTGGACGATTATTTCAAGTTTTGTAGGTATTACAAAAGTGAGTGTTCTCACCGTAACATCAACATGATGGTGATGATGGTGGTGGTGGTGGTGATGGTCCTGGCGCGGCCAGTCGGCAGTGAGCGCCTCCTCCAGCAGACGGCGCGCGTGCCGCTCGTGGCCCTCGCCCTCCGCGCCCTCGGCCCCGTCCTCCACGCACTTGGACGACAGGATCTCGTGCGACTTCTGCTGCATCACCTGCGCCGTGCCCGCATCATTCAGAGAATAAATTGCATCGCAGATGCGCATTTATTTCTATTGAATGTTGTTAGAAACTATCTACTATGGTTCACTTAACTGGTCCTATTTGGCGCAGCCATGAGGCACACAGTGTTACCTACATTTTTTGTTTAGTTTTAAGTTTTTTTTTTGTGTGCACTTGTGGCATGTGCCAAATAAATGCATTTTCATTCTTTCTTTTCTTACTAGGACATGCCACGAATAGTGATTTTTCCGAATACCGAATCAGCCAAACCCCCCAAATTTCCCCAATACAGATCTCAACTTGTTACAAATGTCAGTGACATGCGTTTTCCAGTTAAAATTTGAGGCAATATTAAGGCCTAAATATTTAAATGTGCTAACATACTCCAATTTCACACATACGCAATTAACCTTATCCCTATGCAGGCACTCTTATGTATGTCCTATTACATCAAGATCCCTTCTGCGTACAGTTTTAGCTCGTAGATTATGTGGCGAGTGTATATGCATGCATTTTGGACTTTGACAGATTTAATATAATACCGTTGTCATGTGCCCATTTGGTGATACGTTCGAAGTCCACTTGTACGTATTGTTGTGCTTCAGAGATTTCCTTCGAAGCATAAGCTCGTCTGCATATATAAACACTCGACACCTATTTACAACATTCGACACACTGTTCACGTGCATTATATGACCCACGGGCCCAAACACCATGATCCAGTCGGCACACCGAGATCCAAACTCGCCTCTTTACCAGTCACACCAGCTATGACCGTGCGTATTTTCCTATTGGTCAGATAGTTTTGGAACCAATAGTTGGTGGGACCACGTATTCCGCATTCATCCATCGCCTGTAGTAGTATGTCGTGGTCCAACGTGTCGAATGCCTTCTTATAATCAATAAAAAGTGCTATCAGTGCTATCAGCTGTTTACCTGAGTCTAGGCACTCATTAACCTAATCACTATACGCTGTTAGGGCCGTGACAGTACTACGCCCTCTCCGGAAGACAGACTGTGTATCTGACAATATACTATGACTCTCTAAGAATTTATTAATTTGGCTAACAATGACTTTACTTTGGTATTCGGCGGAATACCGAATGGTAGCCGAATATTCGTGGCATCTCTACAGTATTTTAAATATTATTTATGTATGGAATAGATCTTTGTCGTATTCGTCTCCTTAATGAAGGCTTTATTACATCAAAGAAATACTGTGGCACGTGGTATGTAAAGGTGTGGTTCTGTTTCATTGCAATTATATCATGGCGTCATCAATTCTTTGTTAAGCTTTTTGCAACATGTCATAGAAATTCCAAGATGTAACACGACCTTTTCCAGCAGGATCATACATGGGGTAAATTCTAAAGGGTGTAAAAAGACCCTTAACGAAGCCGAAAGGCACTTGTTCTCCCCGTCATTGCGATATTTTTTTTGTTCTGGACCATACCTGGGAACCTTCTAGTTACGGAGATATTTGAGGACAGAGTTCCAATTTTTTCACAAGTTTTTTTTATAAAATACTAGTTTTTGAGGTTATAAATTGACTTTAATTACCTCAATGACCTATTTACCATTCAAAGCGTCCATCAGCACAATGTTTTGAGTGCGTTATATCTAGTTTTACCGTAAAACCTGATTTTTTCACCCCAAAAAAAAAGTAGTTTCCCAGAAATAATTTTTGCGTAGGGTTACTTAGTTTGATGTACAGAATGCTTGGTTGACGGCTTCGTGAAGGGTCCGTTTACACCCTGTATACTGGATATTGTGTACTGGGCCATCGGCCCCCAGCCTGCATCCCAATCTTCATCTATACATCTCTATCCTGCCCTCGTAATAGCAAATTCAGTACTGGCAAAATGGTGGTTTCGACCAAAGGCACAATTTCAGAAAATGTTGACACTAATGTTGCATATCCCCCTATTGTTTTGATCAAGTATCAAACATTTCATTTTGTTCTAACAGAAAGGTGTGGTCATATTTAGGGGTGCGATGACCATCAACCTGAACAACTTGCTCCATGGAACCAACGTCGTAATCACAAAAAATAATCAGGTGCCGCATACATTTGGGTCATTAGGTATTGAAGTTGTATTTGGGACAGGTGATTATTTTTATGATCAGTATGTCTCAGTGACATCAAAACCAAAATTCGATCGATTAGTACATTTGCTGGTATGAGGGCAGTATTATCAATCACGTCAGTGTATAGTGAGCAGTACGTTACCTGCAGCACAAGCGAGCGCAGCTCGTTGGGCGGCAGCGCCACGAGGGACGGCACCTCGCGCTGCAGGTAGGCCAGCACCGCGCCCAGCTCGCGCGCCTCCACGCCGCCGCCCGCGCCCCCCACATCGTCACCCCCCTGCGCGTCTACCAACTGTACCCAGAACATCATCATCATCATCATTTCAGCCGAAAGACGTCCACTGGACATAGGCCTCCCCCAAGTGTCCCGTGCGACTCGCATCCAGTGGATCCCTGCAACCTTCACCAGGTCATCGGTCCACCTAGTGGGAGGCTTTCCAATGCAACGTCTTCCGGTTCGCGGTCGTCACTCCAGAACTTTACGGCCCCATCGGCCATCCGTTCTGCGAGCAATGTGCCCTGCCCACTGCTACTTAAGTTTGGCAATTCTTCGGGCTACGTCGGTAACCTTGCTTCTCTTGCGGATGTCCTCATTTCTGATTTGATCACGCAAGGAAACTCCGAGCGTAGCCCTCTTCATTACCCTTTGGGTGACTTTAAGCCTTCTGACGAGGCCCATTGTGAGCGATCACGTTTCGGTTCCGTATGTAATCACTGGCAACACACACTGGTCATAGACTTTCGTCTTGAGAGACTGCGGTAAGTTGACGAGAAGATACCACGCAACTTCCCGAACGCTGCCCAGCCGAGTCGGATTCGACGATTGACCTTTTTCTCGAAGTTAGACCCACCTAACTGGACCGTTTGTCCCGGGTAGACATAATCGTCTACAACTTCGAGTGTCGAGTCTCCGATCTTGATAGGAGTGGGTGTTACATGGGCATTCAACATGACTTTGGTTTTGTCCATGTTCATTTTCAGACCCACTCTTCGGAAGCTCTACTGAGGTCATCGAGAATTGTACTGAGGTCCTCCATGGTCTCAGCCATGACCACTATATCGTCGGCAAACCGAAGGTGAGAGATGTACTCGCCATTGACGTTGATGCCTAACCCTCACAAACTACTGTATGGTGTAAACAGAACGACCCGTTACAATACACATTGTTAGCCTATAATAAAGATTTTCACCACGGATGGCGTGGAAAAACAAAGAGTACGCAAGAGCCACACAGCGCGGACCAACCGTCGAAAATAAATAAATGTCAAGCTCTGATGAGATCGTAATCGTATTGGGAATTAAAGCCATTTTTTCCCCATAGACAAAAAGAAGGATGCCATTTTCCCCAACTCAATAAACATCGCCTTTTCGCACTGGAGCAATGATAGTTCCCACAAGTCATAAAACTGGAAGGTGAAATGTAAATCTTACCTGCGCTGCAAACGCCTCTGGCCTCTGCTGCAACTCCTGTACATACAGCTGTTGTTGCTGTTGCTGCTGCTTCTTTTGTTGTTGCTGCTGCTGTTGCTGTTGTTGCTGCTGCTGAGCCGCTAGCTGCTGGAATTGCTGTTGCTGCAATTCTTGCAGTTGGTGCTGTAAAATATGGGGAAAATAAGTTTGTGTTACAACAGATAAGTGGTTCTATAACCATACCAAATTATTGTGATGATACTCAACATATTCTAGACTTATACATGGTAACAACCTACTTGGCAATAATTCGACTCTATTATGACTGCATTATACACTGATTTACGTTGTAAATGGATCTAGAAGTGCTAGAATACCGACAGTCACTATGGGTAGTATAAAGGATGGTGTCTATAAACAACTCGCGAAGATTACCGCGACGGCACCCACTTCACTAATGTGCTGGCCGAGTCGTTGCAACGCGTCGAGCAGGAGGAACTTGCAACCGAACTTGGAGCATTTACGTGAAACCTTCGCGCGCGGACGCTCTTGTATCGGAGTGTTCTATAATGTTCAACAGCGTTAATATCTATGGATCTACAACCTTTGTCTGTATGACTTAATAAACGGAAGAGCGCGCTAACTCAACGCATTATTTAATGGTTTTACGGGGGTTAGACACTACAGAATCGTTTGAACAACGAGTTCTTATTTCTATCTTTTTATTTTCACAACCGGTGCAATAGTTTCTCTTGTTCAGTGTATATTATGTCAGATATCTATACTAGTTTAAAACCAACGCTTTATCTACCTATATTCGAATATTACTAAAGCTTGCAGCTTATGTTCACACACACCTGGTTGAGGTTGGTAGCTAGTTGCTGCACTGGGAACAGTTGCTGCGGAGGCGGGTACGGCGGCGTGGTCGGCGGGTGGATGGTTGTCACACCTACATCAGGAAAAGCTAATGTTACTACACTGCCTAGTAATAATACTGGATGTATTGCACTAGAAAGTAAAACCCACTTACCTGCTGCCTGTTTTAAAGAATTTTAGGAATATGTGGCTGATTTGATTAGGAGGTTCCCATTATTCTATTCTTTTTTGTTACCAGGAACATTTAAAATGAAAAGGCGTACAGGCGTAATTATATTATACACCGTGAATTTTTAGTCGTCTTACAAAGGTGGTCCACTCAATGTACCCGACATAAAATAGCTCTAGGCGCGATTTTTTTTACCTACCATAATAGGTATAAAGAAAAATAAATGACACATTAGAATAAAATTATGAAACATCCTGTTAATGATGTTTACGTGTCAAACGAGAGAACATACCTACCCAGCGCTCGAGTCCACTACTTCATGTGTCATAATACTGAATAATATTTTTATTTTTAAATTTTTAAAATATCATAAATACCTATTTTTTTTTTTATGAACCTTTGGTAGTCATTGGATACATGAAGTGGGCTGCCGTTGTAAGACGACTAAAAAGTCACGGTGTATACGGTACTTAACAAAAACACATTTTTTTACATTTTTGTCTTTCTGTCTGTTTGTTCCGGCTAATCTCCGAAATGGCTGGACCGATTTTGACGGGACTTTTACTGACAGATAGCTGATGTTATAAGGAGTAACACAGTTTACGTAAATTTTGGAAAAAAGGATGAGGGTTTGATAAAACAAAAACACTTTAAATTGTTAACAAAATCAAATAGGGAAGTAATATTTTTTGTAAGACGACTAAAAAGTCACGGTGTATATTGCTGCTATTGAAGCCGCCATGTACCACTGTACCAAGAAGTTAAAATACATAAATAAAGTAACGAAAAATGCGACACCAGGTAAAAGGGCGCCTTAGTGTCTGGACCCAACCCTAATATTCTCATCAACTCCAAGCACAAGAACTATAATGGACGCGCTTGGGTTATTACAATAAAGCAACAGTTTAAGGTTCAGCCAATGTTGTTAGCAATGTCTGGTGAAAGTTAACCCTTTTTTACGGGAATTAGGCAATGACTAGGACTCGTTGAGAACACAAATAAGATTCATGATAGAACAGACATTAACTGAAATTGAATCAATATAACAAAACAAGGATTGTACGTAAATTATGAAGAAAACACGTATTTACATACACCGAAGAAAGGACGGGATTATTGAATGGCTTAAAATTATGATGGTTTGTTACGTTACAAGGTCGCAGCAGACAGTATGCCCAAGCGTTGCGGGTGAAATCACACTTACACGCACGGATCAGCATTTGCTGTATTTACTCTCGTTCTGTCACTTCGTGTCTTTTTTTGCTAGACCAAGAAGTCTACATTTGTAACGTTAGCGCTTTTAAGTGCAAATAGATTACTTGCTTAGTAAAATGCGTTTCTGAGTGACAGAAAGAGATAGAAACATCACAAAATGCAGGTAAGTGCGTGTAACTTTCATTTCACTCTTAGCCGCCGTGTTTGCTTGCGCCCTCACGATGCGGAACAGAATGCGTGAAGCCAAACATGAATACAATGCTGTAAGGGTGATGTGTGACGTTCGGACTTGCCTTGAGCGCAGAACTGTAGGTCCAAGGCGTGCAGCGCCGACGTGGCGAGCGTCGGCGGACCTTCACATACAACGTCACCGTTTTACTTTTAACTTATATTTAACACTCTGCCAATCAATTTCATTAGTTTAAACATTTTTATTTTTTTTGTATTATTAAAATTAGCTTTCAGAACAGTATGCAACATAGCGGGATTGCTGTTCAGGTAAGAAAACTTTCTCAAGGCTTTGTGGAATAATTTTAATTTGCAATATGGACATGCTAACCCAAAAAAAAACTGGAATAAATATATTTGCTTTTCCAAGCTTGAGCATGGCATATCTTGCAGTCCTATTCCCTGTAACAGCATTGTCAAATCTTCGCTTACAACGAATTTATAACTTAACCTATAAAACATGTTTGTGTTACATACCTGCAGGGTCGGGCAAATCGAGCAGGCTGCGGTCGGCGTCGGGCAAGCAGTCGCGCGGGTCCCGCTGTAACAGACGCGCGTCAGTCGTGGTCGCGCGGCGGCGCACTACGTGCTACGTCTGGCCGTCTACTAACGCCAGCGAAAGAGTCAACTCACCCAGCGGTTTATGCCACCAAGTGTACTATGAAGATGAAAATTCGGTTCATAACTACCGTCGTATCTTATAGGGATGGTATAGAACCGCGCAGTGAGTACATACTCTTACGCTCATAACGTTAGTCAGGTCTACGTGTGCGACGCCGCTATACAAAATTTACTTGAGTTAGGTTAGTGAATGTAATTATAGTGTGACTCACGTTGGATTTATTTTTAATCTGGCATTTAATTTTAACTTTCTTGTTAACATCCTTCCACGTAAACCCCGGCGGGAGTGATACCTTAGCCATGGCGTGGTGGCAAATCTACACCGTGGGAAAAGCAAGCAAATAGAAATGAAATGATAGAATCGTGATATTAAGCCAACAATATACATATGTCAATATTATACATTAGGTGGGGGCGCAATGGTTAATTTGGAAAAATTAATACAAATGAGAGGCATATAGGAGCTAAGCTTTACGAGGTTAGGTTAATAACCCACACAAATGTACAACCAAGTATACCCTTTATTCATAAACACTGTTCAAAATCATTGTAATGTTGTATTTTGCTTACAGATCTTGTTGTTTTTGAATAGAGAGTTAAATCAACACATCACATACACTAGCTGCATAGCTCCGGCGGGGTTGCCGCGGTGTTTTCCCGAAATAATTAGTAATTTTAGAAGAAGTCACAAGTCTTTGTTTATATTTCAAGGAACTAAGCCAGTATCCCGGGATAGAATTTGAAAAGCAAGCAAACTAAATCTGGTAAGGAAGGTCTATTATTGCGCCTTAGTGTTTTATTTTATTTATTCCAAAATTATTAATTAAAAGCGTAGACATTGAATGTAAGTTGGTAAAATAAAACGACATAAATAAGGACCACAGAAACGTTAGTTATGCAACTAGCGTAATAGTTTTGTAAAGCCTTTTACCAAATGTTCAGAAGTTTACTATGACAATCAAAATGTTTTAGTAAGTGGTTATTTAAAAAAATCACAATAAACATTTGAACATGTTTCTAACATTGTTAGTATCAGAATGAACTGTGGGGGGGTTGAAGCTATTTGCCAATAGTCCCTAACTTGTTATCAAAGTAAGGTATGTTTGAACGTTTTGAGCTCTTTACAATAGTGAAGTTCTTGGCGCAGCTTGGTACCAACGTAGATTATGACACGGGGTTTTTGATATAAATCGTTTTTGGAATACATGAATCTTTTGTGGCAACCACCATATTGTAAAGCGATCAAAGCGTCGGGAAATGTTAGTAATGTTATTTAGCAATAATATTGTTGTCAAGTTTACAAGTAATATAATATTATCATTGCGTATATTTGCAATGTAAGCAATAATTTACGTTGAAATGTGAAGTAAGAATATCAATATATATTTGTATGAAATTATAATATTTGTGCACACGGCGACATATAAAGCTATACATTTCTAGTATAGCATGGCTTTGTATAGATTTCCCTTATAATGAGAGAACCGCATAAACAAAACCTGTTTCTACAGTGGTCATGCTATGCGTGCTGGTATTGTATAGCTTGATTGGTCGCCGTGTGTACTGAAGTGTAAATCGTTCAATTCCATACAAATCAATCGCGGGTGTCATCTTTGGTAAACCAGTAATTGTCTGTGGGAAATAGGTATGTGCGTGATGTAAGTAGGTATGATAGCAAAGTTGCTTTCTTTTAAATCTTTTCGTTCAACGTAAATTATAGAGCTTTTTTCAAACAGGTTGCAGTGTGACCGTGAAAAGATGGACGTGTTAGGTCATTAAATGTGTTGACGTCACATTGCAATCTGCCGTGAATAAGGCCCGGTTTTTTACCAAAGCGGAGAGGATCGTAAATGTGCTACATAAATGTTCTTGTCGATTTGGTTCGGCAAAATTAAATGTAAGTGAGTAACACGGATAACCAATGAGTTAGTATTGAAGCTAGAGACGGATACGAACCTAGGCGTTGTTGTTGCATACTTGATTACAAGTGCGCTCCAACGTACACGCGCCTTTACGTACATTCGTGTTCGCTCGTATAGGTGGGTCAGCCGGTAGCAAATAAAACAGTTTATGCTCTTACAAGATGTTCGTATGACAAAGGCGCTCGAACTTATACGTAAAGTTTAAGTTTGTAACCGTTCTGAAAGGTGTTATGTGGCGAAACGTTAACTTTTTGTTTGTACGAGTCATCTCTTCGTTTTGATGAAAACCGGGGCCTTTAGAAAGCATTCGAAACGAAAGTGAGTTGCGTATAGGCATCGATGGGTGCGGGGGCTACGTACGTTGTCGTCCAGTATGTCGGGCGGCGGCGGCAGGTGGTGGTCGGAGTGCGGCGGCGCCACGCGCTGCTTGCGCGTGCACTTGTGCTTGCTGGCGTCCGCGCACGCCGCGCCCAAGCCCAGCGCGCCCGCCTTCTTGCGCCCGGCCACGCCGCGCTCTGAGGGAGATATCTTTATGTGAAGCTACCCTTATTTTCATTTTATTTGTCAAGAATCTTTAAAGGTGGTTAGAAAAAAACTATCCAATCATAAGTTTCTGATTGATGCACTCCTTAATTACAGGCATTTCACAAATATGGTATATTGCTGGCAGGACGAAGTGGATAAAATCAATAACCAGTGGTTAACAATAGCCCTGGATCTATGCTCTCCCCATGAGTCCCTGACAGCAATGTGATGACGTAGACTACAGTAACATGAGACATACCGTCGAGGTAGACCTTGGAGAACTTGGTGGGCAGGTCCTGCGGGGGGTGGTGGTGCGGCGGGTGGTGCGCGGCGGGGTGCGGGTGCGCGTGCGCAGGCAGCAGGGCGCGCGCGCCGGCCGCGCCCGCCGGCGCCGCGGCGTGCGCCAGGCCCAGCGCCGCCGCCTGCGCCGCGCTCAGCCCGCTCGTCTCCTCTGCCGTAGCGTTACCTGTGGGGAAATGGCATTTAACTATTTGCATTGATATTCTCTTGGTAGCAGTAGAAACAGTAAAGTTTTAGTCAACAAGAGTCCGGTATAAGCCTCCATTCTCCTCATGCCAAAAACAAAGATTTACTCCGATAGTGGGCTGCATTGTACTTCTGCTTAACTAAGTTGATTGACTTATTTATCGTTACGCTCTTACTGTCTTGCAACCAATCCATCATAGAATAACTTCCAAAAGAATGATGTAAAAAACCTGTCCAATCCAGTACATCTAAATTGACCTGTAGTACTGGCTATAACCAACCACTCATTTATCACCTGTCTCTCACTTGCATATCAATAAATGGTAGTATAGTTCATATTTTTACAAAATATACAATCGACAAGCGAAATATGAGTTAACTAGGCACCTCGCGCAATGACCTTACTCGTACAATACTTTTGTTTTATTGTAGGAATCACATTCCAGCGTGGTGCCTAGCTAATCCATCACCTCTTCAAAACGACTAGTACGAATACAACATACCTCTAGGCAGCATAACCGAGTGCGGGTAGTCGAGCAACAGCTGCACAACAGCCGTGTGGCCGCCCTTAGCCGCTTCGATGAGCATGGTGGAGTTGTCCTTCAGCTTGCGGAAGGGGTCCGCGTCGCACGCCAGCAGGAACTTCACCACGTCCACGTGGCCGCCCGCGCACGCCAGCGACAGCGGCGTGTGGTCGCCTAGCGCCGTCATGCGGTTCACGTCGGCGCCCTGGACGACGAATACCAACTTATTATACACGGTGAAGATAGAGCAATAGCTTTAGGCCGCAACAGTTGAGATTTCATACTCATTTCGGACAAATAAACAGGGCTCGAACATTAATGTAGGATAGCGTTAAAACGCTGTAACTCGACGTTTTCTTTTTGTGTGACTTAACGACGGCCTGGAAAGCCGCTTTTGAACTTCGGTGACTGGATATGTACGCAAAAGATGCTAAAGACCCAAAAAAAGACGGCCTGCCAAGGATCTTTAGACTGCGTTTCCTTGAGTATGCGTAGCTAGGGACGCGTGTGTAAAACCAAGCAATAGTGTCGCTTATTATTCACAGCTTGCACTGAACTATTTACGCTACGACTGGTTCGTTTTACGCACATCTCTGGTGAAAACATATCCAGTCCAATACAACACAATGCGATAACGCTAACATTTCCCACATTTACCTTGCCCACAAGGAACTGCACGGTGCAGACGTGTCCGGCGCGACACGCCTTCATGAGCGGCGTGCGGCCTCCCTCGCTCTCGTGCTCCAGCTCTGCGCCGGCGCGCAGCAGCAGGTCGGCCACGTCCGTGTGCCCGTTCTCGCACGCGTACGTCAGCGCCGTGTCGCCCGTCTGCGTCTGCGCGTTCACGTCCGCGCCCGCGTTCAGTAGGTAGCTGTGGACGGGAGGGCAAATGTTTAAACGGTTTGTCAAACATTGATTGTGTTCTTTTACAGTTTGAAAGTAGGCTCACAAAGAGGAGACCTATGTCCTTGCAGGTACATCACACAGGTACATACGGTGTTCATGCTGGATGACAAATAAGTAAATAGGACAACAAGTAGTCATTGCCGCCTATTACGGCATTACTAAATTCTAGAGGCATCACACTATGGATTAGCATTTCAGAGTTGTTAGTTAAATTCGTTGTTAGTCGGCCTCTGAAAACCTTGCATGTTTTTAGAACTATTTTTCATTACACGATGCAAATATTGAAGTGAAACTAATGCGTGAAAAGTGTAATACACAAGTGATAAATACAACTTTATTGTTGTATGTACGAAATCCCGGTAAAAGACTAACAGTCCAGTAAATCTATCTTAATACTCACCGCACAAGTTCAAGGTGTCCTTCCTGCGAGGCCTCCATGAGCGGTGTGGAAGCGCCCAGCTCGGCATCAGCCCCCGCTTTGATAAGGAAGTCAGCGACTTCGAGGAAGCCGCCGCAGCACGCCAGCGTTAGCGCTGTCTCTTGCGTCTCCTCCGTCTGCGCGTTGATCGAGGCGCCCTGACCCAGCAGGAGCGCCACCATCTCTTCGTGACCTGGGTTGAAGAATAAATTATTTGTGAATATTCTTATTCGATAAAAAGCTACGGAAAAGGGTGATTTTCTTAACAGACCTACCTTTATATTCAAAAGAAATTTAATTTGTTCAGTTCTTTCATCAGACAAATACATTTAATCTGACTTTTAAAATATTAACGATTTAGGCCCACTATTCACAACAGTCAATTCGAGATTCGGTAGGTTTTTTTAAATACCAGAGATAATTATGGCACTACGAAACTGCCATTATGACACTAAAGCGAGTTGAATCACGAAAGAGGCTTTACGTTCACTCTTGAAATAATTATGACTTCAATATGTTTTCAATAGGCTTAGGCTTTCTTCAATACAAGAAAACTATTAAAATACCGCATACCTTCTCTAGCAGCCTCCATAAGCGGCGTATAACCTTCGTCGTTGACCTCTTCAATGTTCGCCCCTCGTTCTAGCAGCAACATCGCTAATTCAACATGGCCGCCGCACGCCGCCAACGTTAGCGGCGATTCGAAACTGTCCGTCGGCATGTTCACCTGTACAAACGGTTTAGGGTCAATTCAATGTGATCAGACGAAACTTACTATATTACATTACATTTGTAACCAGTTTATAGGTAGAGTGCGTCATTATTCTTGTGGCGCGTGGCCATTTTCGAAACCCAGGCCGCAATGCTGTTTTCTTAATACAATTTTTCACAAAAATGTTTACCAAAAGTGCCCTCCTGACAATGACATTCAAGCGCAAAAAGAACTATGACGCACTATAGGCACAGTTTGCATAAAGTTCCGGATGCAACTGATTTTCAAATGAGTTGAAGGGTCCTCAAATGGAATTGCCCATCAGTAAAGTAAATGACTCTAAATTGAAGTGTGAACACGATGATTTGAAGAACCTGGCGTTACGTAACTGAGGCTGGTTATATGCGGAATACTCAGAGTCCGATGTTATGGCTTATGGCACAATCTAAGAAACGTTAGTGTTGTAATGTCAAGAAATGAATTGTCTTACTTATGCCGTGTGATAAGGCAAACTTATTTTACAAATGAAAATTACTCTATGATGGTGGTAGGGATACTTGAATATTGCATGAGTAAAATTTGGAACCGCGGCACCGGTCTGCAGCAGACTATGAAGGAGATGGCGGGACGAACAGACCAGTGTAGTGCAGAATGTGAAAAATGTGAGCAATGCAAGGAGGCAGTGGGAAAGAGTACGGGTTGATGATAAACAAGTAAAATCGTGCTCACACTAACCTGCGCCCCAGAGTCGAGCAGCAGCCTGGCCACCTCCACGTGCCCGTCCATGCTGGCCTCCATCAGCGCCGTGTGCATCTCGTCCGTCTTGTGCTCCCGGTCGGCGCCAGCCGCCAGCAGGAAGCGCACCATGTCCAGGTGGCCCTTGTAGCAGGCGAGGGTGAGGGCAGACTCCTTGAACTCGTTCGAGTGCGTGTTGATGCCGGCGCCGTGATCCAGCAGGATCTTTGCTACGCCCACGTGCCCGGCTGATGCCGCCTGCTCGGAGGAAAAAGGAACGTGTTACTGCTGTTGTACAGTTGCAAGTTTTAATGGCATAAAGAAAAGCACTTAGATCATTATACCCTGATTAATCTTCCGTGTCGACGACGGCAAAACGAGGTTTGTTTACAAATAAATTAATGCACTTTTACATTGCGTCTGATAAGATTTTTATAGATATGAAATACGCAAAAATAAGAAAAAAAAAAAAATTTTGGTTTAATTAAAAAAAAAATTAACTAACAAAAGTAAACACTATTTTGAACTTATAAACCTTGACATAGATTTGAATCTTGCCCAAACTGGGACTACCCTTTTCTGAACTGAATTCTATCTGCTTCCGATAGAACGCGGTTGAAAATGAACAATTGCACTCTATCTCATACGAAATATGTGTAATCTACAAAATAGCTTTGTGAAAACATAACATGTAACTTATGATTCATTGGAGCTGGATTCGCGATAAATACGGAATGTAACTATGCAACGGTTATCTATGTCAATACGTTGTATTGTTCAGATTGATGTCGAGTAGTGCGTGCTGTATGGGGGAAAGTGTTCTACATCTAGCTTATGATAGAGGTTCACAGGCTTTAAATGATGGATTAGCTTCCTATTTGACAAAGAAAACACGCATCGGCCTTATGATGAGCATGTAACATTAGTCAATCTGTCAGCTCGCTTTGAGTTGTAGCTTGTGGATTCTGATAGAAGCTACTCTCAAGTTCGATTGTCAAAAGTTTGAGCTACATGGACTATGTGTATGCAGCTATGTGATAATCATGGAATAGGCTGTTTTTAATTTAATGCCATGTTGCTAAAATCGTTCTGATACGTATCGTACTGACTTTCGACCCGACATTCTTTTTGCTTTGTCCACGTTAATTCCTCCGGTCATACTTAGACGTTGCGAGTACTACGCACCTGACCTTTCTGAAGAACATCACCTATATACCTGTGTATGTCTTTAAGGCCAGGGCATCCCCTTGGTATTTCCACACACATCTGCCTTGAATTTTTTTTTTTATGTTTGGCATCTCGCAGCTCAACCTAGGTTATCGTCTGCTTAAAACCAGGCAATACTGTGGTTGCTTTGAGAGTAAGCCCTCTAGGCAGAGCAAAAACTAAGCTACTATACGCTAAGGGGACACACTGTGGGCTACGAACCTCTGTTTAGGGCGTCTCTGGGGGAGGACAAGAACCAAAACAATGTGCTACCTCCATAAGCGGCGTGTGTCCGTTCTCGTTGTGGTCCTCGACGTTGGCGCCGCTCTCCAGCAGCGCGCGCACGCACTCCTCGTGCCCGCCGGCGCACGCGTACATGAGCGGCGTGTTGCCGGAGCCCGACACGGCGTTCACGTCGGCGTGGTGCGCGATCAGCAGCCTGACGATGTCCACGTGACCCGCGCTCGCAGCCTCCATCAAGGGGGTGCAGTCGCCCTGAGGGGGGTAAACAAACTTTAGCATTCAGAGACCAATATGTTGCGTGGGAGATTTTTGCGCCACTATTCTATAACCAATGCGGGTGTTATTCACGTTGCCTTTTGATGACGAGGTTACGAACCCAAGCGGGAAGATGTAACTCCAACTTCGTAAAGTGGGGCTAACCTCGACCGAACGGCAGTAGTCACTGGCAGGCTGTGACGCAAACTTATTATCCTGCCTTTTCTGCCACAAAACATGCAGTCAAAATGACCTACGCGTTGCTATCGTAGACGCCGCCGTGGAAATGCCGAAGTTACTGTACATGTTACGGTAGTGCCGTGCTACCGACATGCAGAAGAAGAAAACTGAGGCAGTGCTGAATCCCAGCCTTAAATGACTTATTTTAGGAATTGGTAGAAAAAGTTATAAAGATAAGTTACCTTGATGCCGCGGTCCTCTACGCTTGCGTGCATGGCTAGCAGCACCTGAGCGAGCTCGTAGTACCCCGCGGAGCAAGCGAGCGAGAGCAGCGACTCGCCCTCCTCAGTGGTCTCGTGCACGGAGCGGCCCTCCGTCAGCAGCTTGCGCACCGTGCCCACGTCGCCGTCCGAGCACGCCTCCGCCAGCGAAGGCGCGCCGTCTGCGCCCACCGACGACGCCACCGTCGGCGTCGTGCCTGTGCCGCTCGACCCGCATTGTTGACTAAAACAATCACCGTCACAGAATTACAACACATGAAGGATAAAAGCACAGGAATACCGTTACAGAAGTCGATCAGATAAGATCAAAGCTTAAAACATCATTGTTACGAGACGGTCTCATCGAGATGACTGAGAGGCACAAATCTCACATGTCTGTGTGAGATTGTGACTCCGCGATCAAACTCGAGAGGCTTCCCGCTCGCACACAAAGGTTACTCAATTCTCGGAGTATCATCATTGAAAATAAAAGCCTAATTTTAAAGTTTAGCGCTTAAGGAAAATGAATTTAAATTTAGAAAATACGGCGAATTATGCTAGTTTTTTTTTTTTAAAGAAAATATCATAACACGTGTTCAGCAAACGCGGTGTACTCTGTTTACGTATACGGTAAATAATTGATGACGATACATTATAACCAATACAATCGATAAATAATTGGCTTTAGTGGAATCGAAACGAGTTAGCCAGCTATCATTATTTTATTCATAAAAAACCGGTAGGAATATACGGTCTGTTTTCAACAACAGACAATGTGCAAATCAAAATAGTGATAACGTTATGATAATTTATATGTAACAGTAAATAAATACTGTGAACTGTGACGTAATAGGAAAAACGAATATGTTAAACAGGGAAACTGAGTTTCGATGAATGAAGCGAAGACGTTATAGTGCAAGGAGAAATCGCGACGTAACGTTTGGTATTTTAAGATCAAATGCCCTCCAAATTAGTAGCCTACAAGATATTGAGGTGTAATTATAATAATGACCTATTCAAAATGATGACTAATGAACAGGTAGAATTTAATCAGATATTTATATTCGGATTCGTGTCTCTGATATTCATGTAACAGATACATTGAAATAAACGCTACGATTTTTTAATAAAACTTTCGTGCGACACATTCATGTTTATTTTTGAAAGAACTTACTCACATGAACGTTTTGGGATTGTCCGACGAGTAGCGAGTGACTCGCGTGATCAGTTTGCGATTGGGCGATCCCGAGAAATGCTGATAAATAAGACCGTAAACATTACTAAGAACTCGTTAGTTTGTGGAACTGTCAACATCAACAACTAGAGTTCGAGACCAAGACAGAGCCAAAGTGGATTTGTGGACCACTAAGAGTTCTATAAGCTAAAAGTATACTGTCACATAAACCTACGTCCAAAACAAAATGTAAAATGTGCGTTCGTAAGCCCGCATCGTCGAGACTCCGAGCATTCTTCAACTGTTTACACAGTAATGCGTGCGAGCCATGTGTGAAACGTGAAAAGCTCTCATATATGCACATGTCTTAATGAGCTTTTAGCGGCCTTCGACTGAAGTCTCACGGCGCTACTGTTTAACACAGTTTTGTATCTGTGTTAAACATTAGCGCAGCGTAACGTCACTTGTTACTTCAATACCTTGTGGTGTTAAAGTTTGTATTTAAACTTTGAAGGCTATTATGGATTACTCTTTAGAAAACGAGGAGTAGTGAAAAAGAACATTATCTCGTACCATCGTCAAGTTTGTTTGACCATGGCTTAATTTTGTTTTTAAAGAATACAGTCATATGCGCCTCAAAGAGTGTCAGCATAATGACGGGGCCCCCCTCTAGAGGGCCAAAGCCTGCCGGGGTCGCGGGACTCATAGAATTACCGTGACCCTGGAACATAAAGGGCTACTGAAGGACACCGTGGATTTTAGTCAGTACAAGTCTGACAGTCCCTCCCGCTCTGCCCTGGGTGGGAGGACTCATTTGATGATTTTACCACGTTAAAAAAAAAAAAAAAAAAAAAAGAATACAGTCATATGGGACAACCATTCAAAATATTATTCCTCTTTTCAGTTAGTCTAAGTAGCGTAGCGTTGCATTTGCAATAAATTTGAATAAACTGACAATGTTATTTTTAACATGGGTGTCCTACTTTCCTTAGTTCCACACTTCACCTTTTAAAGGCAACTAGGTTATACGTATATCTACTACTGCGCCAAAATTAGGGCAGGTCGTCTAAAGGAATTGTTGAATGTAGTTTCCAGACTGACATCACAGACGACTACAGTCCCTGGACGTCTAAGAATAACTGTTACAGTTTTAATTTACTAACCAACCTTAAACGAGGTTAGATCAATATGTTTTATCAAGGGTCATAGAATTGTTTTCAGGATTTAGTGTTTGAATCGTATAGAATCTAGATACAAGGACGGTCTAGAGTAGAGGCACGGATTTATGTAACACATGTGATTAGTCGTTTGTGCTCTCAGGATGAATCATATGCAGTGAACTTCGCCAGTCAACATGTTAAATGAAAATATACGGGACGAGGGATCGTCTAAAGGTGCTCCCTCACCGGGAGCATTCGCCTGTAATGTAACAGTTCAGATTAACTTGTTTCCATACAAAATCGAATCTTGGACTGTTACATTACAGGCGAATGCTCACGGTGAGGAGCACCATTATGTATTATTAAAAAATGTTATGTCTCCTAAGTCTTTTAATGAAGTACTTATATTATTATAGTTTATTTTACAGAATACTGCGTTAGAAGGTCGCAAAATAAGTCTAGAAGCAATATATGAAGTCTAGAACAAGCAAGGTTGCTTCATTCTTTTTGGAACCTTGGGCTCTGTAATACAGTATGAATTTAATTTCAACCCTCATTAGGTTCGCTTCTTTATATTGCTACATTTTATTTAAAATAATGTTACTTTGCTTTTGATTCTCTTCAAGTGAATAGAAAGCTTGTAATGGACATTACTAAGGTCCACTTGCACCACAAATCACAAAATGCATCTGAAGATGAACTTAATCATCCTTTGTCTGTGTCACCTTCAAACCATTGACAGAAACTGAACGCCTAGTCTTGATGGTGTCAATGGTGAATGAAAATTTGACGAAATTACTAAATTAGAATATGTAAAACCGACTTCCCTATACTATAATGACCGGGATCTAGCAAACTCTTTTTCTCTTCATATGCCCGTTACTTATTAAATAATCGCAGAAGCGAATGCGGGATGAGGGAGCGCCTATCTCTACCATACTAAGTAGGGCATTCAACAATGTAGTAAACCCAGTGATACTTTTTGGCGAGGCGTCGGTGGTGTGATGTGAATGGATAACTTATGATGGGCAGGACTAAATCCGAATAGGTATACGTAACCAGAGACTTCCAAAGGCAGTGTTAGTACTATCATATTATTACAATTTAGGTACTTATTTTTTAATCAAACGTCGAGGTCGGTTCGCAAAGCCATCTAAATAGAACCTCTTCAGTACAATTACCAAAATAGTAAAACGTCATACTTTTTGTCCTGATGAAGGTGTCGATGGTGCGGCGGGGGCTGGTCGCTGCGCATGCGAGTGAGGGCTGCGGCCGCCTCGTCCAGCGCGCACGACACCGACGACGTCAGGCGCCGAAGCACCTCCGGGTCAGCGAGGTGCTTGCCCTCGCCAGATATCTTGCCGATGCCTGTGGGTAAAGGGGTGAAATATTGAGTAATTTTGGTTGATGACATAAAACGTAGGGATATCTTGTAATTAACTAGGCATCCTTTCCCTTTTCGTATATTAGGAACAGGGTGGAAACATCCTCCATTAAAAAAAAGAATATACTCCAACCAGACAGACGGTTGTTGTGTCTGGTGGCCTATTGCTAGACGGTTGTTGTCGGGTTTCCGTCATATTATGTTAATCGCTTTGATAACTCTGCTTGCACGATGCAAAATTTTGCGTTGACGTCGGGTATGAAACTTATTTCACATGATGTGGCGTTGTAGGTGCTGCCACAGTGAAAATAACTCAAAAAACTGCAATATTTAGACAGTTCTGTCGCTTGTTTAATTAAGTCTTGAATAGTGCATAGGAATTGAGCATGATGGGCGAGAAAAAAGATGCGACATATACTGTTAAGGGTTCCATGCTCACACTGTATTTGGGATAGCCTTCCAAATCAGCTCATTCGTTTCAGATCATGCAACGCAGAAAAACCTTCTCACTCGCTCATCAGAAGATTTGCGAATTCATGCCTAAGTATCAATTGGAATTTGTTTTTGATTGCAAGTCTTGATTTATAAAAGTTTTAAGTCAGGATTACTTCATTGATTGTGTAAACCTCAAACCACTATAGCACTAAAGTCATGACACTACAATGATAATGGAAACTATAATCCAACCAAAGAGAAACCCTAAGTGCCTATGATTACCATTAAAATTACATGATTAGGCCGCAGATTGCACTGCAATCAATGGTTGCGACCACTGCAGATGTTTCTCAGGTACAGCAGGATCCATTACATTACATGGTGATAAAAACCAACCAAGTGCGACTCGGACTCGCTCACGAAGGTATACACAATTATTAAGATCGAGCAAAAACGTCGAAAAGACACAATGCATCGGGATCCCCTTTAACTTTTAGATTTATTTTATTATTTTGTTGTTAGTGAGAGTGAAATTTGAAGTGGCTACCATAATAGGGTAACACTTAAAATTTCAAAAGCTTCAGCCTTGAGCCAGACGGACGGACAGACAGCGGAGCCTTAGTAATGGAGTCCCGTTGGCACCCTTTGAGTAGGGAACCCTACAAAGTAGAAAATAATAAACCACAGAAAGATTATAGCACGATTATTATAAGTCTAATTGAAAACGACCTTACAAGTGTCTTGCTTACCAATCATTGTCATACCTTTAAATCAGTTAAATGATTGGACAAGGGCAATCACTGTCAGAATGATAAAAATCGCATGATAAAAGATTTATTAGGTAAATTGCACAAGTGGGCTATTCAGTGGTTAATGAGTCAGATCTGTTCACAAAGGTTCGTCAATTGTAAAGCTAAGATGTTCTAAGTGATCTCGACGCCAATGTGTAGCTGTAGACATGGTCTTAAGATGCAACAATTAATTCGATGGATGATCGTCTGCCTATAAAACTAGCTAACAGTAGCCGAATGTTCGCACAAAAACCAAGGCCACTTATGTCGATTTTCTTAGAAGAAGCTCGGGAGATGGAAGTTGTGTTGTTGGAATGATTGCAATAACAGTTAAAACTGTTTTGTTCTCTTGGGAAAAGCCCTCGTTGTTTAATTAATTGTTTGTAAAATTGATTTATTATTGTTTTTTACACGAACATAAATGTCTCGCTTACAACATTCCATTTCTCCTAATTAGGAAACACGTATGACGTCATTCGAATCTCGACACTTTTCTCCGATCAATCAACGCATAAACAAAATATCTATCGCAGCTGAATCTGTTATCTCACGCTCCTCAAGTATCTACTCAAGCTAATAAGGCGTCAGATTGTAAAATATATATCAATTAAGTATTATAGATCGTGGGAGCTTTGATTAACGTTATTACATTACTAGTCCCTAGTCTAATTGCACAGTAAGCAGAACATTAATGTCTAAAGTTAGACGCTATCTATGGCTAACTCTTTCTGCAACTGAAATATTATTCATTTATGAGACCGATTTATCTAATAGCTGGACTTCAAACGGTGCAGACCACATGTGGTTTTGAATAATTTTTTACCATTCAGTAATATAACACATGATTTTTTTTCCTATGGGATTCTAATAGGATAAAGTCTGCCCTGTTCAATTTGGCTAAATTATATGGCATGTGGGTATATTGTGCAAGTTCTGAAGATTCCTCAGACACGTAGTCTCGTAGTATCCAACTCAGAACAACATGGATACGTAAACTTGCTCGCTCATACTTTTAACATAAAGAAGTCAAAGCCCTCAGGATGCCGTCTGAATAAGTTTCATGTACTTATTTGTTAAGTAATTTCTAATTAAACAACTTGATAATTAAATCACACGTATACTGGAGTACTATATTGGCTACTGTATAGTAGAGCTGTGTAACAATTTTTAGGGTGCAAAATATGTCAAGTTGAGGTATAAAAGCTTTGCATATTTAATCAAAAAATATTCTACTTAATAAATTAAATGAAAAATTTGGAAATTTAATTTAACTATAGCAAACAACTGATGAAACTTGAATAAGCCTTTGATCAAATAAGTCATTTCTTTCATAAACGCGATGCTCCGCAGACATCAAAGCATTTGAATATTTAGCTGCATACCGTTAACACGCGGGACGGGTGGGATCCCTAATTTAGGAGCCCAACAATCAAACAGTTGTCTGCAAATGAATACTGTATGAACTCTCAAACGGAAGCAATCATAACTGTTGCCGGTTTAGGCAGATTCGAAATTAATAAACCTTATTATGTAACAGTATAAAACTATTAATAATTTCACACAAGATATTGTTTTTGCGTAATTGTTCACGTTCAAGGAATTCAATGGAGTACAAAATGGCACAATGGGGGCAAAAGGAATGTTACACATTTCATTCAACATCTAACGTAAAAGTTTCTCGGCCATTTCCAACTGATTTCTTACTGTGACTGAATAACTTTAAATGACGATGAGCGAACTGTTCATCATACATATTCTATGGATTTTAATAGTTTTGGGAACAGTTATTTTATCTAAAAAATAATAGTTTATTAATTGATTAGAAATATGCGTAAAGCTCTATGAATTTATGTATGAGATCGATTGCCGTGACTGCACAATTAAAGATGAAGCTTGCACAGAATCAAGTAAGATTCTGTGCGAGCTTCATCTTTACTATTATAAATGCTCTTAAACGCAAAAACTACTGAATAGATTTGGATGAAATTTGGCACACAGATAATTTATAGCCTGGATAGCATAACACATAGGATACTTTTTAACCCGGTAGTACGAGCCCGTGGGATACCGAACTCCACGCGGGTGAAGCCGCCGGCATCAGCTAGTCTTAAATAATTCTGCTTTCTAAGTGGCTTTTTCAACTTTATTATGAAGGACAAAGTTTATTTTTGCAATGTACTGAAAAAAGGCGGATATTTTATGAATCAACCCTAGCTCAAAACATTTTTTTCGGAAATTGTTCACTATGTGCTGTACATACCGATTTTTAATGATACGGTTAGAAAATTAGAGAAGGGGGAGGAATCGTTAACGACTTATAGATTTAATATCTCCCTTTTCTAAGAAAAAAAAAACGAGGTGGGCGTGTTATTACATATTATATCCATCCCCGCCTCACTTTTACAGATAATTTCACCAGGAAACATCTTTGTGTGGTAGCGAGACTAAGCGCCTACCGCAGCTATTTATAAAGAGCAGGGAAGCCTTACGAATAAATCGATCCATCAAACGAGCCTTAAATTCCTGTGAAGCGGTTCCCTTATAAAACGACACATTTGAATGGCCCACGTCCGCGTGTTGCGCTTCCATTTGCGGCCGTTAGGGAGATCTTTTTCCGCGGCTGTTCGTGCATAAGTTACGTCACGAGCCAAGGTACTTGGGTGGTGACTGGCGATTGCCCGCCATACCGATATTGTAATGAGATGCAAAATGAGAAGTCTCCGTATTCGCAACAGAACAATACAACTCTATTTCTACTTCGTTTCTATATTAATTTAAGCTTAGTTAATACGAGATCCTAACCTCGATACCATGGGTTTAACAAGCCACCTATGAGTAGTACAACTATAAATTATATCGACAACAAGGACATTCCAACTATTTCAGAAATTCTATTTTCTCAATGCCAAAACAACAAACCACTGCTTATTTGCAAAATATAATACAATTTATCGGCATGAACAGTTTATTTTTAACAGATTCAAATATTTTATGCACTTTTACGGAAAACGACAAGGCGTAGAAACTAACGCGTGGGCAGATTAATCATATAGGTGTGCTCAAAGTTTACTTTTGAATTCTTTCTTGGCAACTATGTACACAGCAAGGTCGTATCCAAGTAGATTTTCGACTAGTATAAGAGGCATTATAATATTACATTACGTGATGATCAAGCCCCTATGGGCTCGGTACTTAATCCTATGTGTAATCGTCTATTGATGGAATCTACTATTTTCCTACGAGTTTTAAAGTTTAATAGTCTTCGTGTTCGTTGCAGACTAACGAAAGTTATCGATTTATTAAATACTTACTCAGACAAATAGTGAATGCAGCTATGTGTGCGAAGAGGTCAAGGCGGGTTGTGCTTTATTTCACTAGTCACACTGACGCCCATTATTTGACGCATAATATTTTAGTTATTTTACAAGTAACGTTTTGAATGACACTGGACTGAGTCTATTAATGCTTTCATAATATTTAATAAATTATATTGCTACGTTTTTGTATTGTCGGCTGTTTTTTCTTCTGTCGTGCCAGCGACACGAAGAACTTGTTTTATTGTACTACATCATATTCTCGTATACAGTTTTAACCTTCTAAAATAAATTAAAAATAAAACCGAAATAATTAAAGATAGGTACTGTGCATTGTTCTATGTACAATATGCTAATACTACGTCCTCACCACAACATAGCGCATAAAATGCCGATCATTCAACATAAAAAGCACAGAGCATTCTCACATCACTTTCAACTATACTGTTACTAGCTAAAACATTTTAAATTCATTGTATCAAAAACTGATTGTTTACGAAACAGATAATGCGTGGATCACGCTACCATCTGGTCGCGGAGTCCCAAGCATGAGTGTAGCGTGCGCCGAACAGAATCTAATGCGCGCTGAAGCGCGCTCCAAGCTTATCAATTGCTATGGGGCACTGGCTCTGGCGTGAGTCAAGCGGTGCCGGCGATAGAGATGACGTATACTCCACCGATTTACTACATATTTTATTCGTTGACGAGTTAAGCGCGGCTTATCGCGCGATATTATAAAATCAATCGCGTTTAATAGTATTTGGCTATGATCTTTCTAATCTAACTGGATTTAGAGAATGTTTTCTATATTATGGTAAAACAAATTCGATTAAAACAATCTGTTTTTATAAAGTTGTTGTGTTATTGGATAAATGGTGCAAAATTAAGCGGTACAAAGTCTGTTGTCTTATTCATAACTTAGTGCAATTATTTGTAGTAATCAAAGTCGCTGTCGCTTTCAGATTGGAGCAAGCCTCCTGTGCGTAGAGTGGCGCGTCTTCTTACAAGTGACGTTGCACATTTCGGATGTCAAGTCTACCAGCACGACGTGAGGCGGTGCGTTGGAAATCGTGTTCGACTCCAATTCATGCAAATATCTCTTTGTGATTTATTATAAGCAGGCATGAGAGCGCATTTATGTATTGTGAATTAAAATTCAAAACATTAACATAGTTAATGGTGTCCAATGTGTCCATCAATGCTTGCAAACCATAATTATGTGTAAGTAGTTTTGATGGATATTTACTACATGGGGCTTTACATAACTGGTGAAATGTAGGTGGATTACAGGCACAAACACCTCTGTAACCCTTCAGGGATAGCAGGCGTGATATAATGACGTCCAGGTCTATATTTAGTTAAATTTAAACTATAGTAACAAAACTTAACTCACACACATACACATTTATCTATTAGGAAACTGTGTGGTGCAAAAAATAAGGATAAAATGGGACCATGACAAGAAAATTTGATCAATGACACCAGTAATCCATCAAAATTGCGCACAGAAGTTTCCTATGAGAACGTTTTAATGATTTTTAAGGCATGCAATATTTTGTAAAGAGTAAAGACGCAGGCGCGAACGCAATACGAACAAGATTATTATCTGGTTTTAATTATAAAAGGGTGTGAACATGATTTTGAGGACCTTAATTGCTTTTCTGCAATACATAAATGGCTTTTGTCTTTGGACGCACGACGTGGGTCGGCGACGTCACGCGTGTGTCAACACCAACAGCTGCTTATAGATAAGTACCGCGCGTTTACTTAAACCGGTAGTGCTAAATGACCGAACAGCCGAACAAGCTTCCTGACTACTCGAATATGCGTACCATGACCGCCTAAGAGCTCTACGCTCGTCAGAGGAAAATTCCTTTTCCTTAACAAAATAATCAACTAAGATCATAATTTTATACCTTCTTCAAGTTCATTCATTTAGTGATGGTGTGAACATTTTTTAATGATGTGAAATTTGATCATCTGTTAGCCGTATGACTATGTGTAAATTAAAAGTGACATGATCTCAGTGGTGCAAAACTGCACTATCAAGTATGCAAATTATTTAAATAAGTATGCAAAAGACTTTATATATTGCAATATTTACATAAGTCTTGTTGATCAATATTACTAAACTTAAATGTATCTAAAAAGGTCTATTTTGTTGCTGACTGTATTTTCATTTGCTATTACTAAAACATTAGGCACTTGATGACTAACTTTAAAACAAGGTGATATTGGGCAAATACAGATGATTTTGTATTTATTATACAATTGTAAACTGCATTAAAAGCAAAATGAGCACGTGAACATATCTCAATATCAACTAATAACAAGTACTGCTATGTTCTGTGACATTATTGTTTGTTTACATACCAACTAATATGCAAAGTTCATTCAACTCAGATTGGAACTACTGTTTTTTTTTGATAAAAGTTGGGAATTATGATGTTCAAAAAAGACAATAATTACCGAAAATATGTACCACTAGTCATAAATATCATTTAACTGACATGTGAACATTGGCTTTTAACTTAATTTTGTTGTTTACCTTAAAAAACTCAATTACAGTCATTATCTTTTTCTTATTTATATAAAGTAATTAATGTTTGTATCTGTTTGATACATTAAATAGTTTGTTTTGTTAGAAGAAAGTTTATTTTGTAAACAAAATTATTCAAGTATATTTCGGAGCGAGACTATTATGTTTCAGAGAGCTGTTTTGTGCAGTCAAGTGAATGTGACTAACTAAAGCACACAGTGAGAAGCACATGTATGCTCCTAGCTTTACAGATAGAGGTTAACTAATGAAATAAACAATAAGAACAATGCTTCAGCATAATATAACCTTTAAAAATTAGACACATTGTTTTATAACAGGATAGCAAATAAATATGCAAATTAAAATAAACAAAGGTTAGGGACATTACACTTCAAGTAATTAATGATAATTAAAATCATTGATTTTCAAGTAAATGAGACTGATTGTCAGAGCTAACAATATTTAATGTTGAAACTGAGGTTCGATGTCATCCTATCCTTTTATGGTAGCGGTAAAATCTATGAACCACAACATTGTGTCGAAAATTCTAATAAGACCTATTGATATAGTTTATATTTCATAATATCAACTTAATAATGCACATTGGTATTCATTTCTATGGCAAATCATCTTAGTATAAAGCAAAAATAATATAGTTTTTGTTGTACATTAATAAGTTTGACAACTATGAGTTTAATTCTAGGTACTTGTGTGAAAAGCACATGTTATTTCCCCATTGCATAAGTTTTGTAATGTAAATAATTTAGTAGTTGAAGGGTAACATACCAGCTGCCTCAAGCAGAGCTTCAAGGCGTGCCTGCATCTCTGGGTCAACGGCCCGCTCCGGGTCATCATGGGACAGCAGGAACTTGGATGGCTCTGCGCCACCCCCTTCTTCTTCCATCTCCGCCTGTTTTACAAATATCAATTAATGACTTAAGAAAAACAACTGTCTTATAAGTATTTCAAGATGGGAATTTGAACTTTTATCTTGTTTGTAATAAGTAGTTATTATTTGAAATATAGAGAGTTGATTTTAACTAAATAACACAAAACTATGCAGGAATATCATTGTTGTTGAAAATATTACTAATTCATGTTCAACATTTCTATAATAATAATCATAAGATTCAAAGGTTAACATTCAGTAAAGCACTTGTTATGATACACTCCAAGTTTCACAACACCAAAAGCGTTATAGGTTAGTTGTAGTATTTAAGATCATTCAACTTTATTAGGAATAGCACAATTTTTGAATCATTTCAAGACATGTTTAGGTTACAGATTAGTAATGTTAACATAGATGGAAATATTGAGATTCAGATAAATAGTATGTTAGAATCACAAGGACCATTCAACATAAAGAAAACAAATATAAGTGGTAATTGTCCATAGCACACACATTATGCAGGTTAACGGTAAGAGTCACTCAAACTGCAACAGCTATTGTTGTTGGTGAAGCTGTAGCACTGGGCACTGGCACTCAGTAATGTTGTCTTCGACTTACCAACAGGTCTGGCCTGCTAAGGCACAAACAAGCCAGCAAGATCTATAACACCAACGAGAAACATGTGAGATGTACTGACAATGTGGTGCATCAGGACGAGTTTACAGCTAATCATTACTGTCAATGGTCCTTGCAATTCACCAGTAACCGTAGTTTTTGCGCGAATATCACTAGACGTTTTGTACGACTTGCATTCGTGACGACACAAAACATTCCATGATTGACGATTTTTATGACGAATCTAATAGAAAATTATATAATTCGCACATTCATAGTAAAATAACGTCATGAAAATCCATTATTCAAAGATTTACATCGACTGAATGCATGTGATCCGAGAAACATGGCCACCGCACATCAATTCTTATCCAAAACACAAATAGACAATGAAAACTCTCTTACGGCGGATTAGCCCTTAAACATCGTACAATTACAAAGAATCAATTGAATACTGTCTAGGAGCGGCTGGCATAAATAATTTCATGCATTACTCAGTAGTACGTATGTACTTATGACTTTCTGACGTTTTACGGAATATTTGGCAAGCGACGTACTCTATTCAGAATGTAAAATAGATTAGTCCGTTTCAGCGTGCTACGCACGATTTCAAGCAAATACTGCTGCTAGAAGAGAAGTTTCGGTAATAGAAGAAACTGTACGGTTAGAGCAGACATGTACAAGATGTCCCTTGCAGTATTTAGAGCGGTACAGATAATCACATTCCCTCACTGCCACCGCCTCTGTCGAAAACAAAACACGTTTTACCTCGGACACGGAGTCATCCTCGCTTTCCGAAGAGTCCGTCATGTATTTGGCAGGCGCTCCTGAATACGTTTCGGTTTCAGATTTGGCCGGACTCGAAGCCGAACTTTGAGGAGTGGACGATTTTACCACATCAAGTTGCACATTCACCTTATCGATATTTCGGTTTTCAGACTGTCCAACATTCTGCATCTTTGTCCTAATCCAATATAACTTAATTAGTCTTTTAGTATCAACACTTTTTCTACGAAATTAACACGATCTTATATTACCAAACAAAATTTATTTCGTCATTTAGCCAGGTTGATACCCGCCATGTCTACTACTATGGCGAGGTTCCCGGATGCTTCAAGTAGGCTAACCAATTATCCCCCTCTGGTGCCGTAATTTTGAACTTTTCATGATGCCATCTACCACCAAAAATGCGAAATTCTACGCATAGACAATATTTTATCTTTTTTTTGCACTGCGCAAAATGAAAACTGCCAGTAAAAATCAGTTTCTTGAAATTTTTTCGTACTATTTATGATGAAAAATAGATTTTCAAATCATTTTTACAATCTTTTATATAATGCACATGAATCTGGGCTTTTTTGATTATTTAAAACTATTTTTTCCACTAAACTGCGTTGTTTTCAGTTCCATGTTTGGCACCTGTTTGGTAAGATTCCTGAAAATTTTTTTCAGAATGAAATCCTTGAAAATTATGCAGGTAAAAAATATAAACCATGTTAGTATTTGGCTGCATTTTTATGTGCTTCCATATTTTTCCACTGAGTACCATCATGTCTACGTTTTTGGTCAAGCATTTCAAGAGTATTTTCCATTTTCTCACTAGATTATGGCAACATGCAATTGGTCCACCAATCAACGTTGAGCTGGGTTGAGTTTATTTTCTTTTCGGCCAATTGATATTTTGACAGTAATTAAATGTTACCATGTCAAACAAAACGTGAACAAAACAGAACGATCCGCGTGTTCCGCAACTAAATTATTTATTGTCTGTGAACTTTTATTTAATTTGCAACTTAAAATGTTGCCAAGAGAAAGCAAATCCATGAAAATCTTTAAAAACAAGAAAAATGAATGAAAATACTGGTGTGAAAAATAATTGTTCCAAAAAATTTACAACTTCTTTATTTTGCCGGTCGCAATGTTGTGGTTGAAAAGCTAATATTTAATGTGTGTGCATGTAGTATTTTTATAGATAAATGACTTAATTGGAAAATGATATCCAAATAAATTTAAGAATTTCAGTGAAATCAATTTATTTTAAATAAAAAATGGTTGTGGTGGATTTGCATTGTGTTTACTTGGAAATAAACTAGGCAGGATGGCGCGTGACGGTGATCTGCCCACTATTTTCAACCCCAAGAGAGTGCGTGCTCCTTCTGTGATAATAACGAGCGAAGAGGTGGTCGAGAGTGAAAGGGGTGGTGGTGACGCAGACAGGGATCGTCCGAATGGTCCACCGACACCGCTGAGTCCCCGGGCTCCGCTTACTCCACAGGCATCGGTGTGCTCGGCGCCTCCGCTGACCACTCAACCGTCGCTGCAGCAGGCCTACAGCGAGTCGGCCACCAGCAGCCAGGATGAAGAGCGGCAGCTGCGTGACAAGAAATGCCCCCGATCTTGTTGCTCAAAATTCGCCAAAAAGGTAGTTTTTTTTACTTTGAGACCTCTAACTTGTAAAACTTCTTCAGGCCTTTTATAAATTATTTTATTTTACTGAGCTTGTGACTAAGGACAGCTGGCTAGATAAACATGGTACAGACCTGAGTTATGCTGCATTGCAGCAGGACAGGATATAAATCTTGTGGACCTGTTTCGGCTTAAATGACTGTCACCCCTAAGACGACCCACTGACCTGATACATGATACATGGTGTAAAAAAATAACAAAACTCCTTGTTTCAGATATATTATGGTATTTGTGTAATGTTAACATTGACTGCCAGCTGGGTGACTTCTACCCACTGTATAAAGCACATGTATCTTGAAGAGTACCCACCCACCAGCCATGGCATGGTTTACAGCACCGAGTCTTCTCCCATGGTCAATAATTTTACTAGACAACATACAAATGTAAGAATCATTATTCTATTATTTTTGGATGCTTTTGCACTGTCCAGGACTTAAGTGACGGAGTTATCCAGGTCGCTATGTAGAAGAATGTTTCAATCACCAGTAGCAGTTCCAGCCTTCAGATCAGGATTCAGGCTAGCTTTACTAGCTGAGGATGAACTAAGGTGTAAAAGAGAAAGGAGACATAATAGGCAACAACCTAAACTTAAGTCATATTCCATCTGGCAATCAGAATCAGAATTTATTTGCCATGAAAGTAGGTACAGATTAGGTGTTGTACATAAATTAATAAGATCGGCTACAGTCTACCTAACAGCATGCAAATTATTACATAAGTTAAAATATTAATACAAACAAAACAATGTCAACAAAACAAAATAGAAATTAAAGTGAAGTCAATTAATAATATTATAGTCAGGTACATACATAAGTCTTACATGGTCTAATTTGCAATTAATTATAACAATCATAATCAATCAAAAAAATCAATCAATCAAATCAAAAAAATTGATCAATCTTTGGTATTTTATCAGCCAATCGTTATTAAAATGTTGGTAGTGTTTAAGAAGATTAATAAATATACAAGATCCATCTAGAACTCATAAGCTATGCAAAAAAGTAAAAGTTTGAAATTTTTTTTTGAAAGAGTTTTTCATTTTTTTTTTTTTTGTCTACTCTTTTGTTGAGTTAAAATGAGACTCAATGATAAGCCAGAAAAAACTTATTTTGCCTCAACATTTAGCCTCCCTTTTTTGTTTCAGCAACTCTACAATGCGCCATTCTTTACAGCTTGGTTCTGCACCAACTGGTTGATATTCTTTTACCCCCTCTATCTGATAGTAATGCTCATTCATAACAAGTGTAAATCTGCCAATGACATTGTGTTCGACGCCTTTAGTGACTTCAAGGAGAAGGGCTTCACTTTTGGTAAGTGCACACTAGAATAGAATATGTAATAAGATTCACAGAAAATCTATTCTGAAAAAAGGATGGCCACAAATTAGATGGCAATCCTTCTCAGAAGAGTCTTGATTAGTAAATGGATCTGATGGTTTGCCTGGTCAAGGTGATCTTGGCTGCCATAACAGGCATGTCTCATGTCATGTATTCAGTCTGTGTCTGAGTATATTCTATCAATCTGAAAAAAAAGGCTACTTGTATTTAATTTAAAATTAAAAAAAGAATTGTTTCTGATCAGGATTACAACTAATACAAATCCAATAGCCACACACATGCCTTTCAGTTGATTTTCCAAGCTAGCTGGCAACTTGCGGCTTTCTCAAAGAAATATTGCTACCAAGGGCATGTTGGTCAGGCTGACCATAAAAAATATAGAGCATGAATTAGTAAAAACCAAATTCTTTCAAACAGCACGCTTCATAAGCCGATGCGGGCTATTCTGCCTGCTGTGGACGGTCACAATCTACATGTACACATATGCACTGAAGATCTTGCTCTCCACTGATGTGATGGCACTGTTCGCCACCAATGTATCATGCATCTACCTCCTGTCTTGGGTCATACTACATGAGCAGTTTGTTGGAGTCAGGGTAAGTGAAGAACACAGCTGAGAAAGAAGCAATAATAAGTGTAACTGGGCGTATCATACGCCCTAAATTTGTTTCGGTAGTAGCGCAATTTTGATATTCGGAGCGAGTTTCGCTTCTGTTCAAAGTAACCTTTTTTATGCTTTACGTTACTGCAGCATATTTTACGCGTGATGTTGCGTTTTATGACAAAATGTGAGATCGGTTCCATAATTTCTCAACTAATATAACGCCGCGTCGCACAGTGGTCCGGATTTTCAAAAAGGTGGACATAGGATCGAAAATGCATATTTAACTTAAAAAAAAATTGTTTCGTATAGGAAATTTAACGCTAATTAATACTTATTACTACAACTTTTCAAAAAAACTGCTCCTTCACGTCAAAAAAAAAATTGAAAATAAAAATGTATGGGAGAAAATCTATTTTATTTTTTTTCTCCGTTCAGTATCAAAGTATAGCAAGCAAACCTTATATTCTGGTAAGTACCTATTGTTCTTAATACGACAACATATAAATTGTTTGCGTATCCCTGCGGCCTTGACGCCTACGATGCTTCAAAGTTTAAGATTTTAATTGGGTGTTTTTTAAATTATTATCGAGTTTTTCAATTAAGCTGAATTCAAAATATCATTTTTTAATTATATAAGAATTAAAACATACGCTTTCAAGCATTTGGCAAGTATTTGTTTATTTTATTTTAATTAAAATTTTTTTTTTTTTTTTTTTTATTATTATTTTAGTAATAAAAGTCTTCAACTTTAGTTATGTAATTAAAGACACGTGCTGATTCGTTGCCTATTTGTAACTGACTGAAACGACTCCTGTGATAAAAGAATCATTTACTCTCACCACCGGAGATTTCGACGACGCTGATTGGCTGTTGAAGATGTGGTACTAATTTTGTCAGTCACTACTTGCGAGCGTGTGTTTGTTATTAATATCTGTGCATGAAACTATTAAAGGTACTTGTTTAAGAAACAAGTGCCAGAGACCCTTGAGGAAGCAACATATCTAATTATCCGTGCTGTGTGAAAGTTTAGTTAGTGTAGTTTCGTTATGGCTGCATTTGTTACAAACTTGGACATTTTTATGTTCCTCCGGGTAGGAGACATGAAAAATTGGGCACGACTCTATGAATCTATTATTCTACATATCCCAGTTGAAACATGTTCGGAAGATTTAGAAATAAACAAGACCTTTTTGAAGAACTACATCAGTAATATCAATCGCAGATGGGCAAGTGCTTCTAGTAATCAGAAGACTTCCATGAATAGACATGCTGCGTGGTTACAATCAAATATTAGTTGGCCAAATTGCACTACTGTTAATTTATCCGAGATTTTTCAAGCCCAAGATGAAGTTATCGAAAACATAATTATGGTCAGACAATACTTCAGTTGACATCGATACTACAGCAGCTGTGATTCCGTCGACATCAAGTACAACAACTGTGGGCACATCTACCGAAGTTCAGATTAGGAAGCCTTTTGTTGACCTCAGCAACAAACAGAAGAAAAGACGTTCAGACGTTCAGAGTCTCTTTTGGACTATTCGCCGGAAGATCTTACTTTTGCATTAATTGAAAGACTTAGGATAGACAAGAAGAATGACTTAGCTTGTGTTATTGACCATATAACGAAGAACCCTGATAGTGTTGCTATTGTTCAAGCCACATTGTTTAAGAAAAATAGGAGAAAATCTTTTGATGAAGATCATGTTCTTGGTCTTTATACATCATTGAGCCTGTGAAAATGGAAATACTTGTGTTTAAGGAAAGCGCTGTTAGATTGTGAAGTTCCAGTGTTACCATCGTATCACAAACTCCTTGAAGCTAAAAAGAGATGCTATCCACATGATTTAGAAATTACTGAGAGAGGAGCCAGAGTGAAGCTTCAAGCCCTATTGGATCTGACAGTCCAGAAGATTCTTCAAATTACCGGTACCCAGATTGATTCGTCAACTGAAGGATTGAAGTTAATTAGTAAATGGGGTTTTAATGGAGCTTCTTCACAAAGCACCTACAAGCAAAAGAGTGAAGATGTAGACTTCAGTGATTCATCGATTTTCATGTCAAGTCTTGTCCCTCTTAAATTAGTTTCTAGTAATAGCACCAAATGGGAAAACCCAACACCTTCTTCAACACATTATTGCAGGCCCATTAAGTTCGAGTTTTGTAAAGAGACAGCAGAATACATCAAGCAAGAAGAAGCTGAATTGAAGGAAGAAATAAAAAACATCAATCCTACAAAATGGGCCGGGCTAGAGATTAGTCACAAGCTTCATATGACAATGATCGACGGAAAAGTGGCCACTATTATAACGGATACTTCGTCTGCATCTGCCTGCAATATTTGCCTTGCTAAGCCGACTGAGATGAACAAGCTGTCAGAAGTATTTTCAAGACCTGTTCGAGAAGATGTTTATAAATATGGACTTTCCACTCTTCATATGTGGATTCGTTGTATGGAGTGTATTCTACACATATCTTACAACATGGACTTTGAGATGTGGACTGCACGAGGTGCTAACAAGCAACTAAAAGCTGCGAAGAAACATTTGACACAAGAAGAATTCAAACAGCAAATGGGAATACTTGTGGATTTAGTGAAGCAAGGCTTTGGAAATAATCAACAGATGATTATTAAAAAAAAAAATAAGCAAAAATGCTTATTTTATTATAACATCACGCTTTATATTACCCGAAGGGTTCGGCAAAGGTGTATACTACACTATAGTACACTGTCATTTCGCCAGTTATGTTTAAGTCCCATGTAACAGGGGGCAAGCCTAATACACGGATGGGGGGGGGGTTATTTTATTTAAAATGATATTTTGGATTAATTTCAATTGAAAAACTCGTTAATAATATTAAGATAATTCAAGATTAAAATTTTAAACTTTAAAGTATCGTAGGCGCCAAGGCCGCAGGGATACGCAAGCAATTTATATGTCGTCGTATTAAGGACAACAAGTACTTACCAGAATATAAGGTTTGCTTGCTATACTTTGATACTGAACGGAGAAAAAAAATAAAATAGATTTTCTCCCATACATTTTTATTTTCAATATTTTTTTTTGACGTGAAGGAGCAGTTTTTTTGAAAAGTTGTAGTAATAAGTATTAATCAGCGTTAAATTTCCTATAGGAAACAATTTTTTGTTAAGTTAAATATGCATTTTTGATCCTATGTCCACCTTTTTGAAAATCCGGACCACTGTGCGTCGCACGCATCTCGATATCGTGTTTTATAAACGTAGCAAAAGAATTTACAATGAGATTTGGGCAAGGTCTATTCAATGTGGATTACGTACATTTTCATCTTACATTTCTATTATAAGACTAGCTCCGGCCTTTACTACCTAATCGACCGCTCGGGAATAAATTTAGAACAGTGGTTTGCTAAATTATAGCCTTGCGGGGAACCGGCGAACGTTAGAGGATACCTCGTACCCTCGGGGTAAAGTAGTTTATCACACAAAATGATTTAGTAAGGCAGTGAAAGGCAGATTTGGCCCTTCGTATGCTCAAGGAGGGCTACTTTAGCTTTCGTTGCCTTTAGTCCTAGCCCGAAGGCCCACGGTCGGGCGTGGTTGCGTGAGTCCGATTTCACAATCGCTAGCCACGGCCGGAAATAGTGCCGTTTGTTCTAAACTCATACTTTATTTACCATTTTTACAATCTTGAATCGTGGTCACGAATAGGCTCTTGGGATCGTGTCGCCCGATTTGAGAGTTAAGGTTTAATTAATGTCAATTAGGACGGAATTTTGTAGCCGTTTATTGCTTAACACAACGTGAAGATATGAACAGAGTTAACTAAACTCTGTTTACTAAAGCATTTTAGACAAACAAAGAAAAACTATTTTAGCATCTGAAACTACGTGTATCCTTTCAGTAGGGATTCAATAGGTACACTACACAGCCATTCAAGATCAGCAGGAATTGTAGGTACAGTTACAAAAGAAATTGTGTCCCAGATGCTAAGATAGACCGAGTATGTTAAAATAAACCGAGCTAGACCTCTTCAATAAGAACTGGTCCTTAGCAGCTTAAAATAAAGAAATGTATGAAAGAGAGTAGGGCCTTGGCCTTTCAGTACAACATCGCAGGCTTTTAATTATATGTATAGGTATAAGGTATTTTATAATATTTTAGATCGTAGCAGCGATACTATGCGACACGGGTATAGCTTTGCTGGCGTATATGGACGGCATCACGGGTAGCTCAACTCTTGGAGGCGTGGTGCTAGCAGCCTGCGCCGCTGCTGGATTCGCCATATTTAGGGTAAGTTTAAGTTATCCTCTGACAAGACTTCGATTCTCCCTCCCAATATTAACAGGTGCATTAGGATATCTACTATTTTGCTCAACATCCGTTCCTATCCAAACCACTGACAGTACTGAGTACATATGACAGTCAGGACGGTTTTTTTTTAAATCATCAATAAAGGGGTTAAATTGGGTATTGAAGTTAGTGCGGAAGATTGTCTTAAAATGCAGCCACAGCATGAAGAGGTGCAATAGCTCATAACTGTATAATGGACCTTGCCGCCACATGAAATAATCCCTTAATCGCATTTGACGTCACACAGCGACATTTTTCTTAGTTGGACGCTCAGACGACCTCCTCATATCGGTCGAACATCAGGCGATCAAAATAGAAATTGTAACATAAAATATTCAAAGCAATCTTACGGATATCGATCTCCCCAAAAGTCTACAACCCCGACTTTCGATCAGCGAATAGTGTTACCGCTTAGACTAGGAGAGGCAAAAATATTACCTTTGTAAGTTTACACTATGGGCACTCACAAAATTGTCAGCCAAACAAAACAGACAGCCTATACTATGTATCAATAAAATTGTAGGTGTCATTGTGTAGGGCAATCGTTTTAAATCAAACTACGTAATGTAGTGATCTGAGGCCCTAGCACGAGCGATTAAATAAAAAAGACTCGTTTTTAAGAATTTATTCATATCTTTGGATGATACTGATTGTGCTTGTTGCAAATAATTTAATTTAAATGATATAGGTCCTAGGATAATATTATTTTCGATTCATAAATCGACGTATTTACGTAATCGCGCGCTTGTGCTAGGGCCTCAGCAGTTGAATTTATGAATCGGATGGGGGTGTGAAACTCGTTTTGTGACCGGACAGCGGACTGGCTGTGGACACAGGATTTAGTCATATTATAGTACACTAGCGACCCGCTCCTGGTTCGGCGCTACCCCGATAGGGCCTTAAACTATCCTTTCTTTGAAGCTAAAGCAAAAAAAAATATTAAAATCAGTAGGTTTCAGAGATTAGCGTGTACGAACCTACGAACATAGTGACACGTGATTTTAATATATTAAGAAGACTACCTGACAAAGTCCAGTGTCTGCCACCAGGTCCGGAGTCCAGTCGACTCAGTTTCACCGCACCTGAAGCCAGGTTTTACTCTTACAATCTTTGAACCCATCCTGATGAATTTTGGTCCAGGTGTTGTTCAGAAAGGTGATGGGTGATGTGAACTCTGGTCAGCGCGCCCTGTTCTTCTCGATCCTGGGCATAGTGAACGCGTCACTTCTGTGGCCACTGTGCCTGGCGCTGTACCTCACTGGCACCGAGATGCTGCCTTCTCATCGTATGCCCTGGATATACCTGCTCGTTGCTAGCATTGCGTTGCTCAGTAAGTATAAAACCGTTTTCCGTATGGTGACGGAAGCTTACTTGTTACGGAAATTTAATTTATTATTTATTTATTTTTGTATGTGCATTTCAATTTTATGAGTTAAAAACGAACGTACCGTGTTTCCTCCGTGCCTCGGAAAGCGTTAAGCCATTGTCCCTGCTGTCATTTGTAGATCTTTGACAGTCGTTACAGTCAGTGGCCCGAAAGTATGACAACCAGTCTTACCACGGGGTATCGTATTAGCCAGTAGGTACTAACTGGGTTCTGAAGGTCAGATAGGCAGTAGCTCCATGTAAAATACTGGTATTGAGCTGCATCCGGTTAGACTGGAAGCCGACCCCAACTTAGTTGAGAAAAGATGATGGTTTGAATTTTGTGAATTGTTCGGCCGGCATATTGTCTATGGTTATCAAACGGTTTTAGAATTCGATCAAACCGGTACGGACAGATTACGGGCCGGCCTCCGGACACTGACAGACAATGTGCTGAATTATCTGTCAAGAGTCCAGTGTCCGCAACTTGTCCGTACCGGTATGACCGTACTTCAGTTAGCAAAAAAAAAACCGAAGTTTTCAAAAGTGAAACTAATAATGCGTTTCCATTTCAGTTTTTCATCTGGTATTTCAGTTCGGCAACATCATAACGTACAACATATTTGTTTCACTCTCTCTTATTACCGCAGTTCCCGTTTCAGCAGGTATGTTGACGAAACTATGACCAAAATTAGCCAAATAGCTTAGCCGAGAATGTCCATGCGAAACTCATAAGGTGATGCTTCGTACCTTTGTGTTTAGATAATATTTACTCTCCTTGCGTATATGGCTTTAGCTTAATAAAATACATACCTAATGCAAACTTGAACTAAGTCGATTTTTCTTTCATATTTATCGTAGCTTTGGATGTTGTCCTGTATGGAGTGCAGTTCGAAGGAATGAACTTAGCCGGACTGATACTGATCGGAGTCGGCTTCTTCCTCGTCATGTTCCCAGATAACTGGCCTGATTATATCATGAGACTGTTGAGGTAAGTGAAGCTAAACTTATGAATGATGAATTTCTTTAATCTTCCTCTTTTCCTTCTTCTTACTAGGTTTTTCTGAACTTTTGGCTTTCTCCAATTAATGATATCGTTAGGATCAACTATAAATTTGTATGTAAGTAATATATGTATGTTGTGTGTGTTTAGTGTGAATCGTCAGTGTTAGCTGTTTGTGTAGACGCTTCGAAGTCCTCGTTATTAGAACCCCACTTATACTCGTCAGCTATTCAAACGAGACCGTTGAGACTAGTTAGAGTCTAGTCTAAGTCTCAACGAATTTCTTAGTATTAAGGCGTTCCCTCACCGTAAGGATTCGACTGTAATGTAACTATTCAGATTCGCATTACATCAGTCAGTAAGGAGAACCGAGCATTGCAGTGCGCAACCTGTAACGATACAAACTGTAACAATCACTTGTTTCTGTACAAAATCGAATATTGCATTATTTTTGTTATATTGCAGGCGAATGCTCCGGTGAGAGAGCGCCCTTACGCATATCCTTTGCCTAGATTTGTCTGACATAGATCGTTGTCTTTCTGTCTCTTCTTTTCTAAACTGAACTAACCAATACTAAATTAATCAAGCAAAGTTAACCCGTTTCAGGATCACCTTGTTCCTCAACACATACAAAACTAAGCACCACAATCCTCCCACCAGATGGAGCCGCAGTCGCAAGCGCGGCATCAACGGCACGGGCCGAAACCGCGACGCCATGGACTACCGCACGGGGTACATACGCTCGCACCTCCGGTCGCCGTCCGGCCGCGTCAGGTGACCGCCTGAGCCCAGCCCTACCACCTAGCAGCCCCTACTCGTGGTGTCCTGTGCGCCGGGCTACTACGAGCATGCTGTCAGGAAATCTGTGTAGAGAGGCTTAGTGTGAACTCTTTTTGCCTGTTTGGCCTGTATGAGTAAATCATTCTCATTGGAGAACTGTCACAGTGAACCTGAAAAACAATGAATGTTGCTCCAATCTAGAACGTAGTGAACAGTTGCTGCATATTGAAGACCACTAATACGTTGTTCCTATTGGTAATCAGCTACCCGACAGAGTAGAAGCCAATCAACCAGTCCCAAATATTTGACAACGTAATAAGAATCGTAATGTAACGACAGAAAATCTCAACTGAAAGTGATTTATTGAAACGGCCTAGGTCAGTAACTTTATCGGAAAGAAAAGTGAAGGACAACATCGTGTGGAAATGTGAACTCAAAGTGGTTTGAATTCGTCAACGCGCAGTGAGCAAGCGTTGTGATCAATGCTCATTCCTTCTCTGAATGAGAGGAGATTGCGGGACAATTACAGGCTAGTATTATGTGTGTAATTGTATTGATGTTTTGTGAATGTAATTGTGTACGGCTTCACTTGTATATTTCGAAATTAGACGTCTTTTTCGCACTCGGCTCTCGGTATCGCCGCGTCATAGGTCGTCTTTTGTATTACTGACGTTGTTTAACTGGCAAGCAGAGCTCAGATTAGGCTCTAAGATGCATCAATCGATATTTACTAAACGTTTTCGCTTAGACTAGTGGTTACGTAGTTTCGTGAGCGTTTCGACACGGTAGATAATCGATTGACATTCGAAGTTTGCGCGAATTTATTATTCATGTTGAGTTTAGTTGTTTTTATGATAGACATCTTACGGTTATTATATCTGCGATCCTAGCTGGCTGGGAGCTGTACATCTCCCTGTGGCACTATGCATCTGCCATAAAATCGCGTTATTGATTCGGCATTCGTTGTGCGACAGTCGCGACGACCCTCCGCCCCGGCTAGGTACTTACATTTTATGACAAATAAAAACTAGTAGTAAAATAAAAAATGGAAGCAGGTTTTCGTAACTTGAACGAATATGAATTTATGATATTGAATACTAGAGCGCAAACTTCTATAAGTAATACTCGTTGAATCACATTCCAGCTTATTATTTCCTATCTGATACTAGGACCAGCTGTCCAAAATGTCCATTAACAATATTTCAATTCAATATCTACAAATCTAAGATATTAATAGAACTTTCCTAACCTCTGTGTGACTAAAATTACTAGTTTCCTAGCAAGTTTTAGTTGTATCTAAATAACTGCACTCGTAACTATTCTTATCTTATGGTACTTGCATACTTATCTCGGTGTTGTGATCCACCCGTAGATTTAGTGTAGGTAAAGGACCATTTAAAGGCGTGAGAAAAGTACAGAAATTAATATAGAGAAAATATATCAATAGTTTCTAACTGCAACTCAAATTAACATTCTTTGTACTAGCTTCATTTTTCGATGACAATAAAACTATGAAACTAAGATTATAATTAATTATTTAAAGTACCCATGAATTGGCGAAATAGACTTTATTTCATACCTTTAATGGTCCTCGGGAATGGCTTCCGAATTTATAACTTATTACTCGATCTCAAAGAATCTAGTCAAATATTATAGTCAGGGTAAATTATATACTTAGAAATAACAATAATTTTATAATACTGTGAAGGCGATCAAGTCGAAATGTAGCTGATCGATGCTAAAACGCTTATAAAAAGGGTATTTCGCATGCTATATGCAACAGTAGTAAAAAGTATGGGGAATCGTCAAGACGAACTTTTCCAGCACAGATTTGGACTATGCAATGTTTGGTAAATATTTACTGGGCAGCCTAATTAATGAATATTGCTCATTCGGAGGCAGTTCATCAATGTAGCCAATTTTATCATCTTTTAAAAATATTATATTACATAATAGTCTAAGTACACCTCTTAAGCCTGAGGCTGTTCAGTAAATAGAGCGAAAAAAAATCTCAATCAAGTTTGTTAATTAATCTTCAATCTTATATATTCGACTTTATGAAACACTTATGTTTAATTGTCACGTTTCCCTATATAATGTAAGTATTACAACCGCCCCAAAGTAGTGTTAATTCATATTATATCGTAGCACTTCTATGAACTATCGTAATAATAGTATGTAATGAATGTAAAAGTAGTCAAGTAGTGGTTAGTATCACATTATCCGTTTTCGGATGTTTTATAGATGCGTTACTACGTTTTATATAGATTCAAGTTTGTGAGCTTAGTTGTCGATACAGAAGGAACAGCTGATCATTCGTTGTTATTGTTATAGTGGGTATATGGAGGAAATGTTAAATGATAGATACATAGTTTCAGAGGTTACTTCGCTTAGTTCACGATACATTGAAATAGCAAGGCTACTCGTTAAAATCGATTACAGTCCAATAAAAATACGTTCCAATAGAATCGATAAGTCTAATAGAAAGAATTTGTCGTTTCTTTTCTTCCATGTACTTACGATTGACGCAGTTTGTTGTGTTACGTCTACGATATCGATTGTTTGGTGTCGTTCACATGTTACTTATGACGATAAAGCGATATGATTCGTTACGCGTTGCATAAGTTAGCATTCCTGACCTAATGACGGAAGCAATGGTGACGCTCGCATTACGCGATTATTATACCTTGAAATAATTTAATGTTAACGTTAATAGAATTAGGTGTCAAGTGACGGAGACTTAACTAAATGAAGTTCGCCTTATAAGTTCAAGTGGGAACTACTACTTATCATTAACTGGAATGTTTCTGGGCAGCTGTCAATAACATTCTACATTCCGGGGCCACTTCAAAATCCATGTTTAGACTAGGCTCTTGAAGACCCGACAGACATACTTCTTATGTAGATTATTATCACTTATCCTGTCAGTCACAGGCATACGAGCAAAGGTATACCACGATTATCGTGATGAACAAGCTCAAAAGTTAATGAGCCTCGCGTGGCGATCTGTTGAGCATAAGCTGGAAATGTTGAGATTGTGTTAACGTGAAATAGTCTTTAAAGGTTGCTTAATTGGAACATATTGACAACAAATCGAAGAGCAAGCGCAGCTTCACTGCTTCAGGCTGTGCAATGATCAATTACTGTAGTCGTATGTAACATGTAAACGATATCCAAATCTCACTTTGTACAATCACAGAAAGTCAAAAGCGTTATTAAAAGAAATTACATTAATAATTTAAAGCTAAATCAATAATGTAACTCACATGTTAACCATTGTTTTGAATGGTTTGTTTAAATGTAGTTACGTGCCTTTACGAAGTTGAAGAGTATGTACGTACTTTTGTTAGTTGTTGATATTTGTTAGGGTTCGCGTCATTGTGTTTTATATTATTGTTCGTAACAAAGTTATCCCAATTGTCGGTAGTACTATATTGACTCTTAGCATTGTGTTCTAATTAATCCTACTTCGATATAAGTTTTAAGATACTCACGTAGTGTAATCCTACTTCGTACTATCCCATGACTATCCCTTTGCTAACTATTTTTATGTGTTGTTGTATACCTTCGTCGTTTACATAATATATGTGGTCCGTAGTCCGGTACTATGTTCGTAGTCCTTATGATTGGCGTGTGTGACTGTACTTCGTATCGTCTTAGCTCAATGTCTTTGTTGTGACTGATGTTTTGTACCACGCTTACTGTAGATACCTATATTATTTTTGTATCGACTCATTTGTTTTAGATATTTGTAGTTCCGTGATTTGTATTGCAATTATTTAAAAATACTTACATAAAAAAATTAAATAAATAAAAAATCTAAACACAAAACTTTTGTAATTCGATGATCTCAATTGAGGTGATGTTAAAAATTTTGTACATTGGTTATTGTTTCTACAGTCTTTATTGCTCGTTTTAATTGTAAAATTTTAAAGACTGAATTAAATGGAAGTTGACTAAAATTCAATTATGCAGTCATGGATGTTAGTCTAGTCTTAGTTTATAGGTATTACTGATAATAATGTTTAATTCGGTACGTAGCGTACGTAGGGTCGTGTATATCGGTGTCTAGATGTAGGTGATAACTGATTACTTGTATTTAGGACTCACGTGGTTACGTAGTGCAGCCTTGTACTGTGTCGAACATTAAACTGCGAGTAGTGAACACGAGATAACACCTTGGCCCCTGTGATTCATTTTGTTAAATAAAGTAGCAGTAATTTGTTGGTCATAAAATTAAATTTGTCATAAAACTTTGTTGTTTCATTCTGTTACTCAGTCCGAAATCATACAAAGTTTACATTGACTAATACCAGTCTTGTTTTATTGTGATCATCACATTGTATGAAAAGATTTCATTACTTCATAGTACAAACAAAAGAACATTCAGTTACAATTTATATTACCCTAGATTGTATAATCTTAGCTAGGAGTCCAATTTCACATACATGCACTTCATTAAGATTCCGTAATCACAGACATCGCTCGATTACGTGCTTTTGGTCAAATGTTACTGGTGACTCGGTCCCACCGCCAGATGGTACCGTCATCGCAACACGTCAACAGGATCTTGCCATTGCGGGACAGCGTCACCTGAGCAAAATAATTACAATTAGCGTCTAAACCTTTTACTTGTTCAATATAAGCATCTAAATTAGGGCTGCCATACCTCCCGGTACACCGGGACATGTCCTGGTTTGGTACATTGTTTCCCGGTCAATAAGTCAGTTGTACCGGTTCTGATATCTGACCAGAATCGTGAAATTTCGCGCTCGCTCTGCTCGCGTGCGTCTAATTCTGTAGTGTCTTGAGAAATGTCTTAACCGCTTTTACCGCATTTGAAAACGTGGCTGTTGTGTTAGCTAACTAGCCCCAGACTGGCACTGTTCTCCCCTAAATACAAATCCTGTCTACGCCCCTGTTGAGTAGATAATAAAATTGACTTGTGTTTGCCTCAAAAACTGACGAATAAAAATTTCATTTCAAAATTTGACCTCGACGAAAAAATCTCTTCATAAACCCATAAGCCCTCGAAAAATTTATCATGTCTACATCATCATCCATGGTTACCCTACTTCTAATACAAATGTCCTGGTCGGCGTTACAGCATTTATGGCAGCTCTAATCTAAATAGGCATCACAACTTTTAGGGAAATATGTTTAGAAACATAGCCTACATTGGTAGAACAGCTGAACTGACCACATCATGATCATTATCGGCCTTGTTCCACTCACTGTTGAGTATAGGCTTCGTATATTGTGGTCTTACTCGCGATCATCTGAATCATCCACCCATCTGGCGGAACTGACTTATTGGTGTAAAAATGCCTCTTGTAAATATTGATACAATTTGATTTTTCTTCTTTTTGAATGATGAAATCGTCCAATGGCAATCCGCATTGCTGGATTGTGTGTAGTTAGTTGATACTAATTAAAAACCGCAATACCTGTCTAACGGCTGCTACGCATCTTGAATGCACCAGCTGTGACACTCGAGAGCCACCCGCCACGTTGCCAAGCTCCCATACCATCGTCTTGCCACATTGATTGCCTAGTGCTATGACCTGCAAGGGAAATTATTTTATGATATAAATGATAGCTTATTGAGAATATAAATGGAATGCTGTTGTCATGACGAGAAAGCAGCTCATGTGCTACTCTAAATTGCCAAGAGGTCGCGCCATACTGGGCAAAGTATTTCGGCAAACCAGATCTCTGCAAGATCATTAATGAATTCATGGCATAGCTTGTTTTTCTTGAGGAGCTGCGGTGGATGGAATGATCAATTTTCCCACCTGTATTTAATATTCGGAATTTTGATATGGAATTGCACAAGCTCAGCATACTAGTAGCGAAGGGTCTTTACTGTATAGAATATTATTGGCTGTAGAATACTGACTGTGCCATTTTTCAAAGGGAAGCCGGTAGGAATCGGGTTGTATGGAACCTTCGCCACTGCAGCAGACAATACAAGACAAAGAGTATACAATTATATAATGAAGTTAACCCAGATAGAAAAAGAATGTTGTTTCTTGATTTGTAAATGGACTCACCCTTTGACTGTAGTCCACAGCAAACCGTATGAACCATATCTCACACTCCTTGTAGTCAAACCTGTGCACAATGGTGACAGAATTGTCGCCAGGACGCAGCTCCGGGTCTTCCAGACGGCCTGGCTTACAGCAGATGATAGCATTTTCACATGACTGCAGAAAAAAAAACAAAACATGAAGTAAATGGTTCAGTCAGAGATTTGTAAATGGGTAGCAATAAAACGAGTGACTGTAAATTACAATTTTAAGTGTCAAAATTAATTAATTTGGGTTATATAATTACTAAGTGAGCGACTGACTGTAAGTAACGAAAAATCAACAGAATAGTATCTTACAAACATTAATTTGAGTTACTTAAAATACAAAATGAGCAGCTTCATAATATTTGAGCGACTTAATATTTGTTTGAGTGTAAATGTTATGTTCTGCATTTTTTTTAATATTTGGCAAATGTATTTTTTATACTGAGCGGCATTTTATCTTAAATGAAGTGTTTCGAATACAAAAACCACTTTGAAAAATACACTAATGAGCAGAGTATAAGGAGCTCACATTAAAAAACCTAACCTAACCTCACTTAGAAAAATCGATTCTATCTTAATATTGAAGTTGCCCTCTCTGTATTTCCAGTCGCTCACTTAGTAATGTAGTCGTTATAATGTTACGGATACTCACTTTAGACAAAATGAGATCACCCATCCATCTAACACAATCCACATAATTCCTATGAATATCTCTAGTAGAAAAATCTGGAAAGTGTTCCTTCAATGAATTGAAAGGCCTCAAGGCTCTGTGAGGGTTAAAACTGTAGCTTTGCTTGATAGCTTCATGCATGGATGGCTTGTCTAGACGCCATAGCTTGAGAGAATGGTCCATGCCACACGACATGATCCTCTCGCCTTTGAGATCAAAATCTGCACTAAGTACTTCATCCCTGTGACCTTCTACTCCTCCAAATATGGCGATGCAAACATCTGTCATGATGTTCCATAGTCGTAACGCATGGTCTTTGCTTGCAGACAGCAGTAGGTTCGGGTCTCTTGGGTGGAACTTGACCTCATTGATGGCATGTCCATGGCCAATGTAGTGTTTGATACAGGTCTGTGTCGAGGGTTGGAAGACACGCACGACACCACGGGACCCTGCCACTGCTAGGAGCGGAAGGTTCGTCTCTTCCTCATATGACCAGGCACATGTGTAGAATGTTTCTTCAACCTGTATGGATATGTAATTAATGTAATATTTATGTATAGGATAAGTTAATTTATGAAATCCCTTCTAAGTTAATGACGTTACAGCAAATTTATTATGCTTATTCATGTAATATTTTCATGCTATTGGATACTACCCAGATGGCAAGCAAGCATGTAGCCCACTCGATGAAAAATGTTGGCAAGCACAGGCCTTTCCCAATACCAGCCAATTATTTTGGCTTTTCTTTTAACATGTTTACTACGGGTTTCATAGACAGAACAAATTTACATCTCCTACATAACCTATACTTTGCTGTTGGTAAAATAAAAAATCTGTTTAACACTTACATCAGGATCAGCATAGCACTGAAGAAACTTGAAGCCTCCGGAGTCAGGACATTCATATATGGACACTCGGTTGCTGCCAACCACTGCAAACACCTGTGGCTGGCCCTCTCCCAAGTGGTGGTTGAATTGACAACCAAACAATGGCAGGCCATGGTCTTCTTTTGCACTACAGCTATATATTCAATTTATTTAGTGTGAACTTAGAAAAACAAAGGTTTCTGTTGTTTGAAATGGTGTTTACTTACTTGAATTTATAGGGCGGTTTGACCTGTTTTGTGGTCTTTTTCTTGCCTCGTCTACGTTTCTTCACTCGCGAGTTTGTAGGAGTTTCGCTACGTGAAGTATTATCGGTGTTCGAGGTGCTATCAACACTCGAAGTATCATCCTAAAACACACAGTATTTCCAACAACAGTAAGTCAGTGACCTCCCGCACAAAGTCATTTGGATGTCCATTACTATACGAAGCACGTATAGCGCACAGAAACAAGGCAAACTTTGTTTAATTTGAAGTCACATTGTTGAGTAATTTTACAACACAAAAAACACTTCATACTCACGGCCTCATTGTCCGAAAAGTTCATTTTAGTAACTATTTATATTATGTGTACCGTCTTACAGATTATTTTAAACTATTTCATACAATTTTTGAGATTAATTCCTAAATTAATTCCCCTTGAGATCGTTTATCAGCTGACAAAGCGTCTAAAACGTCAAATGTCAAATTTTCGCGGGAGCAGAACCATCGCTTAAAAAGTCGGGTGCGTTCACTCAGCACAGGCAGTATTGCTATAGGAGCGTTCATTGTTCATATCATAGCGTAGAATTAAAAAGCTTCAGTTACTTGCATTTGTATAGATTCGTGCGATAGAATTCGATGGTCGAAATATCGATTTTGTCTTTGGATTCAAAATCGTAACTTCATTATGATTTGCTGCTAATTTAGTATAGGCACAGATAATATAATACTGCGTACAGATACCCAATCCCATACAAAGAAATGACACCTCCCTAAAACTGGCTATCGCTCGGGCTACTTTTTTTCCTCCATTTTTTCAACAGATAGCAGCACCAACGTCTCACTATTTTCCAGAGGCAGTAGGTTTACAACTCCATCTAGGAGTCTGCCTAGTTACTAGGTGGCATCGATACTAAGTGGCATCAATACTACTAGATGGCGCTGCTTTTATTTAGATTCCTAACATCGCACCGTGCGTTCAAGGACAAATATCTCGAGTTGGCGGAACAGTTTCATTTTTTCGAGTGAGCTAACAAACATCTCGCTGCGGCGAATGCCTCTTCATGTATTTCAATACTTAAGAGCGTTCACTACTTACGGCATTTCATACAAACTTTCAAGTTCTTTTTTTTCGAAACGATTTAACCGATTTTAATGAAACTTCATACGCCTAAGTAGGATTTCAGATAGAAGAAGAGTTTTAAAAAGTTTTCAGATTTTCGAAAAATAGTGTTACAGCTAAATTAGACCAATTTTAGATTTTCCATACAAACAGAAATTTCCAATCATCTTTTTTTATTAAAAAGACAGTTCGAAAATGTTCTCCGATAACTTTTTAGACTTATGTATCCTGCTTATACGTATAAAGTTTCATTAAAATCGTTTCTGTCATTTCGAAAAAAAAGGACTTGAAAGTTTGTGTGAAATGCCCTAAGTCGTAAACGCTCATAAGGAGAAAACGCCAGGATATCCCGCGTCAGTGCAGCGCAGGTCAGTGTCAGCCTGTATGTTGAACAAAATATGATTCGCAACCGTCTTTACAGTATTACAATAATTAAAATCTTCAATACAATCCTATTGAATAACTATTTCATGAAAAAGTCATTCAATGGGATTAAATGACCTTAGTGTTGTATTGATGATTTCGATTCTGTAACTACATACCTACATGTTACAGCTGCGAATCATATTTTAATCAACCTGACACCGATCTTCAAATTGCAAAAAACGTAAGGAAATTTATTTACGTTAGCTACTCCGGCCGCCATAAAGTTTGTAGATCATCACCTTGCAGCTAATTACACTCAAATAGTTTTACTCAAATCAATCAAATCTAGGTATAAAATTGCTTTTAATTGAATGTAGCTACTGCGGCAAGGAAATGAAATTAAATAGGAGTAGGAAGATGAAAGATGGAAGTAGGTACTACGTACCTACCTACATAAATTAAAAAAAAAACGAACGGAATAATTTTATAAAAATATTTTAATTCTTCAGTCAAGTAGGTACTTATCAAATCTGATAGCAAACTGATCAGTACAAAAACGGCTGATCTAAACACGCCATAATAACGCACCGTGAGCGTTAAGGTCTATGCCCGCAATCGGTCAGCGAGTGTCGCGCGGCTTGCGCACGCGTTTGTAGTTTTTTTTTTTTTCGTTTTAACTTGGATTTTTTCTAACCATAACACACCAGCCGTTTAGTTGCCTTAATTAACGAGACAGTATCCGAAAAAAAAATAATGTGTTTGTTTCATTTATGTTTTCGATATCGGTTCGTAACACGTGGAAAATTTCGCTAGGTAATTTAATTTGACCCTGTATACGGGGTGGATGGGACACCGACGCGAAAACGGTTACCACGTATTCAGTACGTCAATATATTTTTACCCGACTGCGTCGAAGCCCATAAGGAGGGTTGTGTGTTTGACCTGTATGTATGTATGTCCGTTTCTATGTTCCCTCGTAACTCCTAAACAGATGAACGGATTTGGATAAATTATACGTCGTTAGATTCGTCTTGGTCGCGCGAGTGTCATTGACTATACAGAAATACAGACAAAAAAAGAAAAATGGCTGATTTCGGGTGCCATATCGTAAAGTTCGAATTTTAATTTTCTTCCAATAACATCGAGTGGGGTATCAAAACGAAGGGTTTTAAAGGGTGATTCCGAAAATATATACAACTTATATGTTTAAAAGTAATTTAAAGTGTCAAATCATATTTAAAGGGAGACTGCGAAATCTTTCACGTTACTCAACTAAAAAGCTGGAAATAAAAAAAGTAGTTGAAAAACTAAAAAACCCGACTGAAAAAACTGAAAAGCATAAAACAAGCACATTTTAAATTAAACAAAAGCTGGAAGCAGGCGGGACCCATTTGAATATAAAATTATGAAAATGGAATGGGCCCCGCCTGCTTCCAGTTTTTGTTTAATTTAAAATGTGCTTGTTTTATGCTTTTCAGTTTTTTCAGTCGGGTTTTTTAGGACCGTGTAGGTATTGCACTTTTGTAGGAAACAGCTGTTTTTTTTTTTAATATCCAATGAAAAATTTCAATGCAGACATTGAAATTTTTTGAACCTTGATTAGCCAAAAAATGGTCTCGAGTAGCTTTTAAGCTTAACAGGCCATTAAATTATTTATTTTGTAGAAAATTTTTGATTTTGGTTCAATTGATTTCTTTCTTGATTTACAGTAATCATATATTTTCACTTCAAATATTTAATAAGTATTTATAGGCAGCAGGTGACTTATAAAATAGTGACATGCAAAAATTTTTTTCTGCCTCACTCCACTGTCTTTTAGTTTATTTTAATTGCATTACTGTCAAAATTTTTGAAGCATCACTTGAAGTGGTGTTTTTCTATTATGTTATTACAAAACAAATTTACATTTTTTTTTTCAGTCTGCTATATTTGATTTTTTCTCTTTTGATCAACCTGAAAGACATTTGAAGGCTCATTTTTAATCTCTTGCACTTTGGAGTGTCAGTTGATTTCCTTTTCTTTGGTGTGTCAAAACATAAAGGTGCAGATTCAGTAGGTTCTTCAACATTTGGACTGTTATGAGTCAATTGTGTCTTGTACACTTTGGTTGGAGTCAAAACTTTCAGTACAGGTCAAGTTTCTTGAGCTAAAAAAACAGATATAAAGGTAAGCAAAACTCTATGTTACAAACTATTGACAACCTGTAAGAACAGTTCATTCTTAAAAACTCTCACACAGAATTTTCATAAATGAGGGTAGGAACATTTGTGATTATCTCAAAAAATACCTTGTGATGTTGATGGACATGGTAAATGCGGGGTCATGACCAAGCATTGCTCATCATTGTAGTTTTGAGGCACTGCCATTTTTGATAATTGTTTCCTTTTGCCAGTTTTATTCTGAATGAACTTATCATCAAAATGTGTAATACACAGGTATCTGTTCTGGAGTTCCTGATGTTTAAGGTGTGCTATCGTCATGTTTCCTAAAATCACAAACAATATGTTATTGAGTAATATGGCCACATTTTAGATGTATATTGTTGAGCTATTTTTCAGTTATCAACATTTATATACAATTTAGAGTATCCATTGGCTATGTATTATATTATCTGTGACTACAGAAAATACATATTTTATTTTATAGAGCCTTTATCACACAATACTTATTAATGTTACACTATATTTGATCATACTATGTACTCCTAAGTTAATTAGTTTTTGCAATGAGTAGTTAAAACTGAGAATCTGTGTATGTGCTAGTTCAGGAGATGTTTAACACCAGTGGTTATATTATTAAATTTAATGTATTTCGTCATTTGCTATTTCATTTATATTTTTAGTATCTCAAAAGTGAGTATATAACATTTAAGCAGTAAATACACTTACCACAATTGCTCAACCAAACTTCCAAACGTTTTGAAGAAATCATTGAGAAATCTTTCGACGTATTATTACACTTAAAATATGAGCACTTCGTGGGAGTCACATTGAGTGTACTTTGTAAAATCAAAATCCGAAGTTTTCACTAGCTAAAGATTCGTTGTTTTCCAGTATCCAGGGTCCAGGTCTAGTCATAGGGAGGTGTCTTTTCCAAAATCCGTAATTCGAAGCCAGGTCGGTTAGAAGAAAACAAAAACGCATTCGAAGCAGATAAAAGAAACTAGTAAACACTCAGCAACTGCTAGTACTGCCACCGGGAGGCAAACAATTCAAACATGACGGAAACAGAATTGACCATTGACAGACAGAGTAACTACCTACTTTTAAAACGTTTCGTTTAATGTTTATAGTACCAGGTTTAGTAAAATGAAAAAAAAAAAAATTGTACCATAAGCATGTTAAAAGATTTCTTAAATTTCTATGAACAGTAATAGATTTGAAAAATATATATATTGAATGTACTTAAAATGAAACAACCAAACGTAAATTAGTATCGATTGTGCTTATATTGTATGTGACAATTGACTAAAACGCCACCTATTGCAAACAGCTCTAAACAAAATGGATAACAGATAGCTAACTTTATCATTCTAAGGGTTCGAATGGAAGTAAAATTCTTCAGTTATCTTTTTTGTCGAAATTACGTGATTTATGAGTGTAAATAGATAAATCAGCATTATACAAGGAAGTTTTGATTTTTACAAATCTTACTTCAGCCAAAATCTACCGTTTAACTTATTTTAGTGATTGTTAATTTCATAACTGTTACCTATGCTGCCATCTATGATTTTTTTTCAAGACTAATTATAATTTGTTCGAGTTGAGACCCCATGCTGCGTAGTATAGGGCAAGGAACATATATACTCTAGGAGAAGAATGTCAACTACGTACAAATAGAATGGCACGGTTTTGGCGCCTCCTGGTGGGTGCCCCCGAAAACTTGCGAAAGCGGGAAATTCAAAATCGGATTTCTTTGAGATATTTATTTTAGTCCTGTCCACAAAAACAGAACTGGGAAATTGTGAAAATGTTAGTGTGCAATTTCACTGATCACAATTTTCCAGCTCCGCTTTGTGGTCAAGCAGCCTTATTGTTTAAATTAACTTAACGGTGAATAGGAAACAAATCTTGCCAGTAGAAAACTACCTATGAGTTTTGACAAAAATCACAAGTTTGTGGTTTATTTGTAAAAGTCAAAGCTTCTCACTAGTATTTTTATAATAAAACAGTAGTTTGTCTTATAAGTCAGAAGTACTTTATTAACATTATACAATAGTTATTGCATTAATAATAACATCAACATGCACCCGTGCCGGTAGCCATTTTTCTTGTGAAGTGGTGTGGGGATGCCAGGTACAATTAACAAAAACTTACTAACCTAATTTTGTGAAATAAATAAATTTTGAAAATAAATAGCCTCTGCCCGATCCAATGCAGTAAATTAAATTAATTATTTATTGGCTTGATTGGTAACCCTTTTGTTTTTTTATAGTTCCAACCTACGCTAAACCAGCGAATTTCTATTATATTCTGCATTAATTACATTTATATTTATTCAATTTTAATAATATTAACATAGAATAAATTATCCGAAATATTATATTGGGTAATTTGTTGATTAATAATTTAAACAAAAATGTCGCTAAAACTACCAAATGGTAGCTTCAGTTTTACTTATGTTGCCATCCTTGAAAACGTTATTAGAGACCGAAGTTTTTAGGTCTCGCATAATAAAAGAGAACTTGGCAACACAGTTCTAGCCCCCGTAGGCATTCCAAGGTTTACCCAATGAGTCGACCCGGCCTGGTATAGGGTGTGAAATGAATGAAGTCAATCAAAATTCTGTAAGGGTTTGTAGGTAAATAATCAAACTGAACAATATAGAAGCGATTTTTATTTTTTTCTATCAAGTAAATAATCACTATTTGTAAGGGACACACTATAATTTTACCCATGGTGCATTTTACAAATACAGATACATTTTAAAAACTTAAAGTAATCACAGCCATAATGGTTATTAAAAGCTAAAACTATATAATTTCGTAATATCTACTTAACATATTTTAATACTGATGTTTATATAAGTCTGATTGGGTATTAAATCATCGTATGTAATGTGTAAGCAATTCAAAAGACTGCATAATTTTAGATGTATGCTCATGCTGTTATTTTCTCAAATTAAAAATAGAAAACAAAAACTTAATGTTATCATAATCTACAATACCTAGCGTTTAGGCAGCCTGAGTTCCAGAAGTTTTTTACAATACATATGTACTACTGATCACGGAGCAAGTGGGTAATAAAATAAAGTGCTTAAACACTGGTGAGCACGTTAACCAACTGCGAAAGTCCATGTATAACTACTTTATGATAAACGCGCATGAGATCTCCATTGATTCCATAATCCTCAGCAGCTACCATCATCTTCATCATAATAAACTGGCCATGTTTACAAATTAATATTTATAGGTTCCGCAAGTATCGTCAGTCAGTCTGTTGTCAAGTGTCAACCATAAGCAGGACGCTGGCAGGTGCAGGCATGACGGAGAGCTACTCGAAGCCATGGCAGGAAGCGGCCTACGCGAGCGTACACGCCAGGATATCCAGGTCTTGCACATCCTCGTCCCCAAGACACGATACCTGAAAAAAGAAATGAGGCAGTTGAAATATCAATTGTATTTTTTTGTCGAGTGAGTATTAGCCTAAAATGTACTTAATCTACGAATGGGGTTGTGAAACATAAAATACGGCGAGATAATCATTTAACTTGGCAGTCTAATTATATCGGGTTGTCTGTGGTCTAATTATATGAGTTCGGGCGGTGACAAGTTCATCACAGAAAATTTCTAACTCTGTAATAGCTCTGACTATTGTGGCTGCTCTGGAGCTTAGGATGGTTAACCAACACCTGAGACCAAGATTACATTACTAGCTTTACAATCCGATAATGCTTGCTTACCCGTCCCAAATAATTGTAATGCTCGCAAATCCTAGGCAAAAAACTTTCGCAGAAGAAAGGAAACTCACCAACAAGAGTGAAATAAGGCTGCGACACAAGCAGAGGACCGCCAGAGTCACCAGTGCACGCGTCACGGTCAGCTGCGTTGGCGCAAAGCATACGCGGCGTCACCTTCCTGCGACCGTAACCGGCACCTGAGCACTCTTCTTGGGCCCAGATTCGCACTGTAGACTGAAAAGTAATTTGGTATAACAAAATTAACATCAGTTGCGTTTTTGTTGAAAAGGATATAACATGATCTCTGATTGCCAGTTAACCCTGGCGGGGGGCCTTAAAGTAATTTTTGGCCACCACAGGATAGTCCGGTTAAGAAGTATTGCAACCTTATCGAGTTGAACTACGAGAGGTCATTTAAAAAAAAACTAACTCCCAGTCTTTAGCCAGGGATTAGGTAACGGTTATGTGGGGCAAAGTTTAAGTAGACACAGTGTTAGCATAATTAACGTATGACAATCTCACTGCTGGGAGGGGAGTAGACCGTCGTACACATTGCAGGTGCGGTCTACAAAATAGTCAGTCACTGATGTAGTAGAAATTGAGAGTGACATAGAGTTGCATTATTGTGGACTGCGATAGATCTGAAAAATATAAATATCTAGCGCAAGGTATCACTTCGTATCTGGTATTTTAAAATTCTTTAATTCTCAGAATTTTAAACCGTAGGTAAGGTACAATTTACAAGAGAGAGAGAGCGATAAATCATCGTCAGTAGTCATAGTCCATTACCACTTATAAAATTTCAAGATTAATATTTGCCTAATTTATTTTGTAACTGTTAAGTACTGGTGGAGGCCCAGGAGTGGGACAAATAAGGCCAACAAAAAAAATGTCTTAACATTTAGGTGATGATTTTAAATTAAATAGTCTATTCTTTAAGAAAAAGCAAATTAAATATAAATCCAACACCGAACTTAGAATAGCTATGCACGCGATCAGAATGAGATAGGATCTGCTTACAATCAGGAAATGATTAACTAATAAAGATTCTTGTCATATGAGCAGTTGCATTGTAATGCTAGTTATGATGGCTGTGTGATCATGTCACGTTCTGATCGCGCGCTCACTTCCTTACTTTCATCGGTATGTTGGAAGCGGGGCCCTTTTCGACAGTGCTGCCCCAACCGGTAACTATTGCTTCTTCTCCTTCAAGGCTGTCTAGGTCTTCAGCATCTAGAATTTTAAAAAGGTTTAAAAAGATCCTTTAACATTGTCGTTGATGTCTTTTGTACGTAGAAAATAAAACTTGAGCTTAAAAAGTTTTTCTAAAGAATGTCTTTGAAAAAATTTTGTATATTATACGGAAAATATCCATAAAAAATAATATTCCGGCAATAAAATAGTGCTACTGGCTACTTTGGTTGAAAAGAAATTGGGATGACATAACAAAAAATTAAGTAAAATATTTTTTCTTCTTTTTTATTTGATGACATCAAATTATTTTTTTCCTGACGTTTTAACCAGTCTTTAATTTTTTTTATTGTTGTTATATTGTTATCTTATTTAATATTAGGAGTTATAAGAATATATTATTTTAAAAGTTTCTTCATATTACGGAAGATGAAAAATGACCATAAAAGTTTTTAATATCGAAGCAATGTAATAATGGCTATTTTAGTAAAAAAAATTGTAGGATGACATAAAAAAAGAAATATAAGTTTTGTTTTTCTTTATTAAATGGCATGCATTTTTTTCTGGTGTTCAACCAGTCGTTATATTTTAATTGTTTAAAAATTCAAAAAGGTTCAAAGGAATTTTTCAAACTCTCATTAAAACTTACCGGGTAGACAGGCAGGTCTAAACAGATTGTCTGGTAACGGATCAGCGAGCCTGAGAACAGCTATGTCATAATCATAGGTGTATCTGTTGAAGTCCGGGTGCTGCACCACGTGGATCACTTCGAAGCCATCGGACCTCGAGTTGTTCACGTCGTATTCACCCACGAGGACTGAGAGACGAGATGCTTCGATCCTGACAACAACAACAAAATACATTTATTTCCATTCAACTTTACTATATCATCTTAACCATTGTGTCGACACAATGACAGATTTCTTTGCACTATCCGTCATTTTGTCGATTCTACCGTCAAAGAAATCCTTGTCTACGGTGGTCATGCTACGGGGGCAAGTCATTTACGATGCTTAGATTTCTGATTAAATTATTTGTTAAGTAGATTGGTTCCGCTGCAAACTATAATTATAGGGCAATGATTTTTATAAGAAGGACAGCAGACAAATTAATGAGATGGACATCAAAATAAAATTACAGCTCGGCAACATATTAAACCAACTGTATTTAATTTCAAACCGAATAAATGTCTTGTTACTAACTGTACCAATAATAAGCTTCGCATACAGTTATTAAAACATTATAAAGTAAATATTTATTTTACCCAAGTAAGTTAATTCGACATTTATCTATACTTATAATAAATCTATACTTATAATAAATCTGTAGAGAGGTCAATTCTGTACATGAAATATATTTCCAAAATAACTATCAGGGGGTGATTAGGGATCGATACTGATGCCAAAAATGGAATCAGTAAAATTTTTGTCTGTCTGTCTGTCTGTCTGTCTGTCTGTCTGTCTGTCTGTCTGTCTGTCTGTCTGTCTGTATAACCGTTATAGAAACAAAAACTACTCGACGGATTTTAACGAAACTTGGTACAATTATTTTTCATACTCCTGAGTTGGTTATAGTATACTTTTCATCACGCTACAATCAATAGGAGCAGAGCAGTGAAGGGAAATGTTGGGAAAACGGGAGAAGTTACTCCATTTTTTAAGCTTCCGTCGCGTGTGCAACCTTAATGGTTAAAGCTACACAGAAATCATGTATGACGGAAATGTTCTCATATTCATATTCATATTCTTTATTGCACACAAAAACAAAATATACATTTAAATTGCAACAATATAGCTTATGTACAATGGCGAGCTTAACCCAGAATTGGGTTTTCTTTCAGCGTTCTCCTCAAAATTATATAAAAAATATCCCACAACAGCATATGTCTATCTTTTATGGTTGACTCACAATATCACGTGTAACTCCCGATAGCTTAGCAGTTCGAAGCTTTCTGATTATATTTGTCTAGGGGTAAAATAGGGGATGGAAGTTTATATGAAAGTCTGTCAGTTTTGAAGTTAGGATATTCAAATTTTGTGTTTAGGCTGACAATTAAAAATTAATTTATACGTGTCTCAGCGGATGAAGGTAAGTAACTATGTTTGTTCGGGTGGGATATTTTTCGACATCCACGCGGGCGAAGCCGCTGGCAGAAGCTAGTTACCAATAAATGTACGATATTATCTCTGTATTTGTATAACAGCTTCACGCTCCATTTTAAAAATGGTAAGTATTTTCATTTGTGCGATTTACCATAAAACATAATATCACGCCTGATAATCCCCACAGGGTTAAGTAGAGGGGTAGCTAGTAGTACCAACGCTTACATTTTGCCAGTTATGTTTAAGTTCCATGTAATATAGGGCGAGCCTATTGCCATCAACCGGGCACGAATCCAGCATCCGTGGTTGCTACAGAAATTCAGGATGGAAAAGCCCAATAAACGCTTTGTTCGACCTGGGAATCGAACCCAGGACCTCATGCTGAGCAGTACCTAATGCTTCCAACCACTAGTCCAACGAGCCTCTCGTTAAAATATCGATTAAAATTCAGCACACATCGATAAGTGATGCGAAACAATCAATTCGCGTCACTACGTGGCTATTGGAGAGGACAAAAGGATCGCGAGCGCATCCAATGCGACCTTAACCTCATTGTGAGTGATGTAATTTTACGGCTGTATAGCTTATATTCTGTTAAGAACATGAAAAAAAATAATATTATCCATCTTTTTTTTTAATAATTAAAAATTTTAAACAAAAAACTTAAAAAACCTATTTAACCTGTATTTCACTTTTAAAAACCAATGTAATTATTCGATATATTAATTTAGACAAATCATTAAAAGGCTACAAGTACTAGATTTACTTGAAGTCGCATTAGTCATATATATAAAACCAGATTCACACCAATAGATAAAGTTAAAGTCGATTCGTTTTACCATACTTTTAAGTTAAATAACAGATAGGTACCTAAAGTAAAAGTAGACTGGTCCATATTATATATTTGATGAGCTATAAAATATAAACTGGCCTCTTTTATGTCCTTCTAGATTTTTATTTACAGCTTTTTGGGAAAGTTTTCAAAAACATTGAGAGAACGAGGAAAAATATTGAAATTAATTCATTTTGAAAAATACCGTATAAAATTTCACCGTTGCCCGTTACATAAAGATTAGAAAATTAGCAGATTTCGACTTCCTTTACCTACGAAACTTCATCTTCGGGTAAAAACCTGAGTCCATACATGGTCCCATTTTGATTCTTGTTCTCGATGTTAAAAATAATAGAAACATAAGCGGACAAAGTCGCGGACAAAAGGCTAGTCATAAATAAATAATTCTATAGGTCTATACGTAGGCCATGTAACGTCATGGTAACCTCGGCATCGTCTAACATTGGCCTCTATAATCTCAAACAAATGTTTCAGGTCGTGGTCGGTAATAAATTATAGATCATTCATATAGGTACACTCACTAGGTACATTATGTATAAATGTACTTCAATTTGCATTCGAACGGACGTACAAAACACTTTCGACCTTATGCTTGTGTCAAAACGATGACTCATGGAGTGGGATATCCCTCTAGTTACTAGAGGGATATCCCACTAGAGTCTAGTAGGTACTAATGTAGTATACTGTCTGCCACAAACGACGGGACACTTCATATCGTGTCTTGCGTGTTCTGCTGTCTGCAATGCACGTTATAGGAACTGATTAACTGTACTGTTACTGATTGATCATAATTTGTAGCCAATAGAATTTGGCTACAAATTATGATCCATCAGTTGGTCGGTTGGCTTCATTAAGGTTACCATCGACACGTTAATAGGTACTAAATCAACTATAGGATGCTTCTCATACTCGTTTGTCATTTTTTCTTACCTTTTGTGACTCCCACAGTAAGACAAAGGGTTGTTTTTTTTACACGCTTATTATAGTTATAATGCGTTTAAACCAATCATATCACAATACCTCTTTAAAAGTGCTTTTGACGTCATACCTTACCTACGAAGGAATTAAAATGCTTTTCATTACTTATTCGGCTTTACTAGTTATTAATGAAAGCTCACTTAATTCATCATGAGTCAACGTAGCATCAAAAGTCAAGGACATTGTAGAGATGAATAATTCATTTTTGAATGTTATTTATTTTACTGTAACGTTATCTTCTTCTGATTCGTAAACGGATCTTCCTTAGCTCTAGATTTAACAAGTGTTACCTAAGTAGGATCCCCATGATACGTATTTTATATTAATAAACAGTATTTTAAACTACTTATGTTAAATGTAACTGCTTTGTAAATCTACACAAACGGTCTAAGCTACCTTCCTTAGAGACATCTCAAACGTTTCAGAACAAAAGTAACTTTCCTTATGTTCATGCCTTAGGGCATTTTTCGATATGCACCCATTTATAAATTAACAGTAGGTGTAACGGTTAGCACGTGAACAGAAGACGTAGCTGCCTCTGTGTCATTCTGGTCCTTCATCCATCTATATGCCAAGCATAGTGATAGTCCCATTATTCTGACAAGCTTGTTAAAACATATTGTCATTATTTCCCATTACGGCAGCAGTAATTGCAATTTCTGTGTCTTCTTCAAGACAAGAAGAAAAAACACTGTTATAAGCTTTCAAGGTATACAACTAAACTTATACTGTCACTTACGGCATATCTCCCGTGATTGTCAACCCGCGATCATGGCGCTTGCAACAGCGTCGAAATTTCGTGAGCTTAAAATAATTAACAATCACGGAAGATACCCCGAAGTGACAGTATAAGTTTACGAAGAAAAAATATTGCGGTTTTGTAATTTGTATAACAAAGTGCGATTTCATAAGTTTCTTTTAACAAAACCGCCTTTTAAACAATTAACATGTTTTTTCTCTTAAAGTACCAATCAGGGTCAGCTCGGGATATGTTTATAACGCAAATATTTTGTAAGTTTGCTAATAAAAGGGTCTTTATGCAACCACAAAGAAAGTGTGTCAAAAAACCAAAGGTCACATGTATTGTTTTGGGACCTTAAGGGCGATGTTTGTATTTGTTATGTAAATCAATATTGCGGCAAAGTATAAACGACCCTTTATGTCGTAAGAAGGTAATAAATATTCTAGGTCAAATTAATGGTTTCTGAAGTTGGTATTGATGAGAATTATAGGGGATGGCGGATGCGACCTTGCTCGGTGGAGTGTTGCACTTTGAACAAAGAATGTGTTTACTTTTTCTTTTGTTAACAACAATAACAGTTAACACCCACCAGACAATATTGCGCTTTCAGTAATTTTACGATTGTCGAAAATCGAATAAGAAAGTTACAAGTGGCACAATAAAATGCGCAAGTAACAAATTGACATAAATAAAAATGTTTGTGCGGCTCCAACAGTATTTTATTGCCCCCTCTTAATGTAAGGAAAGCAGGAACGGATTGGGGGTCAAAAGCGAAGCCATAAAGCATATCCCACAAGGAGGCAATGCTCATTACCATACACACATGCATGGAACATACACGAACACACATGCCCAGCCTGTTATCAGATTTTAACAGTTACCTGGATTGCATGGAATTAATTAAAACATCACTAAAACCAAAGGCCGTGAAAAGTTTTAACTAAATGTTTTGCATTCTGTGTGTAACTGTTTCTTCGATTTCATAAAAGGGTCAGGGTTCCGTATGGTCTTGTAAAAAGAGCTGATAAGCTTGTCATCATTTTTGGTGATGTAAGTTGTTGGGCAGGTATAATTAATGACGTTCTTGATATTTTTTCAGATCTGACCATTGCACGCTCGTGAAGTGTTTTCTCGTATTTAGATTAATATCTCACCGAAGCTGGGTCAGTTATTTGATCGCCAGAAACATGCCAGAAACACACAGCCAATGCTAATGTTTCTGTTCCTTCATTCTTCTTTATGGTGTGGTGAGTGCCTAACCTGGTATCAGAGTTTTTATTCCGCCCATTAGCCTCTGCCTTGTAAAGACAAGCCGTCGAGAAATATGTCTCAAGCATGCTAGTTTCCTCAGGATGTTTTCTTCCACCGAAACAAGTGATAATCATACGCGAAAAACCACAGATGCGTGTTTTGGGTTCGAACTTGAGACCTATGACTTAGAAGTCCGACGGTCATGAATACCACTAGGCTATCACTGCTTACCTACTTTCTTGCTTTTCTGTTCCGATCATATAATAAAAAGAAAAAGGAAAGGTCTTATTTAGCCAACAATTTAATTGTGAATTACCCGCGAACTGTGATCAATAAAATCACGGTAATATCCGAAGGCCTTCAAGGAATTCTAATCCTTACTCAGAGCTCGTCATAAAACATGACGAAAAGTTCTGGGCCTGAAACGAATTTATAAATAACCACTTATTTATTTGAGTAACGGAAATATCTTCCTTATGGCCCATGCTTACACAAGCAATTAGTTTTTATTTACAATAACATTAAATAAGGCAAAATTACGCCATATGCAAACGGTACTTCCGTACTTTACATAATTTTGTGCATCCAGGAAGAAACAAGTTCGGTCCTAATTATATTCCTTGCGGAACCCTTACGGGACATTCCGTCGCCCATGTACCGGTTTCCAACAAAATCGTTCGTGGTTAACAGTAGAACTTGCTTTACCCCTTGCTTATTAGTAGCTGGCAATGCAGTCAATACATATAATAATCACCAGGCCCTGTTCAAAGATATCGGTAAACTTAAAGGATCGAGTCTCGACATTATACCTCAGTCTTATTTCTGTATTAAAATTCAGCTCGTGGCATCTATTACTGGGAATTAGGCGAGGTGAGAGTTCAAAATTAAAAATTATAGTACTTTCATTCATGATTCATATCAAGATGGCACCAATTAAATTACTTTTTACGGTCAATGAAAGTGACTGTTTCTTTCGGGTTAGTCACATTAACAGTTAGATTAGAGGAAAGCTTTTGAGGTGCCGACGAAAGTGCAATACACCATGAGACGAAAATTATCATATTGTGCGTACGATGACAAGAAACATCAAATCCCAGCACACAATGATTAAGCTTGACCTCATAAAGAATTGAATGGAGCTGTTAAGCCCCCACAATGACTTCCGACAGGCGACAGGTGTTCACACGTCTTTGACCACAAATTCTTTGATGACATGACTTGCTGAAGCCTCTATTAAAGTCAATAATCCACTTTCACCAATTAGAACTCACCTACATAGGCTATTATTTGCTGATTGTCCAAAGCAACGGAACCATAAAACCATTATTATCTTATGATGAGATATTCATGTCAATTGTATGAGTAATAGTTTGATTTGCACATGTAAATTGATATTAAAGAAAGGCATGTGTCAATAAATCATTGAGTGGGCCATCATCGCGTCTCCCCAGGCTGTAGTGATTGGTGTAGGCAGGTTAAACTCTTAGATCGTTGAATGGGTTACCGAATGAATATGACATATGACCTCCTTTTTGGTGTAGGAGAAATGGCACAGAAAAACCACTTCATTAGATGAATGTGCTCATTAGAGGTTCCCAAACGAAGTATGAATACTTAATAACAATTTAAAAAAATGAAAATCTGAGAGATGAACTCAATTCAAAACCAAGAGCATCGCAACGGACAACAAACACTGCAGCAGACTTCAATGTCAATCCTTTCTGTAATGTTTTCTACTTTCGATTTCCAATTTTCGATTGCTTTCTCACTTCCAAACATGGTGTGAACACAACGGTATCACATCAAATCTTTAAATAAAAATTTAGAGAGTGTAATATTTACAAATACAGTGTTATTGTAACACCTTGTAAGGATTTAGCGTTGCGAGAGGCCAAGATTGATATCGGATTAAGCTTCTGGTTTTAGTAATACGATATTTAATATCTACATATTGATCTTTAAAAGGTGTTGAAAAATTTCGTCGTTCCTGACGCAATTGAGATGGTAAAGAATATAAAACTGCAGTATTAGGGTGTGTAAGGTCAATGCTGTTATGGCAGAAACTTTTACTGTTGGCATTGTAGACTTTATAGTGTGTATCAATGTTTCAAAAGCCTTAATTATAGTATCTACTTATCATAATCTATTGAATAGGTAAACAACTCTAGTCTAGTATTCCGAATTTTTATATCAAAAGCAGGACCATGACGTCTTTCTCTGTTTTTCCTCTTAATTCAAATAATTCTATATTTTTTTTATTATTATTTTTATTTTTCCGCACGCAAAATACGCGTTTTGTCGTGGAGTTGCGGACACCAGCCCGTGACAATACAAAAAAATTCTATATTTAATAGTTCCATAGAGTCCATTTCAACCTTACAGGTTGACCCCGAACTAGCTTTGTTTTAAATGATAAGCCACGTGCTACGCCCATTTTGTTACGAGGTCAAAGTCATAGCGACGATCAAGGTTATGGGACCTTTACCTGATAGGAGTATGACTCGCGAAAACTTGTGGTTTGAAGTATCGGATTTACTTGAGAGCTAAGTGTTTTTGATACCTATAAGGAAATTAATATTGATAATTAAATTGAAGAGTTTGTTGTTTTTGTGACAGAGTTCTTTCGGAAATTAACCTGAAATATCAAGTTTTTCAGGGGCATCAATTTAATCGATATTTTCTACTTCGTAAGAGCTCAATTCTCATCCGACGAAATTGTGTAATTTTTATTTAAAGGTTTCGGAATTCTAATCGACTCTTTTGGCTTCGTTAAGAAGTGTAGTGACATTTTTTTAAGTACGTTAGAACCTCGTTTCTTCCTTCTGGAGAAATATCTGGCACTCTATTTTTATTTGACACAGCGAAAAATTTGTACTTCAACACTAGTTCTAACTACGATATTCTTGAGTTCAATTAACTTACCCATGTACGCAATGCGTAGCGGTGATGAGATGATCTCTGGCAATTACGGTGGCTCCGCAGATTACCTTGCCATCTCTCTTCAGAGCCGCCAGCCAGGGGAACTCTCCAGGAGTCACAGCTTCTCCGCCAACTACTCGGGCACCCCGAGCCACCCCACAAGCTGGAAGAGGAGTAGTGAATGGTAAAGTATGACGTAGACGTAGTAGATTCCTAGAGTCCTACTCCTATAACCCTTCATTAATTGAGAAGTACAATTTTGGGAGAATAGGAATAATATGGATGGATTTAAATGATGGATAGGTGCAGTTCCTCAGTGGATGACCGTAGAACAGTAGTATGATAATGATTATTAGTTCTTATGAGCTTCCTACACAGTCTTTTTCGTATTACAGGGCCCAGGTAAATCATGTTGTGCACCTTAGAAGCTTGATCGGCTTGCATCTACTTACTTTTGTATTCTCCTACTTAGTTTTAAGGGCTATTGCCTCATTTTGTTGCGAACTACATTTCAAACTAATTAATCATCTCATCAGAAGCTTTTTGGACTTTACGCTTGTTACGGAGAAGTAATTATTTACCCGAAAATATCTAACGGGGTTTTTTGACGCATTACATAAATCGGCTAAAGATAGATTTGGCTCTAAATTTTTTCCTGTCTAGTATTTTTCCTTTGAGAGTGAAGCAGGTCAAGTCCTGTTTACTTGGGGTCATGTTAAGCGGTGATTGAATCATTAGGCAATTGTTATGGACGTAAGACCACGCAGACCACAAGTGTCAGCTTAGGCTTTAGCCAACTGATATTGACCTTATGACATTATCTGTATATCTATTGTTTTCGAAAGTGACATTTTTTTGTTTTGCTCCGTTGATTGTCTGTTCTTAATGTTTTTCTTTTCTCTTCTTTTCAGATTTTCATGAGCATTTTTCTTTCTTTACATAAAATCAAGCTTGTTTTCCCAGGAGGTAAGGCAGACATTTTTCTTTTCATTTCGTATTAAAATTAGTTAACTTAAGATTTTATATTTACAAGCTTAGTATTTTGTGAACCACCGAAAGCTGATGCAACCTCTCAGGAATCCAACATAATAGCAATTTCACTTTGAATATTAATATAACGTAACTTAATCCATTAGAAGCTAACGTACAAACGTTCATTAGCATAATAGAAAACGCAATGTTAGTAAACAAACATTCGCGCCAAAATTATCTCGTTTTATAGTTGCACTAGAATTCATTATCATGTATATTTCATGTAGCTTTACTACACGTACATTTTTCGTAACTACAAACGTAATTTATTGTCGCAAACTGGGTCGCGAAATGCGATCGAAAATACGATAAAGATAAGCCTTTTTTCTTCGCACCAATTTCAACGGTATGCTCGCGTATCCCAAGGCTTTTAACACTAAAGTCGCGGATATAAGTAATTGTTAATCGGTAACAGACAATAAATTCAACATTTCGAAGACGTTCTTTACACATCCGGGGCACTTAACATACTTGTGGAAATATCTCAGTGGTTTTATCTCAACAGGCTTATATGCCAATAAGTATCGCCAGCAAGTGACCACTCTCTAAAAGCACTTCAAACTATTAGCACTTATTTTGTGACATAACCAAAACTGAAGTAATGCCTATTGAATAAGACATTAGAAATTAAAATTTGTGTAAGAATATCCACATGTAAATACTGCTCAATGGAAAAGCTAGTTATGAAACCACTTCATTGTATAGGTCAGTCTGGGAATCCTGATTTTACTTACCGAAGCAATTTAATTATTCAATTAAAATTAATTAGGGAAATAACACTAATAAAACTCATCGAGAAAATATTTCAGAAAAAACCGGAAATTTTCAAAAAAAAAAAACCGAAGCACTTCACTAATACACAAAAATAATGAAAGCTGCTGAAACAAATCCCGCAGTTCAAAATAATAGGGACACTCACTGCAGGGCCTGCAGGCGGCGGCTGCGGCAACGGCAGCGAGGAGGCAGAGGACGCGAAACATGTCTGTCGGAGTCACAGCCCACTCTATAGTCAGGGGGAGACGCCAGCCCAGCTATTATAGGCCGTGGGCGGCGCCTCCGATAAGGCCTCGGGGCCAGTGTGACAGACCAGATCAGGCCAAGTTCACGGCAACGCGACGACTGAGCGAGTGACGGCCGCCGCGTCACCCCACTCGCGCCGAGCCCGCTCGGGGATTGTGGAAGGACCAGCGGATTAGATAATGACCTTGAGCCGAAGATCTGATTGAGCAACCAGTTGCAGTGACCATCAATGATTCTTCTAATCGGTTCTACTTCTAATATGCATACTTGCATAGGTGTGCATTGTGTTTACTACTTCTCATGTTCTACGTTGTACCTAGCCATGCGTTTTGGCCGTGATAGTTGCACGCCATGAATGGAAATGTGCAGTAACATACTTTAGTTAAAATTTTTAAGGCAGCTTGCTGATTTAAATAACTTAGATGTAATTAGTATGTAAATACTTGAACAGTTTTACGTGTCGGGTATCTAGTTCAATCGATCTGTTCTGTTGTATTAACGAATATTTACTGCAAATGAATGTTGTGGCGCGACTTGGTATTCATCATCCGATCTCCTCTTACAGGCATGCACGGCCACGAGGCAAGCCCCTTCTTAAAGATGCATAAATACAATACAAGGCTTGCCATTCACGTGCGACCGGTAGCGGAAAATCAAGTTCCGTAATTAGTTATGTCACATTATTACTCGGTAAAGCTGTATATTGTCACTAATTAATAGGGGCACCCTTAAACGAACACGGGTCCCGTTGCATTCCTTATAAGAGTGCAGGTATATACTCGTAATAATGAATGGGATCGCTTTCACGTTCAATTAGTTTAATTGATCGTCGCGAATTCTTTAATGTCTGGGCTATCACGATGCAACGACGCGTTTTGGTGAAATTGAGTTAGCAGCGCTTCACTACACATTTCTTTTGCAGTGTTGTCGCGTTTTTTGTTGTCAGAAAAAGTAACCATGGAGTATAACTTCGTGTTTTCGTTTAGGTTTTAGCAGTCTTTGGAGTTATCATCGTGTGAACTTTGCTATGCTTGCGTGGCTAGTTTAGCATATTTTTAAGAAGTGCGTCTTAAAATAACCTGGTATTTGAGTATTGTGTGTATAGAAAGGATGTCGCGAAGTCGTCCGCGAGTGGGTCGCGTGTAGTGCGCATATATCCTTGCAGAAAGTCGAGCTTGAACGTTACGCAACGTGCATTTAATTTCACCCAGTGCCGGATGGCTCGAGTGGTTCAATTTAATTCTTTTATATTTGGACAATCTTACTCAACTTTTTACGTAATGCCAGGATTAAAGCAGTGTATTTTGAACGTTTTGCAATTTTCGATATTTCGGAACAAACATTAATGCAGGGGCAGTGCAGAGCCTTCGCAGCGTTCGCAGCGGCCGCCACAATAACATCGCGGTGCCATTCTACTTTCTTGTTTACGTCGTGTGCCATGGAATAATACTGTTATTGATATTATGATTTACCATGTGCGTAATGCCAGCATGTGTAAATACCGCTGTAATAATTTATTGACTCGGTAACACTGAGCGTTGCGGACGCCCTAAAAAAATAATTTTAGCCTGAATGTTGATTTCAAATAAAGAAAACCACACGACGTTAATAATAAAACAATGGAGCATTACCTTAAAAAAAATCCAAAGTTGACTTAACATTGATACTTGAACCTCAAATCTCGACGCTATCTGGGTTATTTCCCTGTTTTACGAAATGTTTATCATAGGGCTAGCCATCAGTTCGTCTAGACAAACATTGGGTGACCTTGTGACTGTTTTTGAAGGTTAATTTCATGGAAAGAGCCGCGTGGTGCTGAAGATATGTGCAACGGTGCCAAGGCGACGGGCCACCCGTATGTGGCAGATAACGATGAACGCCTACTCACTGTATTATATCGAATTACTATTGTTATACAATTCATTTTCAAGTCGAATTGTAATTTTGATATAATATTTCCGTTGGTGCTAATAATTAATAAGATGTAGAATTTTAATGAAACCGAGAGCTTTTTTAGTTTAGACTAGACTTTTAAGGAATGACAATTTAATTTTAGTAGTTTTTCTAATGCTGTATTTTCTATTTTGAAAGGTTCACTTTCATATTGTTCCTAAAATCGAATGCAAATCATTGAGGAGTTCTCACAGCTGGAGTTCAACGATTGCTTAATGTTATCGATAAATCCACTTCCTGTGTCAAATGCGCTGTTTCACAGTAGTCCATTAAAGTTAATTAAATGTCTTCTCTTGCCTTTATATTGCAAGATCGATTGGTTTGAATTGAATATTAAATTAAAAGAAATAAATGAATTACGTGATGCTATTTTTTTTGGTCTCAAGAAAGTTTACATCACTTTCTTGTCTATTTCTTTATTTTCATCAGGCTGTTGTTTATCTTTTTGCCGTATTAGTTTACCTATTTCACTTTCTCTAACATAGCTTTTTATGTGAAATTTCCATTATCTTTTGTGTCCGAGAAATCAATTTTTATTTTATTTGCTCTTTTCGCTATCGCAAATAGCGATAAACTTTGAGAAGATCGCGAACTAAACCTGCCTACTAAAGTCATGACGAACATTAAGCATGTTCGTTTTGACATGGTGTTGTTCTTTTTACCACCCATTACTAAAGGATTGGCTAGTATAAATTACAGCAGACGAGACGAGACGAGACGATGAGGCAAACACAATACACAGAGGTGCGAAACATATGCTACTATACAGGGTGTACCAGACCCTTCACACAGCCGTCAACCAAGCATTCTGTACATCCAACTTAGTCACTTTAAGCAAAAACTATTGCTGGGAATCGACTTTTTTTTTGGGGTGAAAAATCACGTTTTACAGTAGGACTCGATGGAAAGCACTCAAAGCATTGTGCTGACGGGTGTATTGAATAGTACGGGGGTCGTGGAGGTGTGTAAAGTAAAAATCTTACATTAAAAACATGTATTAAAAAAAAAGCTTGTGAAAAAGTTGGAACTTTGACCCCCATTATCTCCGTAACTAAAAGGTTGCCAGGTATGGTTTAGAACAAAAAAATGATCGCAAAGATGGGGAGAACAAGTGCCTTTCGGCTATGTTAAGGGTCTATTTACACCCTTTATTTTATTAGCCTCGCGACCTTCGTCCGCGTGAAATTATTATAAAAATATTACTTTCCTATTTTAATCGGATTTTGTTAAAACCTATCCTATCCTATTTTAATTTTATTGTACAGAGCCCTTATCTTTTTTTCTAAAATAAGTAGCCTATGTTACTCCTTATAACATCTCTCTACCTGTAAAAGTCCCGTCAAAATCGATCCAGCCGTTGCGGAGATTAGCCGGAACAAACAGACGCACAGACAGATACACAAAAATAAAAAAAAAGTTTTCTTGTTATAAGTACCGTATATACTTTCAAATGCATTCGTTAAAAATCTGTTATTTTAAAAATACAAACAGACTCTTCAATTTTATTTATTTGGTTAGATCAGGCGTACCGATGGTATTTCTAAGTGGCAAAAGTGACGAACTTCGATAAAAAAACTTTCTTCTCCTGGTAAATTACACATATAAGGATGATAAGTTTTCGAAAATCTTTTCCTAGAATTCATCATCATCATCAACATCATCATTTCAGCCGAAAGACGTCCACTGCTGGACATAGGCCCGAGAATTCACTTGGAACAAACTCGAACGAAAATTCTCGCTTCATAATTTTACAGTTTAATCAAGACCAATGGTAAAAACAACTTTATCATATTTATTGATGCCTCCATAATCTGTGAAATAAAATAAACCCTATGCACTGACACACTTGGCTCAGCATTGGCCCGCTCAACCCCGGTATCGGCCTGCATACACTTTGACCATGTAATGTTCCACTTTTTGATTTCATTGTAACCTCTCTGAATTGCAACAGTATTAAGGGCGATCACGGAATTTATCTCTTTGTGTGTGGAGAAATACTATCGTGTAGAGCTGCTTGCTCTCTGTTTTTAAACGATGTCGATATTACAGAATTTATATCGATAAGTTTTGATGTGTCATAGCATCTCCACGATCGTTGATCGTCATCCTCCTACCTACCCTTATCGCAATCTATTATCGTCAGCGCAGTTTGTTTTTCCTTTGTAATTAGAGAAATAATGTAGTCTCCTACAGGTAGTATATTATGGACTGACCCTTAAAAAAATTCAGGCGTAACATAAGCATGTTACGCCGGAATTTGTGAAGAAGACAGAGGTCATAGAAATCTTTATATAGGGTGTAAATAGACCCTTAACATAAAAGAAAGGCACTTGTTCTCCCCGTCTTTGCGATCATTTTTTTGTTCTAGACCATACCTGGGAACCTTCTAGTTACGGAGATATTGGGGGTCAAAGTTCCAACTTTTTCACAAGTTTTTTTTAAAATACATGTTTTAAATGTAAGATTTTTACTTTACACACCTCCACGACCCCCGTACTATTCAATCCATCCATCAGCACAATGCTTTGAGTGCTTTCCATCGAGTCCTACCATAAACGTGATTTTTCACCCCAAAAAAAAAAGTCGATTCCCAGCAACAATTTTTGCGTAAAGTTACTTAGTTTGATGTACAGAATGCTCGGTTGACGGATAAGTGAAGGGTCTGTTTACACCCTGTATACGGGGTGGAAGAGACACCGACGTGAAAACGGTTCATCATTCTGTCTGCTGTTTCCTACAAAATGTATGTACTGAATACATAGCAAGCGTTCGTGCGTCGGTGTACCTTCCACCCTGTATATGATAAAGCTGGCCCGGGGTAGATAAGCGAAATAATGCTTACCTACTCCTGTGATAATATTTCAAATTGCCCTGACGATGTCACACAGTTTGCATATAAACTTTGCATCAGCTACAACGTGATTCTCGTTGTAGTTGCAAGGAATGTTCCACGGGAAAAAGTTACATTTTTTAATGCAGCGGAATCTTGTTGGAACAAGTATTGAATTTATTGTTGTCTCGGCTCGAACTGCCTGTTTGGCCTAGTTACAATGTGCGGTATGGCGCCTTCACAGCAGGTAGAAAGGTAAAAGCCTCTTTAACTTAGCCCAAAATGCGGAGATAACGAATAATTCCAGTAAAAAACATGAGTAAGTAAGCTCATTTTCCTGTGAGCAAAGTGTTCCTGTCAGCCATTTAATATTTGTCTGATAAAATCTTAAAGAATGATAAACAATGGTTTACGGGATGGCAGAAGTGACGAATAAATCATGGTTAACTTTTTGGAGCAATCTTTAATGCATCGGTGCGCGGCGCCGGCGCATTTGCAAATTAATTCTCTTTTTATTGCACTCAATTTTAATTTGTAAATGAGGCTGCATAAAAATGTGATGTTATAATGAACTTAAAAGAAGTGACTTTGGTTACCTACCGCTAAATATTTTGTTTGCCAGGGTTTTCGGGTGCAGTATCTACTAATCTAGCTATACAGTAGCGAGATCCAATTCTAGATCAACAAGTGTTTCATCAAGTTATCGACGGATGAAGGATATTCATCTCGTAGATGTTCTGTTGTTGTGATTGGGTGTCCTCACAATACTCTTCTTTAACAAAAATCTGAACCTTGTCTTGCTTGTTGAACTAGATTCAAGGTTCAGTTTCCACTACATTATATTTCGCTGACCGATAGATGGCGGTGCTGTGTACCTACCTATTGCTCATCGCAAAATTCATTGAATTGAAATGTTGGCTGTTCCTTCTTATGTTTCACAAAATTTCGGGCTTCGCGGTGTCTGTTAATAGGTTAAACAGTTAGGTACCCTGAAACCGGTAAAAAAAATTCCATCCTTATAACAACAAAAGCAATAACTTGATAAGTAGGTAGTTACTCAGTTTTGAATGCCTGTCATTTTCATTAAAGCAAGAGAATCCACTGCGATTGATTGCGTTGCAGAAAAACTAAGGCTCTTTCTTGAATGCCTTTCGTTAGGTCCTTTTAAAACCTATTAATATAGATAACCCGTATACAATTAGCAATTTTGGATCGATAATTTTTATCAGAGTTCGTTTACATAAAATTAGTTCAGTTTAATTGCCACAGGGACATTAAATAAAGCATGGGCAGGTCCATCGGTAAATGCTTAGGAAGGTATGTCGATTTTTACATTATTTTAGACTTCATCGAATAAAAGTCCGTCTATAATCTACTTGGCCTTTAAAGCAATAAAACTTTATTACAGTATGATATTTCATAGTATAAGAAGCCAAATAATAAAGCGCAACTTATTGTTTCTTAATAAAAATCACGCACGATAATGATTATGCGAACCTGCAGATTAAACTACAGCAATAGGGATGTTTCCTGTGTAAAAAAATATGATTCTATTTAGTCCGTCGGTTAGATTATCGAAAAATATTGGATACGTATTTTTTGTTTTATCAAATCAATAAAAATTGACGAAGATAAAACGCATCAAAGATCATGAGTCCGCCTGTGACGTCACTTTTCGGTAAAAAGTCAGTACACTTTACTTACAAGTATAACGTCACACGAGTTTTCGACGCACTGTATCGTCTTCATTTTTAGTTTTCGTGAAAAAAGAAAAAATACGTGTCCAATATTTTTTGGAAATCTATCTGACGGACTAATTAGTTTTTTTCAGGAAACATCTCTATTTCCGTCTGTTGATCTTGGAAGAGTAAAAGTTTGAAGGCGTATCATTTCCCAAATACTATGCGCTAAACTGTTAGGTATAGGTATTATGTAATGCTCTGATTAAAGGCGCATTTAACCGTGTGCGGCAAATAACCGCCGCATCTAAACACAGTTGCAAGTATAACATGGCAAACAGATCACTTACCTACTATCGCGTGTAGGCATCGATTAGGATCCCTCATGATTCGCTAATGCTTCTAATTACACCATTACAGATAATAATTCCATAAAAATTGCTCATGGAATTTATGACAACGTTGCTGGGTTGTTTATAAGTGGTTGTGCGGGTGTAGGACCATCATACGGTGGCCACGGTGGGCAGGACTAAGTGGAACGTAGTGGAGAAAGTGTTGGTGGCCTGGGCTCCGTCTGCTTGCGATCTGTAGTGTCCGACGCGGGCGCAACGTCGCCATTCGTCCTCCTCCTTACGCACTGCAAACTGTTGCCTCCTCGTGAGTTCCGATTTCATTTTTAACCTTGATTTTTTATTCGTGGTCGTGCTGTGCAGTGTTGTGTTTACAATCATACGGTTAGTAATTTTAATTTCCCCCAATTTTTTATATAACAGGAAAGTTTATTTAATTACCATGTAGAATTGGCACGCATTCGCCTACAAGCGTGCGCATTTTTAACGAATTAACTTTTTTCGTCTGTTATAAATTAATAATCAAAGTAGGTAATTTTTAAGTAGGTCTAAGATATCTAATATTCTAAACAATCTATTTTATAAATGTGCCACAGTTTCCAATTCAATCAACATCAATATCAGAATTGTATAGACCCGGTACAACTGTTTCGTCTGAGACAACTGCATGGCATGCATTTAAATTAACGTCTGCGGATAGACAGTTATTTCAAATTGCATGTCTTTCTTTTAGTTATAAATCTCAGCTAAGAACTCATTGTTTTTGTGCCAACAAAAGATAGAAAGAATTTAGAATGACTGAATTCGAATGCGGTAAAGCATGGCACGAGATCCATCATCATCACCCACAAGTCGAAATATGGATATCAGTTGCACAGTTCTCACAAACCCTTGACAATGGTATAACACTTGCAAGTAAGGTAGGTATCTAGTCTATTCGTCCTGGATCAGGTATCCAGGACCAGCAAAGGGCATATCCATAAATAAATGACGAAACACTTTCATTTCCGTGAAATAGCCGGGGAGCAGGAAAACCGACGGCTCTCTACTCGCTAGAGCGGCCGGGAACCGCGGAGTCGCACGGTGCGCGCATACCAATCGGGAAATTTCAATTTTATTCTATCACTTGCCTTTCAACAGATTATTTATAGCCGTTTCGATTATGTTGTAACACGATTTCTAGAGAATTATCAAGTTGTTTGCACTTTTAAGGATTGTCTTATTTGAATGTAACGGTGGTAAAGTGTAAGCATTATTTCATTCTCATCAGTCAGAAATATGATTATTCTTTATCACCAGGTTAGGCACTAACCACACAATAAAGAAGAATCAGAAATATCATGAAAATATTCAAAATATTCGTGGCACGGTTACCTAAGGATTTAAGTCGTTCTTATTTTTACAACGTGCGATGAAAAATCATCAAGTTCAGAGGTCAGGACCGTATGCTAAGCTGGTCGTAGAAAACAAAACTCTCGAAACACTTTCAACCTTAAAAAAAACATTTATTCAAATTGGAAGAGAAATCTTTCTTTGCATCGATCAGAATTATCTCATGACCTCAACTGAGATACGAAGTCACAGAAAACGGTACATCCTTTGTTTTGAAGATCAAAGTTGTAATTTATATTAGGGTCCAATAGTCCCTTGGGGGGGTCCCATCCCGCAACGACTTGAGTCCTCGGTCGAATTAAAAAAACAAAATAAATGCTAATGGATGCTGATTTGATGAGTGATCTTAAGTTAGCGGTACATCCGCAACCCGCAGCGGGTTTTTTGACCCGGTCACGACGTGTCCTTGATTCTCCGTTAACGTTATCAGCAATGCAATCTTGTTGGAAACTTTATTGTAAATATTTTACTTAAATATGTTGAAATGAAATGAAGAGAAGGCGCCTGCTAAAGATTTTAGTTGTCGGATTGGAATTATGGCCTTGTTACGGTCTTGGATTAAGAGGTAGCGGACACTCGAAGCAGTACCAAGTTGAGGTTGTCCGAAAGTCGATGGAATTATGGAAACGAAATATAGGTAGCTATGTGTTTCTGGACCAAATTCGCATAGGTAGCGAATCACTTGCCATTTCAATTCTGGGCAATAAATGCATAGGAAAAAGAAAGAAAAGGTAGAAAGGAAAGGTAGCAAGTCCAAAAGTTAGTCAAAACACGTCTGATTTATAATTAATCAATCAGTTTTTTAGAGCTGACAGCCTGACCCGTTTTCCACGATCCATGAATCGCGATTGATGTTTATATTCTGGGTCCAACAGTAGATTCAGGACTCGGAAAGTTACCACGACATATTTATCTATTTTCATTCGTCGGTGGGAATAATCTCTTATTCCCAAAAGGAAGATATCTCCGCACACCGTAAGATAGTCGACTTTAATACCATCTTCTATTTCTTTCTAGATCTATACTACGATGAACTGGACGTTCCTGTTGGTGTGCCTCGTCGGCGTGACGAGCTGCCGCGCTGCGAGTATCGAGCCACAAGACAAAGAGAAGAGCTTTATCGACTGGGTCAGCAATCTACTAGGTGGCTCCACTACCACCACACCTAGCCCCATCGTAATTCACGATCCTCCACCTAGCTGTCCCGCTTGCCGTAAGTAAAGGTTGTGATTATATTAGTGCAAGAAATATTCTCGTTTCAAGGTCTATCGAAGTATCGGTAGTGGGCTACTCCAATGCGGTTCGAGATCAAAGGTTGACTTCTTTAGCTACTAGGACGAATGGATATCATCTGCTCAGCCTTTTCCCATCTATGTTGGTTGGGGTCGGCTGCCAATTTACACGGACAGAGGAAAAAAAAATCCTTTATGCTACAAAACTTATTCATGAATTGCCAGTGTATGGTTTCTGGAGACATTTTTTTTGGGAGAGAAAATCCTCCTGGTTTCTCACTCAACCTGTAAATTTCCAGAGTGCGGCGTAGCCCGGACGAAGCGGCGCATTGTTGGTGGGTATGAGACCAAGGAGCGCGAGTACCCCTGGATGGCGATGTTGATGTACAACGGAAGGTTCTTCTGCGGCGGTTCCCTCATCAATGACCTGTATGTCCTTACCGCTGCGCATTGTACTGGGTATGTAATGTTAATGTCACTGTATTGAAATAAATTATTTATTGTATTTGTATCCGGAAGACGTTGCGTTGGAAAGCCTCCCACTAGGTGGACCGATGACCTCGTAAAGGTTGCAGGGATCCGCTGGATGCGAGACGCACGGGACTGGTCAATGTGGCGACACTTGGGGGAGGCCTATGTCCAGCAGTGGACGACTTTCGGCTGAAATGATGATTATGATGATGATGATGATCTGGTGCTGAAATAAGCTTAGCTTACTTATAAACAAGCAAAGATACACAGATTTTGTGTGGTAGGTATGGGCAGTAATTACTTATCCTAGAAAAGGCTTACCTATGTGTATTAGTAGATTCACAACTCACTATCAACCTCTCCAAAGTGTGACCAAATGGCGGCTTCATCTGCTTGGGATACAACCTTAACGCACTGTCTAACCAGCTCATCGATCGTGTTATTGACGAGGAGGCTGAAGATAAAATAGACACCTAGTTCAAAAGTAAAACTCTGATAGCTCTCTAAATAAAGTATCTTGTTTACTAAATGCTGCCAGCGACACAACGGCATTATATCGAGATCAAAAACACCATTGAGTGACTTGTGCCAATTCGTGCTTACCTACCTGCCTACCATAGCTAGAAAAGGTGATGATCGTACAGTTGGCCCCCTGCCACTTGCATTCTGCCGCACGCATCGAAATGCTTTTGTTAATATCAAACAGGTGTACGTTTTCACGATGATCTTATTATAAAACTGCCGTTGTCGCCGTCACCGGTTGTAAACTGGGACAGTTTATGGTGCTATTTGGCTTAGATCTTGGATTGGTTGGAGCTGATGAGTTGCTGACGCTATGCTATGAGAAGTAGGAAATGGCCGTTTTGGAGTCAACATATTTTCTACGCAACTTCGTAACAATCAACTATGTAGGTACTCACTTTTCATTTTCTAGGTACCCTACCATTGATTAGTGTCTTAAGCTTTATATTTTTCAAAATTTAGTTGTTGTCTTATACTAATCTACACTAGATCTGTAATAGATTTTCTACCATTTGTATTTGTCAGGTACCGCAAGGAGCGCATCACAATTCGGTTACTGGAACATGACACCAAGAACCCCAATGAAACGAAGACTATTGACAGGAAAGTTTCAGCCGTGATACGTCATCAGCGGTACAACCCTGGCACCTACGACAACGACATCGCTTTGATGAAGCTTGATGAAAGGGTAATCTGGCACAGCATTGAATTTAAAAATAGAACCATTCGGTCCACAATTAAACAAATGCTAATTTCAGAAACTAGAAGAGATTTAGAAAGAGCAGATTTAGATTTTTAAGACCAATGTGACTGATTGCCTCACTAAAGTGAATAAGAATTTTCATTAGATATTATTATCTCTTAAGTAAAGTTGGAAGACAATTTTAAACATTTCAGCAGTTGATTTAGGACAACGTAAATCGTTTAGACTAGTCAAGACAAAGTTTATGTCTCTATCAAGTCGTTCCGCTCATTAAAAGTTGTTTGTGAACAAAATAATTGGCGAACAACTACTGTTTGTTTTGAAGTCGAATTGCGTGACAATGAAGATGAATCCGCACTTTCCAGCGATGAGATCATGACATTCCTCATCGCTAACGAATTCCTTTTACTTACTTTTGGTTGGCGTGGGCCATCCAATTGTTAAAATTATTTTTTGATTAAAATCTCTGTAGTGACGCCGCTCCCGCGGTTTCACTACAGAGCTTCAGAACTAGAATGCGTTTAAAAATCAAGCAGGATATTTACAATTTAATGCCTCTAAAATCCTAACTTGAGAAAATTCATGAAATGAAAATAAATTATTGATTTGCGCAGTCTCCAAGGGTCGCTTTGGGGATGCGGTCCCGGTAAACTAATTTTCCTGTCGTAAGGGGTTCTTCAATTTATGTTAGTAGCAGTCCCCACTAATTTTTTTCAAGATTTTGTAAAAAAAAAAAAATATTGTTCCTCAGCTGGACCTAAGCAGCGCAGTTAAGCGCATTCGTAGGGATGACGAGGTCGGGACTACCGAGAGTGCTACCAGTAGCAGTACTACTGAAGAACCCGCCACTACGCCCATAGTGGAGCCGGCTGATGATGACCATAGAGTACGACCCGTCTGCCTGCCCGCCCCTGGACTGTCTTTTACCCGCAATTGTGGCGTTGTGATTGGCTGGGGCGTCACTGATGAAGGCGGTTCGGTCTCCAATACGTTGCAGGAGGTATGGTGTTGTTCATGTTCTTTACTAATTACTTACCCAGAGCGAGCTTAAACTGATGAAATCGCGCTGGATATTTCATAAATAAAGTCGAGTACTTTCTAGATATTGATTCATAATATACATATGTGATAAACACACTGCACGTAGAGATATGTATACACCATAGAAAGATAAAAACGACAAGGCAAACATAAATTAGATACTATTTTTATTTAGTTATTGATGACTTCACCGTTCAAGTTGATGAAAAAACAATAATTTCTTCTCACATATGACCATAAGGCTATGAGGCCACATATCTATCACTTAAGTAAATTTTATGATTGTATTGATTATTGCCCTGCTCAATTGGTACCTTTACTTGTCTACCTCATACAGTGTAACGAATATCGGAAAACCCTCAAGTCATGCTATCAGTGTGGACTGAGGTACATTTAAAGTATATTAGTAAAATTTATATATTAAATTTATAGCGGCCAATCTCAGAGGCTAGACTTCGACGCCGACTACAAAAAGACTGCTTGGCCTGTGTTTGCACACATGCTTCTGCATTGACGCCTGGAGATACTAGCTTTATACCTAATATCCTCGGGCGTCTTTTTTCCCCAGTCGGACTCCGTCAGTCTCATACAACCTCCATTCATTTCTTTCCAGGTGAAAGTACCAATAGTATCGAACGCGGAATGCAAGGACCGTTCGTACGGCAGACGAATCACAGAAAACATGATGTGCGCTGGTGAGCCCGATGGTGGTCGCGACGCCTGCCAGGGTGACTCCGGCGGACCCCTGCATGTGTTCAACGAAACCACCGAGAAGTACCAGGAAGTTGGTAAGTAGAAGACCAATAACAGCTAGTATATAATAAATGTCTAAGTTCATTGCACATTCAACATATCCCCAGTTATAAGATTGATTTTAGAGTTAGTATTCCTTCTTCGAGATAAAAATCCGGTATGGATGGATCCTATAGGCCAACTTCCAGAATTCTGATCAAACTGCACTATTAGGATCCTATAAATCTAGACTTTACGGACTGCAACACCTGGTTCATATCCATAAATTAATTCTTAACATGACACGCCTGTAATCCTCGAAGGGATAGGCACAGGGTTACTATTTAGCACACCCACATTACGCCAGTTATGTTTATTATGTTTAAGTCCCATGTAATAGGGGGCGAGCCTATTGCCGTCAACCGGGCACAAATCCAGATTCCGTGGCTGCTACTGAGAAATTCCTGATGGAAAAACCCAATAGCACTTTTCCCGCTCTGGGAATCGAACCCAGGAACTCATACTCAGTAGTTGCGCTTGCAACCACTAACCACCAACGAGGCAACCATCAATTCTTAACTACTCTTAATTTAATTGCTGTTGTAAAACTTAAGGCGCTACCTCGAAAATAAATCGTAGCTCGACTGATCTACTAAGCGAGCGAAAGTGATTCAATTACTTTTAAAGAAGAGATGGCTATAATGTGCGTGCGCTCGGAATAAAACGACGTATGTGCCAAAACGAATTTACTCCTTTTTTAACAAAGTAAATGAATTAAATTTAAAACTACTTTGAGTAAGCTTTGATATGATAATTCTCTGTTTTATAGTAAATTTCATCGAATAACTCTTTAGCTTTACGCCATGATGTAGAAAAAGTAAAAAAATAGATATAACTTTGCAATTTGTTTGTCTCGAGAAAAATTTATTGAATCGTGTATATTCCTTTTACATGATACTAGACCAAAGAGTCGAAAAACATACACCAAAATGTTAAATCTATATTCCACATTGTATACTTAACAAGTACACGAAATAGAACACCACATTTTTTTCAATATATCACCTTAATATGTTTGAATACCAACATTGAGTAAGTCAAAGTTACTTCGCAGGCATGAAACTTACGTGACATCAGTCCACATCCTTGTGTAATGCATGAATAAATCACGTGTTTTCAGGTGTGGTGTCCTGGGGCGAGGGTTGTGCCAGACCAGACAAATACGGCGTGTACTCCAGGGTCAACCGATACCTGACATGGATCAAGACTAACACGGCTGATGCTTGCTACTGCGACTGAACGCAAATTTATAAGAGCAGAAGTGATGCGACAAAGTTATGACTAAAATTGTAGGGATAAGTTACTAGAAAATTGGAGTAGGAATTATGCATGGATGATGCAATACTTATCATTAACACTAGAAACGGGAAATTTACCATGTTTACTGATTTAAACAAGAGAGAGAGTGTGAGTGAGAGAGAGTTTCTGAGTAAACATGGTGAATATCCCGTTTCTAGTGCTAATGATAATATTAGTGACCATGATAGTTTAAAATCTGATGCAATACTTATTTTCATTTTGAAAGGTTTGAACAAATTAATTGCATGTGACACTGAAAACATGATTTAAGTCTAACTTCTTCCCACAACAAGTCTTAAAATTCTGGCAAAAATACAGAGTTGAGTATGCATAGCGGCTTAGGGTTTTACCTACAATCTACTAGATTGATTATATTCTTGTAATATTTTTGTAACTTTGTCATTTGACTTTTGCATATTGTAATTAAGTTTATGTTTAAAAATTAAAGTATTTATTGAATAAATTATGTGGGATTGATTTTGGTGTTTCACATTTTTTTGTACCCAAGATTATACAGAGTGAAAGGGGGGGTTATACAGGTGGTTTGGAATGATGTGCTGAATACGGGGTAGGTGCTAGTGCATCGTCATACGTCCCACTCTGTATTTTTAAAACAGCGGTAAAGTTTAATTTTGGTGTTAAGTAAAACACTGGTTCTATTGTGTATTGTATTATAATTCAAAAGTAAGTTGACATTTATTTGATCAATAATGTTAATAACAGTTGGATAAGAGAATCCTATACTACCCAGAATCTACAGATTATAGAAGAATTATTTGCAATAAATAGTAATCAGGTCAAAGTCTACAAGTTGAAGATCTAGAGTAAACTTTTAGCTATTATTAAACATCTTTATTCTGCAATATCATATTCAAATCCTATAATAGTTGTAGCTATCAATTTCAATTAACATACTCTGCAAGAAAGAGAAAATACAATATAGTTATCATCTTATACTATTTTTTTTTTCACAAATGTACTACAACATACACAACTACAGAAATGGGAACAATATTAGTAAAAATGTCTAAATAATGAGGAAAGTTCAGACAGAATGTTGTTGTAAATAATGCCAGGACTTGATAATTGGTGATCCAAACCTGCTGAGAGTTGAGGCATCCGCGTGTCCGTCCCTGTGGATGTCGTCGTGATGGTCTCTTCAATCACCTCATGGCCATTTTTCACGATTCGTCTAGTCTCCACTGATCCATCAGCCTTTGTTACACTGGTTGTGATTATGGTTTGACAGAATGATCGCCCCGGGACCAATGCTCCATTAAAGGGTGTCATAGGAGGAGTGTCTTTCTTCTTTTTAAAAAGTCCCGATATATCATGTATTTTTCCATCCAAATCCTTGTCTTCTCTTGGATGCTCCTGTGAATGTTTGTGATAGCCCGGTTTAAGGTAGTACTCTCTTATACTGTCGCCGTTGAAGTGTTCCTGGTCACCGTGTTCTGGCAGCTGAGGGCGGATGGTCGTGAGGGAATCGAAGGGGTTTTCGTTAATGAATGATTTAACATCCCCGAACATAGAACCAAAAGATCGGAGAATATCGAACATCTGTCTGGAGAACTCTTCATGCATGTCGATGTTATCATTAAACTCATTCATTTCGTGTCTAGTGTAAAGTTCATCGCCGTCGTCTTCGTCGTCGGAAGTCCAAATCGGATTTCGAAAATCATTTTGAGGCGGATTCTGTCGTAGCCCAAAAAACATCCGTAATTTATCCATGAAATTATGTTTTTCCATTGTGAGCTGAATTTGCTGATTTTTTTCCTGAGATGTTTAGCTGCTGATCCGGTTGTTTTGCTTGATTATTTTATTTATTGCGCAACAAACAAAAAATCTTCGACAGCTGTTTTCTTATTTCAATCCAGACTAGGATAGTTGCTTATGCCTAGCATAGCAGTAGATCGGTCCACTCTGTTGTCGTTCTTCTAACTTGTTCGCTCGGATAGATTTGGGAAGAAGCAATGCTAAATATACTTATTACTTTTAAATCGGAACGCTCAGGGTCGCTAATGTCAATGTTAATTTTTCCAATCCGTCTGTAGAAGGTACTAGAAGTTGGCAAATTAATAATTTTTAGTACGGGTTCAGGTAAAGAGGTAAAGTTTCTGAATTACTAATGCACACTCACGTAAACTGAAAATGCAGGCAAGAAGTGGAATATTCATTCATTACCACACCAATACTTGAAACTCACAACCTCTTTGGCTTTGCTGTAGTCGGGTAAAAATAGTTGGAGTCTGGAGTTTCCGAACGAAAAATGAGATCCAAGAACGAGTCCTTTTAGTTATCCGTAAAAAATAAATGTAATAGTTTAGTTTATAAAGTTAGTTACTTTATGATAATTTATTGTTTTTATTTTTTAATTAATGTGTAATTATTGTTTGTTAGTTATGTCAGTAAAAACTCTACTCAAATTTTACGATTTCTAGAAAAATCTGGCGGGTTTTCCAATTCACATAATTATATGTTTTACTCACAAAATTAAAGAACACATCCATGAAAAAGGATAACAACTTGCTATGTTTTTTCGCTCTTGATTACACCGACTGCCTGCCGCCTGCTGTCATTCGTGACATCGATTTATCTGATTAGTAAACAATGGTGGAACAGAGCGCTGGTATATTTGGCAAGTAGCAGTTGGCGGTGCGGTGGATGATTGTTTTAAGTTATTTATTTCCCCAATTCAATAATTCAGAAAGACGAGACACATATCCATATCAGTTCACATGCGACGCAAGAATTCTTTTTCAAATACAATTGGAACATGACACTGACGCTCCGGTAGAGAAGTTGGCTTCGTATTATTTTCAAAGGTATGTTCTAAATAATTTTTTTATTCATCTTTTTAGTATGGAAGTCGTCTAGTTTACGTTTTAAACGATTGTTTAATTTATTTATCTTGGGTGTAGAAATCACTATAAAAAGGGAGGCCAGTTATTTATTAAGATAAAAGTATTACGTTACCGTGCGGTGGTACACCCATGCGACGCATTCGTTCACAGTATATTGCATCAATTCGCATCGCTACACGCTATTTCATTTATTTGAGAATATCATTTAATTCTCAAATTGATTTCAAGGTTTGTTTGCTCTGTCAACTGGAATAAATATTTAGATTTGTGGTATTTTTAGCAGTGTGAAGTTTAAGAAGGTGGAATGTTTTAAAACCGGTTTCTAAACCGCGCGTTAATATTCCAGTTGTGCTAGAACAGTTGACTGGTGACAATGCAAAGTGATAATTATGGAGCACTACTACGAGGCAATGGTTAGAAATTAATATTTTAATAGTAATTTGTGTTTCCATGTTAAACAATAATAGTCTTATTTAATAAAAATAGTTAAATAGCCATCATCAAAAAGGCTTCCATTCATTCTCGAAAAAAATTCCACTATTCTATTAATTAAAAAAATGTAGATGATAAAATATTTTTTTTGAGCATATAAAAAGTTGAGTTGATTTGATTTTTTGTTATTTATCATGCTATCCAAATAATTTAAAATTTGTGAACAGAGTAGAGTAATTAATTCTCATCATGTAATTTAATATGTCTGTAAATACATTTTTTTAAAATCATCTGATATCTTTTGTTTGCAAGTAAAGTAATGGAACTACTTAGTGAATGTAACTAATTTGTAGTGAATCTAATTTTGCAAAAAATGGTAGTGTTTAGGTAATATTAAATGCTTTTTGCTACCAAAGTAATGTGTTGTATCAAGGCCGTATGTTCATATTATTAGGTATGTAATGACAGGAATTTTGAGGTAGTTAAACAATTTTCTAAATTATTGCTCTATTACCAAGCATTAAAAACAGGTTTTCATCAGGATAAATAGTAAAACAAGTCAGATTTTTTATTTGCCCACAATTTACAAAGGAAGATGCTTTGGTAAAAATGTAAGCATACTTAGCTCTTAAATCTTAATTAAAATTCATAAGAGTGCTTAGCTCAAGGGCAACTAAGTAAAACCATTATAAAAAAAAAATAACAACTTAGTATCACCCGGGTAATAATTTACATTCGGTGAAATCTACAGTGAAATTTTTTCAGGTTAAAACACTAGTCAAATTACTCTAGTATTATATATTTTACAGAACATTTTCTTACGTAAAGATGTAGTAAAAAAAAGAAACTGTTAAGAGGGCCTTTCCCAGTCCGTCTATCGTCATCGCGAGCATGGTCGAAAAGCTTGTTGTTTCATCCAGAGCCACAGCGGCGATGTTTTTTCAACACCCCCGTCTCAGAGGGCCCCGACCCCTCACGAATCGTCTCTCGCGCACCTCATACCGCCTAATGCGACAACATTGAACGAAAAATAGTGTTCGAAAATTTCATAAACTTGTTCCAGGAGATACGTGTTTTTGAATAAGGCTTACAAGTTTGTGAAATTAATGTTTGTCATTTAAAATCTCCATTACATTTGCAAGGTTTCTTTCTATCACAATGTTTTCTTTACTTTTACAATTTATGAGTACAATATAAACGGCCAAAGTTTAGGTAAATATGTGCAAAATGTGGGCTTATACTGAATTTGTTTCTCCAAATTTTTACTTTTTGCTTTGATAGAAACCTAGATACCTATAGTGCACAAGATACCTATCAGTAAAAAAAAATCAAAGATAGATGTGTTACCACGGCATAATCACGTAAGAGCGTTTATATGAAAAGTATGACGGGTTGGCCGCTCTTAAGCATCATCCTTGCCTTAATTCTGAATGCAATAAATAATTTTATTATTATATGTCAAAAAATATTATCTAATGCACGCAAGTAGTACCTGAAAACCACTACAAACATTAACAAAAAAAATAACTATGTTTTTATTATCTTAGTATTGCATGATAACTCTGCTGCGTTTGGGCCCGCTGTGCATGTCATTGTCCTTTTTATTAGGAGTCATTAATGGTCACTACTTGTTTATGTCATAAAAAATCATGTACCTAGGCACCTTTATCATACATCCACATGAAAGTAACTAAATACTTGGTAATCGTTTTACTGCACTCATAAAATTTAGTTGGATGGCTTTTATGACTTTTATTATTTGACACCGTAAAATCCGCTGCGGTATTTAAAGCTATGCCTTGTATTACTGATTTTCTAATCTAAACGCGATAGGGCTGAGCCAAATTTATCCGCCTATCCGCGTAGCATAGGTAACAACACTATCAACAACCCCATCTATGCTTTGTAATCAAGCAATACACTGAGCTTAAATCATCGATAACAGTACCATATTTATAGTTTACCAGTTTTCTGAATGGCGTCATTTCTGTTAGATTTATTCTATGGCTTATGATAAGTTTTCGTAACGCGGAGTGAAAATCTTTATCAAAATTAAATCTTATCTTTGCAACATCCATAGGACTAGTGCAATATAACATAGTCATTTACTTATTTGCCGTCTGCCTGATAGCCAACATATTATAGTATTTATAGTAGTGCGAATTGGAATATCGATGGTGACGAGTAGAGCGAATGTCGTGCGATCTCCTTGGCTCGTGAGATCCATGGGAGCTCACGCGTGCTAACTCCTTGTTGATCGGTTTAATTGCTCATTAATCCCACTCATACCTGTGGTGCCAATTACCGTTTGCAAAACTTCAGGAGAGAAGAAATTAAAAACAAATGAACCATTGTTTTTACCAACCATTATTTATGTAGGTAGGTACCTGTTGAACAAAAAGAAATTGAGTTAGCGTGTTAAAAGATGCTCCTTCAAATAATTAATCACAGAGGCGTTAGACATCTGCGTCATACACCCACTATTTTTATTTAGAGTAACTTATTTATATTTTGACCCTCTAGATGAGACATACAAGACTATGACGCATGGCAGGACACTTGTCTTGGTACATAGATAACCTACACGAGGAAAGAAAAGCATAATTGGTTGTCCTGTACGAAACCGCAGGAAGCGGTGTGCTTTGTTTATTTAACGACTCGAATAAATCTTACGCAATTTAAACAAATAAACATCCTTGGTAACAATGCAAGGATCAATCCTTGCATTGTTACCTTTATGTTGTCTAAAGACGCTCCCTCACCAGAGCATTTGCCTATAATGTAACAGTTCAGATTCACTTGTTTCTGTACAAAATCGAATCTTGGATTGTTACATTACAGGCTCCCGGTGAGGGAGCCCCTTAACGCTAACTAAGCTTGAAATTCACCAAGTAATTTAACGCGTACAGCACGATTTTAACCGTGTTCAACAGCTGTAAGTGTCACCATCGTTGTAGAATATTGACACTGACAGCCCTTAAACGGAGTTTATTTGTGTTGATCGTGTTTCATCGGTGAAATTCGCCCTCAGACGTCACGACGACAATGTGAATTCGTGACGGGTTTGAATGAATCGTGTTTAGGTTTTTATGTCTTTCGTTAGCATAGTGAAAACAATTAAATAAGACATAAAACACATCAGTATCGAGAAAGTATTAGGTACCTAATGACTTAGAAAAATGTCCACCCACTGCATGTTATCAAAATTCGGGGAACCTCATTTCCATTAGATGTCACTGCCATGCGAAAGGTATTGTTTTTAGAACGAAGTTAAAATTGAAAAGCTATTATCATGAAGTCTTTGAAGTTAGTATTGAAATTATCTTTTGGTAACAACCAAAAATCATACAAGATTATTCCATGGGCTGAACTCCTAAAACCAGAATTGATGAACAGAATTCTTGTCACTATTTACCTATTAAGAATATTGAGCAGGCAGTAGGTACCTACATCATTCTGAAAAGTATATTCAATTCTGCTGCTTGAAACGCTCCTTTCGCCTCCAAAAACAGACAGACTTTATTACATAAGTCCGTAAACAATTGTCTTTTATACTCAAACATTGTCCTGCACGGAACATCGGTCGCTTCTACAAATGACCCTATTGTTGTTACGGCTATTCATCGTCATTTGTCTTAGCCGTCATTAAAGTTAACAACCCGTAGAAATCTACTTCTGGACTTTAGACAGGAGTCTTCCCCTCTCTGGCTATAAATCAAATCTTTATAGGTTCTTCATCTACATCTCGTCAATGATTCGCTTGTATTGCATCCTTTTTTTGACGTGACAACGTCTTATAATTCGATGGAGCCGGCTGCACGCACGAAAAAGTTAGGCGTTACCTCGCTCTGAGGCGTTCCATAAAACAATTGCTCAACGCACATTCATTTTTTGAAAAATGCAACCATTCCATCAGTATTTACTTATGACGTTGTCACGTTCAACTATCGTCAGTAAACCGACTTTACAGACAACCGATTTTTTCATTTAATTGAAGGTAGGAAGCTAATTTTGTTTCTGCTTCTTAGCGTTTCGAATGTCGATAGCAATCTAAATAGCTGAGTCAGACCGGAACCTAGCTAGGAATTTAGCGTTATCACTAGCGTCAATTAGTTCTTGTAAAGTACAAGTCTCAGGCAGGACATAGGTACTGTACGAAGTGTCGCATCGTTTGTCATAATCGGGTTCAAACCCAAACAATTCGCCTTTTACTGGTGCATATTCACTTAGGCTGGTCCCAGTTGTCGGTACGGCAGTTGAGGATGTGGAGGGAAGTTAGACAGTGGCTCCGTGTAAAATGCTAGTATTCAGCTCTGGTTAGACTGGAAGCTTACCCTAGCACAGTTGGAAAAAGGCTAGGCAGATGATAGGGACGTTTCAAGATAATAGGCCTTCGCGCTGCCGATGATTCGAGCTTATAGTTATTCGAGATTTTGATGCATCGAGGCAGTGAACTGTCGCGCTCATCATTTATCGATTTCAATTACTATCGGGTTAACGTTTTCGAGCAAGTGTTATTCGATCTCACGTCATTCGATTTCAAGTAGGGAACCCAGATGAGAGTGTATAACATACACATCACACAAAAACACATCACATCGACGCACAAACGACAAACAGCTGTTATTATGAAAAGTTTCAATGTTGGTACCGGGATAACCGTTTGTGAGTCGATGTCCCTTCCGCCCTGTATTCTCTTCTACGCCGAACCGTACAAATCCATAAATAAATGCCAGTGGGCTAATGTTGTAGGTCAAACGTTCAGCATTACTCAGGTAGGCATTTTATTGTCCTCCCCCACTAAGAATTAGGTCACAGTAGGTATTGCAGGAATTTATTGGAATTCCACGTCTCACCGACCGTTATATCGAGCAGTTCGTGACTTATTTCGTAAAGATTCATGCACTTCAAGTGATAAAGAATATAAAAATATTGTATGTTTTTGTAATTTTAATGTGCACGTACGTTTTATTTTGAAACGGCTGTTGTCAATCCTTTAGTTCTCTTTATTCTGACCATGCATCACCATGTTTTGGATGTCTTGTCTAGGATCCTTGAATTGCCTGCAAAAATTCTTTGGCCCCAAAAAATCAACCCAAGTGAAACAAGATTTATTTATCTACGTTCGCGTAGGCTGTTATTATCATATTTTCCATGTTTATTTAATAAACCATATCAAGCAGAACTAAATCTACAGCTTTGGTTAAATTTGGTTATTTCGTTCATCAGCCATTTGCTTACGTCAATGCGTAAATAATAAATAAACAGGCTGTTCTCCTCCGAACCCCAACTTGTTTTGAATTGTTTGAATATTTTACTCGGAACTTTTGTGTTTTCCGCTTATTTTCAACTTGAGAATGTTTCTTTCTTTTACTAGGAATAACAGAATAAGTCGTGATAATGAGATGAAGTGGTTTTTGAATAACCTTTTGAGATTTTGTATTGGATCATCATCATGGCCAATCTAACAATCATCTTTTCTCAAAATCAGTACTAGATAGGTACCTGCTCGTCAGTGGCGAAGGTTCCATACAACTCGATTCAATCCGGATTCCCTTTGAAAAATGGCACAGTCAGTATTCTATACACAAATAATATAATAACATTAAAGATATGTACTCCGGCGGTAAGCCTATCTCTTACAAAAATTGACGCTTCGCTACTGCTACTCGTAGAGAATACTGACCAGGCTCTGACAATTTCACAAACCATACTGAAGACTATCAGAGATTTTATCAGTTCTTTATATGGTCATATATCCAGGTCTGCAGAAAAATGTTTTCTTTATTGAAAGATTAGCTTTTGCTTGCTGCTTCGCTCCCGTTATGTACGGAAATTACAACACTCGGGGATAATGTAGTTTCCCGTTACTGAAAGAATTTTCGGAATTGGATCAGCAGTTCCGAAGATTACCCTTACATACAAACTTACAAACAAATTGCTGTCGGCAAAACGGCTGGCTTTACTTTTAATGAAAAACGAATTTCCATGCAAACAGACCCATAAGTTAATCGCACCATATGATATTGTTTTATTCTGAGCACGTCTCGCCCCGGTATGTGACGATTACATCAATGACGTAATGACTGGTGACTGCCATGCCGCCGCTATCGCCGGCGCCATCAGACTTTCTCTAAAGTGTTAGATCGTGTTTACACTTTTACTTACACCGTTGGTATTTGAAACTGTATCAAATTGCTTTTGAGTCGTACAGAGTACCCTTTTTTTTTTTTATTTTTTTTCGTGGTAAAATCATCAAATGAGTCCTCCCACCCAGGGTCTGCCCTGGGTGGGAGGACTCATTTGATGATTTTCCTCCCACCCAGGGCAGAGCGGGAGGGACTGTCAGACTTGTACTGACTAAAATCCCACGTAATTCACGGTAATTCTATAAGTCCCGCGACCCCGGCAGGCTTTGGCCCTCTAGAGGGGGGCCCCGTCGTACAGAGTACCCTTAGTTATTGTTGAGAAATGCTTTCAAGTTCTCACACTGGAACAACTGGCAGCCTAAAATCACGATACAACGAAGGTTCAATAATAATCACGAACGAATAGTACGTTGATTAGTTTTAGGGCAATAAAATTCACTTTGAATGAACTTTTGATTATACAACAGATTTCAATCTACGTTGTATTTACGCTAGTTAAATATTCATAGTCTTGGGCACTAGTGGATGCTAGATAATTGGAAAACCTTCATATGCCAGGCTGCATTGTAATTTCAAGTCACTGGCTATCAGTAGCGAAGGGTCGTTTTTATAAGAGGTAAGCCGGAGTACATATCTTTAATGTGATTATATTATTTGTCTACAGAATACTGACTGTGCTATTTTTCAAAGGGAAGCCGGTAGGAATCGGGTTGTATGGAACCTTCGCCACTGCTGGCTATATATAGTTTTATGTGTCCAAGGCGGCTATTATAAATAACCAAGAGTTTTTTTTTTTATTTCTCCATCGAATAATAATTATTATAATTCCCAGAACTTGTTCTTACCGTGGATGTTTATTCTGACTGCGTGTACATTTAAAAAAATATATTTTTCATTTGCCGTAATTAACTTCCTTGTTGCATTGTGAAATATGGAAACAGTCGCAAATATTTACATTGAATCGATTTGTAAATAAACAAACCCGAAACTGCTGAATGGTAATTAAATAAAACTTACCTGATGAACGACCGTAGTCAAACCATATATTGTGGTGAGAACTGCGGTTTAGCACGCGCGTTGCGGGGTTACGAATGAAGTACTGGGGAAAACCACGGGAAATGACGCCTGAACCGCGAGGGTACATATGAATAACATAATTATTGATCTTATACTACTTAGCTAGGACAGGTGCATGTATGGATTTATTCTAAGTAATATAACTGCGTTGAACGACTTAAAACTACATATAAGATTACTTGTAGCTCCTGTAAGGGTTGAACCTCATCTAGCAGCACGGAATCGCACTTTTCCATGTTCCTATCCTTTTCTGTTGCTCAGAACGAATGAGGTTAAAGCGGGAATGCCATCGATCGCGGCAGCATCGACGATGCGTTCGGCAGCAGCATGCTCTGTTTCTCTTTAACTGTTTTTTTTATTTCAGTCTGCTCTGTCCCAGTGCTGGGCAAAGGCCTCCCCATGGCTTTCCAAGTTTCCAATCCTGTTTACAATTGGCCCTCTCCGACCAATCCGTTAAGAATGAATCCAGATCGTCACGCGAGCGTTTCTTGGGCTTGCCTCAGTTACGACGGTCGTCTTCAGGCACCCACTGTGTGACTATCTTCGCCCATCTGTCAGGCTTCGTCTTAGAAACGTGATAACTTTAACTTTAAAACTTGTTCTTGCAACAGATCATTATCTATGTCAATCATAGTGTAAGTTTGACGAAATCATGAAAACAGCACGTTGGGGACCGTATCACGTTAAAATAATAAAAGCCGTACTTACCGTTTTCTGAGTACTTATTCTTATGTCGCTTTGTGTGTAGCCAGGCTTTTCAATCAGTATAACTTTGTGAACTTTGGATTGAGGTAACTTAGCTTGATATATGAATCATTGGAAATACTAAGTAAACATGGATTGTACAGAACGGATAATAATATACATTGTAATGATAGTATTTTGCGTTGGACGTCTCTAGTTACATAAACAACATCCATGTTTACATAATAAGATAACATATTAAAATGCCTTCTGCTGTGATTTGTTTATTTACATATTTTATCTTGTCAGTTCCAGCCTTGTGTTCCAAGATTTTGGAGTAATTTAAGTCACACTTTTTCCACAAGATGAATAAGGATGCGCACATCTATACTAATGGGTGTCATTTGTAGATCTTTGACAGTTGTTAGGTAGTCAGTGGCCCAAAAAGTCTGACAACCAGTCTTACCAGGGGGTATCGTATTACCCAGTACTAACTGGGTTGTGGAGGTCAGATAGGCAGTCGCTCCATGTAAAATACTGGTATTCAGCTGCATCCGGTTAGGCCCGAAGCCGACCCCAGCATAGTTGGGAAAAGGCTAGGCAGATGACATCCATACTAAACTAACACACACACACACTACACACACCACCACTACATTATTCCTAGTGTGGGGCGAAGTTTAAAAAAAAATAAAATAAATGCGAACGTTTGTCCGTCTTTTTGTGTTAACGCGTTCGGTTGATCTGTTTTTCAGACCTTACTCTTATGGGCATAATATTAAGTCATTATAATACCATTCTCATTCTTATTAATTAAGGCCATTGAAATGACCATAATTTTCTACTGAATTCTGGAACAGCACTCGCACTTGACACACGAAAACCACGCATTAACCCGAAAACCGATTACCGCGGTATGCCTCAGGGCTCCACAGACTTGGCAACGAGATTAATCGAAATGAAAATAATCGCAAAATTGAAAACCAATTTTCCCGAAAGCAAGTTCAATTTTCCCAATAATATAATATTACAAAAAGGTACTATAATTTTACGTCTAACCTACAGAAACGGCGGAGAGATGGGTGTTTGTTTTCGCAAATAAAACATCGTTAGTAAGCTTGAGAGCATGTGATTACAATGATTAGCCTATTCATACAACTTGATTCAGCGTTGGAAATGATACTTAAAATTGATGGTAATTTACTTTCGTGTATTCTGCGTCATATTTTTCTTGCTTTATAGGTATATTTGTAAGGTATCGTAAAAACTTGACCATATTTTGGGTGGCCCTGTTTCTCCATATCAAAAAACTGGTAGAACGCTCCTACGTGCATTTTGTGGGCCAGAAGGTGGTGCTGCAAACTGCATCCAAGCCTGGATCTTTATCGCAGAATTAAATATTTTGTATAACATTTAATGTCATGGATTTCTGCAAAGTAACGTCTGATTCCATAACGTAACGCTCGATTCCATAACGTAACGCTCTTAAGTTTAACAAACAATCTAACCATCCGTTCCTGCTGACAGTCTATATCAGACTTACAAGTATTTTAGTGTAGGGTCTCCGAGTACTTTCGCTAAAGAGATCCACATTAACTTGCTCGGTGCTCAGTCAATCCAATCCAGTGTTAAAAACTTAATCAAATTTGCATTGGAAGTGCTAATTTTCAGTTTTAAAATTAACATTCATGCTGTGCCTCGATGACATGCAGGAAATCTCATGTAAGAAAAACCCAAATCATTATGTTTAAATAGCGTCTTCCTTTATGTCGTTGCCGCGTTGTAAACAAGTGACTACAAGTGACTAGGCTGACACTAGTTAACATTCTTCTAGTCTATCATTATTACGTTACCGTGCTGATTTTCTCATTACCTAAGGTTTCCCAGGGCACTAGACCATTATTACTTTGATGCAAAAACCTCTGTGATTACGAAGTTGCAATAAATAATAGCCGGATCCAATATCTATTATGGTCAGAAAACCTTATGAAGTAATTGAAGCGTAGTTTAGTTATATTGCATCGACTTTGTATATCTTATGTAATAATTTGACTGTTATAGGCTGAGCGTTTAATCATTAGGAAGCGGAATCTCGGCAATTTTTTATTTTTTTAGTGTATTTTAACAAACATTTTGCAATCAATAACCAGAAGACTGGGATAGATCAAGAAAGCCTTCTATGGCAATGGAATGAATATTCTAAAAATAGTGTAATTAACATTGTATGTATTGAGGTGTATGTACTATGTATGTAAATTACCAGAACGTAGCATACGATTTATCAATAGCAGTCACTAATTAAGTCTTCTTTTTCGAGTTCGAACCCAAGGCCTCTGATTTTTCGGATTCATGTGCGTATTGTATAATAATTATCTCTTGCAACGGTGAAGGAAAACACCTTAAGGAAACCAACATTCCTGAGAGATATTTCTTGACGGCATGTAAAGCCAAGTCAGACGCCCATGGACGGCATAAAAACTCTGACACCAGGTTACGTACTAACCACATGCTAAAGAAGAAGTAATTAATGAAAGTGATAAGATTATAGTAACCATTGTGTTGTATGACACACTCCTGTGTGTGGACGGATTTCATGTTGAAACTGATGACAATTAAGACTTCTGTAATTAATTTAAAAAAATAGAGGGCATCATAAGGAAGTCAAATTATTTGGTTAAGATTACCGCAGATTTACAGCCAACTGAAGTGACAATGGTCCAATCAGATTTGCCGTAGTAGAATGTATTTGGGCTACACGTGTATACTTGGATACACACCGTGCGTCGGCAAACGTAAGACTCCAGATTGCCTGTAGTCTTGGTGGGGGCTTGGTAGGGTGGCTGTAGCAGCTGCAGCTAGATGAGAGTGACCGAGGAATGAGTTAAATAGCGAGTGATTAATGAGGTCGATTTCCAGAAGTGAACTGCTATAGGCTGGTGATGACAAATACGGGAAGAACTCGTTGATCTACCAAAGTTAGCTGGGTTTCAAACGCAAAAGGACCACTTTTCTGAATTACGTGCTATGTTTGCTTTCTTCATTCATCGTAGAGAAATGATTAATAACACGATCCACTGTTTGTTTGACCAAAGAATACTACATTTAAGTAATGATAATAAATTATGGTTTATCACTTTTGTGTCAACTTGTTGATGAAGTGGCTGGTGGCTTCAGTGGCCTTGACATTCATAACAATAGCCACAGGTGGATCGTGAGATCTAATGTAAATTATATACTAGTACATACTGCACCTAGTAATCGAAGTAATTGTACCTACACTAGAAACGAGTAGTTATCAACAATGCCTTGTATTGTTTTAAAATTAGTTAGACAATTGTAGGAGTCGTTTAAAGATAATTTGGCTGAACTGGTGGCACTGTCACATAAATTATGTTTCTAGTATTTTCTTCATTACAAATCAACAGTATTCAAATATTTTGTACAACAATGACGATCTTAGATTTACTTTTAGTGTCAAACTACTGAATTTCGTGGCATGAATCGATAGAGAATGAATTGGCTAACGCCATTTGGGTCGTTTCCTAATTATTCTTAAGTAATTGTGTTCTACTGCTAATATAAACTCGGTAATTACCTTTAAGGCTATCGTTAAATACATTCGTTTCGCAGTTTTCACTCACAACTATACTAATAGGCTCATCGTAATGTATTTGTGATCATTATCTGCCGTCACGCACAGTAACTTCGAATAAATCTGTTGTTGTATTTGTTTTACAGTATTTTACTCATCTAACTAAAGTAGGTAATCCCTCTGTGTCTAGTCTTTCGTAGAAAACGAGCGTGTCAACATGCCCATTGCGTCTCCGGCTCTCAATAATAGCATTTATTAAATCTTCAATGACACATAGATATTAAGTTGTCACTATACTTGGATATTTATCTAAGCAATCTACCACGTGGAGCGTTAAGCATGATTTGAATATCTCATTGCAAGCCGGTCGTTACGTTCAATATGTTCTAAGCTTTACGACAGCTGCCGCACAGTCGTGAACGACCTTTGCTGCAGCCAGTGCGTTTTGCTCCGTCGCCTCTACAACACTGTTTTCACCATCACCAGTGCTGACGTCTGCCTGTTTATTCGTAGTGTCCATAATACTGTTTTGCTTACCGTGCCCATTTGGAATAATATTTGTTTTGGTGAGTTGTCCTTTTTCCTTATAAAATTGTAGCTATTTGAGTAAGTTGTTTCCGAACAGAAAGTGTCTTGTCACCTACTTTAAAAGTCCTTGTACCTCCGACTAACCTTGTCGGAATGTTATTGCCTGATAGTTTTTGTGAGACTAAAAATAAAATTTGTAACTTAAATAACCCGTTAAGTTACCGGTTCGTGTACGATAATTATGTATTATACAATATGATTTAGTGGAATATTTTATGTATGTAGTAAAGAAAATAATTTTACGCTCCGCGTCTGTCGTTTCTCCTTTTCATATAGTTATCAGTATGTGCTTCATTTGGTTGCGTCCAACTGCAAAATATTTGTTCATGCCACGAAATGTTTACACACACTGATAGCGACTATAATACTTTAGTATTCTGTTAAGAATTCATCATTCTTCAAATAGTTTTCGACACCATTGCTTGTTTACAATACACTAGCTTATGCCTGCGGCTTCGCCAGCGCCGAGTTGGGTAATTATCCCACTGGATCGTACTACCGGGATAAAAAGTATCCTATGTGTTAATCCACGTTATAAGGTATCTGTGTGTTAAATTTCATCCAAATCCGTTCAACCGTTTTTGCATGAAAGAGGAACAAACATCCATACATCCTCACAAACTTTCGCATTTATTATATGTAGTAGTAAGATTTCCATCGCATAATTTCGTATTCCTTAAGGCTCTATTTGTTATGCCAGGTCCCTTTTGGCAAATATTTCTGCGGAACACAAGATTGCATGTGTTTCGTACTTCATAGTTCCGACATAGCTATTTATCTTTTCATGGTTGGGCATCAATTTGGGAGAATTCGGCGAGATGTAACGTGACCTTTTAAGAAAGTCTATTGGAGTATTTTTATCTCGTATCTTTTACAATATGATACATGTTCTTTTATTCCACGTCCCATTATTTTTCACTTCGTGAAGTGGAACTAATGCTTTGTTTTGTTTAGCATTGTCTGTTACTTGTTTGGTAGATTCAAGTGTTTCAACAAATTTGCCAAGTTTGTCTTGAGTATCGTCGATTGCTTCAGACCTATTGTTTGCCGATAGTAAAAATGAAACTACTTAGTAAAAAGTAGTTTCTTTTTTACTAAAAGTAATTATTGTTGCAATTCGTTTTCGTGATTATAGTAACAAGCAATAAAAATCCTGCACTTTGTTATTAGTTAGTTTACTAATTGCCAATATCTTTGAAGCTAAAGTTTAAATAAATATGATGTTTTCGTTAATTACTTGTTCACTTTTATCTTCTTCGTTTTGTTTAAAGATTCTTTAAACAAGACGATCATTATTTTTATCATGAACATAATCAACTTTTTACCGATACAAAAATACCTAGATACATAAGTTTCTAACGATGGGTATTACCCAACATTTGAGTTTCACATCGTGATGTAAAAAGCATCTAATAATAATCACCACGATCTTTGGACTAACATAACACATAACATCACGCCTGTAATCCCGGAAGGGTTAGGCAGAGGTGTACAGTACCTAATAGTACACTCACATTTCGCCAGTTATGCTTAAGTCCTATGTGATTGGGGGCGAGCCTATTGCCATACCGGGCACAAATCCAGACTCCGTGGCTGCTACTGAGAAATTATTGATGGAAAAAACTAATAACAATTTGCCCGACCCGGGAATCGAACACAGGGCCTCATGCTCAGCAGTCGCGATTGCGACCACTAGACCAATGAGGCAGTCACCTTTGTAATAAGTACAAACTGACTGCCTCATTCATCATTGGAGTTTTTAGACTTAATTATAAGTCTAAAAATTAGCCAGTAATAAGAATACTTTGGACTGCATCGTAGGTTGAAAGTTCTAGAAGTGGAGACTGAAGTTGCTATTAAACAGCCAGAACATCTGCAAGACTACTGACGCAGTCGTCATTACGCATCATGCTGGTCTATCAAGGTGAACAAGGATATTTCCTTGCAGATGTGTATGTTGTCATGATTACTACTTGAATATGTAAATCAAGGAAACTGCTCGGATCGTCAGAAATTGCAGTTTAATTTAAGGATCTCGTTTCCCAACTTCACCTGTTAGGCTAAATGAGCTGTTATTTTTTCAATCTCGGCTTTTTATTCTAGTCATAATAAGCTTTAACTAAATATGCAATAATTTTACTGTTTCTAATGGTTTGTTGGTTTTTTTAATCAACCATTTTGCGTATTGCAGCTTCAAAAACGTTTTTAGTTGTAGCACAGAATACATAAACTCAAGTAGTGGTAGTAAAATTATATTAATTATTATTATCCCATTGTTTCCAACACTACGATATTTTTGGAAACAATATTTCCATCAATATCCTATTGTTGGTAACAAATAAACTTAACTCATATAATAGTTAAATGAATTATCGAGATATAAATCTTACTGTATTATCTCAAGCGGAACACTATTATGATTTATTTAAACATTGTTTCCGTAAATACATAAAAGGAATGTCGTGAACAGTGGTATATGATGGTATCTAGCAGTAGCGAAGGGTCAATTTTTGTAAGAGATAAGCCGGAGTACATATCTTTAATGTGATTATATTATTTTTCTATTAGAATACTGACTGTGCCATTTTTCAAAGGGAAGCCGGTAGGAATCGAGTTGTATGGAAGCTTCGCCACTGGTATCTAGTCGACCCAGCCTACACAAAAAATATTTCATTTATTTGTTCTACACATAGACGTACAATAAAAGTAATTGGGCTAAATAGGTATTTCGGTACAACAATATTCAAAATTGTTAAGCCACTGGGACTGGCACACATATAAGTTTTAATCAAGAAATGGAGGCTCTCTGTAAAACAAATAAATAGATCGTCATTTATTTACGTAGGCAAAGCGGTTGCCATGTTTCATGTTGTATAAAGGATGATTTCCACCAAACGCATCGCATCGCATCGGATCGGAAAGGATACGAACGGATGCGGACACAGCCGATCGCGTCCGGCAGGATGCCGACCGGCACATATGATCGGATCCGTACCGTAGTTTGCGAACGTATTTGTTTCTGCGTTTCTAAATTTTTGCATTCCTACCGTGTCGGATACGACGACAGGCGAACGGACCCGATTGTGCGTCGCAGCATACTTTCGGCAACGATCGCGTGTCACGGAAGACACCCGCGGTCAAACTGTTGTATGCGGCTTGGTAATACTGTGTACACGATTTAATATCGTTTAATGATTATAAAATCCGTTCCGATCCGATGCGATGCGAGCCGTTTGTTGTGCTCTTCGAATTCTGATGAGCAAATACAGGTTTTACACAATTAATTTTGAAGATCATCGTAATATGGTGACTGTCTCGTTGGTCGAGTGGTCACAAGCGCGACTGCTGAGCATTGGGTCCTGGGTTCGATTCCCGGGTCGGGCAAAGTGTTATTGGGGGTTTTCCATCAGGAATTTCTCAGTAGCAGCTATGGAGTCTGGATTTCTGCCCGTTGATGGCAATAGGCTCGCCACCTATTACAGGGGACTTTAACGTAACTGGCAATTTGTGGGTGTACTATTAGGTACACCTTTGCCTAACCCTTCGGGGATTACAGGTGTGATGTTATGTTATGTGTAGTAAGGGGCATTGTGGCTTGCCTCGCCTTTCTCACCTACCTATGTACGTACTTTTTTCGTGTTATGAGATAAGATGTGAACATGAAAGAACCATTCAATAAAATTAGTTATCTGTAAACAATGTCAAACAACCGGAATGTATGCATAAGCATATTGCTTTATAATCCCAATACTTGGTAACACGGCTATCTTGACATCAAGATAGGAAGCTTAAATATTATTATTCGGAATTGTAGACATCATTTATTTGTTTTTTATCAAACGCAGATCAGATTTCTTATCTTTATTTATTGATAAAGGCAATATTTCGGGGACAAAACTAGTACTATTCAGTATTTCGACTCGGTACGACCCAACGTAACGCAATGAAGTCTTCTGGTAAGCTAAATTCAATTTTCTTAATGGTAGCCTTGATTTCCTGTCTTAGAAAATAAATAAAGGTACCATAGTACGGAGAAAAAATAGATGTTAGCAAAGCATATTAGAGTGCTGTAGGAGTATCGTAAGTTTTTCGTGAGATTACAAACCAACTTTAAGTAAAAATGTCTTAAAACCTGTCTCACGTATTACAAAAATGGCTGACGCTCACAGTATTGCGAAGCCAAATAATTATCTGTTTTGGATTTCTTTGTGATGTTTATAGAAGCATGAGAACAATTGTGTCTTTGTCGCGGTAAATACAATACGTTTCGTACAAATTCCCTTCGTTAAACTGACTGACTGTTTGAGTCATGGTTGTTCGTTTTCCTAATGCGTGTGTACCAAACTGTATACCTTGTTCGTTTACAAATTGCATTCTGTCACTAATTGAGCTTTTCAAATGATATTAAATATATGCAAGTGTTTCGTTACGCTTCGGAATATCAGCTTGGTAAATCAAGCTACACTGTACACTACCTGTGTGTTGGTACCTAAATATAAAATTGATACAGATATATTTTTAAATGTCAAACATATGAAGGTCCTGATTTGTTAAATTTTTAGCTGGCTTTCTGGGATTTCAACGGCACTATGAAAAAAACAACAACAAGCGTGACTACAATTGTTCTAGATTTTCTATATAATGGATATAAATTGTGATGAAACAGGTTTTCTCAGAACAACCTAGATAGATAAAACCGTTATATAAGAATCTGAATTGTGTTCAATATACTAGATCGGATGCAGTTTTATCTTTTATCAAAATGTAACACTTCTGCTGCTACTGATCACTTAACACCCAGATCTGATTAGATTATATCTCTATCTACAAGCTACAGATGCTCATGGATTTTTGTTGTTCTAATTTCAGAATCTTCGAAGCCGAAGATGGCGGAGGGTGGCGTGACGGGGGCGCTGCTGTACGCGGTGAGCGCGGCCGTGCTCGGCATGCTGCAGTTCGGCTTCAACACCGGCGTCATCAACGCGCCGCGCCCCTTCGTTGAGAACTTCATCAAGCAGCAGTATGTAGACGCCGACCCCGGCTTCATATTCAGCATCATCGTCAGTATCTTCGCCATCGGAGGTATGATCGGATGCCCCTTCGCCAGCTGGATGCTAGAAAAGTTCGGCCGCAAAAATGCTCTTCTCGTCAACTCTATGATCGGTGTCCTCGGTGCTGTGTTCATGGGCTTCAGCAAACTGGCTGACTCTGTCGAAATGATCATTATTGGAAGATTCATCATAGGGGTCAACTGCGGATTTGCAACGACTGCTTCACCCACCTACGTGTCAGAAGTAGCACCATTAAGGCTGCGAGGTGCGTTCGGAACAGTGAACCAGTTGGCGGTCGCTTTCGGACTGGTTGGTGCACAGATCTTGGGTATCGATATGATAATGGGGAGTGATGAAGGCTGGCCGTGGCTTCTTGGACTTGCGATTATACCATCAGCACTTCAGTGCGTGATGGTTATATTTGCGCCTGAGAGTCCTCGCTATTTGCTACTGGTCGCCCGCGATGAGGAGAGATCAAGAGCAGAGTTAGCTAAAATCCGCGGTACGAGCGAAATTGACGACGAAATCAATGACATGCACGTGGAGGATCGCGCGGCCAGACAGGAGGAGAAGTTTACCATTCGGGACTTGTTCGTGATCAAGGCACTCCGCATGCCTCTCATTATTGGAGTTGTGATGCATCTGTCTCAACAGCTGGGAGGTATCAATGCAGTGCTGTATTACTCCACGACGATATTCGAGAATGCTGGACTAACGCAGGAGAATGCGAGGTTGTCTTCAATAGGCGTGGGTAGCATGTTGTTCATAATGGCGCTGGTGTCGATTCCTCTCATGGATCGTCTGGGCAGGCGCACGCTGCAACTGGGGGGTCTCGCCGGTATGGCGGTGTTCTCTGTGCTCATGACTATCGCGTTCTTCACGTACACGGACAACAAGACTATGAGCATATTCGCCGTGATATTCACGTTCCTGTACGTGGCGTTCTTTGGCGTGGGCCCGAGCTCGATCCCGTGGATGTTGCTTTCAGAGTTGTTCGGGCAGGGCGCCCGCAGCGCCGCCGTCAGTGTCGGCGCTCTCGTCAACTGGTTCGCTAACTTTATAGTAGGCCTAACCTTCATTCCTATGTCGGATGCGCTCGGCAACTTCGTATTCTTGCCTTTCACGGTTCTCCTCATATTATTCTTCATCTTTACGTACTTCAAGCTGCCAGAGACAAAGAACAGAACGATCGAGGAGGTCACAGCTCTCTTTAAAAAGTAATCAGGTTTAGACGTAAGCGACATTCCTTAGACCTATAAATATTGATTGCATCACTGCAATAAGTTTACACAGCATTATTGTGATAGAACTGTATGAAATTCGATTTACTAGAATAATATGGATGAACGAGTGTTATCTATGTCCTTTCAACCAGATTTATATAAAAATGGAAAGACTGAACACCACACTTATATTAAATGGAGTCGTTTAAAGATTCTTCATACTTGATATACCTTTAAATAAAGTACTTATTTAACAATAACATTAATACTGTATAAATATTTTAGATGACGATTATGCATTAATTCCAATATTTATTAAATATTATGAATCACTAATTAGAATTTATGATATTATATTTTACATTGTAGTAAAGTATACTAAGTAATATAAAAGTTATTAAAGTTTCACGTAAGTAGCTAATGTACGCAAAAGAACCGTAATGTGAAAAAACATCCTTTTATTATTAATTTATTGATGAATACGTTAAACATTGTTTTGATATAATTGTTATATTTCCGAAGGTTCGAGGACCAAAAGATGATTTTATTGTTATTAAGATATTGTTTATAATTAGTTTACTTTTGTTAAGTGCTGGTGACAGCGAATTTAGATCAACAGTTCAGTCAGTTTTAGTTTTTTTATGAAGTATTTTTGATGCTTTATTATATTTTTTTCTATTGTCTATTCTAGTGCCTTAACTTTTGTTTTACAGTGTAGTGGGGAAGTTAAAGCAATTTCAAATGCCTGATATTCGGTGTCTACTCCTCCAATCGTATAGAAAACGTCAATCAAAGTAGGTAGCCTTGTAAAGGGACATAGTTTGTGCAACGTGGGAGTGTGGTTGAGGAACGATCTCGAAACTATGTTTAATATCCCTTAGTCTCGAAACTATAATGGGTGTAAATAGACCTTCAACGAAGCGAAAGACTTGTTCTCCCCGTCATTGCGATATTTTTTTTGTTTTGGACCGTACCTGGGAAGGCTAATTACGGAGATATTGGAGGTCAAATTTCTAATTTTTTTTCACATTTGTTTTAATACAAATTTCAAAGGTTATAATTTTACTTTAAATACCTTCATGACCCGTTTCATGTTCAATGCATCCATCAGCACAATATTTGGAGAGCGTTACATTGGGTTTTACACTAAAACGTGATTTTTCACCCTAAAAAAAAAAGTCGTTTCCCAGCAATAATTTTTGCGTTGGTGTACTTAGTTTGATGTACAGAATGCTTGGTTGACGGCTTCGTGAAGGGTCTGTTTACACCCTGTATATTCTAACTAGGGCTAACAACCCTATTGTCATCCACAATCCGCGCTTGCGCCTACTTTGTTTCACAATTATACCATTACAGGCCACTATGTATAGGTACTTACCATTAAATGTTCGTGAAATCATTATTCTCAGTGAACCATATTTTTCCAAATGATATTATTATAATATAATAACGTGTTAGTGAATTGTATACAATCTGAATATTTTTTCTATTACGTAGTTAGATAAACGCCGCTTCAATGGCGATTATAAGCAGATTTTAAAAAAAACTGGACCCTGTTATTGGATGTTTTTTCTAAAGTTAGTCCTCTCAGATCCATAATATCAGCTATGGACCAACATCAATAAACAGGACAGTTACCAGTTAGAAAGTTTAAAATTCTGCCCTTAGATAAAATTAGTTAGGCTAAACATGCTATACTTACCTCAATAGTTAATAACGTATAAAACTGCACTTTTTTTCTAATATTACAAAGCGTTAGAAAATCATAAAATAAATTCATTCGGTAACTCATTCATAAAAAATAATAGTTCGTAGGTTTTGTTACTAATTGGTGCGTTTACCCTACTTGTTTGTTTAAATTAGTAAAATTTACCTAAACTTTTAAACTGTAGTCGGGGCAAATGTTAAAATATCTAAACGTCCCAATGTACCTTAGTGCCAACTGTGTGTTTGTACTGAAACTTTTTTTCTTCATTAGAAAGAAATTAAATGGGAACGTCAACTGTGAAAGGCGCTACCCAACAAACAAGTTCCAAGCATCGTCATTGGTTGAAAATCTGTTAACGTAAATTTATATTTCAAACTAGTTCGACCTCATTGGTCAGATAAGGACCTAGCTACGGTCATGCCATCTACAATTAGCTTTGACAGGCCTTGCCAATTGTCACCACATAAAAAAATTATTTGAAAAATATTATTATTAAATTAGGATAAACTCAGCTCAATCTTGACAGTATTTATCTTTCTATATTCGTGTTTATTATAATTTTGTTTAATTAACGCCAGGGTTACTAAAGTGGCAACTCTGCAATCTAAAATACTTTGCCTCTAGCTCTTTAAATGTTTGTGCGAGTGAGAGAAAACACGATCGAAAGTGAGGTTGCCATTTTCATAAGCTTTTCATGTAAACCTGTTGCATGTATAGTCGCGTGTTGAGTTTGTTTACTTGTACCGAAATAATAATTGGCGCAAAGTGCGACAATTCGCGAAAAAATCAGCTGGACCAGAATGAAAAAGGAAATCAATTTAAAAGAAAAAGCTTGTAAAAAACGGTAAGCTCAGCTGTCTGAACTTACCTTTTTTCAAGCTTTTATTTTTATGTAATAATTGATTTGCTGTTTGATTCTGATCCAGCTGATTTTTAAGAAACACATGTAGTTCCACGTAAGAGCTCGTTAAAATGAAATAAAGTAACCTCTCGTAATTCTAAATTATCATTGTATAATGTTTTTACTCTTTAAACACTGAATGTCATTGCAGGAATTATGTTTTTTTTAAGCTATGCAATTATAAAATTAACTTACAGACAAAAATTATCTTCATAAGTTTGGAGAAAGGCAAAAACATAAAGCGGACGTTTTCTTTAAAAAAATGGCCTTTATTGTAATTTGCAGCTAAAATTTACATTCTTTTTCTATATTTGCACTTTTTTCTGTACATAAAATCATGCACAATAACGATAAATAATGTTTTATAATATTTATCTGAACATGTAAATAAATACTTTGTCTTCAACACTTTTATTGTGATTATTATAATTATTTAATTTTAAATCAGTAAATTATTATTAGTAAGTGTAGCTATCGGGTATCAGATACACGAAAAATGGGATCTTTTGGAATTGAGATAATCGTGCGTCAATAAAAAAACAGATTGGCGTTCTTTTTTATCGACCAATCAAATAATTCTACGCTGCTCTATTCCAAAACGTTACATCTTATTGTTATCTCGACCGATAGTTGATATAATGTAGCCTAGTAATAAGCCACAATATTGTACCTAATTGAAACAAATTATAAAAAAGCAACAAAAAATAATACGAATTTAATTCGTCTGTTGATATTAAATTATTACTATATTAGCAAAATGTGTTTTGTTTACGAATCTATTTACACAATTTCATATAATATATAAGGTCCCATAAAATAAATATTTTGGGACAAAATATAACATGGTTTAAAAATTATTGAAATCGATTCAGTTACTTATACGAAAAACAACTAGAGTACTTACTTACTGACTTAGTTATACTAAAAATAATGTTGTATATTTTTTTACCACTTTTCTTATTTTGGTGGTCTGAATGATTTCTTAAAGTGTGTCCATCTATTTTAATGGGACCTTATAATACTTTAACAGTAGATATTCTATATTCCAAAAGTTATAGACAGAAAAATCTTTTACTAGCCACATACCTACACAGGAGTAATAACTTTTTTCTTAATACTTAATTTATTTTATGAATAAGTATATAGGTACACTCATAAAATCCTTGAAGAATAATCAACAACAAAAACCTATTAAGCTATCTACGTCACAGGTATATAATCACGTACACGCAATCCATTCTAAGCGATTAAATTAAAATATGTAATCAGTATTGACAATCAATTGCTTTCGAAGCTACCATAAAGATAACAGTTATAGATTAATTCGATAAAAAGACATTGTTTACGATCATACAATCAATTACTTATTCAAATTCATTCAGATTATGATGGTACGTTTACATTGATTAGTTTGCCGAAAGTCATTTTGTCACTACCTACCTAAAAGCCCAAAGTACGAGATTAAGAGTCTGCCTGTTTTCTAGGGTTGACAAGGTAGTCTACGCTAGTTGTCTGAGTATGGAGATAACTTAGCATGGCAATATGGGCCATTGCCCTCTCCCTCATATCTCTTTGCACGAACTAAAACAATGAAGAATGTATTGATTCTTGTATGGAAAAAAATATTTAAAAAATCTCTGTTTTTCAAATAAACAACGTCAAAAAATAGGGAGGTCAATGACTGTTATTGCCATGCTGTAACCAGCAACTAAACATACATTTACCTTTACTTATTATAATATTAACTAATACTGCAATCTTCCAGTTTAGACTGAAAGTTTAAACTAAAGTATTTATTCAGTTATCACCGCACAAGGCTGAGAACAGCTGCAACGCTTCATTTTGCTCCTCTTCCTCCACTTCGCCTTCCAACCAGAATGTTTCCATTGTGCCTTTGCCCTGTGAAAATGAGAAAGAAATGTAGTCCTTATCGTCATTACAGACTGTTGAAACCCAGAACATAGCTACAGTGCTGCATGGATGTTTTGGCGCTTGAATGACAGGAGTCACCTGTTTGTGAACAATTGTGAAATTGTTTTGAAAAAAAAAACAAAATGGCGGCGAGACCCATACGCTGCTTTGAGGTAGAAGTTCCTTCGTCCCAAAAAGCTCTTACTACCTATACTAAAGCCGGCTTGTTTACCTTGACTTTAATGAGTCCTCTAGATCTGAGCCGGAATCTCCCTGCTGGTAGCTGTGCTGCCGCGACTGCTGATATTTGAACACGGCCAGGCTGTAAAAATATGAAGCAGATATTAAAATATATGATGATGATCCTTTGTCTTATAAAAAAGGGAAAAAATTAATTCGAAGGTATAGGTATACAGGATATTATGGTGTTCTTTCCAGCATTGTCGCCGGGGGATGGGTTTAGATACGGTCAGTAAAATACAACCGTGTTCACAAACAATAAACTAAACCTAAAGTTTAAATGTTATGGCACTTGCAACTGCTGGTGCTTAACGTTAAAAATATTAAATTGATTTTATCTAGGATTTTTAATTTCTCTTTTACATTTATGTAGTCGCCTGTAGTTTTATTGAATTCGGCCAGTATTTTTCTTTCTTTTTCGTGCGGTTAGTGCCTAACCTGGTGTCAGAGTTTTTATGCTGCCCATGGACCTCTGACCTGGCTTTACATGTCGCCGAGAAATATCTCCCAGGCTTACTGGTTTGATTTCCTCACGACTAGTCTATCACTACGCAGTATTGTTCTGAATTTGGACCACTTATAAATCTCCCTCTTAGTAATCTGGCCTATACCAACTACCTCCTACACTATTGCTAGTAGAAGCAGGAAGGCACCATGCACTTACTTCAGAAGACGTCTGCATCCTGCTTGCAGTGTTGACGGTATCTCCCACGAGACAGTATCGAGGCAAGCGTAGCCCGAGCACGCCAGCGACCACCGGCCCAGTGTGGATGCCTGTGGGAATTTAAAAAGAAAACTTTGAGAGAGGAACGTTTTAGAGTCGTTATCTAAAAGATATACATATTATGTACATTTTAAAGTTCTGGCAAAAGTAATGGTGATACCTGGCAGTGCTTATAAACTGTGCGTTGATCTTAAAATCATAATCAGCACCTTTTGTTCTTGATTACTGCAATGAACAGCCGAGGTTTAGTTAATTATTGCGTTGTACTAAAAGCTGTCCTTGGCACTCGTAGCTTTCATGCGATGAACTCAGGTGCTGTAACTAACGATTTTATTACTTTTCCTTACCTATAGTGAGTGCAGGGATGGCCCGCGAGATGGCGAGGGCAGCACTAGCCGCAGAACCCGCGTGCGCACGTCTGCGTTCAGGCGCTCCTGACACCAGCATGTAAACCGTGCCTACTGTCTCCACCTGAAGATGCCAAGAAATCTTTTAGAAATTATCCCCGGCTGGTAATACGTAAAAAGGCCTCTGACGCAGCGATTAACGTGGCCACCTTTTTGGGTTCAAGTAATTTCATAAGACGTAGGTATATCGTTTCAAAAGAAGACATTCCATTTCGAAATCGTAACCAAATTAAAGCCTCCATCATAAGTAAACACTGAAATATGTCATTTCCTACCTTATAAACACGATGTGTATCGAGGAGTCTATCGATCCTGGAGTACACGTCATTCATATAGGCGACCACCTGCATGACATCAGCTCGGGTACCTGCTTCCGCCAGTTGTACGGCGCAGAATATTATTGTTACGTTTTCAAACGCCTGAAACAAATACAAGCAATTGTTACTTGAGCTACAAGGTATGACGAATGAAACAGGCAATTTGTAATAGAATAGTTTCCATTAGTAGTATCATATACATTTTGGGACGAACTCTAAGACTTCTTCCAAAATGTAAAGCAAAGCACAAGAAAAAAACACAAACAAAAGCAACAAAAACAAAAGCACAAAACAAATTCGGAAACCTAAACCAATTCAAAAGTTAGTTCTGAATCTCAAACTCTGTCCAAATTGTACTGCAGTCATTCACGAGCGTTGCTTATAGCGTAGCGGGTTCGTAGCGTATCGTAGCACGCACGCTTGATGTGTCCCTACAGCAGCGTAGCGTTTTCGTAGTGATTTCGTAGCGTATCGTAGCACCAGAGGTCGATGTTAGCCTACAGAGCTTAGCGTTTTCGTAGCGGGTTCGTAGCGATTTACAAATATATTACATGTTGTATTGAGACATTATTGATTTCGACATTTTGTTCTTTTACCTGACAAGCAGCCATTGGATCCTTCCCCGACCTCAAATGATCAGCAATTCCTTTCGGTATCATAGAATACAACAGCTGGTCCCCTCTCTTTTTCCACTGATCCAGAAGCCTGCAAGACTTTTCCAACGAAAGACTCCTGCTTTCAGCCTTCTCGAAGAGCAGTTCTAACCGGGAGACATGCTGCCAACCTTGCAGGAGCATTTCTTTGGAAAGACCGTGTCCGTTCATATCGGCAAGGGAAAGTCCGGCTTGACGCAGTTCATCCAAGTCGTTAAAGCTGAAATAAAGAAAAGTTAATCAAACTTTGAAAAGGTGAATAGTAATCACAATATAAAAAAATAAATAAATAAAAAATCTCCGAGACAATCGTCGGGTATCGTATTTATTTAACAAGGCTGTTTGTGTGTTTAAAACAATGGCTAACTAGACTGACGCTCTTAAGAAGGTAGTTTTGTCATGAGGCATGTGGCGCTGCTGCTCCCAGGGCCTCTGTCAAGCACTGAGCTGGAAAGGAAGAAAAAAAGAATAACCGGTGGTCACTTACATTGGACTGCAGAGGAATATGAGTGCATCAATCTCCTCCAGCAGATAGATGGGTCCTCGCAAGAGGATGGAACGAGCTCCTTGTGATCCTCTTCTGATCTCTGAACCGCATTTATTTCCGCGGTACCGCAATAGTTCCAGGTCAAAGATCATAGTCTGCATGCACACAACCTGGACGAGAAAAAATCACATTAAAACGCATAAAGGATGAAACTACCAACTTACAAAGGTCCGCGATTCGATGGCGGAAACGGCACATAGGATTGCAACACTGAAGATACAAATGTTTGCGCTTTATCATGATATCTTTTGGACTTTTGTAAGGACTTGCAAGCCGATCTATTTACTAGACAACAGTAGCGAAGGGCCAATTTTGTAAAGAATACTAACTGTGCCATTTTTCAAAGGGAAGCCGGTAGGAATCGAGTTTTATGGAACCTTCGCCACTGCTAGACAAGCAAAACCTTTTGTTTTATCATATCGTAAACTTACTGATTCCGTAATGACAACACTGCTTAGCTGAATTTCGAAATTTACCTTGTCCCATGTAAAAGCTACTTTGGGCTTCCTCAGGCGTAGTATTTCCGCGATAGCAGATTTTTCAATGCGGTTGAGAGGTCCACCCCATCCAGCCACCAACTGCAATAACAGTCACGAGAGCATTAGGTAAGCAAGTCACATTGGGTGAAGCGTTATAGGGTTTGTCCATCAAGAATTTCTCAGTAGCAGTTCAGGGTCTGGATCTGGAAGGGTATACATCTACTCTTGTATTGTATTATTAAGTTGCGCTACACATTACACTCTCGACGACACCATCCATAGATCTATGCCTGGCTGTTGGCTTGCCCAATAATACATAGGACTAAAAACACAAGAGGTGAAATATAGGAACCTAGTCCTACACCCTGCCTAACCCTTTGGGGATTACACGCATGTTGCTATGTTACGACTTATAGGTATTGAGCACTTACTCTTTCTCCCGCCTTCAGGATCTTCATTCTCCTGTCGAGCAGTACTCCGAAGGGGAACAGTTGCAGCAGCAAGGAGGCTGGTACTGCTGGTAGCGGGCATGGCAGGGTCTTCCGTAGCATTAATGATTGGACCTGAGATAAATAGCAGTTTGTTACAAAACTTGTTGGAATGCTTATCAACGCTACAGGTACAAGGGGGTGGGGTGGGGGGGGCTCATAGCACACTTATAAGGACTGCATCTGATCGGTACCATCATAAAAAATAGTGCTTATGCGTGTGCACACTTAAATAAGCACTACATTCCGCAGTCATAATTTTCGGGTTTAAGGCTGGGTATAGGCCTCTCTTTGTTCGAGTCTGTCTCCACGTTCCTGTGCTGGCTTAGGCTGGAGTCTCCCCGACAGCAACAATGTCGTCCACCCATCTCAGCACCGGAAGACCAACAGTTTCTTTTCTCAGTTCTTGGCTCAGCTATACTATATAATAGTGTAATACTTTTATATAATATAATAAATATAATCTACACTAATAATATTATAAAATCTCCGGACCATACCTATTTTATTACAGTACCTATATTTACTTCCTACTGCTCTCATCATGTATTAGACTTGCTTTAAAAGATAAAGTAGATAAGTTGCTACTACGTGACTTAGGTATGTGTCTAACAGATTTTAAGATTTAGATTTTAATTTATTTTTATTTCAAGATTAATATTGTCATCATGATGTTAGTATTTTAGGTACTCTGAAACGAAAACTTTTATTCGACTTCTTAGTATTTTATCCTATTAAAAGATTATTACTTCGACTCTTACATATTTAAATAATGTTTATCTAATAATAATTATGGAATTATGTTCATGTAATTTCGGTGTATCATCAGAGAGAAAACATCTCATATTTTATTCAGGGTTCAACCTTTAATTTGCTTAAGTAAACAGTCCGCGCGGAGAGTAAACTCATGTTGCTACATTTATGTGCTTCGTTTATGTGTATGCTAGTGGATGGTGTAGTAAAATTCTACTCTACTTGTATGTAAATGGTGTAGGAACGCTGCGGTTTAGGGCTTCAAGTTTTCTGTTTTCAGGTTTATGGTAGGTTATAGATAGTTCATTTATACAGGCATAGTTTTTGTTTCCTTGAAACACTTACCTTAGGGGTCATCGCACTCATTGTTACAAATAACTTTGACTACGGGATCAACCCTGAAATCGGGGAATACAATCGGTAGTCCCAAACATTGGTGATCAGTTGTTCACATAATTCGTCAAGATGTGAAGAAAATCTTTTTTTTTTGAGATTTCGGAATTCGTCTCATCGTAAAAGTTGCTCGTAGCTTGATGAGTACAATACAATACACCTCGATATTATAGGGAAAAAAAAAAACTAATTTTGTTCACAAGTAAAAATAACTGAACAAAACTAGACTTACTTTAAGATATAATATCTAGGTTACCGAACCTAGGCCTCGAGTCCGAAACGAATTGAGAGATTCAGATAGCTAAATAATAGTCAGGAGAAGAGCACCTGGAAGGATATGGGAGACGCCTTTGCCCAGCTGTGGGACAAAAAAGGGGAGTAAAAAAAAATTAGTCAAGCCATAGCATATTACCTATGTACAATTTTAAATTTTATCTTCAGCAAAGCTGAAACGCATAAGGCTTAAGTTTTATCAGTAACACCTTTATGAATAATATTATTATCATGCATAAATCTATATATATAAAATGATAAACTGACTGACTGACTGACTGACTGACTGACTGGGTGATATATCAACGCACAGCCCAAACCGCTGGTCCTAGAGACATGAAACTTGGAGGGTGGGTGTGTTCTTTGTGAAGGGAAGGTTTCCACTAAGAAAGGATTTTTGGGAATTCCACCCCTAAAGGGGTAAAATAGGGGATGGAAGTTTGTATGAAAGTCTGTCAGTTTTGAAGTTAGGATCTTCAAATTTTGTGTTTAGGCTGACGATTGAAAATTAATTTATACGGGTCTCGGCGTTTTTGATAATTCTACCCCCGAAGGGTTAAAAAGGGGGGTGAAGGTACTATGTTTGTACGGGTGGATTGGGTATATTCCCGCTGTCCACCCCCTGCTTGTCCACCCCGGGTGGACAGTGTCACAACTTTTAAAAATAATTCCCGCTGGCCACCCCCGGCCAGTGAGAATCATTATATAAATAATTCACTGTGGCCACCCCTGGTGGACACGGTTACAACTGGTTTTTTTCATGGTTTTCGAGGTCGCTGATAACGCAACTGAGGTCAACAAGCTGTTGTGATCAAAATGAAAATCCAAGATGGCGCCGACGAAAATTTTCGGTTAAATCGTCATGGGTGTCATTTTCGTGGTTTTTGGGGTCACTGTTAACTAAAATTAGGTTAAAATGAAAATCCAAGATGGCGCCGACGAAAATTTTCGGTTTTATCGTCATGGGTCTCATTTTCGTGGTTTTTGGGGTCGCTGATAACTAAAATTAGGTCAAAATGAAAATCCAAGATGGCGCCGACGAAAATTTTCGGTTTTATCGTCATGGGTGTCATTTTCGTTGTTTTTGGGGTCGCTGGTAACGAAACTGAGGTCAAAATGAAAATCCAAGATGGCGCCGACAAAATTTTTCGGTTTTATCGTCATGGGTGTCATTTTCGTGGTTTTTGGGGTCACTGGTAACGAAAATTTGGTCAAAATGAAAATCCAAGATGGCGCCGACAAAATTTTTCGGTTTTATCGTCATGGGTGTCATTTTCGTGGTTTTTGGGGTCACTGGTAACGAAAATTAGGTCAAAATGAAAATCCAAGATGGCGCCGACGAAAATTTTCGGTTTTATCGTCATGGGTGTCATTTTCGTGGTTTTTGGGGTCGCTGGTAACGAAAATTAGGTCAAAATGAAAATCCAAGATGGCGCCGACGAAAATTTTCGGTTTTATCGTCATGGGTGTCATTTTCGTGGTTTTTGGGGTCGTTGGTAACGAAAATTAGGTCAAAATGAAAATCCAAGATGGCGCCGACGAAAATTTTCGGTTTTATCGTCATGGGTCTCATTTTCGTGGTTTTTGGGGTCACTGATAACTAAAATTAGGTCAAAATGAAAATCCAAGATGGCGTCGACAAAAATTAAAAAAATCTTTGTGCCCCGTGTTATTGCGTTAAGTTGTAATCTCAAGTAATTCGTTAATTAATATTTATTCTAGCCGCAGTCTGGCAGTTTCATGATTCATCAATTAGGTACAGGCAAAAAATTCGGGTTTTGGCTTAAGACAAGTAAATAATAACTACATCAGAATAATATAACACGACCCGAACCAAAATTATTACATCCCCTGGCACCTGTCAGTTGCCTACTACCAATAACCAAAGAGAACCAAAAAGCGCAGAGCATCATCCAAAGAGGCCGTTTACAACGCGCCGTGCCTTTTTATACCCTTTTACTCGGACCGGGTAGGTTGGAAAGGGAATTATCTAAGAGTAGTTTATTCGAATCTTCCTTTATGATTCATCCTAAACATTATTATTTATTGATTCATTTTAAATAAATAAGGTTGGTTGGTATCAGAAAATCAAGTTTCTAGTTGTTAAGTTTTAATATGATACTTACATTGTTATGTTAAACAAATGAAACATATTCATTTATATCAATATCTCTGAAGAAACTAACATTCAGGTTAATATACATTTTTACGAGACCTCCAAATCCGGATTTACGACTGCACTTTAGATGCCTTATTATTTTTGAGGTCACATTTTGTGTGTCAAAAGATAACATAGTTTTTTCTCTTGCTAAATTTATGTTGATTAAAGTGATGTTAAATTGTTTTGTTACTTTTGTTATGTTTAATAATTTGACAAGAAGGCTATTAATTTTTGTTTTCCAGAATTTCTTTTAATTTGTACTTATTAAGAGTCACAGACTGTTTATTTTAATAAGAATAAGTATTATGTTGATTAAGTGAAGTTAAATAGTTTTGTTTATGTAATGTTTAATAATTTCACAAGAAGTCTATTTGTCTTTATTTTTGATCTCCAGAGTTTCTTTTAATTTGTACCTGTTCATTATTTTATTAATATTACTCACCACGCGAGTCACAGACTGATTTTTTAATAATAATAAGAATTATGTTGATTAAGTGAAGTTAGATTGTTTTGTTACTTTTGTTATGTTTAATAATTTGACAATGAGTCTTTTTTATTTTTTATTTTGTTCTTCAGAGTTTATTTTAATTTGTACTTGTCGTATATGTCAGGAATTATTTCGTTAGGCTCGTAAATCATGTGGGCAGATGATGGGTTTCGTGCTATGAAAACACACTGGGTGCGATACACTGTTTCTAGCAAAACTAACGAATTACTTGAGATTACAACTTAACGCAATAACACGGGGCACAATGATTTTTTTAATTTTCGTCGTGACCCCAAAAACCACGAAAATGAGACCCATGACGATAAAACCGAAAATTTTCGTCGGCGCCATCTTGGATTTTCATTTTGCCCTAATTTTAATTATCAGCGACCCCAAAAACCACGAAAATGACACCCATGACGATAAAACCGAAAATTTTCGTCGGCGCCATCTTGAATTTTCATTTTGACCTAATTTTCGTTAACAGCGACCCCAAAAACCACGAAAATGACACCCATGACGATAAAACCAAAAATTTTCGTCGGCGCCATCTTGGATTTTCATTTTGACCTAATTTTCGTTACCAGTGACCCCAAAAACCACGAAAATTACACCCATGACGATAAAACCGAAAATTTTCGTCGGCGCCATCTTGGATTTTCATTTTGACCTCAGTTTCGTTACCAGCGACCCCAAAAACAACGAAAATGACACCCATGACGATAAAACCGAAAATTTTCGTCGGCGCCATCTTGGATTTTCATTTTGATCTAATTTTAGTTATCAGCGACCCCAAAAACCACGAAAATGAGACCCATGACGATAAAACCGAAAATTTTCGTCGGCGCCATCTTGGATTTTCATTTTAACCTAATTTTAGTTAACAGTGACCCCAAAAACCACGAAAATGACACCCATGACGATTCAACCGAAAATTTTCGTCGGCGCCATCTTGGATTTTCATTTTGATCACAACAGCTTGTTGACCTCAGTTGCGTTATCAGCGACCTCGAAAACCATGAAAAAAACCAGTTGTAACCGTGTCCACCAGGGGTGGCCACAGTGAATTATTTATATAATGATTCTCACTGGCCGGGGGTGGCCAGCGGGAATTATTTTTAAAAGTTGTGACACTGTCCACCCGGGGTGGACAAGCAGGGGGTGGACAGCGGGAATATACCGTGGATTGCAACTCAATTTTGTACAACCGATTGAGCTGAAATTTTGCACACACCTTTGGTTTTGGTGACAACACATTTTTATGACAGACATTCCTTAATCCTGCATCCAGGATCGTCTCCTCAAGAGAGAACTCTTCAACGGTTAGTAGCACGGTCACGAAACTTTGTTTACGCGTTCAATTTTGATAGATAAAGATGATTGTTGGCCGACTTCCAAAAGGAGGAGGATTTTTGTTTTTTTGTTTTTTTATTTTATTTGTGTGGATGTTCAGCGATTTCTTCGCCAATTGTGAACCGATTTTGATGATTCTTTTTTTGTTTGGACAAATATTATTCCGCGGTGGTCCCATTTTTTATTTGGTCAAGATCTGATGGTGATCTTCGGAGATATCAATGGAAATCTTCAATAATAGACAGCACATCCGTCGTGTTTGCTGCAATCGCTTGGATGTTTATTGTTTACACAACACCATAACATAACATCACACCTGTATGCTCTGAGGAGGTACGCAGATGTGTACAGGTTCACAAATTTTTCACCAAAACTCCTTTGACAATTTTTAACCGACTTAAAAAAAAGGAGGAGTTTCTATGTTCGACTGTATGTATTTTTTTATGTACCTATGCTCATCGATTTCTCCGCCAATTGTAGACCGATTTTCATAATTATTTTTATTCGAAAGCCTATACTTCTGTCCCATTGTCACCAAATCAGAATCTGATGATGGAATCCCAGGGAAATCGAGGGCAACCCTCAAATTTTATAGGCACGTACAACGTTTTTCATATACTCTCCAACACAATTCAGATATTTGTGCCTGGTAATCATCATCTCATGTTGCTGAGCTGATGATGGAAGGTATAAGTCAGGATCAGATGATGGAATCCCAGAAAAATTAAGGGCAACCCTCAAATTTTATGGGCACTGTTTGAATCAGTATACTGTCCATGTGTTCCCATGGTCATCATGTCAGAATCTAATGATGGGACCTGGAGAAATTGAGGGGACTCTCTAAATTTCATATTATCGATATCTTCGACAATTGTGAACCGATTTCCATGATTTCTTTTTAATTTGGATAAATATTATTCCGCGGTGGTCCCGTTTAAATTTGGTGAGTCTGATCTTCGGAGTTATACAATGGAACTCTTCAATAGTAGACAGCAAATCTGTCGTGATTGCTGCAATCGCTTGGATGTGTATTGTTTACACAATATCATAACATAACGTAACGGCTGTATTCTCTGACGGGGTACGCAGATGCGTACAGTACACCCAGATTGCGACAGTTAGGTATATTAACTTTCATTTTATTGGGGATAAGCCTATTGCCATAAAATGTACTGTTAACAATGTAAAATAAATGTTTAGCAAATATTTCTATAGGATTGTAATATCCTATACAAATATTTGCTATACATTTACACTAAAAATAGAAAAATAAAAAATCTTTTTTACAAAAAAATAAAACCGACTTCAAAAACACAGAAAAGTGAAAAATAACTTTAGCTTCAGAAGTCAGTGACAAAAAACTGAATCAAACAAACAAAAGTCACCGAGTTCAGAAGCTAAACTTATTTTTCACTTTTCTGTGTTTTTGAAATCGGTTTTATTTTTTGCAAAAAAGATTTTTAGAATATTATAAATGCGAAAGTAACTCTGTTTGTTTGTTACGTTTTCATGACTAAACAGCTGATTGGATCGTAATGAAAGTCAAGGAGATAGATTATATCCTGAGGAATGGTATAGGTTATCGTTTTTTTCTCACACATACACATCAAAATTTCCACGACAACGAAGTCGCGGGCAACAGCTAGTACAACATAAATTACACAAAAATGTTATCTTTCCACAGCAGTAGTCCCTAAAGAGGCGCCTAGGACAAAAGGCTTTTTATTAATTAACTGCGCAAATGAAGTAACTCCGTGAGAAGGATTCCTAAACCGACTAAAAAAGATAGCTTCCGGCACGGTTACAAAATGTAGCTTTTAAGTGAGTATATACCCATTTGAGTAGGTATGTATTACTGTATTTGTGTATTAGCTAGACTTTAGTACTAAGTAGGTATTTTTAAGTCAGCTTTTACATAGTCAAAAGTAATAACTTTTGACTCGAATCGATAAAACCGTTTGACGAATTTCCAATCGTTTCACTGTCCCTACCGCCGCCGCCGCCAGGACTAACTGATTGGAAAAATAAATATTAAAATTCCAGTCCACTGGTCCCGTCGAATTGTCCGTTGGGACTTGGGACCAAAATCAATCAGTGTCGGTCGGATCATCACAGTGGCGCTTTGATTCTTCTTTGTTTTCTAGGAAAAGATGCAAATTTTTTATATGCGAAAACGGTTGAAACACCAGAAGTGTTTTGAAAATTGTTGAGTAATCACGGCCATCGAAGATGATCTATAGACATAGAAATTCGCTTTCAAGAGCCAAGAGTAACATTCTTTTTTACAAAAATAATAATAATTAGAACGTACTACTACTCTGGGCTACTATTTTCCATATTCAAATGTTTCCTTTTTTTAATTTTTGTTAGTAAAAATATTTAAAATGTAAATAAAATATTAGAGAAATCAATGAGGAAATAATAATACAACGTAAAATTTAGCCCCGCACAATAAAATAACTACATAACACTGTTTTAAGCTTTCACGGTTTACAACTAAACTTATACTAGAAGATATCCCGTAAGTGACAGTACCTATAAGTTTAATAACTACATAGTTCTAACACTAACTAGGTACACTTTTTTTACAATAAATACCATTGGTAACAATGGCAACCCAGTTGGGTAAAATAAAAAGGTTTTGGAATTTATTTATTGTTATTTATTTAACGAGTAGTTTCAGTTTAGTTGCGTCGGTATTCTTGCTTGTGAAATATGCTGACTCGTTTCTGCAGTTTCAAAATCTTCGATTTCTCATCCTCCCAAATCGAAGGATCATAAAATATGTGTTGTCATAAAGGACAAGGTCCCGAGACAATGGCAAAATCAACAATAGACAGTCAACGCGACAGTTTTGGTACAAACGATTCTGAACGACTCTTCCTCCATATAAGGCGTGTTATTTGTTTGCACGTAAATCAGAACTGTATTTTATTACGTAGGATGCTAGCCGTGTGGTCTATAAAGAGATAAGATTATCTCAACTTAACTTACTTAGGTATGTATATCATTTTAACTTTCAAACTTTATATTTGTTCGGGGCAATGTAGACGCACGGGGCCGGTCAATGTGGCGACACTTGGGGGAGGCCTATGTCCAGCAGTAGACGTCTTTCGGCTGAAATGATGATGATGATGATGATGATGAATGTAGCTTGTAGGATTCTTGTCAACTCTAAATACAGATTTCCAAAATGCTACTACTTACTAGCTAAATTGATAGTAAGTAGTAGCATTTTGGAAGTCTGTGTCCTGACGAAAAAGAGCGTCTGTGTTTTAAGTACAGGGACGAACAGCCCCCGTAGCATGACCACCGTAGACAAGGTTTCTTTGACGGAAGAATCGACAAAATGACAGATTGTGTCGACACAATGACAGATTTCTTTGCACTATCTGTCATTTTGTCGATTCTTCCGTCAAAGAAACCTTGTCTACGGTGGTCATGCTACGGGGGCTGGAGAGAACATTAAATAATTAATAGGAAGGTTGGGTCTAATTCTACATTTTCACTCCGTGGTCCAATTTTAGCATGTTCACAAGGTCGGCCTCAAAAGTCAGGCGCCTATACTTGCTCGACGTCATAACGAACCATTATTGAATGAAAGCGAAAAAATCAACCTTAGATACAGGTCCACCGCGGGAACCGCGACGTGCAAATCAATTCATAAAAATTTGGATGAAACAGCCCATTTCTTCAACTTTATTAACTGACGAAAAATTTTATCGTGGGGTACTAGAATCAAGTTCTGAATTCATGGTAAGTTCGCTCGTCGATGTCTCTTACAACGTGGTTTGAGAATTATAGAAAAAAAAACTACCAACTAAAGTACGAAAGCAAGTCGGTGTAGGTACATCCCAATATGTAAGACAAAACCGTACTTAATCCACCGTCCAGCCATTTGAACTAATGTCTATTAATAGAACGGTGCACAGCGAGCAGTCATCTGTGAACTAATATCACACGATCAATGCCAACTGAGCGTTTAAGCCACGCCATTATCTACTGAACACAGTACACTGACTGTGCACGTATATACAGGGTGTAAACAGACCCTTCAAATAGCCGGCAACCAAGCATTCTGTACATCAAACTAACTAACTTTACGCAAAAATTATTGCTGGGAATCGACATTTTTTTGGGGGTGAAAAATCACGTTTTAAGGTACGACTCGATGGAAAGCACTCAAATATAGATGTGACGTCATTATTTTTTCTTCTCAGAAAACTATTTTAATTGATACCCATATCATGGGGGTGCATAAAAGATAACTAGTCCGCCATCTTTAGGAGCCCGCCATATTGAAATCATTAACCATACATTACATTGTCATCCAAACTAAATGTGTTTCTAAAATTTCAGCTCAATAGGTTGGGGATAACTGATTTACAATTCAGTTGCAAGACTTGACCTAATCAATCAAACAAAAAAACAATCATTGTTTTAAGCTTTCACGGTTTACAACTAAACTTATACTGTCACTTACGGGATATCTTCCGTGATTGTTCCTGTTGTTGTGTTGTTGTTGTTGTTTGTTTATTTTCCATCCACCCGCATTCTCCAGTCAACCCGCGATCATGGCGCTTGCAACATCGCCGAAATATCGGGAGCTCAAAATAATGAACAATCACGGAAGATATGCCGTAAGTGACAGTATAAGTTTAAAACAATCATTGCAAGTTAAATAAAAGCTTGTAAAAATGTTACAAACATTCATCGACTGCTTGAAATAACCATTCCTTTTGGCTTTACCGTAGTCCAGAAAAATGGCCTAGTTAGTTGGCTTACTGGTTATATTTATACTGTGGTACAGGGGCTTAATAAAGTGGCGTACGTAACAGGTAGAGGGACAATAGCCTCGTCTGAATAGCTGTTTACTGTAAATACCACTCGTTTGAACGAGATTGTTTCATTACGGAGAGAAGTATCGAAGATTTATTTTCTATTTCTTTTTTCATTTAGCCCTTTGTAGTATTCAATTTGTCGAAGAATGTTTCTTTGAGACTCGACATCTTTGTGAAGGAACTCGAAAAGAGAAATAATTTGTTTATTCGTAGTTATGTTTTCTCACGTTCCTGTTTTCTTAGCTTAGGGGTTGTTTATCGCAAATCCTTCGTTATCAAGGCAACGCTGACTGCTTTTTATGACAGGGTGATTGAACTATCATATCAAGTCTTTAGACGACTATTATTGGCTGTGATGTAGTACGGATTATGGAGACGAATTTCTCCTCTCGGCGGTTTGATCCTTATATTTTTCGGGTAAATGATCTTGTTGATAAAGCACGCATTTAAGGTTTGAACATTATTCAATCATTATAAACTGAGATCGCTTTCCCAGTTTATTATGATTATAAGGATTTAATAACCGATAATTTTGAGAACAATACAATTGTTAATTATTGTCAGCCTAGCTACTAGTATCGTTTCAAACATGGAGGTTACTCACTCACCCTGGGAACAAAGCCTAATTAATGGACACTACATGTCAATATCATATTTTATAACAGGTCATATGTCCCACATACATAACTGCCCCTAATTATATGAGAAGACGGTAACTTTACACTGAGCTTAATTTGAAAAGACAATAATTTAACTAAAGCATGAGCCCAATTTAGAAGACCACTCATTCAGCTTAGAAAATCATCATCCCTAGCCTTTTCCCAACTATGTTGAGGTTTGCTTCCAGTCTAACCGGATGCAGGTGAATACCAGTATTTTACATGGATTGACTCCCTATCTGACCTCCACAACCCAGTTAGTACTGGGTAATACGATACTCCTTGGTAAGACTGGTATTCAGCTTAGAAAATCATTGTGGTAAAAAAAAGATTTAGAAAAAGAAATATAAACCTAATAAGCTCAACCTCGCATTGATCATGAATAAGATACTTATTGACGTAAAAGAGATTTAATTTTCAAAGGTTTTCCTCCTTATTCATTCTCCGTAGGTACCCTTTAATATAATTTCGAAGAAAGTATTCTATATTGAACCGAGTACTGTACCCTGTGGGACACCTACGAGTCCCGGTAGACTTTTCCTAGTGTATGCTAGTTAAAAGTATCAAATACTTACATAATCACTGTTATCAAACTCCAGCCTCAGAACTGCTACGTAATAGTTTCCTTCCATGCACTCCTTCACCACTGATACTTTCAGCTTCAGCGAGAATATGTCCTCTGCTATCTCATACAGCTGACCTGAAATGTGACGTCATTTAGTATTATCACTAAAATAAAGGTAGTTACTATTTTCTTAATATTTGGAAATGTAAGAAAAACCAGTTCAAGGAGGACTGCCTTCTTCCTATTTTAAAATGGATGGGAAGTCCTTTTTTTTTTTTTAACGTGGTAAAATCATCAAATGAGTCCTCCCACCCAGGGCAGAGCGGGAGGGACTGTCAGACTTGTACTGACTAAAAAATCCACGGTGTCCTTCAGTAGCCCTTTATGTTCCAGGGTCACGGTAATTCTATGAGTCCCGCGACCGTTGGGAAGTCCTTGTGGATCTTTTAATAAGGCGAACGGCCACCGTGACCAGTCAACTGAAATTCAACTATTTGACCGTTCTTAGCAGATGTGCTGGCGCATCGAAATGCTCGGTAGAAAACACCAGCGTAGGCGTAGTGATGATGGAATATAAAGGGTATAAATTGATCCCTAACATACCCGAAAGGCACTTATTCTCCCCGTCTTTGCAATAATTTTTTTGTTCTAGACCATACCTGGAACCTTCTAGTTACGGAGATATTGGGGGTCAAAGTTCCAACTTTTTCACAAGCTTTTTTTTAAATACATGTTTTTAATGTTAGATTTTTACTTTACAAACCTCCACGACCCCCGTACTTTTCAATCCATCTATCAGCACAATGCTTTGAGTGCTTTCCATCGAGTCCTATCTTAAAACGTGATTTTGTGATTTTTTGGGGTGAAAAACCCCAAAAAAAAGTCGATTCCCAGCAATAATTTTTGCGTAAAGTTACTTAGTTTGATGTACAGAATGCTTGGTTGACGGCTATGTGAAGGGTCTGTTTACACGGTCGCGGGACTTATAGAATTACCGTGACCCTGGAACATAAAGGGCTTTTGAAGGACACCGTGGATTTTAGTCAGTACAAGTCTGACCGTTCCCTCCCGCTCTGCCCTGGGTGGGAGGACTCATTTGATGATTTTACAAAGAAAAAAAAAAAAAAGAAAGGGTCTGTTTACACCCTGTACATATATCCGTCAATAGTGATTATGTTCAATAAGGGCTTGCTAATCTGGAAAGTTTGAAAAACTGTACTGTGGCTTAAGGTAGTGAACTAGAGTAAGAGAAAATTCTTTATGTTCAGGCGGTCCATTCTCATCAGACTATGCAGCTAACTAATATTGTTTTTTTACAGATCTTCGTTGATAAACTTACCCATAAGATAATGCGTGTACCCAGTCCTGCCGCTGCTGTAGACGAGCTCAGCGCCGTGCCTGTGCGCACGAGTGAGCTGCATGCTCGGGGACCGCATGCGCGGGAACGTGAAGCGCATACGCTGGTGGATGTTGTCCACGGACTGCAGGAACGTGCAGAAGTAGCGACCGGTCGCGCGGATCATCGTGTCATAGCTGACGGGAATAAATATATCAATCCTCAGCCGGACAGAAGCCTCTCCCAAGCTGCCCGACAATACCGTTCTCCACCTTCCGTAACTGTCCCAGCCACCTTTTTTAACACTTCCCACACTACGCATATATGCTTTAAGAGATAAGATTACATAACATCACCCCACACATTTCGCCAGTGTGTTTAAAAAGTAAAGAAACATTCATAAACATGGCACCTGTCTAACCTGAAAAGGTAGGGAGCGTTATCTGAAACCCTTACATTTAGCAAAGCCTATGTGAAAGCAATCTGCTGGTTCAAAATCTAGACTAAACTACTCTACTGAGAATTTAAAAAAAATGCAAAAATCAAATACCTACTAGTTTTCCCGACTGGGGATCGAACTTATGCAAGAGCTCAGTATATATCACTTGGCAGTATGAAGATAAAAACTGAGTGATAAAACCATTAAAAGCAGCAGTTCAACCTCTTTTGGTGACGCGTTATCAGTATTATCTTTACCTACTAAGCAACTTAACTAATCAAGCGGCAGTAACAGAGACTAATGAGCACAGCGGGACAGGGCCATGAAAGGGAAAGATACTGTATAAAGGAGGTTTTAATATGAACCTACTCCTTACTTGTAGAAAAACTTACACACTTACGCAGTAGAAACTCAAACTCAAAGCATTTATTCCGTTACAGGCACTTTTGAAGACCAAAAACAAAAGGATGAAGCTACAGTCCCAAAACCTAAGTATAGCAATACTTCGAACAGTTTCGGCCAAATTATAAAATCACGTGTGTAACTCCCGAAAGGAAGAGGCAGAGGTGTACACCTATAAGGTGGAAGGAACATAGAAATTTTTCATCGGTAATAAATAATAGTGGTGTTTCTACACATGCCAGCTGTGGACGAAATTTAAAAGATCATCACTCAGTACCATGCGTGTACAGTACAACGATGCTTACCGCATCTTAATGAAATTTCTGCGGTACTGTAGTGCGTCAAGCATGTTCGCTGAAGCGAGAGTGACGTTATTCGATCGCGCGTAGCTTCGTTCTGCAGCATTTTCAGGAAATCGACTAATCAACTACTGAGGGTCGTTAGTGAGGATTGAAACAGCCCGATCCGAAGGTATTGGTTCGAAGTCCACCGGAGTGCCAACCGAATGTAAAGTTTTTATTTGATTGATTACTGTTAATGTTTGTTGTTATGTTTTAATTTTAAAGTAATGTTGTGTTTCAATTGGGATTTAATGTCTTTATGAATAAATAAATAATTAAAAAAAATAAAATAATAGTTGTTCCATTCGGTATTGCACTTTTGTTGGAAACAGCTCATTTTTTTTTAAATTACTGATGAAAAATTTCTATTTGGGGGGTGTTCAAAATGATGTACTGAATAAGTGGTAACCGTTTGTGGATCGGTGTCCCATCCACCTTGTATTTATCCTAACTCGAGGCTGCTAATGCGAAAATCCAGATAAGAATACCCAATAACACTCTGCCCGACCAGGAGTCGAACCCACATACTCAGCAGTATATTTCCGACTGCTAGACCAAAGCGGCAGAATATTTTAGGTCATATTTTAAGATAAACTATTTGTATGAATCAGATCCTTTTCTTATCTAAATCGGTAAACGGGGCCGTAGCTTATCGACCAGGCATGATTCTGAAGCCTCAAATATTTGAATGACAGCTCAATATTGGCGGGAGCTTAGATAAATTTGCTTAGAGACCTTATAACGTTACTTTATGTTACCAAAAAGATTTGGGACAATGCGGAGCAAGGGATATTACTTTTTACCCTTGGTAAAGGCTTTACCCGCTTACCCTTAAGTAAAAACGATGTAAAAATAGCTTATGAACCTTTTCTTCTCTCCTTAAACCTAGGATAAGGCCTAACAGGCCTATTCTTAAGTAAAAAACGACGCCAAGGTAGCTTATAAATTAAACGTATATATTCGAGAAAATATCAGAACCCTCGGGTCGAAAATCCGCAAAAATAGAAGTTTACGACGTTTGGAGATAACGTCAGCCTATCTTTTATTAAATAGCCTCTAAATTCTTTGAAAATCACTAGAAAATGCTATTAACTTACCCGTAATTACTGAAGAACTTCACGAAACATCTGCCGAAGAAATGCATCACTTTCTCGGGGGTTCCGAACTTCTCCCTCATGTAGTTCAGCTTGTCTTCGCTAACCAGGCTGAGGCTGTTTATCCGCTGTCGAGGGGGAATGATGGATCCTCGACGCTTGTACACATCCAGAGCAGACGTGCAACTGGTTTTACGCGATGCAGTCGGCTTCAGGATAGAGTTCTTTTTCACTTCAGTCTCTGGGGAAACTGGTTCGGAAGCAGGAACCACTTTCTCAGCAGCAGCTTCTCCATCTACTTGATTTGAAGCAGGTTCCTCTACTTGGCTCGTTTCAGGGATAGGCTCCTCAACAGTCTCCTTGACTATATGATTTTCGAACTTGAAGCCAAGACTCCTCCTGTGGAACTCTCGGGCGACAATTTCAGCTTCCTCCCTGATTCTGGTTTCATTGATCCTCCCAGTAGACGCTGCTACAGATGACCTTATTTCTTCAGACGAATTGTAAGCTTCAATTTCTTTCTTGGTGACGTTTTTCAAGGCGTTGGTAGCTGTGAAGGGGCACTTGTAGCTTTGGGTTCTATTGTCGGTGTGGACTGAGGCGCTTCGCCAGCTTGGTTTGACTTTAATTGAATGTTTCTTGGGAGCTGGGCTGCTTGGTCTAGATGGTGCAGGGCTGTTCGGATCTTTGGTGATCAGTCGAGCGAGAGCGCTCGCGAGTCGCAGCATCAAAGCATCCGGATATTGCTGAAAAATAGGAATAGTAATAATACCTAACTTGTCATTCTTCCATTGAATACTAAGAGCGGGTTTTGTAAAACAAACTGAATGCGCTCAGTTCATTTAAACCGTGTTCAAGAGCTGTTGGATTGGAATACTCTTGAACGCCATTTAGAGGTAGTAATCGCGTTCAGTTTCGTAGGTGAAATCCGTCCGAAGACATATACAACTATATACTTGTATATGGATGTAATCGATAGATACCTGTGTAGTTCTGAAGACAGTATTCCGCGCCCCCGACTCCCGAAGAATCGTTTCCCATATTTCTTCTCCACATTCATCCTATAAACAAATAAAGATTTAATTACATTACAAACTTAAGCACAGGAATTCGGGATAAATACTTAAATATTGAGCTGGTCTAGCATAGGACGGAGTTTCAATAGAATGCGAGACCAGTTTATACTAGTTCAAAATCACTACCAATTGTTTTATGTTGTCATAGCCGTACCAACAAATTAAGACCTCACAAAATAACAATCATTGCTTATTATTCCATCCACGTGTTCCCATGGACAGTTAATATTAATTTCGTAATAGGGCTCGTGACGCTGGACTCATGACTTTTATTTGCGACCGTAATGCTTCTTGTTTGCAACACACATCAACACATGGCTGTCCGGCTGTGAATTATGTTTGTTGTTCTCAACTTTGTGTCGTTTGCAGCACATTTGGTGTGTTTCACGTTATATCTAGCTTATACCCGTGACTTCGTCCGCGGCAAAAGAACGTAGGACACGGCACTCGGTGATAGTGTGGAAACAAAGAAAGAAAAAGTATTTAAGTGACTCGCACAGGTCAAAACAATAAAAAAAATTAAGACAACACCAAAAACAAAAATAAGACGTAAACTAAACTAAATTGGTACTCTACAGTACGAGGCCAAAACACCCTATCTCAGCATGGCGCTCTAACATTATAACAATGTCACAGCGCTGAGCTGCTGAAGCGATCTATCAGTGAAAAAAAAATCGGAAGAGTAGTTTTCGGAGATAATATCATTTTAGAAGAAGTAGAATATTACATTACCCACGGATGGCACAATCACAATACCAAATCTATTGTATATACGTAGCTGAGATCCGCACAGAATTTCCATAAAGAAAATCCCAGTGAGTACCTCCTGGCATTTGGGGTGTAACTACGTGATCCTTCCTATCGTGATCCTTCCCTATTTCCTACAAATTGTTTAGGAAGGCGTTAATTTGCTTGTTCACTTTAGATACTTTGTGGTCTGTTTTCTTTTATTTCTTTTTTTTTTGTGTGTATTGTAAACTGAAACTATGTTAAGAGATTCGAAAATCAGTAGAGATCATTCATGGATGAAGAAGTCGTCTTCAAATATTTTTTTTAATATTGCAAGTTCTATGGTTATACAGTGTTGTACACTGAAAAATGTATCTTGTGTGCTAAATTCAAACATAGATTTTAAGATGTCGAAGTTTCCGCCATTATTGCCAAGCCAACATCTAATTAAAAATAGAATCCGAACTAGAAAATGTAGTTGAAAATGTTCAAGACAAAGACAACGTTCTGGAAACTATTCCATTTGTCTTGTTGAACGTTTTCTTGGCATTTGAGATGAAAAATCTACAGACGATTTTAATTGCGAAAGAGTTTTGGAATTCTTTCTCTAATTAAGAATCGGGTATCTTTTTGGCATTACAATGAAGGAAAGTAACGAAATGAGAATTTGATAATGAAATGAATAGATCCGATGGGATTTATCAAGTTAATTAAAAAGTTCAAAGCTGCTACCATTAGTTCCTTAAACAATTATTAATTACTGGCTGGTGCCCGCGACCTTCGCGTGTTTTTATGAACAAAATACTTCCTTATTTATATCGAATTTTATTAACAATTTCAATGGTTTCAATTTTGGGCTGATTTTGACGGGACATTCACTGCCAGATAGCTGCTGTTATAAGGAGTAACGTAGGCCTTTATTTTCGAAATAGGATTAGGGTTTCGTCCAAAAAAATAAAACCCATGAAATTATTAACAAAATGCGATTCTAATAGTGAAGTAATTTTTTTATAATAATTTCACGCGCACGAATGTCGCGCTAACAACAATCAGCAGCTACATAATAAAGATCTCATACATATAAGTGAGAAGGGTTAATCTAGCAAGTTGTTATTCCATAAACTTTAAATATATAGTGATCTAACCTATGTGATTTATATTAGCCCTGGCATTTCTGCACCAATAATCACACCCTGAAGACAAACATCAGAATTAAAAAAATAATAAAAAAAATTGTCTTCTCTATGAAAATATATGTTATCTAAGCTTCACTACATGCGGATACGGCCATCCACGCCCTTCCGCCGTTTGTAAAAGTAATGAATTAATAGCCACCCTTACGATAACGATCGCTATATAGATAATTAATTGCCTTTGTTGACGTTCACACGTATCACTTGCTAGTAAAGGAAAAATACAGTATTTTTGTCAAAATTGCAGCGCCTGTTCTCGTTCAGAGAAGAAATGAGCAGAGATCTTCACACCGATATAAACTAAAATTAAGCCTCTTAAAATTAAATATAGATTTGCGATACATTACTGGTGGCGTTCTGAAAATTCTACTCCCTCAACAATAAACGCACGCTTCTTCCCCCCCATGGGGGTTATGTATGTATGAGCCATATTAGGAACTATACTTATAACCTAGGTATTTGTCGAAAGGAACAGAAACACGCATTAGCAAGCAGAAAACCAAAATCAAAAGTCATTTATTCAAATTAGGCTGATATCAGCACTTTTTGAACGTCAAAGTTTACAAGAAACAGTCCCCCAAAACGCCCGTCCTTCGACACTTCCGAGTGTTTTAGCTAAGAAGAAGAAGTGTCGGAACAAACTCTTCAGCAACACAACTGCCTGTTATGCTAGAAGAACCAGATTCTATAAAATAATGTGTAAGTTTGAGACTATTAATATTCAGATTTGTTACTATCCGATATACAACCAAATCTATATTACTTATAATAAATCTGTAGAGAGGTCAATTCTGTACATGAAATATATTTCCAAAATAACTATCAGGGGGTGATTAGGGATCGATACTGATGCCAAAAATGCAATCAGTAAAATTTTTGTCTGTCTGTCTGTCTGTCTGTCTGTCTGTCTGTCTATATAACCGTTATAGAAACAAAAACTACTCGACGGATTTTAACGAAACTTGGTACAATTATTTTTCATACTCCTGAGTTGGTTATAGTATACTTTTCATCACGCTACAATCAATAGGAGCAGAGCAGTGAAGGGAAATGTTGGGAAAACGATGGAAGTTTATATTAAAGTCCGTCAGTTTGGAAGTTAGGATATTCAAATTTTGTGTTTAGGCTGACAATTGAAAATTAATTTATACGTGTCTCAGCGGATGAAGGTAAGTAACTATGTTTGTTCGGGTGGGATATTTTTCGACATCCACGCGGGCGAAGCCGCTGGCAGAAGCTAGTAGTAAAATAAGATCGAAAACCGGATAGTTGCCAAAATGCGAAATTACTTTCTGCTTACACTACTCATCGTAGGTAGCTTACATAAACGGTATACATAAAGCTACCAATTCCAGTAAAATGCGGCGTCATATTCTGAGTCTGGTGTCTGGGGTCATAACTCATAATATTCGACTTACGGCTAAGAAGACGTGTTATGTCAGTTTAGTTCAGATTTTTTGAGTTATGAGTCCACGACGTAACTGAACGCCTTACAGCAATTTTTATTACTTACGGGCAAAACGGGGTGAATAGAAAGTAAACTTTGAAAGGGATATTACCGTTGAATTAATATTATATGTTACCATCAACATTACAATCCCTTGTAAGAACGTAAAGACATATGAAACGGACATAAATAATTCTCTTGACAATTTAATTAAATGGCTGGATAATAATAATTTGAACATTAATTTAAGTAAGACTAAGATAATGCACTTTAGACAACGTATGCCTGGTGTACCTAACCTTCACACACATTACAAAACAGACGATATTGATGAAGTAACTTATACCAAATTTTTGGGATTACAAATAGACTGCAATTTAAATTGGAAAGCACATATAGGCGTATTGTGTAAAAAATTGAGCTCATCAGCATATGCTTTATATAGGTTATCCTCCGTAGTAGATACCAAAGCACTTCTTGCGGCTTACTACGGTATAGCTGAATCCCACTTGCGCTACGGTGTCATTTTCTGGGCAAACTCCACCGATAAAGAGACAGCATTTAAGGCTCAAAAAAGATGTCTCCGGTCAATGTTCACACTAAAAACCACCGACAGTTGCAAGCCATATTTTAAGCAGTACAACATTCTGACACTTCCCTGTATTTATATTCTCGAAGTAGCACTGTTTGTGAACAACAATCCAGGTCGTTTTGAGCGTTTGGCCGATGTATTTCCAAGAAATAGGCGAGACAATACAAAACTAAATCAGGTATCGTGTCAAACAACTATGATGCGCAAAAGTATTTATTACATGGCCCCAATTGTTTTTAATAAATTGCCAGGTGCTTGGAAGGAGTTGACAGCGGTGCAATTCAAAAGTAGACTTCGAAAAGTACTAATAAATAAAACGTACTACAGTGTAACTGAGTTTCTAACGGACAAAACCTTTTTCTGACTACCTGTAATTTTTTAATTATTTATTTTCTTAAGGAGTGTTACATTTATTATCTATGACCTGGAATTTTACTGTTTGTTTGTTTATTATTGTACGACCACGACTTTTATTCTTATACTGTTAATGACAATTTAATTTTTTATCAATTTTATTTAATGTATGTATTAATGTTAATAATAATTTTATAATTTTTGTTATTTAATGTAATAATTAAGTTAATGTTTTAATGACAATTTGAATTTTAATAATTTTATTTTTTGAATTTAATAATCAATTTAATGTTTTTTTAATGAGAATTTTAATTTAACAATTTTTAAAATGAAAATGTTTGCATGCCGAATGGTGAAATATGGCAGAACTCTGATGTATACCTACTACTACCTACTTATGTATTACCCATATTTGCAAATAAATGCTATTCTATTCTATTCTATTCTAAACAACTTGTAGTTTATTATATTTATTTAATTATGCTAGATTACTTAGCAGTAGCGAAGGGTCAACATTTGTAAGAAGTAAGCCGAAGAAACTATCTTTAATGTGATTATATTATTTGTCAGAATACTGACTGACTGATTAGGATACTGACTGTGCCATTTTTCAAAGAAAAGCCAGTAGGAATCGAGTTGTATGGAACCTTCGCCACTTTTATTTAGAGACCTTAAATTGGTAGCGACATACTTATCATATTAATTCAACGTTAATATCCCTTTCAAAGTTTTGTCTCGATTCACACCTGCGTTTCTGTACACCCCGTTTTACGGTACCTGCTTTATAACCTATACAAATACAAAGTTAAATTAAATTAGCTAGTGAAACTGCGAAAATGTGATGGGGATCGATATTTTATAAGGATAAATCTAATATGTTAAAGATATAATGTTTTGTAAGGTTAGCGATTTCTCTTTTTAAAACCTACTTCCAAAAACCACTAAAAAAGTCTCAAATAAGTTTACTTTCCGAAGTCTGTGGCAAAAAGTCAACGAAACAAACAAAGTCACCGACTTTCGAAAGTAGGTAGTGTTTTTTTTGGAAGTCGAGTTTTTTTTTGCAATATAAGATATTTTCGAAAGCGATAGGTACCCTTCACGTCTGCTACGTTTCGCTAGGTATTTTAATCTGATCCTGTAGAATATTCTTAGCGTCGAAAAGAAAGCTACTAAATAACGTAGTGAAACATCTTTGCTGTATTCGGCTGCTGTAAAAATGGCTTTATACAATGGCAGTAAATACATAATAAAAGAGTTTTAATATTCTTTTTATTATTGTTCTGTTACTTCACCAAATACGAGAGTTCAAAGATCAAGAGACGAAGTCATTGTCGAGTTGTTTTTCTTACAAAGGTTATGGAATAGAAAAATAATTCGTTAAAGAAAGCAGGAAAAAGGGAAAATAACATGACCAATTATAGGTAAATAATTATTATGTTATGGTTATGGTAATTTTTTTTTTTTTTTCAGGAGGTAATCATAGCGTGCCGGTTTTGACAGAGGAGAATGGAAGAATAAAACGTGTTGCGCCGACCCCAAGTAACATGGGACTAGGGCAGGAAGATGAGGATTGAGAAAACTACATTATTTACGACCAACAAATAGATCCAAAATAATAATAAAAATATGTACAATCAAGTATCTTGACTTGGCTCGCGAGGTTGTCGACATGTGGGATGTGAGCTTAGCGATCATTGGGCCTAGTCGTTTCATTTTTTTTTCGTGTTATTTTTCTTTTTAAATATCTATTTAAGTCTTACCAAGGGGTATCGTATTACCCAGTACTAACTGGGTTGTGGAGGTCAGATAGGCAGTCGCTCCATGTAAAATACTGGTATTCAGCTGCATCCGGTTAGACTGGAAGCCGACCCCAATATAGTTGGGAAAAGGCTAGGCAGATGATGAAATGTCTATTTAAAACTATGTTATTCTGCGTTACACAACATAGTTTCCATTTAGGTACCTACATAGGTTCCTACTTGTCCGTTTAGTGTGCCTAAAAAGTTTTGACCACACAGGCTATCTATCCATGTACGTTATCTATTTTTATGGTTTTGATATCGCGCAACTGACACAAATGTAATACAGGCGGGTACCATCTAACGCATTTGAATACCGTTCGCATTTATTTTCCTTCACTAATGCTGAACCACATTTTGGCTTTGGATACATACCATCGTGGAGGAGGCTGGCGACTTGAATGAATTCATGAGAAATTGATCCAAAACGACAATTTATAACAAGACTATGGCTCAGATCTTAGCCTAGCATTAACTTAAGTTATTTTATATATGGAAACTTACCACTATAAAGTGCTGAACACTCTCCAACAACCATCCATACATCTTGACGATAGAATTTAAATGGATTTTATTTTTCAAAGAAAACACACGCTGACGGCAACGTGAAACTTCGAAGATAAGTGATGACGTAGATATAGAATTTACAAATGTAAAGAGCGTTTTTGTAAGTTATTTTTAATATCAATAAAGTATTTCTATGATAGATTAACCAGAAACCCAATCCCTTAACGTGTACTTCTACTTATCGTAATTTAAAAAACCACAAACGAAAAGAAACTTAAATGACTTCAATTTAATGACCCCAACCCAAATTATCCTTTAGCCTCTTAAACCACAGCCTAAATTTCCGCCAAGTAACGACACTGACAAACGATCAGTGTACAAGTTTTGATACACCGAGTTTAGTTGATCGACGTCCTTCGCAACCTTGGGTGCGTTTACCCGGTAAGGCTTTCGCGGGACTACTGAACGGATAAGGGAGCGAACTGATAGCCACTTAATATTCTATAGCCAGCCTTTGATGTGCGATGTGTAAAGAAATCTTTTGGTAACTTGTTTAGTGTTCCTTGCGTAATTAAAGATCGTGAATTAGGGTTGTGAAAATCTTATCGACTTTTTGCAGCGAAGCACTACTTTGTCATACAGGGTGAAACAGATCCTTCACGAAGCCGTTAACCAAGCATTATGTACATGAAACTAAGTAACTTTATGCAAATATGATTGCTTGGAAACGACTTTTTTTGGGTAAAAATCATGTTTTACGGTAAGACTCAATGTAACACACTCAAAACATTGTGATGATAGATGCATTCAATAGTACGGGAGTCGTGGAGGTATTTAAAGTAAAGTTATGACTTTAAAAAACAAGTGTTTTAAAAAAATCTTGTGGAAAAGTTGGAATTTTGACCCCCAATTTCTCCGTAACTAGAAGGTTCCCAGGTATGGTCTAGAACAAAAAAATGATCGCAATGACGGGGAGAACAAGTGCCTTTCGGCGTCTTTAAGGGTACTTTTACATTCATTAATTAATTACTGGATTATTATAAATCACATCACACACACAATCACATCATTGTCATTATCAACAAATTCACAAGGACAACATTAAATGTAATTAGTTATAGATAATAAGTATAAGCTTGTTAGTGTGTTTGCTTTAAGTTGCTTCACTATTGCATTGGGTTGTGCCTGTAAAAATAGTTGTAAGTAAGGATTAAATAAATAAATAAATAAATAAATAGATAAATAAATTAATTAATTAATTAATTCCATAACATTTATTAATATCATTACATTATTAACATTACATTGTGAGCATTACATTATTAACATTACATGAGGATCATTACATTATTAACATTACATTAATTAAATTACATTAAGGTGCTCCCTCACCGGGAGCATTCGCCTGTAATGTAACAGTTCAGATTCACTTGTTTCCATACAAAATCGAATCTTGGACTGTTACATTACAGGCGAATGCTCGCGGTGAGGGAGCACCATTACATTCATACATTACACTATTTAACTTAATTTATGGAAGTCTGCTGTAGGCATCCCCCAGTTTTCTCCATTTTTCCCTATCTCTAGCTTGTCTCCTCCAGTCAGGTTCACATCTATCTTTTAATATATTATCTTCTCAGCGCTTTCGCGGCCATCCTTGCTTCCTTTTGCCATCTCTAGGCAACCACGTGTATATTTATAGTTAATGTTTATTCTTATTATTGAAGGAAAAATACCTACGGGTAGTTACATAAAAATATAGGTAATATTGTATATGGGAGCTACATCTGCCAACAAACTGCTACAGTTTGGCAGAAGTAACATTTTTTGTAATGCTTAGGAGGTCACCACGATACATAAACGCTTTTTCATTTTTCATTCATCATCCTCATCATCATCTGCCTAGCCTTTTCCCAACTATATTGGGGTCGGCTTCCAGTCTAACCGGATGCAGCTGAATACCAATATTTTACATGGAGCGACTGCCTATCTGACCTCGACAATTCAGATAGTACCAGGTAATACGATACCCCTTGGTGAGACTGTTTGACAGACTTTTTGGGTCACTGACTACCTGTTACGACTGTCAAAGATCTACAAATGACAGCCGGGACCAACGGCTTAACGTGCTTTCCGATGCACGGAGGAAACTTGGTATGTAATAGGCGGTCACCCATCCACAGATCAACCTAGGCAAGCACGGCGTAACCTAAAGATCGACCCGAGCGGCTGTTTTATTTTAGTTTGGCTGTTTTTTTTTTATTTTGTTTTGTTTTATCTTTTTTTTCATTTTTCATTCATATTTGAGATAAATCAAACCTGGACCTAATTTGGAATGTAGGTCCTACTCGTTCACATAATGACGTCATGAGTACGATTGAACAATCAGCAACAGCAAGTTGATAGTGAACTGAATTGGTTGGCTTCGGCGAAGCGCATTGAGGGCAATTGTTGTTATGTTGCCCTTTGAAGGACGCCTGTCCGACCATTCAGTTATCATTTATCTTTATCAACTAGTGTACCCATTTGTACCTAATCATTGTTTTGTGGGGGATATTTTTAAACGAATTTGACGAGTTACTATTTTTTTTTTTTTTTTTTAACGTGGTAAAATCATCAAATGAGTCCTCCCACCCAGGGCAGAGCGGGAGGGACTGTCAGACTTGTACTGACTAAAATCCACGGTGTCCTTCAGTAGCCCTTTATGTTCCAGGGTCACGGTAATTCTATGAGTCCCGCGACCACGAGTTACTTTTTGTGTGGAAATGGCAAATTGATAACCAGGGATACTCATGACGTAGGTAAACATAACATCACGACTATTTTTCCCCTACAGATACGGCAGGGGTGTAAGTGCTTATATTATTTTTCAATACACTTTCTCGAAAACTGGTTCTAGTACTAAATATAACTGAAAGTAATGTGTACACTTCAAACTCAAACCATTTATTTCAATTAGACCATCACAGGCACTTTTGAATGTCAAAAAAACAAAAAAAATGCGAAGCTACAGTCACAGTCACAATGCATAATAACTTGTGAAGGTACTGTAGTTGCACATTCCATTCCATCCCATTCCATTGGCGTAGATCTCTATGGAGAAGAATGGCCTAATGGGCAAGTTCTAGTTTCTTTTGTTAGATATTATTTCATTTTATAAACCTAGTGCTTACTTATATAAGGCGCGAATTACACAGAAACGGCGTAAGGTGAAGGCACGGCGGAGGCATGATACCGTTTCAAAACGTTTTCATACAGAATGTACGCAGGCGACGTGTCCTGAATTACACTCAAGTGGCGCGGCGCAGGCACGCCGTTCTTTCCTTTCCTTATAAATTCCACGCCTGCGCCGCACCGTCACCTTACGCCATTTCTATGTAATTCGCGCCTAAGGGAAGAACATTGTAAACGAATAACATAACTTGTGAAACTGGTACTGTGGTACTTCTGCCTACAGGCATAATTTAATTAGGTTGTGTTATCTTTACGTAGGTAATTGGGTACCTATTATCGTTTTGCGGCTTCAACTTCAAAAAAACATTTTGTATGTAGGTACTTGCGGTTACTCGGTTAAGTTCCAAAACTGATAACTGTTCTAGTATATAAATCACGCACTACGATGAAGACCACGCACTTATAGGAGTATACTTCAAACTGGCAAGTATCATTATTTTTGATACATTTGAATTTTTTTTTTTTGCTGCCTCTTTCGTCTGGTCTGTTGTCCTGGTTCTATCCGTGATTCATTTTGTAGTCTTTGGGCGCAGAGGCCTGAATTTTCTTTTCTCTATACTCATAAACATTTATATTTCATTGTTTACAGATTAATCTTCGCACAGAACTTCAAAATGCATTCCAAGACCGTCTGGAAGCTTGCCGATCGACCAAACTACACCACCAATATCGACAAGCGATTTCCTTACTCCGAAGTTCCGTACATTGGAGAGTACGCCTTGTTGAAGATACCTGTTACTCTCGACGATCACATTCCACATGTTGACTACTGGGGTGAAGGAAAGGTTGTATCTGATGAAGGCATTCGTGGCTTCTCAAATTGCTACAATGTCAATCTTCAATATCAACTGGTGGGCGGCGGTCCAGACCTTGACAGGAAGATACCGAACAGGATCCCCGTCGTCAGCCACAACAACTGCGACACCAGCGGCTACATCAAAAGCGACTCCGTCCTCACCGTGACCGTCGCGGGAGGACAGGGATACATCACCAACAGCTGTGCTAAGGACATCGCCCGCATCGTGAACAAAGACCACGGTAAGGTGGTCGTATACGGAGTGGATGCCGACTCTGAAGAGACCTCAGAACTCACCGATGAATTGGCGAAACAAGGCCTGTCCCTTAGTCGAAATGCCACCCTGGCCAGCGAACTTCAAGGATTGACGTACTATAATAGTCACGTCTATTTTCTAAATACCCGCGTCCTTAAGGATGAGTTGTACCTCAAGATCGCTACCGGTGAGTATGAAGCCGCAGTGACTATGGCCAAAAACTTCGGAGCAACGAGTGGTGGTGAAATCATCAACGAAATTGTCACGAGGCTTATCAGCTTTGCTCCTCGGAAGCTAATGTCGTTCGCGTATAAACTGTGGCACGGTGCCGCTCAAGATATTGTTCGCAATCACTTCCCTAGCTCTTTCCAACACATAGTCGGCGAGCACGCTGTGACAATAGTCAATAAACAATACCTGCAGCCTTTGAAACTGGATGTGCACACTGACTCTTACAATGATAGACTCGCTTGGGGTGACAACAGTAAGGTGTTAACTAGTGAGAGAGTGAGCTGGAAGCTGATCCCCGTGTGGAACAGTAGCGGGATCACATTCAAACTGTACAATATTGATTGCAATATGTACTTAAAATTGGACGTAACTGAGGACAAAATAGGAGACAGAAAGGCTTGGGGCTCGACTAATTCTAACGAAGAGAGGCACAGATATTTTTTGGACCCTATGGTTAAAAACGGTACTCTGGTGTTTTCCATAATAAATTGTGAGTATAGTCAGGAACTCAAACTGGCTTTGCGTACGGATGGTTATGGAGATAGGATACTGTACGGCCACAATGGCGGCCTGCACAATGATGAAGAACGCTTCTGGTGGCTTATAGCAGCGTGGTAACCTTGCCGGAGACGACGGTGCAACTTCAGAAAGTATATCTACTGTATACGCTGATGATGCATCACCGACGATTTGCTCTATTTACTCACACAGCTTATTGTTTTGATTATTATTTCACTTACTTTGATTGTTTTTTGTTATTCCTTTAAAAACTTTATTATTTTATTCCAACTAATATTTTAATAGTTAATTTTGTAACTACTAACTTTTGAAAATAAAGCGTTGAAAACATAAATTCTGTGTTTACTGTAATTAACAAACTTAATTTAAAAACCCTACGATCTCACTGATTAGACAATCAAATTATATTATTATTTTGAGCTCCCGATATTTCGACGCTGTTGCAAGCGCCATGATCACGGAAGGACTGGAGAATGCTGGTGAATGGAAAAAATTGTTAGGTGCAGACCCAGATCCAGACCCAGACCCAGACTGTCTACCCTCTTTCTTTGCCTTTTGCTACGCGCACTACTGGAACTCGATACCGAATCACGGTAAAACACACTCACAGTATCACCAGGTTTTGTGGAGTCCTTATTACGATGCCGGCTGCTACCTTTGAGCATACTCAGAACTAGATTTCACGTACTTGACAATTTAAACTTCATACTTGATAATAAACAATCACGAAAGATATCACGTGGGTAAGTGACAGTATAAGTTTAGGCTTAAACTGTGAAAGCTTAAAACAGTGATCAAATTATCAGTTTACAAATTCACAGGTTGAATTTGTTCTTAGTGGTAATCTCTCAGTTGGTGCAAGTAGGTTCTCTTCATGAGTAAGAATGTTTAGGTTTAGTGACAGCCCGCAACATATCTTCGCCAAGTTTTTCAGGCTCCATACGATGAGTTGAAAATCAACGTTGCTGACAAGCCCATAGCCAATTTTGGCCTGTGTTAAAATTTCGAAGTTGGCACCTATCCGCGGGGCTTCCACCTTTCAAATATAGTTTTGACGTTCTTGCTCTTGCAACTCAGATATAAAATTTTCAGCTAAATATGCTTGTTGAAAAATTCTCCGGGCACATATTAATTATGGTACTGTACTCTCTCCTTTACCAAAAGTACCAATAAATCATATTCTGATGTCAGACCTTACATAAGAGCGAGTCGCCAATCAAATGGCGCTTAGCAATAAAATTCGGCGCGCGCGCCGTTGACCTGTACAATTAAAAAGCGGTCGTTTGCTTTTAGTATTGGTGCGTTAGCGATCGCGACAGAATACACCACACTAAATACACATTACTTCGCGGCCTACTTATTTACTGAAAATAGGGGCGAGCAACATTTTTCAATGATGATTTAAAATAACCTTGTTATGGTATTGTAATACACCATTGCCATGAATATATGCCATGACAATGATGTGTCATGAGGTTAGATTAGAATTCAAGGGATGATGAAATAAGATGGTTTTTTGTTCCGTTAGTTGCTGACGTTTCGTCTTCTTCTGCACATGACACCCGAAAAAAGAATCCACATCCAAGATTCCTCCACTGCCCGCAACCTTTGCATGCTGGTTGTTTTTATCAGTTAAACTGAAATGCAAACGGATCATGGACGCACACACATTCCAAAGACCGCATGAGGTTCGATAATAGTCCCATGGGGTCATACTACCGGGACAAAAATTATCCTATGTATTAATCCAGGTTATAAACTATCTGTGTGCTAAATTTCATCCAAAACCATTCAGCGGTTTATGCGTGAAAGAGTAACAGACATCCAGACATAAGTCCGTATGGTACATCCTTACAAACTTTCGCATTTATAATATTACTAGCTTTTGCCCGCGGCTTCGCCCGCGTGGTTGTCGTAAATATCCGATTACTTACCTTCACCCTCCTTTTTAACCCTTCGGGGGTAGAATTTTCAAAAACGCCGAGACACTTATAAATTAATTTTCAATCGTCAGCCTAAACACAAAATTTGAAGATCCTAACTTCAAAACTGAAAGACTTTCATACAAACTTCCATCCCCTATTTCACCCCTTTAGGAGTGGAATTCCCAAAAATCCATTCTTAGTGGAGACCTTCTCTTCATAAAGAATACACCCTCCAAGTTTCATGTCTCTAGGACCAGCGGTTTGGGCTGTATGTTTATATATCACCCCGTCAGTCAGTCAGTTTACTATTTTATATAAATAGATAGTATTGTAGGATCTTTGTCTATGTCTTCTTGTGTCTATAAATTAAAGGAATTTTGTCGACCAGCGTGACCTGGACAGCTCTGTCGTTTGTCGCTCATTTAAGTTCTGAAAGCTGCAGGTATATGGCGGGGAGGAGAGAATAATATATCAGCAAAATCAGGATTTTTTTTAGAGATTAGAGGGTTTGACAACCACAAAATCTGAATCAAAGTCACTTAATTCTTATCGAAGTACTTATTGAACGTCAATTACACAAGACAGTCCCCCAAAATGCCCGCCCTTCGCACACTGTGTTGAGGACAGGTCCATGAACCCACATTTGCCTAGCTTTGATCTCCAGCAGCCAACCTGAGTCAATATAGTAAGCCAGAAAGTATACTGAAATACCTAAACCGGACCACGGACTAATCTCTAGTAGATTTATCGTTATTATTGACTTTAGAAATCAAGCTCACACCGCGCGTGACTATAATGCTCAGCTTACGATTAGCTTTGTTGTAAGAGTAGATATTTGCACTGTATTACTGGGAAAAATAAACGAAAGATTCTTTGGGCTGATTAAAATATAGGTAAGTAGTACACACGGTAACACAAGCAAGCTCAACTTCAAGCTAAAAAAGCAAACTAAATTTTCCAGTTTAAAATGGCCTCACTTTGTATAGATTTCCCGTACAGAGAGAGATTTGCTTATACTGGTTTTGTATAGTTTGATTGGTCGTTGTGCGTACCATTCACTGTTATGTGGACATTATAATCGTTAGTGGTCTTCTGGGTTTTTTAAGAAAACTTTAAAAATAAGATTTAAATTAAATAATATTTAACATCCATATGGGTTAGTAAGCTAACGAAAAATATGACTTATACCTATGTTAATAAACTTATTGTTTATTTGGAAACCAGGCTGTTGTTTAAAATGCATCTTCGAACTCTTCTTAGGTTATGACCTAACAAAGGAGAATCGTACCTCCCCGCTATGGTCTTCAGGATAGAGTTGGAGCTTTCTCGCACTCTGCAGAGCAAAGACGCAGATTTCTGTGACGATGGCGTGAAGTGAAGGGCTTTGAAAACTGAAAATTTCTCATGTATCATCTCTCTTATGTGGACTATTCTGGCCAGTAGTTATATAAGTTAACATTCTTTAAAGGTGAACGAGGCGACTATTCTGGCCTGTAGTTATATGAGTTAACATTCTTTAAACGTGAACGAGGCGACTATTCTGGCCTGTAGTTATATGAGTTAACATTCTTTAAAGGTGAACGAGGCGACTATTCTGGCCTGTAGTTATATGAGTTAACATTCTTTAAACGTGAACGAGGCGACTATTCTGGCCTGTAGTTATATGAGTTAACATTCTTTAAAGGTGAACGAGGCGACTATTCTGGCCTGTAGTTATATGAGTTAACATTCTTTAAACGTGAACGAGGCGACTATTCTGGCCTGTAGTTATATGAGTTAACATTCTTTAAACGTGAACGAGGCGACTATTCTGGCCTGTAGTTATATGAGTTAACATTCTTTAAAGGTGAACGAGGCGACTATTCTGGCCTGTAGTTATATGAGTTAACATTCTTTAAAGGTGAACGAGGCGACTATTCTGGCCTGTAGTTATATGAGTTAACATTCTTTAAACGTGAACGAGGCGACTATTCTGGCCAGTAGTTATATAAGTTAACATTCTTTAAAGGTGAACGAGGCGACTATTCTGGCCTGTAGTTATATGAGTTAACATTCTTTAAACGTGAACGAGGCGACTATTCTGGCCTGTAGTTATATGAGTTAACATTCTTTAAAGGTGAACGAGGCGACTATTCTGGCCTGTAGTTATATGAGTTAACATTCTTTAAACGTGAACGAGGCGACTATTCTGGCCTGTAGTTATATGAGTTAACATTCTTTAAAGGTGAACGAGGCGACTATTCTGGCCTGTAGTTATATGAGTTAACATTCTTTAAAGGTGAACGTGGCGACTATTCTGGCCTGTAGTTATATAAATTAGCATTCTTTAAACGTGGACGAGGCGAAAGGAAGGAGAATGTAAGGTAATAGGTGCCGTTCTGTAGTCCTGACTACACCCATGGGAAAAAGGCGTGAGTATATGTAGGCATGTATGTTAACGTTTTAACATAGCATCACGTCTGTTTTTATTACTTGAAAACTGAAAGTGTAAAGTTGTTAATTTTGTTCAGGAGCTTTGAAGCCCTGCATATACTCAGTGCTGGGCACTCGGTGTAGCAACCTCTGCTACAATGTATGCAATGCTAATTCTTTCTTTAAAGAAAAAGATATATTTATTTTGTAAGACATGAGTTAACAATTTTCGAGGTCTTACAAGTAAATGAGCGAGTCACATGTTTTGCCATTTACGAATGGCGTACAAAAATATTTGGCTATACATATAAAGTGCACTAAGACATTGATTAAACAATAAGTAAACAAAAGAAATGTCCCAATTTTATACCGATACATGTAAATTTAAGTATTTTAAAAATTCTGGTTCACTTTCCCTCAGTCTTCATGTGTTTTCTTCAACGTGTTCCTCATTGTTTTTATTTTTTTTTCTAATCTTACTGAAACTTACCCTCTGAGTTAAAAATGTACAGTTTACATCAACCAATGGTTGTGGTCCCCTGTACTCATAGACGGCGGTGCTAGCGGGTCACGCGTAGGCGCATATTTATTGCTATCCCGGCGGGAGGCTGCGCATTCATCGCGGCGCGGGCGGGCCGCGCATCCCCCTGTCGATCTCAAACATAACATAGGTATGTCAAACTGTTTTGCATATTCATTTTGTGTTTACATTATTTTGAATTCATCTACGTATAATATTCAGTTTTGTAGGTAAGGTGTGGTGAATTTTTCAAGTGTAGTTACCATCATGGTTTTCATCAAAATCGACCCTGAGATTCCCCATCATCATCATCATCATGAATCATCGTCATCATCATCTGCCTAGTCTTTTCCATCTCCTTTTTCTTTACCCTTTGAATCTTCATCATTATAATTATATCAGCCACAAGACGTCCGCAGCTGGACATAGCCGCCACCGCTTTCCCAACCGTTACCACATCGGCCGGCCCTGTGCTTGTCGTTCCCTTCTCCTTGGAGTGTTTTACGATATTGGTTTTCATTTGGCGATTTCCCCATAACAAAGCCGTCTTATTCTTAATTACCCATAACAAAGATGTCTTATTCTAAACTATCATGGTCACTAACATTACTATTAATACTAATACCGTCCTTTATCCGTGATCATGGTGCTTGCAACAGCGCCGAAATATCGGGAACTCATAGAAAACAGTAAACATAGTAAATATCCCGTTATTAGTATTAATAGTAATGTCTTATTGTGATCATTTTTTTTTGTTCGGGAAAATATCTGGGAACCTTCTAGTTGCTGAGATATTGGAAGATAAAGTTCCAAGTTTTTCACCTGTGTTTTTTTTAATACAACATTTTAATGTTATAAGTTTACTTTAAATACCTCCATGACCGCCGTACTAATCAATGTATTAATCAGCAGAATGTTTTGAGTGCGTTACATTTAGTCCTACCGTAAACCCTGATTTTTCACCCCAAACAAAAGTCGTTCCCCAGCAATATTTTTCGCGTAGAGTTACTTAGTTTGTCGTAGAGAATGCTTGGTTGACGGCTTCGTGTATGTTCCGTTCACACCTTGTAGACTCTCTTTCTACAATCTAATAGCTAAGTTTGTTTTGCTATCAAAAACCTTCGACTAAAAGTTGACTTATGTGTGCCGCCTAAACGTTATGCTCTATAGGAGCTTTTACTCTAAAGATAACGAGACCCGAAGACAGCTCTTAAATTCCACTTGGGGGTGTCGTAAAGTTTCGACTATTGCTATCTAACATAGGTAACGACACTTTGAACACGATTTTCTGTCAGTGGGAGCAGGTATTGACTTTTTGGCTGATTAGAATTTGAGTCTGAATTAAATGGGGTATTTATGCTTAAATTTTAGATGTCGCCTGACAACTGAACCAGGTTCTGTGTATAAACCTTATAGCCCGGGTACCTAATGGGTGTAAAAATACCCTTAACGAAACCAAAAGGCATTTGATCTCCCCATCATTGCGATATTTGTTTTCTTTAGGACCATACCTGGGAACCTTCTAGTTATGGAGATATTGGAGGTCAAAGTTCCAACATTTTCACAACTTTTTTTTCAAATACTAGTTTTTAATTTTGTAACTTTACGTTAATGACCCGTTTATCAGTCAATGTTTTAAGTGTGTTACATTGAGTTCTGCTGTAAATCATGATTATTTACTCCAAAAAAAGTCGCTTTCCAGCAATAATTTTTGCGTAGAGTTACTTAATCGTAGTTTGATGTACAGAATGCTGGTTGACAACTTCGCGAAGGATCCGTTTACACCCTGTATAGTAGTTAGCATAGGTTAATTATAAAATTTGAGAATAGTAGGAAATCATCAAGAGTTAGTGACGGTACTTATGGTTAAAGCAGTTTTCATCAAAACTATAATTTGTGTTTGTGTACGAGAAAAAATATTATCGTAGATAACAATATGTAGGACTAGAATCGTAACAAAAAATACTCCGATAGGTAACCATGTACACAAACGAATCCTTTACAATAAACAAGCCACGTAAGCACACACCCCGTGGCGTATAGTTTCCAACGTTCCATAGCTCGGATATCGCCCCTCGATATGTTTGCAACGCTTGCACCGCATCCATTTGCATCTGCTAACATAAACAAACATTGTAGTGTTGCGCTATCTCTTAGCTTTTATGTATTATGTGCATTTACTAGAACAGCAATACTTGTTGAGCAGTATATTGCATGTTTTGCTTTGTCACGGATAGGGAGAACTTTCTTGATTTGATTCCTGTAAATTATCATGCAGACAGCAGACTCATTTCAGTTTTTCGCAATCAACCTTTGCGTTTTAATTATTATTTGTTTTTTTTTTTTTAATTTTGAGGGAAATGCCTTGGTTTTGTGGCAGATTAATTTTTGCATACGAAAACCGTACATAAAAACTAATAATGGAACTATTTTCGCTTCTGAAAGAAATATACTGATACTAAAAATAATAATAAGGTGTTTCTGTGTTAAACGAGATTTAACACTTTTCTTTAAGAGGAGCCATGTATGTAAATAGGTAAAATTACTACTTTCATCTCTCTTCCGTCTAAGAACTAAATCCGAAACAGTAGAAATTATGAAAATGACAGTGATAGCATCGATAATTCAGCCTTTTCCAGGTATGTAGATATAATATACCTATGTATACTTGTACGCCCTAGCCATAGCGGCCATACATAGGTCCTGGCAATTGTTTAACCATTCTGTCGACTACGTCAAAAGTGAAAGTGTCAACCATAAGTGCTCTCTGATTGCGTGAAGGTGCGTTCGCAAAGTTCTATAAATAAAATGTTATTATTGTTTTCAATTTCAAATGGGTAAATAAACTATCCCAAAAATGTCGCAAATCAGGCTAACAGCTGGCGCCATAAATCTATTTAACAACGAAGTGTTAACGACACCGTGACCCTTCCAATTATTTTAAATAATTAAACGGCCAAAATCTCAATAAACGAAAGTAGAATCATAGACTATTCTGTTTAATAAACAAATTGCTTCAGACACGGAGTTGGTCGCTAAAATTAATTATTATACTGTTGCCAATTGGTGGTTGTCATCTCCATACAGACAGATGTGTTTGTTAGAAAGGTTACTAGAGCAACCGCTACTTGCTCCTGACATCTTTAGATGACTTGATTGAAGAAGAGGCTGAATACCCGAGTCGACGGCCTGGTTCGATAGCCTTGGACGATCTGTGACGCTAATGTATCGTCAACATTGATTTATATTGCCGTTTATGAAGATCTATAGTTTGAATATTTTAATGTACGCATACTGACTAGATTTTCGAGATGGCGCTTTTGATTGTTAGGAATTCGAGTCAATAGCGTCTAATAGAAATTTTATTGAGACCATATTCATTGTGAATTTTGTTTCTGAAATTGGCTGTTGCGTAAATGGTCTTAACAAGCATTTACATGTGTAATCAATTTCATTAATTTGATTTAGAATAGATTTTGATTTTCTTGTGCGACTTTATTCAATCTCATTAGTCTCATCAATAGATTAAAACCGGGCACTAAAACACGGTACGTTGTGTAGACCTTTTTATTTTATTTTGATTATTAAAAAGGAACAACAAACAGCTATTTTTAAATGCGATATCACAAACATGTTAACATAAATAACTTAAATAATAATGTAGCCCACGGCGCTGTTCACAGATTACCATTAAATACTAAACTTTAAATTGCTACGAAATAAGCTGTTCATGCATGACAGATAACATATTATAAATAAAAGAAGAGAAAAAATAAAGTAAAGTTATATACTAATGATCAAATTACTAAATTATATACCTACCTAAGAATATTAATCTAAGAGCTCAAGTGTCTCATACAAATAGTCTTTTATGTATAGCCTTCTCACGTTGCATGGTTTATTTTAAAAGAGTAACCATGCTGTTTGTGAGGAGCTCGTGGCTAAATGATAACAGCCGCTCGAGTCCATCTTTAGGTTAAGCCGTGCTTGCCTAGGTTGGTCTGTGGATGGGTGACCACCCACTACGTACCGAGTTTCCTCCGTGCCTCGGAAAGCACGTTAAGCCGTCGGTCCCGGCTGTCATTTGTAGATCTTTGACAGTCGTTATAGGTAGTCAGTGGCCCAAAAAGTCTGACAACCAGTATTACCTAGTACTAACTGGATTGTGGAGGTCAGATAGGCAGTAGCTTCATGTAAAATACTGGTATTCAGCTGCAACCGGTTAGACTGGAAGCCGACCCTAACATAGTTGGGAAAAGGCTAGGCAGATGATGAACCATGCTGTTTCCGTCTGATTCTTTTCTATGTAGTTTTCATCATCGACTCCCTGCGTATCCCCCATTTTACTTGGGGTCAGTGCAACTCCTTTTCTTCTTCCATTCTGCCTAGTCATAATTCAATCTCTTTTCTTTCGTGTCATTCCTCCCATCCATATTTTCTTTTGTCCATGTGCTTTATGAGAATTGAACTGAATTGAGTTAAAGGAAGACAAGCATATTTACTTGTTCTGATTGTGGACCCAGGCAGCCATGCGGTGGTTGAACGCTGCTTGGTTGGCACTGCTGGTGCTGCCAGCTGCCTGCAAGGAGCTGTCTGATGCTCCTATCCGCGAGGAGATCCTACAGGAGTTGCCTCAGGCTCAGGATCCGGATCTCATCAACTATGACGACTACAACCCCGTTGGGGACGACGACGACGACGAAAATGGTATGATAGTTTACGTAGAATTGTGATTTTTAGGAATGTTGGCTGGAGTACAAGCTTGCTTTATAAATTTTTTTTTTCGAGACCGCCTTTCGTACAGTCACGAGCATATACTCGTACAATATAGTATTGCCACAGCAACTTTTAAAAGTGATTTTCTTTAGCTGTATTGTTTTTGTGTGATTTCAGGCGTGATGTTCTGATATGTAATTAAGGTGCCGCTTAGTGCATTTTAATACCGGCCGTATTGTAAAGCTAAAGAAGCTTATAAGGGGCGTCTTAAACTCGAGTTTCGCTTAAATACTCCCAATTTTTTTCAGTTTGTGTCTCTCTTTCACAATAATGTGTAGAATACTCGGTGAAACATCTTAATTTGTCTTGTTCCAGCAATAACTGAGAGGAATTACCGCGGATCAACCATCAGTGAGTTTATATTACTTAGCTTGTGACTTAGCTCTTTGTAACGAAGTTTCTTTATTTCTTCAATAAAGTTTTTGTGTTCTCGTCCTTCGCCTTATGTTATATGTATTCTACTTTCTACTTCGTTTTATGTGGTGTGTTATTTTGTGGTGATATTGAGTTTTGTTACAGACACACCGACGTACCGAAGGCCGACGCCTAGAGGTAATCATTTTCTTCTCTCGCTGGCATTTATTGGTTACATTATTTATTTAATTGTGGCACTCCAACGACTTATTCACAAATTTTTTGGGGTACTATAACAATTAAACTTAAAATCTAGAGTGAATTTGTCACTTACAGGTGTGCACTGCACTTACATATTTCAAGTTTTATAATATTACATAGAGTACATATTAAAAACCAAAAGTCTGAGTAACTTTCCTTGTAAATGAATCAATAAACAAACATTAAAAAACGATGAAGTCAGATTGGATTCCATTTAATTAGAAATACGTAGCGAAACGAAAGTAAGATAACGATCCTCTTAAATGTGTTAACAGAAATATATTTTCCTTTCAATATTTTCTATTGCGTAGTTCCAGCCAGTCCCAAGTGTGTGGACATCGGTCGCACGTGGTCTGAGGGCGAGAACTGGAAGACAGACAACTGCACTCTCTGCCAGTGCCGCGGAGGGCGAATCAACTGCTCCACTGTGCCTGGCTGTACAACATCTAGTATGTACTTTTTGCCTTACTCCTCCTGCCCCGTACCATGACCACCGTAGACAAGGATTTCTTTGACGGAAGAATCGACAAAATGACAGATAGTGCAAAGAAATCTGTCACTGTGTCGACACAATCTGTCATTTTGTCGATTCTTCCGTTAAAGAAATCCTTGTCTACGGTGGTCATGCTACGGGAGCTGGTCTGTTTTTTTCTCAAGTTTTATTTTTTATATGGCCCTTAATAGGCAAATCGAATTTCAGAAAATAGTTTATCATGTCTGGTAGCAGCCGGATTAGAGAAGCCAACGATTGAGTAAAAGGCGAGCGTTTAGAGAGGCTACCAGGGGGTCCAACAGTATACCTCAAAGACTGACAAGTTATGACTGCAAATACAACCAAGGAGATTTAAGATAGTTTACAGAGGCCATCTACAAGAAATGCCATAGAAAGCATGTGTTCTTTATAGCAAAAATGATATAATTGCTAAGTTTGACACGTTACACTTGGTATAATTATTTTTCTCGTTGCTTTACACTCGTACCTACTGTCTGCAACTAAGATTGAGAGTAGATAACGATTTTTTCGCAGCTTCAACCCGGCCAGTATTCGTCGGCGTCGCTGCGCAGCCGCTGTCGCCAGTGCGCGGGGTCTCTGGAGCAACAGGAGATGAGGGCCCGCCCGGCCCGCCTGGAACACCTGGATATAACGGAGTACCAGGGGCACCAGGAATCCCTGGTCCCACGGGGCAAATACCTGATGTAAGTGTGCATAGTACGCGTGTATGACCTGATGTATGAACATTGAACGTGGACCAGGCAGAAGGGGTATGAAGGGATCGTAACAGGCGTCGTTTTGTAATTTCTTCCCAGCCCATAAGAAAAATGCGTGAGTTAATGTATGTGTTCTGAACAAATGTTTAATAAATAAGTAGTACAGAAACAGGTGGCAGGTCCACCCAAGATACCTACACTGGAAATATTGTGTAGGACTCTGATTACGGTAAGAAAAGGCGGTGAATAATGTTAATGAAAGGTTAATTGGATAAAAAATGTACCTACTATCAAATGTGTTAATTGTAATTAAATACTGTGGAAGATAAAGCTTCACGATATTATGCTACAGCACTAACCAAAGCAATGAATTAACTAACGCAATTTATTTGCCAAAGCATTTTATTAACCAAAGCAATTAATCAATTTCCCTGAGCTCTTACTTAATGATGTTGAAGTAAGCCTATTCTCACACGATACCGCTCGCCCGCGCGGTCGAGCGTTGGAGCGGATCTCACGTCACATTGACTTGTGTGAAATCCGTTGATGCCTAACACACGTACGAATACACGTGTACACCGTCCAACCGCGCGGCGAAAATCCTTCGTCGCCTCCGCCCGACCGCGCGACCGTTGTCGTGTTGGAATCGCCTTAATAAAGATTTATGATTCAATTAAATATTAATATCTGAAGAGAAGAAACAACGTGAACTAAAAACATTGTAACGAATGAGCAATTAGCTTTTTATCGACTTTATCTTAAATAATAGACCCCATTATTTCTCTACCCGACTTAACAAAATTGTGCTATACAGGTGAATGCATACTTGGCTCAACTGGCGGCTTCAGCTGGAGGAGACAAGGGACCTCCCTTCGACCCGTACCAGTACATGCAAGCTTCAGTTGGCACTCCAGGCATTAGAGGCATTCCCGGTAAGATACAGATATTAGATATTACGATAAGGCATTAGAAACAAAAAGTTGGCTGATTGTAGAAATTATGGAGATGTAAGCGCCCAGCGCCCCGCGTCGTCCCCCGCTGTACAGGGCCGTACTCAAGGGTCCGGACTCGGGATTATGTGGATGCCACAAAATAATACTGTGGCGCCATCTATACTACCGCAAATGAAATAAAACTGACCAATGGTATATCGTGATATTAAAATTATCTACGCGATTAAATATCCAAACAAAAATCCGATAAAAACCGACAGTAGAGTACACAAAAACTGTCTTATCGGAGTAACCGCCATTGTCTATGAAATACGAAGATGAATTGTACACCCTGATCTCTAAAATATTATATTTTATATTATGTTCTTAATATAAACTTTTTTCCCATTTAGGACCACAAGGACCACCCGGGCCGCAAGGCTTCCAAGGACAACGGGGCGAGCCAGGAGAACCAGGGCTGCCTGGTCAGCAAGGACCACCAGGCGAAAGGGGACCCCAAGGACTATCGGGGAAAGATGTAAGAATAACTATTGGTAAAAATTTCTAAAGGAAAAGGAATGGTATTATGCATTTTGTAGGCTGACCAGAACTGAAGAACAGGCTCAATCTAGTGTATGCAAAAAGGAAACGGTTCTTTTAAAAAAAAACAAGATATTTTTTGTTAATAAATAATTTATAAAAAAAGGTAGTCACTATCTTCAAACTCTTGAAAAAACTTAAATAAAATTATATGACGTGAATCGTTTTGTTTTCTAATAGGGCTCACCTGGAGAAGATGGCGAACCTGGTCCATCTGGTGCAATTGGCCAGACAGGACCTCGTGGAACCCCAGGAGTACCCGGTATCCAGGGACTGAAAGGACATCGAGGTTTCGACGGCAGAGACGGCGCTAAGGGAGAACAAGGATTGGCCGGTGAAAAGGGACCGACTGGAATGATTGGACCTATGGGGCCCACTGGACCAGCGGTAAGTCACCGAAAAAATTGTTGGTTTATTTTATTTTTGAGGTCACAAACTGTAGGGTGTAGAGAAAGTTAATTACTTTTCAAAGCAAAAATAAATCACGTTACTGAAATTGGTTTTTTAAACTTTCTCAAAATTATATTCGCGCATACGCAAATAAAACTATTTTTAACCGACTTCATTATTGTTTTTGTTGACTAGGGTCCTGTTGGTGCTAGAGGCGAGAGAGGTCGCGAAGGTCCTCCCGGGCCTCCTGGTGTGCGAGGTATTGATGGAGCACCAGGACCTCAGGGATTAATGGTAAGAGCCACATCGATTTTACCTAAAGCTGGGTTTCTTATAAGCTTGAGCTACAAATAACCATTAACAGTTTTTGAAATATAATTAACAGGATTATTTTTTTATATCAGGGCAACGTCGGCAAACCAGGCTCACCAGGATTCCCAGGTGCACCAGGCTTGAAAGGTGAACAGGGTGTGTATGGACCTAAAGGCAGTCAAGGAATGCAAGGGCCACGAGGAGAAGCGGGTCGTCCCGGCCAACCTGGTGAAGTTGGAGCCTCTGGTATTCCTGGTCGTGATGGAATCCCGGGTGAGAAAGGTGTGCAGGGACAACTGGGAGCTTCTGGACCTCAAGGGTTCCCTGGACCTAGAGGATTGCCGGGCGTAGCTGGAGATTCAGGCTTGCCAGGTTCTAAAGGAATGCCGGTAAGACAGCTTTATTTATTTATGGTTAATGAAAATGGTATAACACTAATTACAAAAAATAATATGGAAACAGAAAGTAAACAAAGGCAAAACGTCAAGTTGACAACAAACTCGGAACAGTGGACATTCTTGCATACTTTCTCTCTCAGAACACCAGACGCAGCATTATAAGCACTATGCATTAGGATTTATAGGTACTAATCTTGATCTGAACATCATTATACATAACTGTTGTAATTTTTAAAGGGTCAACCTGGTGAAAGAGGACAAAAAGGTGACGGTGGAATCAGGGGAGAGTCTGGTGCTCCAGGACCACGTGGTTTACCCGGTAACATGGGCCCGGAGGGAAAACGTGGAAAGAGAGGTCTCAGGGGACCTGCTGGCAATATTGGACCCCAAGGCGAGAGAGGCTTAATGGGCATGAGAGGTCTTCCCGGCTCTGATGGACCAATGGGCTCTAAAGGTCAACCTGGAGAGAGGGGAGGTGTTGGGCTACCAGGCTCCAAAGGAAGCACAGGTGACCCTGGTAGGCCAGGATCGCAAGGTCTGCAAGGACCACGAGGAACTATCGGTAGACCTGGTATGGCAGGAAAAACTGGTCCTCAAGGAGAGAGGGGTATACCAGGGGCTGATGGCAGGCCTGGTGAACAGGGATCTCAGGGTATACAGGGTCCACCTGGTTTAATGGGTGGTCCAGGAGAACGAGGACTGCAGGTGAGTAAAGTAGCTTTGATACTATTATTTTTTTTTTCTCAATATGTATAAGGTATTTGGCTAACTTTTGTTGTTTTCCGTAGGGTGAATCAGGAAAAGACGGTGATCCAGGTCAGGCAGGACCGCAAGGGCCCAAAGGTGATGCAGGACGTGATGGCGCAACTGGTATTCAAGGACCTCAGGGTATCGCTGGACCATCGGGTGAAAGGGGTCCGTCAGGCCCAGCTGGACCTACTGGATTCCCTGTAAGTATTTCGCAGAAATATATTGTTCCAACAGCCATGGGTTCGAACCCAGGCAGGCGCATTACTTTGTGTAATTTATTTCATCACCACTGCTCTCAAACCGGTGAAGGAAAACATCGTGAGGAAACCGGCATGTCGTAGAACCAAAAATTCAAAGACATGTGACTTCTACCAACCCGCACTTGGTCCGCGGGGTGGATTGCCCATTCCCTCTCGTAGAGAGGAGGCCGTGTGTCCCAGCAGTGGGAACATTATAGGCTGATTATAATTATTCTTATATTATTCCAGCATGAAAATCATTAACAAAAAAACAACACACACAATATCAATAATATATCATTTTACGCTACACTCCTGAAAAGCTGGATCAGTGGTAATCGCTTTCAAAGATTTTCGTATTTTTGCAACGATTTTCAACAGGAATTAACAGAATTTTTGAAGCTTAGCATTATTATCGCCGATAGAATGTATATTTTTCAAGGGCCCTTACTATACTTTTCCAGATGGACACGGTTACATACGGAATGTAAATAGCGTATACTTTGCTTTTTTAACTTGCTCTAAAAGTATACCATACCTTCTTTTTTTAATTTCACTTTAAATTTTCGCCCGTTTCAATCTGAGGCGCAGCACTTACACTTGACAGTTTCAAAGCTCCGAAGAATTATAACCAATCTATCTTTTGTCCAGGGTATGCCAGGAGCAGCTGGTTTACCAGGTTCGCCAGGCAAAGAAGGAGAGCCAGGTCTGGCGGGACCTGCTGGGCCCCCGGGACCGTCAGGACCTCGAGGAGAGAGAGGCTTCACTGGAGACCGCGGACAGCCTGGACAACAGGGAAGCACGGGGGAGAAGGGAGAATCTGGCGCTCAGGGATCTGATGGACCACCGGTAAGATACAATAGTATAGTATATACCACCTTGGTTTTTATTTAGTGTAAACCTTTTATGGGGTCATTGAACTTATCATCAAGAACAACTTTTACTACGAGACGATTCCTGAAATAGCTGAAAAGAAATAAGCTTTTTCCTAGATTTGGACGATTATGTGACCACAAACGAACGGGGTAATTGATTTTTACCGTAGTAAAAGTTGTTTAAGAGTACAAATAAACGCATCAAAAGTTTAGAACAAAAAGTTAACTTGTTTAGTAGTAAATTAAAGGTTTTACTATAGAGAGTAGTAAAAAAGATTTGGTCGGATGAAGGTTTAACTTCAAGTTCTTGGTCTCATCTTGGATATTTCTACGTAGCAACTTATTTTACTTTTTTATATATAATTCTTAGGGTCCTGAAGGTCTCCGTGGAGCTAAAGGTCACCCAGGTTCCCCGGGAGCGATGGGTATGCCTGGACAGCGAGGACTTACTGGTACACCGGGAGAGAAAGGCGAGAGAGGCTCTGCGGGTCCGCCCGGCAATGATGGATCTCCAGGTAAAGTTGTTCAAATATATTTTCTTTTATTTTCAGTAAAATAAAAAGCAAGATAGACACAAGATAAAAAAATCCCTCCCACATTAAAAAGATTATCTGTTTTTTTTTTACCCGACTGTGGCGAAGACCATAAGGGGGGTTATGGTTTTGATTTAATAAATGTAGGAAAAAAATTCAAAACACGGCGAACTAATATTAATTGAAATATGTATTACGACAGGTCGTCAAGGAGAACAAGGTCCTCAGGGTCCAATTGGTCCCGTCGGTCCAGCTGGAGAGCCCGCTGAGAGAGGAGAACCGGGAGCGCCTGGTATTCCTGGAGAATTAGGAGCCCCGGGATCCCCAGGGGAACGAGGGCAGCCTGGACCTCAGGGCTCACCTGGTCTTTCTGGCCCACCCGGCCTTACTGGGATGCCTGGTCTGAAGGGAGAACGAGGATACGCTGGATCTAAAGGACAACAAGGAAATACGGGAAGCCCAGGTAATTCAAACTATAACCATCCACAATTTACTTAGCTCCGATGTCTATCGGCGCTGCCGAAAACATGAAAACTTAACTGCAACATATTTTTTTTTTACATAAAAATAAATGTAGGCTTATGTTCCTTGCATGAGGTTATTGTGCCAAAATAAAAATTTCTCTTTCACTCTAAGGACGGTGTCATCTCAGAAGTCACTTCCGTCCTAGCCATATCATCTATGAGCCAATTCATCACAGCTAAATTATCAGGCACTCGCTCACAATGAAGTTATTGACCTAATCAAAAGTCGATTCTAATGTTTCATTATTCTTGGTCAGGTGTGCCCGGTGAATCTGGCCCACGTGGTCTGCCAGGCTTAGCTGGAGCCAAGGGTGCTCGCGGAGATCATGGACCGAAAGGAGAAACAGGACACAGTGGTTTACCCGGAAGACCTGGAGATTTGGGTCCACCTGTAAGTATACGGAATATTGCGAATAGTACTGAACTAATTCAACTCTGTTAATTTTATTTTTAAATCCTCGTTTGTTTGTGTTTAGGGTCCACAAGGAAGTACAGGCCCAGCAGGTGCCCCCGGTATCTCAGGTGCCAAAGGATCAACAGGAGACTCAGGCAGGCCTGGTGCCCCTGGACCAATGGGCCTGACAGGTCCTCAGGGATCTGAGGGACCAAAGGGTGAAAGAGGCAGTGAAGGTGAACCAGGTTTGCAAGGACCAAGTGGTCAACCCGGAGCGGCTGGCGAGAGAGGACCCGTTGGGTTACCTGGAATTGTAGGCCCACCCGGACCACAGGGACTTCGAGGCGCTCAGGTATTAGTCTTTCAAAAGTGAACATAAATTAATTGAAATAATGATAAAGACCGCTTCTTCTTCTTTCATAGAGATAGTACGAATTAAATTTTTTGGGCCCAGGGCTAGTATATTGCCAAATTAATCGCGGCGTCTGAGGCGTTTTTACGTCCTCTTTGCCTCTAATGTGCAGGTGTAGGGACACTTTGGACACTCTAACAAGTGTGTCCTGAACCGGTCGGGAGCACAGCATTCAGACTGTGCACCACTGGTAACTTAGTAACGATTAAAAACCCATCTATTTTCAGGGTGAAAGTGGTGCACCAGGCAAAACAGGTGCAGATGGTGCCCCAGGACAATCAGGAACGCCGGGTCTCCAAGGACCACCTGGACCGATGGGCGAGCCAGGCCCAGAGGGACGACCGGGCAAGCAAGGCCAAGCTGGTATCTCTGGAAGACCTGGTGATAAGGGACCACTTGGACCTCCAGGCCAGTCAGGACCGGGTGGACCACCGGGATTACAGGTAAATACTGTGAAGTTCAAATGTTACATTTGCAAGTCGCATTCTTTTTGCACTGTTTGCACGTTATGAATTACTACATAATTTTTTGTACAATTAAAAAAATTGAATATATTTATATGAGAAATCTAATTGAACTACTTTTATCAGGGACCACCTGGCCCGTCAGGACCTTCAGGACCCACTGGCGAACGAGGACCCAGAGGTGAAAGCGGCCCACCTGGAGTAGATGGACCACAAGGACCTCCGGGTAAAATGGGACCATCTGGTCTTGACGGAATCAAGGGAGAGCGAGGCGAGGCCGGCGCAGATGGAGCTAAGGGCCACGCTGGCTTACCAGGTCTTCCCGGAATGCTTGGCGCCCCAGGAAGAACTGGTGAACGAGGCTTACCAGGTCAAATGGGACCACCTGGAAAGGATGGAGATATCGGACAACGAGGTAACTATCTGTTATACGTATGTTAGTTTTATGAGACGCTGATTAAATCAGTGAATCACTATTTCAGATAGTGTGTCTGTTGATGATAATAATGGAAATTGAAACTCGCATCTTTTCTAAAGGCACACTTGTGTGTGCATTGGGTGCCTTAACCTTATCAAATAAATTTATTTTCTTTCTTTCTACAGGAACCCCTGGCCGTGACGGAAATCCTGGTATGCAAGGACCACCAGGAGTGCCTGGAGGCCGCGGACCTCCGGGTGAAGCCGGTAGACACGGAAGCCCTGGACCTGCGGGTCCAGCTGGGCCCCCCGGCCCGCCTGGCGAGGGCCTGGCTTATGATGCTGCTGCTTTAGCTGCCATGTTACAACAAGGTATGTAAAGATGTTTAGTCAAATGATTTGGAATTAATTTACAATGTTGGAATTTGAATTAGTTATTGCAGTACATACAAATAGTTAAGGCTGAGCTTTCAGCAGAGGTGTGCCAGATGTGCAGTAAGTCATGTGGGTAAAACTAACCCAATAGCTTGGCTCAACCTGTATATAAGAAGCGATGCGATTGGTTAGTCACACATCCCTCGCTACGCTTCCTCACAGTACATCTCTAGTTCAAAATCAGCCTAATTTGCAACAATGTCTTTACAGACGTGAGTTAATTACCTAGTGTGGCGAGTTTTAGGAAGACACTATTTCGTAAAGATGATTGGCGAAGACGACTGAGACCACTAAACAAAATCGAACTTATTTTCATACTTGTTGTGTTGTATTCTAGATTATTTTCAAATATAATCTCGCTAATCCGGATTTAAGTTAGGAAATCAAACAGTAACAGCATAGTAGATGCTTGCTATGTTAACAAAGAATATAAATGATTTGATTGCCTAAATAATGTTTCCTGAAACAGGTTCAGTGAAAGGCCCAGATCCACTAGGCGACGACCCCAACACTCTGCCACCTCGGTTCTTCAAGGAGGATATGACAGCAGCTGAACGCAAGGAGGTTGTGATGAAGGCTTACGAACGGCTCAAGGTTTCTCTTGACAAGTTCCTTAAACCAGACGGTTCCAAGGAAGCACCAGCTAAGACCTGTGGGGACATCAAGTACCACCATCCTGAGTTTGAAAGCGGTAAGAGAATGAATCTTCGTAATTCTCTCTTTTTCTATTTTTATTAAACCTTGTCTTCCATTCTAAGCTGGTCGGAACTAATCCGGATTGCCTCCGATTTTAAAGCTTTTGCTGTAAACCTTTTATTTATTAGCCTATCACTGGAAGCCATACAGCAATTAAGTACCAAAGAAGTAGAATAACCCGAAGAAAACCAAAGGAGTAGAAATTGGTACCTTCCCCTCCATCTGTCGTCTGAAGAGCACGGAGATCACTTCGGACTCTTGAGTATAATCCCACGTTGGTTCAGCTGCTACCATTTGTTAAGAGAGTTCGATTCACTGATGTCTCAGAACTAAATTCAGATCAAAGTACAACTTACAACCTCAACTTCTGTCAAATTTGCAGGACAATACTGGATCGATCCCAACGGTGGCGACATCAACGACGCTATCGTGGTGCACTGCGAGATGGACACCGGCAGCAGCTGCGTCTTCCCCAAGCCGATGGCGTCACAGGACATCGCGTACAATGGTGAGGAGCACGAGCCCTGGTTGAGCGAAATGGATGATGGATTCACAGTGAGTATTTTGTCTGTTTTGTTATAGAAACCGGCCTATGTCCTAGAACCAAAAATTCAAAGACTTTGTGCCAGACACAAAACCGGATTGTGTCCTCGTCGTGCATATGGCCCACTCGCTCACCCAGGGAAGAGTGTTAATAGGCTGATTATTTTGTCTAAAGATCGACCTTGGACAGTTCGAACTGTCTAACCGCCATGTCTTAATGACCTCTTGGTCATCATGGCCGATCACATAGACCAGCTTCCATATATTTTTGCCCATTTTCCTTTGGTGGCTACACACCTACATTAAACTGTTGAGTAAGTTTTGTTATTTCACAAAAGCAGACTAATTTTACAAATTCCATAAGTAGCTAGGTAATCATTGATGCGACCTTAGTACACTTTAGTTTTATTGTTTTTGGACTTCTCAAAACGAAACTAAACCTTTTCTTCGCTATGCAGATCACATACAAGGCAGACCACACCCAACTGACATACCTGCAGCTGATGTCATCTAAGGCTGTCCAGAATGTAACCTTCCACTGCCGAAACACGATTGGTCACTACGACCCAACATCCAACAACTACAGACGCGGCATCAAGCTGTTGGCCTACAACGACGCTGAGATCTTGCCTAAAGCCAACAACAGGCTCAGGTATAAGGCGGTGCTGGATGAATGTCAGGTGAGTTGATCATATTGTCGAATTTTGTGTCAGTAAGACCGCTTTCACATTTAGGCGACTTTAGCAGCGCGACAGTCGCGCATCTAACGTCCAAACGGTAAAAAACGTACTTTTTGCTTGCGAATGTGCTTCTGTCGCGCTACTGTCGCGCAGCTAACGTCCTAATGTGAAAGCGGCCTCAGTCGTTTCTAGTTGTGTTTTGAATACATTCTAAACTTGGCGCTCATAGTCGTCCAATATTCGCTATGTGTGAACGCGGCCTTGTAGTCGCAGAAGTTATGAACGGCAAATTAATCGGGCGTAGATGACAAAATATAAGTTAGTTCTTATTATTTCCATGGCTATGAGTGGCAGAACTGTCAGATACAACGCTCTACAATACGGAATTGTTTTTGAAAAACTTGTAGTTCCGTGTAGGTACACAATTACCACAGGACCGGGACTTAAGTATCTAAAAACATCATTAATCAACCACCGATTTTAAGTAGTTCCATCGGGTCACCTCTCAGAAGGAAGGAACCAGTATTAATGATAACTTTGTCCACAGCACAAGAGTTCAAGCTGGGCGCGCACCATCGTTGAGTACCAGACCGACAAGCCAGGGCGTCTCCCACTTCTGGACGTAGCCGTCAGGGATGTAGGTAGACCAAACCAGATGTTCAGGGTTGAGCTTGGATTAGCTTGCTTTAGCTAAACGGCGCGAAAACTGAGACGACGCTCGAAAAAGATGGCGACACCGGCTTAAGTTTAATTGGAATTTGGAAAAAACTCATTTATCAACTGAAAGTTTAATCAAATCTCGGGTTAGTAAACTAGCTGTTAAAACTTTTGTTAGCTGTTGTCCAAAGTAGCAACAGCTATTCAAATAATTAACAAAGAGATCAAATTGACTACGGTTATTAACTTTCAGTGGAGTCATGAGGTTGAATTAATGTCAGAAACAAAACACAGATACCAATGCTATCGAATTAATTTTACTGCCCCCTTGCATTTATATACCTACCAGTGGCGAAGGTTCCGTACAACTCGATTCCTACCGGACTCCCTTTGAAAAATGGCACAGTCAGTATTCTATAGACAAATAATATAATCACATTAAAGATATGTACTCCGGCTTACCTCTTACAAAAACTGACCCTTCGCTACTGAAACTTATCATTAAATAAGAGTTTATTACTTACGTTTAGGATCTCAAAAACATCGCAATTTATACTTTTAATATTCTCTTTCTAATATGAATATTAATTTTGTGCAATTTAGTTAAGAATACTGCCATAAAAAGCATTTATAAATATTATAATAACTACGTAAAGCCAACAATGTACCTATCAATGTAGTATAGAAAAGTAAACACGTAATATAAAAAAATGTAATAAGTACTTTAATAATTAATATAATCTTTCCTATAATGTGATTTACTATGAATAAGATAAGATTTTACTTTACTATTAAGTACTTAAAAATAAATATTCTTAGGTCGTCACTACATAGTTTATTTATATAAATAATTATAATTTAATTTACAAAGGTCCTCTTAGGCTGTGTACGTGTACATAATGTAAATATTCTTATTTTTAAGTCAATGTCATGTGATTCCTATATTCGATTTTAAGGTAGATCTAAGTTAAATTAAGCAACTACTTATTTACAAATTAAACAAATATTCTTACCAATAAGCAATTTATGAAACAATAAAATAAATCAATGATATATTTTTAGAACGATGTGTTTATTTTCTACGAAAGTATTTTCCCGCTAACTAGTGCCTCTGAATATAATGTATTAACTTAGTGCTTTTACGTAAAATTTAAAAAAAAAACATTGTCTTACATAACGCTAAGCGCTACTTCACACGAAGAACAACGCTTAAACATGAACTCGACTCAATCTAACAGATTTCAAACGATACCATAAGTATATATTGATTCGTATATTGATCGTTTATAACCTCCTTCCTGCCTTTTCGAATTACTGCAACGATCTGAGGGCCGCTTTCAGAATTTAAATTTCGAAGTTTGAGTCGAACGCCAATAAACTTTCATGCGGCTTGAAAAAAGAAAAAAAAACTCATCTGTGCTTTAAAGTGTCTGGCAAAAATTCCCGTCGACGGGAAGTATCTGGCAGTGTTAGTTATTAATTTTTAACTATCTTCTAATCAACAAAATGAAAAAATCGCACTCAGGCTTTAAGAAAAGTACTTATGTATAATTTTTAGGCAACTTTAGCATCTGATATTTAAATATTATCCGTCGGCACAAGTTCGCAGGTATGATTGTTAATCAGAAAATATGTAAAGTCTGGCGGCCCTTTTTTGCAACCTTTTTTATCTTATTACAGTACCACCCGCTCCTCAAAGAAAATGCGCGCGGGAAAAAGCTGTATGGAAAAGTTTAGGGGAGGCCTACGCCGCAGTGGCGGCTACTGCTAATATAAATTAACTTGTATATAGGGTGACTGGTAATTAGTGACCGATACTTAAACACGTGATTGTATTCATGATAACAGACAACTTCCTCCCCAAAGAAACACTTTTTTTTTAGTACTCTTTCACTTTTATCACAATAACACTGCAGTGGTGCATTATGGAGCAGGCTTGCGAGCCGCGCGGGTGCTTTGCCTACCCACTGTTGCACGTTACGATAGTAATGAGACAGAACATCGTCATGCGGATAACAGCTTATAGGTTACAGGCGCGCGCGAGCAATTTCATACGGCTGTTGTGTTATTGCGATAAAAGTGAATGAGTATTAAAAAAAAATGTTTCTATGGAAAAGTTGTTTGTATGAGTACAATCACGTGTGTACGTAATTACCAGTCAGCCTATATACATACATAATTATACATGTAAGTACGTATGTGAGTAAGTATTAGATTAATCTTATGTCAAGTTGTGTATGGTAGAAGTAAATAAAGGCTATTTATATTTTATTTTGTTTCTACAGTTCCACCATCCCTCCAATTTCCAATCTCTTACTGAACAGTAGAATCACAGGTATTCTTCCTCATACAGGTCACGAAGGGTGGTACATTGCAGGTGCACTTGGTACAATTGTCGTCGACGGTAAGTTCGTCGCCGACGATGAGCGTCGTGTTGCCGAAGACGCACGAAGCCGTCAGGTTGCGGATGTTCAGACCACGGACTACTTTGGTCTTTGTTGTTGCTGAAGATAAAAAATACCGGTTAATGAAGTTTTATGATATTTACGATGTCCTGAAAGTCTAGTGGCATATCATAGGTACACCCCTCTGTTTTGGTCGGAGGTTAAAAATGTATTGGATGGATAAACTACTGTTAGATTGCCAACTTTAGTACAAAATACCAGTAGCGCTTGCAATTTTGTAAAAAAAAATCGTTGTCTGTAAAGTCGGTTTACTGACGATAGTTGAACGTGACAACGTCATAAGAAAATACAGATGGAATGGTTGCATTTTTCAAAAAATTAATGTGTCTTGGTTGAGCAATTGTTTTATGGAACGCCTCAGAGCGAGGTAACGCATGTTTTTTAGTGCGTGCAGCCGGCTCCATCGATTTATAAGACGTTGTCACGTCAAAAATCACCTCTACTTTGTAAACAGCATAGGTAAGGTATACATATGTATAACTCTAGTGTAACCACGGCATATAAAATAACGGATGAAAGCGCTACGTAAACTGATCACTACTAAAGATCTGTACTGCCGCTTGGGCTGGTTTAAAAAAATTACCAACTGTAAAACAAAACCCCGTTGTGAGCTGCAACTCAAGATCCAACCTTTCATCCCAACATAGATTATGCCATACATTTATAGTTAAATGTCAATAAATCAGTCGAATCAAAACTTACGACACTCAAATCCAATGGGACATCCGCGCATATTCCCCGGGAACACAGGCGCACAGTTCTGCAGCAAATCATTCTGATAGTGTATCTCTATACCGCAGTTGATGTCCCTGCAGTTGGCAGCATTGTCAGTCGCGTTGAAGTTTGTGGTACAGACACAGGTCTTACGCGTGTTCTTGGGTTGGTAGGTCTGACCTTCACGGTACGTCTGGCCATCGACTTCGCAGGTAGCAAGTTCAGCTATTGCGTCTTTGCCTAGAAAATATAAGTTAATATTGTTAATTGGCAATCAGGGCTATAGGCATTTACTATAGAACCAAACTACGCGAGGAAATATTGCTATTTCACGTATTTAATCAGGTGAAGATCAATTAGTGCTGTAGTTCCACTACTATCGTCGATTGAGGATCTACTTAATAAAATAAACCAAATCCACATGAAAATTCCGAATTCCATTTTGTAATAGCTGCCAAAAATATTCACAAACAGGAGGTCGTATTTAATATCAGATCCATTGGCAGATTGCCTTAAAAGTTGCAATTTGTTTAGCCAAATTTCGCAAACAAAAGGCACTCAATATGTTTTTAAATAAATATGAATGTAAACAATAAATATTTATATAAACAACACACGACTGTGCGAGTCATGACCACAGCCAAGGTGAACTGGTTGGTGAAGCTGCTATCATCGATATTGGTTCTTTTATGATGAAAATCATTTTGTATCAGATGTTGCAATGCCACAGATAATTGAAGAAAACGAAGAAGTATTTTTTGGTGGCGTAACATAGGTCAGATTGCTAATTGGAAAATAATCGTGCATGGTATGAGCTTACTAAAAATTACATAAGTGGCACGAGACAAATTTATCAATGGACCAACAGAAAGACGTTGCGTTTTATAAAAATCCTTCTTCTTTATCGTGTGGTTAGTGCCTAACCTGGTGTCAGAGTTTTTATGCCGCCCAAGGGCCTCTGACTTGGCTTTACATGTCATCGAGAAATATCTCTCAGGCATGCTGGTTTTCTCACGATATTTTCCTTCACCGAAGCAACTGATATTATTCGAAATCCGAAAAATTAGAGGTGCGTGTCTTGAGGTCGATCTCGAGACCTGTGACTTGGCGGTCCGACGGTGACACCACTAGACTATCACTAATAATTATTGTAAGTCATGCTCGTCAAAAAATATGACGAAATTCCATAATAACTCTCATTTCTCATTTAGGGGATGAATACATAAAAATGCTTTCTCCCTTGTAAGGATTTTTGTGTATGTTATGGCTCATTTTCGTTATGTACCAAAGGGACTCTTGTATACTACATGCTTATAGACCTAGGCAGTACGTTGCAGTAGCGAAGGGTCAATTTTTGTAAGAGGTAAGCCGGACTACATAATTTTCTTTAATGTGATTATATTATTTATCTATAGAATAATGACTGTGCCATTTTTGAAAGAGAAGCCGGTAGGAATCGAGTTGTATAAAACCTTCGCCACTGGTACGTTGTCTATCAGTGAATTTAAGATTTCATGAAGTAATGATAAGGAAGGAAGGATAACTACAATAAGTAGGCAGTATCAAGAATTTTACTAGTTCATCCTCATCGTGTTGTATTAATTTAACAGCACCAACTACCTGGAAGTTGATTCCATCATCATTATCAGTTGACAATAGATCGTTGACAGTAATCCTGCTATTGCGCCGATCTTTACGACCGCTTATAAGGAGACCCCTATTGTATGCCATAGTCTAAAACACATTAAAGAGTGTGTCATCTAAAAATAAGTCTTATTAACAAGCCATAGACTTGTTTTGACGGAACAGGTGCATAGTTTAATGTTTATTGAAATCTAATTATATTTGATGAACTCATAAGTTAAGTTGATCATTAACGCGGACCGTTTTCCTTTTGGAAGACGCCATATATTCGGTTTTAATGCATCGTTAGCTCGTTATGGGAAACAAGCGGATGTTGTTATTGTGTCGTGTCCTATTATTAGTTAAATAGCGTAGGTTAGGTCCCTTGTGAATTTGATATCTTTTAATGGCCTCCTTGCATCGCGACTCATTAAATGCATGTAACGCATTTGAAACATCATTGAGTAGCTCGTGGCTAAATAATAATAGCCGCGCTTTCCTAATTTGGTCTGTGGGTGAGTGACCACCCTTTACATACCGAGTTTTCTCCGTGCCTCGGAAAGCACGTTAAGCCTTGGTCCCAGCTGTCATTTGTAGACCTTTGACAGTCGTTACAGGCAGTTAGTGATCCGAAAGTGACAACCAGTCTTACTAAGGGGTATCGTATTACCCAGTACTAACTAGGTTGTGGAGGTCAGATAGGCAGTCGCTCCATCTATACTAATATTATAAAGAGGTAAAATTTGTTTGTATGTAGGGGGTAATCTCCGGAAGTAATGAACCAATTTAAAAAATTGTTTCACTGGTAGAAAGCTACATTTTTCGTGAGTGCTATAGGCTATAAATTATAAAGATATCACGCAAATTAGCCGAGCTATCAAAATTTTCGAGGACGAAGTCGCGGGCGAAGTGCTAGTATAAAATACTGGTACTCAGCTGCATCCGGTTAGACTGGAAGCCGACCCAACACAGTTGAGAAAAGTCTACGCAGATCATCATCTGCGTAGACTTTTCATCAATCAATCATCTCATTTGAAACACCATACCGTCTCTGTCATCTTCGTCATCAAATAATTGACAGAAATAGAACAATGATTTAAATACTTTTAACGCAAAACGCATTTACTGTTTGTGGTTCAAGCGAGCCTTAGTGGTACCTTAACCTACAAGAACCTTCCGCAATAAAGACTTAAACGCCTCATTTCTTGTCTACTCCCTACAATTACAGTCACACCTGAATCCATTACTTTAAACAACATCTATTAAACACCATAACCACTTACCACAAACAGTCCCAGTGCTGCAACACGAGTCAACCTCATAGGTGTTGATACATTGCTGCTCCATATCATTGTCGAAGATCTCCACGCAGTCCACGGCCGCGCAACTGAACTGCGGCTCTCCGGCAAACACGCTGCAACTGCAGGCTTGGGAGCACGGGTTGCTGATCAATGACTGTGGTATGGGGGCTCTGTTACCGTACGAGACGCCTCTGGAATAGACAATTAAGTTGCGTATTTAGATGCGAATTCTACGTGAGGTAGGTAAAGACTAGATTGTTGAGTGGTACTGGCGGTTTTTTTTTAAATATTGGATATGATCAGTTAGGTTTCTGATGATTTGAAAAGACATGGAGGTAATTCTTTTTCAATTGAAAAATTGACTCAGCAAAGCATAATGAAAGACTTTAAAATTGTTGTACAATTGATAAAGAACAAGAGAAGTCATCTAAGTAAGGATTATTAGTATTATCTACAACATTATATCATACCATATCTGGCGAAATGGCGGTGTACTCTTAGGTACACCACTGCCTAACCGTTCGGGAATTACAGGCGTGATGTTATGTCTGTTATGTTATAATGTTAGGTATTATAACAGAAGTCATCATCATCATTCTCCTGCCTTTATTTAGCACTCCTGCTTTTATCCCAATTTATTTGGGGTCGGTGCACTGTGCAGCATGTCTACTACTTCATGTAATAACAGAAATATGCGAATATAATTCAGTAAAACTTTCCTCTTGCTACTTAATTAAAGCATACAATTTACAAAGTGTCGTTGGTAAATTGTGAGATAACGTTGAATTTAGTGTTAAAAGCAAAAAGGTGTTAATTCCGGCTCCTCGTAAATTTTATCGCGGTCATAATTTTCCCTCCGAGATCCTCGGGAGAGACATACAAAATAAAGTTAATATTTTTATCCTAATAATCAACCGCTTTTGTTACTGGCACTGTTTGTATGGAAGAAAATTTTATCTCGAGGACTCTTGGCCACCTACCAGACATTGTTCCCCAGATTTATTTCATGAAAGCATGAAAATAGCTGCAAAAGTAAGTAAGTAGTTGATGTATGTAGTAATATTTCTAAGGCGCGAATTACACAGAAACGGCGTAAGCTGAAGGCGCGGCGCAGGCATGATGATCAAAACGATTCCATACAAAATGTACATAGGCGACGCGTCGTGAAATACACTCAAGCGGCGCGGCGCAGGCAGAGGCGGCGCAAGGCGTAGGCGACGTGGGCCACCGCCTACGGCCTCGCGGTACGAGGGCCTCGCACCTCAAAAACCCAATGACAAAATTGGGACCGGAACGAAATCTCCAAACTGTACATGGCCAATTTTGGCCAATATATATTTTTTGTTGACAGCGCACTCTATTTTATTTTTTTTCTAACACAGCGACATCCTTCGTTCTTGTACTGACAGAAAGCCATTGTAGTTTCTGATATTTTAAGCTAGATGGCGTTGCTTCGTATAGGATTACTAAAAATGTTTTCCGCGATGGGATTGCAAGTGAATTGTTAGCAGTTTATTTTTTCTGTGGTTGAAGTGAAAGCTGTTGGAGTTTTGTTTGGTACGTAATATTATGTACCATTTTGTTCCTGAAATTATGGCCTTTCGAATGATACATGTGAATTCCGAGTCGATGCCGATTTCGGGCCTCGCTAAATGTACTTTGCCCACATAAAATTGTGGTCTTGCCCCGCCACTGGGCGCAGGCACGCCGTTCTTTCTTTTCCTCATAAATTCCACGCCTGCGCCGCACCGTCACCTTACGCCGTTTCTGTGTAATTCGCGCATAAGATGCACCTATTGAGAATGAAAGAAGGACTCTTCGTTTTGGTAATTAAAGTAAGCGCGCTAAGAGTAGACACTTTCTACTTAAGAAAAGGTTGTACAAATCCTTAATTATGACTATTAAATAAAGCGAAAGTACCCAAAAGTACTGGAAAGGTCTACCGATAAACTTGTTTAATTAACAGGCCCATAAAGTTGGTCAATCGGTTTACACAGCTAATTAGAAGTGTTTAGGCATATAAATTGGGTAAACACACAACTTTTTTTATTACGAAAGTTGAAATTATAAATTGTGATATTATAGACATGTTAATTGGCTCATCAACCGAGCGAATGTGAGTCTGATGTAGGTACCTACTTTTCGCTTTTTCCTGAACGGAAGCTATGTTAGTTGTCTACCAAGAATTATGTCATGTAAAACGTTTTTATAAAGGGTGTAAATAGACCCTTAACATAAAAGAAAGACACTTGTTCTGCCCGTCTTTGCGATTATTTTTTTGTTCTAGACCATACCTGGGAACCTTCTAGTTACGGAGATATTGGGGGTCAAAGTTCCAACTTTTTCACAAGTTTTTTTTTAAATACATGTTTTTAATGTAAGATTTTTACTTTCAACACCTCCGCGAACCCCGTACTATTCAATCCATCCATCAGCACAATGCTTTGAGTGCTTTCCATCGAGTCCTACCTTAAAACGTGATATTTCACTCCAAAAAAAAAAGTCGATTCCCTTCAATAATTCTTGCGTAAAGTTATTTAGTTTGATGTACAGAATGCTTGGTTGACGGATATGTGAAGGGTCTGTTTACACCCTGTATATCAATGTCTAAAACAGATATTCTTCAAAGAAATTAATTGGAAGCATATAAATACACGCTAGCGCTACCTTAACTTGAAATCAACATGTTGTGTCACAAAAAAAGTCTAAAAGGACTTTGGATTCCATGCATCTTATTCCAAAACGGTGGTTAATGGAATTCAAATATAGCGTTTCGTTTATGGTTTCTGTACTCAAAGCAATGTGTTGCTTTTAGTGTTTGTGTTTGAATTTCTCAGAGGTAAAAATTTAAGTTTCTGTAAAACTATCAATTTTTCACTTTCTTGCAGTCCCAATAGGATGCGGTCTTTGTCTCAAAAATATTCAGAGGGAGAAAAACAGGCACTATACATTTTGTCCTACCAGTTCCGGAGTTAACCTTAATACCTCAAGAACGAGATATTATCTATTAAGTTATATCAGCATATCTAAACTGTCATCATATCAAGCGCGAGGTCGCGGTGTTTCCCTGCGCAGACGCCGACGACGCGACGGCCGTGCCAGAGGTCACCGTCTTTTTGTCATTTTAACTGCTGGTTGCTTCTGGGTAATCCACGAGGTCACCACTTGGGTGGGTGCTTATTTACTCTTTTATAATTTAATGTTATTGTTAGACTTTTTTTATTTCTTAAGGCTGTTTGGTTTGATGACTCAAAAGTGGCAGTTTTCCGTTTATGTGAGAGGACAAGGACTTTGTAAAACATATAGTTTATCTTTGTTGACTATTTCAAAATGTATTCAGGAATTGCAGTTAGCGTTTTAAGTTAGGACTTTCTTGCTTTCTATATCGAACCCTAATTACACAGATAACTTACACAAAAGGCTGTCTGTTAGACCTCTCTAATTATTGACTTATTAAAAATAAACACTCTTTACCGTACTTACTTATAGTAACACTGTGTAGGATCAGGATGTAGATCAGGGCAGGTGAAGGCTTCAGGACACAGTCCTCCGTCTTCTCTTGCTACCGGTGTGCATCCCAGCTCAGTGTAGAAGCTAGCCATATCGCACTCACCCGCCATGTCTGTTGACACCGTGCCCAGGACTGAAAACAAGGAGAAAGTTATAAGTATTGTCATGACTGGCGAGGATCGCGGACACCGAACGCACAAACGGTTACCAAGGGTTCAGTACATCATACCGAATCCCCCGAACATGAAAATTTTCCGTCGGTAATTAAAAAAAAAACTCAAAATTTATGGAACAGCTCTTTTTTTAAATTACCGCTGAATTATTTCTATGTAGTGGTTCGGTATGATGTAGGTACTACCCATTTATGCGACGGCGTCCCTTCCTGCACCCTGTAATATCGATATCGTCATCATCCTCTTCGTGGCCCTTATGTCATGTTTTCTTCTTCCATAAAGGCATAAGCTAAGTTTCAACCACCTTTCTGGCCATAATCATCTTTTACATAATCCATAAATACTTTATTTGGCGTTTCCCTGCTTCAATTTATCTTAGATAGAAAATGTATAAGCCCAAAATAAAAGTTCCAATAATACTGATAGCCAGTAAAGGCAAGAAAGTGTTACCAAATAGGCTGACAAGACAATAATAAATCATTTACTCGTAGTTATGGAACACAAACAGCGCAAACCTTGCTATTATTTGTAACAAAACTGAAAGTAACTTTCAGCTGACTGTTGGCTGAAAGTTTCTCCCTCAACTTTCTTGTCTAAATAATGAGGTCGACTTGACGCTACTGTTATAGAAGCGGTTATAGAAGGGGTAAGTTTGGATACCATTACTTGGTAACAAACTTGACAGCAGATAATGAAAATTCAACATTACAGAACTAGTTATGTTTTCGATCTGCTGTTATAAATAGTTATTGTTGTTATTATTTTTAAACAGCAGTAAGGCATAGCCCTCTTTGTTTAAATGGTTAACTAAGCAACGAGGCGAATTTGCGTGGATTCGACATGAATAACCAGAACAAAACAAATGAAATGCGTACACATACATAATGAAAGATGTTTTTTTTATTATTTTTCAATTGATTTCTATGGTCATCATCTTTGCGGATCAATACTAAGGAATTACATAGGAACCTACCTATCTCCATACCTACATACGATCACATACATGGTAAGCTACTGCCAGTCCCCAACCATCCTTAATTGGCATGATTGGTTACGTAAATAAGAAAATGAAAAGCAATTTTCTAAATTGCGTTTTCTGTTCATTAGGAAATTATTAAATTTACCGAGATAGTCATGTTGATTTACGTTCGCAATCAGTGAATTATCATTTTAATTTTCGAATGAATAAAACCTTTTTGTGAGCTTTAGGTAGAGTAATTATGTAGAGGTATATAGAAACTAAACATGCATCAACTGCGATAACTAGACAGACGGCATTTGTTATTAGATCAATTACATGCTGATTAGAATATGCTATACAGTTTAGGTACTATAGTAGGTACCTACCTACCTATCTATCAATGAGTGTAAAAATACACTTAACGCAACCGAAAGGCACTTGTTGTCCCCGTCATTGCGATCATTTTTTTGTTAGGAACGTACCTGGGAACCTTCTAGTTATGGAGATATTGGGGGTCAAATTTCTAACTTTTTCATAAGACTTTTTTATGAAATTTTTCGATGTTTTAACATCACTTAAATCAAGCTTACATGGTTTTAATTCAAGTCTACTTGATTTTAACTCAAGTCATGGTCAACGAATACTCCTTGACCCCTAGGTCAAGGAGGTATTTCTTGACCCCCGTACTATTCAATGCACCATCAGCACAATGTTTTGAGTACCTACGTTACATTGAGTCCTACCGTAAAACGTGATTTTTCTAACAAAAAATAAAGTATTATCCCAGCAATATTTTTTGCGTAGAGTAACTTAATTTGATGAACAGAATGCTTGGTTGACGACTTCGTGAAGGGTCTGTTTAAACTCAAACTCTTTATTGCATTCATGTGTACATTTAGTTGTTACATATAAGTAAGTAAGTTTACAACTTGTATAGAGAATCTTCGAAAGTCTTCGTAGGGATGCTGGTAGCAGCTAGGTAGGAATGGCAAAGGATCAAAATCAAAATCAAAATCAAAATCAAAGCATTTATTTCAAATAGGCCAGTTACAGGCACTTTTGAATTGTCGAAACAAAGACAACAATAGCCACAGTCCCAGTCACAAGGCATAAAAACTGTGAAAGTACTGTAGTTGCCCATTCCCTAACGTAGATCTCTATGGAGAAGAACGGGCAAGAAACTCCATGGACACTCTTTTAAATCAGTATACTTTTACAAACTCTTGGTTACATCATTCATGTTGAGATGGTACATTATGTGAGAACGATGTAGCAAGATGTGTACGAGTGTATCGAGAGTGAGAGCAATGGAAGAGTCCTACGGTAAAAGTATCTAGTCATCCAAAGGACTCTCTTATTACTTTTACTGCTATCGAGTTTACCAAACTAAACCCCTGTCGGTCGACAGCGTAGGGTTATGGTTTCCTGTAAAGTGATCCCTTAGATGTAAGGGATCATCTTTAAATACATAACAGCTTAAGTAAATAATGTTGAAATTCCCTAACCACACACATTTGATCTCATTGTGGTTTCAATATTAGTTAGTGGTCGGATTGAAGAAATAGATAGGAGCTTCTCGAATGGCTCAAGATTATCTTTGAAGGGGATTTCTATGCAAAGATTTTGCCAGAAACCATGCTTATTATTGTTTGTGGTAGGTTATGCACCTGTAATTAATAAATGCAACTTAAATGTCTGGGTATTCACTGAGGTACACTAATACTAAATATCACATTAATTAATTATTGCGCTTTTTCGTCGCTAAAACATTTGTGCACTTTTATTTGGGCAGGCATTTAGGTGTCACTATAGTAACGTGTTAGTGAAAATAGCCCAGGCACAAACCTGCCTATCAATCTAGCTTCTTAATAAGGACCTTCGTCGTGGATGTATAGAGAACGGTTTCAGTATATAACGACTTAGGTACAAAGACGTACCCAATACGGAAATCAACAATAACAAAAGAAAAGGATGATAAAAACAAAACTTACCGAACATCACAAAACCAATGACGGCCTTCATAGTTGATTGATTTTTCGGATTAAAAACCAATTAGTTAAAAACCGCACTTTTTTGTTTCCAATGTTTACCGTAAGAAATGGATTAGTAAACACAATACACGCGCGGTTTCGACGGTGGCTGATGACGGAATGAGCCGCAACGGCCGCAGCATGCAAATTGACCTGCGTGAGCGCATATCGGTTGTCCCACTAATATGATTCATCGTATCTATCATTCATGTGATTATGGATAGATATCCATACTGGGTTACCTTGCAAGCCAAATTATTTGTTTATGTGTATGTTAACTTGAAGTTATATCTAAGAGAAATGATATTATCTACAAAAAAAATGTTTTCTTGTGTTTGGCCTCTAGGCAGAATCATAAGCTTTATTGTTAATACTAGAAACGGGATATTTACCATGTTTACTGTTTTCTATGAGTTTCCGGTATTTCGGCGCTGTTGCAAGCACCATGGTGCTTAGAAAAAAGCATAGAAAACAGTAAACAAGGTAAATATCCCGTTTCTAGTATTAATAGTTTAAAATCTTTTATTAGCTTTGTTTGTGATGACTTGGTTTATCATAAATTATATAAAATGATCTATCATAGAAAAGTATTATATTATGACACCGCAATCGCCTGATTTATTTAAAACTTAAACGCTATAGGTACTTATGAATTCAGACTTCTTTTATCGATAGGTAGCCAATAGTAGCTATAAACTTAATAGCTACTCTTGGCTAAATAATAACGTTTATTCCCATTAACAGCCGCCGGAGCCTAAGAAAGTACAATAAGCCATTGGTCCCGGCTGTCAATTGTAGATCTTTGGTAGTCGTTACAGGTAGTCTTACTAAGGGCTATCGTATTACTAACTGGGTTGTGGAGGTCAGATAGGCAGTCGCTCCATGTAAAATACTGATATTCAGCTGCATCCGATTACACTGTTGTTAGCTGGGAAAAGGTGAACCATAGATAAAAGATATTTCTTTGGTATCAACTCATCCACTAAAATCGGAGAGAGATATCAGGATATTTAAGTATAAATGAAAGCAAATGAAGGTAGCTAAATGATAGTTTGACGGTTGACAGAAGGAATCATCAACTAGAAAAGACGTGATGATCTTCAAATGGCTTAGCACACTTTCTTGAAACATAGCTAAGTACACTCTCTATTAAGACACCTTTCAAACAAAAAAAACTTAATCAAAATCTGTTCATCCGTTCAGGAGCTATGATGCCACGGACAGACACAGAGATACACAGATACACACTTCAAACTAATAACCCTCTGGCCGAGGGTTAAAATACCTGTTTCACTGAACCCAAGTAACAGTCGGGGTTGTGGCTTCAGGCACTTCCGTCATCCACCATTGGCACTATGATGGATGACGCATCGTTCCGGGTCGCTACGAGTCTACGCTTAGGCGCACCTTGTGTTGCCCCGCATCGGTGTCACTGCGGTGAAGCTGTCGACAGCCTCGGACACCATGGCCTGTCCTGCTATAGGAGCGCAGGTCGTATTGCACGGCACGCCAGCATTAACGACATTATTCGTCGAGCCCTTGCCAGCGCCGGCGTACCAGCGGTTTTAGAACCAAACGGCTTGGTACGTGACGATGGCAAGAGACCAGACGGCATGACGTTGGTGCCTTGGAAGGTGGGTAGGCCTTTGGTGTGGGACGCAACTTGTGTCGACACCCTTGCGCCATCTCACCTTGCAAGCACGGCGGGCTGTGCAGGCGCTGCTGCTGCGGCTGCTGAGATCCTCAAGCGGCGCAAATACTGTAACCTTATTGGTAATTACAGTTTTGAGCCGTTTGGGGTCGAAACGCTCGGGTCATGGGGCCCGAGTGCGCGTCTCCTTTTTAAGGAAATCTCTCGCCGACTGGTCGACACTTCGCCTGACCAGAGGGCTGGCTCTTTCTTTGGCCAAAGAATTAGCATTGCCATTCAGCGTGGCAATGCTGCCAGTCTTCTGGGCACGTTTCCAGTTGACAGCGATGCGGAGGAGTACTTTGACGCACTCTGAAGTGTCCTTTTGTCATCGTTTTTTATTTGTTTATGTTTTCTTACTTTAATTCTTTTTTTTCATTAGGTTAGTTCTATTTGTAGTCTGTATATAGTAACATGGTACAAGGGCAGAAAGACGATGATGAATTACTAATATTATTTGGCAACTATCTCAAATGCACAAGTTATGAACAAGTGCTCACGCGCATTTGTAGGCACACCCAACATTGAGTAATTGTCTATTGCAATAACTTGTCTTTTCAAGGTTTCTTCGGATTCATATAAAAGGTATACTGTAATCTTCTATTTGCCAATAAATGTAGACATTGTATCATACCAATCTATCATATAATAGTGAAGTGAATCAGTCATGATAAGATAGATACCTAGATTGTATCAGTGCTCCACTTGAAAGAAAATATAGGTTAGACTCATAAAGGGTGTAAATAGACCCTTAACACATCCGAAAGGTAGTTGTTCTCTCCGTCTTTGCGAACATTTTTTTGTTCTAGACCATACCTGGGAACCTTCCAGTTACGGAGATATTGGGGGTCAAAGTTCCAAGTTTTTCACAAGTTTTTTTTTAAATACATGTTTTTGATGTAAGATTTTTACTTTACACACCTCCACGACCCCCGTACTATTCAATCCATCCATCAGCACAATGTTTTGAGTGCTTTCCGTCGAGTCCTACCTTAAAACGTGATTTTTCACCCCAAAAAAAAAGTCGATTCCCAGCAATAATTTTTGCGTAAAGTTACTTAGTTTGATGAACAGAATGCTTGGTTGACGGCTATGTGAAAGGTCTGTTTACACCCTGTATATTGTTATAACATCACGCCTGTAAACCCACATTTCGCCAGCTATGTTTTTAACCCTACATAATAGGGTGCAAGTCTATTGCCATTAACCAGGCATAAATCCAGACTCCGTGGCTGGTACTGAGAAAATTCCTGATGGAAAAACCCAATATCACTCTGCCCGACCCGGGAATCGAACCGAGGACCTTGCAACCACCACTTAACCAACGAGGCAGTCATAGGTATACTGGGTGTAACAGAAAGGGTATAGTCATTTGAAAGGATATGCTGCAGACCATCAAACTGACCAGCTTTCTCCTTGGGTCCAGTATCGTAAATATGAAAAAAAAAAAAAAAAAAAAAACAAAAATTATCAACTGTCCCATACATTTGGGTCGAGTAGGTATTGAAATTTTGTATGGGACAGCTGATATTTTTTTCATATTTACGATATTGAACCGACAGAGAAAGTTGTTCAGTTCTGCAGGTCTGCAGCATATCCTTTCATATAACTAGATCCTTTCTATTACACCCTATACATATATACTAATATTATTTGACACACGCCACTGTTCTTATACCTTTATGTATGTCAAAAGAAAGACATTTATTCGTAGGTTACGGCAGGCACAAAGTTGTTAAATAAAAATAGCATGGTTCAGGACATATCCGCCGCTAGACGCGGCAACACTGATTGACGCGTTGACTGGTTGACAGAAAGAGATGAAGAATAGGTTCAATATACATTGAATAAGAACGCAAACAATATAATTATCCTGAGACCTCATTAAAATAAAGGAAAATTGGAAAAAACTATCGACGCACACTGCTAGGATAAAAAGAGGCGACAAAAACGCTAGTAGGTCAATAAGGAACCTTACCAAGATTTACGGAAATGTCTCCGATAGACATTTTATTTAAGTCAAAATCACGACACAAAAATGTACAGCACGTTGTAAGTTCTACCATATAATGTTCTTATTCTATTACCTCACTGTACCTAAATAAAATTAAAAAAAAAACTTATTTAAAGATTGTTAGATACATACGTAAAATTAATAAAAACTGAACAGGATTTACGATTTCTTATATAAACACGATCTTGCTCAAGTAGTAAATGGTATATCAATGTACCAGTAGCGAAGGGTCAATTTTTGTAAGAGGTAAGCTGGAGTATATATCTTTAATGTGGTTATATTATTTGTCTATAGAATACTGACTGTGCCATTTTTCAAAGGGAAGCCGGTAGGAATCGAGTTATATGGAACCTTCACCACTGCAAAAAATACAAAACTATGATAAAGTCGCCATAATTTTGTTTAAAATTTGTTCAGGCAAGAAGGTTGAAGCTCAAGGTCATACAGATGTCTAGTACATAAATATCGTTTATTTATTTATATTTTAGTATGTTACAGTATAAATAGGTTGTAGTGTTCGTGTTTCACATGAGGACGAGGACTTCGTATTCGGCTGAGCTCCTCTCTTCGCCATCGAAGGGGTAGTAGCAGGTGCCGTGACTAGGCTGGATCTGGAATTGAGAATTTAATATCGTTATTTGGTGTCTTTAAAAAAATATGGAGGGACGGCTTTGGCATAGATTACAATGATGAAATTAATAAATAATAAATTTTTATTCTTTTTTTTTAATTATCTGCCATATGATCTTTGCATGCTTTCGTTGCATGTTTTATTAGTAGGCCAGTAGAGAATCTGGTAATATATATATTTTTTTTTAAATTTATAATCGACATCACCAGAAAGTTCAGTCAGAAGGTTATTCATCTACCCTCGAAATCCAGAAAATTCTACATTATTCACTATGAGGAGCACCTGTTGATGAACTCCGTCAGTTGAAAATAAATAAGAAATCTGAACTCATTAAACCAAATCAGCCTAAAAAACAAAAAAGTAGGTCTTTACCAGTTCCTCGTTGATTTAAAAAGAAACAGTTGAGGGAAACTACCAAAAAATGTGTCTGTTTTGGCTTATAAACTAATATAAATCTAATTTAATGCAAGAAGTAAGTACATATTGTTATTCTATATCCGTACCTTGCCGGGCGTGGTGCATCCGTCGTGTGTGACTCTTCCGAAATACAGCTTCTCCCCGTCAGCGGTGACTCCCGCAGCCACGGCGCCGGGGGGAACCGCGCCTTCTGTCGAGAACTGCCACGAGAACATCGCGGGGACCAGGACCTAGAACCAGGGTTGTAGTCAGTTAGTCTACTTAGAATTTTCCATCATTCCATCAGGTCATCGCAGTTCAATGGCCTCTTCCAAGCTGGGATATACCATCCTATCCTACGTCTTCAGCATCCAGTCTGTCCCAGCCCCCTTTTTAAGAGGGTCTGTCTATCACCATTTTTTAGGCAACTGCCAGGGATGATCTTGATACAGTATGAAAACATCTTTTTTGTTATTTGTAAAAACATTTTAGTATAAAATAATTCAAACAATTACCTCGAACTGGTCCTTTACAATCTCCTCGCCACCCCAGCTGACGTAGCAGGCGTTCTTGTTGGGGATGACCTTCGCGGGCAGGATGTCGCCCTCGTGAGGGGCCCTACCGGCGTAGATCTCATCACCGTCGACGTCTGTGCCCACGCGAAGGGCACCGGGGGGGATCGAGCGCTGGCTCAAGCATGCTGGGACCCAACGGTATGTACCTGGATTAGAAGGATGTAGGGTTAATCATTTGTTTTGGCGTAATATATTGCTAGTGATTTTTAACACAGTGTTCGTAATTATAATTAAGAAGATCCCGAAAAATCGGGTTTTTCTACATGACGACAGGTAGAAATTGATTTTGGTGATAGATTGTTTAATAAAAAATACAAGATAAGTGCTAACAAACAAGTTAATTCCATATATCAGCAATAAACTTTAGCTAGATACAAGACTAAAGATTGGTAGTGAAACCCAAAGTGCAAAGATTACCAATGATTAATGAGAACTATACAATCATCAAGCCGAGTACTTCACGAGTCTCTAGTACTAGACTTGAAGAGAAACTATAGCAAAAATGTTATTCTAGTGAGAGAATAGTAATGGAAGAGACAATGGTAACAGAGAAGACAAGAGTTATTCACCCAAATTGTGCAAAAGAAGAAGAACACATAGAAAATGATGGTGTATGACTTTCCCCAGAATACTGACAACACAGAAGCTACGGCCAAAACTCTATATGGATGAAGACTTCTAATTCCAAACACTAACAAGCTACTATACAATGACATGGTTAGACGTAAGCCTGGATTGGACAGTCACCATAAAGAGGATTGGCCCAGACATGGCGCACGATACAATCAAGCTTGTACTCGGAGTTAACACCTTCAGAAAATTCCTACATTTGATGTGTGTATGAATAAGTTCGGCATAAGGAAAATAAATGCGATATTTTCAAATATTCCTTATCGTTGTAATAATATTTTACACTGTACGTGTCCACCGATTCATTGCGAAATTATTTTTATCACTAGTTTTTATCGGTAAAACCAAAATGTCCCGGATTAGATTAATGATTACTGATGCGACGGTGTTTCCGTGTAAGAATTATGTGTAAGTATTGATTAGAAGTTATTTTAATGTTGATATTGTGATTATAATTGCTTTTATGATCAGTGTATGCGTAGGTAGATAGGTTGCCATATTCGGGACCATGAATATTTGAAATGCAATTTCGAATGAACTAATTCTATTACAGAAATGATTCTAGATTTCTAACAGTATGTGAAGGAAGGTGCTATCTCCGGGAACCCAATCCAGACTTACTCCACGGCAACTCGACAGTTTCTCCGGGCAATTCCGGCTCTGCGTTATCGACCACAGTGACTTCTCCGCCATCAGGAGGAGGCGGAACTTGTCCTCCCGGGTAGGGGTAGAAGTACGCAGGGTGCATCGGGTAGTAGACTACCCCTGGAGCGCCAGGGGGGTACATGCCGGGATGACCGGGAGGGGGAGGCGGGTAATGAGGCGGTGGTGCGCCCCAACCATAGTACGGCCGATCTGCACAATGTTGCTTTGGTTCATTGTCAAGAAAATCAAAGTTACTGAGGCATTCTTATTGCTTGTCAATTGTGTGGTTTCAACCAGCCCCGGATCTAGGGGGGGGCAAGCCGGGGCCAGTGCCCCGGGCGGCAAATTCAAGCTTGGTAAACGAATACACTAATCAGCATTATCGCAACTTTGCGATTACTAACGGGCAGTATAGTAAAATAATAAAATAAACAATTAATTATTCTCCGCGGGGCGCGTAAGCGTAGATCGCAATTTCTCGCGCGGCGGCCGGTGCAGTGACAGTCTCAGACCATATCTTGTCCTATCCTAATTAAAATATATGTCCAACACGTCAATGTATTTTAAAAATATAGGCTTAACAGAGAAAGAGCAGCGCTTGACCGGTCGTTGTGGCGTTCTTAGGAGGAGGCCTATCTCCATCAGTGAGCGTATTATAGCTGAAATGATGATGATGATAAAGGTAAAAATATTGTCAGGCGGGGGCGGCATTTTTCTGTTTTTGCCCCGCCGCGAAATAATTCAAGATCCGGGGCTGGTTTCAACTGCTGATATTTGCCACGAATACAATTGATGCTATTATAAATGAGTAACTAATTAGGTTATTAGTTCCTCATTATAATAGCATCACCTAAATGATTACAAAACCCGATTTTACGTTAAATACCACGTTATAGAACACAAAACATTTATTTTTTGACCATGCTGTAATAATTACTGCAAAACTATTTAGTGAATCGTTAGAGAAATGAATATTCTCGTATCATTAATTTGGTAAATTCAGTTGTCACGGCGATTATTACGTGGTCAATAAAAGTGGTATTGATTCGACACAAGTCGTTGCACCTATTGTAGTTTAGCACTGCTTTGTTAAAGTGAGTAAGTACATCAAGGAGTTTTTAACTCAAGTGCCTAGTAAATAAGAAACATCCAACGAGGCCTAATCACTAATCTCATTGATAAAAGACTATAATTAGAATCGATGATCGACATGTTTATTTTTGTTAAGAGCCTATTATTTTTCACGATGATATTTTTTGGGAACTCCATTTTCATTTCATTGGTCACTATTATGCGTGAAAATATTTATTTTTTGTTCGCCCAACATCAAATCTATTCATGTGGAGTCCTTTTAAAAAATAACAGGAAATCTCCTCTTGAAATTTACGTAGATTATCTGGATAGAGATATTTTGTTTGCACTGTATTTTAATATAATTGCAATTATTTCTGAATAACACGGTCAAGACAAGTGTACCGATCATCATCCTATTATTTGTTTAGAACATAATGTTTACCAGTTGATACATTTATACATTCACTGTAGGTACTTTACATTTATATGGTACTTTATTGTTTATCGATATAAAGCACCTTGGTCTCATAGATTAGATACAGGTATTGAATAAGTGCTCGATATATCCTGCTGTACACACATTGTTTATCTACTTATGAAGTAATCACGATGTATTAATCACTTTAGTAAGTATTTGACATACCTTATTATTTATCAAAAGATTAAGGTTTTTCCTTATAAAACATTTATTATTACAAAAAAAGTTGAACCGATTAATATACCTTGGGGCATTCCTATTGACATTGGTCGATATTTTATTCAAGGTTTATACGATTAGATTAGGGCTTTAAGAATTATTGTTACAAGGTAGTTGTTAGTGTTTTCTCGTAATCCTTTATGATATCCAACGCTGTAACAGTGACTAATTGCGGTAATTTCTCAGATAGAGGCCCCATAGGCCTTTTACAGTTCATCAATTTCAACACTGTGACGGGTTTACTTTCAGTAAATAAATATATGTTATTTAAACTATATTTTCATAAAAATAATTATAAGGCAACAGAAATGGGTCAATAATCGCCTTAGTCTACTTCGCAGTCTTGAGCTGCATTGTATTAGCTGAAAACAAATGAAACGCTGCGCGTGAAGTATTTACATAATAATGAGCACAGCGCCAGTGCAGACCAAATAATATCATCTAGAACCTTCTGTTTCAATGATATTGTATTTATCTTAGGTGATATTGTTTGTTTTATTAAATTATTGATTTTTACATTTCCGTCAATAGTTTTAGATGAGTGAGAGAAAATTCAATGTTAGTAGTATCTGTTTTGAAGCTACATCTGTTCAAACTAATTGAGTAATATGACAATAATATAACAAATGTTTGAAAGTAGATGGATATCTAATTATAATGAGAGAAATGAACTCTTGCAAATGTGGTGAGTGCATCAAATTCTACACTTACAAAAACATAATACAATTTGTAACTCATTTCTCCATTATCTTATAACAAGTTTCACAAAAAACTGAAACGTATAACAAAATTACAAACGCTGACAATTTGTCACATTACGAAAACAACAAAAAATATGTCACGCGAAATTAAGGAAAATGAACGTACAATTATTTGAGAACGGTACATTCTAGCAACTATTGTTATCACATATCTTATCACATGTTATCTTGTAAACTCACCTGCCATGTTTTCAGTGCTCTCGCTTGGAAGTGACTGCCTTGCCTCCGCGACTTGCTGGTATTTTATTACAAATGTGACTCATTAGGGCAACGTATAGATAACAGGGCGGTACTTCTTGTGGTCTGATAACTGCGTCGATCAATTAGCAAAAGAAAGTGTGATTACCTTGTTGGGTAGGTACAGGTAGCATTTGGTTTTTGCTAACTTATTGTTTTTTACCGCAAAGCAAATGCCTATTCAAAGACAGAATAGGAGTAACAGCATTATAATCATGCTGTTCTCGGTGTGTTACAAGTTCAGATCAATTTTTACGTTAGCCTTTGATAAGTCTTGCTACGAAACAACGCCCTGATTTGCAAAGGTTGTAATGAATGTGATGATGGTTCAATATTTTTACTGACCTATAATAATATAATCATTAGGTATGCACCTAATGGATAATATGATGTTTATTTATGTTGAAATGATTTGTACCCCATTAGTGTGTTTTTAGTCAATTGAAGTGTGACTCATCAGTCTGCGATGCGCTGAATTATATGATGCTTTGCAGTGAATCTACCAACAGAAAGATGGATTAATAAATCGCACACTAAATCATCAACAATTTTAATAAAGACAAGATTTTAGTTTGAGCATCACTATTTTGGATATGCCTTTAAATTCTTGCAGTGCAAACTCGGAGTTGGATTTCCTGTAGTCCTCCATCGAAACGAATGCCATCACCAGGTCCTGAAGGACACGGTTGACTATCGCGACCATTACTGGACGAGTAGTCCTTTTAGTAGTCTGTGCGACGATCAGGGCGGCAGAAACCTGAAAGTTGTCAACAAAATGTACCACAAATATACTATTCACGAAAAAAGTTATAGGTACTGTTCTGTTCAACAAATTTTACCTTAGTTTTCCAAGATCCTATGGCTTCTCCCAAAATCGAATTTCTGTGCTTCGCTCCTACTTTTTCTAGATTATGACGTAATACTACTAAGTGGTGTGCTCGACAAACATCTGCAAAGGACACGCAGATCATACTTATGATAAACTGAATAACACTACTATACATATGAAAACTATTCATTGCTCCTTTCTTACCATTTGCACAATCCTTTTCGTCTTCTCCATTAGGACAATCCATTATTCCGTTACAAATTGATTCAATAGGTGTAGTATGGTTCTTAACATCGTTACATGAAAATTTGGTTAACATGGGTTCCGCTAAACAAGACTGAATACAGTGTTTGTTACACCTGTGAAGAACACATTGGCCTCCTCTACAGAAACACTTTTCCGCTGATATAAAATTTTCGTTGCCTGTGTGAGAATCTTTGAGGACCGAAACCAATTTTCCGTTAATTGCTAGTAAAATTAAATACAGATCTTCTAATTCGTCCATGTTGGTCTTGTCCAATAAATCGTCATAAATTGAGGGGAGCAGTTTAAAAGCTTTCTCTCTAAGAGACTTTATAGTGTGGATGTCGGGAGTTGGTTTCATAGTTTGCTTCTGCAGCTGACGGACTAAACCATGCAATTCAGCAAACTTATTACGACTTTTAAAAAAGTCATTTGATTTAGATTTAGTTGTCAGTAAATCGAGTAAATTGTTGTAGGATTCTGCTGCTCCAAACTTCCAGGACGTACCATCTGAAATAATGTTTATTCATTATTTTGTGGTTTCGTTAATTTGTCAAGGAATAAATAAACGATAGGTATATGTACATACTATAAGAACCAATTACACAAAAATTCTCGTCAGTTTCATCAAAACAGTCTAGTTTCCCGTCACAAATATCATTGAGAGAGACAGAGTTAGTTCCATTGAGGCTCTGACATCCCCAGTGGTCTAAACTGTATCTTTGCCAGCATACACGTTTACACGCACCATGGCAAGTTGGATCTTTACAATATTGCCCTTTACAACGACATGATTTCGGGGACCAGCCGGGTTCGCGTGATACTTCTTCAAGTTCATCAACCTCAATGTCGTTAAATTTGCGGAATTCGGTGTCGCCTTGATGGTTTGCATAGGTAATACTGGCACAAAGCGACCCATCCAGGGCGTAAGATAATGCACTCAATATCATAATTACATCTTTTAAGGTTTTTTTTACTAGTTCATCATCAGGAACTCGGTACTTGCTTCCTGTTCCTTCTGTACTGTTATGTTTGTCCAAGAAATTTATTTGAGTCTGCAATACATCCCGTAGAATTTCGTTTTGTGAGATCAGATGCCCGTTTTCAGTTGATGCGAAACATTTACGATTAATTGTTGCTTCAATTTCTGACATAACTTTCATAGCTTTACGCACCTGATCCATTGCTGTAATTTTAGTAAAAGTTGTTTCTTAATTAGACTATTATATTATATACTAGCTGTTGCCCGCGACTTCGTTCTCGTGGAAAAATATACATAAAATAGATAAAATAAATAATAATAATCTCTATCAAAAACAATTACAACCAACTACAAAAAGTATAATTTTACTGGGGATCGAACTTGCGACGTGATGCACTTAAAGCGGTCATGAAACCGTTTCTCTATTTGTTTCGCTGACATATACTTTGAAATAGACGTTGTTACGCTTAGCATGGCTAAAACGATAAACAATTGAATAATACTAACATAATGCAATATTGCTCATCCCCTTAAGCAAGTAGCGTGATAATATATAGCCTAACATTTGAAGAAGCCTATTACAGATATTTGTGCAAAATTTGAACAGGATCTATGCAGTAGTTTTTGCGCCAAGTCGGAACATCGGACCGGATTTTAACGATTTTATTATATGTAGAAGATAAGAAGAAGATAGAGAGATAGAGATTAGGCAGGTATATTATGATAGTGGATAAAGAAATGTACGATAAGTCGAAAACATCGAAATCTAGGCAAAACAATGTTTCAATTTATGAACAACATTAAAGGAAGAGGAATAAGGAGAAATTCAAAATGTAGTACTGCAACATGTCCAGGATCACATGACAGCAGCTGCCGGGTTCCAGTGTTGTCAGCCGCGCAGGGTACTATTAACTGTATTACATTTTGCGTAAACATGTAGTTAGTTTTATATACGTATTTACCTTGAGCAGCACAGTTCTTTTCATCAGTGCCGTTTAAGCAGTCAGAGACATTGTTGCAAAGATTTTCAATGGGTATAACTTTTCGCTTGTCACACGGTAATTGATTAATTAATTGTATACTATGGCATATGTCATCTACAATTTCTTTACAGGGTGGATCGACAAAAGTGCCATTCAGTGATTCTGACATAAGAACCCTGTATTTATTAATTTCTACAAGATTCATTATGATTACGTTTTTCTTTAAAAGTTCTTCTTCCATTGCGTTGTCCGGCTCGTGATCTTCTATCATTTCCTCTTCTATGATTTCTTCTGAAATTGGATTTGGTATGTCTGCCTGTGCTTGGTTGTCCATACGCCTTCCAACTGATTCACTCTCTAATATTTTCCGCATGGACTCTTCGAGGCCCTGTGCAATGAGACTGCTATATGCCTTAAGTTCCGCATGCTTTTTGTGAAGTTGTATGTGCTTTTGTTTAGTAGAATTCATAATTTTTTCCCTAATTTTTTCTAATATCTCTTGTTTGCTTTCAATAGTTTTAGCATTTTTAATATACTTTTTCGCAAGAATCTGTATTTTATTTGATATCTCTTCAATAATTTCTTTTTTTGTATCTGATTCGGTCGTTGCCTGAAGCTGTTGTGTGCTAGTTTCATCTTTATTTCTACGAATTACACTTTCTTCTTCTTGGTCATCATCTTGGTCATTTTGCATTTCCTGTCCGTTCCTTGGCCCGTTCAACTTCGCTTTGAACTCTTCCATAATTACATTAATATATTTCTTTCCGTTAGGACCCATAGTTTTGGCAGATTTTTCCAATTTCTTTTTTATTTTCTTTAAAATCTCTTCTTTAGTTTGTGAAGGTGCTTTAGATATGGCCTCTTTTGATATATAAGAAATCTTTTTCATAATTTGCTTGATAATCAATGATTTTGTAGGGTTATTACTAGACGCGCTTTCTGCTGAAACATAAATAATAGAGGGAGTATTCGGACCTGTATAATATTGCCTACCTACTGTTGCAATAGAGAAGGTGGTTTTTTATTTATTTATTTATTAGGCTTCTCAACCATGAGTACACTATAATTACACTGTTACATTATAATTTATACATTGCAAACTTAAGTCGAAGCGCCTCATCACTTACAGAAAAGCACAGCATACACTACATTATGAGCAGAAAATTACACAATTAAATAATTAAAACAAGAAATATACAGTTTGAGAAAATAAAAATAAAACTGAAATTAAACTATTTTTGAGAGGATATTGTTGAAACAGTGTTACCTAACCACCAATTTAGGTTCCGGGAAAAACACAGAACAATCGAACAATTACACCGTATAGTTGATACGATTAGCAGATGCCTGGAAAACCAATTGTATTGTTCCGCAGTCTGCCTTGGTGTCGGTAAAGCATTTGACAATGTATGGCAAGAACGTTGTTGCGCCTTTGCTCTTCTTTTTACCTGTTTCGCAGAAACCAAAAGGCACTCAAACTCAAAGCATTTATTTCAATTAGACCATGACAGGCACTTTTGATTGTCAGAAAAACAAAGAAGGCGAAGCTACAGTCCCAGACACAAGGCATAATAAATAACTTGTGAAGGTACTGTAGTTGCCCATTCCAAAGCGTATACCTCTATGGAGAAGAATGGGCAAGAAATTCAATCAAAATAGTTTTAGAAGATCTTGGTTACGTCATTTGTGTTGAGATAATACATATAGGGTGACTGGGTGAGAACGATGTAGAAAGACGTGCACATTAAGAGCGTCCAGAGTAAAAGATTAAATCAACAATTTAAAAACCAAGTTGTTAAAATAAACCGTGGCAGCTAAGAGATGACCAGTTCCAACTGACAGCGCCCGTTCACGAGCATGATGCATGGATCAGCACCATTCAACTCAACCATTTTGAAGAAACTAAATGATCCGACACACGCGCCACCATCAGCGAGACATTTGAGTGAGCATGACATTCTGTCAACCGCCAGGCAAATGCGAATCAATGAAAGATAACTAAATGTAAATGGTAGCTTTACAGTACATAGTACTCACACATGTGCTATGCAATTATATAATACTAAGAGATTGAATCTATACAATGCAAGGATATTTTTACAATCTTCTGCAGCTTCCACAATAACTTCACATGGTAATCAATTAGTTTCCCCTATGGTTGTGAAGCAGCACCAGCATTGAGCAGCATTTCTATCATCAATGTAATACCCCAACTTATAATAGGCTTGCCTACATAGTGTGCGTTTAATACAAGATTTTAAATTTCGTCTCATTCACTTGTAGAATGTGGGGAATGTGTCTGTACTAATTGGTCCCTGTTTCTAGTACTATAGTGATAGTGGTGTCTGTCACCTCTTTTACTAATAAACGAGTGCAATTAGACACTAATAAACGAGTGCAATTAGACAAAAAATACTCAAAAGGTGGAACGAAGTTTATAGTGGTCGGATTTCCATGGGAATTTTTTTATTGAGTTCCTAGAGGTATAGAAGAAAGTTAAAAAAATTTCGACACTCGCAAGTTTTTTTTTTGAGTTTCCTTTGTATTTTTTTTTCTTTCAAAAATAAAATACTGACAGAAAAAGCCTACTATAATGTCAATGAATTTTTAAATGACAAATCGCTCTTAAATTAAACTAATTGAATCTATTCTATTTATGTAATCGCACTTTTTTTAAATTTAATATTAATGTTAATGGTTTTTTTTTATTATTATTCTTTGTATTTTTTTAAATCTATTGGTTTTTATAATTTTTTGTACGCAGCCATGGTCAAACATGTTGAGCCAAAGAGTATATTGTAACACCTATAATAAGCATCATACCATGTATATTATCTACCTTCACATGTTTTTGCAAATAAATGAATGAAATGAATAACTTTAAATTCGATGAATTTATATTGAGGCATAATAGAAAGACCTGCCTGTATCAATAATTAAACGCCAATTTGGCGCCAATTTTTTAAATATCTTATTTTCTTCAATTACTTATATTCTATTATTATTATTCTATTTATATTCTTCAATTGTTTGTTTTTAATGGATGCACACAGGTCCCACTATTACGTCACAATATAAATTCGGCGAATTTCAAGTTATTCATAAACGAAAAAAAAAATATTTAAAAACAAATTTAAATAAAAGCCGCGACCGGCGAAATTTTTTATAATTTAATAATTCATTAACTGAATAGAAACAGTTGTCTAAAAGCCAGGCAAATATTGTTTTACTAAATTTATTAGTGGACAACACTCTGATGCGTGGAGGTAAATTGTTAAAGATTTTGATTGCCATGCAATTGGAATTTCTGCTATACAAATGAAGTCTCTGACTAGGTGCAAGTAATTTATTTGGGCTTCTGCTTTTCACTCTTTTAGAAATGTGTTCATATAATGGGAACATGTGCAAATACCTTTTTGTAAACATACAAATTTCAAAAATATATTGTAACTGAATCGATTCCAATAATTTTTAAACCATGTTATATTTTTTTCCAAAAATATTTTTAAAAGGCTACCTACAAGTTGGACATCGACCGACACTAAGTACCTATTGCAATAATTAAGGTACCTTCTGCCAAATTATTATTATCAATGAGCTTAAGACGAACGCTGAAGGCGCGCTGCGTAGTGACAACGTTTTTGCGGACAACCAGGTAACAGAACAAGCTTATAACTTTGTGATTTTTCATGATACAGTTTTGAAATGATGTACATGGATTCTTTACAAAATACTAGACACGTGTTTCAGGTTTCGCATATACTAATACTAATATTGTATATGTATTTTTGTAACATTAAGAGCTCCTTCACACTAGCGTTTGTCCAGCTTTGGCGTTCGATGAACGTATGCGCAGCGCAGGCGCCGCGACAGGCTTTGGTTTTTAAAAAGAAAATTATTGCGAAAACGAGTAGAAAAATAAATAAAAGGATATAGGAGAATACATTATGAAAGTGATTATTTTGTACTTTATTGTAAACACTTAAAAAATTATTCAAAACATTTTATTTTTAGTTTCGAATGGCGAAATTTAGGTATATTTGATGAATTGTTGCAAAAACTACAAAGTGATGTACAATATCAGGATACACAAATGAGGCCTTGTTTATCGGCTGAAGATAGACTTGCGAACAGCATTGTACATAAAACCACAGTAACGCGACTGTAGTGTATCTATTTAATAGATATGGAAACACTGCCTCACAGCCACAAGTAGTCAGGTAGCTGTCACTAATGACAACTGTTAGTCACGACGAATGGCGGGAAGTTAGAAGGTGAAGCGTACCCTGGACTGGGAGCTTGGTGGTGTGTTGACTGTGGTGAGCCTGTGATATAGTTGGTAAATTGTGCTAACAACCTATTGGCTCAGTTACAAGAGGGTACTACAGCGACGCTAGCGCAACGTACTCATGTGCCCCTGCACACACGTCGTCTGCGCTGCACATATGTTTCTCGAAAGCCTACGCTGGACAAACGCTAGTGTGAAGGGGCTCTAAGTTCTACCGTAGCGTCTAAACTAGCTACTGAGCCAATTTCGATGAATGAGGTGTTAATCGATTCATTAATATGGTCCAGGTGACATTTTATGCGGCCAAAAGTCATGATTGTGGCCGCCTAGTGCGCGAAGTCCCGAAAAGTCGGGACGAAAAAAATTTGATTTTGCGTCAAATAGTTTGTAGATTTTGTTTTGCTTACCCAAACGCTGAGAAATAGTGGAAGGTGTGCATTGTGAGTATTGTAGGGGTTTTTTGCGGGGCTGTCTTTTGTAACATTAGAGATCGAGAAAGTGCTGATTGTTAACCTTATTTTTGGATAGGTAAGTAACTTTTTTTCATTTTGTGTAGGTGGTGATTTTTTAACTACAAGAAGCACAGCACCGAGTGACATTCAGAGAAGCAAACATTTCAATACAGCCCTGGAACACCTGGACTTTGAAAATACAATTAAGTAAGCAGTCATACCTATGAAATGCACAACACCTAGTAAATACATAAAAATACATTTGATAAAACAAGATTTTTTTTTAATATATCAATAATATAACATATTTACCCTGAATACAGCATGCATAGATTAATATAAACACAAAAACAAAATAAAATCCCGTGAAATTTATTCCTTTACGCAAACCCATTGCTATTTTCTTACTGATTTGTTCAAAGAAACATAAAACATCTGTAAAATTGTCGTTAAACAACACATAACCATGAAGAGATATTATGAGAAAATAATTAGATTTTTTATTAGAAGTGTACTTACACTTCTAATAAAAATTTAATGATTGGGTTGAAGGTTATTGGATTTGATGGTAATTAAACCTGGCGAATACATACCTATCAGTGCCGAACATAACAATTGGGTAGGTACCTACCTATTAATATGAAACAGCTATGCTATAAACGTACAAAATGTACCCATGGCATAGCTGATTTGTATTGGTAATGCACTTTTGTATAGAACAGCTTAGGTACAGTTTTCAAAAGAGAAGAGTGATGCATCTCTTAAAATATTTATTTCTATTACTGATACGGGGAATATTTGGGGAAGTACAGACGCCAGCACATCAAGATACCCGAAACTGACAAATTTTCCGAACGAACTTTAAACCTAATGCTGTAGCGATAAAGTCGAAAATCTATTAAAGAAATTTGACAGATTGTAGTAGCTTGATGTGCTGGCGTTTCCGCGTGTGTTACCTACGTGCTACCACCATACCTTTCTACCGCCAAGCTTTTGCTTGATAGTACTTACAGCTACAGGCTGTGGTGGTGCTAGGTAAGTAGAGTGGGATATCCACAGTGGCCACGCCACCGCCGCGCCTGGCCTTCGCGATAGGTCACACGGTGTGACCCATCGGATGATGAATGAATGATGAAAAAGTCCCATATCTCAAAAACTAAACATCAAATCTTATTCAAATTAATTTTCGTTGAAAGTTTTCTTTACGTTCTACAACCCTACATTTTTTTTCTTTGACTTTTGCACGCTAGAATTTTGACATTTGAATTTATCATATTAAAATAAATACATTTTAACAACATATACAAAATTAAGATAATTAGCAAGAAAAATTACAACTACATAATTCTATGATTCTGAGATGAATCTGCCAACTTCTTATGTATATGTATGTCAAATTGTCTGTCAATGTCATTGTCAATAATGACATACCATCACAAATTACATTTTCACAATATAACCTCAATCGATTTCGTTTGTATCTTAAATTCTTATAAATAATTTGCGCTAACCAATTGAAGCTAGAAAATAAAGAATTATGAATTCGTCTGTAATAAAAATGGCCCAGGTGAATTCGATTTTGCTTTTATTATACTTATAATACATAACTTCAGATTGATTGATTTTGATTTCTAATCTTGGATTTTATGATTGTAGTCAAGTTTTGCTGCGACCGGTGTTATTGCACAATGTGCACCCGTACTAGCGTCTCAACTGCACACGTCTGCTCCACTATGCAGAGTGGTGTCAGGAAAGTACAGGATCACGAAGAAACGGGACAGGCCGCTAACATATGAGATGGCTAACGCTCCACATTATATCGCTCATCGTAAATCATGGAACTCATGGAATACTTGTAAGTTGAAAGGAAAGAAGGCAATTTTTTGTTGTAAGATACTTACCCCTGTGTGTTTACATAATTAGCGACAACATTTTCGCTGTTGCGTGTTGTACTGACAGATTCCCATAGTAACATTTTGTGTTGTAATGTCGCGAACTAAATACCACAAAGAACCAATTATTTCTAAAAATATGAGCAGTTGTTTTCCCTGACTTAAGCTTTCCTTTATTTATGAAGGTCTAATAGATATATAATAAAGGTACACTTTACTGAAATTATCTCTGTTACCTTCCTGCACAAATTCTGGCACTGATATTCCATTTACTAAACCACTGTCAAATACTCCAACTGAATTGTAAATTTAACCTTTTCTTTTTCATAGACTTCTGAAACAAACTCAATCAATATGGTTAATATTTCAGCAAGTTTAAAAGATGGTCTGAGACGCTCGGAGACAGCTATTGAAGATGAATTTATCAGGAGGTTTATGTCTGGCACCTGGCACGGACTTGTTTGCAGTGAAGTAAGAATGCATACCTTAATAATTCTACTATCTTTAGTACATTTTGAAAATTCATCACAGATTTTCTCGATTGTATCAATAGCTCCTTGACATTTTCAAAACAATACAAGAAGGCATGTTATTAATTGTAATGCCTTTACATTGAAAGCAAACATTACTAAGTGAGTTGTAGGACTTTCAATGCTTGGTTCAGAGCTAAAAGTTAAAAATCCAACACAGAACTTTTATTTAGGTGTTGCTTAATTCGTAAAAATGGCTATTTTATCTGTCATAATCTTTTCCTCCAATAATGACTATGATATTTTGTCTGAGCAGTACATAGCAACCTGGATAGCTCTGTTGTTTGTCTCATTCATGTCCTGGAGGGTGCAATTAGTTATGCACTACAGGCAGGAGAGAAGGCGTGGCATATCCTGTGTTGGAGCTCCACACTCGCATTGTGTCCGAGATGGGTTGATTACACCCCATCTAGCCAAATTGGATCGGCAGTGGCCAACTCGAGCATGCAGCCTGTCATAATAACAATATATATATTTTTTTTTAATTTCCAGGTCATAATCAAGCGTCAGTTCAACCACATAAGAGTAGCGGCGATCATCAGACGAGCTGTATCGCCCATGAAAATGTATTTCCTTCTCGGCTACACTGAAGAATTGTTGGCCAACTGGCTTCAGTGTCCCGTCACCCTTGAGTTACAGACTGTGGACAGTTTCAAAGATGTTGTGTTCAAATATATTTAATTTTGTAGCTTTATTTGTAGTGAAATAGTGTAATATATGAGGTTTATTAATAAAAATGTGTAAGTATGTAAAATTGATTGGGCTTTTATTCTTCTCATAAGTCTACAACATTGGTTGCTATTTGAAACACAGGTTGGTCCAAATAGTGACTTCATAAAAAAAAATACATCCTCACGCTGAGGTATCTGAAAATACCCCATATATGTTCAACGATTCTTGATATGTTCGAGTTATAACTTATTAAAGGGTGCTAATTAAACAAACTTCTTTTTAATGGCATTATTCGCCTCCAAAAAATTAGGTTGACTTCTAAATTACTAAGTCAGCCACAATTAACGAGCATCTAAATAATACTATCCTAGCCACAAGTTATCATCTATGTAAACCACCCTAAATACAACTCAGCATGATGGTTATTTTTTAGCATCTAAATTTTTAACATGCATTCTAACAGTAAACTTCTAAAATACTATTAAATGACATCAAAAAAAATATTTATTTAGCTTCTAATTTTTTAGCTCAGTACGTTTAAAATGTAACTCATCCCATATTAATTGATCATCAAATTTTGCTAAAAATGTCATGAAATAAATTAAATGACATCAAAAAATATATTTATATTATCTTCTAATTTTTTAACTCAGTACGTTTAAAATGTAACTCATCCCATATTAATTGATCGCCAAAATTTTGCTTTACACGCATTCCTTTGGCAAACCCTTCGCTTTACAAATGTTGATATTTAATCATTTATAAATTTTTCATTTAATACATATTTTGTTTCTTTTCGGAAAAATCACGTTTCATCTAAATATCACTTTATAGTAAATATTCTTAACCAGTCACAAAGTTTTAAGCTGTTTTTTTGGGTAGTCTCGTAAGTTTTTAGTGCAGAAATTCACCTAAAGTCCAAGGTAAATAATATCAATATTTTGTAATAGGCATAGTCGACGTAGCCCCGCTGTGCGGGGCTCCTATTTCTGTTTGCAGGGTTTAAAGTAACCTAACCTAACCTAAAGTCGGGGTGCCCCAAGTCCCGAACTCGCTTCACTCGCTCTTGATTCCCAAGTATTTGTTGTTCCGTTAATTAAAATTATAGGAATAACTCGTTAGTTAGTTATTCCTTCTGTATCATTAACACTAGAAACGGGATATTACAAACGTGGTAATGGTGGCGGTCATATCCCGTTTCTAGTGTTAATGATAATGTTAGTGACCATGATAGTTTAAAATCTTATATTCTTTCTGTGTATGACTTGATGTAGCTTTTTATTTCTTCTTTGACTGGAAGTATCTTCAGATCGTGGTGTAGAGCTTCATTTGGAACAAACCATGGGGAGTTTGTGATTGTTCTCAGAAGCTTGTTCTGAAAGCGATGTATGATCTCTATGTTAGAGTGTGATGCTGTTCGCCATAACTGGATGTCATAGGTCCATGGGCTTAACTATGGCTTTGTAAGAAAGAATTTATTTTCCAGGTGTAATTGTGAATTTCGGCCAATTAACCAGTAGAACTTCCTTAGTGTCAATCCAACTTGCTTCCGGTTCGTAAAGATGTGTTTTTTCCAAATGAGTCGTCTGTCAAGGTATAAACCAAGGTATTTAACATGTTCAGCTTAAGGCACTTGTATTCTATTTAACTGTAGGGCATGTATCCTTTCTCCTAGAAAATGTGACATTTACCGACTTGGTGTCGTTTGCTTCCACTTTTTGAACCAGAGAGCTATGACGTCCAAATAGGTCTGCAGCATAGCTGATACTACTTTATGGTCAGTATGGGATACCAACACAGCTGCGTCATCCGCGAAGGTTCCTGTAGTCGCTAAGTTTGATATTGGGAGTTCCGCAGCATGAATCAAGCACAAAATAGGTCCAAGCACAACGCCCTGAGGTACCCCAGCAGCGATAGGGTTTAGGGTATAGCTTTGATAATGCGTCTCCACTCTGCACGAAAGGTAGTATTTTTATGCGGTTCCCATACAATTTTAAAGAAGCTATAACTCGAAAACTTATTTTATGACGTCACTATTTGGGCTACCCAGTGTATTTAAAATTTTCTTAATAAGACTGCAGCAACAAACACTAACTATCCAAAAGAGCAAATGATATCAGTTGATTATGGCCAGATACAGAAGTGTCATTAGGAGCAGAGTTGCACGAAAATTAACATCTGCAACAAAACAGCCCCCGCTCTCGTGGGCTCGTTTGGAATGTATAACACCACGAAGCCCATGGTATTTGCTCCCTTATCAATTTCACATGTACTTATGGATGGAGGAGGAAACAGATGCTTTTCTAAAGGCACAGGTTTGGCAATGTAAGAAACTTATTAAATTGTAAAAATAAAAGTCGAGTAATAAAATTCATCTTATAATTTTTGATTCCTTCAAATATACATAATGTATCAACAAACAGAACAGCGAGACGCGGGCCGCGCGGCCGCACACTAACAACTGCCGCAGCCGGCACATACAAGCACACACTCTTGCGCACGCGCATAGCCGCTCGAACATTGTATCGAGCCGCGACCGAACTTCTGCACATACGCTTTGTACTTTTTATTACACTTATACGAGAAACAAACACCGATTGTTCCTGTGAGTTTTTGTGTATGTTTGTCAAGTTGTAAGAATGAAAATAAAAAGTGTTTCCCTGATCTTGCGGTTATCACTTCAATGCCAGTGTCGTCCTATAGATTCTCACAAATCCAAGCGGTGTCCGTTTCTGAATCTGAGAGTATTTTGTTACATTCCAGTTTCCATATGACAATTTCTCTAAATTTCTCAAAAATGCCTATGGTGTCTCTCTCAGGTAAATTTGTATTGTCTATCACAGTGTCGTAAAGCATTTGTCCTTACATACTAGTGAGTTAAACATTGCGATCTTATCATTACATCACCATAAAACACATTTTGTAAAGTCGTTAAGGTGCTTCAGAAAATATTTTTAATTATCATGATATCCTTTTTTAAAGTCTCAAACAGTCTTTCATATTGAGCTAATTCGGTGCCTGTGGAATGTCTGTCGTGGTCATGATAGACACTTGTGTCTAGTGAAGGCTAAGTGTTCCGTAGCTGTGAGTCTGGTTGTGTGCGCAGAAGTCCAAACGGCTGACAATATGCGACGGCTCGCTCGTTGTTTAGCATTAATTGTTATCGAAATTACATATTTACAAATTAAATATACACACAACATGAAGGCTTCTCGTGGTTTATTCGAATCACTATCCAAAACTTAGTAGCATCGTTGAAGCCTCCCGTTGGAAGAACTAACAGGATTGTACAAACACAAACTCTGAGTATTTACACTAAATAAATGAAGATATGATACAAATATGTACAAATAAAAGTGATTCCAAAAGGAATAATCAATAGCACGATATTGAAAAATGTTTTAAAAAGACGATTCAAATGATTAAGCGCGGAGAGGTTTCAACGACGCGAACAAAAAGTGCTTTTCACAATTTTGGATGGCATCAGTTTTTATAAATCAATAAATATACTTACAGTGGAATATAACAAATGTAATGTGCGATAAAAAATCCTATTTCAACGCTACACACTGCTACAACTATTAAGTAAAAATGTCCATCAAAATTCTATTAAAAATAAAGAGATCATATATGTTCTACAAATAAGATAAACTTGTTGCAATAAAGCTCTAGATTATTCATAAGCGATACTTACGCATCGTGATGTTCTCTTGGTTTGTTTGAATACTGTAACATGTATGTAACAGACTACAACTTGCATTTATTATGATATCATGCTTATGAGTGTTCGGTCGTTCACTGATGCATATTTCTTTATTCAAATGACAAGTTCATGAGTTTCTACTCATATACTTTTCATGGGAATTTTGGTATTAAGTCAGACACGAGACCACCATATTTATGCGTACTAGTGATCACCGTACACACTCACAGACATGCTCTTCGGTTCTATTATATTGGGCAAGCAAGATGCACACAGTACTGAAGGCGTAGCTAGATTATCGTCCCGCGTAAGTATAACTCAGAATACAGAATCGAGTAAAGCCAAATCTTAGCAGATAATTGTTGTCCTATTGTATTGCGATTGTTCCGAGGTTGACTGTACGTAGCCCTATATAGTTATTATGCTTCATAAGATATTGTATCGTATAATTACTGACAACACGGTAAATGCAAAAATACTCACTACTATTTTAAAAATCTATATGTGGATATTTTTAAAGAGAAAACATTGGATCGTTTCGAATACTCATGTCAACTTAAATTTAACATTTGTCATTGTCGCGTGCGGTGAAGGCAAAATTGGATAAACTACGCTGGTACCGTTCCGCCGCAAATGTAAATAGATATTAATATACACTAGACTTAGGTAACGATTCTCCCATACTTTGTGCTCTAACGCGGCGAAGCGGGCCAGCGCGTGACGTCACAAGTCTTACAAACCTACATTAATTTACACGAGTACTAGAACAAGATCATCATGATATGATTTTAAATCTACTGTACTTAGAAAAATTATACAGCGTCAGTAGTAAAATTTGATTCGTATAAAACTTCATTTTAACTCCATTTATCCTAAAAGTAATAATTCAATATACCCTTTTTATGATTTGGCTTAATTTTTCTTCACAATACATCAGATAGATTACAAGAGAGACGTATCTCTATCACAATCACATTAGTAACATTAAAAATTAAATACAACAGCACCTGTCGTTTGATATACATAATAATATAATATACTGAATAATAAAAATATTCAAAATCAATTATTCGATATAAATAATTCCGATGGAGATGACAAAAAATAAGCGTAGATACAACTATGCAGTGGTCCAAATAGTTTTTTGTTTATAATATAGGTGATTTAATTTTTTTTGTAAATATCACTACTTATTCCGATGAAACAACTAACGCTCACAACGAGAACATTGCGCAAGAGATCGATCGTAAACGGCTGGCTAGAACGACGCGGTTTTGAATGTTACAGGATGGTTTCAAAATCGTTCGCTCTGTAGCGAGTCGCATGCGATTCATCCACCTGCGCCGATGACTAGGTAATAAACATAGCGCCCTGATCGACGCTGTGCCCGCGACACGACGCTGCTCCACTGTCACCAGTGTTGGAGGACGGCTTAAGATGTGTTCAGGACCATTCAACCGTGAGTGGAACAGAACAGGGTGACCAATTCACAACACGGCAACGTCGCTAGCGCGTGTCTCGGTTCAAACGTGTGCACGCCGACCGATCAGGAGCTTCAAGACACGTGACGCAATAACCACGCCTACTAAACTATCGACACTCACACAAACATTTGTACTACGCCAGTATGCTATACCCGCTAATACTAAAAGTGGAGCGGTTCACCGTCGGACGCCTCCGGAACATCAATAAAAAAAACTTACTAAGACTAAAAATAAAATGCATCTAACATCGTTTCGCAATTTCTGATCGGACCTCTCGTGAGACGACGCGAATACTGAACATGTTTCGACAAAACCAAATGAAACGTCTTAACAACTAACGATAATTATTCTGTGAATAGTAACAATGATACGTAGTTGAATAATGTGGGGGAGGAGGGTCTCGATCTTCACATAACATAACCTACTTACAACTAAGGGGGGCGTCCGGCGGCGACGTCCCGCCGAAGGAGACCATTCGTAAAAAATTCAAGACTTACACTAAGCTACACAACTCTCCACTTACATACGCAGACACGGCTATAGCTCACGAGGGAGGGGAGGGGGGGGGGGTACACAAGTCTCGCTGAGTAGTTTGTTGGTACACTCGATGCCACAATTAACCTAACTCCGAGCAAGCGCCGCTCTGCTTTTGTTCAATGCCGACACCGCGCGACTGTACCGCGACGACCGAACCGAACGTCATCGAGTCTACTATACCGATAGAAATGCCGTCTAATACCTAAACCACTTATTAACACTTACCGATCAGTGAGACAGTCTTCGCGACCAAGAAGCTTACGTAACACTGGAGATTTACAATTAAAACGGAGTACAAATGGATAAACTATGTGCTGGGAAGCATGTTTCATCTTCTGGGTAAGAGACGAGGGGCCTAAAAAAGTCCTACTTAAGTAAACGGATGCAAATGAATGTTGGGTGTGGAGAAAACGGCTCAGCACCTCCTCACTACGAAAGGCACTCAGCAGACATCCCTACAATGTCATTTATATTCATCGCTTCTATTATACTATTGCTTCAGTTTTACATCAAACTTCTTGTAAAGGACTGTGCATTGGACACGCAACGACCTATTCAAATAAAATAGAATGAACCTAACCATCACTATGTGTACATTGTTCCTTAGGTACCTCTATGGAAGCCTGTAACAACTAGTTGTTTGTCCCGACACAGAACTGTTCGTGTCAGATAATATATTTATGAAACAACACTATATCACTTCACATTATCACTTAAGATATTTAAAATTTATTGCACACACGTGATGTCACTTCGTAGGCAGTGTTAGATTTAACAATGGTCTATAAAACTTTATAATAGTTAATTAAGTATCAAAAATAATTCAAATATTCTATTACATTATTAAAGATTTATGATAGCTATCTTACAACCCGGCCCTGAAAGTACCAACTATATCGTACTATGTATATGTATAACAAGTACGTCAGTACTGCTCTCGTCGCGACGTCGGGCAGGATACACAGAGTAACTAACTAATGGAATGCTTATTCGCATATTTCTTCGTGGAAACGACCTTGATGAATAGGTTCGTGGTAATGCGGAGATAGAAGAACGACTAAAAGAAACTACACATGTTCTCGTGCAAGTATCCAACTTTATCAAGCATTTCACTGTGCCGTTACTCGGTGTAACCATTCCAATACGTGCTAACAATCTGTAAGTTTGAAACACAAAGCGTGTCTAAGCTACAACACTAGTCTCACTGATCCACGACGAGTAGTACCGGTCGAGCCGCGAGGGAACTGGGGGCTCACTACCAGCTCTTATAGCAGTATTATTAGTGTGGGCAAGAGATAGAGCTATAGGGCGTATAGCTCCATCTCTTTCACACACAACGTAGATTAAAGTAATACAGGTGCTATAAGAGGGGGTGGTGTAGTCCTTGAAACGTCCCTCGCGACTCCACCGCCTCACAAACACGTACATTGCATTAACATCCCAACAATATTATCTAAATAATATACAGTGGAGGAATTTAGAATCACTAATTGGTAAATGGACGTTTGAATCACTCATACTATATGAGGACGCTGATGTTTGAATAAAAATTAACTTTGAAATCGACTGATGGATAAACCCTGCGCTAATGGAAAAATAAAAAACCTCAACGACGCCGGAAAATTAAATAAGCAAGTACAAAATGAGAACAATCTATAGTGGCGCCATCTACTTCTAGGTCTTTTATTCTTCTCCGCAGACAATAATGTAGCTGTAATGTATTCCTCAACTGTATAATATAGTACATCGAAAAACTAAGCGTAAAATTGCTGTCGTAATCGACTGAAAAAATATGAATCTTTACCATTCTTCCATACAATTTTATTGACACAATAAGCGTAGGTCTCATTTAGTTCATTCATATTCTATTGAATCAATATTTTAAAATTACAACTACATAATTTTAATCAGATTCGTTATAAACAATTGCACTGTCATTCGCCACCTAAACTACCTTACAATCACTCCTATTCATTTGAAAGGCTTCATGTTTTAATTTCCATGCATCTAACTAATTTAACACTAGTCTACGGCCCGTTATCTGTTCACTGAAACGTAAAAGTTGAACTAGTTGGAACAACGCGCCAGCATGTACCGGCGAGCTCGCCGCTTCACTTTGTACTCCGAGGTCTAACATACGTTGGCAGTGCTACCATATTGCCTACAAGTCATTTATAAAAATATATCATGTTACGGCACCTCTTTAGCACGAAATTCAGCGGTATTCAACAAAGGGAATTGATTATAATATATATTTCTCTAAAATATTTCGTTCATTTAGCTATTATAGTAAATTCTAATTCGCTTTAACTAATCAACTTCACAAGCTGTCTAAACAGGGTCATGTTAACATCTAAATATTGAGCAAAACAAAATTTCGAGACATTATCAAGTATGTACTAAGTGAATACTAAGAAAGTACTACAGTACGCATAGTCCAGTGAAGAGAAAACGACGTTCGGTATCATCAGCAACGGTATACAAAATATATTTGAAATTATCAACTAAAGTAACGTCGAGTCCGGAAACGGAAGTGTCCAAACCATGCGATATAACAAAAACAACGCAGAGTTATACTATGAGATGATTTTAAGTAAGTACTTAAGACTAAGTTATTTGTACATAAACGATTCATAAGCTAGTTACTGATATTTGTAAAGATAAGAGTGAACTTTGATATTAGTGAATGTAGTTTGAAATATTCGACCGTGGTATTACGGATTGTTACAGGAATTAGTTAGAGAATTTTAACAGGGCATAGTTTACGAGCTAAATTGATTTGAAAGTATGAACACTGCCCCGTTTAGTGCAGTTACCTCGAGTCGCGCATGAAATGTTTGTTCTTTATGAGAGTGAGATATGAAATAGATAAGGTGACATGTTAATTGCGCTCGCTAGGGGTAAATGTCACTGGAAGAAGAAGAAAGAAGAACAAGAAAGAAGAAGAAGAAGATCGAAGATCAATCTTGAAGATCAGGCAATGTTAAATGTTTCAAAACGCGTACAAGATAGAGGGCGAGTTGAGAAAAGTAGCAGTGAGACACTGTAGGTTTTTCTACGGAAAGATACCGTAGAATTAATCGTAGGCTGCTACTTCTTCCAACATACAATGAAATCCTAACGGCATATAAAAGATATACTTTTCTATTTTTAATTATTCTATTGACAAACGCTTCTATAGTGTCCCTTGTATATCTTGACAGGGAAAGAAACATAGAACTGAATTGGTCACTTTTATTGCTGTTCATATGCTTTCAAGTGTCAAGATATACTGGTCGCTCTACAAGGTAAAATTGAAAAAGCTAGTGATACTTTATAGACGTCATGAGGATCGATGTCTTAACAAGATTGATGAAATTTGTTCGGGTCAACGACCGCTGGTCGTATTTAGTTATTAGAAGTATCAGTTCTTTTTTATATCGATATCATCACGTAATGTGAAGTTTAAACATGTTTTACATGACATGTGATCGTTAACCCAAAACAAACTTCATCAGAACATACTTTTCTTTTATTGTGTTAAGATATTGCCACCCATAAAATCTGCAAAGTTTCGCTAACTAGTTAAATTTGACCCCGTATAGTAGGAGCGTCATCGTTTTAAACTGTAAAGTTCGGTTCCTATTTCAAACGTAGCAAACACTCTCGGCTCACTGAACGTGGTCATCTGTGTCGGCGTGGGGTCGCTCGGGCGGCGTCGGGCGGCGTCGGGCGGCGTCGGGCGGCGTCGGGTAGGCTCGGGCGAGGTGGCGCGCTAGACGTGCGGCGTGCGCTTGCGGCGCGGCGCGCGCGGCGACGCGTGCTACCTGCGCCCGATCAGACCGTTGGAGTTCGCGTTGGCGGTCGGGGACATCTCCAATTCCACTAGCAGCGGGAAGTGATCTGTAATACAACATCAAACATTATACATAACGTGACATCACGCCTGTAATCCCCGAAGGTGTAAGCAGAAGTATAGTGCACCCATATTTCACGTTGTGTTTCAGTCCCATGTAATAGGGGATCCATGGTGAGGAGCCTATTGCCATCCAACAGGCACAAATCCAAACTCCGGGCTAACTGGCGAATTCCTAGTGAATAAAATTGGTAATTTTGGAAATCGAACCCAAGACCTCATTAAACCAACCATTATTACATTATTACAAACTCCCAAAATTACCAATTATTTAGTAAGGAACGAGAAGACTCTTGGCATCTTGATGATGAAATTTGTTGATGCCGTTGATGGCAATAATGATCTGACATGAACTTCAACTGCACATCATCAGATTCCGAACAGAGTTGAGAAGACACAGTTCGCCAAGTTACGCAAAACTCAATATCAACAATGTACGCACACAACTTGTTCCTTGGGCGTGCGTTTTACTCAAAAGCTTAGTTTTGTTAGCAGTAACTCACCTGAAGGTATATGTGGATGCGGACACCCGACCACCTTATGCTCCCGGAACCAGTCCTGCGACAGTGGCCCTAAGAGCCCGAGGGGTGTCATTGATTGCTTGCTATAGAATATGTAGTCGATTATGCCCTTGAAGTCAAACCTGGAAACAAACAAACAAGGTTACATTAAATACAATTCCAAAAATATTTTCAATAAGCGACAGATCCCGAATCATCCAAATATAGTATAGACGTTGGAAACCTCTGAAGGCGACTCTCAATTGTTAGAAAAGTCCAGTGAGAGGGGTGCCCCCACAGAACAGAAAAAAACAGTAGAAATCGCATAGAGCTTTATTAGTTTCGGAACCAGCGTACCCCAAACTAACACATAAACAGGTTAATTGTATTTCGTAACACTAAGAAAAGCGTGGTGTGATTGGTAATTTAATATTAAATGAAAGAAAGTGATATATTAGTCTTCGTTTTTTTTAATATAAACCATAATTACATGCCAATAGAGTGGTTTATTATCTACTCTGTTTACGTATTAGCTCATACGGAATAGTTTTACGAGCAAGTTCTGCTACTCGCCGCTAGATGTCACTACACTAAATGCATTTAATAAGCCTTTATTTGTTTTGGAATAAGATTAATATTTCCCGTAACGAGCTCATTACTATTTTTGTGCTATTCGTCCTTTTCTAGGGTTGTACCACTGTCGTTGCCCTTTTATCGACATTGCGTTTTATTTACAAACAAAATTCAAGAGTCGATAAATATTTTTAAATTTAAAAATGAATTAACTACTTATGTTTGAAATCAAGTGTTATAAATTTATAATAATGCTTATGATTTATATAACGAATAGTTAAGAATTTATTGTTATGTTAATATTGTCATGTTAAACTACTGATTGATTTCGAAAATTATACTATTTGATAGAAAGGTAACAGAACAAACTACACGATTTGTTACTACGGGTACCTAGTACCTACTTTCTATTGACATGGGAATCCTTCGATTTCGCCGGCAGCTACACTCGTTTTAAGTATGTTTTAGCTCGACCAACTCCTTAGCGAACTTTGATGTTTCAGACTAACACATAGGCCACTTATTATATTCTTTTCTATCTGGATCCTTAGGAAATCTGAAGCCATAAAATAATACGAAACCCATTTTTTTATAGGTTCGAGACTTTATGAATGACATAGGGTGAGATAAATCTTTTCTCAATTTGAATATTACGAATAGATTCCCCATATCCATGTTTTAAACTTATTTCAATCCTGGATAAGGAAAATTAAAAAAAAGGGTAGAAGAGTTCATCATAAAAAAAACGCACAAGGTTAATTTTTCGCCCATACATCATAGAACATTGAAGTTTAAAATATCGATAACTCATTATCTATCGATAATGAGTTATCGATATACGTCAATCTCTAATTGAGTAGCGGACTGTGACATGTGCGTAGTTGGAATCTTCGAGAATAATATGTTTGAGTTAAAAGAAAGTAGACCCTATAAAATAAACAATAAAGTCTATTTGTACTTGTCTTGTATAATAAAATAATGTTTTTCAAATTTAATCGAAATAAAGTAAATTAAGACTTCCCGATGGTATGATATACCACCATTTGATACATTTTTGGTTCTGCTATCGTTTTTACATTCTAGAACAGCACACTAAGGCATTTTAGTATTTTTTTAACATTAAAATAGGTTTTTTATGAGTTATTGTCACTGTGACGCTTCTATCTAGACTGATGTGCGTGGCGTGGGCGTGGGGGAAACAGTTTGCGGAACAGCGCAAACCTCGGGGTACGCGCGGCCCGCCCACATGCGACTTCTACTGTTTTTTTCTGTTCTGTGGGTGCCCCTATCCTGTCCCCCACATTAGTTAGACCGGCAGCAGCAGATGGATTTTGTAGAGTTCTCGTTTTGTAATATAAGATTTTAAACTCTCATGGTATCATTAACACTAGACCGGGAACCGAATATCGAGAACTCAAAGAAATCAGTAAAAATGGTAAATATCCCGTTTCTAGTGTTAATGATAATGGTCGTTTTGTGTCCACAAGATAAAGCAAAAAATATCTGATCTACACAAGCCAAGCCGGGATGTCTGATCGTCATTCATTCGATCGTTGAGTGTATTTAACATTTTTATTAGGTAGATTCTCATGACCTCGAACTCACGACCTCGTTCCCGGCGGTGGGCTGGTTCAAGACGGCGCGGGGAAAGAGTACTTGGGTCGTCATAAAGCAACCTTTAGTACAGCAGTAGTCCAGCAACGGCTAATGAACAGTACTCACGTGTAGTTAGTATAGGGCATGATGTCTTCGCTGTAGGCGGAGGCTAACTTGAAGTTGTGCGTGAACTCGTGGTCGGAGCCGGGCATGCGTCGCAGCGAGCCGGCGTACCCGAGCTCCTTGAAGTCGCGGTGCTCTGACGCTACGCGGCCCGATGACAGGAACTCTACCACGCCTGGAATGAAGTACATACGGAATTGAAACCATAGTCGCCGCACAACAAACGCGGCTGTTTACGGCAGTGATGCCTAAATAACATAAACATCCCGTCCTGTAAGGGCAGGCAGATGTGTAGGCACCTATAGTAGACCCTCATTTCGCGAATTTTGTTTCAGTCCTACGTTATACGGCAAGCTTGTATCAATCGGCAACAGGTCCTGACTCCTGGCGGGCTTGTGAGAAACTCCTGATGGAGAACCCAATTACGCTTTATCCGACCTGGGATCGCATTCAAGACGCCATGCTCAGCAGTAGCGCTTACAAACATTAGACCCACGAGGCAGTTCTGTCTTAATAACGTAAGTACTTAACATTCTTTCTTAACGAGAAAGCCATCTCAGGCGTCCCGCCATCTTCTCATGGGTCTGCCGCGACCCCGTCTAGCTGTCTCAGGTTGCCAGTTTTGCGATATGCGGGTCCACAGCTTTGACGGCCATCCGGCAGATTGCATTGTCGGACATTATTGTTGTAGTTCTACAACTCCTCAGATAGGGACTATCTGGTCATTAAATCGAAGCATGTCAAAATTGCACAAAAGATACCAGAATAAAACTGATTTATTTATCTTCAAATCGTTTTTATTGCAAAAGCTTAAACCCAAAGAAAAAAAGTAGAAAATTGAGCCGTAGATTAATAGGTGTACAAATCGCATAAACCCAGACATGTATTGTGTCCAATCTAGTAATCGAAGGCTTACCTAATGTCGTAAAGTCCATATCGGGCCGATCTTTGTTTTGGGTACACTCGTAAATGACAAACAGTCGAATAAACTGGCTAAGTTACTAGCTTTGAGAGAAAACAGATCGATATATCTGTCTACTTTGTTCAACGAATTTGTTAGTTTATTTTCTTCGATTTCAAGGTTTTGTTTAACTTATCATAAGAAAATAACTTGATAGATTCGAGTTTTGATTTGTTTGGTCCACTTTATTTTGCCAAAAAAATTTAAAAAAGGCTTTATATTATGAGCAAGTCGAAAGCTTGTGGATCCCGTATCGATCTTGTTGTCCAAACAACTATAATTAGAAGATAAGAAAAAAAAGAACTTCACTTAGGGCTTGTCTCAACAAATTCCTTCATCTATCAGATCAATATTTTTTTTGGGTCAAGCCCGCTACACTATTTCCCACCACAGCAAATCCTTAACGCCACCACCATTGGACTCCACCAGTAAAGCGTCAAGACAATGAAGTTCGGCGAGTCCCGGAGAAAACAATCATACCATTGAACCCGCAACGAAATTAATCAGACAAGAACAGCAGAAGAGAGGGTAAAAATCAGATTAATCAGTTACTTACCACTATCAGGCAACGAGTTAAAGTCCCCGCACAGCAGCAACTGCACGTTATCCCTCTGGCCTGCCAGACGGAGCGTCCGCGCCGAATCTTCGTGGATCGCGCGCAGCTCGTTGCTCAGCATCATCGTCTGTATAAGCTTCACGTCGCAGAACTCTGGGTCCCAGTGAATATGCGCGGTACATACTAAGATCGGCTGGCCGAGCATTGATGAGTCTGTTGGTATTCCTGTAATTGTTACACAAAGAAGCATTAATAGGCGCCAAGCGGTTACCTAAATAATGGGTGAAGAAGTACCCTTAACGAAGCCGAAAGCCACTTGTTCTCCCAGTCATTGCGATAATATTTTTGTTCTAGACCATACCTGGGAACCTTCTTTTTCACAAGTTTTTTTTAAACACAAGTTTTAATGTTGTAACTTTACTTTGAATACCTCCACAACCCGCGTATTATTCAATGCATACATCAGCACAATATTTTGAAAGCGTGTCATTGAGCCCTAACGTAAAACACGATTTTTCACCCCAAAAAGTCTCCCAGCAATAAGTTTTGCGTAGTTACTTAGTTTGATGTATAGAATGCTTGGTTGAAAGCTTCGTGAAGGGTTCGTTTAAACCTTGTATTTGCTTTTTCTTTTAGTTGGCCTTTAGAGAGTGAACTGTGACCACTCTTATCAAGGCGAAATTGGCTTGAGCCCGTCAGAAAAAGCTTAACTCCATGCTACAAACTCGAATAGTGACGAAATATCAAGTCGCGTGCTCTGAACCGAAACGAGGCAAATGTCGTCTTTTATTCATATTTGAGGTCACTTGGTCTTTGATCAAGCGATAACCAGATTTTTCTCAAAACTTGACATTATATTGTATTACATGAAACACAACACCAAGAATTAATTAACCACATTATGCTAATTATTGCTCAAATTCGCGCAACTTTTAATTTTAATTGCAACCCCAACTTAACAAGAGATTAAAATTGCGTAGAAGTTAAGTAGCTAAGTAGGCCGGTACTTAAAACATTCCCAGTAACAATTTGCCAACACGTGTTCTGTATTGCTGGGTACACATTGGTGAAACGTAACATGAAATGTAACACAAGCTGTAACAACTTCGCTTTGTTGTTGGGTTACATTTCAAGTTGCATTGCATAAGTCTGGACGGCTCAATCGTGTTACATTACACGTTGCGTTACACCAATGTGTACCCGGCATATCATACAGCCTCATAGAACATCTCGTAACATGTTAATTATATTCTACATAATTCTCGGGATTATTCGCTGAGATTATGTAATTAAATGCTGGCTAAAGAATTTTCAACAGAACTGAATTTCGAAGGACGGTACTACGGTAGGACCTTTTTACCTCAATAGCTCTTGAACGCCAAGAGCTATTGGTTCAAGATGATAGGTTCCAGTCTTCCATACCAAAGACAGGACATTCAATTCATCCCCGTCCTCTATTATGAAGCGATAACTAAGGAACGCCGATGGCATCACAGCGCAGACGCGGCGTCGATAATCATGCACTTTAGAACGCACTTTCCTTAATAGCAAATATCTTACTTCCATGTTTAACTGGGAGTAAAAGTAAGTGTAATGTCTAATGGTGGGTCTAGACTTGTAATGTGAAGTGTAGAGGTGTGTGCACACTGTCGTAGTGTAATAATCAGCCTATAACATTTATATATCCACCACGCGTGCTCAATGCGTGTTGGTGGTTGTCATGTGTTCGTATTTTTGGATCTAGGACATGCCGGTTTCTTCACGATGTTTTACTTCACCGTTTTGAGAGCTATGGTGATAAAATAATTTACAAAAAGTTAAATGGCTGCCTGGATTTCAACCCACGGCCTATAAACTCATACTCGTCGCACACTGGCATGTGTGTTATTGTAATTAGCATGAATTTAGACCAAACACAACACGCGAGTGACAAAAATAGTCACATTACTGTGTATTGAACCCGCATATTACGTACATTAGTCGATTGGTAAACCGGGCTAACTATTTAGAAAATTACTATAGTTAGGTACGATTCCGAACTCTACTGCAACCGCATAACGCAGCGGTTAAGTCCCCCAAACGGAAAAGCATCTGTAGGTGGCAAATGTGGCAATATTGTAGCCTGTTCTAGTTTTTATGGAGAAAACCAATCGTGTCACTCGATCTGTCGAAAAGATTGGGTGGCTTTGCCGCTGCTGTCAGTGTTTGCGCACATTCAGTAGCCTTCCTGAATGTAGTCAGGAAATTGAGCCGACCAGACAAATGAATACCTGTATCAAATTGTTGCCAACGACAATAAATATACATCTTTTTTTCCAACGGGAGTGGCAACTGTGAAACTAATGGCGCTGGCATATCTGATTCCAAGCATCGTTATTGGTTGAAAATCTGGTTATGTCATTTTATATTTCAAAATAGCTACAATATTGGTCAGATTGGGATCTAACTATGGTCGCGCCAACTACAATGAGCTTTTAACGGTCTTCCCCATTAAAATACTGTACTTATATTCACAGTACCATTTCCAAAACAGTTTGTGTGGAAGTGGGCTTCCCCTACCCCCGTTCAGCAAGGAATGACGTCATGACGTGGCACAAGTCTATACCCCTCCGTAACGTTAGCTGCTTATCGTGCGCAAGTAATAGTCGATCGACGGAAAATATGTATGTTGACAGAGTAGATAGGCGTAGGACGACCTGTCTCTTCTTAGTGCACTTTTATCTATTACTTTTAACTTTCCGTATGTATGTATGTGTGTTGAATGTACATAAGTAATTTTAGAGAGGAAGGCTTGAACGGATTTTTTTTTTTTTTTTTTAAATCATTGCCCCACACTAGAAATTTCTCCTGTATCGTGGGTGCGTTTACAAACATTTAAATTCACATACACAAACAGCCAGACCCGGAACAACTACCTGTAGGCCATACAAATATTTGTTCCGTGCGGAAATCGAACCCGCGACACGAAGCGCAGCAGTCAATTGCTCAGCCACTGCGCCAACCGTGCCGTCGAGTTTATTGCAGCAGGTCGTTGCTCAACTTTTAAGTGGTGATAGATGGGGGTGAAAGTCATGACATTTTTATGGAATGTCTTTGTAGGTTTTTCAAAATAATTAAAAAAAACTTACTATTAGGTAACATCTTATTCAAATTTAGACAAACAAAACCAAAAAGGCGATGTGGAAAACAGGCAGTTTTCTACATTCTCAATCGCATTTTTGGTTAATCGAATACTGAAAAGGGGAAAACATGAAGCTGATTCATACGACAGGTTTCTTATTCTTACTTTATTTTCCGCCGATAAAATCTTTGTAAACAAATACAACTTGCTATTTTATTGTTATTGGCCACTGCACGTACGTGTTTCGCGTACAGAGAAAGTACTAAGAAATCGATTGCACAGTTTTTAGGTTAATAGACACCTGATAATTACGAGACAGAATGACAAGAAAAAACCGACACGCTTTTTATCGAATACTTTTAGAAATTCGCGCCGGTCGATGCTTCTACAAATATTTTTTGCTAAAACTAAATTAAGCTGTAAAATTTTATTTTTTATTATTGCGGTCTGAATTTCTGCGGTAGATGGTCGATCTTCGGCAGTCGCTACAGGCTCGAAAGTCTGACAACCAGCCTTACCAAGGGGTATCGTATAACGCAGTACTAACTGGGTTGTGGAGGTCAGAAAGGCAGTCGCTCCATGTAAAATACTAGTATTCAGCTACATTCGGGTAGACTGGAAGCCGACCCTAACATAGTTGGGAAAAGGCTAGGCAGATGATGTCTTACCAGTCTTACCAGTATTTTACATGGAGCGACTGCCTATCGGACCTCCACAACCTAGTTAGTACTAGGTAATACGATACCCCTTGGTAAGACTGGTTGTCTTTTTGGGCCACTGACTACCTATAACGACAGTCAAAGATCTACAAATGACAGCCGGGACCAACGGCTTAACGTGCTTTCCGAGGCACGGAGGAAACTCGGTATGTAATGGGTGGTCACCCATCCACAGACTAACCTAGGCAAGCACGGCTTAACCTAAAGATCGACCCGAGCGGCTGTTATTATTTAGCCACGAGCTCCTCATCCTGGAAGTCGACCTCAACATAGTTGGAAAAAAAGCTAGGCAAATGATGAGTACGATCTGAATTTTTGGGCTATGAAACGAGCGATGACGAGGTCGGACGGAAAGGGAAGTAGGTACCAACATAATGCGATGACGTTGAAATTTCGCCAGTTACTTAAGTTTTTTGTGGGTTCGCTTCCGCAGGGCAGTGGCGCAGTGGCGTTATAAATTTATGAGGATGAGTGGCGAAAGAGGCCTCATAAATTCATATTTAAATTACAACGTTTGCGTCAGCGGCTCAATTAAGGGCTAAGAGCGTAAGCGTCCGCTCATACTTTATTTAATGTTAAGAATTTGAGAATTAGGTGGGTGCTTCATCCTTTGAATGTTTAATGGCAACGGTTTGTTATTCTATTTATTACTTCAAGCTTGAATTTAAAGGAGTCGTTATTTTGTGAGTTGGGTCTAATGCAGATTGCATTATGTAAGAGTAGCATAAGCATATAAATCAGCCTATAACGTCCCCACTTCAAGGACACAAGTCACAGAGACCTCCTCTCTGAGTGGGTGTGGGACGTATCTCGTACACACTTAACACACACATGATCACCATTATTTCATTCAGCGTTTATTATGCGCAGTCAAGGAGTGGAATTCCCTGCCTGCGTCGGTGTTCCCGAATTCATATGACCGCTCTAGTTAAGTCGCGAGATAGTAGGCTTCTTATGGGTAAGCTCATTCCATCGTCGACCTCATCTCTGTCCTCAGGACAAGATTGAGGTCAAGAGTAAGCCCATTTTTTTTTTTTTTTTAAACTTGTGTTTTTAATGGGAAAATTGATTCAGAGAAAAATAGACTTCAGACGCAAACATTGTAAATCCTCCCAGTAGGCATTCCAGTATATCTGACTTTTTAAGGCCTGTTTTATACAAGTGTAAGCAGACCCTTCACGAAGCCCTCAACCAAGCATTCTGTACATCAAGCTTTAGTAACTCTACGCAAAATCTTTGCTGGGAAATTACTTAATTTAGGGGCGAAAAATCACGTTTTACTGTAGGACTCAATGTGACGCACTCAAAACGTGCCGGTGGATGCATTGAATAGTACAGGGGTCATAGAGATGTATTTAAAGTAAAAACATTTTGTTGGAACTTGACCTCCAACATCTCTGTAACTAGAAGGTTCCCAGCCAGGTCCACAAAAAAAAAGATTCCGATGATGAGAAGAACAAGTGCCTTTCAGCTTCGTGAAGGGTTTTCTTACACCCGTGTATCGCTTTTATTCATCACTTCATCACGGCCATTCTCGGTGCCAGACGCACAAAAGTGCATGCTACAATTATGTACTCACCGTTCTCCCAAGCGGCCTCCTTCGTCTTGATAAGGGCGGCCAACCCTATATTGTCCTTCGGCATGACACGATTTAACATATTATCTGATCCCTCACTGTTAGCCATTGCCAGTTGATTGAACTCTATAAGGTGTTCCTTCACTAAGGCAAACCTGGAATACAAAGTAAACATAAAGACCTTAAAAAAAAGAACAAATAATATTAACACACACATAACATCACGACTAGAATCCACGATGGATCAGGCAGTGGTATACCGTACACCCACTTTTCACTAGTTATTTTGGAGTCACACACTGAGAAATTCCTGGTGAAAAACCCCAATAACAATTTGCCCGACCTGGAAATCGAACCCAGGATCTCATTCCCAACAGCAGCGTCTGCGACCACTAGATCAACGAGGCAGAAATAAATATAACATGACATCACGCCTGTAATCTCCGAAGGCTTAGATAGAAGTATATCTAATGAAACACCTACATTTCGTCAGTTATGTTTAAGTCCCAAGTAATACCAAAGAAAAATACAAATAACATTAACACATTTTATAAATGCCGCGATGGAATGAAGTCATAAAGCTTTTAATATATTTTTTCTTGAACACTAAAGCGTGTGTTGACTTATAACCTATGCGTATGGTAAGCGATACGTTGTGGGGGCGTATCGACATCGCCGCTGTTATGAAGATAAATCTAAGAGCTTATGGACATCATTTTGTTTATAGTTTTATATTAAAAAGTTTTTTTATTTACTTTAATAATAAAATAAAACACGCTAGTCTTTGGACGTCACTGTGGGATTATACAGGATGAATTTAAATGTTTTTAAACACACCCACGATACAGGAATTATCTGCTGACACCTACAAAATCTCAATACCCGGGTACACTCCACCAAATGTCAAATACATTTTGTCGAGTCGGTATTGAAATTATTTCAACAAAAACAGCATTTTTTATTTAGATGCTGGTCCCATGGAGAAAGTAAAATGAGAAACAAAATCAGCACATACTTAGCAGATCTGAAGAAGATGGCGCACCCGTCGACGTACTTCCTCTCAGACTCGCCCATGGTCTTGGCGCGGGACTTGGGAGAGAAGATGCCGTCGTACCCGTCCTGCTTCAGCTCCGGCAAGAAGAAGTTGTAGAACTGGTCTGTTTCCACTTCCTGTGCAAAGTTGGTCGTTAGAAGAAGAGGTTTATCAAAAGAACAAAATATTTTTATGTTTTTAAGTCGAGCAATTCAAAGGCAACAGCAGGAACCTAATGGACCTACTTAAAACATGTTATAATTTTAGCATCAAATACAGATTTATATGGTTTACATATAGAGCAAAGCTTAGAGGGCTTCGATTACCAAGTTAACTAATTCAAACCTATTATAGTTGCCAGCTGTTATAGTTGCACTTCACTGTTACACAAGAATCACCACAGTATGAGAGGACCAATCCTGCGCTTACCGCATCCAGCGGCTCCCGTAACTGATCCGTTTCTAGACCCTATTGTCACTTCATGTCATAGATGATGGAAGGTAAACCCGTGTACTAGCCTGTAAGCTGATGATGTCTGCGGAGTAATGTCTGATCTCGTCGAGGATGCCTTTCTTCCGGTAGTCCCACTCGAGCGCCCAGCTGGGGCAGTAGCCGTACATCTGTCGTGTCGCGTACTTGTCGCACAGCACGTTGTAACACATCACTGTGAATATACCTGTGAACGAATTAGAGCCTTATTTGTATGCAGAACTAGAATTATGTTTAAAGGTTGTAAAGAATTGACTGCCAGCTTCTGTCGTGGAAGGGCCTAATTTTTCCGTCTCCTTAGATGGAATAGTCTCCAATTGCTTGTTAAAAACTTCATACTCATAATCCCAATAACAGGTGTGATGAATTGACGACAGACATCTGCGCTGTGTATGACAGCACAAAATAATTATGTATAATTTTAAGCTGGTCGGCTATATCTAGGGCGATGTCTGGAAGAGATTAAAAATGTTAACTTCTATAGTTACGGATTTTACAGGGAACTGTCCTAAATTTAGACACAACCATGTATCGTGTCACGTTGATGATCCTTAGCTACGGCAGCATCACCACATAAACACGGAACGTGAAGACGCTTCTGAATAAGTTGTAATTCTTTCAACGTCGGTGTTGCCGCGCCGTTTATCTCACGACACCATGTTGGGTGAGCATCACCGCCAATTAGCAGCCTCCGACACTTTGTTACCAGCGTCCGCACAACTCGCGTGACAGATAAAAAATGTTCCAATTAAAATGAGACTCGTATTACGCTCCACATGCGGCGGGCACGCGACACAATAGCTTTGCTTTTTTCTAATCATATCTCACAGGAGGCCGCGGCGGCCGATGCTCCGACTACACTAGATTATTCTTTACGCTTGTTGTTTTAGGTCGCACATTGAAACTAATCATGTTTTCAGATTTTGTGAAATTTATTTAGTTCAGCAGTGATTTGAGACTTACGATCTAACTATACGAACGACAAATTGAACTAAAATTCTCATACATATATATGTGATGAAGCCGTTCTACCCAATGGAGACATTTATGTAAAACAGCAAATGTTCTCATTCAGACTGGTTGGAAGGTAGAACAAGGTGGAACAAGGAAATTGGGCATCATAAGCGTTCCGCGAGCTAACAGCGACGGATTCATTTCAACGTATCCACTTATTACGTAAACTAAGGTAGCACGACTGTGCTCTCTCACGCTCCACACCATTATCTCAGATTTATGCGGACGCGCCGCGCTCGCACCCGTCTCATTACGCGAATCAAAAGGCGCGCTGCGCAGGACGATGAGGTCCGCTCGTCTAAATGTCAACTTCGTGGAAGACCTTGGCGATGCAATTATCTAGATTTAATCGAGCCGCTCTCAGTCAATCAACGGACAAAGAACCGGGAGTGGAGGTTGTAAGACAAAGCGGCGCTGACGGGCACACGACAGTTGGAAGGACAAGACAATGCGTGGAGATCGTCTGCGGAGCCGAAGTCCGGACAAATTGATAAGGATCGCGCGGTGCGCTCGCGCTCATGCTAATCGACACAAAGTCAAAGTCACCTGGCGACACTCGGCGACGATCAATACGGCCGCAGCACGTGCTTTAAATACGTCCATTGTATGCCCGATGCGAGCGCGCGAGACGCGGCGCACATGCCAAATGTCGCGAAACAATACACGCATCGATAATCGCTCGTTGTTTAAGGAACTACGGGCGAAACGAAAGCTCCACACCAACACAATAATAAATGGTAATGTTGTCGAACATGTGGACGCGTGTCTTCATTTCAAATAAATCGACGACGATGATGAAATAGTACGTGTACGAAGCACAAACAATGGGAGAAGGTGACAATAACTGCGTGTGGTTACAATATTCCTGATAACTACGACCATTGTGCGCTGTACATTATGGTTTTAGCGCCGAAGCGTGGGCATATCAAAGATGTCATGTATGTATATTGTAAAGTAAACTTACTAGTGCGTGTAGTAAAAATATAAAAGTAAAAAGGAAAAGGCGTGGCGACGGAAGTCGGCCGACTAGTGAGCCATGTCACGACGACCCGCTGGGTATTTGCACCGCTCGCGTAGCCCCTCAACACTTCGCTTTTACACGTTTATCCCGAACAACTTAATTTTCATCGTGTAGCGCGTGAATGCCTACACGAGCACACAGATCATACATTATTGTAATCGGCGGCCAGCAGTCAAATCTTTGAGGCAATGGTTACCGTTAGCGTGGCCGGTTATAGTCACGCTCGCGTAATGATTTCTAATATCAATACGATTCGTGAGAGATCAACACATGCTTTTTTTGCGCAGTGAACACAGCTCATTAAAACCGATTTAGGTATGCAAAGATTTCCATTTGGATTGGCGTTGTAAAGAACTCATTAGATCACGTTCGGTCAGAGCCCGGTGTGATCGACAATATGACGTAAGAAGTCTCAATAGGTGCTAACAAGATGTTGTTAGTGGGAGTCGGGACGTAACATCGGTACTTGTTGCCGACCGTCCTGCTTCATGGATTTCACCTTCAGCTAATGGGAGCGAATCATGCGATTTCGCTCAAATTCTAATTTAATTTCAGCCAATAGAAACACTAGTGGTAAGTTTTAATTGCTGTATCAGTAGTGTTTTTAGATTTAACAGCGGAAGAATAATTATTGCAATCAATGAAGCAAAGTCTGTATGGACATACAAATGAGTGAATTTAAAAAGATGAGTCATTGCAATCGAGTCCACAGTAATTAGCATATGAAAGTTTACAACTGCGTCGAATCTTTGTAGTAAGGCTGTATCGACATCTAGCGTGTAGATCTTTTTCTACAATTGTACTTTCTGAGTATTACAGGTAGGTCGATAATTATTTAATTATAATTTGATAAACTATTCCATTCTTTGATAAAAGACATAACAATGAAGACTGTAGCAAACAAAGTTAATCATAACTGCGCAATGAATGACAGCGCTCATTAGTTCAATTTACTGCAATTACTGATAAGGTTGATTAGAAAATTCTAGAACATTATACTAGTGAAAATGACAAATTGCCTGCAGGTCTCTAAGTTGAGATAGACGCCATGCATCAAATCGAATGTGTTGAGAGTCAGAGATTTCTCTTAGAATTGCTGACAGGTGTAGAGAGCAAAGATGCATTCGCTAAATCATGAACACACATTAATCAAATAAGTAGGGGTAACGGCTAGCCAGCCTCGCAGTCTGAGAAACGTGCATGATCTAAGAACAGGGAGATGGTGTGAACAGTTATTACGTTGCAGATTGTGTCGATCAGAACATCTCACTCCAGTGTTTATGTCGGCAACGAAAAAAAAAAAAGAAATAAACCAGTTAGCTATCTCGTCTCATCTGAATATAATGGGGGGAGGCGCACAGCCGTCTGTTTATTGGCGATGCCATTACGTGGGCATTTTGTATCACGACAGACATAGGAATTATTTATTCAAGAGTTGTAAACGTCCATTGTTTCATGAATTTTTAAATAAACTGACTTAGAAAGTTCACTTATCAAGAGTTTAAGAAAACAAGTGTTAAAAACATGAAGGTTGAAAGTGTTCACTTAGTAGTTTGACTCATGAACAAAAGAGACCTTACTTTGTGCAGATTGTAAACAAGCTATGTTGGAATTTATTCTGTCACACAATCTTGGAGCAATATACCTCGCGGCCATCAATTGATTTTTATACGTTGCTTTTATGAGAACGAAGGAGTCTCAAGGTTTGTCGGCTGTCGTCTTCGAGGCTTGTTTACGTCTCCATGAGATTTATTCACTGTCTGAAGAGAGTAAGTTATCCAGTTTTAATATATTTTTGCGGGATCCGCGGGTTCACGGATGCGAGGAGGTCGCAGCCAATGTCTCTCATTGTGCATTGTTTATCCGCGAATGGCGAGACGAAGGGCATTTCCTCTCTTCCCGTGCAAACTGGCCATGAGAGCGACTAAGCGCGATCGACTGAATCGGTTTCTAGGTGTATTGTAGATCGCTTCCTATTTACGGTCGATTGACTCTTAAGTAAATACGAGTATACGATAGTCGCCATGTAACAAGAAGGTCGAACGCGTAATGTCGTTGTATAAGTGTCCAGCTTCATGGATGGCTGGTCTGATTTACGCAATGTGGCAAACATCCATATCCACGCAGTTGTTGCAGTTGCAGGTATTCTTACAAATGAGGAATGTGGCATGTGCAACGATATTAATTATTTGCCAATAGGTGTAAGGTGTTGGAGCGCCTGCCAGGCTCGAGCGTCCGCTTTGATTTATGTAAATTGGGTACGCGCATCGTGCGTCGGGAAGCGGCATGAGTGCCGGCCAGGAACGCGTGACGGGATCTAAGCTCCGCCGGCACACTCTTCACGATTACTTGTTACTTAGAACTACAAGCTAAAATAAATTTCAGAGAACTCCATAAACTGCTTTACGAGGAAACGTAAGAAAATCTATGCTTTACACGCGGATTTAATAAAGATTTTCTACTAAGTGTGTTTATCGCGCTACTCGACAGATCATCTTGATATAATCACATTGCATCTTGTTCAGCACACGGGTAATGCTGTAGAACAGGTAGGAATAGATGTTAATAACATAGTGGGTGTCCTTTGAGAACAAGGCTTTTTTAATAGGGACATGTGTTCTCTGTAATTTATAATGTTATTACAACAGTAAATTTATTATCCTCAGATATATGTAAGCGGATTACAATGGTAAGATTGGGCATTCCTTACAGCAATATAGGAGAGCCTAGGGGTCGCAACTTGATTAGTGAAATGGTAAGATAAATCTATCGTAGACGAGGAAGCTCCTCCTCTCGGAATTATTCAAATGTCATACAACGTTAACTGTGTAACGGTATTGGATGAAAGACTACAAGTTAGGACCGAACCAGGACCAAACTAGTATCCCTGGGGTCTCCCACGGGTGGAAACATTACCGTTGCAATGGTAGGGCGGGCTCTGGTTGATTATTTATGAGACGGGCCGCGTGCGCCGCGCCCATACGTGCCACTATGACACTTTATTAATGACGAACTTGTTGCTAAGCTTTTTGTTATCGCTATTAAATAATCTCGCGCGGTTCGCAGCTATGAATCGTATTACTACGACGAATAAAAAGGCCCATGTGCGATGGTATCGTTTAAATTAATGTTTGAACGAGCAGTAACTGCACACTCATGTTGTTATTTTAAATATTTGTTTTGGGAAACTAATTGTGTGGTAAATATGGTACATAAATACTTACAAGTCGGACGAGTTCTGTTCGGTCGGGTCAGTGGTATCCAAGGCCTCTGTGGCGGTAAAGTGGCAGAAACTGAAACAAAATAACAAGAATGAGTTAATATCACTGAGAACAAAGAGAAGACTGGCAGTCGCAATGGACTCGATATTTGATTTTGATTTGCAAAAAATTAAATAGATCTGGAACTGATTGAGGATGAAATAAATCATTTGTATGCATTCGCAAAAAGTTGGTGAAATCATTTCAAATCGTAGATCGTGCATGTATATTCATTACTGGAAGCTATCAACTGTGGTAGAAACCTCATAATATTTCACGAAGGCGAGAACAAAAAGTTCCCACTTCATTTGTATCGTTGGTTAACATCTTCTATCTGCATTGCTGTACGAACAAAGACACCTAAAAACTTGTTCTATTGTTCTGTTCAGTATACGCAACGAAACATCAATTCGAGCGAAAAATCAACAAGCGTGCGGTGGTCTCTACCACAACGGTACCGGAACCGCATTTGCAAATACGGCTGCGAGCAAAAACTTAATGACTCGCCTCGGAAAATCTATGAAAATAAAACAAACACGCCTGAAACCTATGATATAGAACAAACAACGGAACTTCTTAACGAGATCAAAATGCTGTGGGAAATAGAAGTGCATACCGAAGAAAAAAATCTCCCCAAGATATAAATTTTCTCTTTAAATTAAAAACTTAAGCTGTCACAGGAACCAGTTCAGTAATTTCATTAACATATTGATACTGTTGAAAGAAATTAATAACAGCCGTCGGTACGTGTCATGTAATGTGTAACTTGTCCAGATGATCGAAGTATTTCATACCGTTCAATGGAGATTAATAGAACAGAATTTTGTATGTCCATCACTTACTTTGTGACGACATTTGCTCACGAAAAAAAGATGGCGATTTACATAACTTGATGTATGGTCTTAGCTCGCTCAAATTACTCCAAGACAGGCGATAGTTATCTTACTTTGTTTTTGATTGATTGTTCAATGGAATATTGATGACAATTTATGTTTGCTCGCAGCGTGTACTTTAAAGACTCGATTACCATATTCTGCATAAAAAAGCTTGTTCATAAGAAATGGCTGTCGAAAATCGTTTGAGATTAGTTCAACATTCGAATGCAAAATTAAGTGGAATAGTATTGCTGAGTGTTTTTGCCAAAGAAGTTGAGCCGTAGCAACGGACCGAGTCCACTCGTGCGTAAATCATAATATGAAAACGCCCGTCGCTCTGTAATTATGTAATGGGTTATAGCTCTAAAAGTGTACTCGCTTTTTGATGCGCAGATAACCATCTATTGAATGTTGTAATGAAAATATTAATTCGAACATGGGTTTCGTGATCTTGAACCGATGTTTGTGATTTGATTCTAGATAAGATAAGGATATTAAGGAGATTCTTAGTCAAAATTGGATGCGCTGTTTAATAGTCTTTCTTTCTATCGATAGTAGTACGTGGAATTTTTATTCAGTCGTGAAATGATTACTTCTGTGCTCGAAGCGTCATTTAATTTTGCTAAGTTGTGTGTAATTTTTTATTTCCTGGAGTTTTATGCATGTATAGCTTTTATTGCTTGTTTATACCCTTTATTACCCTTACATGAGAAATGAAACACACTTATTTCTTCGCGGTGGTTTTATGAGTCTTCTGGTCTCAAGTTTTATTTCTGTTAGTCATTCCTGCTTTTAATTATACTAGGTCTTTGCCGCAGCTCCACCCGCATGTGGTTCGGAAATTACCCCAGAAGCACGTACTACTTGGGTTTGTTGAAAACTGAAAGTATCCTATGTCCTAACTGACACCTATCATACTCGTAGTGTCTAATTTCATCGAACCCGTTCAGCAATTAAGGCGTGAAAAGGTAACAGACTGATAGACAGAGTTACTTTCACATTTAAAATATTAGTATGGAATATGGGGAAATGTAATGAAGTAGAACTAGAAGAGGCGTGCGCGGTATTGTCACCTCAACAAGTTAGTTATTGTCTGTCGGCGGCGACAGAGTGGAGTCGCGGGCGGACGCAAGCGCGGGCGTCGTCGTCGCCTCATTACACTTTGTAATTAGGCCCGTGGGCTGCGTATGCGCTGCGGCCCTGCACTAAATCACGACAGGCTCGCTTTAACATGCACGCCCGACACAACCGGCGTCCCCCAACACCCATAATCCGTACCGACACAATGGACGTTTATGGATGTGTTATTGAATATTAGACGCTAAAAAAGCTGTTCCGTCTGCCGCTGGAGTGACGCACTTAACATATTTCGATGTAAACAATGTTGTACTCATCTCGAGATGCGTGCGACTCGTTAAGGCAAAAAATCAACGATTCGTGCTGAAACAACTTTCACGAGAAGTCATCGATTCTCCTCAACTCGTCACAATTTCCGACAACACTAACAAGACAAGACGGGCACAAACAAAGTGGTGTTAGAAGCGACACGGCAGCGCAGCGGCGGCGCGAGTGAAAGTCGAATGCACTACAGCCACTAGATAGGCTGCCAGTGATAAGCATCGACACGCTCTTCACATTGTTCGCGCTCCGATACATGAGATAAGGCTTTCTCTGTTCTTCTCTCAAGAGCTACCGTGAGAACGCCCCTTGTATCATACGACTTGACGTTTGCAAAACAGGAGCATTCTTTATCTGATCGAATATTTGCAAAACAACCATTTGTCATATCAGCAGTTTGGAATATGGAATGTAAGCGGCTAGGTCATGGACGACCGTATATGGCAAAGTTATTTTTCAAGACAGCAAACAAGGCTGTAAAGCTCATAAACTTTGCTAGAAGAAAATCAGAATAAAAAGTAAGTATAAACATGCTAGTAAAACTACAAGTAAATAAAATATTCTACCATAAAAATTATAATAACGCAAAGATAGGAGTAAATATCAAAAGCGCCGAGGCCACGGGGTTAATCAATTCCATGCAAAACATTTTCAGTCCATTGACTATCGTATCTTCGCTAGACGCCGGGGAGCCGATTGAGCAAAAACCGGTATACCCTGTTGCATCACATTCTAGAGCAAATATTATATTGGAGTCTATTTCTTTAGCTGTGAAAAACTTAATACAATATTTTGATATGAAACACTATAGGTTCGAAATGATTTTCAATATTTCGCGCACGCTTCGAATAAAGGATCTCTTAAGCACATACGTGACCGAACCGTTTACTCATCGGCATTGTCTCTGAGCGTTATTTTATAAGCGAAAATACAGAAATACAGTCCCCGAGCATATCATGTCGTCTGCGTGATCTGACTCCACAACTTCGGTAAGCGCTGTCATTCTGGACATTTATATGATGCTGTTGCATTTATCCATTTTCGTAATGTGACATTAATGAATGATATGTTTTGTGCATTCAATAGGCGCGTACGACATTTTATGCAGGACAAATTCTTCACTAATCCATCGAGCGTACGTCGAACAACTGGAAATATATGGCTATGCATTCTCATAGCTTTACGATGCATTTACAAGTTTACATGGCATTTACTTTTAGGTGAGGTTACAAAACAAATAAAGTGATATAAATAAAGAGCTGCTTTTGCTGGACGAGAATTACATTGGAATAGTCTATTGATTTTGTTGCGAGCTTGGCTATGTTCGGGCAAAGCTTTCATCAAGTGATTTTACGATTATGTTCTCGAATCGTGGTCTGGTCGGAATCGCTTACTTTCATGTATTTGTGCTGTAGAACAAATACTAAACAATTGTTAGCCTTATCGTAGATGAGGAAACGCGCTATGCTGAAATAATTACGAGCTAATTCTGGAAAGTCATCCCACTTGAAATTTTCACGTGAATTCTGTATCGTTTTAACGATCGGGGCGATGACCTCGTCGGTGATTTTATCACAATGTGACGACGATATCGTTAAAATACACATTTTCGCGAAAACCGTATGATGTCACCTTAAAATCATTTTACCGTCGTAGATTTAATAAAATTCCAACATTCAATGAAGATAGACTCAGTTATGACGACATTTAGAAAGATATTTAATGTGAGGAAATGGCGTTTCCTTACAAAGATGAACAATCTCGCGTGGAGTACGCATTAGTACACTTCAAAGGGCGTACAGCCTACACTTGTGCAGTGCGTGTAGCAAATAGCTGTTTATTGCGCACATATTGTAAATAATTGCATGTGGGGGGGTTGAACAAATGAACAGGCAGGTTACGTAACAGAAGGAGTAAGCAAATGTGTTTATGAGCACGCCAACGGATGTGCTATCGTAGAATAGGTCGGCTGGCGCACGCCGACGCTGGTGGGCGGACCTAACGACCTGCCTAACCTACCGATTGTTGCAATTGACCCAAATGAACCCCGTTGAACTGTCAAGTGCTAATCTAAAGAACTTTTAAAAGACCACGTACAGAGTTGTACACCTTTAATTTTATTCTTCGAAAAACCGTGCGCCAGATAAGATTTCCCACCGTCGAGAATGATGAACTTCCATACAAGCTTTAATGCCCTATTTAAACCTAATTTTCAAAACCCTTCTATGGAAAAAAATTGAATGCTTCTAGACCCAGTAGTTCAGGCTGTGCCGTGTCTTTCAGGGAATTAGTTTACGATTTTTATTAAATAGAATACTACAGGATCGTCATTTATACCAGTTTTAATTTGGCTGAATATGATTTTTAAATGTTTGTAACGTATCCTACACATGAATCATACATGTATGACATTACTGTTTATTATTGTAGACGCAGCCATCATTTACCTGTAACATGCCACAGCAGGGGGTGGCAGTATAAATTTATTTTTGTTATTCTTCATCCAAAACATTCTTATTCTAATACAAAATTAATTTCTTCTAAAAAACGACACAAAAACTAAAAGAAACACGCGTACATATTTATTTTTGAATAGGTTTATTATTCTAACTACGTTTAAAGACGTGGTGTTTTAATTTAATATGGGTAGTTTTTTGTGCGATGTCAAGTAAAACATTTCGTGGTATGGACACAATGAGTTTTTTGCTGTGTCGATTCAAAATTCTGCGGTACGCTGTGTAGCCACCGTATTTGCCCACGCGCAAGTGTGTCCTCCTGCGCGACCGTTCACGGCCAAGGCCAAACGGATAATAAACGCGTAATGACGAACGATGTGCCGCTGAGCAAAAAAGCAGTGCGCGCGCATGCCCACGTGGGGAGTCTTTATGAATCTCTCATAAGATATAATGACTTGGAAAATTACGCAGACTAATAAACCTTTTTAAATGAAAACTTTTGCGTGACCTTAGCTCTTATACTCAAAAACATTAAAAAAGGAAACATTTTCCGAATAATTTGTGCGGTCGTGTCATCCACCTGAGAATTCAAATCACCATCAGATAAATGTAAGTAGCTACTAGCTACTGTACGTTTCATTTCGAGATACAAGGAGCCATCAAAGAGGGCGATGGCCGTCGTATATCACTGCCGCGCTCACCTCTACGTCTAATGGACAACTGTCAACTAGATAATCGTACAACACAATTATTGTCAAGTAAATTGAACACTAACCAAGACAGGAAACTTTTATTAGTTTTAGGATGGGATCTATTAAATCTCTTCGAGATCACTATCCGATTATTGGATTACTAGCTGTATTAGATGAACTGTATTCTATGTCAAAAACAATCAACTCTACCGGCTTGGAATTTGTTCCCTTTATTATAGTCCGCTGTGAATACTTTGTTATAAAAGTGATTACATGGCCTTGTTACGGGAAAATTCAATTTGTCCGCACCGTTTCACGAGGGTGTGGCAGTGTTCTCGGGAGGTTTTTACGTACTGATACAATCTGCACTGGAAAGATAATCGTTAGTGTATTCGTATCACGCGCTCTCATTCCTCCAACCTAGTGCATCGTACTTGGAATTGTGCACAGTAGTGCGTGTGTGGGTCGCCACCGACGCTAAAATAATGCACGCTTGGACCTTGAAAGGCGAGGTGAACGAACCGACTGACTAATAGGTGAACATTATGTTGATTGATTACCAAATACAACTAATGGCGTTGGTGAAGTGAAAAGTTACTTTGTCCAACGCTCCAAGCTCATATTTCATCTGTTGAAGTGATCTGTCCATTGTGAACGCTTCATTTGCTATTCCTTTCGTAGAAACAATACAGAATGGAGTCATGACCGAAACGGTGCGTACTTAAGATGTACGCATAGGATAAGTCGTATAAATACACGCAGGTTTCTAAAAGGTGGCCATAGACGTTCGTATGTAAACAGAACAATCTACCATCAAAATGTTACAAATGGCGACGTCAATGTATCCGTGTCCGTAGGGCCAGCTCGAAAACGGCTCAGTCATGTCATTCCAGCTGCGATGGCACGGCGGACTGTGTATTACCCACTATACCGGACCTCCCCAGAGTTAGGAATCTAGCCATCTAGTATCTCGGTGACTAATATTCTGAATATTTACAAACGAGGGACATTTAGAACTGCATACATTCACGTGCACCACGCATGAGCGAATTCTTATCATCGTATTCGTAACAGCATTTGAATAACAGTTATGGACAAGACATTTCATGATTAGCATAAAATAAACTTTCGGTCCTTTTTTTTTTTTTTTTTTTTATCGTGGTAATATCATCAAATGAGTCCTCCCACCCAGGGCAGAGTGGGAGGAACTGTCAGACTTGTACTGACTAAAATCCACGGTGTCCTTCAATAGCCCTTTATGATCCAGGGTCACGGTAATTCTATAAGTCCCGCGACCCCAGCAGGCTTTCGCCCTCTAGAGGGGGGCCCCGTAACTTTCGGTCCTTGCATGAGTTTTACATTAAATTGCAGTGTCGTATTTAGCCAAAAACGATAAAGATTATGAAATTGGGAGACCTTAATTATAATAACGAGGTTAACGATGGGCAAAGTGAATGAAAGGCGAAACATAAATCGTGGATTATATGGCTGGAATCGCGGGGTTTAAAACGATCATCATAATATTTAGTGACAGATGGGCGCTCAGTTATCATGATATCGGATATAATTGCCGGTAGCGCTTGGGTGACGCAGGTGTGTATAAAATAAATCGTCACTAACAAATTGCCGCCTCCAATCGGGCTGGTATCAACATACCGTAGTATCGGCTGCGTCGCCGGCACGACAAACAAGGCAATTGCTCGCTCGTTCAGTCAGATCGCTATCGCACACGCCACGGCGAGCAGCCGTCGACCAAATATCGCCTGCGTACCTCGCGTTATCTGGGGGCCAATATGTCCACGTTGAAGCCATCCATTCAATTTGTATACTCTTATTTGCATATCGCTACACATTTAAAATGAAACATCTTTGTGTCCTTATGCTCATTTTGTGAGATGTTATCGTTTCTCTAACGTAAGTGCTTCGTCTGGTGTTTTCGTTGTTATTTTAAATTATAATATAAAATAATATACGTATTTGGATAACAACATTTAAAATGCAATAAAACAGTAATGACACATAAAATGCAATAAAACCGTGACCAACTTGAGGAATTAAGCTCAACGGTTGAAACTGAAAACTAGCGCAGTAGTTCTAAAGCGTGCAATATAAAAAACATTAACTCCCATACACAAATCGTGTCTAATGCGCAGTTACACTAATGTCTTCGTGTAGTACTCTACAAAAAGTATGTACTTTTGAGACAACCCATGAAATATGAAAGCAAATATTGGCACAATCATCTCAGCACCGTTCAAGTCGGGACCTATTACTGTTCCGACCTCCAATCACATTTTATGTCGGCGATACGTTATAACGACTCGGTAGAAAGTAACAATAGGGCATTAGTATGCATTTGCAACTTTTACTTCATCAAGTCTCGTTAGCTATTGTTGAAGTATTGTATGAATGGTAATAAAATGAGTTGTAAATGACAGTTTGAGTAATGATGACGGGTGGAAAGTGGTGCGAACACTTGTATACTGTTTCGCGAAGTTGGTTGAAATATTGATTTTACTCAGAAGAGGTTTGTCAACGCGGCAGTACTTTATTGAGCAATTGAGGTTGGAATTCGATAAAATGACTGAACTGAACTTACTATTATGCAGATTTGTTAGCCTCTACTGACCGCCGTAACGTTAAAAGAGCATCATTATCTGCCTAGCCTTTTCCCAACTATGTTGGGGTCGGCTTCCAGTCTAACCGGATGCAGCTGAATACCAGTATTTTACATGGAGCGACTGCCTATCTGACCTCCACAACCCAGATAGTACTGGGTAATACGATACCCCTTGGTAAGACTGGTTGTCAGACTTTTTGGGCTACTGACTACCTAACGACTGTTAAAGATCTACAAACGACACCCGGGACCAACGGCTTAACGTGCTTTCCGAGGCACGGAGGAAACTCGATATGTAATGGGTGGTCACCCATCCACAGACCAACCTAGGCAAGCACGGCTTAACCTAAAGATCGATCCGAGCGGCTGTTTATTATTTAGCCACGAGCTCCTCCGTAACGTTAAAAGAGCATTGTACAGAATATAAATATCGAATTCATATTACACAGATACTGATAACTGCCTAACTCGGCGTAGCAGTTACGCCCTCGTGTTCTATTTTTAAACACATTTTAATTTTGATTAAGGATTTTAACATTGATACAATCATTATCCAATTTAGAGATGAAAATACCCCTAAACGCTATTCAACTTATAAATACAACAGACACTTCAGTGTACTAAGTGTACATGACTCAAATCCGCTGCAACAACTCACACTTGAAGTAATTTAAAAGGCACATAAATCGAAATACATAAAGCAAGTTGTCAAGAGTTACAGGTGAAACCACATGACTCATGTTATTGCTAACCAATTTTGCAACAGATCAAAAGATCACCGAAGATAACTCGATATGAAAGTTGTTGCAGGTCTGACATGCAACTAATCACGGCTGTAAATGGTGAAATAGACGGTGAAAATAGATAGTGTTTTGATGGTAAATGCACTAGGCGTTTAGAAGGGACCCATCACCTGAGATATAGACAAGAAAAACCCTTGAAATGAAGAGAAAACTTAATCATCTTCACCAGAGTGTGTGAAGGCAAATGCTGTTAAAGCAGCCAGTAACTTTTACTATCGCTTAAGGTTGCAAGGTAATTAGTATCTAAATAAGCAGTAATGACCAAGTGAGTGGCATGTTTATACCGCATAGAGACATTGTCCCACTTCTCCTAACATTACCGTGAATATAATTACATGCTATTTTGTTGCTGGACTATTAACAAGTGTGACATGGCAAAGGCCAAGACTATTGAGTGAGAGTAGTAGTAGCAATGATATTTATGTAAAGGTCAATTGAAAACTTTCCCGTATCGTTTGAATACCGGTGGCTAAGGAGTCAGTGACGATCGTGAACTATGGCCGGTCGTGACCACGAAAGGCGAAAGTGAACGGGTGAGGTACTGAGGTGTATTGTATCTGTGAGCTAATATGCTGTACCACGTGAAAGTGCTTACTGATCGATTTTCTATTCCAGGCCTAAGGATCACTAACAACATACGCATGACATCGTTGGTGTGTTTGTAAATAAGCTGACGATAAATTAATGGTAACAGATGAAATCACATCTACATTTTGAATGTCAACAAACATTTGTTCATCGAAAAGTTGACAAATTCGTCTAAAAAAATTACACGAGCCTATATTATTACTTTTTAATTGCTATATGATGATATTATAAGACTTTGCTATGACTTCTAAAACGCATTTTAAGTGTGCTGATCGCGTTCAGTTTGTTTATGTCATTATAACTAACTTTGTCATTGTAGTTTCAGTTGAACACACCGAGTTCACAGAAAAATAAACTATTTTCAAGTGTATAACGGAAGCTAGGCAAGCGGGCTGGTGTACCTAGTTTTTACAGCTCAAAGCATATCACGACGTGTTATCTAAACTTGTTACAAGCGTTGTTGTAAATGTGGTCTACGACTCTTTTTCCAGCCTAGTTGAAGCGATAATGTGAACGGAAGCCCGCTTAACACATTACTGGGATGCTTATAGGCTGTTGCTGGATTTCTTGTTTTTACAGCTTTTAACTTAATTACAGGTGGGATGACAAATACGTGCCAGGTTCATGCCGTCTGTCCATCGTCTTCCTTATCGGAATTCAATAGAATATCCATAGCCTTCTTTGCTGGTGTAGTTACTGGCGTCAAATTACCGTGCATTGAACTTTGTGCACTTAATTACGCAGAAGTAAAAGTGTAACCTAAAATCGGAGCGTTAAAAATACGCGTCGCTCAGGACTTTGATGTCTACCCAAAATAGAACCCTGTCGTATATCTAATCACCGCCTATCTGTCGTGTGTCTCGCTAATGAGCATGAAGCTATTAGAGCAAAGTGTTTTTTTTAGACAAGTTCGCCACGCTTTTGTGGTTGGAACCACTGCAACTCCTGAAAACCAGAATCATCAGTGGCGACCACCAGAAAAATGCTAGGGCAATGAAGCTGGAGTACCGGAAAAACAATTTAGTCTTGGATCCCGGAACTAAAAATCAGAAAAGAATAGTGGAAGAGTAAGAAAATCATAATTTCTACGTCCCTCCATCCATCAGCCAATAGGCACAAAGGGATGTTTACAACTGGCATAAGGGATGCTAGTTAAGTAAACATTTCACAGGCGACGGGATGATAAAAACTAGTGAACTTTAACCCTTTAACAGTGTAACCTTTCACTGCGGCCCGCCCGACGATAGGCAACGCTTAATCAACCGAACATGCCACGCTCGGCTTCCGTTACTAATCCATGTACCTATGTTTAATTATTGTGTTGGATTTTGGTAGTCTTGTTTAAATAATACTTTGGCTACTCATTCTGTATCGGATCGTTTTATTAGCCGTGAAGAGGCGTGTTTAATTTCCGCTCTAGCAATTTTTTTCTGCACTAGGGCATCGTGTCAATGCTGGGAGCAGTCTCCATAGCGACTGTTTTGTTCTTTAGGTTGGTTTTGCTTAAGCCAAATTATATTAGAAAGAGAAAGTGTTGGACAAACAAGAGTTGATCAATTAATCCCGAGGATTCAATTTTGAACTTTGACAACACGAGGCGAGGGCTTAGGCATGTCTTGTTTTCAACAACAAAGAGTTACCAAGCTGCTTATTCATCATATAATAAATAAGGATTGCCACATTCGATGATGATTGTTGCAGGCACTTCTCTTTTTTGCCAATTTGCAGTGCTACTCGATCAATACAATTAAGCAATGATGTACGTCAAATGAGGACATTAAAAGGTAAAACCACAATTTATGTAAGCAGCCTTTTTGTAATGTTTATTTTTAGCGAATGTCTAGATGTCAAGTTTCTTAAGGCATTTTGGCGAAATACTTCTTCAAGTACCATGAGAATGGGACTTCGGGTCGTCGAGTTGAGTCGTGTCTCAGAATTGTGCATCTGTGTCCGGAGGCCTAACTGGTTCATGTTTGAACAGCTTTACTCTTTAACGCTTTTTGTTTCAACATAAGACTTTTGAAAATATGCTTTATCCCCTTACTGATGAGCTTGATATATGCTCCAATTAAAAGGTAATCCATCACAGTTAGTTCTTGGCACCACATGATTTCACATAACGCTGACACATTTACGTTAAACGTTCCAGCGAAGAGACTAGGAAAAGCATAACTCCACGGAGTCGCAGCAGAGCTATTATAAAAACGTTGCAATTACTTAGTTCGCGTCATAGAACTCATAGATAACATTGGTACGTTGAACCTCGCCTCGGCGTAAAAGGCTGTAGGCCTGTGGGCCGCAGAGGCGTAGAATATTCCGCACACCGCAGTGCAATAGTTCACCACCCCGCGTTCAGAGGTCGCTGCGTGCGGCGGGAAAGTGTTGGATGCGTCAACTGTGCTTATGCAATCTGATTTATGGGCAGTTAAACGGTTAATTGGTTACTTGTTTCATGTATGACTTGTTTGGAAATATATGACAAGGTATTTTATGCTTTACCGGACAATCCGGACATTAATGACTTTGACAGCTCCTGATTGCATAAAAGTCATTCTCATTAACGTTTAATTAAAAAAATATTGGCTCGTAACTAAGAACTCATTATGGATTTCTTAAGCATTAATTTAATTAGTTCAGGGGTTTAATTGTATTAAAGCATTAAAGTTGAAAATCAATGGGAATGTACGTGACTTCTGATTGTGTATTGCTTTAATTACGTTCAGCCTTCTAGTACCATTTAAAGGGTAGATAAGGAACTGATAATGTTTCCTATAATTCCCGCAGCAATACGGATACGATGTTACGAGCAATTATCTTTATAAGTTCGATTACGTTCTCGTTCTCATAATATTGTAAGAAACAAGCTTACAAGTAATATAAAGATATATCTATACAGAAAACTTTGTAGCTTAGCTTTCACAGTCAGATGAAATAAGACAGCTTAAGTAGATAGTGAGACAAGAACCAACATAAAATTCGTAACTTTGTTGCTACGAGGTTACGAATTTCGTAGCAACTTCGTAGACACAATAATTCGCGATCTCACAAGTAAAACAAATTCGTGAATTGTTATCTTACTAGCTAATCGTGCATAAATAACAACCCCTAAACCACGTGGGAAAAGTCTGCTAACTTTGAACTTATTCCCTAACTTCGGTTTCGTTTGACATGTTAATACATTATTAAAATATGGATACCTTTTACTTATCTTCCTAACTAGTGACGCCACAAAAGCCGAGATCAAATTACATAATCGAGGGGTTAAACGTTAAGCTCTTGTCTGATATGAGTAATTGTTTAGTCTACGTAATTAAAACGCCGAATATAGGCGCAATAGCGTCTATTGTGTACCCACGCTCGATTCAATTATTATTTTAACAAGATACTGCAGATAATTGCTTGTAAACAATGGTAGGCCAATAACCTTTTAATATTACCTAGTGTATTGTAGAACATATCGTTAAGATTAATACTAAGATAGTTATTATTGTAAAGGAGAAATGTTGGGTTGTTGTTTTGGACCAAATTCAGTAACCTGGTTCACAGTGGTGGAATTGGTTCAGCATCTATCAATGACAGTTTGTCAGTTCCCGTTTGACACAGAAAGGCGAGACAATGACTGACCAGACTGATGGATTATTGTAAAATGTAAGTCTCTGAGTGACCTGCTATTGTTTTGGTGAGTCACTAAAATTAAAATAAAACAAAATGCATTCAAAAAGAAGACGGCTTCATTGGTCTAATGGTCGCAAGTGCCGCAGAAGGATTCTTTTCCCAGGACGGGCAGTGTTACTGGGTTTGGTTTTTCTGTTTGGAAATTCTCAGTAGTAACCTGGAGTTGGATTTGTCTCCTTATTACATGGGAGTTTAACAAAACTGGCGAAATGTGAGTGTTCACCTCTGGTGCCTAACGTTTCGAAGAAATACCGGCGAGGTGTTATATTATGAAAAAGAAAACATTGGTGCCCCACATTCCACAACAAACATTTTTAATCCAGAGCCATAAACGTCGAATACAAAGCCTATTTCAATTCAGCAGATAAATTAGAAAGAAATACTTACTCGTAAATTCCAAGCAAATTCTTTACATAGCAAATAACGCAAGAAAAGAGTAAAACGGAATCCCTTGATACAAAATAAGTACAAAGTACGCAATGTATTTTTGTGACAGTCGGGATTGATAGTTCGCCAGTGAAAGTGAAGTCGTGAGGCGACTGCAAATACACGATAGGCTTTTGAACAAATCCGTAGACGGAAACTCGCAGCTAAGTCCAACGTTTTTGTTACTACACTTTATATTTTCATCGGGACTATGTTAGTTTCGTAGCCGAATTTGTTATTCAAACGAATGGATACGTTTTCTTTTTCTTGTCGTATTCAAAAAGATGTTTATTCGTTCGCCTTTTTTTCTGAAGCAAGATCGTTGACCGTGTTTTAATGAATTATGAAGACTGTTCAGTCGTATTTCACTGTGGAGATTTGGAACGCTCCGTAAGAAGTTGACAAAGTATAACGTTAAAAATAAAATTTAAGGCCTTTCAAAGATACGTTGTTTACATGAACACTAAGTGATAATAAGATCGTACCTATAATTATAGTAAAGGAGCTTGCATTTCAGAATGCTGTAGGCAATCCATCATGATTCACTCGAAAGCCGTATGACGAGCTTGACGGATATCAAAAGCACACAAAGTTCACCTTGTACGTAAAGTTACAACTGTCTCTTTAGTCATATCATTTTGAAAGCTGCACCATCGGTAATGTAGCCGAGTCGCAGTTCCCGATAGCTCATGTGTAATGTGTAGGATTCTTGACCCTGCGTGCAGTGTCCGATAATAAATAACTAAATCATTAATTATTCCTACGCCGCAGCGGCGACGTGAAATATTTAGAAAACGTCCTCCTACGCCCAATTTGCGTGAGAAAGCTGCTAAAGAGCGCTGCTAAATTAACTTTTGCAATTAATGTGGATATTCGAGATTACTCAAAGGTCCTACACGCATTTGTGCCGTAGGCGGTTCACGTTAATTTTGCTTTTAATTAAATCCTTAAGAAGTAAGAAAAAGAGGCTGAACCTTCGAGATATCAGCTAATAGCCCCGACATTTATATCGTACAGGAGTACCCTTTCACACATTTGTAAAGCTGAATATATCTTGTTTCTACTCCATCGTTCCTCTTGACTGGCAAGTACCAATCATCATTTATTACGACTGTCGTGTGGTTTTCTTGTTTTATAGGTCTAAAATTACCAACACAGTCGTCTGTTAGTATCAGTGAGATCTGAACCACATCATGTCGTAGCAATAAATCTCCTACTTTGAATATTTATACGTTGGATGGAGCTTGCCAACGAATGTTGCCCTCCTTGCCGTAACTGTTGAGCGTGTATCAACGTTTTCCACTCGTAAATATATCGGGGCGTTCACAAAGCAATAGTCCGTGAACTGTTCGCGAACTGTACCTGTACTTTGTACTTTTGGCTTTCAAATTAGGCGCAGCAAACATACTCATTGTATTTTGTCATGCGATACTCTAACTACACGAGCCTCGTGAAAGGTGAACAACCTGAAGTTGTCGTTATCTCGACAAGTAGACACACTACATTAGACATGTGACATCATTATTGTGACAGCACGGTAAACATTTGTCCTGTTTGTTTTGTACTTTGTTTATCAGTTTGGACATAACAAAATCTTGTCATTGCCCTTTGTGTGAACACGTGTGGCATATTAATCGACAGTTGGGTAGTTAATTATAGTTTTCAGACGAGGCATCCATTACTTAACTATAAATAAAACATTTAAAACGCCCACAAATAAACACTTAGCGCCATATTGTTGAATCAATTAGTGCAGAATGTTAATGTTGATAATAAACGATGCAAACACGTACATCAAGAAGTCAATAGACCTATCAGTATAAAATATGGATCTCACGAAGTAATTTCTCCACAATGAAACCGCCAGTGGGTGTAATGTAACCAACTGTCACGTTTACCGCCCATTAAGAATCAATAAGAGAACCAACTCGCCAGTGAAACTCGCTGCTCGTAATGAAGCCGTTTGAAGGGTTTTGGCAAATGACGCTGGTCGCAGTAAAGACGTCGGTATTACTACTATCTCGTACAAGATTTGACGAGGGTTCAATGTCATAGCCAACTCTCCCAAGAAAATTCCACAGAGCGTTGACTTGAACAGTTGAGCTTCAACCCAAACGATGTCTAGTGTTGACTTGTCTCAGCAACGAGAACAGTTCGTTGGCAAAGCGATTTGAACTTTGATCTCAACAAAACGTATTTGAAATGAATGGGAGTTAACGTTCTGGCGAGACGTTCACATTTATTTTAGAACATGTTCAGTGTTGTTTCAAGAAACAGATTACAGACATGTTGCATAATTCAGGGTTTTCATGCTGAAATCATTTATTGGCTATATAAGTTTTTAAACTGACGTGGTCACAACATTATCATTAACACCGAAAACGGGATATTTACCATGTTTACGATTTGCAGTTTATTCGTGATCATGGTGATCATGGTGCTTGCAACAGCGCCGAAATATCGGGAACTCGAAACAAATCGTAAACATGGTAAATATCCCGTTTCTAGTGTTAATGATAATGTTAATGACCATGATAGTTTAAAATCTTATATGGTTATCCCGTGTTCAGTGTTAACGATAATCATTTATTGGTTGTTTATATGTCGTGTTTCAGATAGCTAGATAACAGCATGTCAAAGTACATCAGGGCGAATCTATTAACATGGAACAGCGGGCAGGCAAGAAAAATCAGTATGTTTTATGGGAATAAGAAAATTTCAATTACAGACAATTCACATAAAATAAGAAATATGGTTACTGGACCGCTTTTCTTTGATCCAAATGCATGCGTTCGGAAATCGACCAAAAGGACATTTATCCGCAAAAAAATAAACTATTGAGGAAGCTAAGCCGACGTTTTTGCGGCTTGCTATTAATCGTGAGGCATTGATTGCGGGCGACGACGCGTCGGCTGCCAAGGAATGACCATTGGCGCAGGTGTAGGCAGGAAATAACGCCATTTATGGGCAAGGCAGCCGCTCTAGAAAAAAACTTGGCGGTACAAACTGACTAAACTCGCGATGAGAGAAAAACTGATGGTAATAGTTCAGAGAGAGAGAGAAAAAAAAGTATTAAACATGCAAAATCGCTGGCAATTCAAATTGAAAGGCGAGTTGAAAGCTTATGATTAAATAAAATTTTAAGCGAGCTCCGTGAACGGTGTATGTTTTTATGATGTAACAAAAAACGCGACGACGTCAATCTATAAACGTAAGCATTGCACAAAAAACTTGCGCGTCGATTCTATGGGAATTTGTATGGGTTCTGATGAGTTTAATTATACCTTGGAGCGTTTTTTGGCAGTAAAATTTAATCCAGTAAGCCAGTTAGACAGCGCAATCAGATAGCAGTTAAGTGTGCTCTTGGCAACAATCTACTAGTTACCGTGTTACGTTTTTTGCTGCTATCAAGATTATACTCTTTTCATATTATATTTTTATGAATTCCTTGATCTTTCTACAAATGACTCTCCGCGTAATAGTTTTATTTGCGTATAATAAAGCATAGATATCACTAGGCGGTGTTTTGTAAGCTTGAAACAGTCGTAAGATTCAAGTTGAGATTATACCAGGAAAATGCCAGCATGTAGTATCACCATACGCAGGTATCACCAATTCCCAGGATTAGTCTTTGTGAATGTGTCATATCATTAATGGAGAGACTTGCAACATGTGACACGAATACTAAGTAAAAAAATGAGATAAATGCGGCAACTAATGCAGATTTTTACTGCACCACTACAGACTCCTAAAAACTGGCTGGTAAGCGAATATTCAAATACATTTAAATCGTGTATGTAACCACTTATCACTGCGCGTTTGTAACCTCTTAATTTTGGCAGCAGCACACTTTAGAATGACTATAATCACAACGAGAGTCGCCTCGTAAATCTTAGTCTAAATTACAGGTTAGCATTTCACGTCACGAGTACTCACGAGCGAGTCGTCGTTACCGATGACTCAGTTCACATCTAAAGCTGTGTTTAGATAAGGCGAGCTAGTACGGAGCTAGAACATCAGATAAAGAACTATCTTTTCCGTATTTAGGTACTATGTTTAGAATATTATGGTCCTGAGATTTTAGATCCAGTTAAGGCAGTTCTTCGAAGCCTCGATGTTTACTCCTAAGGTTCTCGACATTTTGAGAATCGGTGAATAATTTGGGGTAGTAAAGTTTCTTGTTCCTTCTATACGCACCTTAATACAACTTTTACGACTTACCTATTCGAATTAATTAAGAGCCAAAGAGTTCATACTGAGAAAATAAAGCTCTTTCATAAATTCAGCAAGTGTAATGTGTACAAAAATTTGTATGAGTTACGGCCTTACGGGTCCACACCGCGTTAAAAGTTTATTAAAGTGCTTAATTGTTATGAATCGTTATTTTGCACTTGGGTTTTACAGCTGAACTCTCAAACACAACTCAATTTTAAGTCGTCAGACGTGTATGTATGTCGTACCTTCCTCGTTTTATTTTACACACAAACTTTGAGCACGTATTGTTATTCATTTCATAGATAAACCTAGTTTTACGTTTGAAATGGGATTCAGCTAACCGTTGATCAGATGCACTTCAAAGCACTTGTACATGTGCGACAAAGTTACACGATTTACTGGAGAATGAACCGTTTTCTTCACCAATAAGTGGTAATAAATGCCCTAGATCCACCGATGTCGATACTGAATAGACTATCAAATAATCCGCAGCAATAATGCAAGTCTGTGTACCACGACATAGGAACATTGCGGTAGACATGGATGCAAGTAGCAAAGTACAATTTCATGTCTACGTAATAGACTCATCAAGAGAGAATGTTATTTTACGGCGAAACAGCGGTATTGTGCCAAATACCAGATAATAAACGTACCTTTCCAGCCGCTTTGCCATCTAGGCCTTAAGTAACGGGTGAAGTGAATTCGCTAAAATTATAATGAATATACTGCTTAAAGCGCTTTTAAGATGGGGAATGTAGACGGTGAGAATTTCAATGAGAATAAACGTATGCGAACTTGTTATCTGATGTCATAAAGTCAGATAAGTTATTAAGTAGAAAACATTGAGGTGGCAATATCTTCATAAAGGTACAAATTGAAGTAAACTTCATTGAATTTGTGCACTTTTGTTGATATTTCAATTCGGATCTTCCAGTTTACTTTTCATTAAGGTGCGTAAAGCGAAAGCCCAAAGACAGCTTTTCCATAATGCTTTATGAATATTCATTTCATTAACGACCTTTTCGTTAGTTAAAGCCGGCTTGACCTTTTATAACGAGGAAAAGAATTGGAATAAAAACTCCCGAGTTCATAAGTTAAGTTAATTAGTGAGTGTGTCAAATGGCCCCAGATTTGTCGCAGACGTGAGCAGCGAGTGCGGAATCGAGGCTGCAGCGTCAATCGTCACCGCGAACCGAATCGGGTTGTCTTTGGGTCACGATTGTAATGCAACGACAAATTCGAATTAGGATTCTGCTTGTAATTTAACAGTATGCCACTTTTGTTGACTTATGAACTGTTGAGAGTTCAGAAACTGAAAGATATAAGGAAAACAGTACTTATTTATTACTAACAGTATAAATTAATCCGGTGTGAAAGGTCTCTTGTGTTATATTCTAAGCCAAACGCTTCTGCGTTAATAAATTATTTCGTAGAACGTCTATTCCAGAAATAGAGGCATAAACAAAACAGCACGGTGGGCTCTCCGCAGATAGGTCGTCGACCCAAAACAGCTGTGCATCGAAAATACTATTGGAGAGTAGTTGACGTGCATCAAGCACCACACACTCGTTGCCTACTTTCGAAGCAGCAGTTACAGGCCAGACGTGCCACCGAGCAGCCAGCCAGCCGATGGAAGATAATTAACAACGAAATTGTCCGGAGACAGCTAGGCGCCTTACTTCTGTGGCCCGCGTTGCATTACGCTCCGCAATAATAACATACCACCCAGCCGACACAAGGCAATTAAAAAAAGTTGGAACGCCCATTTCCCACACATTACTGGGTGAATGCTGCGACTGTATTGCAATATGAGCACTTAATGCTACAGGCTACAGGACCCGGCGGATTCTGAGCCAGGGGAAATTGTTTGAATTGAGGTGAAAGCAGCCGCGGTGGATCCGACAATTACCGGATAGTAATGACTGTAATGACAACAATATTGCAGAAACCGAGTGCAGCCTGCAAAACGACGAGTCGATTAGGCAGTTTCCAAACAATTTTATAGTTGTGGCGCCGACTGACTACTAGGCTCACGCTCTGATTTGCATATCGCCAACGAAAGTGTAGCGTTGAGTTAGATCGACCTACATACTCGCACCGAAGCACACGCCGCACCGGTAGCGGATGCTAATTTTATACATGCACGCTTTTAAATACTTCAAATGGTTTTGGTGTCTCACTTTGGTGAATAAAATATGAATCGTATATTTCAAGGTTAGATTAAATGAACTAGAAAACTAGTAGTACATGCAGAACGGCGTCGCCGTCGGTCCAAGCAACAGGTATTAGATGATCTAAAACCGGTCCATTTTAATATTAGTCGCTCTAGTTGTAGCGTCTCGCTCCCGATTGTCGTGCGAAAAGATCGCATGAATTCCCGTCGCGAATCGGCAGCTCTCTAATGGACCCTCGAGACGGCGTGGTAATCAACTTTTATGGACAAATGCGTTGCTAATCGGCAGCAAACAAATTATAGATTGGTAAATCCAACAGCGCGCAGCGGGGTAAAGTGGGCCGGTGAAAAAGTGAAGTTTCGTCAAATGCACCACTTACCTAATTTACGAGAGCGGAACCGAAGCCGACGGAAGCATTGTGTCGGAGCGCTCAGCACTGATCCATTGTGGGAACTGTATTAGATAACGTGCTCGCGAGAGCGCGCACGAGACAATCACAACGATTTCGCGTTCGAATTTGAAGAGTGAGAGCGATTTCTCGCTAGAAAAACAGAGCAACAAAAGGGGTCAACAAGTACAGTATCCATTATCACAAACGTCATCAGTATTCCCAGGAGGGATGGGCAAAACTACAGTACATCCCAAAATTAGTTCGGTAAAAGTCCCATGTATGTAGTTGGAGGCAAGCGACACAAATTCGACCAAGGTATTGAACTAAGGACTACATCCTCAGCAGAGAAATTTGCAACTACCAAATCAACGAGTCAGTCAGAATTTGCTATATTTTCATGATATTTTCCATTAGACACGTAAAGATCAATGATTAGGGCAGGTCGGAACTCGGAACGCGAACTCAGATAAAATCAGGTGCGCGTGAGACCGATACATCTTTGGTAGTCTTTTCAGAGCATATCACGGTTCACACGCTCTTGATATTTCGTGTTCTGTCACACACCTACGCAAATCTGATGTTTTGGCGCCGGTGAATCATGGCCCGGAATACCTTGAAAATTACTTGTTTTGAAAACAGATTTAGCATAACTAGATCGTGAGCAAAATTGTTTGTCTATAAATCATCAGCGCATTCAGGTAAACGTTTGATCGTACGGCTCATAGGTAATCCTGACAGTGGTCCATTAGGTCCGCGCGCAGGGTCGGCGTGGGTGCCACAATGCCACTAACGAGAGGCCCGATATCATCTGACAGACAGGGGACATTAGTTAATGCTCGAGAACCAACACAAAGCGGGATAGATAAGAAAAACCGTACAAAAAGTTCAACTGTGGTCTACAATGAAAGAATGATGAGTTCTGGCGTGGCATATACAAAAGATTGTGAAACGTCATGCGCTGCACAATAGAGAGAGCGACTCGAAGAGCGAGCATCATGCATTACTAATCATGGTAGCATGCGTCTCATAACAATCTGAGCCAGCTTCAATGCACCGACCGTCAACCGTGCGATAAGCACAACACGACACTAGGAGACGACTGGCCACGCATTTTGTTATTTGCATAATTTATTTATTTATTTGATACCAATCTTTATTCAAGCCTTTTAAGCATTCAAACTTCTTCAGTTTAGATATTTTAAATCAATGCTCGCAAACTTCATCAAACGCAAAACTTGCTCATGTCAGTTTTAGAAGTAGTTACGACATACTTGCGAGGCAACTCAATAGATTGCACTAAATGAGTTTCATTCATTAGCATAGTTATGTGGAACAGGAATTTGGTTTATTCAGAACAGAATCTAGTCTTGTATTACTACGGTCTGCAGAGCCTTAGGCGTGGTAAGCTTTAATTGGAATTGTCGGTGCAGACAAATAACAAAGATGTAATTTACATGAACATCTTTCATAATAAATTCAACAGTCAGAAAGCGTTTATTAAGTGTAAAACTTGCTTCTTCATTCTAACGTGGCGGAGCACTAACTAAATTACTTACCACGCAGCGACGATAATCACATACAAATGGGACATTGTCGCCGAGTACAGTTGACAAAATGCAATTTGTTGCAACATAATCTACATTTAATTCATATTCATGGGGTATTATACAAACAAGTTGAGCGTTTAGCGCACGCGCCTGAAAATGATAGCATTCGTAGAAGCGTTTGTAGCGGCTATTACGACACATTTCATAGTCGCTTTCGACAATACAATGTCTAATGTAAAACAGAGTGATTCTGAATTGTCTCGGAGGAACGTTCCATCTGCGAGATTGCTGTTGTTAGGAAACAAAAATTATTTAGTGTAAAGAAATGTTTTGAATAGAATAAAATATTGACAAGTAAGTTAGTATTTCGATTGAGACTGACATGAACCAGTCTTGCAATCGTACAGAAAGTGCTCAATAAAAAGGAAACCAAAAAACATTAAAGTCGTCGTCAACTTCGCAAGTTTATTCGCAGAAATATCAAATTATGAAACTGCTGTGATTAAAGCGACATATCTCGATGCGACCATTAGAGATGCTAAAATATTATCTGTTTCGCCACACTTCATCGGCAAGAAGGATGCTTTACTGTTATGGAGGTCGCATCGCGACGCATCGATTGCGGTACAATTACATGACTCGACACTGCGATAATTTACTATCATTATTCCCCGCTGTACATATTTATGTGTCGCATACATTTCGAAAGTCTTGCTTCGTGATGATTTAAGACAAATCTGGGCGTATTTCGATCGGAAACAACGCGATAACAATTAATCGATGTCAGCGCCCGGATACTAAATGTTGCTGGAAAACTAAGATTAATGTAGTGGGTAAACACGAAATATCTCGATACGATTAAGCTAATGACCGTCTTCGATATAAATAACGTTCATATAAAATAGTTTTACAAGTCATTAAGAAATCTACTTACTATAAAACCGTTCAGTTGTACAGTCGTTAAGGTAGTCAAAGATAATAAACATGGTAGTTTTAATGAGAAATCAATTAACTAGAAAAGAAATCAGCTACAAAACGAACAGTATAATATACGAAATTAATTCCTTCCTACATCTAATTATTGTTATTCCCGTGAGATTCTCATTTATTAATTTGTAGGGGAAGTGTAATAAATTAAGACTAAAAAAATTACATTAAATGCAGCTTTTAAATTGGTTAGTCAACAGCTGCAGCAAATATGTCCAAAGCTACATTCTTTTCGGAAAAGCCATGATCAAGAGTGATATTTTCAGGTTGGTATAATATGAGATATGCTATGTAAATATGTGCAGTCGAGTTGAAGTCGGTTGTATGGTTGTACGTCGGTGCACAAACAACGGCCCACCACTGCGCTCTAGATACATTATTCGCGGGCCTCGTTTACTTTTTCATCTCCTCTCGTTATAGTTTAAATCGTGACTGTTTTATAATTTAACTGCGACATATACAGAGTTACAATTCTAGCCTAGATTTTATGTGGACTTGAATCTTAAAAGGATTAGAAGTAAATGGATACTGCTCACAAAGTATCTCATAAATGCAGAGATCAAATCCGGATGCAAGACCTTGCAGTTACTAAATGAAAAATAATTGCTAGAAAGTGGCGCAAATTGAACAAAGTTGGTTTAATAACTAAGCAATAAATCTGCAAAGCGCAATATATGGTAGGTTTTATAGACAGTCGTAGAACTGCGGTGTGCAAGCGCATTCGCCTCACTTTCACACTTTCACTGGGGCGACGCCCCCGCGAGCCGCACGCGCTCCGCACCAACAATGTGACCGAACGTTGCAAAACTGATTATTCAACACGCACGACAACAAATATCAATGAAACGGTACCACAATCAACTAAAGATAATATGCTATTCGATAAAGAACCCGGACCTCGAAATGCATCTCTGAACGATTTTTTCAAAAACACAGCGTGAAATGGTGAAATCGTTGAGCTGAGTCACGACCTTTCTTATTATAACAAGAGTAAATAAGACTATAATCCAATTTAGATAACTGCGGATTGAATTTTTGGAGATGCTCTTAATGCGCGCGCAGGAAATAAATATTGCGACCGAATTGTTGACTTGTTACTAGTTGATATAACAGTACATGCTCGTGATGGCCGAGATAAGTATCATTTGGAATTACACAAAAACAACGAGTTCGACAAAAGGTACAAGCACAGAGTAGACAATAAGGTTTTACAGTGAATGGGACCATTGAGCAATCAACGGTAAAAATAAGCGAGTAACGCAACGAAGAACAGATTGAACGGTAACAGGGGCAAATAAAAATAATTTGAATCCTTTGTCTTGAGTACTCCGAGCGCGCATCTTGCTAACATACGCAAGATGCGCCTTGCGTATGTTAGCAATTACGTTGTAAAACGAACCGTATTTTAATGTTATTAAAATCAGCATTTACACAACGAAATCACGAGTACACGCCCCACAAACAGAAACGCACATGGCGCGCATATTACAGATAATCGCGATGCATTCGAGTGAACGTCGAATCACGGCGTGTCTGAATCATGCTCCCTATCCGTATGTAACCTTGTTTAGTTCGAAGGCTTTTTGTGTACCTATTTATTTTTACTGCATGTCGGCTGCGGTCGGCCGGAGCGGCGTTGCTTCAAGGCAGTTCAAGGCCCACTTGTCCCTTCAGTTCTGAATACAGACCCGGTTTACCTCCAAAGGTACAAGTTTTTCAATGCACTACAGTAGCTCTTTTGAGCATGATTATACAAAAAAGGACCACGTTATGAGGAAGGGCACGCAATGAGAGGTTCTCAAGGTATAATTGCATCCAGCTCCAGAGTTCAAGCTAAGATTACTGAGATGCAGTTTCAAAAATGTTGAGATCTTCAACTCGGTATTTCGAATTGAAGGTGAACATTTTAACTGCGTTACCGTTGAAATGCTTATTGTAAAGGATTTGGCCTTACTTGCTTAGATTAAATCAATAAGTTATCAGCTAATTGTAAATTAAAGCCAATGTAAATAAGAAACATTTAGAAAGTATCGCTATTATATTATCTAAACTCGTGTTACGCGCAGTAAACGCTTTCGTTGCACCTGAATTGGAATCGACTTTCAATTACTTTACTACGTAAATTGCTGTTGCCTCTTAGACTTTCCACTTCTCCATATTGTAGGAATATTTTTTTGTTTGGATGCTACTGGTCTTTTGTTACGACATTGTTAGAATTTCTTTTAGTATTGTATTTTATTCAGACTGTCCACTGAACTGGACCAGCCGTACTTGCTTTGATTCATTTTTTTCGCTGTTTACTTTATTGATAAAGTTTTCTTGAAATTCTACATCATCCAAATCTAGATTTCTATTGTATTCGATCTCAGGGTTTTTAAAAGAATAAAATCGTATGTTTTAGTATTAGTGCGGCTTATGTTAGACATTCTAACATAATTCTTTCTTCGAACTATAACCGCCAGCCATTTCATTCTGCTTATCGATCCTTGCAGTTGGGAATTCAGCCACATGCTATTTTCCAGTAATACGTTCTTGTGGTGCAATACATAATTTGCAATCCGACCGTGTGTTAGAAAATACACGTACATTTTGATCTTAATTAGATGGTGCAAGATAAGTACATTATGCAAACAGGTCTTTTGTATACAGCCGTAGCACAAGGACAATAGTGGTATGAATTGGTTAAATACAGATCATTGTGCTGGCACCGGCATCAAAAGGATCTCTTTGTATACGGAAAACAATAACACACGTCTGTTTTGGACCACATGAATGCTAAATAGATGACTTTAATAAATAATCTTAATAGTTCATCGTGTTACAGAAATTCTAGTGTATACTATCGGATCTATCAGTTCCCATTTCGGTATCTATTATAAGTTAGTAAGCACCAACATCCCGTTCGACATTGACTACAAAAACTCGTTTGTTTTGCAATAGTTTCGATAGTTGTGGGAAATAGGTTTTAACAATAGTCTCAAAGCATGCAATTCCGTGAATTTTAACCGATTTGTCATTGAATATTGATGTTGCAGTGTTGTGGATATTTATCGTTCAAAGTACAGCCATTCCGTTAATTTGTTTATGAGACAACCTGTCTTTTTGTGCATTTTACAAAGACCGGTTCATATTTATGAAATGTCAGGGAAACCAGAGGGTTGCTGGTACCTTAGCTTCAAACCACCAGAACTTTGCGGGCTCATTAACAAACGCTCGACCGTTTTCCTTAAACCAAGGCGTAATCATGATGATGGATGCTGCTACTTTTGCATCACGATCTACACCTGCTGTACGAAGATTTGCTAGAGGCACAGAGGTAGCGCTATTCCTCGCAGACAAGCCATGGTGCCTCCGTCGAAGATGCGCACTCGACTCCTCGATGTTTGTCACTTCCGTACCGTGTGGGAATAGGAATAAACTACAATAAATAAATAAATCAGGATGTACCGCAAATGGGGGATTTATCTTTATCCAAACCTCCGGAGTGCTGACGTGTAATTTTGACAGGACATGTGGGGTAAACAAAAACAGCACAAAACAACTAAAATCGGAACAGAAGAAAAAACTGTGTTCTCATTTTAAAAATTGGACGCGCCTGTTCACTTAATGGTTTAGCCGGACGATGCTAATTGCATAAGAGGCGTACGTAACGAGGTCTTAATTGGAATGCGTCCCAATTAATGTGGACTACGTTCGTTCCGTGCGAGTCCATTTTGGAAATTGGAACGTATGTTTACGCGCTGGTTCCCGGGTGAATGGCCGCCGGTGAAAGTCGGGACGCGGATATGGGTCAGGTGGTCATTTACCCTCAGGTAACAGCCGATGTCGCGTCTCTTTTATAAATACTTCACTAAAGTCGTGGAATGGTGTCACATTGTACCAGCCCTGAGATCGAGGTAAAACTTTTGCCTCGTCACAGTTTATAAGCGTGTCTTTCATATCATATTTATATACTTGTTTTTGTGGTCAGCCACCACTGAACATTGATCATCTTCTTTTCATTTTGACAAAGGATGACAACTGTATGCTTGTAATGCAGTTTGTCAGTTTCCGCCAGTTACATTTAGGAGTTAACAACTGGTGAAAGCTAATAAACACTAACAACACAATAGTAATGTTAGTACTCGCATTACTGCATATAGTCCGAGTTTACGGAGCGTATCGTTGGCCGGCACTAAAGCTTTTTGTAACAGTAAACAACAATAACGGTAAATATTACCATTTATTAGATTTTCATAAATCGACCCCATTAAATATACGAAATCGTCCTGCTTCGAAGTTAATAATTAATACGAAAATCGCGCTATCGCCGTGTCACAAGCACAACGGAAAAAGCGACTTTACTGTTTTTTGCTCGTTTTGATAACGTTTTAAAGCATCAAATGCGACAGCTGTGCATAATTTATCGTACTTTTGAAACCAGTTGTGAAATAACTATTAAATGGGTTGTCTCAAATTTCGAGTGCAGCTCCAACTTTGGCCCCATGCGGCGTCGTTAAAAGAATTGATTAACATAATAGTGATGGTAATTATTCTTTCTGTCCGTTTTTGGATCCCTCGACCATGAAAGTATATGTATGGCTTGGCCTTGGTGCAAGTTATACACGTAAAGCTACTAATGTTTTTTTTTAATGCTTTGGTCACTGTCTATTGTGCTGCTTAATTCTTTTCCCAAAAAATCTTAAAATGGAATCTATTCTTTCGATTAACACGGTGGGAAGAAATGTAATAAAAACTAGATACTGTTCCCGCACCGAGTTTCTAACTTACATTAGGGACTCAAGGACAAGCTGTCCGACTTTCACCTCCCACGGAGCTACAAGAGAAAGCTCGCTTTTTCGAGCAAGTATTCTCATCCTGTGACCTCTTTCACAGTGCGAGCTACGTACGCGACCCCGTGCGTCAAGGACTCGTTCAAAAAAGCAACTTAATGTTTCTGACAAAATTGAGTTATCGCAGTAGGGACGAATTAAACTGAGACACGAAATAAAGCAAATGGTACCCTACCTTTGAATAGCGAGTGATCAAAGGATAGATAAAAAGCGGATTCCGCGTGAAGGATCGAAAGGATTTGAAACCACTCGTGCGTGCGGCGATCGCTGTAGATCTCAGATAAGGATACATTCAATACATCGAACGATGTTTATCGTTAGACGTAGAGTTTTAATGAGCACGATGACTGATAGTAAAAAATCTGGTCTCGTATGTACGCTCTCTTAGGTACAATCGGATCACTGCGGATTTAGTTTATTCAAGGCCGCCAGCAAACGGAACCGCATTGAATATGGACGCTTCATTTGACCAGCTGATTTTAGTGCAGATTGCCACCGTATTCGGACGAAACAGCGATTTTATTGTAGACATACCGCCTTCCTTATTGCAGTCACGTATTACGACTCGAGTCAAACGTAGGGTCACCGTTTTATGTATTTTCCTCTATTATTTTTTTACAGCGCCATGGTCATTTTGTAATTCTGTTTTTGCACTTAAAGATTTCGTTTATCAGGAAGATCTGAAAAACGATTTAACCAGATACTTCTCGTTTACTATCAACAAGGAAGTGACGCGTCATGCAAAACATACCTTCTCTTCTAATAACACAACATAAAATAAATCGCTAAGCAAGCAAAGCAAGTAAGCAACAAAATTCGCAAAGCACATAAATTAGCAGCAAGTTAAAGAAGCTCAGAAGAAAAGGACGGGGATCCTATCGGAAAACCAGAAAATGCAAATACCTTGAATGAACTAAAACAGGAAATAGTTTTCCAGGATAACCTAAAACGCGGTGGGTAATGGAACTTCGGAAAATCGATTGAAAACTCGGTTGAAGCGATCAAAACGACACAATTTGTTGGAAAGTTAATAGTAAATAATCGACTGTTTGGCGCCAAGAGTTAGAAAGCTGTTTTCAACCACAGACGTTGTGAAATAATCCCTTCTGAGTTTACCAACAGAATATAACATTTAATTGTATGAAGTAATATGAGACGCCAGTCCAATATTACAAGCCGGACTATTGATAACATGGCCGAGTATTACGTATGCGGTGCACAGGGGCCGTTTGTATGCGATGACAAAAACGTAATTACAAGCAGACACCCTAAGGCTTGTCTGAGAAGAAACAAACGACACTAATAAAAATACAATCACTTTCGAATAGAATACCGCTCGAGTTGAATGTCACTTTACGTCTGCAAATGAAAAAAATAAACGTACTACGATAAACAACCAGTTCAAAATACGAAGAATTGATACAGAGGTAGTTTCATACATTGAAATGAAGACGTTACTTTTAAAAATAAATATTCCCCGAATGTCCAGCGCAGCGCAGGTAACTACGTAACAAATAATGGGATAAAAAAGGGTCGGACTATAATAATCTATAACGTGGCGCCTTATTTTGTTGTAGATGACAGGTTGGTATGAAGTTGTGCTTACCGAGTCCGAAAGCTCGCGTCTGCTGGGCTTACCTGCAACAAAATAGGGTTTATGTAATAAAAATGTTAAATCTATAATCAGATCCGTCAGAATTATGAATGGCCAGAGGATTGTACAAGCTAAAAGGAAATAAACGAATTAACACCATGAGTACAAAGTAACAGCCCTACGTTGAATGTTAGAGGCAGCGTGGGAACTTTTATCAATACAACTATGATAGGTCATTATTGTGATACAAATATTTTATATGAACCAGATATATAAGTAAGCAACTCACGCTTCGATTGATTTATTCAATATAAAACTCAGGCGCTTATTGGTTTAGTGTGTCAAGTCACGATGCTGCAACCACTACTAAGGATGCGGCAACGAGAGGAAATAACTAGCTAGAACCTACCTATGAATCATTAATTAATATCGATTTGATAAAAGAGAGAATCAAATCTAAAAAAAAGATAAACCTAAGCTCAAATGAAAGATTGAAAATATAAATAAATAAAATATCGAAAGTGCAGAAGACACGAATCATATACATGGAAAAGGTGTTGAAGTGGATAACAAAACTACTATGAATTATCGTTTTGTTTGCTCTGCCTCTTGACTTGCTTGCAAATTTGAATTTGAATTAAAAACTACTAACAAACATTTCACAAATCAAGTTGAAAATGAAACGTGTTAAACTTATACTGTCACTTATGGGATATCTTCCGTGATTGTTCATTATTTTGAGCTCCCGATATTTCGGCGCTGTTGCAAGCGCCATGATCGCGGGTTGACTGGAGAATGCGGGTGGATGGAAAATAATAGATATATTTATATATATTTATACGGAAGATATCCCGTAAGTGACAATATAAGTTAAGTTGTAAACCGTGAAAGCTTAAAACAATGAAACGTGTTTTTTATAATTTACTAAGAAGGTTTTACAATCCCAGCTAGCAAGTCAAGAGGCAGAGCAAACAAAACGATAATTCATAGTAGCTGTTCGGACATAACAATAACTTGGTCAACACTCAACTACGCCAACGTCCGCTTTCGGAAGAGTTCGGCTTAAATCAACGTCACAGCGTCCACCGACAAGAATAATGGTGACCATTAACTTTCATCACTTCACACACACGCGAATATTTCAATAAACCCGGATTTGAATGGGACAATGGTTGAAACATTGCTTTATGGCTCTTCGAACGTTGGGTTGGAATAGGGGCCTTCGCAAGTCAATTTGTGTGAGATACGCTTTGCTCATACTGATAGGTGTAAGTACATGCGTTTATCATTTATAGAACAGACCTACATGGTCGTGAATTCCTAATATGGTGTTTATTGTTTCTATCTGCATGCTTTATGGGACATAGATGTCCTAACTAACCAGTCCCAGAATTACTATTAATACTAACGAATTACTATTAATAGTAATGTTAGTGACCATGATAGTTTAAAATCTTATATCAGTCCCAGAATATTTTTCTTCGATTTCAATTTTATCTTTCAAAGTTACCACGGAAAGACTGTAAGCGTTGTTTCGAATAAATTGGACAAAATTTATTTTATGCTAGAAAATTAAGTGAGTAACGGTGGTAATTTAAAAAGAATAACTTCGTGAGCTAGCTGAATGAATATTCATGGAACGGAACCATTTGCATGAGTAATTGATAGAAGTAAAACATTACTGTGACAGGTTAATCGTGCTAATTGAACTGGGCGACATTATCTTGGACCAAGAAAATGTTGTATGCACGCATAGCGTTAAATGGGATTGTATTAACGGTATTATAATGTTTTACTTATCTCGAAGTGGACGCTTGAGATTTTTTTTGTAATTAATTGTCAGCTTTGGTAGGGAAAGATATTAAGAAATGTCGCTAGTAGGCCGTTATTTCATTAGTAGATCGATCACTTAGTTGTCCATTACCATAAATTATGTTCTTTTTATCATCGGATTCTGTATTCAGGTCTTTGAATGGCTCACCACTTTGAGCATGTTTGTCGCACAGAATAATTAAAGGAAGAAAGTGATCAATGGTAAATAAAGTGGTGGAACCAGTTCCTAGCCAATCTATTATTAAAAGTGTGTTTATTGCTACTTGAACATCGTGGTCCAGTAACTCTAAACCGACTAATAAAAATACAGTGATCCTTATAAATCACGATATGATTCTCATCTAAGGCAAAATGACTAACAATGGAATTAACGTCATGCTATAAGACAAGGTATTAATTTAGAATATCCAAAGCCGTGAATCAATAACGCATATTATTTCCTCTTCAGATAATACTTTAAATGCTAATTTACAATGTATGGTCATTTTACGTTTCAATTTAGTTTGTAAGACAGCCATAACTCACAATTGTGCTATTGCTGGATTGCATAGAACACAATGAAGCAAGCATTCTCATGAGTGTACATAATATAAGAGGTTGTGGAGACATAACAACCGCTTGTAGACAACAACGTCAACGACTGATATATCCTTCCAAGGAAAACTTACATAAAGCCGGTACGTTTATTGTTGGCTATTATCTTTCGTACATCTGTGTTCGACGCGTGTGAACGACAACATAGAAGTGCATCGCATGACTAATCTACCCTCTTAGCATTCACACAGCGAACTGAACTTTACCGATAACATGAATCGCATGCATCGCTGTACAAATGACAGACAACCGGCACTGCCGCTGCTGCATAAGACAACTTGCATTCTGTCTTTATCTAAACTGCTATCTAACAATCGATCATCTGGACGCAGCATTCACGCATTGGCATCCAGAGATATATCCTAATAACAGACAGGTTAGTGACTCTGAATTGCATGTGAACGACGTATTGAATGACAGCTTTACTCGAATTTGTTCTATTACCTGACCTAGACTAAGCATTGAAAGTGACATTTTTATGAGCTGTAAAGTACTGACCTCACTCGACTCGACTACCTATCCACCTACGCAATGAGCAAGTTGCTGAATTTATAACCGAGCACAAACAACAAGCAGTGCTCTTATTCCAGCAATGACTTCCTTACGGGTCTAGGAATTTATCATTTGTATTGTAAGCGGCTACGATCAACTAAATCTGGTTGTAGCGTAAACAGGAAGTTGCGGAGTCTGAGGTTGATACGCGTTGGATAAATCCTGTTCAAACAGAGTATTACCTACAGATACGGCAAGTTACATTCTAGTTGCTTGGTCCGTAATTTTATTTATAGTCTCCATCAAAGTGGTTTATTGTGTGTAAAGTAAACAATGTGCCGCGGCCGGCGCCACCTAGTTTAAAACCCTTTAACATTGACACGTAAATGTGTATTGAAATGCGAAATTTTCAGAAATAAATCGTACCTTAATCATTTAGCATTAAGCGCCCGCGCCAGTCGCCACATGTCAATGATACGCGTCAGGCAAATACCGAGCTGTTCACCGAACAACAATACAAACGAATCACGTTTTATCCAACACATGTTCACCCGTACCCACACTAATATAGATCCGCTACAGTATCAGTACGTTGACCGCCACTAGTAAACATGTGATTAACACGTGCAATAGCGATAAAGATAGCTGACTCACTCACACTTTAGCACTGACGCGCACCGTGCGAAAGAGATGACTGTTCGATCGAACTGCTCGTTACTGCAACGCGTCTAAGCGACGTCACATCGCACGACCGCGTGTTCAGCCGGCGACCGCCATTTTGTGCCCAGTGTAGCGTTCGCACGAACCTGAATCGACGCGTGTCTTGTTGCAAGTTTAAAAATATGGCGACGGCAGTGACGGACGAGTGGACTGAAGAAAAATGTTTGCAACTGATACGAGAATTTAGAACAAAGCCTGTTCTGTGGGACCCAAAGGATCCATACTTTTTTAAAAAGACCATGAAGCCTCAAGGTTGGCAGGAGATAGGCGAAAAACTTAATATTTCTCCGGATAAATGTAAACACAAGATGATTATCCTAATGTCATCTTTTAGAAGAGAAAAAGCCAAAATTATGCACAGCATCAGGGATACATCAGGTGACATAATTTTTTATTGTATTGTTTTTGTTATGTAGAATGAATAATGGTGGTATGTTATTATGTTTACTTATGAATATATTTTCATTTACAGATCCGTCTCAAGCTTATAAGAGCACGTGGTTCGCATTTAAAGACATGGCCTTTTTGATGGATAAAGAAAATGAAAGAAAACGAAGATTAAATGTAAGAATCAGTTTGTATTTTTTTACTTATCACTATGAATGCAGATAACAACTGTCTGTCTTACAGTCATCCGTTTATCTACATATTTTATTTAGTTATTTCCTGGGTAACGTACCTATAGATAAGTTATTGTTTTATTTCGTATATTCTCAAACAAACTGCATTGTACAGTTACATTAGTTTCGCTGTCAACTATTGTTCGATTTGCATTTACAATTTGATATTATTTCAGGGCACAGAAGACGATGAAGATGATGATTCTCTTGATTATTTACAAAACACACTATTGAGAAACCATATTGGCACACCTCTGCCAATGAAAAGATTTCGTCGAGGGTCATTCTCCGTCAAGAGAGAAGTCATCCAAAAAGTAGTAGAAGCAGCACAAGAAGATGATGTTACGCCTGATAGTCCTCAATCGCATCCGACTCCGGGTCCCAGCCAAACGGTAGCAGAAAGAGACGAGGAGATTAAATCATTTACGTCATTCATAGGAAATAAAATGAAGAAATACACAGACGCGACCAAAAATGCCGTGCAACAAGCCATTTGCGAGGTAATATTCAAAGCTGATCAGAATTATTATGAGCCTCATTGTTTTGAAAAATTCACTATAATAGACGACGATGACCCTCTAAACAGAGCAATTTATGACACACAAACCGGCAGAGTGATTAAAGTACAACATGACTCTGAAGACAGTGAGTAGTTTTAGAATTAGATTATTAGGTTTTGATACAGCTGTGAATAAAGTACTCTTTTTTAATACGAGCATGTGTTTCTTTCCCCTTCGTTGCTAAGGTTTATAATCTACATAGCGTGCGCGTATATTCTGGTGTCAACGTTAACATGCAACACAGAATGCCTTTAGGCTGTGGTAAATTTGTAGGGCAAGGGACGACAGGCCCATTGCGGCCAAGGATATCACGTATTGAAGAGGGGAATCTATTTAGATTTACTAATAGACAGAGCTTTTGTTTTGCATTATAAATGTTGTTTTTTTTTTTATAAAATAATGGACGAGCTTTTGAGCCTTGGAATTTTAAATATGTTTTCTGTAAAAATATGAGCAGCCATTAATATTACTTAACAATGAGCATTTACATCCTCATCGAGTAATTCAATATTCAGTGTAACGGATCTCATGGCTTCATGAGTAATATATCAATGGCAGATTATCTTGTGATCATCAATAATGACAATGTTAAATATGCGTTCAGTCTGTTTCAATGGAACTATGTATTAGAATATGACACAAGGATACCTAGTATAGAATTACATAGCTACAAATGAGTTGACTGATGTGATGACGAGTAAAAGAGAAGTAGGTATGGTGGTGGTGGTGTTTCTTTCAAAGAAGACATGATGCGCCGACCCCAAATAAATTGGGAAACGAACAGGAGAATGATGATGATATCTTGCTTAGAATAGGTTAAGAAGCGTTAACGTCTTACGGCATTTCTTACAAACATTCTAATTATTATTTTTTTTCAAAATGACTGAACCGATTTTAATGAAACTTCGTACGCATAAGCAGGATACATGTCTAAAAACTTGACAGAGAGCTTCTAAATGTCTTTTAAAAAAAAAGATAATTGGAAAGTTCTGTTTCTATGGAAAATCTGAAATCGGTCTAATTTAGCTGTAACACTATTTTTCGAAAATGTTCTCTGTCAAGTTTTTAGACTTATGTATCCTGCTTATGCGTACGAAGTTTCATTAGAATCGGTTCAGTCATTTCGAAAAAAATCACTTGAAAGTTTGTAAATGCCGTAAGACGTTAGCGCTTTTAATAGTAATTTAATCTAGCGACTTTTGATTATAAGCGCGTCAGGTTATAGCGTTAGTGAGTAGCTTCCTTCATCATACTTAGTTTAATAGGGACGAGTTTGTTTGTACAGCCTTCGAGCAAATACATTTAATCCGATTAATTCAAAGCCAACAGTACTAACAGTCTATCACAGATTAGTTAATAGTTTCTTAGTTACATAAAGTGTACGCATGGAACATTCACGTGACGTGGGTTCCCTGGGGTTCGCAAGTGATTTATATTTTAGTAGTTGATTATTATCTATGCCTTTGGAAACTTCTTAGCGTACACATTTTGTTCTCATATTTTCGTCTGTGGATGACAGATTCATAGCTTTTGAACTAACTTTGATATATAGATTCGATATTTCACATTTTTATTTTTAAAAAGCGCTTATGAATTCATGATATGTCCAGGGCTTGATTGATCAAAGTAAAAAGGGGCCGTGACAGCTTTTCGTGCAAAAGCTTGGAATCGGTCGAAGCTGCTTCGTTTCGAAGCATGCATGGCTTTGTAAACAACAGCGTCGTCATCATGAAATATTATAAAAAATTACATTATGACGATATTAGTGATAATGTGATATTACGATATAAGCTGATTAGATATTTGCAATGGTAATGAGGTTTTCAAATAATTGTATTAGAGTATTTTAGTAAACACACTTTTTATTCGTATCGTATTTTTTAGCACGATGACCTACCTGGACGATAAAGATGGGGTTAATCGATTTTTAATTAGCATAAATTGCTAAAAATTCAAAATAAGGAATTTAGTCCACATATCTTCAGAATTAGTTCCCGCTTTTAGGAGCCCGTACACAAAGGATGGCAACAGGAATATCAGTAGACAAAGCCATTAGCAATTTCATTTCCTAGACATTTTTGCATGTGTGTCACAGCAAATTAAATAACTAATAAAAGAGAAGTCAACTAATCAGTAAATTATTTGTTCCGGCATACTCGTAATGTTGCTGTTAATTGCAAAAGCCGTAAAGCTATAATTAATTCATAGTCACTTGGCGTTTACGACGGCTAATAAATATTACGATGATGTTTCTTTCAACGCACCAGGATCCGTACAAATGATTGTTATTTCTTTTAGCTAAGCTTAATGTCACAATAATGGATAGTTAAAACTATGAGTAGGCCGTACTGCAGTAGTGTTTAAGACCGTACACACCTATCAATTAAATATTTAACAGCATATATTTTCCACCCAGATTTCAATATTTGCTGGTACTTATTCAAAATGGATTGTGTATTCATAACATATATTTTTTTTTAATAACGTTGCCGCCACACTAGGAATTCCTCCTGTATCGTGGGTGCGTTTACAAACATTTAAACTCACATACACAAACAGACAGACCCGGAACAACTATCTGCAGGCCATACAAATATTTGTTCCGTGCGGGGATCGAACCCGCGACACGCAACGCAGTAGTCAATCGCTCAGCCACTGCGCCAACCGTGCCGTCGTAAAAAATGAAAGGGGGTCAATAATAGTATCACGGCTGACAGTGCAGGGGACAATGGAATAAGAATATACTACGCCAACCCCTAGCACCATGGGAGCAACAGACATAAGTCAAAGAAGCGGTCTCCATTCGGTCATATTTAGGACAGGGTCAAGTTACACACGTTTATGTGTCCTGTGTCCTAAACCTGTTTTTTTTCTATCAAGCAAACTGAATGATCACTTACTGCCAACGATGCTTTTGTTACCAACCGTTCTGGAAGTGGAACATCCAATCGAAAGTCCTCAAGTGAGTCAGTTGGGAGCGTTCTACCTCCCCTTCATTACTTAGCAGTCCCGCATTCAAGTTACGCGGGTCATTAAACAATTTCAATAGGACTTTGAAACGCGGTTTCCCACAGATCTAAGGTTCCTGGATGGGCCATGCATATACCGAATGTTTAAATATTTATATGGTGTATGTTGTTTTTGAAATGTTTAAGAAGGAATTCGATGATTAAATTTAGTTTAAATTAGCGACCCGCCCTTGCTTCGCACAGCGCCACCTATCGGAGTCAAAACTATATCTAATGTAGCCTATGTTTTAAGTTAAGCATCTAGCAGTAGAGCGGTGAAAACTGCGTTCAAATCCATGCAGTAGTTTTTGCGTGATGTGCGTACAAACATACAGACAGAAAGACAGACAGAAAAAAAATCTAAAAACTGTTGTTTTGGCTTCTGTTGGTCTAATAAAGACTCTCATATGATTTTTTTTTCATTATCTTCAATGTACAGACATCGGCCTTTTACAATTTTATTATGTGTAGTAAATTTGATTCTGATGTAACAACAGTACGGCAGCCATCACTAAAATTAAAATGGTGATAAACAGATGAGCAAAGTAAGTAAGTTGATTTAGGAGAACATTTTCTGCAACTCTTTTTGAATAAATCATTTTAAATATTATGATTCCAATCCAATTCAATCTGACGAAAAGGGTTAATTGAAGCAACATAGCCTGAGGACACGAACGGAAGGAGGTTTAAAGTTTTAGCCAACACAATTTTAAAATATTCAAGGTATTAAACCGGACGCCATCCAGACACAAAAAGTTCATAATCCGATTTTGAAATTCCTAACTTCCGATACTCCTTCCAGAAGAGTGTAGGTATTTTATATCTGTTGAAGTACCATCGACATTTTCTCTTATATTGAACCCAATGAAAAGGCATCGGGAGATAAAGGCAGTGCTCCAGAAACTGAGATGTTCTTCAAATCCAGAATGTGACGGCACGTATTTAAAGGTTATTGATGGTAAGGAGTTTGTGTGACTTTATTGAAAGATGTACTCATTGGTTGTTTAGACTGTCGATTTTACTCTAAGAATAAAAAATAATGTCTACGTAATAGGCGATGTGGCTATGGTTGCCAACTTTTATTAGAAGAAATAGAGTATATCGATTTCAACCTCCTGGTAAATAAAGAGTACGGAGTTCCAAAAAAGAGTTTCATTTATTTTATATTTTTAAAAAGGTGTTTTTTTTGTAGTTTTTGCAGCACATAACAATTTTTCGTGGTTTTTAAAAAAATTGTATGACTACAAACAATTTTTTAAAATAAATTGCCATTTTTCTGCAGTGCACTTTTGCGTAAAATCTGTGTTATTGTCCATGTGTATGTTTAGTCTTCGTAAACTTTTTGGTTATGATAATGGGTTTGCATAATATTACATGACAGGCACTAGTATAGTAAACATTATGTAAAAAACAGTATTTTAGCATACTCTATTAGTGTTATAGATTATAGAGTACGCCTACATGATATAGAGTAAAATACTCTATTTTAGAGTACAGTTGGCAACCCTAGATGTGGCTGACTTCGTAGAAGAGTGCGGTAGAAGCTGGACAAAAACTATGATGAGTGGTCCACATTACCCCTGGAACGAAGGCAATGAAAGACACGAAGAGAAGCCTATGCCCAGCAGTGGAATCATGTAGGGCAACATATTAAATATCGATTCTAAGTGGAAATTAGCTGAGAATGCTGTGAGGCTAAAAACCGGAACAAAGTATTTAAAGGTCTGACCTCTATTACTTGACACTGCATAGGTGTCGTAATCAAATCAAGCCAGATACACCTACATTGGCCTACACAGCCCTTCGAGGTCCACAGGTGTCCGTTATACAACATGAGTAGGTATAAGCCCAAATATACCGGTTATTTAATAAATTGTATTGAATAAATTAGTCTTTATATGTACATGCATATGGTAGGTATAAATTGAGATGAGGACGACGCCCTTCGCATCGCAACATATGGAGACTTGGAGAGTTGTCATGCGCTTCTACAGAAACGAGGTTACATTTATTTTGGTTCAAGACTTCTTGACTATAAACAGCGACAGCGACGTGGACATCAATTACAAGTTAATAAGAAACTTTTAATCCCCTTTTTTCATGATCATCAATAAACACTTCAAAATCATTAGACGTAGGTAGCAGTGGCGAAGGTTCCATACAACTCGATTCCTACCGGATTCCCTTTGAAAAATGGCACAGTCAGTATTCTATAGACAAATAATATAATCACATTAAAGATATGTACTCCGGCTTACCTCTTACAAGAATTGCCCCTCGCTACTGGTAGGTAGTTATATCTGATGAAGTGATTACATAATATTCATGATAACAACAGTGTCCACTAATAAGCTCCACTTTTTATTCGACTAGCCAATTTACTATCATTATGGCTACAACTATAGACTGTATGGGACCGTAATAGGCTATTACTTTAGCGAAACAAGACCAATTACGAGCTAATAAAGAGAATTACCTCGACACAGAAAAATTTCTTTCTTTAAATGTCAGAGCGGTCAGGTCGGCCGCATAATATTTCCGCAGGGAGTCGTATCTCGTCAAAAATCTACAACAATCCAGTTACCAGCAGGACACGCCCAGTCTCGAATGAACTGGCGACGTGCACGATCTTCATTACACGCACAAATAACCCCAAGTCATAAAGGTCACGAGGTAAACGAGTAATGAAAACAGACTTGAGATCTAACAAATGTAACTTATCGTGACATCGCCCACGCATGATAGCATCGCGCCCGACGACAATGGGCTCAAGGAATTGGGCCTTCGGGGACACGTATTCTACTCGGAAACAATTTGTGTATGGGTTTTTATCTCTACTGAGATGCAATCTTAAAACCATTTGAATAATGTACCTATTGTTAGAACCGGCTTGCCAGAAAGGTCTAGGTTATGAGGAAAACATTAAATACATTTCATACATGGATCTGTCTACAAATGGTGATGTGTTTGCTAAATGAGTGTTTTATGGGTTCAGAAGCACCCCCTGAAGAATTAATCGCACTACTATGCCGTGTTCTGATATCCCAGACGTCAAGTTATAATAATGGTATAATTTGTTGTCATTATTTTATGACGCAGTATCAAGGGCGGAGCCGAGTCGGTGATCTATCATAATTTATGAGTCAGCAAAACAATGCGCGAACTGTTTACATGTCAGACAGTAGGTAATAACGATTGTCTTATTGGTCATAAGGTACGTGTTAGGCGTCTTGACGACGCATTTATTGCACAGCTCTATTCTCAGTGAATCAATAAGTCATTCCTTATGAATCAGCGGAGCTTGTCATAAAGGGCGCGACAGCGAATCTAATCTTTGTGCACGTTTCTAAGTTTACCTACAAATTATTCATACGAGAAGATTACTAGAAAATTCAGTTGAGCCGAGACACAAGCAGAATTGAGGTCCAAGTGGGATTACGTTAACGAGCTCATAATAAGATTACGTACTTCGATGTGTCCCAGTTTCGTAGCGCACCGTTACCAGTCAACCCACACCCGTCGGCAGTCTGTGACAATATAATGATTGTGTGTTTATCGGTACAACACATGATAAGTGCAATAGCTATAACAACAACCTACCGGCTCTAGTCAAGTCTAGAGATCAAGCCGATACTGCAATGGCTTCAATACGAGTTTATCGCGATGCTGATCGTGTTCTAGTCGCTGTTGCGATTGTCAATATTTTGATAGAAGGTGAAAGCTCGTGGATCTGTTATGAACCGACGACAAATTTGAGGCGAGTACAATAATTTTCAATTCACATCACGCAGCGTAATTGAATGAACGGGCGGCGCGATCATGGACCGCGTGCCATTTCACTCGGCCGTGACTCACGAATTAGAGCTAAGTCGAGATCGTAATTATACTAGAGTTATTTCGTGCACACCCACTCACCCAGACACGGCTAGATAACAAACGCATCATAAAACACGGTATTTTAATCAGAGCTCAAATTAAGGTCAATAATCAAGAGTCCAACGTTGAGTCGAAAGTCCACTATATCGCTGAGTGTGCATGTGGTACAGCAAAACGCATTTATTTGCTCACTGTATGAAATTGCGTAAATCAGCTATAAATATTGACAAACAAGCATAAACGCAAATCCCCGAGATAAAATCTTAGGTTATGTATTTGAAGTGTGAATAAAATATAAGACAAGGCGATGAAATGTGGAGTTACTGCTCAGTAACTAAAGTCAGCAAGAAATAAATTTAAAACTGAATACGAGTATGCCAATCAAAAAGTACTTAAGGTATTCATGCACGGGCACGCCGCAATCGCGGCGGTAAGACCCCTCTTTGAGGAGTGGCTGGATAGGCGTCACGGCGTCCTGACCTACCGCGTGACGCAGGTCCTCACCGGACACGGAAGTTTCGGGAGGTACCTGTGTCATATGGGGAAGGAGGAAACGCCTGGGTGTCACCACTGCGAGGACCGCCCGGAGGACACGGTGGAGCATACGGTGCAGGACTGCTCCGCTTGGGCAGAGCACCGCCGTGTCCTCACGGCGGCGATAGGCGGAGCCCTCTCGCGCCCGGCATTGGTCGAGGCCATGCTGCGGGGCGAGACGGAGTGGGAAGCGGTCGCCTCCTTCTGCGAAGCAGTCATGCTCGCGAAGGAGGAGGCGGGCCGCGTGAGGGAGAGGACAGCGTCCTCCCTCCACACCAGCCGCAGTGGTAGACGCCCACGGCGCCGGACGTCGGCAGACGATCTCCGGCCACCGTAGGCGCGGGCATGCGGGCGGCGAGTAATGGGCGACTCGCTGTCCGACCATGGACCATGCCCGGGTCGACGGCGCGTTGTGTTCTACGCGCGCCTCAAAGAGTGTCAGCATAATGACGGGGCCCCCCTCTAGAGGGCCAAAGCCTGCCGGGGTCGCGGGACTCATAGAATTACCGTGACCCTGGAACATAAAGGGCTACTGAAGGACACCGTGGATTTTAGTCAGTACAAGTCTGACAGTCCCTCCCGCTCTGCCCTGGGTGGGAGGACTCATTTGATGATTTTACCACGTTAAAAAAAAAAAAAAAAAAAAAAAGGTATTCATGCAGTATGACACGGCTTAAGGTGGATGCGCCAGGGTAGCCCGCGAAATTCAATGCTTCTTACGGCTTTTGCAATTTGCAGGTCAGACTGTATGTTGAACAAAATATGACTCGCGCCCGTAACACGTATGTAATTACAGAATTATAATCATTAAAATCATCAATACAACCTTTAAGTTCATTTAATCCCATAGATGATTACTTTTATGAAATAGTCATTAAATGGGATTAAATGAACTTAGAGGGTTGTATTGATTGATGATTTTAATGATTTTTATAACTCTGTAAAGCTATATTTGTTACGGTCGCAAATCATATTTTAATCAACATACAACTTGACACGGACAAGCAAATTGCAAAAAACGTAGGACATTATGAATTTCGTGGGCTTCCCTGGTACCTTAAGATATTCATGCAGTATGACACGGCTTAAGCGTTAGAGGCTTAAAAGCTCAGGCCCTACGTCATTAAAGCTAGATATGAAGTAGAGATTAGTTTAGAAAGTGTCGTGTCTCGAACAATGGCCAGAAGTGGAGCAGACAGCGACAGTGTTGCTCTCCAATTAACAAGATAAAGCGAATTGAGAGAAACAGCAGCCGAGCACAAAGATCAAACTAGTAATGAGGTGTTAGAAAGCCAACAATCGCTCGATGCCATCTTTGATATGTGACGCGTAGGATGATCAGGCAGACTTTACCATGAGGTGAGCACTCGAACAGTCATAATATCAGATAAATACCAAGAATTCATAGGTCTCTTGTGGGCGGGAGTAGCTATCTGTGACGGAGCATCGACATTTGAAAGAAGAATTGAATTTAGTTTTACGTTTCCCGTCTCCACCATTTATTTAGATAATGTCAAAATGTCAAGACAACATCGAATAAAACCAACCAAATAAGGAAGCAAACCTATCATTAGCTCAATATAATTTCTTTATCACTGCGATAAAGTAGCATTATTATACAAGCCTTTGTTTGTGCTGTTATGCTCTCAGTAGACCTTTCTCGATACACAGTTCATCTAACTTGAAAAATCATGAATAATGTCTGTCCTCTTCAACTAAAACGGTACACAATTTATGGCTGTTAAATGAAATCATTGCAGTCGGTCATTTCACTTTATAAACAGCGTATTGTTATACAGTTGGGTGACCGTTGCGCGCGCGCATTTGTTAGAGGTGCGCCGGCACCGCGCCGCGCCTGCGCCTCGCTGCACCGGCCTAATTATTTTCGGTGCATGACTGCCTGACTTTGAACGTCCCACCCTGTATTGACTGACCGGATATTTGTATCGGTATTCATGAACGTCACTAAGCAATACCACACAAGGTAGACGACCTGAAGCCTGAACCAGAATATTTATGAATGACTTAAATCCATAAAAGATTTTTTTATGCGTCCTGTCCGATATTGTACAGTGGCTGAGGCTGAGATGTCACAAGGCATTACGCAAAATGTTGCCCAATAAACTAAGCTCGTCTTTATTACAGCAATAAAAAGGATCCCTGCTATTGAGTATTGACCCATTTCGTAATATAAATCGGATTTTGCTTTCCTTGTGGCAAGACATTGTAAATCTTATACTGACCGGAAATCACATAAAAACCAAGAACATAAAATAAAACAAAAACGGTGAACATTCTTTTATCTGAAGATGCTACCTCATTTAAATAGGTTACTGAACTAGTTTGACAGGCTATTTAAAGCGTCGGTATAAAGAACTCACCACCCACGCTCATTGTATTTTTGAAACAACAATTTGGATGAAGTCAAAGAAACGTGTAATCCTAATAAGAAGTCGTAATTAACTGCCATCATGAGCATAATCTCTTGGCACCATGCCCGATGCAAAGCGACGTTTTTACATTTTTTACACAAAGAGTTGAACAACTACGTGTCACAGAGAATTTATTGTAATTGTTCGCATATTAAGCAAGCTTTTATAATTTATAAAAACTTTTATAAAACCTTTCGTTTGGATGTTTCTGTTCATAACGACAATGTGGAAGGAAATAAGCGAGTGAATAATAGCTGTAATTATAACGATATTAGGTAAGGCTTGGCTGAGATGATTATACAAAATTGATTTAGTCAATCATAATCAGCTAGGGAACATCAAAGTGATTTTAATTCGTGGAGAACTTTATCCTCGAAAATGGGCAGATATTTTATCACGTCTAACGCCAAACATCGGGGTAGAGGATCAACAAAATGAACATGATGTCACACGCAATTTATAACGACCTTCCGCTGTGGTCACGCCCTTCTAAAAACCTTCACGTAGCGGACAACATTAAAGTATAATTTGTTTTATACTCTTAATCAAATTCAAAATTCATTCGACGATGCAGTAAACACATCATTTTTCATCATAATGTCGGACGGGACGGCAGGTACGAGAGTAAATTTGTTCGTTGCCGGAGAGTAAACGGAAATTAATCAATCTGCTTTCAGTGCAAACGCCAGCGTTCGGCCAGACGTGAGGCCAAAATTCATTAGCTTATGAAACAATGACTGAAACATGCTATGGATATAATATTTTAATACCAATTATGGAATATGGCTGCACCCCTAAATGAGATGGGCGTGTATTTATTTGTCGCTAGACTACAGCTACAGCGTGCAAATAACGTGTATGCATTTAAGTTATGTGGATGGGCATGTCACAGGATATGCGCTCCGTTGCGCCTGCCTCATCAGATGTCCCCTTTGAAAGTCCAACCAAACGAATACCAATTTCACCGCTGCCAACTGGCGCGTACGATGAAATACTGCGAGTACGCTTAGAAGGATGAAATGTTTTATAAAACGTGTCATGAGTTGATGACTTCTCGCAGTGTACGGCGCACTCGGGTGTTTCATAAGCGACGAACACTTTCACTATGCGGCTTCATAAATCCAGCAACCCGAATAGCTAGGCAAAAACCTCATGGCGCATCGAGAGGCTTAGGAAATCGAGCGCAACTGAAACTGGTTGGGTAATCGTGCCCCTGTGAACAGGCACACGGCCCGGCTCAGCACATCGGGTTGCACAATGTGAACGATGATACAGAGACAGGAGCTTTGTCACGATTCGTGACACAAAGACTGTGAAATATAATACAACTGGGTTATTTAGAACGTGACCACACCGCGATACATTACCTGCCGTGCTGTGTGGCTGTGCGCCCATTTTAGGATAGAAATGGACATAAACACCAAATAGATAGCTGCCTATATTGTCCAGAAAATATCCTTTTTTGACGATACGAAAGGACTGCAGGAAACGATATGAATGAAATCAATTTAATCCAGAGTAATTCGATTAAGTTCGGAATAATTTAATTTGCGTCGTTTAGAGAGTCCCAGTGCGAATTCATGAAATTCCGTTTGAGAGGACAAACTGGATTGGACGGTTGGACCTCGTATAAATGCGTAATGGCATTTAGGTGCTTCTGGTTTTACGCCAGATGCCATATTGCCTACACACATAAACCATTTAAATAACCGTTTCAGCTTAAGTAGATGGTGTAGTAAGGATATGGATATAACAACAGGTAAATTATTCAGATGCATCTTTAGTTGAAATCTTTTTTGGCAACAAAAGTGCAGTCCCTAGTACAAATATGGCGAACAAGCCAATGCCAGTAAATAATTTGCTTGAGATGTAGTAGATAACCTTATACGTAGCCAAAGAAGGAAATAAGTCATCGTGATAGGCGGTAGGATTTACATAATAAGTGCGCTGACATCGGTTTCACCTTGAATGAATAAAAAATACATTTTCATTTACAATTTAGAATTTACGTACAGTCTATTCTAAAGCTGTCATGTATTATTGAGCGATGAACATAATGCGGCGATTGATACCTTTTATGGAACATATATTAGTGTCAATAGTAATTTGTCTATTTGAATAAATATTAGGTACATCTCTATAGACAACAAAAACATAATTCTTAAACCAAAAATTGAACAGAAACATTCGATATTTCATTAATAAAATTATTTTATAACTAGCACTTCGCCCGCGACTTCGTCCGCGAAAATTTTGATAGCTCGGCTAATTTGCGTGATATCCTTATAATTTATAGCCTATAGCACTCTCGAATAATGTAGCTTTCTACCAGTGAAAAATTTTTAAAATTGGTTCATTACTTCCGGAGATTACCCCCTAAATACAAACAAATTTTACCTCTTTATAATATTAGTATAGATAAGCATTCGATACATAATATAATTTGAAATTTAAAAAAATTATCAGCTGTCCCATACATTGGGTCGAGTAGGTATTGTAATTTAGTATGGGACAGCTGATCATTTTTTCGCATTTACGATATTGGACTCATGGAGGAAGTTGTTCATATGACTATACCCATTCTATTACACCCTATAATGTCCCATTAAAATAGATGGATAAACTTTTAGAAATCATTCAGACCACCAAAATAAGAAAAATGGTAAAAAAACAATAAGAAAAACGCATTAGATACTTACAAGAAAAAAATCAGCTAACGAAAATACAAAAAAAATGTTGGTTACCCAATGATTTTAAGTCAAAATAAAATCGCTTTAATCAGTGTTTTTTATTCTTGGATATCTTTGGTTAGACGTACTGAACGTTGTGTTAAAATAGGTCCATCTATTTTAATGGGACCTTATATATACTTCTTGAGAAGACGCAAACCTTTCATGACGCTATAAGGCGTTGCAAGTAAAGTAGAACGAGCAAAGGTGCCGCGTCGAGATACAGATCTATTTAAAACAGGACCGCGCACAGGTGCCGTTGTCGCGCCTCACCTTTCAAATAGGGATGCGTCGATACGCACTTCAGCCGATACGATACCGATACAGATATTATAAAAAAGTATCGCCGATACCGATACGGACAGTTAGGATCCAAAGAAAGCTATAAAAAGCTGTGGCTTTAGAAACAGACAAAATTACTCATACTTATAATATTTACTTAGAAATAATAATTGAAAACAGATTAGAAGACAAAACTTAATAATTAAAATTCACAGTTATGAGATTTTTATTCAGGAAACGAAACATTCTTAAATTATTCGATAAAAGCCGATTTCGTCAGTCTGTTTGAACGAGAGGTCTTTCAGATGCAATAGAACTCATTTGAGAACTGAAATATTTTTGTGATTCTTTGAAAAGTATCGGTGTATCGGCAAATTTAATATCGCCGATTCCGATATATCGGAAAACTCGCGATATCGCCGATACATCGGTATCGGTATCGGATGCATCCCTACTTTCAAACAACTCCCGGCTAACCATGCGTGCTCAAATCAATAAAATAAAGAAACATCTATCCACAACTTAACTGTGTTATTAACGTTTTATTACTTTGTCACTAAGTTCTAGTTGCCGATCATTTGTATTCACATTCAAAGCCCACGAAAAGCGGTGTGGAATGTTACTCAACGTCCCTTCTCCAGTGCGATATCCTTGGCCGGAGCGACCCGGCCCATGCCCTACAGAAGTATTAGCATATACCCACCAACTAATGCGCTACTGGTTGCATAACTTAATACTGCTTATTATGCAACCTATATTACTGTACTGGTATTTGTAAGGATGCTTGTAAAGACGGGATATCAGTGGCGAAGGTTCCATACAACCCGATTCCTACCGGTTTCCCTTTGAAAAATGGCAGAGTCAGTAATCTATAGACAAATAATAAAATCACATTAAAGATATGTTAGCCGGCTTACTTTTTACAAAAAATTACTCTTCGCTACTGCGGGATATTATATGGAAAGATTTGATTCATACAATCCTTCTTTACGCATATGACTTCTTTTACATTTAAGTGTGGACGTTCACATTCCAACGTCTGCGAATGGCAAAGGGGTTTGTCGAACACCTACTGCCTTAAACCCCTAGGTGGCCGCCCCTCGGCACATATAAAAGGGTGTCTGTCTAAGATCGAGTTCTACGGTGAAACGTACCGTGCGACATAAAAATAACGATATTGTCTGACCACAGATACTAACTTACAGAGCACACGGACAACGTACCCTGCACCCTAATTATGTAACTCACCCGTGAAAATCCCTTTCATGTTGAGTATTTAGACAATACAATAGAATAGAATAGCACCCATTTAGCTTCAAATGTATACCGTCGAATGAGCGAGTGTTTCGCAAATAGGCTGCTGATGCTACGCAAATGTGGAATGAAAGTGATTGCTTGATGAAAAATGATTTCCTACGCTTTCGTTTCTTTACATTTAATTTCCATCAGTTTAAATTGAAACTTTATAATCAGTTTTCTGCTACGTAAACAGTCATTATTCGTAAGTTGTACGTAATCACACTTGTCGCAGAAGTACATTGCGTCATAGTATAATGAGATTGAGAAATAATCAAAGGTACCTCTCAAGCCCAAAGACCAAGCTAATGTAATCATATAAATTCATATTTATTATGTCTAACGTGTTATTTTATAGTTATTGGTATTTATCTTATCTTGTGATGTGGTTATAAAGCCATTCCAATACAGCTTCCAATTTGAATAGGTAGGTTGATGATTTGTGATATTTTGACACTACAGTGCTACATTCTTGAAAGCTTGATACTGTCCGAGATGAGGATGTTGACATTAGATCCTTCTACGGTGATAATAATATTAATACACATGCGTAAAATTATAAACCAAACCAAGACTTGTAAAATGTTACTTTAAAATCTTGGTTATACGAGCTTACAAAGCCTTTATAAGCAGTTTCTTTGGAAGTATCGAGAATCGAGCAACGTAATTACAAGCACACACATTGCCACTACAACTTGCTAATTTAAAGAGCTATGTCGGCAACTTTGATTTGTTTTCCTACTTGCCGTAATCTTCCACTAAGGCAGTAAACACACTCGGGTATCTCATCAGACTTCTCAGACACATTTGATTATTCTGGCGTCCGTAATCCAGCTGCGTTAGCCAATTTGATGTGCCTTCGAATAGATCTCGGTGTGTCGGATTGGGAGTGGTGGTGGTGTGTTATCCACTTTACAAACGAGTATTCCCCGAACGCTATAAAATCTACTGACTGAGCACGTCTCTTATCAGTTTCCCCTAATACAATTAAACTTTACTACCTAAGCACTTCTTATAATAATTAAGCCGAGTTCGTCTTAATAGCGGTACCGAGTATGTTATAGTTCTACTCAAGTTGGTAATTACCCTAATTGTCACGGAGAACGTTCTCGTTACGGCACTGATCACCTTTATTTATTGCGTATCTGGAATCCTATATCGTGGTGTTCTTAGTATTTTTATATGATTTTTTTTCTTTATCACGACTCGAATGAAGGTCATGTCTATTTGTATAGTACTTTCATCAAGTAGGTTTTATGGTTTTCATGGCATGTTTGCCTTGTGCGATTAGTGAGTTTTCTACTTTCCTGTTCGGCCTCTGAAATATTATTTTGTCTGATGAGTACCTATGACATTGTGAATGTCCTTTACATTTTTGTTCCCGCGTATTTGTTGTGTTACCATCGTAAGCAAGGACCACCATGACATGACTAAGTGCATAAACTACTTCTTTAGAAAATAAACTCTAAACATATTCAGTGAGTGCCTTTTATGGGCATTTAGGATAATGCACTCGTTTACGTTGCAATGTTTTGTTACAGTATAACGGTAAAGTCTTGCAAGCAGTAAAGCGTGGGCCCGCTCAGCGGAATTCGTGAATTTAAGTATACCGACCGATATTTTAATGTAGTTATATTTATAGAAATAGAATCATGTTCTCAGCATTACGATTTAGTTATAAAATAAGGTATATCTTTGAGAAATAATCGGTTCATTCACATACGAGCATTCCGAAACAAACGATAACCTTCTATAGAATATTGAATCAAATCGATTCTCGATTATATGAACGGGTAAGTGTTCCTTCCTAGTATTGACCAGGACTCGACATGCCGAGGTAATGGAAACTAGAGTTATAAAACTAAACCTATTGCTTACGATTATGGTGACCAGGAAAGGTTAGATTTAAAGCTCGTATAAGCGGAATGTAAAATGAAGTTTAGAATGTTTCCTTGTAACACAACTCCGTCCTTCTATAGATTTTTATGTGTTTCATCCGTTGAGATAACGAGAAAGTGCAGAATCGATTAGATCGGTCGCACATTTTATTGCCAATATATTTTGTTTATGAATGCCTTATGTAAATTGTGTTGAATACATTCAGAGAGCACATGACCATTAATAAAACACTTAAGGAGACGGAAATAGTTCGATCTAAAGTTTTCTTTCAAACAAGACTTTTATAGTTAACAGCATAATACATAGGTCTTATATAAAACCATGTCATGCAATTCAAAGTAAGGAAGTACATCGTACTTAGATAGTGCTGCAGTCCCAAGGAACAATAACAGCTTGTTAATGCCTTGCTGCTGAGTAATGAGCTTCCTCGTTATAAAGCCAGGCAATTGGTTTAATCGCCACGCAACCACAGAGCAACTACTCACGGTACCAAATTAAAGGCGTGTAAATTGTACGCGTATGATTGTAATTTTCATATAATAGGCACTGGTTTAGTTGCTAAACCCTGAGGGTAGATGATAATTGAGCTAGCTAAACTTCACACAATTATATCAATGTCAAAAGAATCAGATTTTATTTTACGCAATGTTATACGGATGTCTACACACTACTTAGCGAGATAAATAAGGTTAAATGCCTCTCAAATAGGGAAGGTCTGTCTGTGTTAGCCCTCAGTAAACAAACTTTCGCTCCGTAACATAAGAAGATATGATTACACACATAAAGAAAGGGCTGTCTTGTATATCGCAGGTCTGCTAACAAAACCAACAGAGTTGAGAAATGAGGCCACACGAAGGGCCATACAGGCGAGTACGAAAGTGAATTACACGGCCCAAGGCTGACCGGTCTCTCCTCAAACCAAGTGACCTTTACCACTCCAATGATATCCTCGTTCCCGCGACGCCATACTATATTGAAATACCAAATGTGTTGACAACCACTGAAACTACATTAAAGTATCTTCAACTTTATTATTAAATGCATTAAAAGTTGGCACAACCGCATATACATATAAGTTGCTGGTTCACAAAATTGTATTCAGCGCATAAGCATTTTTATAGTTTCGAATTTTATTATTAATAGATGTTCTGAAGGTCCTCCTCAGGTCTCATTAAAATAATCATCAGTTTATTTAGCAAGCAAGCGGACTGTAAGCACTTAAAACTGAACAACAAAAATCATTTAAAAGATCCTAAATATGTCATCAACCTAAGACGTTTCATTGCCAGACAATATACCAAATTAACTGGAGATGCAAGAGTATTATATATCTGAACAAAAAATGACAGATATGAAAATATTAATTATAGTTATGAAGGAACATGGCCGTCACAGTTTGTCAGTCAAGATGTGTAACTTAATAATGATCTTGCACAAAAACTGAATGATCTTGTATGAAAAAATCCGCTTGAAGCTATCAAAATAAATCGACTTTTTATTGCAGAATGATTATTTGAAAAATCTATAGGTGATTCAATTGAACTCTGTGATAAAAAACAAGATGAACAGTTTACCATGATTGATTAAATGTTTTACCACAAGATTGGCACACATTCTGTGCTATTTGATTTTTTCGCTGTAAAAGGAAAATACCACGATAACTTGTTGATGATATAATAGCAGACGGTTATTATGTAAATAATGGTAAAGATGACGATTGGGTTCTTGTTGGATTTATTTTTCAACCTATTGTGGCACTTCATTCTTACAACAACAAACTCACCACAATAGGTGAGAAGCTCCCGATAGGTATTGAAAATGGTGGTCATTGAACTAAAACAAACACTACAGAAGCAATCAAACCTTTTTAATTTAAAACACGAAAGAAAGAATAAATGGAAGAATGATTTTCAAAGAAAAACAGAGCTTCATAAATAGGTCAGGGAACCGCTACGAAAACGAAAATTATTCTATGAAAAGCCTATGTTTAAGTTAAAAAGAAATAGCGGCGAGGCAAACACGTCATTCCTTCGAAGCAGAGTTGAAACGAGCGGTGGGAATTCCGTTGCATTACTAATAAAACGAGCCTACACACAAACAGACACGCAGCACATTCACGATACAAGTCCCTGAGGTAAACCAAGCTTTTTGGAACAGTTTCACGTAAAACCATTCAAAGTAGACTCTTCCTTCATTATGCATGAGACTGTTGATGACAAACTTTTAGAACATTCCGCACGAACAATTCTGGCTCTAAATTCAGCTGTTTACATCAACCATATTTTAATGTGAAAAAAATTGCGTGTAATGAGACAAAGTCTTATAAATATGGGACTGTAGCTACATTTCGTTGTTGTCTTTGTTTCGACAATTCAAAAGTGCCTGTAACTGGCCTACTTGAAATAGATGCTTTGATTTTGATAAAACGTGACCTGTTTTTGCTAGCTTCAGCTATGGCAAATAGCGCTTATGAAAAAAAGTTTCTAGAAAAGAATTCTAGGTTCTTATTGTATTGTCAAAACAAGCTTGTTGTTTTACGTTCGCTTTACTCTTTTATGTGCACAGTCGTTTAGCAGTAACGTGTTAAGTTCTAAGATAGTTATTAAGTTAAACTGTGAAAGCAACATCAGTTTTCAGCGTTTTCACGCAAACTGCATGAAATAACCCCATTCGAAAAGCCATGATTTTATTAATCCAGATCCAGGATGAAGCAGATTTCAGGAGCAATAAAAGGGTTTCCACTTAAGAAACATAAGACTGTTCAGAAATGTAAACGGAGTACGTTAACTCTAATAGAAATGTTATTTATTCATTGGAAGCAGTGATCCCGACGCATCGGTTAACCAAATATGCCTTCAGCAGTCCCGTTTGTTTTCGAATATAAACGATCTTAATCGAATTTAAAATTACTTTGTACTGAATAAATCATTTCAAGAGTCATTGAGGATAACTTTGTACCTACATAATGTATTCTAGAATTGTTACATAAAGTAATTACGTAATAAATAAATAAAGAAGAAGCTTAGATCTAATATTTATGGTTTGTGTATTAAAATAATCGTTTATCTTTATGATTATTGTGCCAAATAAATATGAAATTACATACAAGCTTTTAAATTTTACAATTTAATAATAGCTATTAAGAAGCACTTTCCATGTGGTGTAACAGTAAGCCGTCTAATGAGTTTCCTTTCCCGAAGCCAGAAAACGTTATCTACAAATATGTATGTAAAGTTAAGCTAATTAATTGAGAATCGACGAATCGTAACCTCGTTAATGGTAGTATGGTAATATGTTTCCATCGGAACTAATAACATAATTAGTTAAGCAGAGAAGCCGCTTTATTTGTAACATCGAAATCCGTTAAACAAACCTAAACCAGTCGAGACCAAAACCGGCACGAATCTCGGTAACGGGGTGGCCGAAATACGTCTCTTAGGGAAAACATTGAAATAATGATATTTTCAAAGCATGAAATAATATGAAACAGCGGAGATAACATTTCGGTAAATGCTCTGTTAAACTAGTCACCTAGTTTTATTGAGTGCGTATCAAAACAATTCCGCGTTCTGAATAATTTTGTTTGTATATTTTTGTGAACAGTTTATATTTCCTTGTCTTTATCCTGTTCAACGTTGACAGAACTGTTCGATGGGACATGGGTTAGCTGGTAACAATAAAACAAACGATACATATTCGATGAGGCCGTTTTGCTTTCCTAACCTATGTCCATATCATGTTTGGAAGAGAAATGGTAATGCATCTATCATCGTAATGGCTCGTAACTGTCCGCTTTAGTGGTGAATATTTCCCTTCCAATAGGCCACGATAACGTGGTCAACGTAGTGGTGGTACTTTCATACAAGCCTAGAAGCTTTTTTTTCGGATGGGGTATCATCAAATGACCTCCCCCCACTCTGGGCGGAGTGATGACTTGTACTGACTAAAACCCATCCATATTCCTTCTTTTCCCTTTGTGTTCCAGGGCCACGGTATCTCTTTCGAACAGTCCCGCAGCCCTGGAAGCCTAGAAGCTTGGTTTGCCCTTATAACTAACTACTCTTCATTATGTTAGGGTATCTGAACAGTCTACTTGTCTTATGGGCTTGCCGTATTGTTGGACCCTAGGCAAGCCACTGGCGTCAACCTCTATGTTTGAACATGTTTTGTTTTCGAACATTTGTTGGATCGTTATGCGATGATAGCTTAATCAGCCTATTATATTCCCACTGCTGGGACACAGGCCTCTTTTCTACGAGTCGAAATGGGAACTAATCCACGGCGCAGATCAACTGCGGTTGATGTCACATGTCTTTAAAATTTTGGTTTTAGGATATGACGGTTTCCCACGCTGCTTTCCTACACCGTTCTGAGAGCAGTGGTGATAAAATAGGATAGATTACACGAAGTTATCCGCCTGCCTGGGTTTGAATTCGAACCCACAATGCCACGGGGCCACCACTCCTCGATGATAGCGTTGATGTTATCAGCACTCAAGTGGACGCTAATGCCTAGTCTCATCAGCAACACCTCCGGATGCGACGGGTGGTCTCTTCTCAGTTAAGACCACACGGTGCATACATTTAACCAATCCATCGTAACCCAGAAGCAGGCTACACCCATTACTTATCTACTAACCTGAAATCGATAACGGGAAGGCGTATATCAGCGCTACATAAACTACTTTGCAAATTATAATCATATAAAATCACGTGTATGATTCAGTTTCGCGGAATAACCGGGTCGTTTCAATAACGTTTGGTAGGTAACACGTAGATCTTGATTAGTGCGGACACCATAAGGAAACTAGCATGGTTTACGTGCTAGTTTTCCTTCTTGTTTGCGCAAGCTAGAAAAACTATGGCGAGGGGACAAAGGGTTTTACATTATGTATTTAAAGTTGCAATGGGCACATTCACCCTTCCTGTGGAAGTGAGAATGTAACCCTGTTTACCTTATATTAAATTTTCAGCTAAAGCACCACCGAGCGAGGACAAGGTCTACAAAAGGACATTTTGAAAAACAACACATATTTGCCGTAGTCTATTTCTTTGGAGAAATGTTGCTTTCATTTCCCTACATAAGAGAATTTAATTTGCAATAATGGTCGATCTCATAAAAATAACAAAATCGCTTTCATTTTTAAAATCTGCTCACCAAAAAACCTGTTCTAAGGAAATGTTATCAGGTTTAACTTACTTAACGAACAACCATTATTATGTAAGTTTTTTTCGGCTTAGGTATTATAAGCGACTCAAATTTTTTGCCATAAAATCGTGCGAAATAAACGTGAACTCATTATTATGCAAGCGAGGTGTGTCTCAGACGGTGAAAATAGTTACGTCATACACAGTCACGAGAGCATGCGAATGAGTGACGAGGTATAAAGAAATTTAACACACTTCTTGTCAATAAGAAAGCCGTTGTTGCAAGACAAGTTGTGTTTACCAATATAGGTAGTCTAGAAATCGAGACGTATTTAATGGACCCCCAAATAATGCCTATTGATTTCCAAAAAATATTAATGGAGCTTAAGAAGCTCGTGGCTAAATAATAACAGCCGCTTGGTTCGATCTTTAGGATAAGCCGTGCTTGCCTTGGTTGGTCTGTGGATGGGTGACCACCCATTACATACCGAGTTTCCTTCGCGCCTCGGAAAGCACGTGAAGCCGTTGGCCCCGGCTGTCATTTGTAAAACTTTGACAGTCGTTACGGGTATTCAGTGGCCCAAAAAGTCTGACAACCAGTCTTACCAAGGGGTATCGCATTACCTCTGGGTTGTAGAGGTCAGATAAGCAGTCGCTCCATGTAAAATTCAGCTGCATCCGATTAGACTGGAAACCGACACTAACATAGTTGGGAAAAGGTTAGGCAGATGATGATGATGACTCTAATATAGTAAAAAAGCTGCTAAGCTATTTGCTGTAAGAAAACCCAATTCTGGGTTAAGCTCGCTATTGTACATAAGCTATATTGTTGCAATTTATATGTATATTTTGTTTTTGTGTGCAATAAAGAATATGAGTTATATGAGTTATAGTAAATGGCCTTTTTGGTGATGCTTTAACAATTCCCAGCTGCTGTCCTAAAAACATTACATATCCAAGTACCGAATTACTGCGCGACCAACTTTGAGACAAAGCCAGAAAAAGGCCCAGTTATTTAAAAATGCAAAAGATCAGTTAGAATTTTGAATATCAGTTAAATATTTCCCAATCGAAACTATGTATTACCAAGACCCAACCTCGATTCTAAAGTGCTCCCAAGGGAGGCAATCTACATTAATTGTACTTTGAAACATAAAATTCTGAACAGAAATTAAGACCAAATTAGAAACGAACTAAAGCTCCAAGTTTAATTTTCAACATCGTCCTCGTACTAAAATTGGAACTAGTTCTGTGAATTTGAAACAAGCTTAATGTCCCAATTTGAAAGTTTTATCAAGATGAAGAGAGAATTTAGTTATAAAATTATTCAGAACATATTTCTATCACATTTGGTGCTGACTTGCCGAGTGGAGTTAAATTATGAAACTGTCTCCAAGATCATTCCAAATCAAAATATTTTATTTCGCCTAGATGGGCACTTATAAAACGTCGACAAAAAGGTGCACGGTTCGGCTTTGGTCGTTTCCTATGGAGAAGAACCGGCAAGAAACTCCATGGTTACTGTATTCAAATCATTTGGTATTTCAATATTATCATTATCATTCTCTGCCCTTTTTTTTATCGTGGTAAAATCATCAAATGAGTCCTCCCACCCAGGGCAGAGCGGGAGGGACTGTCAGACTTGTACTGACTAAAATCCACGGTGTCCTTCAATAGCCCTTTATGTTCCAGGGTCACGGTAATTCTATAAGTCCCGCGACCCCGGCAGGCTTTGGCCCTCTGGAGGCCCCGTCATTATGCTGACACTCTTTGAGGCGCGCGTGGAACACAACGCGCCGTCGACCCGGGCATGGTCCATGGTCGGACAGCGAGTCGCCCATTACTCGCCGCCTGCATGCCCGCGCCTACGGTGGCCGGAGATCGTCTGCCGACGTCCGGCGCCGTGGGCATCTACCACTGCGGCTGGAGTGGAGGGAGGACGCTATCCTTTCCCTCACGCGGCCCGCCTCTTCCTTCGCGAGCATGACTGCTTCGCAGAAGGAGGCGACCGCTTCCCACTCCGTCTCGCCCCGCAGCATGGCCTCGACCAATGCCGGGCGCGAGAGGTCTCCGCTTATCGCCGCCGATCATTCTCTGCCCTTATCCAAATTTATTTGGGGTCGGCGCAGCAGCGTCTTCTTCTTCCATACTTCTCTATTACTCGTCATCTCGGCAGTCCCCTCCTTTCTAGGCATATCATCCGTCACACAGTCCATCCATCGTTTCTTTGGTCTTCCTCTCTTATGGCCATCTACATTCATACTCAAAACTTTTCTCACGACGTTTTCCTCATTCCTCCGCATCATACGTCTGTCTGTCTGCAGACGTCTAAACTCCATATATTGCTCAGATAATAAACTATAACTTCGGACACATTCACTAGTACAACGATTCCACGATATAATTTTTATACTGACATTTTAATTACTGGTGAATCCCTTAAAAGCTATGTGTAATTGAATCTCAATGCGTTAAGACCAGCCATTGAATTATTGCATTGGTAATTAAGTACGTCTGGAGTATATCTCACAGTTTCAATTTGAAATTGAACGCATACATCGTGCGAGTGGTGGGCTCGTAATAAATAGCTAACTAGCATCAGTGCTATAAAAATGGTGGCTGAAAGATATAGCATAACTGTCAAAACCGTCAGTTTGATTGAATGTTTATACTTTGTTACTGTGGATTTCAATTGAAAACTAGAAATAGAACGACTTACATCTGGATTTCTTTGCATACAAATTGCTTGTGGATTACAATGTATTTTTTAATTATAAGGATTATTTTTAGTAAGCAACGAGTTAAAGTAGTAAGTTAGCAACTATTTGTATAATAACGTACGCCTTTTTATGCATGGTGTTCTAAAATGATGGCACAGAAAAGTCGTATCTTCACGACAATATCGAGGTAAAAACACAACGTGTAAAAAATATCCGTTAAGCTTTTAATATGTACAAGTAAACGAGACTACGAGTATTTAAATTACATATATCCATTAGCTACTTCGCTAGCTAAGTATTAAAAATAAAACCAAGAAAATATACAAGCATACGTTTATCGAATAACGACATGTTTTAGAAGAATTCATCCTGTTTGAAAATAATATTTAATTTTTAATCTTCAAACCAAAAGCATTCTCTTTAATATTCTTTTGCCGATTGTACTACGGGTTATATAACTCTGCTACATTGTAGGTTATGTATCGAATACAATAAAGGCGGCGCACCTGCGGTAAACTCTCCGAAACATTTCGATGTTTCAGGCTTTTCAATGTTCTCGAATACAAAAGCTAGGACATATAAAAGAAGACGTCTAGGTATAAAATAAAAGCTTTAGAAAAGTTCGAGATGATCACGGTTTATGAAATATCTAAAAATTTGTTGAAATTATTCTTTTCTTTCTTTTTTTTTTTTTTTTAAAAACCGTTGCCCCACACTAGGAATTTCTCCTGTATCGTGGGTGCGTTTACAAACATTTAAACTCACATACACAAACAGCCAGACCCGGAACAACTACCTGTAGATCATATAAATATTTGATCCGTGCGGGGATCGAACCCGCGACACGCAGCGCAGCAGCCGATCGCTCAGCCACTGCGCCAACCGTGCCGTTGAAATTATTACGAGCGCTGTATAAAAGAAACACATTTTCAATGTTCAGGACTAATTTATCATCTACAAATTAGATAGGTACTAAATCTTTACATTTTCTAAGTCTCTTTTCGAGTGACTGAGTTGTTTTTGACCCCCGACGCAAAAAGAGGGGTGTTATAAGTTTGACCGCAATGTGTGTGTGTGTGTCTCTGGCACCGTAGCTCTTAAACGAGTGAACCGATTTGGATGCAGTTTGTTTTTAAAGCTTGTTTCTTGGCGATGGATCTTACGTTCGATCGTACGATTTATCAAAATCGGTGCAGCCATTTACTAGATATGGGGGATGAAAGTGGTGATGAATAATCGAATATTTTCAAATATACCCAAGTATTATTAGCTGAAATTTTGCACACACTTTGGTTATGGTGACAATACATTTTCATGACAGGCATGACTTGATCCTGCGGCCAGGATCGGGGCCCTTACGAGAGAACTCCTCGACGGTTAATAGTACGGTAAAGAAACTTTGTATACCCGTTCATGTTGATAGATAAAAATAATTTACTTATTTTCATTTTCATCAAAGCTTGTAGCTTATTCACCATCATTCAGATATTTTTTATTTTTATTTATTTAACTACTTCTACATAAATGTCGATATAACCGACTGTTGATTCATTACGCCAAGTCGTCGTTTCAATACGGATTATTAGATATAAATATAAGATTATCCTCAATCAAATCCATAAGATGTTTTGACAAATGTCCAGGCACTTAGGCAGTTCGCAAGGACATTGCGTGATATCCCATCATTGCTTAATGTACTAAAACGACTAATATTTAGTTCGCACATCGTAATACAAGGCTGCTCGCAACTCACATGCGAAGTTAACATTAACCTCCAAGGGTAAGATGTCTGTCAATTTAATTTTACTGCTTTGACTGTAATCAAGACTTGGTGCCGCAGGTTGGCCAAGTCGAAGGATATAATTTTGTATTTATTAAACGGCATTAAAGTTATCTGATACTTTAGGGCCCACACAGATGGAGGTGTGTTTTGTTATGGCAGAACTGGTAGAAAAACGACGGACCAGCTTACAGTAATAAAGTATGGATTCATTCCATAGCTATAAGCTGTGCATACCTATAAGCAGTGCATTTACGCCGCACCGTGAGCACGTAAATCTGTTTGCATTTTTTTGTCAAGCTACAAGCTGTGTCTACCTGAACTTACAACATCTTTGTCGACCTCATCGCTTAACATCAGACGAGGTAGTGGTCAATCGTAAGCCTCTCTTATGTGGAGTGTCCTATATTGTTAGATACTATTTATAACATTTTTATTTCGGGTTTTTTGTGTGGGCTAAGGAAAACCGACTTCACAGATAATAATGATATATTCAAAGATATCCAAAATTGCGCCGCATGCACATGCATTGTAACATTTTCCTTTTCTTTTACCTTCCTCGAGTTCAAAAAATCAACTTCTTCATAATGGACTAATTTTCTAAAAAGTTTGAACCGGACGTTCTTGAGGATTCTCCTAATAAATATTGCAGAAAAAACACTTCGCGTCACGACTGATACCAATAAAAAATAAGGAAATAATTATATAACAAGGCCCGTGAATAAATATAAACGCATATAAATTCATTTGAAAGCCAACGAATCTGTAGCAACACATTCATGCATAATCAATCAAAACGTCTAATATTGAATTCGTAGGCGCATTAAAACACCTCGATTTTATATTATATTAAAGTACACGTCAATCATTAAATCAAACTGATAGCTTTAAAATAAAATAGAAGATGTAAATGCAAGCAGTGACTGACATTATCACTGAAGATAGACACGCGACAGTAATATGTCGATAAAGGTTCAACCCTACCATTAACCGAGCGTTCCCAAGTCCCAACGAGTTTATATTTTCTATTTGCATTCAAGTTTCTTCAAACAATTAAACAAAGTTAAATAACATCTCCATCATAGCATCAACTTTCTGCAAACTGAGATTAACCACGGTTTAAGTAAGCTACGGGAAAAGTCGGTCGAAACCTTGCTTTAGAAACGAAGTAAGCACTGAGTTCTTAGAAAACAATTGCCAATTATCCGGGCGTATATTCCCAAGCGCTAGGTTTTTGCAAGAGCTCATACAACATGTCATTCTTGGGCAACGAGCGAACAAAACGAAGGGGTAAACAATAAACAATGTCAATCGCATCGTCCTTGGCTCACTGGTTGTGACACCGACTCTGGTGGATTACTTGACGAAGGTCGTTTGTGGACACAGACAAACTGTCATGCAGTTATTGTTACCCGAAACTGCTATTCATTTCTTTGGTTGCTAATGACTTCCATCAAATGAGCACAGTCAAAAATGATTTCAACACGGTTCTCATCTTGATTTTAGAAATAAAGGTTGTCAAACTGTGTAGCTAAGAGAAGGACATTATTCTCAAGCCTTAGATTAATTGTATATTTATTCAAAAGACGTTGCCTCTGCCGTTGGTTAAAGCTTCAGTGATATTTCGCCTCCAGGCGTGACCTCTAAGCCCTATTTACCTTCGATTAATAGCGTTATTTGTAATTCAACGACGACTTTAGTAGTGCACTCGAGTACGTTCTAAATACTCGACATTTCTGGTTTTAGTAACGATGAGATCATTAAAATCCCATGTGTTGTCTGTCAGCCTTTAGTTAATACAACATAAATTGTTGTCGAACCCAATAAAACAAGAAGAGTTTACATTAGTCGACATTGAGTCTATTCGAAGGAATCGTTACAGGTTTGCAATCAGGGTACAGTCCATTGACTTTCATACCAGCAACGACGGTCATTATTAAAACGGTTAGTGTACATACCCGGCTCCAATTAACCGTACGCAGTTGTCCGATGGTACGTACCTGAAATGAAAAAGAACCAGTTTACTTATCGATTCCCAGTACAATTAGAAGGCTTCGATTACAAGTCAATTACAGAATGCATAAAAAACCATGACAATGTTGATATAATAACGCCTCGGAATATTTAATATCGATCGGTCGAAGATATTGTGTTAAGGACATCCAGATTTTCATGTTTAAGAAAGGTGACATTTGGAATTCTTGAAAACTAAATGTGTCGATATCAGAATTGTGCAATATCGTAATCGTAATATTTCGTTGCGAAATCCCAAGCAAGCGGTACGATACTCTTCGGAGTTGCGGCACAGAATCGCGCCCGACTTCGTGAGAGGTTAGATTGGTTCGAACTTGCTACTCGGCAGATTCAATTATATTTAATCGTCTCAAGATGACAAAACTCCTATTACTACGGCATCGCACTCTAATATTTTATCGATATCGATGACGTTTTCTATTATCGTTTATCTATTCAGACGTGTAATTCGACTGCGTATTAATACAAAATCGATACAAATTATTGAAGCCGCAAGAATAAAATCTTAGGAATAAAGTTTGATATCTAAAGGTTTGTAGATGTTATGACGATTCGTTGTGGTCATTACATTTGCATAAATAAGTCAATAACCAGTAATTTGATGCGGCATCCGATAACAACTTCAATACTGAGTATCGAGATGTAGAAATCGACAGGTGCGTCGGGACGTCACTACCGGTCTGCGGCTGATAAGCGAATGTATGCCGGCCGTTCACCTGCACCCACTGACACACTGTTGCATCTCTCTCGCTCTCGTTCGGTACGATGTACAATAAAAAGAGACACATCTATGAAGGCACGTTCCAGCGAAGAACAAAGAACTGCATGAAACAATCCAAACAATACGTCATGCTACATTTTCAATTTGTGCAGAAAATGCTTGTATTGTGGTAATTAAAGTGACGTTATCCCACGGTATAACAATGTATTCTGTGACATAGTACGAGTTTAATTCGGTATTGTACTCACTGGAATCTCATTTACAGTTTCTAATGGACATACGTTAAAATAACCTGTAATATACTTTAGTATGTATGCCACATATCCGATAACTAAATGTATGTATTGTTAGGCGTAGATACTAATTAGAAGGTCTATTGTTCTCGTCAATATAGCATTCTTCTACAATAGTCTTAGTTAGCCTAATGGGGGTAATAACATTAGTATAACAATGTATATTAATATTTTATGTTTCAAACAACGCAACATAATTGAGCGATTGTTATGCAGTACTGCTATAAATTATCATATTACTACGGTATACAATACTCTAAATCCTAACAAGCTGCCAGGGAAGCTCTACACGTGCAGTTTACCATAATGGGCTAACAGCCCGTCCATCTTTACGTAAAATTACAATGTACTCAATATCTGATTGCTGCATGCCAGAGTAAAAACGTGTGAGATAGATAGATAGAGATACACGTATTACATAAAATATACTAAGTATTACACGAAGCAAAGAAATCCAATACTAGACTAATGTAAAAAACACAAAAGACACGATACTTGAACGAGAACGAACGCAGCAAAGGCGCTTACGTAAGTTACCTGGCACCCAGACCGCGATATTTATATCACCGCCGAAATAGGAAGTGAACCAACGATATCAACTAGTTTAATTATCAACGTTTAACGATGGAGTTGATTGTAGCTGATCAACCTCGCAAATTGATTAAATGCACAAAGGAATAATGACTGCTTGAATAATCATGACTCCGATATAATTAGGCAATGAAGAATTAATCGAAATCATTAAGTAGATACGTGATTATAAAGACGCTCACCTCAAATATTGAACAGTAGTTACTGTATCTTGTTAATAAATGACTGTGGTTATGATTGACGGATAAAGAAAACGGTAATTCAATTTCTGTTTCGATAACGTACAACATAATTTAATTAAGTAAATAGCGGTAATTGAAAATTGTCCGTTAATGAAATAATAATGGCATTATTGCATTGAAGATTAAACGGTTTTGTGCAGTAGGTTTCGTCAAGAAGTAATTATGACGTATATTATTACAGGCTAAGTGCAAACAAGGTGCTATTATGGGTCCTCGTTTAATCCTACACGCGTTGAAAAGGTACATGATTGCATCTTGCGGCTTAAGCGGCATCGTCTGTTCGTCACATATCCATAAACTGCAGAAAGTTCTCTAGCACAGATAGCTTCGTAATTACTTTGTAGCCGAATGCCTCAACACTCGTTTCTCTAAATTCAGGACACGAAAAAGCTTAGGATTTAATATAATCACATTTGCGTTGGATTTCAGCTCTTGGTTTCGTGTTGAAACTTGGCGAGAGTTCAAAAGTGAGTAAAGAGAATCCGGAAGCTGTGGTTAACTTGTTTTTTTTTGTGAGCATATTTTAAAGACCAGATAAGCCGCTTCAAATCCTTTTGTATAGTCGAATATGTTGGGCAAACGGACTGCATTTGCATTGAAAGAATTTTTGAGCAGTTTAATTTAACGAAAATTCAATTTCTATACCAGGCGAAACTAGGACAGTAGGTCTTCAACATCATATCGATATGAAGATGAATTACCAATAGCAGTTTTAATGCTTATATCGTGACCTACATCTTTTAAATTAGTCCAAACATCTTCATTATTGTTACACGCGAATTTTAATTAATTATCAATTTTCATGTCAGTTTTATAGTTATGATTCTTTATGATTTTTGCACAATCTCATCAACTCGTCAGTCGTCTGCGGTCTGGTATTTTATAAAAACTAAATTAATAACTGGATAACTGGGATACTTTTTGTATAAAGGACCAAATGCTTGAAGAAATGAAGAACTTGACTAAGTTATTCTTGATGTTTACCAAATAAAGACGACAATGGATTTCGAAATAGATGTACAATATTTATTCCTTAGTATGCTAGTAGCAAGGTCAGGTCAGGTGTTTTAAGATTTTACGGTTTACAACTAAACTTATATTGTCACTTACGGGATATCTTCCGTGATTGAATATCGGGAGCTGTAAATAATGAACAATCACGGAAGATATCCCGTAAGTGACAGTATAAGTTTAAGGTCACTTGTGTTCAGAAGTGTTTCTGAATATCACCGATCCGTATTTATTTCCTCAAATCACCTGTAAGAGCAGACTGCTTTCGTATTCGTCATACAGGAGGATAACACACGAAAAAAAAAACAAAAGTATGTATTCTACTCAAGTTCAGTGTTAAGTACTGTGAAAATGGATCATTCACTATTGAGAGTCGCTCAAACCGTTTAAGATTTCACTTTTACAATAGCCCGAAACAGTTCCAAATTAACGACAATCGAGGGACAGTGAAAAGCGTTTACGGAGGTCGCATTCACTCGTTGTGTTGTTTGTCACCTATTTGTGCAAACAATGGTCGAAGTGAGCAACGGAAGCGTTTACGGAGCTGGCTTGCGTTGTTTGTCTTAACAATTCCGTGTGTGTAGGCAAATAAAGCTTCTGACGTGCGTAGGTTATGATTTATGAAGCGGACGGAAAAGTATCGGGACTTTCTTCTTTTGTACTCTAGGTTTATAGGTTAGAAAATAACGTTGTTGGCTTAGCTTAATCAGGTTAATTACCCGGGCTGTGAGCTGTGACTGGGTTTATCTAGGAATGATGGATGGTTCTGTGAACTACGCAGAAGTTTGAATACCATGAATCAAACAACTTCGTTTATTACCGCAGTTAGAAGGCGAGTTCTGGAAATATACCAAGAAAATATTCCAACAAAAAGACACAATGCTCTTTTAGAAATAACGTCGCTCTCTACTTATCAAGCGCATTCGTGCAAAATCAAGATAAGATCAGATTAAAGCTATTTCATGATAAATATTAAAACACGATCCCAATTATAACAGGATCCTTTCTTTCTAACGAGCGACTTAACGGGTTAATGTGATTCGCTGTACATTTAATCAGCATCCAAGCTGACCTGCATTACGTGGGTCTAAAAACGAGTTTTGGTCTAGGTAGCCTAAATGTTGCGATATATTCAAAATTAACGTTTGCTAAATTGTTTCAATAATTTCTTGTAACTGTACTCGTCTTCCAGCGAAGCATTAACGAGGTGCGCAGTCGCAACCGTTTTCGAAACTTCAGTCGGTTGCCGCGTCGCCGCCGCCGACCGGTGCGTTTGCGCAACTGTGGTGCGCCGCGGGCGCTCGCCGATTCCCACGCGGATTTCGTATAAACAGGTGGTGTTCAAATGCAATCATTATACTCGACAAATGTTGCCAATTACAGATTCCTTTGTAATCTGCTATCGGCTAGAGAATAACAAACTGTTGAGAGTCCAATAACGTTGATTGTAAGCATTCACAATATGAGCGCCAATGCATTAGAGCTCAGTAGGCACAGAGCTGTTACATTACTGAAGGTCGAATGAGAGAATGCGGTTATTTAAATTATCCAAGGAACAGATAGTAGTTACGAACCGCATATAAATATTGTGCCAAGCAAAAACAAACACAGCTTTGTATGCAATTTGATTTTATTTCCAAGGGAGATAAAATACGAACAGTAGTAAATCCCACAGGGAACAAGGAAACATGCTGTCTCACACGTTGAGGATGATTTACAGCGCGTATGTTTCTACAGAGTTACAATAGAAGCCAGTAGAGAATTGGATGCAATAAATATGCAAGCTCACGAACTAAACACCTAAGAGGTCACCTGCTGCGCCTACAGATATATTTACGAGTCCGAAGTACTTAATGCCACGCCTTTACCCTTTAAGATTTACATTACATCTAAATAGCTTCGTGACTACCACAGAAACAAGGCTACTTTTTGTGTACAACCAATAACGCGTTTAATCTCGATATATATTGGAGCACCAGCTCATAAAAAACACCTCATACATCTTTAGAATCAATTATAAAAAAATGTCTTATTTACGCGAGAAAAACCTAGGTCTGACGTGGCCCGTGACCGTTATTGCCATTAAAGTAAATTAAAGCAGGACAAATACTTTACACGTAAAAGGTTAATCGAATAAGTACGGCATGTAGATTAATGTAGCCGGTGTATTCGATGCTAGCCTAATTATGTCTTACAGTGAGATAGTTAAGGGCAGGAATGCAGTGGCGGCGTAAATTGTACGTCCGCAGCGGTAGGTGAGGTGTGCCGATCGACAACCTTCCATTCTCTCGAGCCTGACACCAATGTCGATGGGCTATTAAATATTAACTAGTAACAATCGCTGCCTAGTTAACACTGCAGTTTAAACGAGAGGATATCATTAAATCGAAGATATTTCACACACACATCACATCTCTACTAGCTGATAAAGCAATTTTAATATTTGTCATCTGTAGGTAAATACGCATAATTTTATATTCCACAGCTCATCTTTATCTTGAGGCTATTTGAGACTAGCTGATTGAGTTAATAAAACGGGAAGATCGTTTACGAAATGGAATTCTATATTTACGGCGGATAAATAATTTACAAGTCGTAAATCGAATGGCTCTCCGAGATTATATGACGCAAAGATGTACATTTTCCCTTTAAAGCGTTGGTATATAGCAGTGCCAGTTTTATGGCAACATAAAACGGTTTCCAAAATCAACAAGCGCAGCAGTCGCGGAGCGTGAGTATTTAGACGTATTGAGAGAAATCGTAAACCTCGTGACCTCGTTGAAGACAGCTCGGAGACAATCTTCGCCGAGATTTCGGGCAGATTTCGAAGGGAAGCTAACGGAAGCCGCGACGGTGCACGTGCTCACACAGTATAATCAGCCCATAATATTCCCACTGCTGGGGCACAGGCCTCCTCTGTATGAGTGGGAGTAGGCTTAATCCAACACGCGGGTCCAATGCGGTTTAGTACATGTAACATGCCGATTTTTAGATTTTTCGGCTGTAGGACATGTCGCATTCCTCACAATGTTTTCGATCACCGTTTTGAGAATAGCTTGTTGAAATAAATTACACAAAGTTCCATGCAAAGTACCATCTTCTTTAGGCACCTGCCTAGCTTCGAATCTACGGCTTACAACTCGTAAGGCGGGGCCGGTACCACTGAGCCGTCACAGCTCACGTGCTCACTCCTCTATATCAACACATGGAGAGCTCCCTTTGCTAACAGTACTACGCAGTAGGAGTAGTGGGAAGACCGCGACCTTGGTCCGGCTACGACAACGGTCGCACGTCAATCACATTCTATTAGTTCAAAGCCACATCTATAAAGTTCATTACCTCAATAGAAAGAACGATTTGCGTTCGTTCATCGCGACCTTTTAATTCACGCCTTGGTGCAAGTCGAAAATATATTGTGGCAAGACAATGGTGTTTAAAGGAACGACTGAATGAATATTTCCCAGACTTTGTATTTAGAAATTAGTATAAGAATGTCCATTATAAAGCCGGCAGCTAATACTAAATGCTTAAAGCTCTGCCTTGACACATATTGGTAAAACCGAGATTATCAGCTATAGACATTATTTTGGCTTCCGTCCAACTGTTTCAAGTAACGTCATCCAAACGACGCGAGATGGTATTGAAATATTGTATTGAAGTGTTTCAGTACCGCCGAGGTCGATTAATAACACATATTTTCAAATGTGATCTTTATCACTTTCTGAATTACCATCTAAAAACCTGTTTGCACTACAAATCTAGGTGTACCAAAATTCTTACACAACGATAGTTTACAAAACATTCAAAACTCATACTTACGACAGAACATAGAACAATGGTGGGTTGATAAGGTTAAATGTATACGAAATCAGAAAAAATGTAGAAGATTGAAATGCTTTTAGATATTGCGTCAAAAAACAGGCGCAATCAATTATATTTTTAACCGACTTCCAAAAGGAGGAGGTTATCAAGTCGACAGTTTTTTTTTTTTTTGTTTAAATAATTCTATATACATACTAGCTGTGCATGCGCTGCAATGCACCTTTTTTAACCTACCCTAGCTACCTACCTTACCTAAACTACCCTACCCTGCCACCTACCCTACCTACCCTAGCGGTATGAAGCATAGACAGTAGCCGATTCTCAGACCTACTGAATATGCATATAAAATTTCATAAATTCGGACAGGCCTTTCGGAGGAGTATGGTAACTAACATTGTGACATGAGAGTTTTATTTATAAGATCTCAAGTTATTTTCTTACGCAAGAGCCTGAATATTTCAAACAGTGCATTGGTCACAAACTTACAATACGCCTACGCTTTTCTCTTATAACTTGTCCGTATCGTATCGTAGTTCACAATCACCTCGCCCTCGTCTCGATTGATAGAAAAACTAGTTCAATCTTGGACAAGGCTGGTAACAACCCCGCCGATGGAGCCATGGCATCGCCTATTATGCCTGACCTACATACACATCGCTATGGCTAACTGGACGACCTGGTACGTAATGTGTACTTGAATAATGATTCATGTTGAGATTTAGCAAAAGAAAATAATGACATGAAATTTTAAGATTTTAAAGCAGTAACAACTAAGAACAATACAAGTCAACCTAAACAATACTTTACAAGTATTTATTTGTTCCACTTTTTATCAGGCAATAAAAAAAACTCGTAACCATAAACATATAAGACGCTATAAATATTTCAATACCGATTTTTTCCAAAGTAATATAGTTCAGTTGTAGACCTTGAAGAGTTGGTCTCACGAAATCACAAATTCTTTCCGAGTTACAAACAAAGACGTTCAACACGAAAAGTTCTACATAAAGTTTCAATATCATTTCATTGCTGTTAGTACTAACTAACCTTGCTTTTGATGGACAATGAGCGTCCATTACTGTAGGGCATCATTCAATGGTTCCATTGTGATAGTGATCATTGAAATCAATTAACAATAAATGGAATTAACATAAAAAAATAAACCGTTCACATCGGCTGACCTCATAATGCTTTGACTTTACAACATATGAGAATAATATATGTATCTGAGTTACAAAACCGCAGAAGGTTGAAATAACTTTGCATATGTGCTTGAGATTGATTTTAATTACGAAGGTCAATAACTGCTTCGATGGTTTAATGATCGCTAGCGCTACAGCCGAGCATGAGGTCCTCGATTGGATTCCCAAGTCGGGTAAATTGTTATTTTTGGGTTTAATTTATCATTAGCACTCAGTAGTTTCGATTCGTGCCCGTTGATGGAAATAGGCTTGACCCCTATAACATGCGATTCAAAGAAAACTGGCGAAGTCGCGGTGACACATCTTCTTAACCATTCGGAGATTACAGGCGTGATGTTATGTGCTAAATTTGGAATGAAACTACGATACAATGCGCAGGATCATCGTTGTTTGTTAGTAATCAATAAAAATGTTTCATAACACAGACAGGTCGCAAACGATCGCATCGCGTGACCGACAAGTTGACATTTGCATTTCGGTGTGACTAATTACGATTGACCATCATTGTAACGGTTGTCAAGTCAGTCGGTCATAAATAAAACGATGTTACGTCGTTTTCACAATTAGGATTTGATTACGGGCTGTGTAACCTTTCAATTTGTATTACAGTTATTATACTTCTTTTATTGCTAAGGGGCATTAATTAATGATGAGCAAAATTGGAGATTTTTTTAAGAAATGTTTTTGTTTTTTGTAACAAGGATACTTTTGGATTCGCTAGCAGCACTTTGTGTCTTCAAAATGTGATTAAATTTGATCACAATTATTCAAAAAAGGTTGCGAAGAAAAATATTCCAAGATGCTCTTGCGCAGGTAGCTGTGAATCGGAACAAGTAACTCGAACAGCTCTAGCGCCGTAATATTAATAAAATGTATGCGGTAGGCGTTCAAAAGACAGTTCAATTTTATAATGAAGTAGTTCACGGTCCGTGTTAATTATATTTTCAATTTCAAAACACGCCCGCTACGCCTCCGGCCACACGTAACTCGAACCAATTTTGTAAGAAGGAATATTTGCAGTAGTATTTAATTGTATGGCTTCCAAACGTCCGTACAAAATAATTAATCAATAAAAAATATTTATTACTTGCTGGCTTTAATGGTTTAGTGCAATCTCGAAGGACTGGGATTTATTCATTGATTTCAGCAAGAAACATCAATTGAAATGAAAGTGGAAAGTTTGCTGAAACTTTATTCACATACATGACCAAGAACCTATTAAAACGTTGATCTCGAAGTTCAACTTCTTGAAATAAAAGCAACAGGCGGGGCCATAGCAATGAAATAGACTTTCAGTAATACAGTGGGCGGTGAGCGTCGTAAAGTTCCGAATTAATCTTCCATTTTACAAACGACACAGCTCACCTGACACATTTCGTTCCCCGACCTCGAAATTATGGATGTTTATAGCTAAACAAATGTCACTGACTTTATTACAAGCGCAGCACGCCACAGTCAACAACGTGACGCAAGAATGCCGTTTTTGGAAGCAAGTTAACCGATCAGATCCTTAACTACAGACTATAACTTTGGACGTCAACCTGCAGAGCAAAAAAGGATAAATTGCATTAAAATTGGTAGCGCTGTTAAAATAATCGCTGTCAACTCATAACAATGTTATATTATTAGTGAAGATCGGACGCTCACAAGAACTTGAAATAAAAGATAAACGTATAAAAAAGAAAGGCTTGGACGTTAGGATGAGCATGAAATTATCGAAGAACAAAAAATCTAAGTAGAAAATAGCCTAAGACCGGTGTGGAGGCGAGGCGACGCTTCGGCTCGTTTTTCTCTTAATTGGAAGAGAAGCATAGCCTGTTTATGCTTGTTAAACTGGGGAATTCGTTAATTGTAATGATAATAATCAGTGATAAATACCTCTACGTGGGTAAAAAAAAGTGGAAAGATTCACAAGGCATTTAAATTTTGATCGAACATGTGAAGAGGATCGTCTATGAATAACTGAACGTCGTAAATAAAATAATAATAATAAAATATTGTCAGCACATCATTAAGGTCGAATAGATGTGAAAATAGCAATTTAACAACTTCGTCTATATCTACCTGTATTACTCAAAATAGTTCTAGACGGAGAACACAGTTATAATCCTTAATGACCCGGAAGCTAAACAATAATGTTGCTTAAGGATTGAGAAGCTTTGATGTAAAGAAAAAGACTTATAAGGACCGGATACCACTGATCATTACAAACAACGCATTGCCTGTGGCTTCACTCAAGTGACAGGCGAATAAATGTCCAAGTTTTAACTCCTACTGTCAGTAAAATGACTTCGATTTGTAGATTCTCCTTGGAGCTGTAAGAGAATAACAGACATTTAGAAGAAATCGAATCTTATCAATTGCAAATTAGTTTCATATCGCATTGATATTTACTGTTCATACCACTTTCGAAAATTTTCGTTTTCACGTTACTGTCAAAGATTCAATACTTCCATATACCCAAAAGATCGTATCATTTAAAATCAAACCGCAAATCGCAGATCACGCGGCGTTCGACGTGGTTACTTTAGCCAATTTCGCAACTCACGTTTTCGTCCAGCTGCTAAGACACGTGACTGTGTGACGCATTAGGAAGCTGGTTTAGGTTCCCTACACGTTTTGAGTTAAATCGGGAAACTGTAATAAAGACCAAACAAACATGTGATACTTACACTGGTGATTCAGATACGTACCGCGGGACCTGCAGACTGAATAGTATTGACGAATTTAAAGGGGATATGTATATCGAAGATAATATTCTTCAATAATGGATTCAAATGGATAAGATAAATCATTAAAATGATAAAAAGCAAAAGAGCTCTCGTAGTAATGATGTAATCAGAATAATCTTCAGCGACACAATTGTGAAAGAGTTACAAAAGAATGAATAAAGAAAAGTTTAGATGTGCAACCGTTACAAGGTTCAAATTCATCAGCCATTCAGTTGACACTCACCTAATGACGTTATCTTGAGTATGTGCTGAGATCACTACATGCCATTCGAATGCAAAGGAAATGCATTGTCGATTCAATTGTTTGCACCGTGCAGTTCGTAACAACGAATAGGTCAGTTCCTTTATTCTCGTGGGTGTCGTAAAAGGCGAATTATGTCAATCCGTGTGCCAGGCATTATGGCGAAATTCTCATGCGACTGTTCATCGTAGCTGACAATTAGATGGTCCATGTCTCGCTGCGGAAATCTCTGAGCTAATATGATGATAATAACAATACTGTTAGGTGCCATCTTTTAAAATCAATTCCCGTTACAAACAGCGCAAAGACAATTTCAAATTTCTGACAAATTGACGCCAGTTAACTACATACTTCGTTACCTACTTAGGAATCAACGACAATACATCTGTTGGGATCTGAACGCGCGCACATAATGTTAGGATTAGCTGCACTTCTAGTTTCAGGATGAGTAGTTTATAGTCGCAATCAGGCCAGCACGCAAGCTTTACTGATCTAAATTTCCGAGATTTATATGCTAAGCTATCATGAGATGAAGATTTAGATAGACAGAGCCCGATTATAAATAAAGAAACTCTCTATAGCTTAAATAATAAATCCGTTAGATTTATCTGCGAAGGGCATGCTTAAATGTAAATAGGTACTTTTGTGCTGAACCGGCAATTCACGACTGTGGGATAACAACTTATTACGTCTATTTCACGTTGTGTAAATAAACTAAGCAAAGCGTAATTCCGCTATTACTTGCTTCGTATACTCACAAATTGCTGCAAATGTTCACATTCCGAGTAACACTTGCAAATTCTCTTTAACATTAAATAGCATTAAAGTAACCTGATGCGTGAGAAACAAAGCGTTAAGTTACAAACAAGCCCGGGCATGGGATGGCCTGACTCCGTAACGTTTCGAAGCCCTACACTTGTTACCGGACACACTTAACGGTGTAAAGCGAACACGTGAACGAAACACGATACATGTACACGTTATGCAACCGTTGACAGTGATTAAAAGCTTGACCTATTAAACCCTACGTAAAACAAAGTTCGCGGAACAACTCGCTGGCACGCTGCACAAATGCAATATAAATCCATTCGATAATGATTTATTTTTAAGCAAAAGAAAAGTACAAAAAGGATCGTTGAACGGTCGTTCAAAATAAATGTAGGTGCACACATTTATCACGGACCCGATCGAAGGGTAACATTGTTCATCAGAGGTCAAAAGCTTTACAAATGATCGTCTCCGCGTTAACCTTCAGGATCCCAGCTGTAGAACTGTTGTTAGGTACAATGCAACGAGCGTTTGAACGGTCACGTCTAAAACATCGTGTTGTTCTCCGTCCAATGCTGGTAAAACAATCGTAAAAGTATTAGCTGGTAAAATTGTACATCGATGGAAATGAGATAGACGAAAAGCTACACGGAAAAGTAAGATATTGACGCGAGAGCATTTGCCGGTTGAAGAAGCTGATTTATTGTCTCACGTTAGACGTGTCTCATTTATCACGAACAGTTTTAGCGGCTAAGGCACACAAAGGATAATGCATTGCCGATTTAGTAGAATCGTTTATCGAGCTGACATTGACGAATCCGATGAGAGATAATACTACGACAAACAGCGATCCGGTCGAACATACATGTTGTATCGAAAACAGTTCAATGAGTGCCCCCTCATCGATAAAAACGGGCTCATACAATTTATACGTCTGAATCCTAGTTAAAACTTTTTATTACTTTCCTTTAGTTTTGGAACGAATTGCTTTTTACCCCAAAAAGAGGGTGTTGCCAATGTAATAACCTCAGAAGTATCAACAGTAAATAAACTTTTTTACTATGTCGTTTCTACGTTGATAATTTGTGGCAGTGATAAATTCAATGGAGGACTTAATGACCGCCTTCGTTATTTCGTCGGCGACGTACTAAGAGGTTTTTTAGACGAACAATTTATAAGGTGTGGCAATCAGGACCACAACCTAGTTTTTATTAATTCCAGTCAAGTTTCTTGGAACTGTGACGCAATCGAATAACACAGTTTCTAGTTGTTAAAAACAAAAATTATGATTGTTGTTTATCTCGTCGGTTCTCCAAATACCTATGTAAATGAAAGAGTTAACGATATAATAAACAAAAACAACTAAAACTTATGTAGCATTCCTCTTATGTTAACATTATTTATTTTCTTTTTTTTTTGTATATTAATGAAGCAGACTAGACTTCCAAGTCAACCACTTCCGTAATAAATATTTTCGACAAAACGGCAAAAGATTCGCGGAAGTAGCCGAATTTATATTTCATATTTGGCAATAACTTTTCCTGTCTTCGTGTTTTGGGGACATTATAAGTTAGCCGAAGATTCGGAAGTTAAGCTAATGGAAGTTTAGCGGTTTGTAGAGGGCCGAAGTAAAGGTTTCGCTGAAGGGAAGCTAAAGCCGAGTGATATGAACGCAATGATTTGCTGCGGCGATAAATCCACGCGGTAGACGGGGACAGCCCGCCCGCGGCCGCCACGATAAGTGTATCCAATTACTAAGATACCCTACACCGATGTTATACCATCGTGATGTATTACACCATAAAGTTTATCGTTAAAAATACTATTAAAAGTATGAGCTGTTTTCAGTAGTATGCACCTTTATTTACACTATAATATTTATTTGGACGCTAGATCGTTTTATACTTCAAGTATTGACGACATAGCTCGAATTGGAGTAAAAAAAACCGGCCAAGTGCGAGTAGGACTCGCGCATCGAGAATTCCGTATAAACTTGTAGATAATTTGTTATTAAACTACATATTTACGGTTTTCAGATTTTTTCCTTTACTTGTGCTGTAAGATATTGCTTCTTGCAAAATTTCATGATTCTAGGTCAACAGAAAAAAACCCTATAAATTTTGATTCTCTTGATTGTCGTTTTTTTAAGTTACTTAGTAGTTTGATTTTTTTTCACAGATTCAAGGGACTGTAGACATGGTTTTAATTTCAACTCGATAACTCCACGCGTTCCCGAATAAAGGGTCTTGACAGACAAACGGACAGACAGACGGACAACAAAGTTATCCTATAAGGGTTCCGTTTTTTCTTTTTGAGGTACAGAACCCTAAAAAGCGTTAGTTTTGCTATATTTCACAGAAGATATTGCTTGAAAGAAAACACTAACTAAATTCTAGCCTCGGAGACGGTAGGTAATTGGCCAATCAAACTTTCATTGGCCATCCCCATGCGACGCCCTAAAAAGTTAGACTTTCGAACATTTGTACAAGTCGGAAATTTCACCTTGTCCACAATGTACTCGTATGCATTTGCAGTTAACCTTTTCCCATGGTGCGTCTCGTCTCGTTTTACACAAGAAACCGTTGAGCACTTCTACCCGTCGATAATTAATTCTGTCCTGGGCTACTTATGTTACCGACCGAGTAGAAACCGCAGCGCCCTGTAGTGGTCAAAGAACATGTTCGATCGCACTCGTATCAGTCATTTAACTTTGCTCCAATTTCCCCGACTACTATTTTCCAATACCACCGCAGAACTTCTTGCTAAGATGAAAATTAATGCGTTAATGGCAGGGATCGGCCTGGATTCCCTCGTTGAGTAAGTACAGGTCTCGAATGGTGTATTTTTCATTGATAGTAGCTGCGTATCTCGTGTCTAGCCATCAATTTCACAACTGAATACTACGTACAATAATGGCACATAATCAGATCGTAATACCACTCATATCTCATTGTGTGGAACTGTGAATTACGGTACGAATATGCCACCCTCGTTTGACAAGCACATCCATTACTATGACTCTGGGCGTCTTGAGATTAAGGTAATGTAACAGGTATAAAGTGGAAACCTTACGAAACCGGAAACACGATGCATAAATATACACAAAATAACCGCAACCCGTACGCCGATAGCATTAAGTAGGGATTTACTGGTGGTTTTAAAGGGCCCATCGAGATCCGTGCGGTTACCGTCAACGGACACCGCGGAAGGGCTCCGGTATCGAGCACTCATAAATCAAGCAGCACATCGCCCCCGGCAGTCTGCCCTGACCCTGCTGCCTTTGTTTACCCACTACGTTACTTTACTGATCACCTTCAGATAATAGATGTTTAAGAGCATACAATTTAAACGATATCCTGCTGAATATTTATGTTCGTCCGTATCTACTTCGACTATCGACAAAAAAGACATACCCTTTTAACACAATCATGAATGGATTCAAAGAATTTTTTTTTTGTGAGAATTGACCTCGGCGCGTTTTCGATAATCGACGTCACAATTGATACAATCGCCACGTAAAAGGCCATAATGGGAGTGCGGCGATGCAGCGTCGCGATCGTAATCGACCGAGGCCGGTCGGCTGGTGTGTTGCTCTAGCGTCGTTGGCAGTGTTGTGCGTTTCCAACTTGGTCAGATTGTAATATTCGCTGAATCGGCCGCGTGCTGATTCAGATCGAGGTCTGCCGGGTCGCTGGGCATCGCAACTGGCTGGTTTGCGATGCTCGCGGATCGATTATCGCGCGTCACGAATTGCTGGCGAATCAGGGTATACACCACACGCAACTTCGATTGTCGCAAGCGCTATTAATACTACATAATTTTAAATCCGTCCATCGAATTTAAATATAATTATACTCATTTAATTTGCGGCATCCCGTTGATCAGCAATCCTCAAGGCGATATAATAACATTAAGCACTCCGTCGACTTTTCATTAGCAGTAACTTAACTGCTGAGAATACTATAATGAAACATAATTGCAAGCCAGAGCTTTAGATGTTTTCGTCCGAGCAATCCTCTATTAACTTACAAACACCAAGGCATCTTGTGAGAGAAACCTCATACGGTCAAATCAATCAAGCAGATGCGATGGAGCACAGACCTCTATGTACAGGCATTATCTTCCCAATAGAGGCGATCACGTAACAATATCCATTAACAATCAATCAAGTCCACTGGATAGCAATTACAGCCCACGGCAAATACATTTTTATATTTGTATAGAACCTTGCGCCAGATTATATGGCAAGAGAATGAAAATATAGTGCAATCATAAACTGATGTCATTTCAAATTGCTTGGCCTGAGGAGGTGAATATCGTCGATTATTACAGGGCTTCGATCAGTCCCGTGTGTGTCCGGTATCACTGACACGTCGGTTCCCCGAGGGCCAACATATCCGTTTATTGTTGTTCGCAAATAAACGCTTTAGTCCATCCAAGAGCCGCAGAAGTATGGAAGTAATGTTAGCCGTCATGTACGGTGTCAGTTCGGACGGCTCGCCCGGGGGCTTGCGTAACAGCGTAACAATAGTCATTAGCAATCAATCAGGCCGACTCCGGTGGGTGGCTCGGAAGGCTCGGCTCTCAAATTGGCCCTTGCGGTAACGTTGAGAAACGTTGTTTGCCGTGCTGTAACGTGATATAGACATATACTTAGTTACATGCTCGTGATCGATTTGGTACTTTCAATTTTGGTCAGCATAAAACTTGAGCGCCAACCGCACACCTCAACGAGATGATGTGATGAACACAGGGTTTTATCGAAATTGTGGGCAAAGATACGTCGATAGCTGTGGTTGGCGGCACGCGTTCTGAACACGTACGGCCAATTGAAAATAGCTCCGGTTATTGCGGGAAATTCAGGGGAATCGAGTTGCAATTGATGCTGCCGGCCATACTGCACAATATATTAGACGGGAGTGTCGCTTCTCACGTCACGCCTTTGTGCCGCCCGAGGTGTCAGATGGGATGTGCCGATAACCTGAACGGAATAGCAATTTTGTCTTGTAAATCCGAAAATTTTCCTAGAAGCTGCCAGTAAAGTTTGTACTTAGTTGGCTCAACATTTCATGGCGGACGTAACCACAGATGTAATTAAAGAGGCCATGGCGATATAATGACATCTTTATTATGTTAGGAATCTCCCGGACCTTATGTACTGTGTGGGTTATTAACCTGACGCGTTTATTACAAACGTCCGGCGGTCACGCGTTGCGTATCGAGGTATATGGGATATTGCGACACAAAACTGTACATGTCCACAAGTACATTTACCGTAAAAAAACTACCAGTCAGCGGTTAAGAAATATGTCAACTCCCAAAAATGGAGGATCGCGCCGTGGAATTTTAATCGATGTCATGCTTCGAATGTGGCCGAAGACTAAAAAAGGTTTGGTCCCTTGGCGCTTGGAGTACGGCATTATCACGCACCAATGAATTCAAAGGATTACCTGTCGAATTTTGATGGTCGAATTAAATAGCTGATTTATTAAATGAAGCGTGTATTGTAAGACTTCTTTATTTGGCGCGACGACGGACGATTGCGTCACAAGACTTTCTGATTGATGGTGTACAATTAATTTACAGCATTTGACGTGCTTTTTCGTTGAATACATTCGGCGATTTTCCTCATCATCATTAACAGCACTTATATTTTTATTCATGCTGTGTTTTAAAAGGCCCTAAATGGTGTTCTTTTTATAGGACGGGCTTAAACAAAAAGTCATGAATGATGTATAGCATGTCTTGGTTATCGTTGTAATAGATCCATCCTATTAGTATTGTTTTGTTGGTAGTTTCTTTCGATATAATATCAACAAGAAACAATAGGGCGGTTCAGGCCGTCCATCGCGCGTCGCCCGTGGGAAGATGCGAGATAACGCCACAATCGTACTTTCATCCGATCACGCATGATTTAAGTGCGAACAACACTACAATGGTAACAAACAGTCACGTATGTCACTACATAGTAATGTGTTTGATCTTTTTGATAAATGTGGCTATATTTCTACTAGCAGTGTTTACGGGCAAAGCGAGTGTTATTACCAGTATTACATGTCATGTTATCCCAAGCCTAGCAAGGACAAAGGTGGACAGGTGTCACTAACTCAAGTTGTCTTGTCTAAAGAATCATCCATGAACAACAATTTAACCCGTATCTTGCTTCGTTTAAAACTACGCATTACTAAAAATAGCACGTAGGTACAAAACAGAGATTGTACAAAAATAATGTGTACCTAACCTAATACCACTCAGGTATCTACACAAAAGTGCCAAAAACCTTGACACGCCTCAGATTTTATTATTCAAGCTGAACCTTTTCAGGGACGCGAACGCGGCAACCCCTCGAGTTGGCTTACAGTTATAAAAGTAGACAAATTCGGTAGGAACACCTACATGACATGGCTGGCGTGTGTTGCCATCGGAGATATCGCCGGGGTCACCAACAGCCCTCGGCAACCACTAAATTGTGACGAGTCACGCCACTGCACGCTCCGATTTGTCACTGTAAAACGCGTATTACATTGATTTTTTGATGGTGTAAGGCGTCTAATGTGATATGATGTAATGCGTTAATTTTTGTTATAGGGCAACACCTACAGAAATGAGGAACGTGTCGGGAAAGTTTTGAATACAAAAATGGATGGTATGAGAAAACCAAAGATGTTATCGCTGGAAAGGGGGAGGGGGGATAGCCAGACACACGACATGTTTATGAGACCCAGAATAAGCGCAAGAGCATTATGAATTGATAATACATATTCATAAAATACAACAAACTGGGACGGTGAAATGGACGGTTAATATACTCTCTTCGATAATTAGGGCCTTTTATATAAACCGAAATGCTGCGACGGAATTTAGATACATACCTACTAATAATATGATAAATAATGCTGTCTCATTAGTCTAGTACCGACATGCAGCAGACGAATTGAAAATGTTGTAACAGAGATAAAACTGGAATAAATTGTGAAAGCTGACAAACGTGAGAAACCAACACGGTATCACCGGTTAATTCAGAAAGAATGTCTGTATTCGTAAGAATTCCTCGAGTAATCAGTAGCCAACGCTCTGCTTGATTAACATCAAATAAATCACATTAATAGTGCACATCCTTTCCTAACAGCTATTACGAGATAAAACTCCTTAATTGAACAAATTAAACTTTATCAACTACTTTCATACTTTATCTCGTAGTGCGTAAAGAGTGCGATAAATAATCGTTAGTAGTCTTATAAGCTAATAAATAAAAAGGAATCGAACGATCTAGATGAGCGTTTAAATGGTAGTATCGTCTAGATAAATTAATTATCGTGGTCAATCCTCGGGCATCTGAATGAGCAATTGTCTTTATATGAAGGTACCTTTAATCCAGTATTTATTGCGAAGATTTCGAATCCAGTCGTATGAAACGTATTTACAATCCTTTTTATTAGTTTATGCTTGCCTACATTAAAACGCGAGACGCATATTTAAAGCTAAGGCAAGCTTGAAAGACGTGAATGGTTATCTGATTCTGAAGCAAAAACAATTAAAAAGAATATGGTGATGGCGTACCTCAGCTGTCGTTATTTTTTTCTAGTTTATGGTTTTGATATTTTACAGAAGCTTAATTTGATAGAAATAATACTGGTTATAAAACAACAGCAATGTCTTCAAATATTGAATCGTCTGATTGGACAAACATAAAACGAAACGAGTTATAAACACATCAATGAAGAAATCAAGACACCATCGAGTTTGTCGTTATAACTGGGGCGTATTAATACTCCGTAGAAAATAAAGGATAAGAAACCGTAGGGAGAAAAACTCAAACAAATATCCGAACACGTAATGGAAACTACTATCAGCACCTACTTTTATGTACCGTTGTTACGCTACAGACTTCTGCCATTAGAGCCTTTTTTCTCTCTCCTTTTCATCCGACATACTGACTCCTTTTATTTTCCTCAATTTGTGAAACTTTTTGCTGAGAAACGCTTTCTTTTACTGTAACAAAATTTCTGAACTCAAATTTTACTCCTACTTAAAAAGGGTGTAAATAGACCCTTAACATAGCCGAAAGGCACTTGTTCTCCCCATCTTTGCGATCATTTTTTTGTTCTAGACCATACCTTCCCAGGTATGGTCTAGAACAAGAACAGAACCTTCTAGTTACGGAAATATTGGGGGTCAAAGTTCCAACTTTTTCACAAGTTTTTTTTTAAAAACATGTTTTTAATGTAAGGTTTTTACTTTACACACCTCCACGACCCCCGTCCTATTCAACCTATTCATCAGACAGAACAATGCTTTGAGTGCTTTCCATCGAGTCCTACCGTAAAACGTGATTTTTCACCCCAAAAAAAAAACTCGATTCCCAGCAATAATTTTTGCGCAAAGTTACTTAGTTTGATGTACAGAACGCTTGGTTGACGGGTATGTGATGGGTCTTTTTACACCCTGTATGAGATGTAAGTACCTATTTGGAAATGTAGTTGCAAAAACAAACAATATTATTTTATTACCTTCAATAATTGTACAAGAAACCCTTTTCTAAGCACTACGCAGCAAACAGAGAAAGAGTGTTTCCGATGAGCTCTGGCACCCAATGTAAGATTTAAGGGTGTTACCGCACCAATCGATCGATCGCCGATCACCAATCGATAAATGGTAGAAATGGCGACGATCGATCCATTGGTGCAGTAGAAACTGTCGATTGACATCTACTCACCTCCATTCAACCATCGATCGATGGCCTCGATCGACGATCGAGTGAGAGTGTGGTAACACCCTAATTTGTGTTTAGGGTGCCAGGTGCCAGCGTACTCGCCTATGGTTTGAAGAACGCAAAGCATTGAACATGTTATTACATTTCTGTGCGATCATGAAACATTTCTGCACGTGGTGTAAAAATACTTTTACTGCGCTTTTACTGCACGATTACGTTTTTATGCATTTCTCAGTCCAAAAGCTTGGCTTTATTTAGTTCAAGCGTTCATAACAAACATTTTAGTGCGAGGTCGAACAGTACGAAATCGCTACCGGCTGTGGTTTCACTAATGCGTACACTGCGCAGTAACCCGTTTGACCACAACGCGCCAATGCTATCTAAAAAAATATACCAGACATTTTTTTATAAATATTGGTCGCCTTTATCGTCGAAGTTAAACGAGGCGCCACTTCCGAAGTGATTTTATTGGTAAAATATATTTTATGGGTGCTAATTCCACATCGAATTGATGAATGGTTTTCCTAAAGAAACAACAATGTTATAGTTTAAAAATACGTGACTTCAAGTCGAACTTCCGGCTCCGTTACTTAGAAATGGTTAAGCAGCTTGGTACATGCCAACAACGTATTTTTTTAAAGTTATTGCCTAAAAATGTCTCAATTTTGGCTCAGCCAATAAAATCTGACCGCGCTCAGTGTCGTAAAAATACAAGCTCTTGCCTTGTTTCGGGAACGAGGTTGTCGTAACAAAAATCCCAATAAACTTTTTGTGACTATCGAGCATTTATAACAGTGGTCCAGATTGTACTCCCAAAGCTCCAAAGTCGTTACTTAGGTAAATGGGACAGCGGTTACTAACCTAGACAGAGAGACTCGACCTGAACGGCGCGTATCATCACATTACTCACATACATTGACATTTACGAGCATGTTTTGATTCTGATCACATAAAAAATTCAGACAGCAATTTTTCAAACGAAAGAGCCGCTATGTTCATACATAAAATATCTATTCAAAAACATAGAAAATATAGTAACTCATTGACACAACAGCGATAAGATTGTGTGCTCACTTTATTGGTATTACGAAAAGCTTTCATTACACGCACTGTTCAGTATACAGATGAAATCACCACAAGACGGAGCGATGGAAACTCGTCCCAAAATTCATGATGTTTAGGGTTTGAATTTCCGTTATCTAACTGTCAGCATTGAACTGTTACGTAACGTATATGATATCACGTTGTGGGGTAAACGATCCGACCTTCCTCGCGCATCGGTGGACTTTCCCGCAACACGACTACATTAGGTACTTATGTTTATAACAAATGCTCACTATCTACAATATCATAGATAGCTTTTGCTCGTATGCCACAAGTATTATTTTTTATTACTGTGTATACTACAGGTGTACGATAATTTATTTTGTGGATCGATTGTCCTATTTACGACTAGAAAAAGTTTTCGATAAAAATAGAAAACATAAACTGTGCACTCAAACATCTTGTTACGGGCAAAATTTGTTTTTGTTTTACTTTTAACTGATGAACTGTTTGCAGACTACCTGCACCCTATTGAAATTAAAAGTGAAGAAGGAAATCTTTTTAATAAAAAGGATATATATTAGACGGTAAGTAACTTTTTCTATACATAATTTTCTGTTAGAGAAAACTTGCACGAAGGCTCCTCTGCTAAGGCATTTAATTATAATTCGAATAATTCCCAACGATGCGATATTAAATAAACATGGAAGCAATTGGATGCAAAGTTTATTGTACGTCAAGTCTTGCGTTTGTGGGTCGCACACGCAACGCTGAAGGCAATTCAATTAAAGGCAATTCAATTAAAACATCTCATTCACACTTGTCATAATCTAGAAAGTCGTCAACATAAGTTGTTGATAGAGCCATCCTTGGGCATGTAAAAATGGCGGCTGTTTTTATTTCATTCGTTGTTGTAAAACCTATCAACACAAACCCATTCAAGCTTTTTTTCTATTTGTTATACACATGTTCTGTCAACATTAATTGAAAGTCTGTTTCGTTTACCTTTCTATGAATAGCAACGACGAGTTCAGAGTATTTATCAGCTCATCAATCCACTTTCAGGAAATATACATCTAGTCTTGGAATATCCCCTTTTAGAAACCTCATGGCCTTTCTATATTTAAGCGAAACGTTCTAAACTTTCTACGAACTGCTCCCAAATAGGAATCACGCGTCCTCGGCCCCCACGTGTTCTCTCTCCTGCAAAGTCACGTGTGCCCAATTAGGTACCAAGACTCAAACCGAACCTATTCCTGTACCCAGCTCATCTTCCTCAATTTGTTACTTGTTGGATAATGACGTCCTCTTGATAAAACATAATTATTCAATCAACTGTTTCGTCGCGACGTTGATTTATTTTATTATGTGCAATGTAACAATGAACATAATTGCTTTCAGAATGTATTATAAGGATGTTTAATTCATGTAATGGTAATAAGAGGTTGTATATTTTCTATAGATGCATCGCTAGTTAATCTATGTATACGTGCAGACGTGTGGTGCTCTTGGCAATCAATCAGTTACTGTTTAGAGCCCCAAGCTAAGTAGATTATCATAATGGTATACTCTGTTTATTCCGTTAATGAAATTAGTACCATGAGCAACATCATATCTTGCCATATAGTATCTGTTTTTATCTATGAGAGTCTAGAATCTAAATCTTAACTGAGCTGAAACACTTAACGTCTGAACGCCAATGGTTTTAAAAGTGTTTTATCAGGCACTTACGTCCATGTAACATATGAAAGCCGCGCCCGATCAAATAAGGAAGGAAGATAACGGTGACCTCTCAGCATCTTTTATCGCGTGTTGTGTCTTACGATGAGGCCGACGTAATCTCGGAACGGTTTCATAAAGCTCCGGCCTTATCTGTCCTCGCCTTTCGACTGTTTGATAGGTATTCGTTTTAGTGGAGCCTTGATAATGTTCTCCTTTTAATAATAGGTACCGACTTAGAAACATTTGTGGTTCCTTCATGATTTTTAAGTTAAAAATGTAGAAAGCTAGACTAATTCTTAAGTTTATCTTAGTCATCAGACTAAAAACTCACAGAAGATATAGAATACAATTTACATTTAAAAATGTATTTACATTTCAGATTCAACAAAACTAAACCACTCAACATTCAAATTGAGCATCGATTTCGTTTACTTTTGCTCCAAAAAAACTTCGATCGAAAAACTGATCAGAAGAGATCAGACATGGAAATAAGGCTATGAAATGAATATTCGGTAGTAAGTAGTTTAGCGCTGTTTGTATTAAGTTTATTTCTGATGGATTTGGAAAGCTCATTGACTGGTGGCATCGAGGTGACGCAGACGCAGCGATCCCGGAGGCATCTGCAGTTGCGCGCGCGCACGCGAGACAGAATCAATCGCGTCGAGAGAGCAGCTGAACAACTTTCTCACCGCTCGCGTATCGGCGCGAGACCGGTGCGTACGAGTATGGTAGACGACGCATGACGCAAACTAACAGCGTTTGGCGTCACGGAGATACTCCTTGAATAACCCAAGGATTTGTCGGATTGTAGCGTCTCAACGGACCAATTTTTTCACAAGGCTTTATACTCTTGAACCTTGAAGAATAGAATTTATCTGAATGTGGAGTACTCCAGTAGTGAGTGCTAATAGGATAAGTTTATGATGATCTGATAATAATATCTACCAAATTGCCCACGTATAGAAAAGTTTTCGTGGAGTCAAGGAAAAGAGTCCCCCCCTCTCACTGACCTGAGGGGGAAGAAAACTTTACAATGTTCGTATAGTGGTTTGTAATATCTAAGTAGAAACACGAAACTTTAAAGATAAATCCAGAAATGAAATTCATTCTTGATTAAACTTCCCTTTAATAAAAAAATGGTTAAACGATTTACTGTTCATAGCAATTAAGAGAAAAAAGTCTCGTTTCCTATTCATTGGCTTTCACGTTTCACATTCATCAAGTGATCAAAGTGAATGTGAAACCTTTGATCTGCATGCTGTGCTATATCTTTAAAAACCTTGTATTTTTAAGATTTCGGTTGTATTTATCGTATGCCTTTTTGTAGACTTTATTAATAGCAATTTGGGCAAGCTCTAATTTTGTAAGGAGGTTAATATCCGACGCCTCAGTGTTAATTACTCAAGGACTTGGATAATAGGTAATTGGACCATCATCAATCAATCTGCCATTCTCCCAATTTCCTAGGGTCGGCGCAGCATAATCTTCTTCCTTCATACTTCTCTATTAGTCGTCTTCTCATGAGTCACTTCCTCTCTAGCCGTATCATCTTTCACGGAGGTAAAATAGATCATTAGAAGTCAGCGTTAATTAAGAAATGAATGCAATACGCTCATCACTTGGCACACACGAGCTAAGTGCAAGAACATCGGGAAACGCAACACTATATCGGCTTTCTCTTGCGACTCGAACAGCTTTATCGGCTCGCGCCCATAGAAAACTGCCAGGAGAAAATTATGAAATCACACCATCGAGCCGCTGCGAGCACCGCGCCCGTCGCAGACTTACACAAATGAAACTTTATTTGCTACGCCCGCTTTATATTGTAACGGTTTACTTTCATATATTTATAGCGATATTATTCGCTTCTTCCTTAGCGTGGGCTTCGAGAGATAAACTTTCATGAGCATGCTGATACATCTCGCGATTCGAGGAAGTGATCATACCAAAACGAACAAGGCAGAAATTGTTATTGCAGCGTGGTGGCTGAATTTAATTATTTCTTAATTAAAATGGGAACCCACAGAGCTTTGTAAATATACAAAGAAAATGTGCTCAAAGATTGAATCGAAAATTCATCTTGAACTTAAATGCTTTTATGAATAACGACATTTCAGTGGGCATTCATTTTGTAAAAGGTTGAATGTACTGTTAATGTGGTATTTTAAGCAAGAAACAAGACAAGACAAATGTTTAGGTTCAACGATTTATAAGTACCAATCGTTTGTTTTCATAGCTCGATAGGCTCATTTTCGAAGATAGGCCAGGGCAAGAGATTATTACTTTATCTTAAGAAAGAAAGACAGACAAACAGACCAAACGAGGACATTCAGAAATATTGTTGTTGTTATTGTGAATAAATCAGAAATTACGATCATAACGTTTCGAAATAAAACGACACACGGAGGAATGGTAATGGAAAACGGCGTGTAATTCTCTATAATCCGTACACAATGGTAAAGATGATTTGTTATTAAAACCGGACCGAGTTGGATGGGCCGAGACCGCATGACGTTCAGCCCTGAATACTTCATTAGATGACTAAACGGAATCGTTAATAGATGCAGAGAGGTGCAATATATAATCAGACACAATACATTTGCACATCATCCAAGGATCTTATTTGACTTGACGGTCATCCACAATTTGCTCTATAATTATTTGGAGCACTCGGTTCCTTTCATTTTTTATTGGTACTCGATATAATGTGAGGTCTCTAAAGATAAATCGGAAATTGAATATTTAAAAAAAATAAAGAGACGCTGCAAAATTGACGCCATTAAACATCACCTAATACTTCATATCAGTGAACAAATAAAGTAATTTATCCAATTACACACCGCTTACGAGCCAGTCTTCCGAAGTCGCGCGTTACGTGGAACCAAAATGGATTTTAATTTTCACCGTAACATAAATCATTGAACATTTAACATTAATCGCGTGAAGACATGCGATTTAACACTGCGCCGATACAAATCGTACGCACGGTCATAAGAAAAAATGCCTTTTTATTATTCCACACGTAACGATGATTTGCAGTACGTCGACCCAACTGCAGCATCCAGTATATCTTTGAAATTAAATTGTTCATCGGGTAGCCGTTTGTCTTCAAAAGTCTCGGCGTGTGAACAAATGAAGATCGCTCATTGTTTCTTTTTTGTGCTAAAAAGGTTCATTAGCACTGTACAAAAACAAAAGGATTGAAATCATCTTTAATTTTGTTCAGCGTTTAGGCATTCATGTTCAGCCTCCCAAATACTTGTTTTAAAACGACTGCCGGTAGTTTACTTGTGATCAGGAAGTTACAACTTAAACCCACGTAAGTTAAATGCTTGAAAACTCCGATATAATCTGTTTAGAAAGTGTAGTGAATGAAACCGTAATTAGATACAGGAGGCAGAGTACCTCCTCCCGAGCTTGGAATAAATTATTTCGTTTAGACATTTAATCTGAGCTTTTGTTAATAAAATTAATGGTACCGCCCGAGATTCTGACCATCCTACAAAGGAACAGGAGATAACAAATCATTTTTTACTAACTCATTTATGAAGAATAAAATAATGAACACAAACAAATTACTAGCTATAAATCTTTCACTATCGCCAGTAACATAAAGGCGTCGATCTCCTTTCCCATGAGAACGATATTTTCTATAGAAAGGAAGTCAGTTTTCTACATAGTGCAGATCGAATCTGCTCAAGCATATAATATTAATCCGGTGCGGTGCGGTAAGGCGTCATATCTTGCCGGGTGGCGAGTGAAAGCCGCGTGAAACTTCCGAACGGAAGCCGGCTTTCTACCCCGCCTCCTGTCGTAAGCGAAGAAAACTAACCCTGTGCAACTACGTGCCGCATAGATAGGGCGTTGACAGCTATGCGGTTTACGATCCCATTTAAGTGTAAAATGTAATACAACACTAAACTTTCTACGGTACAATGTTGCGAAAAGTCTAGGAACTGGTTCGTGCAGTAAATATACGACTGTTGAATCTTTTGCGCTAACTTCCTGGGTATATTGGAGATGGACTATATCTTCAATAGTATTATTTGGTGGTGAACAGGAATCAGCTGTCATATTTCAATCAACTAATCCTTCAAAACAGCAAACATATCTACGTCAATGCACACCTAGGATAAACACTTTCACGGTTAAACAATGCATTAAATACTTGACTGAAACTCGGTGGACCACCATTTAATCCAATTTATTTAATAAATATTCTATACATTAAATTAAAAAGTGAATGTTTAGTTTTACATTATTATAACTTATAATTTTAGTATAAATAGTGCAATAAAATAAATTAAAACCAAATATTACATTTAAGACTCATACAAATTTATTAGGACTCAATTAAATCAAAACATGATCTATATTGTAAATACCACAAAAGCCATTTTACTATTTTAATTTAATATTTCATAAAATATATTTTTTTTAAACAAAAAAGCGCCTTCGTCCTCTGTCCTATTACCTATAAATATAACTTTGCTGTGCCCGACAGGGTCCATAATTGATTCAATGTTTTAACATACCAACTGTTTTATTTTTAACATTATGGAATGCAATAAAGTACTGAGTATTGAAAATATTGTCAGTTTGAAATAAACTGCAACATAATTCTTACTAATTAGTATATTACGAGAATCTACGGAAACTGACTGCAGGTCTAATGCATATTTAATGGCTGTGAGCACTGGTTATAATTCGGTCTCAAACGTATCATCCAGTAACGAAGAGTGTTCGAGGGCGCCAATTATTTCTAGCGTATTTCAGAATTGGCAGTGATGTAGCTCCAATTTCATTTGTTTTGCAAATCAATCTCTTTACAAGTGGAAGACAATCTCTATAGGTAGATGTCGATGACACTGCGCTACCATCATTTATGGGCGCAAACGAAACAGGCTCTGCGACACATTTTCCCAATACGCTTTTTAGTTAAATTGGTTATGTAACAAGCCCAATCATTGCTAACTGCAGTAAAATGACCGATTGGAAGCAAAGTTGCTGATTCTAACACTGTATTACGTATAGTGTGTGCTGTATTTTTGCTAACATAACAACCAACAACCGACCTCGTGCGCGGGCGCAAACTCTAATAGAAAATAAAGCCATAACATAACATTACAGGCCATAAAGCATTCGCAAATCCCTTACACGACGCGGCAACAGCGCAGAACCAACCGTCGTATGTTCCACGGCTATTACGCGTAACATTGTCTACAATTGACTACATGGTGTTATGTTTACCTTACATTGTCGAGACTATAATATAGGTACAAGTGGCGATTTCTATAGCCAGCGAGGCAAGGTCACCCGCCACGTGCGATCACCCATTGTATTGTGTGAACAGAGTTGCTTGATTTAAATTATTCTACACTCTTCCATGTGTGTTTGATGTCGACATAAATAATTTTCGTTACAATTGGCCTTTGAGATAATTATTTTGGTCACGTGAATATGTAATGAAGTGGTCTAGCAATTTGTTTGCGAAAGGAAACGTCGTAGTTGATAGAACGTCCGTGAACGTTTTTGTAATCTGTATAATGTGCGCGATTTTTGTGTTTTGCAATTTTAATCGCGAGATATTTAGTTAAGGGCAGTTGGCCGACAACTTCAATGATGTAAAAGTGAATTCGTATTGCATTTTCATGTACCGAATTTCAACATTTCCAAGTAGAACTACGCCAAATTCCTGCAACATTCTCATAAGGTCTGGGAGCGGAACCTAAGTTGGCAATAAATATGACTATATCCGCAGTAGCCTCACATAATACGAGTATTACAAAGCTATGCCTTGTCACAAGTGTCGCAATGGCTATAAAGCCGTAATAATGTCCGCGCAGAAACAGTAATGCGCGGTAATAACGTACGATATGTGAAGTTGCGTAAACAAATAACTGAATGTACGAGGGCACGCCAAGATTTACGAGATCAACTGAAGTTGCGCTTCAGATTCGCGAGATGCGTGAACAATCTGCATTGGATATAGTTCATCACATCGTAGGTATTGCTAGAAAATTCTAGGATTAGTGAATTGGAATGTTTGAGGTTTTTGATACCAGGAATAATTCAACAACACGCTTCTGAATCTAAGAAATCAAACACACTATCAGTAGGTATAATAAATTGTAACATTAGTGAATTGGAATTTTTGAGGTTTTTGATACCAGGAATAATTCAACAACACGCTTCTGAATCTAAGAAATCAAACACACTATCAGTAGGTATAATAAATTGTAACAACGATACGAATAGGCGTGCGCGTGTAACCAAATATCAAATAAAACCTAGAAACTCGTATTCACACATCAAGAATTGCAATTTAATACTTGCAAAAAATGTTACTTTAGTAATATTCATAACAAACGTTAAATACTATGATTGACAGCGTCTCGGGGATACGTAGAGGTTGAATTTTAAATAACTAATGACTGGACAAGAATATGTGTAGCAAGACATAAGTGACATGTGATTAATTTTCATCTGGAAACAAAAACAGTGCCACCGTAGTGATGAATCTACATTATCTACGTTATTGCGTTGGATGTGGCTGCCAAATTGGTTACCCAAAAAAAAGAGGCGTATGATGTATTGTACGCAGGACGGCCAAACAAGCTTTACAAAACCAGTTTATACGGATCTCTCATTGTATAGGAAATCTATACAAAACGAGGCCAAGTTATACTCGAAATGTACAGCTTTATGTGCTGCCGTGTGTACGAAGAGATTCTTAGAATCCACAAACAATAGAACATACCTACCACTAATATGTGCAACGAAAACGTGTTGCGAATGTAATTTGTGCAGTTTCATAAAATAGCAATAAACATAAAACAGTTAAAGTAAACATTCGTGACATTGACCAAGACGACGTCCTTGTAAATGTTCCATTCTATTGAAAATTTAAATGCACGGAAAATGGTTCCATGTTAGCACAAAGTAATGCAAATGACACATCGCAAACAATACGATTTCGTCTACAACAAGACAGAATGAAAATTTTCATGAAGTTTTGGATCATGTTGAACAAAGAATACAAAAAAATGTTTAGTTTAGTTTTGGTTTGTCTTTTCTTTACATAGCTAAATATTTCCTAATTGTTTTATCCTTCACTGCGGTATTAGAGGGCAATACGGATATTTTAAAATAAAAAGGAGACCGATAGTCCAGAGTTTCAAAACTTCACAATTTATAGGGTGTAAAAAGACCCTTAACATAGCCGAAAGGCACTTGTTCTCCCCGTCTTTGCGATAATTTTTTTTTCTAGACCAGACCTGGGAACTTTCTAGTTACGGAGATATTGGGGGTCAAAGTTTCAACTTTTTCACAAGTTTTTTTTTAAATACGTTTTTAATGGAAGCTTTACACACCTCCACGACTCCCGTACTATTCAATCCATCCATCAGCACAATGCTTTGAGTGCTTTCTATCGAGTTCTACCGTAAAACGTGATTTTTCACCCCAAAAAAAAAAGTCGATACCCAGCAATAATTTTTGCGTAAAGTTACTTAGTTTGATGTACAGAATGCGTGGTTGACGACTATGTGAAGGGTCTTTTTACACCCTATAATATCTATGCATCCATAATCTACAGGACAGCTACTTTTTTAATTACTGCTTAGAAATTCTCACCAATATACAGAGTGATGAATGTTTTTAAATTAAGAAGGTTTCAAGAGCCCAAACGAGTGAAAACTATCTAAATATTTACTGAAATACATTTCCACAGGACAGCTTTTTTTTTCGTTCTAGTTTACAAGTGGTCACAAGTACTCATCAAGTTACAAGTGATTACCTAATGCCTCTCCGACGTGGCTAGTTTGTGATTTGTTACCAATTCGCACCCCAACCGCGTCCGTTGCAAACGAGAGCACAATGGGACACGCGGCGGCACATTCAGCTATGCATTTCCAGTATAATTTGGTCTCGCTTTGTATAGGTTTCCCGTACAATGGGAGATCCGCATTAAACTGGTTTTGTATAGCTTGATTGGCCGTCGTGCGTACATGCGTAACCGACTACCAACTGGTGAACCACAATAGAGAGTCGCTTATGAACCACAATAGAGAGTCGCTTAGAAGAGTTACGCAAACTTCTCCACTTTGTTTCTGTGTTTCGAGATTTCGAACGCCAGCCTCTCGATAATTTCCGTATTGTTGTTCGTAATGATTCAAGTCAATCAATCCTTTGTAACGTAACGCGGTCAACTTTTTTTAGTTTACTTTTCTTATACATTGTTGCGTAGAACCTTGTATAACAGAAAACGTCACTCGAAACACGTATTGAAGTAATAAAAAATATTAAAACGCGGCTCGATAAAAAGTAAATCAAGAGCCAAGTATATGATACGGTTGGAAATATTTCCCGATGAAGTACACGTGTATAACTAACTACTATGTCGAAACACATATCAAATTGAAATAAAACAACCACTATTACATCAGGACATGGTAATTTATTGTACAAAAATAGTGTGCGAGCGTGAACTCATGCCTCACAACATACACAAACAAATATTAAACCTAGGTTTTTATGTATAAAATGCATTCACTCAGTATGTTAGACATAGCCTATTTTTGTTTATAATATAGTGAGGTGTATCGTTGAGTTTTACAACCACGTTGGCCACGCCCCATAAAAATCCCAACACAACAACAGACTCATGGGCGTTTATGTTTTCGATATACATGTCCTAAGACGAGAAAATTACAACACATTTAATATTAGAGGTAATAACAACTTGGGCTATCTAATCCGATTACTTATCGTGTAAGTCAAGGCAACATCACAAGACATATCATCACGTAGTAAAGAAGCTATTGCCCCCTTCCTTTTCGATAAAAAGTTTTCATTCAATGAAGGAGGCCCAACTTCACAATGATCGGATATTATTGCATATCGCACAAATATCGAAGACACCGATAAATAACCCTATCGGGGGGTTTGCGCTAACACGCTTTAAACTGAATGTAAAGAAGACAAGGCGATGTTATAACTCCTCGTCTTCGCCCGAGTCTGTCGTACAGATAAAAAAAGTGAAGCAAAAACCAATTTATCATGTCGTCCCACGCACGCGCCGAGCAATATAAGCAAACACACATAAAAATAAAAACGTAAAACATAGAAACAGCCCGTAGAGTGTAAAACCCAACGATAGAGACTGCGAACAACTGTACAGTCCATGAATAACTTAGTTATATTCACATTATCTACATTATTATGGAACCCTATCTGGCATCACTTACTCCGCTGGACCCTCGCATAAACATAAAGGCAGACAGACATACGGAAAAGGGAGATTTTAATTCGCCGTTTAGCAATGGATTTTACGATACTTTTTACAACTTACATAATATGATAATACTATCACCTTGTTAATTTATTTTATGACGGACAATAAAATGTTCTGTTACTCTGATGTAGACCTTGACAATCTCGTGCCGTATATAAAATACCTACTGGTAACTGAAGCACTGTCGCAAAAACAATCCTTTTAGAATTACATGACTAACTTAGAGCACTGATTTTTTGTGAGAGAAACGTTCTGATTTTTTTGCAAAGGCTGTTCTTTTACATATTTATCATCTCGAAAAAATCTTAAAAGGCCCCTTCTGTACACAATTTTAACAAATACAGATAACAGACTGGTATACAGAGTGTATATCATGGTGTTCTATCTACAGCGCACCTGTTATGTAACTATGAGGAACGTAGAAACGCGATATTAACACACTTAGTAAGTAAAGTCACGTAACTGTAGGAAATAATAGTAATTTCAACACTAACAAAGATCAGCGATCGCGGCGATGGAACGTGATGTAAAGTGCAAATAATGATAAAGATGATGAGCAGTGTTGACGATAATGACTTCAATGACTATGATAATGATACTTTCGTGAATTTTATGCTCCGACGTGATGGATGCAATCGACAAACGTGCTCATCGCTTACGATACTATAATAACTTTAATACCTAACCCTAGCTTGATAGTCCAAACGTGACGAATGCATGTTTTATAAACTTTTTAATTAGAAATACTGATAAGCGCTTGGGATCGATAGATTTTTAGATAAGCGCTCGGCGTTACCTGCGAGTTTTGAGTTCGTTTTTGTTTGGTGAACTGAATATTCCTGTTTAAACATAATAGTCGGAGAGAGCCAAGACTTAGTTGGAATGAAAAAAGTCATTAGTGGTATGAACCGGTGTGCGCGCACGAGGCGCCACCCGGAACGGCGCGCGCGGTGAAAACCGCGGGAAACCGCAATAGTGAGCGCGCAGCCGCAGCGCGAGAACCGTGTCAGTAGTGTGAAACGCTAATTGCACCCGGCGAGTTATGGCGCGCCTGGCCTGCAACATCGCTGCAGCCGCTCAACTCACTAAATTGCAATTGATTTATAATATATCATACATTGCGATCTTGACTACGTGCACAACTTCGACAGAAACATTTCTGAACCACGTTCAGTTACTAACTGTACGAGAATCCTCCGATCATACATTAACTGCCTGACATCGCCGCCTACTCACAACTAGTAACTTTCAATAACTCATCCGTTATAATTTCAAATAAACTTTCTACGTTGATGAACACATGACTTTTCCGCCTAACAACATTATGATAAACGGCGAATAATAAACCTCAACGATTATCCAGATAAAGTCCCCCGTCAGTTTCCTACGCTATTGTTATCAATAAATTAATTATAGAATCTACAGGAAACCGATTCGGAGATCTCAATTTTTAGTGGGCCTCGGTGAGACGCTCCGTGCATGCCTCGCTAAGACAATTTGAGTCCAGCTCAAATGGCGAGCGAAGAGCCACCTGGACTGCTCGATAACACTAAAGTTCCACTTAACATATCGCGCTACTCGAACACGAGTACCTCAGGCAGTAACTAAGGCTAAATCACAAATGTTGCGCGAGGGCTCGCCGGCTACGAATGCCGACGAGCACCCCGTATCAGACACATCCTCACTGTTTTTGCCATCTTGTTTAACACTACATTCGACTCTGTTGTTATTATTCACCGCACTATTCACTTTTAGATCTTTGCTCGCGATACATCTGTTCACACCACTTTCACTTTTATCGGCGAAGAAGGAGCGGCGGTCGGAGTTCGTAGCCGGGGGCGAGGTCGAAAACAACTTGATTTCCAGGTCACGGTGGCCGTTCATCGAGGTGACAATCTCAGAGGATATGTCTAGAGCAAGGGGAGAACGAGGTTCCGGCGAGCTAGCCCTTCTCGTTGGTGGGAACAATGAGTAAAGATTAGGGGCGGAATATGTTTCGCCGGTGTTAATCTCTCGTCGTTCCGGAACCCTCGATGAAGGATCGCTCCAGCTGCGTCGCAACGTCGTATCTGCTCCCCTTTTGCCAAGAGGTCCAACCACTTTCATAGACTCTTCCAATTTAGTAGGCGCGAAATCACCACAAGAATTTTCGTCGAGCAAATCTGCGATAGAATCGGCATCCCAAATTTGTCCCACAGGGTCACAGAGACGACACTGACACGAACTAACCGCAGACTCCGCAGGTGAAGCGGCCTCGGCTAAACCAAATCGGGTCGCTTCTAACGCTTCCCCTAACGCTGAAACTCGATACGTTTCCGGCACTGGTTCGGGGTAATCTAACACTTTTACATCCAAACGATAAGGCAATGACATTTCTCGGCAGTACGTATCCTCGTAAATGCCATGTGAAGAAGTTAAGCCAGAAACCGCACAATGATCGACATCACCAAGATCCAAAGCACCCGCTGTTAAATCGTGCGGTACGATATTATTCGGTTTTCTATCCTTTTTGCGTCGTTTCCGCGGTTTGATAATCCTTGGCAACATAGTCTCCGAGTTGGTCGAGCCGGAACTTTCATCGCTCGCGACACTGACCGCATCCGTGTTGTTGTTACGTCCGCCTCGCGTGGAGCGCGCTTGCTGCTGCTGGTTGCGCGGCCTGTTTCCCTCGGGTGCATCACACCGGTCTCGAGCGACGTGCTCCGTTTGTGCGAGCGGCCGATGGTTGCGCTGCTCCGGTGCCGTGCTGTACTTTCGTCGGTCGTGCCTATTTTGTATGATGAGGGGTGCTCCTTGTGCGTGCATAGCTAACTTGGATACTGGCGTGTTCCGGGACTGTGGTGGTGCACGTCCCGCCATCGATATGAGGGGGGCGCCGAGCCATGCATTCGGGTGCGGAACGCCATAGGGCGGATAGTAGGGCGGCGGGAAACCCGGTGCGGTGGTGGCATACTGAGGGCGAGCGGGTTCGCGGCGCCCTAGGGCGGCGCGCTCGCCCGGACTCATCACGCGTAAAGGGGTGTTTAACCCATATTCGTGAAAGTACGTTTCACTGTCACGGTAAAAGTCCGAGTTGCAACGCGATGTCGTAATCGTACACTAACATCTGAGGCGAGTAGCGGAATGCGCGCGTCCTATCGCCGCGACAGTCGGCAGAAGACTGGAGTGAATGAGTGCGGTGCGAGCCGGCGGCGGCCGCGACTGTTGAGTGGGAGCGCCTCTGACTCGCCGCGCCACGCGACTATCGCGGCGTCGATGCACCGGAAAACTTTACAACCCTAATCGCTTTACAATTAAACCGCTCGACATTGTTTACTTTCCTTGCGGTGTACAGAAAAAAGAAAACAACTTTTGTAATTGTTCATTTAAATGGTAACGAAGCAGAACAACCACAAGTCCGTTTAATAGGTAGCCGTACTTTTTATTTGTTTGTAGTTTTTGCTATGCCACGAGCTAAAATGTTTTTTTTTTATACACACGTGTTTGTATTTTATTTTTTGTTGAATAACAGTCGGTTTAATCTGTATATTGGCTTGACAGTAAATCAAGTTTATGTCATAAAATAAATCTTGGTTAACGTACTTACCGCTTTCCCCGGGCACTACAGGGTGCGTGAACTTACCTGTAACGACAAAATAACGATTATTAAAGTGAAACACCGTCACACGTAAGGAACTTAAGGAGTCCTTAAATTGACATTATAACTTTTACGATTTACTAATAAATAACGTTAATAAAATGTATTTATTGTGCTGTAAATTGTTTTGAGAACTGCTCTACCTGAATGGGTGTTTAATGGCACACTTTCTTTCCAGGGGTGCCAAATAAAAATAATTTGAACAAGCCTTACAAGTAATAAAAATCGGGCTTTCCAAACATAACTTTCGATTTTTAAGGACCGCCATTGCTGTAGTGAAGGAATATTTCGTAAAAAACAAAACTTTATAAGTTAAAGAATGTAATTAGGCCACTTTATGATAATCATATTGTGTAAAATGCCTTTAATTGCTAGTGACATTGGAAAAACTGTTCATTAGCCTAATTTTTCAAAAAATTGCCAAATAAATTTCGTAACTTCAGCAAAAATCATTAAAGGAATTTTAAATGTACCTAATTATGAATAAATTATGCTTTGACTTTCCTTGAACTTTACCTAACTCAAAACGTTGTTACTGTCACAAACCCAATATTTTCAGTTATGTACTATAATAAAAAGTGTTCACATATTTTAATTCTGAAACATTAGGGGCTACTCAGATCATCTAAAGTAGCCTGCCAAAAGTCAATGAAAGGTATTTCCCAAGTTTTTAGTCAGTGTCAATCATGTAAACGACGTTTGTGCCGAAGCGACGATAAAAGTGAACTTTAGCAGCCAAAGACATTCATTAATCCTCCTAAATTCTGTCATCATGTTCCTAGCCTTTTCCCAACTATGTTGGGGACGGCTTCCAGTCTAACCAGATGCTGCTGAATACCAATATTTTACATGGACTACCTATCTGACGTTCACAACTCAGTTAGTACTGGGTAAAACGATAACCCTTGGTAAGACTGTTTGTCAGACTTTCAGGCCACTGACTACGTAACGACTGTCAAAGATGTCAATTGGTAGCTTAATCCTGTACCAACCATTATAAAAGCTAATTTCATAATATTCATCATTCATTACACTTTAAAACATCTAATAAAAAGTCTGTCCCAAGTTCTTTGTTAATATTCGTCATGTACAAACACCTCTTAACAATGTTGGTGCCTGAGGTACGGTGAACCGTGAAAGTGAAGTTCAGGAGTCAAACTATCCTAGCCCTTTCTGCTGAATCTCGCCCATAATATATTTAAGCAAATTTCATATTATTCGAAGCAGACTTTAAGCTTAAAATAAAAGGTATTTCCCAAGGTTCTTTGTTAATATTCGTCAGAACCCGTGACGTCCGTCGACCTCTGAACAACATTGTGTCGGAGGGACGGTGAAAGTGAACTTCATGACTCAGACCTCTCTCGATAAACGTCAGCTTCGTGAATATTATCGTGCGTACGTGTTATAACTTGTGTAGGTAGCTATGTAAGTACTATTGTGTGCTTAAGTGATTGTTTTGGAGATGAAGATTCAGATTTGTTGTGATTGTAGTATTTTTTATTAATGTTTTTATTTGTCTTGGATTTTACTGAATAGTTATTTTTATAATGGAAGGTTATACTTCGAGGTGCAATGAATTGGTTTTATACACTTAAAAATAACATTCGTTTTACGAAGGAAGCCCCCTAAAGATAGCTTCATTGCCTCAATAAGCATTTAAAAAAAAAAAAAAACAACGAATAATCCTCATTCCTCAAGTATGGTCATTTGAATTTTAGTTTTTCTGGTAGTTTCGCCACTAAAATTCAAATGACCAAACTCAATCAGAACAGAACTCATTAAAACAATTTAAATTCACACTAAGCACGCGACAGTACAGTACCGTATGCAGATAAGTATACTAAGTTCATTTAGCATATTCATATTATAACTACAAGAACTTTCATCGAGTCGGCGAATAATGAAAGTTAGGTGAATCTGATGCGTACACGATACATCGTGTCATTATCGTAAACAATTGTTTAATATTTGTATACTTTTATTTACGATAGTATCTTCGGGTTCGTAAAAGCGTTTAAAATAGGAATTGATTTGTTACCGTTGGCAGATAATGTGCTTCAGGCAATGCTAAATTGTTGATACAATGTGTTCGTAGACCAAGAAGCCTTGGAGCTTCGAAACATCAATAACTAGACTTTCTTTTATTTGATTCTATAGCAGTGTTGCAGCGGCCTTTGAAATAGATTTAATTTTATAACGCCTCGCTATTGCTTCGATTAAGATATTTATTAATCGCCTGTCTCATAAAAAAGACAGGTAACAAAGGACTTCTCTCTCTACTTTATTCTGTACACGTATAAGATGTTAGATACCTTTTGTTCTTTTACAAGTTTTACTGAAAAGAAACCAAAAAAACATACATCTCTATTTTGGACTACGAATTGTATGAATAGCTGAATGTAACTACTGTCAGTCATTTGATTCTATTTGTTAGGCTCCAGTGCCGGACAAAGAGGTCAAATGTTGGCTGAAAGCGCCACATATATCATTATACTTTTGTGTCTGTCATTGTCGCAGGAAAAGAGACTCGTAAAAAAGTTTGATATCAGGCAAATGACGCGGCCCCACCTTGGGAGGGTTGAAATAAAATAAAAAAATATCATTGTTGGTTTTTGTATTTTTTATGCGTGTGTATTAAAAGGGGTGACTCGCCTATCTGTATGGTCTATGTAAATAATGTGAGAATGAATGAGTTTTTGTATTTTGTCCGTTCAAAAGGGTTAAAATGAGCCGTGACAATTAAATTATAAGATCACTTTGATAAAAGAGCTTGAGGCAAGTAACTCAACAGAGGTTTATGGCAGACTTGGAAACTTTTACCCGCACGTATTTTCAAGCCATCCGCCATGATTGCTTAACTTTTTACTCGCTTTCCATAAATGACTTTATCCCGGCGCCAATCTGCCTCGAGCATAAACAACTTTAGTTCATATTACATGTAGCGAGAGACAATAATAGCGTGCAGTTAGTGTCACGTAACATCGCAGTGCATCGTTCAGATCGTTCACGGCGGATCAGAGAAAGTGTTCAGATTCATTGACCCTTGCCGTCGCGTGCTTAGACAAAATCAATTTACCATCCACTCTCGCTCTCGAACAGATGCGTTAACCGACTAACATCGTGGTTATTACGTGTTACGCTTGTTACGAGAGCATCGCTGATTATATCTCTTAGGGAAAGTTATACCAAACAGGTCTGTGTGCGCTACCCCGAAGGCGTCATCATATTTTGAGCGTCTGAGCTTTCTCTTCTGCCGGATGAGCTGAGTATCATGATGCAGTAATTAGACATGCTGTTGCGTTTAATCTGTTGCTGTAATAACACATACAGTTGGCTGTTTTAATAGTGCTGTTTCTTCAGAGTCCTAGCATTTTCCCGGGCAATTGGCTTAATAGCTACGTTTTTATCTCAATCTGTTATAATTATATTGGTCAACCCTTCACTAACAGTTTTATGGTATATTATTGTATGAGGTAGACTGTGTTCATAACTTAGCTAAGACTTTCTTCAACAGCAGGATAAATAGAAATTAGTAGTAAAATCGTTACTTTAGATTCAGGACAAAAACAACTTGGTGCTAATTGCTTGCAAAGTAACCTCCACACAAACGATATAAAAATATTTATTTAGAAAAAGTTAAAAACTTTGCTGTACGCTAAAAAGCCTAAAACGATGACTTTTACAAGTGTTAAATAACCAAACACCCATTTAGCGACCGCAAAAGAAGAAAAGGTATTATCAACCATTACATTCGAAAGTCACCAAAAATATTTTATTTGCAGGTCAATTATCACTACATTACACCGGATACACTTTCCATTTCCACTCCTTTCAATTTTTATCAACAGAAATTATAAGTTGGATTACTTGGATTCCTTAGGGGTCGACCTTTAATCACGTGAGGTTTAAACAGAAGGGAGTGGGTTAGAAAAAAATCACGATTATTCACGATGGGGGTGATGGGATGGAGTGACAATCACGTGTTTTTTTTGTGTGACAAAAAAACGGAAACGTATAAAATATTTTTGACTAATATTGGATTGAATCTAATTGTGTAAAATCTAATTGTCAAATAAATCGAAAAAAAATATGATTTTTTTATTATAAGAGGGAGTGAGGGATATAAAAGTGGCCTAAAACCTCACGTTATTAAAGGATGGCCCCTTATGTGAATTGATGTTATCGATACATAGGAACTTGACGTTCAAGCCTCTTATTACTACGGCGACAATGTCTAGGTTAAAGCACTATAGATACACAGTATTACCGCATTCTTTCATTACTTCACAGAATACACATTTATTATGTATATACAGGGTGTAAACAGACCCTTCACATATTCGTCAACCAAGCATTCTGTACATCAAACTAAGTAACTTTACGCAAAAATTATTGCTGGGAATCGACTTTTTTTTTGGGGTGAAAAATCACGTTTTAAGGTAGGACTCGATGGAAAGCACTCAAAGCACAAGTGCTGATGGATGGATTGAATAGTACCGGGGTCGTGGAGGTGTGTAAAATAAAAATCTTATATTAAAAACATGAATTTAAAAAAAACTTGTGAATAAGTTGGAACTTTGACCCCCAATATCTCCGTAACTAGAAGGTTCCCAGGTATGGAGATATGTAACTTTGACTTGGAGAACAAGTGCCTTTCTTTTATGTTAAGGGTGTATTTAAACCCTTTTTTATCGTATATTTTTCCAGCGACAGCCTATCAAAACATACAATAGGCATACATAAAAACAAGGTTAGTACATAGTAGGTGAACACCATAGAAATAATAAACATAATTTAATTTTCTGATCGCGTTCACGCTATATTGACGCTAATTCAAGGCCAGTACCTAACACAGCAAATAAACTGACGGATGGATTATTATTTTATAGAGCTGACGTGTCTGGACAAACGGATCGAAGTTCATCTGTCACATGAAATTGGATTATATCTAGGGCATGTTTTGATTATACTTATAAAGCAAGTCAATTGTATTTGTAGTGACATGAAAACGACGTGGCGACGGAACTTTTTTAGAGAATTCAGTCAAACCGGTAAGGACAGATTGAGGACCGGTAAGGACAGATTGAGGACCGGACTCTGACAGATAATGAACTTAATGATGATGATAATGACGGAATGTCAAAGTCCAGTGTCCACAGCCAGTCCGTAATCTGTTATCTAATAACAGTAACTATTCTTATTCTGTGCGCTTTTTCTCGAAGACACATTTGCTCCTATAAAACAAAACATCACGCGTGTATTCCAAAAGGGTTAGGCAGAGGTGTACCTAATAGTACACTCACATTTCACCAGTTATGTTTAAGTCCCATATAACAGGAGGGCGAGCCTATTGCCAACAACCGGGCACAAATTCAGACTCCGTGGCTGCTACTGAGAAATTCTTGATGGAAAAAGCCAATAACAATTTTCCTGACCCGGGAATAGAACCTAGGACCTCAAGCTCAGCAGTCGCGATTGCGACCACTAGACCAACGAGGCTGTCTATAAAAGTATACAATAAACAATTATTAACGAATTACATGATGTATAGTGCAAGCAAAATTTAAAGTATCCGTCAAACTCCGGTCTCAGCAGCCAGTCCGCAATTCGTCCGTACCGGTTCCACTGAACCTTTAAAAAGGTTAACAGCGAAGGTAGTTTATCACTGTCAACAAAACTTCCTTTAATTTAAAGTAAAACTGGTCTGTTCCATTCTTCACTCAAAAATTTGAATTTACAAGTGGTCCGCATTTACATTTAGCGCTTTTTACCAGTCATTTGCGCGAGCGCAGTGTCTTCCGGTGAATGTTCACGTAATTGCGTTTCCGTCAGCTGCAAGCGCCGCCGGCGCAAGTGTTCGGCCCGTTTACTCGATAACTACCTATTGTTTACGCTAATCATCGATGTGTTAATTGCTATTTCAAATGGGCACCACATTATGCGGCATTTGTTAGCTGAGCGCAACACTTAGTGTAACTGGCTTAGTGAAGTGCAACGGAACCATTAAAGTGACAACATTATCGCTGAAACGGAACGCTTCTTTATCAGAGACTCATTATGTATTTTAAATAAATATACAATGGAACTTAGATGATAGAAATTCGTTGAAATAAGTATACAAACGACAATCTATTCAAATTCCATTTTGCACGAAAGAAATATAAGTATTGGAGTAACAAAAACAAAACATTGTTGAGATGTGCTTGCCTTGTATCGAGGCCTAATGCGATTTTGATTGGCGCCGCTCAAAGCCTGCACTTTCACTAACGCGTGAAGCGTTTACGTTATGGTTTCTCTATAGTCTGTATCTGTTACATTCACTAAACCTCGTGTTTTGCGTTTACTGCCATTAGTCTGTAATACGAGTTCTCGATTGAAAATCACGACGCGAATCGCATATATCTGTAACTAACGCACACTGAATCGATTACACACTTTCTCTACTTTTATATAGTTAACAGACTAAAATCGAAATGTCCTTTTATTTCAACTTTGCCAACCATTATTTTATACTGCTGTACTTATCAAAATTTCAGTCGGAAACTGCGGAGTTGCGGAGGCAAAGCACGTTAAAAGTTAATAACGGTTTAAGACCAGTTTTAGGGTTTATTACGAGAGTAGTGCCTAGGCGCACACTGTATAATGGATGATCTCGCCAAAGAAATTGTAACTTAATACAAAGTTATGCGTTTTCGCGGCACGAGCTCACTTTACGAGGCAATAAACTATGACGTGTCGAGCCTCTATGACTGAGCAATATTAAGAACTATGCCCAACCTCATTTGTATTCCACTCAACCATAAATCGGAAGATTGTTGTATCCAAGTATCTGTACAGATGTCATTACTAACAGATCTATGGTACTAACTCGGGCTTTGACTATTAAGTATTAAGATCGTTGAATTTCAATACTAAATTCAAGTCATCACTTCTTATGTACAATAATGTATGAGCTTTGAAAGCAAATCGGTTGAAATGCGAGCCTCGTAATAAAAGGAGATTGTTTGCTACAAAATTATCGTAAATAAACAAAGTTATTCCAAATGGACTGTTTGATTAAATGGATTTATTCAAACAACAATACTCACAAATTGTGTCACCTACTACAGTTTTCGAGTTTTACGAGCAAGTCCAATAAAACAAAGGCCTTTTCAAGGGTAAACTTATAAATAAAACAAATTAATTCAGTAAATAAATTGATTCGTTGCATGATAATTATGATAAATGTACATGTAACAGCTATCTAATTATATGCAAACATGATTTCTAATAGAAATTATTCTCTCCAAAGTTACTACACGTCACTTTTTAAGGTTATCGGGAAATTAATAAACTTCAGTAAACATAGTTTAAGATTAATAGTGACATTGGTCATTGTAGACTGTTCAAAGCAACAACTCTTAACCTCTATGCCCTTGTCAATAATTATTCAATGAAAGAAAAAATATAAACAATCGATTTCAAAAGGATATAACTTCAATGCGCTGTCCATTGCGTGCGAATAAAGCCAGGCCTCTGTCTTGGCGACGCCTTGTTCGGAAAATGCTACCACAGGCAAACAAGCGAGGGTCATGACGTCACAAAACAATTTCCATTTACTTAGACATAATGGCAACGGGTTTCTAACTTACCAGCAAGCTTCACTGCAGTTTATATATTTAAATCGACTACTTTATGTTTCATTTGGCATTCTACCAGAATTGCATGACGGTCGAGTAACGTTCAGAGCAAATTTTTTTGCTCTTCGCGAAGATAACGGGTTAACATTGAAAATTAAAAAAGTGGTAGGGGAACTAATGGAAGGGACGATACAGTACATGTCGACCTTCAGACTTGACGGGGACAAGGGCGTTTCGCCCCTGCACTTCACCCGATGTCCGCCCCTGAAACTTGCACGCCCCACGGTGTGAGGTTTGATCAGGCTTTTATAGATTTGTGGTAATAACAAAGTTATCAAGTTATCATAGTCCGAGTTTGTGGCAGGAAAGTTAGTGTTTAGGGACGAAGTAAGGGTACATCCGCGACCTCTAGACTGCGCCCCTAGTCCCGACAAGGGCGCGGGCGCCACCGTGCCCTTGCACGTCCCCACTGCGCCCAATGTCCGTCCTTTGCCGTGTTACGACAACTAAGTCACCCAACTATTTAACGAGTCATTTAGGTACTAATAAATTGTTTGGGCCAAGGTAGCGGGTCAACCTGGACGGACGCTTACATTTCAATTAGTCGAATAAATTGATTTGACAGAGAAATGGCTTGGAAAATTACTGAAAATAGAAAACTTCTAAGCTTAATTCTAGAAATTATAGTTAATTGAAGAACGAAGGCAGTGGCACACTGGCTACTAACATAAAAATGTAGAGTTGGTTTTTATAAGTCAACTAATAAAACAAACTGGAATATTTTAGTGTTTATATACCGGCTTAAAACCTAGTTTTCAGACATCTCACTTATTGTTGAATAGCGTGCTTACGTGAGTGTACTTTCGCTATTTATTCAACCAATTTTTTTTTATTTTGGCGTATTGTGTTTACCGAGCACGTTTTATTTCTAATATAATTATTCTTTACAAAAGTACATTAGACACTGTCGCTCACTAAATAAATAACATATTTTTTACGTTGTATAATTAAATGGATACCTAATTCAATTTAAAATACGAATGTTCAAATTATTCCAAATAACAAAATAAGCATACAAAGTTTTTCATTTCGCTATCAGTTACATAAATTATTGTGCAGAGATAATTGAAACTTTATACGGTTTGTTTTAATGAGCAGAAATACTTGAAATTAAAACATACGTATTCTCTGTCATCTTGTTGCATCTAATCCCTGCGATCTGGCCGAAGCTCGAACAATCCCCCGCGTAGCTAGCAACGGGATAAAATTTACAATTTGTCTTGCAAACCCTCGCCCCTTATCCAGCCTAATATCAAAATTTATTATCTTTAATAGGTACTTTCGCAGGCTTTTTGTTAAAGTTAAAAACCAGACACGTTTAAAATTCAGATTCTCATTTTCATTCAGAAAGTTGCCCATTTTTCTCGTAAATTTATTTTCTGACGGGAAAGTTTTCACGTTGCGTATTATCCATTTTAATCTCTGCTTCAATTGAGCACCTGACGCCATTAAAATTCAATCGCCTGTTTGACCTCGCTGGGGTGGCAACAGCTCGTAAACAAGTGCTTTAATCTTAGTTTGTATTGTATCGTACGTTATCAGAAACTGAGTAATCGAACCCTAACTAATATAGTAGATATGACTTTTATCAGTCGTCAATTTCAACTGGAAAAGGTTACGTTACATTACGCTGGTAGTGGAAGTGCTTTATCGTATCAAATAAAATATTATATCGCGGTAAAACAGCTATGCTTTTATGAGGTGAATATTCTGTTGTACCAATTTAACATCAAGTCAACGATAGGACGACACGAAACTACTTAGGAAAGCACCTAGCACGTGTCGAACAACCGGAAATAATAGAGCAGATAACAAATAACTAACAAAGTAATTGAACATTCATATAACAAGCTTGACCTTGTCGGATACTACTAATTCTCTTACAGGGGCAGAAACATAGTTACAGAAGTTTCTCCAATGACATAAGTTCCTAAGGGTACCCAGGACGTTCCTACAGAATCACCTATAACTTCATCGGCTGCCGTAGCTACAAATAAAGCCGACGTGTGTCTGTATTAATCTCCAGATGATACAAGTTCTCCAAAGTTTTAATTAAAACTAATTTATATTTCTGCCCGGTCCCCGTAACTACGTGAGGAGTATACTAATGTCTACTCCTGATTACACCCGATCGTCAAAAAGCAATAAAGTTTGGGCAAAAATCGTTACGGCAAAGCTTGAACGTCCATAAGTGCGAGACTAACGAGCTATGCTCGTGACTCGTGATGAACATATAGATTTGATAAATTAAGGATCAGGATATCGTATGAAGAGAGGATATTCATTTACGTGTTAAAATTACTTCCTTTGTAAATAACAAAATAAATGTATGTGGGAAGTTCGACAACAAAAGTGTCTAATTGATTTATTGAAATTCATAAGTCATCGTGAGCGAAATAGCCGCTATTTTAAACAATTGTTTATTTTGGACGTTTTGAACAAAGAAACAAATACATTTAATATTCCATTTGAAACCCTGAATCCTGAGCTAGGTGAGACCTGTGGTACAGGAGTCAGTGTCTTTTGCTGTTTTTGGAACAGTTTGAGCATTCAAAATTACAACTTAATCCCTAGAGTGTTTGCGCACTCGTGTTAACCCGTCACATGCACCGTGCTTACTGCGACCCCATTCAAACTGCGCATAAACCTACAAACGACAACTGTAAATGAGACGTCATGAAAATAATTTTCCAGCTAATGTCGTATTGTCAAACACCATTTCTCCCACGAGACTGCAGTATAAAAGATATAATCGCTACTGATATTCTATAAAAATAGAATGAAACGGTGCGACTGTATCATCATATACTTTTTCTTTTCATTTTTATGATCACATTATTTCTTATTGTTCAGCAGCACGAGTGAGAATTAATTAAAAATATTCTGTGAAAGCAACGAAATCTTACACTTCTCAATTGCTTTAGAAGCGGTTGAATTCAGATATTTCATTAGTCATGCATAAAACGTGATGTGTAGTGTAGTATCTTTACATAAAGGCTCTGCATTGAATGGAACTTCTAAGTCCTAACAAAAGAGCGTCGTGTACTCGTATAGTATAACAAATGACAATAAACATTATTCAAGACTCATTACTAGAGCTTGAAAAGCCAGAATAGTATTACACAAGTTACATAATTTAGTTAACAAAGTAACATCGGAGCGCAACACAAAAACAGCATCAGCGAACGTATCCTCAACAATACGGAGGAGGTTGGTAACATTTCGCAACGTCTCACCATAGCCGGGTGCTCTTGCGCAAATCGCTGTGACGTCAGCGCGTTTGGTTCCGGCTTCACTTTCGCGAAACACTTTCACCGGTCGGTCGGGCTCGGCGCCGGCGGACGCGACGTGTGGCGGTGCCGGCAACACCACAGCCCATTGTCATTCCGCTCGTGACTATCGATGACCGGTTAAAAATCAACACCATTATTTATTCGAAAAACACTATTCACGGTGTTACCATGTGTCAGTTTGTCAGCTCAACAGGATTTACACAGAACATGCGTATTGAAACTTCTTTTGATAATTTGAGTGACTTGACAGATAAATGTTATTGCAAGGCTGTTGGAAACGAAAACAAAAGTAATTATTTGAACACGTATGAAAATAGAGGCTCGCTCATTTGAATAAATTCTTGAAAAACAGCGTCAAAACACGGAACACGAGGATTTCGGTTGTTATGTTATTAGGTTCACGAGTTTACTGAAACAACAAGATTTTAAATAGAATTTTTTTGCTAGGTGTTTTTGCCTTGCGACTCACAAAAGGCTTTGTCTCCATTCTGTTTGCATAATAGTCCTACGTGGTCACCTCTGTCATCAAAACAGACACATAGTTGAGCTCTCTAATTTGGAAGCTCGCGAAAGGCGAATTTCACCTTACTCATGCGCGTGAGCAATACATAAGAAACTATTACGCAACCAAGCAGTCGAATTTGTTTAGCTATTTTGATCACGTAAAGCAATAACAGCAATCATTTTTTGTTTCACATTTATTACGTCTAACATAAATAGAGCGTTATTCGTTTACCGCCAATCGTTTCCAGTATTGGTGTTTCGACATTTACCAATCAGAAAGTTGAGATATCGAGAATTATAGAAAAGCCACGATTACGAGTTGTTGATTTTTACTACGTGAATATAAAAACAATATAAATTGCGAGAAACGTTCAGAATATGCTAAGCGCAATAAAAACTAACAACGTGAAACTGCCACAAATGAGTCAATTTCTCTTTACAAAAATCGACACTTTCAATGTCGTTTCAATATGACCCGAACAGACGAAATAAATTCGTAACAAAGCAATCAGTCTCTTAACCGATTTGTCCAATAGACGTCCACTTTCATAAATATTTCTCTAGTTTGACAAGAATTCTGGTAAATTTGCTAAAAGTTAATTTATTGTGAGAAAGAAATAGTTGTAGAGAGTGAATAAATATCGAAAGTGTTGTCGTCATAATGAAGTGTAAAAGCTATTGTACAAAATTCTCCTTTTCCACGAATTTGCGGCTTGACAAGATACTATTAGAAGACCGGCAAAGAGTAATGAAATAGTATTTTCTGAGAATAAAGGCACCGCTACCATTAATTCAGACCTTAATTCTGAAAAGACGAAGAGCCGAAATGTTGAGAAGACAAAACCATTAAGATGATATCAATTCAAGCAATCAACAGAATTCGAAAACGCAACATCACGAAACAAAAACAAATGGCCAGAATTAGAAACTACGCATCACTTTAGTGTCTGCAGCATGACACGGCAGTTACTGCTGCAGTAATCGTTCATATAAATAGTGCTGCGACACATAAAGCAAATGAACTGTCATACAAAGTAACGCACCCATCTTTCGAGCACATCTTTGTGGTACACGGACATAAAGTGATATGACCGCCTCACCCCGATAGCTCTAAGACCAGTATAACAATTAATATTATCACAGTCTTCTCACACTTTCTAGCTCCATTGTACTTCTTTGAAACAATCGCATCTCTTTTATTAACTGTCGTAAACTGATGAAACCACGACTGTATTATTTCTTATAGAAATGTGTAATCTAGATATTGCACTTTCTTTATTGTATGTCAGAAATATATCAACGCCTACTGCATTGTCTGCTGACATAGGTCTGTTTTATTTGGGAATGTGGCTGTTTCAGAATAAAAAGAGAGTTATTTTGTTGCCATTATGTTACATTTTCCATAAGCTAGTGAGTCATGTGATAAATAAACGTGATTTTTTTTCATGCTCCGCTTTTTTAACCAAAATGTGTGCGGGCCCATTGTGTGGTCTTAGTCAGGTAGAATCTGACATAGTCCTTCACCTGTCGAAGGGTGGGTCCATCGATAATAAGGTTTCCGCACGAAAGTTAAAAGTAGAATGTGCTAAATCATCAATGTGGAGTTAGTACGACCTCGTACAAGGCGTTTCCTATCCTTAATTACATCGTAAACTAAGTCTGCGCGACCATTCAGACTAGAACTGGTAACTAGGTTAGCTTTTCTCTCAAAAATATCCTCTAAAACAGGTTTCATTGAAACATTGTTTTCGGGTTTTACAGTTCCAACGCCAGAACGATGTTCAAAACCATTCGTTTTATTTGTATGTACGAAAACGAAAAGGTGCAAATGCAACTACGAAAGGCAACTTTCAGACTGGTACCGACTTCAGGTTTTAAAGTATGTCGCGGTTATCAGTACCAGTTTCTTTTTATTTGGATGCGTCAATACCTACAGGATAGCGATATGCTTCACGTCGTGTGGGTGTGCCTGTATTTTGTACCATAATGTAGACTATGCAAATTCTCTTTTTCTTCATTTTTTGGAGATATTTAGGCGAGCGTCGATAGCTCAGTTTTCTAGACATTATGCAATCTAAATGGCTAGTTTCTATTTTATTATTATGCAAGATTTTAATGACGCCACGATCTGGTTTTACTTTTACACTTAACACTTCTAGGATATTTTACCCACTTGTTTGAAGTGCCTTTTCCCAAACTATGTTGGGGTCGGCTTCCAGTCTAACCGGATGCAGCTGAATATCAGTATTTTACATGTATCTTACATGGTTATAGTCAGCAAAAGAGTTAAATATTCAGCCAGTAAATACATCAATAGGTTTACCGTTTTTCTTGGTTGTTGAATCTTTGGTATCGTCGTTTTACGCGCATAATAATAAATCATTTGCCAGTAATTCCATAGACTCTTTTGTTGACTTAGAACAAATTGTATTTCTTCCTGTTAGGTACTTATCACATGTATGATGGTATCGACCGTTTGCCCATACAATTATCACCAGTTAACACCAAAGTTGATTGCACTTAGGTTTGCGTTTATTATCATTTTAACTCACATTTCCTTAATTAGCAATGTTAGCATACTTCCTATTAGCAAATATGAGGAAAGATCTTTTATCGTTCGTTACAAAAATATATTCACATTGTTTGATGTTTTTTGAGTTGATTTGCCAATGTTATTCGGGCCTACAGCGTTCAATTATAAAAGGTTTCTGAAGAAAGGTCACTAATAAAAAAAAGGAATATTTTCATTAAAAAAATAAATATTTTCACGTACTTAAAAAAGGATCTTTTAGCCAAGAGAGAGTACCCCGTTGTCTTACGAATTATGATTAAAACTAAATAAAATAAATAAATAAATACTAATACAATAAAGCTTAAGAGTTTGTTTGTTTTTTACGGGTCGTATTTGAAAAATCCTTTTTGCATTTAATTTGATAGCCCAATTTTTCAGGGAGGCCATATGCTATGTAACATCACGCTACCATGCTAAGGAACCGAGTGGCAGGTGACACCGCGGGACACATCTAGATTCAAACTCCTAGGAAACACCCAAGGGTGCTCATATTGAGAAGTAAACCCTGTGGAGTTTTCAAACCTGGGTCTAACGATAGATCTCGTTTTGTAGGTATAAGGACGGAAAGCAGAATACGGATAAAAATATTTTAGTTCAAAGCCCCAAGTCTAGACAGGTATCTAATCCTATGCGCAAACACAAAATATTTGTGTATCACCCAAAGAGGTTTGATTTGTATTCTAAACAATCCGATTCACATAATACAAACATGTCTAAACAAGGCGATCGAACAAGAGAATCTATGGACCCGTGAATCATTTTCATGACAAGTCGATTACCTGCTATTTTATTTGGACCAATGATAAAAAATAATAGCTACCATAAATCAACTCATCGGATTAGGTTTTCACAGATGCATGGTATATTTTTTTGTCATATTATGATATCTGTTTTTTTTTTTGATAAACAATAAATTAAATGCTTGCCATCCTAAAAATCCATTTTTATGTATCCTATTTCATTTTTAATCCTAAATTATGTTTTCTAAACGCCTTTCTCTCCTCATCCTTTTTAGAACAGCGCCTCTTTTAGTAGAATCGTTTGCAAATTCACGAAACGTAATTTAATCTAACATCAAATTACCTCTCGGTTTCATAATAATTCTATGAATACATTTCCTGTTTGCATTAGAAAACATTACGCAATCTTAATTTAATCCAACTTTCTCTAAACCAAAATCTTTGTAAGTAGTGAAACTCTTAAACGAAATCGTGATTGTCTTAACCTATCCCACTGTAACAATGAGCATACCTTTTTCAAAACTGGAGCACGAAAAATAGAAACGCCATAACCTTTCTTCCGTGACAACATTCTCGAAAGCTTATTGAAAACAACAAAAGAATGAGTAAATAAAAAAGAACGCTAAAAACGCGGCGTCACGGCGACCTTTCCACTTTAAATTAACTTAACCCAGTAAGAATTTACGGCGACTTCAAGTCTCGAGGATGAAATCAAGTTTTAATTTAGTAGGTAATTAACGCTACGGCTATCTGTGTGAATAAAGTTGGAACGTTACTCGTAGCGACATCTAGCTTACAACACGAGCACTAAAATAGTGTTGCGTTGCGCGGATAGATGGCGTTGGCGGTGACAAAATTGAAGAGGGGATCGACGTCATCATGAGATAAAAAATTATTTGAACATGTTGTTTACAATAATATTGTAAGGCATTTAAATAACTTAATTATAACAGCTGTGAGTTTATCATATACTTTGAACGGAAGATGTTTTCCGTGATACAGGCCGTCGCTGGCAGCGATTTGTTTCCCAGGGGAGCAACCCGGGACAACCCGAACGTCTACGTGTGGCCTTATCTAATTTAAACAGCGTTTGTATTGGTTTATCTAGTAGAACTATTTACATGGGACATGAACCCTTATTTGCTGTTGTCTGACCCAGGGGTAGATAGACCGGGTGACTTAATCTCGCGTTATGGGATTTAACATTAGGCAGGTCCCAAATGCTATTATAAATATCGTAGAAATATAATCTTTAGGAAAATAAAATCAAAGTTTTTTATTTAAATCTGATTTAAAAAAATCGTGATCTTTAGACAGACATATCAGATTTTCTTTATTTTACGACGCCAGCACATCAAGTTACTACATCATCATCATCATCTGCCTAGCCTTTTCCCAACTATGTTGGGGTCGGCTTCCAGTCTAACCGGATGCAGCTGAATACCAGTATTTTACATGGAGCGACTGGCTATCTGACGTCCACAACCCAGTTAGTACTGGGTAATACGATACGCCTTGGTAAGACTGGTTGTCAGACTTTTTGGGCAAGTTACTACAATCTATTAAAAATCATTAACACTTTCACTGCTAAAATTTAATAGATTTTCAACTTTATCGCTAGAGCATTACGTTCAAAGTTGATTAGGAAAATTTGACATTTTTGGGTAGCTTGATTTGCTGGCTGTCACTGAAAGAATGAACTACAGGACAGCATACGTTAGTACACAATCCATCCATCCCATCAAATGGCTTGTGATATCATAATTTTCCCAACCATACTCTATTTTACTCTCTTATAAAAGCACTTACCTTGCAAATTGTCGAGCATATACGTCAACAGCTTCGCGGTCCCGTTGTTGTCGTTGTAGATCGAGAGCATCTCTTTGCTTAGAGGGTTTCCTCCTAATCCCAGGAGTTGAAGGTGGAACAGCTTACCCAGCTCGTATGGAAGCACTCTGAGGTAGTTGTTGTGCAGGTGCAGTTCTCTGGAAGGAGAGGCGGTTGTTATTTTGGAACGATACACGTCTTAAGCAAACGGACACCATTTATGCAATTTATTCTTGATACACATTATTCTTGATAGTATGTCATGAGGAGCTCGTGGCTGAATAATAATAGCCGCTCGGACTGATCTTTAGGTTAAGCCGTGCTTGCCTAGGTTGGTCTATGGATGGGTGACCACTCATTACATACCGAGTTTCCTCTGTGCCTCGAAAATCACGTTAAGCCGTTGTTCCCGGCTGTCATTTGTAGATTTTTGACAGTTGTTACAGGTAGTCAGTGGCCCAAAAAGTCTGACAACCAATCTTACCAAGGGGTATCGTATTACCTAGTACTAACTGGGTTGTGGAGGTCAGATAGGCAGTCACTCCATGTAAAATACTGGTATTCAGCTGCATCCGGTTAGACTGGAAGCCGACCCCAACATAGTTGGGAAAAGGCTAGGCAGATCATGACACCGTATGTCATGATGGGACTCCATAATTTAAAGCGAGGTATTACAATCATTAACATGATTGGTGAGCTGCAAATCCACTTTATCAAGCGAATCACAATTTACATAATACAGAATTGTCATTAGCAATAACTTCATCAATCAACAAAATGATTGATATCTCATCTTTAAATTATGGGGACTTCATCAAGCTGTGATTAATTAGTTCTTGCTGGAAACCAATTGACAAAAACTAAAAATTGTTTTTTTTTCAATTTTCTTTTAGATCAGGGGGGGTACCATGACGTCTTAAAGCAGGAGTAATTCCAGTGTGGGAAAAAGACAAAGCTATACAGGTCGTCTAGCGCCATCTCTTTCCCAAACTGGAATTACTCCTGCTTTAATACGTCATGGTAGGCCACCAGGGGGTTACTATGACGTGTTAAAGCAAGAGTAATTCCATTGTGGTAAAGAGACAGAGCTATACAGGTCGTCTAGCGCCATCTCTTTCCCAAACTGGAAATACTCCTGCTTTAATACGTCATGGTAGGCCACCTGGGGGGTTACTATGACGTGTTAAAGCAGGAGTAATTCCATTGTGGGAAAGAGACAGAGCTATACAGGTTGTCAAGCGCCATCTCTTTCCCACACTGGAATTACTCCTGCTTTAAGACGTCATGGTAACCCCGTGATCTAAAGTAGTAAATAAGATTTGATGTTAGAAAGTTAAGCAAAGTAAACACGGTTCGATTTACGTTTTAATACAAACATTAGAAAACCCAATTTCAACTAAATCTGGGAATTAGCGACCTCAAAACGGGAGGTGCCATTTTTCAAAATCAAAATATTTTATTTCACATAGGCCTAGATGGCCACTTATAAAACGTCGACAAAAAGGTGCACGGTTCGGGTTGGTCGTTTCCTATGGATAAGAACCGGCAAGAAATCGAAATCAAAATCAAAGCATTTATTTCAAATAGGCCAGTTACAGGCACTTTTGAATTGTCGAAACAAAGACAACAATAGCTACAGTCCCAGTCCAGTACAGCCAAGAAACTCCATGGTTACTCTTTTCAAATCATTTGGTATTTATTACAAATGCAGCTTTACTCCGGCAGTTCTATTTTACTACCCATTACTACGCATTTAAGCATTTGGCTAGTTGTAGATTCCCGCAATTTCGCCTAACTTGTAACTTCCTGCTAATAAACTAATTTAGGTCGTATTTAGTACTTATTTACAAAGTTATTATGGCTATGACGATATTTGAGCAATGCTAAATGATCTGTACTTCATATAATGTTAGGGTTTATTATAATGTACCGTATTTCGTAATCGTAGCTATGAATTACCGAGGGCATTAGGCTTGATTGCTTCAACAATTAAAATAAAACACTTCACGTCTATTTTAAGCGATACAGAACATTGGTTATGATTGAGTGTGTTAAAATATTCAGTAAACAGAGGTTCCCTGAACTTGGTGCGATAAGGAAGCAGTTCCTCTTCCTAGGACCATATTGCATGTCCAGGTTGTCTTTTATTTCCATGCACCATATTGTGTCTTACGTTGCTGGTTTCTTAAGATCTTCTAATAATCTAAATTATGATATAGACCGGCCGCTTTTATGAGTCCTCGCGAAGGTATCAATTTAAATGGAATATTCTGAAGGTTGATCACGTATTGTTTCAATTAGTATCGTAATACCTACGAGGGTTATGGTTATTTTAAAGCAAATAACCTGTGGGATATTATTAGGACTTTGTGGACGCTTAATGTGCCTTTGATGAGGCAAGGCGGAGGACTCATTAAAGCGGTCGGTGTATAATAATCTAAATATGCGTACGTTCAACTCAGTGCAAGTTGAAGGCCCCGCAGTCGGGGTTTTTTTAAGTTCATTTAAGTTTCGAATAGTCCTAGTGAAAACCAACAGACCCCAGCACATCTAGCAACCCGAAACCGTCTAATTTTACCAATCAACCTTAAACCTAATGCTTTAGCGATAAAGTTGAAAGTCTATTAAAGAAATTTGACAGATTTTAGTAGCTTGGTGTGCTGGGGTCTGTACATTACGGATGTTTTAGTCTTTAGGTAGATGTTGCCTTATGATATGATTCTCAGAACAAAAACACATTTCTCCAGAAAAAAAAATTAGAATTCATAGTTCCCGGAATACTTTCCGGCTGTGAATTTTTATATTAGTAAGCAGGCATGATAAACACAATTAAACCGAGTCAATTTCCGGGCGATAACGATAATTATAACTACTATAAATTATAATTAATAATAGGGTCGTTGCGCCGGTAGCGCGACCACCTTCAGTAGGCGACCATTTGACGGACTAAGTTTCTTTAAATCAAGGTAATAGTATTTGTAGAGGTAACATAAATAAAAAATAAATCTAACGTGCTTTATAAGTAATTATGAAATAAGAATTTACACAGTTTGAAACAAATGGGTTAACCCAGCTCCGAAAATAAATTTCTCAGTGCGCGTCTTGATTCAGTAGTGAGTAAACGTACGGCGAGTTAGAGAAAAAATAACACGGCGCGCGGCGCTCAAAGGTAAGTATTATTACATAATTCATGTTTTACACACAAGTTAGATGTTAAATTGTACAATCGATAAGTTTTGCTTATTATTTAGTTGTATTTTGCTATTTTTAAACCTATTATTAAGATAAAATCAAGTGGTCGGTAACCGAAATGATTATTTATCAAAAACGTTAGTTAGCGACCGCATGGTCGCAAACCGACGAGAACTGCATTATTTTATTTTGATTAATATGATCCTAATGCTTCATACAGGACTGTTACAATTTTGAATGTAGCATTGTAAACGTTTTTCTATGTAGTTCTTTAGTAAGCGACCACCAGTTTCTTTGAAAGAACTTAGTTTAATTTACGTACAAAATTGGGTGCTAAACAGGTGGTCGCAAACCAAAATAATCGAAATAAAGACATTGGTTTGCGACCACTATAATTTAGTACGAGAGAAATAACGGTCGCTAACAGAAATAAGTATGAAAGTTCATTAAGTATGCCACCACGTTCGTTTAAAAATTATTTTAACAAGCAACCACGTGGTTGTACATAATCTGTCGAAACCGAAATATTATTATTTTTTAGTTTAAAACAAAATTAGTCATAAAAACAACAATAAACTATTTTATATTACTTTTTTTTTAGATGGAGCTTCCAAAAAATATAGAGTCAACAAAAAAAAAGAAAAAGACTGTCCAGTACACTGAAGAAGCCCTGAAAAAAGCTCTCGATGATATCCGAATAGAAGGGAAGGGAATAAGAGAAACATGTAGGTAGACTGTATCAGATCCCAAGGACCACGACACAAGATTGGCTTAATTCTGAATAAGAAACGTGGAATATCATCATCATCTTCCGGCCCTTATCCCATGTTATTTGGGGTCGGCGCAACACGTTTTTTTCTTCCAATCTCCTCTGTCAACCGTCACGCTATCATTTACTCCTTTAACTTTCATATCATTCCTCACTCAATCCATCCATCGTTTCTTTGGTCTTCCTCTCCCTCTCCATCCATCAACGTTTATATTCATCACTCTTTTAGTCACATGCGATTCGTCCCTCCTCATCACATGTCCATACCAAGACAGTCGATTACCTTTCAATTTTTCTGTAAGTGGCGCAACTTTTAAACTTCCTCTAATATACTCGTTCCTTATCTTATCCATTCTTGTCACACCACACATCCACCTCAACATTCTCATCTCCGCTACATGCAATCTCCTTTCATCCATCTTCTTCACAGTGCAGCATTCCGATCCATACACTACGACAGGTCTAATCACGGATTTGTATATTGTCTCCTTTAACTTGAGGGGCATCCGTGGGTCACAAGTTGTTCCAGTGACCCGTCGCCATTTCATCCATCCTGAGTTGATCCGGTGCGTTACGTCTCGGTCTACTTCGCTATCCCCTTGGACAAGCGACCCGAGGTACCGAAAATCGGAATAGATCGGTATGGGCGTTCCGGCAAGTGTTATGGGCACAGGACTGGAGAGACCGCCGAAATCACAGAATAAGTATTCTGTTTTGGTCCTACTGACTTTCAGGACAACATTCTCCAGTCTTTGCCACCACACCTCCAATCTGCTCTGGACCTCTAGGCCACTCTCGGCAACCAACAGAATGTCATCGGCAAACAGTATACACCAGGGAGCCTCTTCCTGGATGTCCGACGTAAGTGCGTCCATTATCACCAGGAAGAGGTAAGCGCTTAGAGCCGACCCTTGGTGCAAGCCGACAGCCATATTGAAGCTGTCGGTAGTGCCCGCTGTAGACCGGACTTGGGTACTACACCGACTGTACATCGCTCGGATCAACTGCACATACTTCCCAGGCATAGCTTTCCCTTTAAGGGCCCACCACAAAACCTCACGAGGTACCCGGTCGTATGCCTTTTCGAGGTCGATGAACACCATGTCCAAGTTTTTGTGCGCACTTCTGTATTTCTCGCACAGCTGGCGGGTGGCAAAAATGGCATCCATCGTTCTCCGACCAGGCATAAAACCGAATTGGTTTCGTGAAATTTCACTCTTCTCTCAGTCGTCTTTCAATAACTTTCTCCCAAACTTTCATCATATGCGCCATTAGGTTTATTCCTCCATAGTTATTGCACTCCAGCACATCACCTTTATTTGTAAAGATGGGCACCAGCGAAGTGTTGCACCACTCGTCAGGTATGGCTTCTTCTAGCAACAACTTATTGAAACGCGGAATACGATTCCTAAAATAATTTTAAAAACCAGATGACTTGAAAATATTGATCTTGATTATTTTTAAATGTTATACTACATATTAAGGATATTGTTTGACTAATGATTGTTAATTCTATTACAGCTATGACTAAGTTCCTACGAAATGTAAGATTGTTATTTTTTAATTATAAGAAAACATTACACCAAAGGATTACCATATTTGTTTTTATTAAGAGGCAAAAATTAAAATATTTTTAAAGCGATTATAATTGTTTTAATAGCATATTTTTCATATTAAAAAGGGCGGTCGCAAACCGGCTCATGGTGGTCGTAAACTGATGAAAGTGGTCGCTAACCGACGTTTTCGCTATATTTTCACTTTTTCAGCATTTTATAAATATTTTTGTACTAATGTATTTTATTTTATGTTTTGCATCCAAACTAGACTATATTTGGGACCAATTCACATTAACATATACTATTTTGCGTGTAGACAACATTTTTTTTTCCTCATCTAATGTGGGCAACTCAACTAACTGGTCGCTAACCGGCGCAATGACCCTACGACGTAATACGTTTACGTTAGGGTTCAATGTGCCGACGGATGTTAATTAAAGAAAATAATATAAATACTTTTAGTAGGTAACTACTTGGTCCATACTTTTACATGTATACAAGGTAGGTACATACAAATGTGTACCTAATTACTACCAATCTACTGAAATTCTTATGAAACAATGAAACAAACCTCATTTACATTCACTTTGATTATTGTGTGATTAGATTAGTGCGAGTATGTTACTTTTTCACAAATGCTAAAGATAGCAATCATGAACATATCAGACGTCAAAGGTCAAAAATATCTTTATAAAAAGACTATTAAGTCGGATTTAAAAAACTCTTTAATCTATGTGACTACTTATAAAACATCAACAAACATCAAACAACAAATAGGGGGCGAGCCTATTGCCATCAACCGCGCACAAATCCAGACTTCGTAGCTGTTACTGAGAAATTCCTGGTGGAAAAACCCAATAAAATTTGCCCGACTCGGGAATCGAACCCAGGACTTCATGCTCAGTCAGTCAAAGTCTATGTGACTAATCGTTGCCAAGCCAGCAAGTTAAAGCTAAAATACCCAAACATTTAAATTACTGATCAAATGTAAACATGCCTTCACTTACTGTTTACAAATATACGTCGATGGCGAAACACACGCGAGAGGTCAAAGACCTTGGATCTTTGCATACGCGTTCTATTATACATACCAAATTAAACACAAAACAAAGCTAAATGCAAATTCAATATATTCTTGTTTTTAAACTCATAAATATTATTATCAGTTGATAAAACTGAATGTATAAATAATATACCTAATCTTTACAAAGAAGTTTGTTGTGATTACATCAACTCGCATTGTGCTATCAATTTGAACTACAAGACGATAACGAATAGAAAGTTTCCTTGACTCTATTGAAAAATATCATTCACTTGTGTAAATATTTTTCATGACAAGTGTATTTGTATATAAAATATTCACAAAGTAGGTATATAATCGCTGCGAGTTCTAAGTTAACTGCAAAGTATACTTATAAATTCGAATGTATGTTTGTTACTCAATCATGTATTAACTGAGCAAGATATGGCCGTGACACGGAGGAAATTTACATTGTGGAATATGTAATAGGATTATAGACTTTATCCCCATCGAGTATGTGATTCTTTAGCATTTGATTTTCGTGGTCCTATTCCTATTCTACGGGACCAATGTGATTGAAAGGACCTAGTAGTAGAAGCGCTGTCAATACTGCTGGATACTATTATTTCGATGGATGGATGGATTGTGTGAAGAATGATATGAAGGAAAAAGGTGTAAATGATTGCGTGTCGGTTGACAGGGGAGAATGGAAGAAAAAAATAAATTCAGTCGAATTGACAACCTCCTCTTTTTGGAAGTCGGTTAAAAACGGGTTGCGCCGACCCCAAGTAACATTGCACAAGGGCAGGAAGATGATGATGACTATTATTTCACAATCGAAAGCAAATCCATAGTTGAATCATTCATTAAAAAATAAAAAGTTTAGTCATAATGTAAAAAAAAGATAATAGGATAACATTCTTACCCAACTTTGGAAATGCTACAGTCATTATGGACATGCCTAACCTTATAAGAAAATGACGCTATCTTCCATTTTTGGTACAAAACGATCAAAAATAACTATTTAATGTACCAAACTGGTATTAAAACCATCAACGTTGCACCGAATTAGCATAAAGGCCGACAGTTTGCAAGCTAATGAGTACACACGTCGAACGTTTGAGATATCAAACGAGGTCAGTATTGCTCACTGATCAGAATTAATTCGTATTTCTTACATACAATCTCCTCTTTGTGACCATGAACAACAATAACAATTGGTTAATAAATCATAACAGTACTTATGGACCTTTAATTTCCATCTTCTTTTTTCCCGTGGGTACCAAATAATCAACCCCCTCGATCTATCAATCAAATCAGGCTCTATCACTGTCCATTGCTGGACATAGGCTTCTCTAAACTGCTCGACAATATCCGGTCCTCCCTTCCATTAGCCCCCTATTACTGTAGAAAGACCATTGGATTTTTATTTGTCATGTTCATAAATCTCATTTCATCAGATATGATCGTTTTGTTTGGACAGACAGTCACAACCGCTTACATAGGATTCGTGTGAGCTGGAGTCTTGATAACGCTAAGATTACAGAAATCTAAGGCAAGTGTAGATTAGGGGTGTTACCGTGTCAACACAAATCAACTAAGCATCAATTAGCACGTAAGCTGAATATTACTACGAATCCCATACGACTAGCATACAAATGGATGCTTAACACAATCGAAAGCCTTCGACAGAACACAAAAGACAACAAGAGCTTTGTTAGCACAGCCACACTTCGAAATATTATGCAAGCTGCATAACATGATAGTTATATCAATATACTTTGTTTGCTCTTGAATTCGAGAAGAGAAACTCGTGATGTAATTGATGAAGAAACTGGTCATGAGGAGTACCTATAAGTGACCAAACTAGGTTATGGAAAACTTCCTGATATAAAGTAGATAGAGAACATTAACCTCTATGTCTGAAAGGTCAATTACCTGATCGGTAAAAGCTGTCGTAGTCCATAAACCAAAATACGAATAAACAATCAGAGCAGATATTGATCCAAGAATTAGTGAGTTCCATTTTGCCATCTCAATGAACAAACCAATAAGTATCGTTAAAATTAGATCGGATCAAATAAACGATGGATTTACTGTAAAATATGATAAGGCTAGAAGCTATTAGAGACGTATGGAATTAAAAGACATCTTGCTTAAAAATAAGAGCAGAATAATAAAGAAGTAGAAACCTTACAACCAGGTCTCAGTAAAAGGATCGGACGAAAATATCCACAATTCGATGCTTTATATCTGAGCTCACTAAAGCCATTAGGGACGGTAACCGAAAAGGGGCATACCAGGCTATCTTTAGATGTGACTGAGCAATAAATATCTTCGCATAGATCCGAAGGCCGCAGTACACAACATCGAACAAATGATTACTTTATTTCCAAAGACAATTTACGAAGACTTTTCAAGTTTCGCTAAGACAATCGTCCATGAACATTTTTTTCCCCAATCGTAACGGATTTGTAGGACCTTGGTCTTAATTTTAACATTTATTTACAAACTATTACTTAAGTAGCTGAATGTTTGATACTGAATAAACTTGACATACATAAGCGATATAATTTTGGAAAAGTGTATTTCAGGACAATGATAGTTAATAAAGATGATGAGTAGGCGGTAGAGCCCTTTGTAAAAGATTGGGTCTTAAAATATTTGGGCCAATAGCTTAATCTTGACCTTTGAATAAGATAAAAGATTCCTAAACCTACGTATTTATTATAGCCGTCGTAACAACCGCAATGAACTTTATTTATAAAGCCCTTGGGTATTCAAACGGTATACGTCAGTGGTCGTAGATTCCTTCTTAGATAAAGGTTTTATCTGGCAAAACAAATAAAAATATCTCATTCTTAACATAGGTTTTAGCAATCTTTTAGTGATATCGATGCAGACTAAATCGGGAAACTTGATATTTGATAAGAAAAGTAAACAATTAATAAATAAAAAAGTTTTTATTGTTTTTTTTTACAATTGTTCTACAGCATAAAATTGAGGCAGCCCCGGTAAGTTATAAGGATACTTGTGATGGGGTTACCTCGCACCTTCCCAAGGGTTACAGTCTACATGTCGAGACATAATTAAAAGTAAAGAAAAAGTTTAGGTACTAGGATTTTACAAAATTATAGTAGCGTGTTCAGGTATCTGTAGTGTTTGTGTGTCTGTGGGGCGGAGGGGGGGATATGGAGGAGTGTGAGTAGGTCTGTGTATATGAAATTAATATCTGATTATATCTGTTGTTTTTCTTATGATAAAGCAATTCAATTCATTTTCGAGATACAAAGGATTTTATCAGCAGTATACTGCACACACTACATTTTATAGCTTGCCAACAAAGATAGCTATATGATGCTATCAAACTACTTCTCATTATAAAATCATTGAACTACGGATATTAAAATAAGCTGTTCCCTGAGATCTAATCGCTAAGATTTAAAAACCGTAATGACAAACAAATAACAGCGTGTACACCACTAACGTTCATTACAAGAACTTTTCCTTAGAAATCGTTTCTTGAACGAAAGAGAAAGTTGAATAAAAATGGCAATACTTTCGTGTAGCTACTGTCAGAGTTTTCTTCAAAGGTAAGGAGAAACGCAAATCATTCGCGAAGGAAACATTAATTTACGAATTTATGGTTTAGTATCGATAACTTATCTTGTTAATGATACCGTAAAATCGGAATGGAACAATATTGCATATGAATAAATATAATGTTGCCATTATGACACCCATTGATTACTGTACTTGAGAAATGTATCTAAAAGTAAATTATTTCCTTAACTGCCTTAATGTAGTTTAAGGGTTTTCAATAAGAATAAATAATAATAATAAATCGTTTATTTTAGATTCATCCTGAGATTACATCCATATTTGGTATTTTTTTCTTTTTTTATTGTTATTTTTTTTTTCTTTTCAATGTGAGGACAAATTAAATTAGCTGGAGAAACTTCACAGACATGATGATATCGATTTATGACAATACAATCACTAAAAGAGTAGTTACTTGAAATTATCAGCTTAGAAAATCTTTTCCACCCAAAACATCACGCCTGTGATCCCCGAAGGATTAGGCAGAGGTGTAGATACTAATGGCACATCCCCTTTTCAAAATCTTTTTGCTTTTGTTTTATCGTCAATAGATATCGATACCCATCACTTTAGATTTTCGCTAACTAGTTTACATTAATCCTGTATAATAAAAAACTGCACAATCTCCATAAATATTCACCTGAGCTGTATAAGGTCCCCAAGCTCAGCGGGCAGCGATCTCAGCTTGTTATTAGATATGTCGAGGGTGTGTAAGTTCGCCAGCTGGTTGATATCGGGCGGGATCCTCTGCAGCGAGTTGTCGTTGAGGTATAGTGCGGTCAGGTGCGTCAGTTGGAACAGTTGAGGCGCTAAGGCGCGCACACCTCCTGTTACCTGGAAATGTTTAAGTGATTGTTAGAGGATTGATATAGATAAGAAGGGCATAAATCGTGCTCCTGACAGTTTCCAGTCATGACGGTCAATCTCAGCGGAGACTAGCCATCGATATCTATACTAATAATACTATAACGAGGTAAAATTAGTATGTCAGTTTGTATGTAGGGGGTAATCTCCGGAACGATAGATCCAATTCTAAAAATTCTTTCACTGGCAAAAAGCTACATTATTCGTGGGTGCTATAGGCTATAAATTATATTTATATCATTCATATTAGCCGAGCTATCACAATTTTTGCGGACGAAGTCGCGGGCAAAGTGCTTGTTGGAGATATAAGGGTGCACAAGGGATGGGTGCAGCAGACAAAGGTGCACTCTCTTTGAGAAACTGTGCATCCGTCGAGAGATCAAGGGTGGGGCCAAAGGCTTAACGTGCTTTCCCAGGCAAGGTAGCGTCACACCGCCATCTTCCATATCCTAATGAAAAACCCAATAACACTACTGGGAAACGAACCCCATACTTAGCATTCGCACTTGCGACCTCGACACCAACGAGGCAGTAACAGTTGCATTAGTGACTGACGTTACAGTCTCTTCAGTAAAACTGTAATGGGAGAAGTCGTCATTACTGCCAATAAAATTAATTAAGGCAACCTTTACGTTTCTTTGAAAATTTAATAAAAACTCAATTGATTCTAGAATTACTTATTTGGATGTTGCTTGCAATCACTCTTGCTTGCGTAATGTTTAGTAACGACAAGACAAGTTGAGGAAAAATGTTTAAATACATGTTACGAAGGCACATCTTGACACTATTACATACATAACATTGAATGACAGTTTCTGTATGTTTGCATTGTATGCACATGAGAGCAAACAAAGTATTAACCTTTACAAAATGCTAAATTTAGCCTAAAAGGATAATTTATCTCTTTTATTGAGGTTAAACACCGAATAGGCACTGATTTACCTTAAATACAAATATAAATTAAAAAATTAAATTAGCCAACTAATTTAAATCAAATTGTTATCTTCAATGCCGTAAAAAAATATCTCGTCGATCAAAAATGGTCTATAAACATAAATCTTAATAAATATTTTAATAATTAAGTTAATTAAAGCAGTACTCCTGGACACGGCATGTATAGTGAGGCGGTTCCTCTCTCTGGAGCCCTGACCACCGGCAGCCTGGACCTTGTTCCTGATGCCGATGGGCCACCTATTTTTTTTTATTTTTAAATGTTTTTTTTATTGTTTTATATTAGAATATTTAAAAATGTATTTAATATGTTTAAAAAGAAATAAAGATAATAAAAGTTAATTACTCCATTTAATTAGCAGAAACTGTTAAATTATCAAAAAAATAACGTATTGAGTTTTTATTAAAATAATCTGGTCACTGTAAGCTATACCACAAGTCCTTTCAAAGGGCAAAATACTTACATCCCACTTGAACAACATCCCTCTTATTCTGATACTGACAGCTCATAATGAGGTATTTCAAACGAGAACCTGACATCGTCGTTGGATGAAAAGGGGTTAAGCACTTGGCTTACAGGTACCAAAAAGGTTCTCTCCAGGGAGGTATAACCAATATAAGGTAGGTACGAGAGAGTTAGTTAAGGCTATGATGGAAAACGAACATCCTGTAGACAAAAATATACGAGTGGAAGGACATTTTTGGGCAAGAAATAATTGATATTACTACGATATCATTATTTTAATCAGTTAGCAGCAATATCTGATAATGAGGAGGAGCTCGTGGCTAAATAATAACAGCCGCTCGGGTCGATCTTTAAGTTAAGCCGTGCTTGCCTAGGTTGGTCTGTGGATGGGTGACCGCCCATTACATACCGAGTTTCCTCCGTGCCTCGGAAAGCACGTTAAGCCGTTGGTCCCGGCTGTCATTTGTAGATCTTTGACAGTCGTTAGGTAGTTAGTGGCACAAAAGTCTGACAATCAGTCTTACCAAGGGGTATCGTATTACCCAGTACTAACTGGGTTGTGGGTGTGGGCAGTTGCTGCATGTAAAATACTGGTATTCAGCTGTATCCGGTTAGACTGGAAGCCGACCCCAATATAGTTGGGAAAAGGCTAGGCAGATCATCAGTCACGTCCATAAAATCAGGTAACTTAGGTACATTGTCATCATCATATCAGCCTTGAATCGCCCATTGCTGGGTAATCTGGGTCTAGGCCTCCCCTTTTTTCTGCCACACTTCCCGCATATGTCCATAAAATGTATGAATAACATTACTATCGATTCAATTTTATTGGGATCAAAGAGCCTCCACAAGTGAGTGCTAGAAAGTACCTACCTACCAGTAGCGAAGGGTCAATTTTTGTAAGAGGTAAGCCGAGTACATATCTTTAATGTGGTTATATTATTTGTCTATAAAATACTGACTGTGCCATTTTTCAAAGGGAAGCCGGTAGGAATCGGGTTCTATGGAACCTTCGCCACTGCTACCTACTTAAGTACTGGTACTCTGGAGTGTCTCTATCAGCATATATTTTAGGTACTACAGCATGAGCTATTCTGATACCAATTAATTGCGCGGTCTAATCACTGCAGTTATAGTAAAAATGAAATGAAATCTATATTGTCAAGATATAAATCCACATAAAATTTTCAATAAATAACTGAATGTATTTATTGAAAATTATAGATAGGATAGGCAGTTGTTAGTATACTTTTCATCACAGTTAAGGATTCCCCAGGAATTTAGAGCAATTGACCATTAGGATGGGGACAGTAATAAGCTGGTGTTATAGCCATCAGGTTTTAGAAAGTTAATGACTAAGTAAAACGCATTTTCAGACATCACGACTCAGAGGAAACTGCTGGAAACCCCGCCTCTGATAGTGGCCATCTCAGGAGAGCAGCGCCTTCGTGTCATTAGGGGGCGAGCTTATTGCCATCAACCGGGCACAAATTCAAACTCTATGACTGCTACTGAGAAATTCTTGTTGGAGGACTCAATAACATTTTGCCTGACCTGGGAATGGAACCCGAGACCTCATGCTCAGCAGTCGGCCTTGCGATCACTAGAGCAACGAGGCAGCCTAAGCTCTGCCTCACTCTTCGAGAATTAAAAGCGTGATTTTATGTACGTTAACACGTACACACACACACTGGTATAAGCCGTCCTCGTGCTTACCACTTGCACATCATAAACCGTGCAATGTGCAGTTGTCTTTGTGACTTAGATAGATAGTCAATTTACTTAGCATTGTTGTAAAAAAGTATGTGATAGAAGATATGGCTGGATCATATGTATATGGGCATGACTGAGATGTCGACTAAAAGACGAATGAAAGAAGAAGACATGCCAGGCACAAAACTAGACTCCTACTACTGAAAAATGTCTAATGTCCTCTTCTAACCCATATAGCGTATAATGCAGTTCGCATAACTGCCATATTGGTCGCACGACCAGTGCAATGACGCAGTTACGACCCCATCGTAATCGCGAAGCGACTTAACTTGTTTCCTTTTCGAGAGTCCCGTAGTCCCGTCGAGGTATCTAGAGCCCGGCAAGCTCTAAGCAACTTCTCTGGCGTTTATTTAAGCTCGTAGCTCATGGCCAGACGGTTCTAAAGACAGTAGGTACATAATAGTATTAACTATGATAAAAACAATTACCTCAAGCGTGGTCCAGCCACCACGGCGGCCGGTCGCTCGCTCCGCATCCGACATGATGTGGTAAGTGCGCCCGCTAGCGCCCTCATGCTTGTCTTTGTTGCGAGACATTCTGTCACCTGCAAGCGAATGAGGTTGTTATCATTGAGCACTTGTTGCTGGCTGCAAGCTACTGTGGGGTCAACAAAAGAGGTAAGTAACCAGAGAAGCTAGAAGCCTCTTTGATTGGTGATACTGTAATGTTCCTAAGTAAGTCTTGCACACCCTGGGTATTGATGTTGGAAATAAGCTACTGTGTGGTCAACGTAAGAAGTAAGTTACCAGGTGAATACCCTCTTTGATTGGTAATACTGCTATGTACCTATTTCTTGAGCAGTTACTCCTTGCCGACTGGCTAGTATTGATTCCCAGAGCGAAGTAGACTATAATAAAAACACTCCAACTGCGGCACCAGAGGCCCCTTCTCTGTGAAAAGGAGTGTGTCATAATCTACCAAGAGAGCATGTTGGTAATGTAGGTGTAACGTTGTTCTGAGTGACAATCTGGTTTAAAACCAGCATAATATTGTTTAGTCAAATATTTTGCTGAGTGTGTATATTTAAGATGTTTTAGTGAAGCCGCGTTGACACGATCAGAGTATGCTCGGACCGAGTGGACTCGGATGCAACTCGTATTTTGGCAGCCCATAATCCGATCACACTCGGATGGGTTGGTATGGGTTGCCAAAATTCGAGTTGCGTCCTAGTAAGTATCCAAGTCGACTCGGTCCGAGCATACTCTGATCGTGTCAACGCGGCTTTATGGGTTGCCACAATACGAGTTGCGTCGGCTTAAGGCAAATTGTTTGCCTTTGAAGTACAAAGATGTTATTCTTGGCCAGTTACTTATAATCTCTTTTGTTTCTTTTGAGAATGGTCATTGAATTGTTTCGATCAGTAACTCTTTACAAATCTTTAAACTAAAATAACTTTCTACTAATCATTTCAACTAGCAATACATACTGCTTACATTACATTATGTATCTAAATTGGAGCTTTATAAAAACAAAAGGTGACATTAAAAATTCACTGAAGAAAATAATATTTCATGACATGACCTTTCCTTGGTTCCTTACTCGCTCTGCATACTTTATGCATGTTAGAAATGAAAATGACTGGAACACATGTTTTAGTAAACAATATGATTCTGTTATTACTTTTTTTATGCTTCTTGAAAATGTGTTATCCTGAGAAATATGGCCCGAATTGAGTATATTTCAAAATAAAGTTGAATATTATATTCCTTACATTTGTACTATTATTAAAGATGTTTACAGTGTATTGGTGGGAAATATCAAAGACTGGTAACATTTGATCCTTTTTAAAAGTCAGAAAATCTGCATTTAATTTTTTTTTTCATCACCCTGTCACCCTACAATTTTGATGTTGAAAAAATGTGATGTGTTCAAACCAAGGCCTAGAAAGTGATACTTTCCATCCACATAACTAAAAATCTATTCTATTAGAACAAATTTTTAGTGGAGGCCGATCTGTGGTTACAGTGAGTCATTTTTAAAACATCAACAGGCCAACAAATGTTTGTAGGACAACCTTAGCTCATAAACATAGAATAAAGCATCCAAATACTTAACCAGGATATTGGGCTGCTAATTGGCCTCAAAAAATAATGGAAAATCATTTAAATGTATGCTGACAGCAATCCGCTACCCAGGCCACAAAATCTTGAACAATGATATTTTTCATGTAACTGGGTCAATTTCTAATCCATTCAAGTTGGATCTAAAATTTCAGTTTTGAATAGAAACTGTTTTTGTTCCTTTTGTGTTAAACATGTTTGGTTAGTTTTTATAGCCTATTGAACTGATAATGAGAAATTGTATTCTGATATCACTTAGTGAATGTTTACTTGTGATTTTGCCAGATATGTACAGAGGAAACCGGCATATATTAGAACCTAACATTTTAAAGTGAAGTGATATTCACCCAACGGCAATGCAGGTTCATTGCCTTGGTGGATTATGGGCAGCTCCCTCTCGCAGACATATACCTGGTGGAATGGACATCGATGCACAAACAGTTACCACATATTCAGTACATCATTCTGAACCCCTCACATCGTAATTTTTCATCGGTAGTTTAAAACAACACAAAAGCACAAAACCTACCAGATCAAAATGTACGGAACAGCTGATTTTTTTTTTAGCGCGGGCTCTTCGTACTTTTAACCTTGTAGCAGAGGAGGTAGACATTTTTGCTTGTACACTGAGTGAATTCACAAGGATAACATTATATGTAATTAGTTATAGATAATAAGTATAAGCTGTTAGTTGCTTTACTATTGCATTGGGTTGTGCCTGTAAAATAGTTGTAAGTAAGGATTAAATAAATAAATAAATTACCAATGCAAAATTTCTATTTGGGTGTTCAGTATGATGTACTGAATATGTGGTAACCATTTGTGCGCTGGTGTCCCTTCCACCTTGTATAATAATCGGACACAAAATATCCTCCCTCTTTTAAAGAGAAAAGCCTGTCTCCCAGCAATGGAAACATTATAGGCTGAATATGTGATGTACAAAGGCTACTTAGCTTGTGCCCATGTCCTACAGTGGTCTGCAAGAGGTTTATTGCTAGATATATATTGCTAGTACGTGTCTGCACGTACTGATACCAGTTTAAGTCAAGAGAGTATGTCAATGAATGCAAAGTAATTTAATAATAGTACACCAGTAGCGCAGGGTCAATTTTTGTAAGAGCTGAAGTACATATTTTTAATGACAAATACCACAAACAACAAAACAAACAACACACAACAAACAACAGACAAATACCAACAGTTCCATACCAGGTTCCATAGGACTCGATTCCTGCCGGCTTCCCTTTGAAAAATGGCACAGTTGCCATTTCCCTTTTTCATAGGGAAGCCGGTAGGAATCGAGTTCTATGGAACCTTCGCCACTGGTATACACAATAATCTTGAACCTGTGTTCCAGCAGCAGGAACATTAGGGGCTGATAATGCAATATACAAATACATGTTATTCATAATTCAGAGGCTCTAACTCTATGGAGTATCTACCTAACAGAAACTTGTGAGGGTGTGAAAGATATTATAGAGTGCGGTCAGCAAAGTAAATACTTGGTTATTTCAGAACCATATTGGTATTGGGTGGACATAAAAGCTATGTAAATAGATGACTTTCCATGTTAATTTCTGGTCAGTACTTCTGTTTCCATAAATGTTTTATCAGTTTAACACAATTTCTAATGATACAATTATCATAAACAACAGGATAGTAAACTTGTGGCATCCTTTACTCTAGTAGGCATAATTTCACTGTAAAGATATCTGAACTAGGGATATCATTGTTTTATAATGTATAATAAGAATAGCTACTACCGAAATTGTTCATCAAACTAAAGCTGACAGAACTGTATAGTCAGCAGGGATACCTGTATGGAAATTACATGTCATGAAGTTTGCTATATTACGTCTAAATTACAACGAATATTACTCAACACGTTTACAAAACTAAAACGGCACTGTTTTTCTGAAACGTTGACCAATACTTCTGTTAAAACAATCCATATTTCATACTTATCTACGTAAACACTGATACGATTGTTTTCATACATATGGACTCGAATCTATAAGCTACAGGGGTACTTAGTGATAAAAATGTACCTTTATAACACCGCGAGGGGTCATTAGGTGTGATAGAACGACTTTTTTCGATAAATTATCTTCTTTCGAAAAATAAGGACAACACAAGTCCATAACCTCCGTAGTACGGCGGATATACCTAAAGAATACAGTTATTACACATGCTTAACGGGCTCTTAACAACGAAACAAGACCTATTTCCTGGAAAAAGTACTGATTTAATTCATTATTTCGCCGATTACTGTGTAAATGCGTAGCATCTTTGTGTACAGCTGACATGAAAGAGATGAATCGAGTCGAACCTTTGAGTCCCCAAGCGCCAATTCATTATTCACACTTCCAACAACTTTACTTACAAAATTACTGCACAATCAATAAATACACACCTTCATCTACTCCTTAAAACGTTTTACTTCAATTAGGATTATAGTTGTGGGAAATAATTCACTGTAAACAGACAATGGGACACTCTTGACAAACAACCACATCAAACGTCCATTTACCGACTGCAGCGACAATCGACATTAGCGGCGATTTCTAGAACTTTACTTTTGTGTTGTGGCGACCATAGATAAAGTATTGTCTGTAGCGCAAAATTTGAATACGCCGTTTTTTATTTCTTTGAAAGTTTGAAACATTCTATTAAGTTGACGATTTTAACTGGTTTTATTCATGCATTTGTCTTTATAAACTTTAAAACTCCCCAAACCCATTGATGTTTACTATCTGATGCAAAATGGACTCCCTCGTCTTTGGCTTCCTAGTTAAATAGGAGGATGTTATGTTACCAGATCCTAATCCATTGATTGACGGTTCGGTCATCGGTAGGAGCAGAAACCGATGTTGAGATGATGCATGAGTTTTCATTTCTAGAGGTGTTACAGGGGGAATAATTGCACAAACGGGCGCTTTTCCAATGAGAGACTTCAGAAATCTTAATAAACCTAACAACATTTTTGGCTCTGCTTATTTTAGGAGAATATACGAATACTTTCTAATTAATATGATGTTTTCAGATTTTATGTAAGTTACATTACATTACTTACTATGTAATGCAATACATTAGATATAGTGGTAGTACACGTACTTCTGAATATTATACTGGCTATTGTTATACGAGTTACGTTTTAAATTAAAATTTTAAATGAACTTTGTCCTTTCAACGCGAAACAAGTACGATGGACTGAACAATCCATTTTGGTAAATCAAATCACAGTAACGCGGAATTCACTGGGGAATATTGTTCAAATATTTTCTTTTTTTGTAAATTGTGTAGTAGAAATGGTTGAAGTTAGCAAGCTGATGGTAGATAGTTGTGAAATAACTCAACATTCGTGTCACCAACTTTTGCATCCGTGGACAGAAAGCTGCAGAGATGCATGGCTCAGCATGTTATGGCATTGTGGGAAAGGGTCCGTTATATTTTATACACCCTATCTATGTTTATTTACAGTGAGTACCGTTTATTTTAATTATTTAATGTGCTAAAAATAAATGATTACTCTACTTGGCTGGATCTCTGGAAGAAATGGCATACAGCAAGTAAGCTTCCTAAACATTAAAGCAAGTAAGATATTATCCCATCACATTTTAAGTATCGCATCACTCTGCATTAATGTAAATAAGACATATAATGAACTTTCTTCTTTCCAATTAGACCACTTTATCATCTATTTAATAAATACTGTGACTAAATTCAAACAACTTTCAGTCAAGTGAATTAAACTTCTTTATCAGGAAGGTTAGTCTTCTTAATTATGTTCTTAGTGTTACGAGACCTTTAAAAATTAAATTCCCTGTGTACACATTCACGGCGGTTAAACCAATAGCCGACATCAAAAAAGTTTGGAAAAACTAAGAAAACGACGACTATATTGCTAATCTCGATTTTAAATTTTATAAACACAAAACTTTGATTCTATAACTCTAATTGATAAAACGCACCTCGTCCAACCGGTTAAACCAGTCGCTGACTTTTAGAGTTTGGAAAAACTAAGCAGACAATAATAATTGTACATAATGCTCTAATCTCGATTTTACATCTTTTATACTTACATAAAACTTTTTTATGTAACTCTATATTCATTATAAAATACAGCAGACAATTGATTTTTTCAAAATTTAACGCAAAAGTCCCTGGCATAAAAATTATTGAAAAATGCTTTCTTCGTATCCTTTGGTGTCCAATCTATGAAAATTCTTTTCTTTTTCTTTTTTTTTATCGAGGCAATAAATCAAGATTTTAGTGATGTTTCCTTGGAAGATGGGTAGGCCTTTAGTGTGGGACATAACGTGTATCGATACTCTTGCGCCATCACTTCTATCAAGCTCATTCGTACTTTACTGGCCCTGCCACTGCGGCTGCAGAGAACCTCAAGCGGGGTAAATATAGTAGCCTTTGTGGAAACTATATTTTCGGACCGTTTGGGGTTGAAACTCTAGAGTCGTGGGGTCCGAGTGCTCACAACAGCCTGTTTAAGGAAATTTCGAGACGCTTCTACCTTGCCCAGAGGCTAAGTGTTTCCATACAACGTGGCAATGCCGCCAGTCTCTTGGGCACATTACCAGCTGACAGCGTTGATGAGGAGGTTTTTGATGCCCTTTTATAGTTGGATATTAGTTTAAATATTTTAGTTTTATATAAAATAACTAGCTTTTGCCCGCGGCTTCGCCTGCGTGGATGTCGAAAAATATCCGATAACTTAACTTCATACCCTTTTTAACCCTTCGGGGTAGAATTATCAAAAACGCTGTAACACGTATAAATGAATTTTCAATCGTCAGCCTAAACACAAAATTTAAAGAACTAACTCCTAACTTCAAAACTGACGGTCTTCCAAATAAACTTTCATCCCCTGGGAAATTCCCCCGAGGAGCTCGTGGCTAAATAATAACAGCAGCTCGGGTCGATATTTAGGTTAAGCCGTGCTTGCCTAGGTTGGTCTGCGGATGGGTGACCACCCATTACATACCGAGTTTCTTCCGTGCCTCGGAAAGCACGTTAAGCCGTTGGTCCCGGCTGTCATTTGTAGATCTTTGACAGTCGTTACAGGTAGTCAGTGGCCCAAAAAGTCTGACAACCAGTCTTACCAAGGGGTATCGTATTACCTAGTACTAACTGGGTTGTGGAGGTCAGATAGGCAGTCGCTCCATGTAAAATACTGGTATTCAGCTGCATCCGGTTAGACTGGAAACCGACTCCCGATTATTTTTGTCGTGGGAAGGTTTTTTTTGCGTTAACTCGTAGATATCGTTTAAAAGAGTGTCCATGGAGTTTCTTGCCCGTTCTTCTCCATAGAGATCTACGTTAGGGAATGGGCAACTACAGTACTTTCACAGTTTTTATGCCTTGTGACTGGGACTGTAGCTATTGTTGTCTTTGTTTCGACAATTCAAAAGTGCCTGTAACTGGCCTATTTGAAATAAATGCTTTGATTTTGATTTTTGATTTTGATATTAATTTATTTTAATTATATAGTGTAAATGTTAATTATTTTGGTATTGCTTAAATGTTCGAGATGACTAATATATTTTATAATAAAAAGGATTAATACTGCGTCGGTAAAAACTCCGTCGCTAATAAAGCATTATTTCAGACCAAATAAAAAAGTGATCTACAAACTTTATAGATAGATATATACTGCCACGGACTTTTTTAGGGTCCCGTACCCAAATTGTTGACTCGTTAACTTTTTTGGAATTATGGATTTTTTTTTGCGACTTTGCAAAGAAAAACCATGATTTTCGTGTCTATGCAATAAAAAAAAATAATGCATAGATTACACTGACTGGTGGTGAAAATTTGAACTGGAAAAATAAAGAATCAAATTTTATATTGAAACGATTTATTTTTATGATGATGGCTTTCAAAAAAATGCAATAGTATAAAGTTAAAAATAAAAAAATGGTTGTAATCAATGACAATAATATTTAAATTTTGTAAAAAATAAGGTCAAGGCCCCTGTTCCCAATACCGGTGGGCTACTATTTTTACGTTTTTATTTCGTAAGAAAAATAAAATAAAGGTGGTTGAAAAATAAATACAGGCAACGATAATAATATAGACTGCCTTTATGTCATATTTAGCTTGTAGATCTGTAAAAGAAAATCTTATATTTTGAGCATGAGAACAGAAATTGACTGAAAGAAAAGTATATTTATTACGCAAGAGTAAAGAGGACCAGAAATATTTAATGAAAACATGTATGGACTGTCATTTCATGCTTGTGCAGCTGTCAGATCTGATGCAAGGTGTCAGTCAGGCAGATTTTATTGTTGTTCAGCACAACATATGAATGAATATTATTTTGGCCAGTTCATTATCGTTCGTATTCGTATGAACTCCGTGCATTACGTTATTACGTATCGGAAACATCCGTTACTTTTTATGAGGTCAAATTATAATATTTTTAAGTGAACTGTGTCAATAATCATCAGTATTGAAGTACATGCGTCTTCCAAATAATATATTTGCTGCGTTGTTTATTTGTGTGTATTAGCTAAAAATGGTCGAAGCTAGTAAACTTTGGTTTGAAGATGCGTGCAGTAGTTGTAGATGCCATGAACTTATACACCCGTGGACGTATCGATGTTCTGATGCTACGAGAACCATGTTATTAAGTTGTATCAAGGGGAGTTACAAATTCTATGCTATGGTGTACCTTGTAAGTATTTGTGCCACTACTTAATAATTACGTACAGAACGTTTCTATACTGGCAAGTTCCACACCTTTCACCGAAGTGTTTTTTTAAATTGACCTATCACTAATTGACCATATGATGCCCTTTGAACTTGACCAGATTTGATAAACCTTACACGTACTTTAGTATGTGATACCAAAAAAAAATTGTCAGTTAAGAGTATTATTTATCTACAGCAAAACCAATTTATGATTATAATTTTTTAATGGATGATGGATGGTGTGGTAACTCCAATATTTATATTGGTTACTTCTCCACCCATTGTCAGGGAAAACCACTGTGATACTTTTATTTATTAACCACTTGTATGCTGAGTATATAGACATAATTAAAAAGTCTTGTGTCTTGAGTAGATCTTCGTTCTGGCACATGAATGGTTAATATTCTCATAAATGTAACTGTATACCAATATTAAAATGCAAAAGTACCTCAATCACTTTGCCACTCTGTACACCTTAATATGACCTGGGTTATGAAAAAAGAAAAAAAAAACAAAATACGATAATTTAATCTTAGTAGAATGTTCCTTGGGATAGCTCTCCACTCAACATTTAGGGGTTACCCTGGCATAGTTTAATTAAATTCCATCCAAAATGGTTGTTAGCAGGAAGCCAAAGTAAGTTTCTCTTTATATATTGTTTTAATACCTATACTGCCTGATAGGATAACTACTAATCTTTCCATATTAAACTGTTGATTTCCTCTTCCTCCTTTAGCTAATAATGAGTGGTAAGCATTGAAAAATTCAGTAAATAATTAAAACAATAGGAATAGTTTGTATTGTATAACGGGCTGCCGTCTGCGACTCCACGTCCAAGCATGTATTTTGAGATACAGTATTATTAAATCCGCCTCCAAGACTACCTGCTGACAAAAATAGCTACTATTAGAATTTTGAGTGACATTGCGAATTAGGTATATCTGGTACCTACAAATTGTGATCTGTTTCAATTCTGTCTGCCAGCTTGTGAAAAACTGCCTTTTAAGCTGAAAGCTGGATCTGCCATTAGCACCGTCATATGCCTAGCATTCTTACTATGGTGGCGTCAGCTTCCTGTCAGACTGCATGAAGCTGAATACCACTATTTTACATTTAGCAACTGCCTATCTGACCTCCACATCCAGTCAGCACTGGCTAATAGGATACCATAGCCATTAACAACCATAAATAAGCTCTCCACACAATGTATGGATACTAGTTACTCTTTCACGCAAAAACTACTAAACGTATTAGGATGACATTTGGCACACAGATACCTTGTAACCTGGATTTACATATACAATACTTTTTATCCCGGTAGTAAGATCCTGTGGGACAATTACCGAATTTAACACGGGCGAAGCTGCGGGCATAGCTGCGGGCATAGCTGCAGGCATAAGCTACTGCCTAAATAAATTCCATTACATTTAATTAAATTCTGAATTAAAATTAAACTTTGTTTCAGATACAAATATTAATGAGAGGAAAAAAGCTTGATAAAAAGGAAATGCTGGAACAATTCAAGCTATATTTAAAATCAGGCATATTTGGTTTGACTGTGGGAAGTTCATTTGTCACATTGAACTGCATATTCAGGTAAATTATAAAACTTTCATTTAATCTACAGTCAGAAGAATAGGAAATGAATCCTAACATGTCCTTAACATGTCATGCATTTTCATTAATGCAGTCCGAATCTGATTTTAATTATATCAGGATATTCCCAAGTTATTAAGAACATTCCCATTCTGATCTTAGTCTCAATTTGTCACAAATACTTCCAATTTTTTTACCAATTTTTTACATTGATTGTCGCTGCGATAGGGACGCCATAAATGCTGAAACCCCGACCGAGACATTAGTAATAGAAGTTGGGTAAACTACGGATTTTACACGACAACACTATATGGGCAAGATACAATTTTCGAAGACTTCTTGGTCTACGAAGTATTTTTTTTTCGACTTTATTACCTACTTATAAGAGCCAGGATTGAATTTTGGATTGGGGAATGAACAGTGCCAGCCCGAGGTTATATAGCTATGGATTCAGAATAGCCACGTTTTAAGTTTTCGGTAAAAACGGTTGCAACATTTCGCCATTCACACACGGAAACAACGTCTTTAACTAAGTGAACTGGGACAAAATAAGATAGTTGTAAGTCAAAAATAAATAAATATTTATTGACCCGGACACAACATTTCAAACTGGGACATGTCCCAGTGTACCGGGACGTACGGAAGCCCTACGCTGCTAGGAGATTGCGACTAGGTTAAAGTGCCTTTGCCTTTTGATTTTGCTTTAGGAAGAGAACACTAGGGAACCAGGTATTATTACCCAGTTCTTTCGTGGTATTTGGAGAACCGGGAGTATGCCCTAGAAACCTATCCTATGTTTTATATGCATATTTTGTTTTGCAAGCCAGTCGCAATGGATGTTTACTGAATAATGTTTATTATGTTTTCAGGAAACTATTCTTTAGTGACTTCTCATATTATACGACAGTGCTGTTACCATGCACAGTTAGTGGACTAGCCGTGTACTTTGAGCCACCATACAGAAGAGTTATGGTGGTCAATCTATTTGTAAATCTGGTAAGTTTAATTATGTTTTTAACACAAAATATTTATTGAGACAAAAAGCAGCCAAGCTTAAGTAGAACTTGGCCGGACACCTCTGCCATGCATGTCGACTAGTTCGAAATCAACAGCTATGTGGGTTCCGGAAAACCTCAGGCGACATAACGGCAGACCTAGGCGAAGATGGCGGAACAAGCTTGACACCTACAGGCAGAATTCGTTCACTCTAGTAGCTATAGACCGACAGCTTTAATGAGTTCTCCGCTTTGCCCCATCAAAGGCACATTAAGCGTCTACAAAGTCCAAACAATATCCCACAGGTTATTTGCTTTATAATGATCTTAATCCGAGTATTTATTACGATACTAATCTAACCAATACGTGATCTACCTTCAGAATATTCCATTTAAATTGATACCATCACCAGGACTCATTAATGCGGTCGGTCTATAGCTCATAATAGCGAGAATTGGAAAGTAGAAAGGCAGGCCTTCACCCTGTTACGTGGCACGAGGGGCTGAAAATAAAAACATATTCTGAAACAGAAAATGTTAGATCTAGAGCATTTAAATATCTTGTCAGAAATATTATTCTTACAATTTCCATAGAATTTCGTAAAAAATAAGTCAATTCCTGTAATTTATTTGACTAATACCATTATTTCATGGAAAGATAAAATAAGTTACAAATAATTCAAGTTGGTTTTACCTTATTGATTCATAAACCAAATACCATCGAGTTGTTATCAGATTCTTTAACAGCAATAGATAATAACACAAACGAATAACAGTTAAGTTTAGCAGAAACAAGTAGTTCAAGGTTTTTAGATAAGATTCAGAATCATTTATTTGCCTGACATATTGTATTTTACAGATTTTATGACTCATACACAATAGTTCTTCATATTCCGCCTACTAAATTCGGCAAGCAAATTTTGTGTAGAGTAATCATGGAGTTTCTTGCCGGTACTTCTCCATAGGAAACGATCAACCCGAACCGTGCACCTTTTTGTCGACGTTTTATAAGTGCCCATCGAGGCCTATGTGAAATAAAATATTTTGATTTTGATTTTGTGACAATAAGTGTGTGATTCTAATTTAATACATTCCAATGTCAAAATAAAAAGTAGGTAGGTACTAAATCAAGAATTGTCTATCAATAGCTTAAAATAAAATAAAAAATAAAGAAAATACTAAATCAAGAATTGTCTACATATCAAATTACAAATGTCCAAGAAAAATAATTAAATTACAAATTTTCTAATTATAAACTTTCAAATGACAACCAAAGAAAGCATTGTGTAATTCCGTTTAAAAGGAAAACTAAAAATGCACACTCGCCCTTCATTCTTGATTGAATCTAATCTATCACCATGTTTAAGTTAGATTAACTGAAAGTTAAAATAAGAAAATAACGTTATTAAGTTCCTATTATATCTTAAAAACATTTTGTATTATCAATTTTAAAAGGTTTGTTTGTTTTAATCAAAATATCTCTGTTCTGAGGACAAGATTGAGGTCAAGAGTAGGCTCATTTAATGTATAAAAAATATACCTACGTAGGTACTTAGCTCATGGCTTAATAATAACATCTGCTCGGCATCGATCTGTAGGTTAAGCCGCGCTTGCCTAGGTTGGTTTGTGTATGGGTGGCCACCCATTACATACCGAGTTTCCTCCGTGCCTCGGAAAGCACGTTAAGCCGTTGGTCCCGGCTGTCATTTGTAGATCTTTGCCATTCGTTACAGGTAGGTAGTCAGTCCCCCGAAAGTTTGACAACCAGTCTTACCAGGGTATCGTATTGACCAGTACTAGTTGGGTTGTGGCGGTCAGATAGGCAATCGCTCCACGTAAAATACTGGTATTCCGCTGCATCCGGTTAGACTGGAAGCCGACCCTAACATAGTTGGGAAAAGGCTAGGCAGATGATGACTTATTTAAAATACATATGCAGGCCAAGAATGTGTTGGCCAACGGGCGACATAAACCTTGACACCAGGTTAGGCACTAACCACACGATAAAGAAAGGATAAGAGGCCAAGTTTTTTTTCCTCACATAGCTAAATTATAAAATGTAGTGATTTAATTTGGATCTAAGTCAACAGCAAAACTATTTAACCCCAATTTTATCAGATAACTTCAAAAAACTGTGGAAGTCGTGTACCGACCTACTTATTTCATCTATATCTAAGTCAGAGATCATTTTTATTGGAACATAACGTTATCTTATATCTTCTTTCCCATATCTTGTCAACATTTCGATGTATCGTTCAAACCAAATATTAGATGTCCTGAGTAGTTATTGAATGACGTCATTACCCTCTTAAAAACATGTAAGTTATCGGTCGTACACAAGAATATCCATATTATCTAACTCTTGAAAACGTTCAACTGTTTGAGAATCATCTATAGTAGGTACTCGAGCGAGACTTAAGAGTAGGGTTGCATCAAAATAATTTAACAAATAAAAATAAATTGTTTTACTGAAATCCGAACATAAACCATTTTTTTTTTTCGGATGGGATATCATCAAATGACCCCCCCCACTCTGGGCGGAGCGGAAGGGAGTGTCAGACTTGTACTGACTAAAACCCATCCATGTTCCTTCTTTGCCCTTTGTGTTCCAGGGCCACGATATCTCTTTCGAACAGTCCCGCAGCCCTGGCAGGCATCGGCCCTTGCAGGCCCCTACAGCATTGCTGACAACTCTTTGAGGCGCGCGTGGAACACGAACGCGCCGTCGTCACGGCCTGTCGTCATAAGACGGCCGGACGGCGAGCTAGCCCATAGCTCGCCGTCCACAGGCCCGCGGAACATAAACCATTACAATATAATTTGGCTTACTAAATATTTAACGTAACAGATAAAGTAGAGGAACAAGTTTTATATGTACTTACAAAAAACTTAAGCGATTGCTATGTCGAAATAAACTGGTATTTTTTTTGTAAACAACTCATGACATGAAATGTACCTAAATCCTCTAATTTATTAACAAATGCTGTATCTACATAACTTAAAAGTTGTCTATGTCGTATGTTTACCTAAAAAACATGACATTAAGTATGTAACCCTATAATAAATCACATTGGCTTTGGACAGCCCAAGCCCGTGTGTTGTGACGATATACGACGACCCAGGTGTACACGTCATTCCAAGCTGGCTGGATGTTATGTTATGTTTTAATATTTTTTCCAGGTATTCGAGTACTGGGTACGAACATTGGAAATGAAAGGCTGGCTTCGGCGGTCTCCTGGCAAGGAGACCCTTACCTTCATGATCGGTAGCGCCATCTTCTTCTATCTTATGCGATTAGACAGAGACAACGACAAGCGAACGCCTTTGTTCTGGTACGTATGACTTTATAGCCTAGCCTTGGATTTTGGAGACGGCTTCCAGTTTAACTGGTGCAGCCGTGGGTCTATGCCGCCCAGTGGTGGTATTGGCCCCGATTTACTGGTTGTGGACTCGAAACCAAATAGGCGCGTTACTTTGTGTCATTTATTTCATTAACACTGGCCGCTGCTTACAAAACGGTGAAGAATAACACCTCTATAGACCGACCGCTTTAATGAGTCCTCCTCCTTGCCCTTTCAAAGGCGCATTAAGCGTTAACAAAGTCCTAACAATATCCCACAGGTTATTTGCTTTAAAATAACCATAATCTACGTAGGTATTACGATAGATACTAATTGAACCAATACGTGATTAATCTTCAGAATATTCCATTGAAATCTTCGCGAGGACGCATTAAAGCGGTCGGTCTATAGTGTTCTAGAATAAAAAAAACGGGTTTTCGAATAGAATCAAAAATTCGGAATTAAAAGGGAGCTTGGACTGCCTATCTGACTTCCCCAGCCCAGTTATAGGCCCCGTCATGGTATAAGACATAGCGGTGAGGCGTTCCACCGTCGCGCACCCCTTTTTTTCCGGATGGGAAATCATCAAATGACCCCCCCACTCTGGGCGAAGCGGAAGGGAGTGTCAGACTTGTACTGACTAAAACCCATCCATGTTCCTTCTTTGCTCTTTGTGTTCCAGGGCCACGATATCTCTCATACCACCATTTTTTTTATCGATAAGAATCGCTCAGTGTGCAGGGAAAAGATCAGCGTTCTTTTTACGTGACGATATCTAACCTGGGTATATGTATGACTTAATACTGGAGTAAATTATTGTATTGGGTTTTGTAATTGCTATTACGCCGGTCATGGCCACAGTCTGCATGCGAAATTAATTGATGCGGCTGTCTGCTTTATATAAATTAGCGATTCACAGAATACAATTCTGTGAATCGCAAATTTTCACAGGATTGTAATTAAAATAGTCCAATTATGGCGGACTAAAATGAATAATTACGACTTACGATGACCATCTTGCAAAGTCTTCCGCGTGCAGTCAATACTAGTCAGTTTTTCAAAGTCATTGGTCCATCTAGCTGGAAGGCGTCCCACACTATCACTTAAGGGGTCTCCATTCCTGGGTGTCACCACTGCGAGGACCGCCCGGAGGACACGGTGGAGCATACGGTGCAGGACTGCCCCGCTTGGGCACCGCCGTGTCCTCACGGCGGCGATAGGCGGAGACCTCTCGCGCCCGGCGTTGGTCGAGGCCATGCTGCGGGGCGAGACGGAGTGGGAAGCGGTCGCCTCCTTCTGCGAAGCAGTCATGCTCGCGAAGGAGAAGGCGGGCCGCGTGAGGGAGAGGACAGCGTTCTCCCTCCACACCAGCCGCAGTGGTAGACGCCCACGGCGCCGGACGTCGGCAGACGATCTCCGGCCACCGTAGGCGCGGGCATGCGGGCGGCGAGTAATGGGCGAATCGCTGTGCGACCATGGACCATGCCCGGGTCGACGGCGCGTTGTGTTCCACGCGCGCCTCATTGAGTGTCAACTTAATGACGGGGCCCCCCTCTAGAGGGCCAAAGCCTGCTGGGGTCGCGGGACTCATAGAATTACCGTGACCCTGGAACATAAAGGGCTACTGAAGGACACCGTGGATTTTAGTCAGTACAAGTCTGACAGTGGCAGTGGGCAGGGCACATTGCTCGCAGAACGGATGGCCGATGGGGCCGAAAAGTTCTGGAGTGGCGACCGCGAACCGGAAGACGCTGCGTTGGAAGGCCTCCCACTAGGTGGACCGATGACCTTGTAAAGGTTGCAGGGATCCGCTGGATGCGAGACGCATGGGACCGGTCAATGTGGCGACACTTAGGGGAGGCCTATGTCCAGCAGTGGACGTCTTTCGGCTGAAATGATGATGATGAAGTCTGACAGTCCCTCCCGCTCTGCCCTGGGTGGGAGGACTCATTTGATGATTTTACCACGTTAAAAAAAAAAAAAAAAGGGGTCTCCACTCCAGGACTCATTTATGAAATAATCGGGGCTTTTCTGTATCATCATCATCATTAAACTGCCCTTACCTATCCCAATTTATTTGGGGTCGGCCCAGCATGGCTTCTTCTTGGAAGAAGACATGTAAGACCAAGACCAAGACCTGTGTATTAACTTGACCCTATAATAATAACAAAAGCAAATTATAGGCTTCATAAATATGATGACTCGCACATTTAGATTAAAATTATAGTATCAGTATTATTCAATTGAAAGGTCATTTTAATTAAAGTAGAACAATGCAATATCGTATTTTCTACGCATCTAGTACTATAGCTCTTAAAAGCCAAGGCTTAGGGCCTATTTCAACACGTCCGTTAATAATAGTACGTTATACTAAGGCGCCCGTTAATTTACTTGGCATGTAATTTGATAAAAATTCTGTTCTATTTCGAATTTATTCGGCGAGTAGTGGCTATTCGAACATAGTGCAACAAGTCCCTTAGTATATAAAAAAAAAAGTTTTGACTACCTCGTTGATCTCATCTCATCATCTTAACTTGTCTGCAAACGTTCCTGTGAGCCTGATGTTCTGGGCTCGATTCCCATGTCGGGCAAAGTGTTATTTATTGGGCTTTTCTATCAAGAAATTCTCAGTAGTAGATTGATGGCAATAGGCTCGCTCGCCCCTTAACACTTACATGGAACTTAAACATAACTTGCAAAATACCCACATTTTGCCAGTAAAGCTGGGTGTAAAAATACCGTTAACTAAGCCAAAAGACCCTCTCCCCGTCATTGCGATCATTGTTTTGTTTTGGGCCATACCGGGGAACCTTCTAGTTATGGAGATATTTGCAGGTCAAAGTTAAAACCATCATGGTTTTCTTTTTTAAATACCCGTTTTTAATTTTACTTTAAATACCTCCTTGATACTCAATGCCTGCATCAGCACAATGTGAGTGCGTTACATTGAGTTCTGCCGTAAACTATGCTATTTCACCCCAAAAAATATCGTTTCCTAGCAATCATTTCTACGTAGAGTTACTTAGTTCGATGTACAAAATGCTTCGTTGACGGCTTCGTGAAGAATCCGTTTACACCTTGTATGTTAATTCCTGCTTATGTCACTCATCAGAGATATAAAGATTCGACAAAGTGATCTTTGTGAAAACTTCCTTGTACACGCCATTATTTTAAAAACAGCAAAAAACCCAAATATTTTACTTAGGTACAGTAAAATATTTAGATTTTTTGTGACACATTCTTCGACTGACATCCAAAAGTCCAAACTCAAGGTTTGCCAACGGGGAATGGAGCGCAGCATGCTTTAAACTAACCGATCGAAAAAGGAACACCACACTGCGCACCAGAACTCAAATTGCTGACGTAGCTCAAAAAGCTGCTAAACTAAAATGGGACTGGGCAGGCCAGGCCAAAGCTGCGGGTCCGCATATCAGAAAACTGGAACCCTGAGACAGTTAGACGGGGTGGCGGCAGACCGAGAAGATGGCGGGACGCCTTGGATGGCTTTCTCGTTAATTGGCAAGAGGCGCAACATCGAGAACAGTGGAAGGAATGGGGGAAGGCTTTTGCCCAGGAGTGGGACAATTCAGGCTAACAAAAAAAAATCTTTGTATTGCCATTATTATTCATGAAACAACTGACATTTATTATAAATAATCTTGAACAATGGGATTACACAATAGAAGAGGGTCAAGGTAGCATGCATAAGTAGTATAGTACTATAATTATTTCTATTATCGCGTCGTATAAAGCGTTGAAATTATTTCAGTGAAAAATACTAGAACAAAGTTACGTAGACAAGATTAACAAATCATAATTTAAAATCTATATATATACTTATAATAAATCTGTAGAGAGGTCAATTCTGTACATGAAATATATTTCCAAAATAACTATCAGGGGTGATTAGGGATCGATACTGATGCCAAAAATGCAATCAGTAAAATTTTTGTCTGTCTGTCTGTCTGTCTGTCTGTCTGTATAACCGTTATAGAAACAAAAACTTCTCGACGGATTTTAACGAAACTTGGTACAATTATTTTTCATACTCCTGAGTTGGTTATAGTATACTTTTCATCACGCTACAATCAATAGGAGCAGAGCAGTGAAGGGAAATGTTGGGAAAACGGGAGAAGTTACTCCATTTTTTAAGCTTCCGTCGCGTGTGCAACCTTTAATGGTTAAAGCTACACAGAAATCATGTATGACGGAAATGTTGTCCTTAAAATTATATAAAAAATATCCCACGACAGCATATGTCTATCTTTTATGGTTGACTCACAATATCACGTGTAACTCCTGATAGCTTAGCAGTTCGAAGCTTTCTGATTATATTTGCCTACTCTTACGTTTATAATACTCTCAGTCATTACTAATTAAAAAAGTTAACATTATTAACTATTCCATAAAAAAATAATCATAGAAATCGGTATAGAAACACCAAAGTTATACATGAAATACGCTAATAATAAGCCATCGCGCGTGAATACTGAATCATGCTATAAGGATTATTTTTGTATAAGGTCCGAGAATCGGTCGCCGCGCTCGACGCGTCTGTACGTCGAATATACGTCGTCTCGTCTGACGGCCGAAGGTATAAAAAGGCGAAGAAGGCATTGCGTCCGAGCTCGAGCTTCATACAATTTTTGCCTGTTGATGCGAATAGACGTTCAGAGCGTTCGACCTTATTGACAGACAATACTTAATTGATATTAACAAACCGTGCATATCAACGCGACTTTTAGTCTTTGATAATTTATTTTTAGATTCCTTTTGTTGTTTATTTATAAAAATAGGTATTAGTTATTTTGGTAGTGTTTAATTATTCGTTCAAATTACAATTATTAATAGTTTACATTTTGTTTCTTTTTAGGTGAAGTAGTAGTAGGTACGCATAGATTTTTAGATATTGGTAGGTAAGTTTTGACTAATTTACGTTCACTTTTTTTATACCTATTAGTTTTATTTTCATTTACGTTTTAGCTTTATTTTTATTTGCCTGCATCAATGCCACCTAAAAAACGATTATCTTTATCTCGAAATTCGAGAGAAGCTAAGAGAATGAGAAATAGGCGTTCTCAAGAATCGGCAGAGGAAAGAGCACATCGGTTAAACTTATTGTTATGCTTATCTCAATAAAAGTTTATAAAGATATCTTCGGATTCACTTTAAGTGATACTGATTTTTGTATTACATTACCATCTACGAGGGTGGATCAAAAAGTTCTTGGAATCAATATAAAAAAATGCAAGAAATGAATCAAAAATATTTTATTTTTCTACATAATTTCCTTATAATGCAATGCATTTAGAATAACGCGTTTCTAACTATCTTAATCCTTGCGAAAAAAAATATTTTTCTTGACTCTCAAAAACTCCTCTACGGCAGCCATAACCGCGTCGTCGTCGTGAAATTTAGTTCCACGAATATGCTCTTTTAATTTTGAGAATAAGTGAAACTCACTAAGGGCTAAGTCCGGAGAATATGGTGGGTGGTCAAGAACATTGAAGCCAGCACAGCGGATTGCGTTGACCGCAACTTCCGATCGATGAGCAGGAGCGTTATCGTGAAGAAACAACACGCCTACCGATAGTTTTCCACGACGTTTTTCTTTAATTGCTTCACGTACTATCGGAATAAAATAAGCATAATAGGGTCCAGTAATCGTCTGGCCTTTAGGCATGTAATCAATAAAAAGGATTCTTTCACTATCCCAGAACACTGAGGCCATAACTTTACCGGCGGTAGGAGTAACCCGAAATTTCTTTATGGACGGAGACGATGGTCGTTTCCAAGACATGCTTTGTTTCTTAGTTTCAGGATCGAAATGGTGGACCCACGTTTCATCCACCGTGACAAGACGATGGCAAAAATTTTCCGGAACCTGCTGGAACGTTTCGACATTACGCTTTGAAATTTCCAAACGTCGCTTTTTGTTTTCGTCGGTTAACATTCGTGGCACCCATCTTGCCGAAACTTTTTAAACCCCAATGAATCAATTAAAATGGATTGAATGCTACCAAATGATATCTTTAGGATTTCAGCTAAATGATTTATCGTTATTCTTCTGTCTTTCAGAACCAGATTTTCAATCTTTTTGATATTTTCTTCCGCAACGGAGGTTGAAGGGCGGCCAGAACTCGGGTCATCTTTACTGCTTAATCTACCTCTTTTAAATTCAGCTACCCAGTATGCAACCGTAGAATAGGGTATAACATCATCCCCTAATGTCTTCTGAATGTCCAAAAGAAATCCCTTCGTGGACATTTTTTTCAGGCAGAGATACTTTATCACCGCACGTAACTCACTTTTCTCCATAATTTCGCGTTTTAAGAAACTCGGTGTACAAAACAATTTATTGCGTGCGAACGAACTGATGAAATCAAGTGACACTTTGCATAAATATGGTGTGATAGACACTCTTTAAATCAAACATCGAACTATCCAATTTTTTTTATCATAAATATACGCTTCTAAGAACTTTTTGATCCACCCTCGTATATAAATAAAATGGTAAACTGACTGACTGGGTGATATCAACACACAGCCCAAACCGCTGGTCTTAGAGACATGAAACTTGGAGGGTGTGTTCTTTGTGAAGAGTAAGTATCCACTAAGAAAGGATTTTTGGGAATTCCACCCATAAAGGGGTAAAATAGGGGATGGAAGTTTATATGAAAGTTCGTCAGTTTTGAAGTTAGGATATTCAAATTTTGTGGTTAGGCTGACAATTGAAAATTAATTTATACGTGTCTCAGCGGATGAAGGTAAGGAACGATGTTTGTTCGGGTGGGATATTTTTCGACATCCACGCGGGCGAAGCCGCTGGCAGAAGCTAGTTATTAATATTTTTATTTAAATTTATCATCTCAAGCTAGGCAGAGGTACCTATAGTACAGCCATATTTTTAGCCGACTGCCAAGGAAGGGTTATGTTTTTCGCGAGTATCTTGTATGTTTGTATTTTTTTTATTACTTTGTATCTTCCAAACGGCTGGTTGGATTTCGACAATTAAGGTACCGTTATATTCGTCTTAAAACCCAAAGGCCCTAAGACAGGTGATTTAAAAAAAAAATTGAAGAATTTTTGGCGCGAAATAGTAATACGTTAAAAAAAAAATACCAAACGTATTGAGTAGGGTATCAAAATAAAGGAAATTAAAAAGGGATTACAAAAATATACATTTAAATAAGTTATATGTCTAAATTTCGGTCTTTTTAATGCATTACTTTTAAATTGTCTTTTTTACAGTCGGATTTTTGATTTTTTAAATTGTCTACTTGTTAAATATCTCAATTTCACGTTGCTATATTTTATTAGGAATAATGATTTTAATTTTTTAGTGGCCATGAATGTCCCACTGCTGGGCAAAGGACTCCCACATATCTTTCCAGATACTCTTTTCATGCCCCCCCCCTCCCCCCGTACCAGCCATCTCAGTGCGCGTCCAGGTCATCTCGCCTCCTCTGCCTGGGCCGACCTCGGAGGCGACGTCCTCCATGTTATAAATTAATGTCTAGCTGATCCCCGCGGTGTCACCCGCTGCTCAGCCCCTAAGGGTCATAGCGTGATGTTATATAGCCTATAGCCTTCCTCAATAAATGGACTATCCAACACAAAAACAATTTTTCAATTCGAACCAGCAGTTCCTGAGATTAGCGAGTTCAACCAAACACTCTTCAGCTTTATAATATTAGTATAGATTAGTATAGATTAATTTCGTTTAAAGGTTCTTCACGCCTCCACGGGTATCCAAAGAAGTTGGTGAGCCGATGGCGGGAATCGAGGGCAGAAGTCCTGCCTGCCCGCACAAGGGACCATGCATGAATTATATTCTAAAGGTTTGTAATAGAACAGGAATGACAAACTTATTTTGTTTAAGTATGATCTGAAAGAGTCCTTATTTCGTAGCAGTAAAGGCGATCACGTAATGTCCTTGGTTCTCTGATCTCTTTCTGATCGTGTATGTTTGCCGACCAAGCTATAATAGTAAGATAAGTGTTTGTGAATCGAATCCACTGCTTAGTTGGCCTTGGCTGGTCACCAACAACAAAATTGGAATAAAGTTTTTTACTGTCATGCGTTTGATTAACTTATCTGGAATTGAAACTTAAATTAACCGTTATTTCAGTATTTTTCAAACAACTCTAAAGTAAAGAGCGCTTATTAAACCACACAGTAACATCAATCAATCAATAATCTTTATAACACAAGAAAGTGCTTACAAATTGTGAAGTCCCTGACTTCTGTGCTAGGTGATGGACCAGTGTCGCAAGAGCCAGTGCCCTCTCCCAAGAAGTGATATTTCAGAATCTTATCTTAATCTTTCAGATTAACGAAATAAAAATAATTAAAAGCGCTTAAAACAAGCCTGTATTGAGTTTGAGAGTGTGTGTGTGTGTGAGCGTGCGTGCGTTTCAACGACAGTAATATAATACATCTCCCAATCATGATTGCGGTATCCCACCTTTTTAAATTAACTTATAATTTTTCATTTCAGGGCACAGCACAACTGTTCGGTATCGGCTGTGCGATGACGATGTTACGGACGTTGATACCTAAAATATTGACTCCTGCGAAAGCTTTCAAATCTTTGAGACTATCACACATGAAGTTGGGACTGTTCTTCGGAGGATACATCGGTATTTATAGGGTGAGTTTGAAGTTATACCATTCTGTTCATCCTTGACTATGCGGAAACAAACGCACTCACTGACGGTCGACCACTTTTCAACCTTATACCTACTCAGGGCACAAGGGTGAAAGTGGTCGACCGTCAGTGAGCTCGGTAGTACATTTGTATGATGCCGAAGGATATCTTTGTAAACATTTGTGAAATGTCCTGAAAAACAAGATAGCGTTATTAGATCCCTATTCGGCCTTGTGCCAAAAGGTCCATTATACTCAAGCTATATTAAAAACTGAATTTTACATTGTGCAAAGGAGTAAACAACTCTGTCTTACTGATGGCTTCATTTAGTGCTCGTTAAAATAAGTGGATTCTTCTCACGTATTTTGCACAAGCATCATATAAGTACCTATGCATTTTTTGTTTATTTCAGCATCAGGTAAGATAAATGTCTTTTGTAAAAATGATTTAGGTTATTTAATTTAATTTGAATAATAATTTGAATTTATTTTTATTTTAAACTAGCTGTTCCCGGCATGCGTTGCAATGCACCTTTTCCTACTACCTACCTACTACCTACCTACTACCTACCTACTACCTACCTACTACCTACCTACTACCTACCTACTACCTACCTACTACCTACCTACTACCTACCTACTACCTACCTACTACCTACCTACTACCTACCTACTACCTACCTACTACCTACCTACTACCTACCTACTACCTACCTACTACCTACCTACTACCTACCTACTACCTACCTACTACCTACCTACTACCTACCTACTACCTACCTACTACCTACCTACTACCTACCTACTACCTACCTACTACCTACCTACTACCTACCTACTACCTACCTACTACCTACCTACTACCTACCTACTACCTACCTACTACCTACCTACTACCTACCTACTACCTACCTACTACCTACCTACTACCTACCTACTACCTACCTACTACCTACCTACTACCTACCTACTACCTACCTACTACCTACCTACTACCTACCTACTACCTACCTACTACCTACCTACTACCTACCTACTACCTACCTACTACCTACCTACTACCTACCTACTACCTACCTACTACCTACCTACTACCTACCTACTACCTACCTACTACCTACCTACTACCTACCTACTACCTACCTACTACCTACCTACTACCTACCTACTACCTACCTACTACCTACCTACTACCTACCTACTACCTACCTACTACCTACCTACTACCTACCTACTACATACCTACTACCTACCTACTACCTACCTACTACCTACCTACTACCTACCTACTACCTACCTACTACCTACCTACCTACCTATTACCTACCTACCTACCTACCTACTACCTACCTACTACCTACCTACTACCTACCTACTACCTACCTACTACCTACCTACTACCTACCACCTACCTACCTACTACCTACCTACCTACCTACCTACTACCTACCTACTACCTACCTACTACCTACCTACTACCTACCTACTACCTACCTACTACCTACCTACTACCTACCTACTACCTACCTACTACCTACCTACTACCTACCTACTACCTACCTACTACCTACCTACTACCTACCTACTACCTACCTACTACCTACCTACTACCTACCTACTACCTACCTACTACCTACCTACTACCTACCTACTACCTACCTACTACCTACCTACTACCTACCTACTACCTACCTACTACCTACCTACTACCTACCTACTACCTACCTACTACCTACCTACTACCTACCTACTACCTACCTACTACCTACCTACTACCTACCTACTACCTACCTACTACCTACCTACTACCTACCTACTACCTACCTACTACCTACCTACTACCTACCTACTACCTACCTACTACCTACCTACCTACTACCTACCACCTACCTACCTACTAAGAACACTGTCGAACGGAATAAATAGTATCCTATGTCCGTCTCCTGGCTCTAAGCTACCTCCTCACCAATTTTCAGCCATATCGGCAAAGCCGTTCTTGAGTTATAAATACGAGTAGTGTAACTAACACGACTTTCTTTTATATATAACAGATTAGTTTTATAAGTATCCGAAATTTGTATGCCTATTAGGTTAAAGATAGCGATCCTGATATTCGAATTAGATCTTATTATATTGTACCTATGTTTCACAAATAAATAACTTGAATTTGAAAAAAAAACTCGGTTTTCACCAAACTCATATTTTTTCTTTCATAACATGCCTTACAGAATACATCCTTTTCTTTTTTTTTTAAAATCCCTTTGGACCTGTAAAGCCCAAATATTGACAGAATATTTTAACCCAATTGGTTAAAACCAAAATTTTACGTTAATAAACTAATCTATAGAGGACTATTGGGAATTGACCCCAACAGGGAAAAGACGAGGTAGGTAATGATGAGAGAGGAATATTTTCATTAATACAAGCCGTTCGTAAGGATATTGTATCGGCAAATATGACGCATATGAATAACGTATTTAATCCAATTAAGGGATCATCTTCATCATCGTCATCATTATTTCAGCCGAAAGACGTCCACTGCTGGAAATAGGCCTCCCCCAAGTGTCGCCACATTGACTTAAGGAAATTATCTCCTTTATTTATTTATACACAAATTAATTACATTTTTAAATATTCTTTAGAAAAAAAAAATATAAAAAAACATTTAAAAATATAAAAAAAATTGTAGCCCACCGGTATCGGGAACAGGGTCCAAGCTACCGGCGGTCAGGGCTCCAGAGAAAGGAACCTCCTAACAATACGAGCCGTGTCCAGAAGTACCGCTTTCTGAATCAAGCCCTTGATCCAGCTACCTAACGAGAGCCTCCTCAGGTATTGGTCGAGGCTCTTGGCAATTAAGCCATGGGCTGATACAACTATCGGCACAATGATCGCTGAGTCCACATCCCACATGTCGACAACCTCGTGAGCTAAGTCAAGATACTTGATTTGCTTATCTTTCTCGGCTTTCACGAGGTTCTCATCATGCGGGACCGTTATGTCAACAATCATTGCGCGCCGCTCTGAACGATCCACCACCACTATATCAGGTTTATTGGCTACAATAGTCCTGTCAGTGATGATGGATCGATCCCAGTACAATGTGATACTGCCATTTTCGAGAACTGGGTCGGGCACATACTTATAGTACGGCACTTCCGATTCCACAAGGTTGTATTTTAGAGCAAGTTGCTGATGGATAATCCTGGCTACAAGGTTGTGTCTATGCAAGTACTCTCCGTTAGCCAGACGAGAACACCCGGAGATAATGTGACGGATTGATTCGCCTGGACGGTGGCATGCCCGACATATATGTCAACCGTACCATCCTTCACAATAAATCTCCGGTAGTTATTCGTCATCATAACTTCATCCATAATTGCACAGACAAAACCTTCGGTTTCTCCGAAAAGGTCCCCGGAACGTAGCCAGGCTACGGACGCTGATAGGTCTACATCGGGCCCATGCAAGGCCCGGAAAAAGCGTCCGTGAAGCTCCTTACTCTGCCAGACCTCCATGCGGTCGTTAGTGTCAAGCACTACAGGTTTGCGCCAGTTCTCTTTAGCCAAGGAAAGCGGAGTTAGGCCCTTGTCCACCGCGACCACATCTCGATGCATCCCCACGTCGGCTTCAAGAAAATATTCCCTGAGACTGCATATCTCGCGATTGTGGAGAGTCTTAGCATTTAAAAAGCCTCGACCCCCACACTTCCGCGGGATATACAGTCTCATAACCGAAGAACGCGGGTGATGCATACGATATGCCGTCAACAATGTACGGACCCTCCTATCCAGGGCGTCTAGTTCTGTTTGAGTCCATTTGAGTATGCCGAAAGAGTACATCAAAACCGGCATGACCCAACCGTTGAAGGCACGTACCTTAGGAAAAATTATTATTATCATTTTTGAATGAAGGGATGAATATTTAAAAATCTTTCTTAAGTGCCACTTTCACCATTTTTGGAACTCTAGTGCAAAATTTCATTCCTGGATAGATAGTATACATAATGCCAGCTGTTTAGGCGGTGCGTTGTGATTTAACTGTATATATAAACCGACCGCTTGAATGAGTCCTCTCGAAGGTGTCAATTTAAATGGAATATTCTGAAGGTTGATCACGTATTGGTTCAATTAGTTAGTATCGTAACACCTACGTGGATTATGGTTACTTTAAAGCAAATTAACCTGTGGGATATTTTTAGGACTTTGTGGACGCTTCAATGTGCCTTCGATGGGGCAAGGCGGAGGACTCATTAAAGCGGTCGGTCTATAGTTGAATTTTACAATAATATATTTTATCTCCATTTCAGTTAGTAGTGTGCATACTATGCCGCGCGCACGGCAAGGACAGCGCGATGTACGCGTTACCAGCGGGCTTCCTCTCCGGGCTCGCGTTCAGATCCGCGCCCTCCCTACCCATCGCGCTGGCGCCTCTCACTTCTTCTTTACAGGTAATAATAACACAATTATCATATCATAATTGATTTGATTAATCATTTCATCATAAGTAAACCCTAAAATCCTCTTAAATACAAAGGAGTTTACCAGTGGCCATAAAGTGTGGGAAGACTGTCTTAATTCTTGACTCAAGTATCTTCGTAACAACAAGGTTATCAGGTATGGTCCAAAAAAAAAAATCGCAATGACGAGGAGAACAAGTGCCTTTTGACTTCCTCAAGGGTCTTTTTACACCCATTACGTCTACCAAATCCCAGCAAGAAACCGTTCTAACTGTAAATTGTACTGGCTTTTAAAATCTCCAAAAATGATCTTACACCTGTTTCCATACAAACCTCTCCCCTATTCCAGATCCTAGGCTCCTGGGGCTACCAGAAAGGCATGATTCCCGCGAACTGGCCGCTGGTCGAGATCCTATACTGCCTCTGCCAGGGTCTGCTGTTCCACGCGCGAGTGATGCACGAAGACGTCTGTCCCAGATACATCATCAACTTGATGCATACCGTTACTAGTTCCAAGTAAGTTTAAAATCTCAAAATGAATGATATAAAAAGACAGGTTAAGTTTTTCAACCATATCTATTCTGATTTGAAATGGTGTCCGTGGATTTTCTTGCACATTCTTCCCTCATCTCATCTTCATCAGAGATCTACCGTCTGGAATTGGCAATTACAGTACTTTTAAAGTTATTATGCCTTGTGACTGGGACTGTAGCTTCATGCTCTTGGTTTTTGACAGTCCAAAAATCCCTGCTTTTTAAAATAAATTGTATTAATTTCATCATCATCCGCCTAGCCTTTTCCCGACTATATTGGGGTCGGCTTCCAGTCTAACCGGATACAGCTGAATACCAGTATTTCACATGGCGCGACTGCCTAACTGACCTCCACAAAAAAAATATATATATAAAAAAAAAAAAAAAAAAAAATTATAATAATTGTTGTTCCCGATACCGGTGGGCTACAATTTTTTATATTTTTAAATGTTTTTTATATTGTTTTTTCTAAGGAATATTTAAAAATGTTAAAAATTTGTAAAAATATAAATAAAGGAAATAATAATTGAAATAAATGCTTTGAGTTGGAGTTTGGAGTATGAATCTTATCTTTTTAAAATTGATTGGAAGTTATGTTGAAGAATGGAATTGTTTGAAGTTTCTTAGATTATATTCAAGATTCTGCCACTGTCATGAGAGAGTCGAGGGTTAGACATAAACCCATTATGCTTGTTTAGAGCGAGTTGATGGGTGTGAGGGTAAGCAGGCCTTTGCCCAGCAGTGGAGTATCCAGGCTAACAATGAAGATCCAAGCTTGCTGAGGCAGCTGCGATTTTGAATTATTCGAATTTGGTTTCGCGAATTCCGAATTCATGAGTCAATCAGACTACTTTGATGTTAAAAATTACTTATGAGGCAATTTCATCGCCATGTGAGAGGCTGTTCGCTCTCTACAAGAATGCCACATGCCAATCAAATATCGGCCGATATGGCCATTTTTTCAAATATTTAAAAGTTACATCTTTTTTCTTTCAGGGCCGACGAAATCCAGTCTGCATTTATACAGAAAATGATAAAGTTTGCTTCAGTTTAGACCAATGTATACCCGTATTAATTTATGAATCATTATTTTTATGAGGCGGGAGTATTTAATGAAAAAAAGTGAAATGATGTTTATGTAAGGCTTAAGGCGTCTGGCAATGGTTTAAACATTTAGAGCTGAGTAAAAACCTTCCGGCGGAATTATCTGGCTGTCTTTATCACTGTAAAGAGCAGTTTTGTGACAGAAACACTAGGAGACGTCTAAAGATACAATTTCGAAGGAGCAAACGCAAGCCGCAGCAAATCACAATGACAGACGGCAGCGACGCGGTGGCAGCTGTCTGTCATTGTGACGCTGCGGCACTGCAGTTTGCGGTTACAGAATTCCTTCGAAACTATACCTTAAGGGACCTCGCGCACTACGCGGCTACGACCACGAGTTTTGGCCGCAGAAGCTCCAACCAGGGGAGACGGGAAGACGTCATGGTGGGCCACCAGGAACAAAGTTTGGTCGCACGACCGTCTGAACAGTTTTGTTCAAGACAGCCGCCGGTCATGCGACACGCATGCACGCGGTCCCTTAAAGTGACATCAAATAAAGGTATTAACAGCTCTCGTCAAGTATTCCCGCCCAAATTGTATGTAGGTGCAAGTCTGTGATTTATGTTAAACGGATGTTTTGTGGTACAGGGTTTATTTTAAATGGGTATATCATAAAAGGTTTGGTGTTTACTTTGTAAAGATTCCAGTACTTTAGAAACTATCCGTTATAGTGCAAAATAAAGAGGTAAAGAAAAATAATAATGACGGAAGGAAAAAAAAATAAGGACCCAAAAAATAGCGAAACTCAATAATTAATAGACAAGTATTATTATCAAATAGATTAAAGCAAAACATTTCGAATATTAACTGCGTATGCGCATTGCGGCCGACTGTTTAATCTCATGTAACTCACATTCGAATATTTCTTTCTGAATCTCTAAGCATAGAATATAATAGAATAGTAGGGCGGTAGTCAGTGGTGTACTAAAATGATACAACTAAAGTTATTTACAAAATATGTAAAATATAAATACAATGCATAAATAAATATAAAATAAAATTAATATAGGAACCAACAGCATCACGTGTTCGCGTTTAACGTAACGTACCTAATTATTATGTCAGTTTTTATGGTTTAATAGTCTGGAATTTTGTTCAAATGTCCGGTAATACCCCGGAAACGTTTTATAGATCTGGGAACCCTAGACTTACCTCTTTATTTTGAAGCGTTCATAGTACCATAGTGTTATTCCGGCGCTAGTGCCAAATGTCGCTTAAAATGACTTAGTGTGATAGCTCACCGCTCAGTTCCAGGTCTTACGGGTTTTCGGAACAATAAACCCGTTGGTAATAGCATCGCTAATAACTCTGAACCTGATGGTTCAGAGTTATTAGCGATGAAAACGATATTATTTGCACATTTTATAAATATTTAAATAGAATTTTAAAGTCACAAACAGCTCGAATAGAATCATGATTTAGTATTATACACCACCAGAAAATATAGTTGAACAGACCCGAATATACGGTATAAATCGTGTCACAAACTTTTACTATAGATTCAGTGCATGATTCAAGAACCTCCTGCATTAATGGAGTGGGTCTATAGTTCGGTTCAAACTTTATGGCGGCTCGGATGTTAGCTGCAAGTGACGATCTGCACGGGTATCACGGTTCAAACTTTATTGCGGCTCGGAACCTCTAACGTAAAGCTGCGCAGAACACAATTTTAGGCATGAGCGGGGCGTAGAGCACGTATCGTCTTGACCTTATAATGCGCAGAACGTCACTCGCAGCTAACTTCCGAGCCGCCATAAAGTTTGAACTAGCGACCATCGACCGTAATTTCAATGTGTTATTACATCAATGATCAATATTGAGACTTATGAACTTATCGAATATTTAGAAGAATTATAATACAATACTCGGCGAATATTTACTTAGAATAGCAATACCAAGCGTGTTTCAGTATTGACAGAAGTTAAAAAGTAGAGATGTTGGCCTCGAACAAGTAAAAAAAAAGCAATGCAAATATCGGTAATGTAGGCATTTATTTCCTAAAAGTAGTTCCAGGCCAGCTAATATAAACCTTAAAATTATGTGCATTAAGACGTTTTGTCGCGTAGCAAGAATAGTGCTTATAAATCAGTGCCTGGGTGATAATAATAGTAATCACTTTAGCGAAATGTTACATTAACATCGAATATTAGTGAATGTAAGGATATTTATTTACCTTTACACTTGTGAAAGTTATTTAAAGAATAACTCAGGAAAGCCTACGGTGGCTGGGGGCCAGCACGTGACCTCCGACGCCCGGGGCGTCTCCCGCGGCGGCTGGGACGTGACGCTCTTTCCCTCTCACGTTCCGCCACCTCCTTCGCTAGCATGACTGCTTCCCATTCCCAGATCGCCGCCGATGGTAGATGGCGATCGGAGTTTGCCGATCGGTATAAAACAAAAGAAAGCCAAATAGGTGTAGTAATAATTGCTTCGAGTCGGCTTTGTTGCTCCAAAAATACTGCTCAATAAGAGCAGCGGTGGCCCAGTGGTGGCGGCCCCGATTTACGCACAGTAACTCGTGGGTTCGAACCCAGGCAGGCGCATGACTTGTAATTTATTGCATCACTACTGCTCTCAAAACGATGAAGGAAAACATCGTGAAGAAACCGGCATGTCCTGGAACCAAAAATTCTAAGACATGTGACATGATTAACCAGCCCACACTGGGCTCGCGTGGTGGATTATAGCCCATTCCCTCTCTAAAGGAGGAGGCCGTGTGTCCCCGCAGTGGGAACATTATCGCCTGATTATGCTATGTTGCGACCAGAACAAATTTGTTAGTACTTCTAAGTTTCACAAGTGTAAAGCTGTGTAATATTAGGCACAAATTATCATAGTTACCTCTAGAATTCTTTATAAACAAATGTAATATCACTTAGATAATTTTATTATTTATTATTGTAGAGCTTTATTTAATTACGTACAGATACAAAATATTATAATTTGTTACAGGTGTAAAATCTTCACTGCTAAATATTTTCAGCAGGTTGCATTTAAACAAGAGTTCAAAAAATTAAATATTATGTAATCCTGTAAATTTTGACAGAAGGGAAAGTGTTGCCCTCAACAATTTATATTGGTGCTACCATCTGTAAAAGCTAGGCATCTCATGCTCGTTGTCACTAAAAATTTAAACAAAAAGATTTTCAATTTTTAGCACTGAGACGAGCATTGAAAATCCAACACCGTCTCTTTATTCAGACGATTATTATTTAGCTGTCGTTTCCTATTAAGTGGGAAGCGCCACGGTAGCCCGCGAAATTCAAAATTTCTTGTGTCAGATTGTATGTAAATTGAAAAACGATCCGCGGCCGTAAAATATATGGCTTTACAGAATTATACTAAGTTCATTTAATTCTATTAAATTAATTCTCATAAAATAGTCATTCAATGGGGTTAAATGAACTTGAAGAGTGTTGTATTGATGATTTTAATGATCATAATTCTGTATATACATGCCTGCTACGGCCGCAAATCATATTATGTTTAGCGTACAGTGACCGGCAAATTGCAAAAAGCGTAAGAAATATTGAAATCGCGGGCTACCTTGGCGCTTCCAACTTAATTAAAACGGACATAAGATAATATGTTTTCTAGAAATACTTGACTTCACTATAATAGTTGACGTGATAAGATGCGAAGCTTGAGAGGACTGAAGCCTATGGCTCAGCACAGAGCAGATTCATTATTTATAATGACTTATTGTCAGCGTCATAAAGGTGCAAACGCGTAAGTGTAGGGTAGTGTCGAGCAAGCCCAAAGAGCCGTTTGATATCAGCTACGATGTTCATACGACTTTCCACTTAAGTTACTGAAAATAAAGTGTAGTTTTCTGTGCCTACGTGAAGCCTCTTCCATTTAAGAAGTAGTCTTCGTGTATTATTTATCTGTGGTGGGTTATTTTCGCTTCTTCTATGTGATTTATATGATGATATTAAATATTGTTTTTTTTAATGAATATACGTTTGATTTTGCATCATAGACCTTATTAGTAAAGTGGTATTCATAGGGCGAAGTCGGAAATTTGAAATGTTGTAAGTTACCTACTACATTGTACGTTTGGCTCAGCGCAGAAAGTTGAAAATACAACAACACGCTCAATATCTTTACAACATTTTAAATTCGAGGTCATCGACGAGGGTGCAATTTCCTAATTGCACTTATTTATTTGAACACAATCTAATCGAAACTTGTACTGTCACTTACGGGATATCTTCCGTGATTGTTCATTATTTTGAGATCCCGGTATTTCGGCGCTGTTGCAAGCGCCATGATCGCGGGTTGACTGGAGAATGCGGGTGGGTGGAACGTGCGGAAGATATCCCGCAAGTGACAGTATTAAGTTTAGTTGTAAACCGTGAAAGCTTAAAACAGTGTTTACAATCTAATCGATTCATTTGCAAGATTTGTTATGACGATTTTTAACACCTCACTATCACCAAAATAATATATTATGATTAACATTTTCGACATAACTGTTATATTTTAGTAATAAATCATTTTGTATTACAAAAATCGTATCATTTTAATAAAACAAAATTACGTGTCTAATTAATCTTATATTATCATGATAATGATTTTCATCAAACCTCATTAATATCAGTAATGTGTAAAAAATAAAATAAAAGGAAATCTACAATTTTTGATTCATCGTGAACATTATAAATTGAAATCAGGACCCCGGATTTTGATAGATACTTTAGCATAATCTATCAAAGGCCGGTGTCCACAGCTATACAGGGTAGAAGGGACACCGACGCGACTCAGAATGATGTACTGGATACTCGGTAACCGTTTTCGCGTCGGTGTCCCTTCCACCCCGTATAGTCTGCAATCTGTAGATACCTATCATATCGGGAGCTCAAAATAATGAACAATCACGGAAGATATACCGTAAGTGACAGTATAAGTTCCGTAGATACCTGTTTGACAAAACCTTTAGGCTACGTACGCGCTGATAGGTGCCTTGCTTAGCGCCTAGAGCCTTAGGTTTAACCATCAGGTGCCAAACGCGCAGTGCGGCCGAATGCGAAAATTCTAGAACGTTAGTGTTTCACTTCGCTACTCCCTATGCTCTAAGCGCTAAGCAAGCCACCTGTCTGCGTACAAAGCCATACGGTCTCTTTGAGTATATTCTAACATGTATAGCGACAATCAATGAGGAATAAATGAATTGAAAATTAACACTAATTTAAGACATCAATGAATGACCTTTCCATCTTGCACCGCATGCCTTGTCACTTACTCACTTGATAAGCTTTAGACTAAATCGAGCGGAATTCGCGTAGCTGTAATTTTGGGTCAAACATTTAAACATGCCACCGATATACGCTACCAACAATTGATTCTTGGGCCTCCCGAGGCATTTTGTATATGCCTTTAGGCGTTGCTAGGCCCGCCTCCCCCCCCCGCGCCGTGCAACTTCATCATGGCGGGCTGACAGATCGCTTGGGTGCTCTTCATGCGATTCTCCAGCTCTGCAATGTTCGCTCCATTGCCGCCAGCTTCGAGCCAACGCAGTTGTTTGTCGCATTCGGTACGGACTGCTTGCTTCTCGTCTTCTGTCAGTCTGGGACCTGCGTTATCTGCTGCCTGTGAAGAAACAGAGAAATAAGGGATCCATCTAGTAAAAAAGAAACTTAAATTGCGTAATGGTGCTCCCTCACCGCGAGCATTCGCCTGTAATGTAACAGTCCAAGATTCGATTTTGTATGGAAACAAGTGAATCTGAAGTATTACATTACAGGCGAATGCTCGCGGTGAGGGAGCACCTTAATGATCAGGTAAGGAGGTGATTGCTGAGATGATGAGTAATATAAATAGAAAAGAAAAGTAAAAGGTAAATAAATAGAGAAGTTTGGAGGAAAAAGAAATGTTACGCTGACCCTAAATAAATTGGGATAAGGGCTTGAGAATGATTATGAAAGCGAGCAAAGAACCGAGTTAAAAAAAAAGAAGGTTATTCGTGAAAGTAGGTAGGTTCTTTTAACTGCACATTTGTCCCTGTAGGTCATTGACTTTACAATTCAGTTTTAAAATCCGTAGCATCGTTTTTGTGCTTTTGCGTGTGCTTGGGTAAGTAGGTACCTCTGGTTATTTTTGCAATATGACTGTCCATTATTTTTCACGTGTTCGTCAGGTTCAGAAGTTAAAGCTAACAGTTTAATAAAGCAAAAAATCCGATGGCGACCTCAAACTGCAGCAGCAAAGTTTACGGAAGCTTTTTCAAAGAGTTATATACTAACCAGTTGTGTCGATGCGATCAGTCATAAGAGATGACTGATTGCAACGACACAGTAGGTTGATTATGGGCGACTGCTGCTGCGGTCTGCAAAGGTTTTTAGATACACACCGCCTTACACCCAAAGCAGTAAGCCTCCAACTGGTTCCTAGCTTCCACCCGTTTTCTAGCATCCTCGTCATCTGATTTATACTTCTCAGCGTCGTTTAACATCTTCTCAATGTCCTTCTTGGAGAGGCGACCCTTGTCGTTAGAAATAGTGATGTGTTCTGATCTGCCAGTACTTTTGTCTTCAGCTCTCACTTCTAGGATTCCGTTGGCGTCTATATCGAATGCCACCTGTGAATTTTGGAAATATTTGTATAAAAAAAATTATGGTGCTGTCGCTCCATATGAAATTTAGGCCTACTGTTTGTGGAGGTACTACGGAATAGTTTTTAAAGTTCCCCTCAGTATTAGACCATGCTTATTTTACTGTATACCTAGTGGAGGGATCACAATCATGTGTTAACTTCATACTGCATTTGTTTTTAACCGTATGATATAGTCGATGTGTCACCAGATGACTGCACTCAGTACAGCCATCTGGTGACACATCGACTACATTGCACTCGGTAGGTACCTACAAATACAATTGTGATAATACACTTTATCACAATGAATAAATCGAAAACTGGTTCTTATCGCACTACGATAAGGTTCAACATGCAATGTATTTCACACGGGTAGATTTTTAATAATTATTTTTCCGCACACGCGGAAATAAAGATTTCCACAGATAACTAAACTTATACTAAGTCCAAATGGGTTCAATGAATAGTCATTGTCATTCAAAAAAAACAATAACCGCCGATTCTATAATCGGCGGTTATTGTCTTTTTTTAAATCTCGACAAAGAGATATGCGTCTTTATGGCGTAATTCATTTATTATGGATTCCATATTGTAAAAAAGATGTTACAAAGGGCTTAAAGCTAGGTACATAAATATGGACCCTGTAAGGGAAATAGAATAATATATCTATCTATATAAATAAAAAGAAAAGTCCTGACTGACTGACTGACTGACTCATCAAAGCCCAGCCCAAACCCTTGGACCTAGAAAGCTGAAATTTTGCACAGAGGTTTGATTTATAATGTAGACAAGGAATAAGGAAGGATATTTCGAAATTCAACCTCTAAGGGAGTTAAATAGGGGACGAAAGTTTGTATGGAAAATCGTCATTTTTGTAGTTTAAACCATGAAAACTGCTGATTACAATTCTGGTCAAAAATTAAAACCATGTGTTTCAGTGCTTTTCGAAATTCAAACCCTAAGCGAGTTAAATAGGGGATGAAGTTTGTATCGAAAATCGTCATGTCTGCAGTTCAAACCATGAAAATTTGTATTAAGCCTTTTGGTTGGTAATTAATAACTACGGCAGATATCACTGGGTTTAATTGAGTAAACATGTTTCTCTACAAATTATTTTCTTTTAGTGAATTCAACGCAATCAAGCACAGATTACCGTATTTATACTAAACTACGCGAGATTAAGAGGGAGATGAGGGGGTCAAGCCAAATCTCACGACATCCCACCACAGGGGGAGGGGGGTCGAAAAATCAGCTCACGTAATTAATGGACGCCCCCTAACAAAAGCATCTGCTTGCTTTATATAATTGAAGAAAACGTATTTTTTTAACACTTTGCCCGACCCCGGGAATCGATCCCCACGCTTAGTAGTCGCGCTTGCTACTACTAGACCAACGAGGCAGTTTCACACATGCACACCAAAATTTTCACGCGAACGAAGTCGCGGGCAACAGCTAGTCATAGATAAACATGATTATTTATAACAAATATTGACTTTTATGAACATATTAACATTTATTTGTGTTCTAAATTCAATAATATTTGAATTTTCTATTTTGCATAATTACGCTGTTTTGCGGCATCATACCTTCTTCAACCTGGCGAAAGCAAAGCGCGGAAAAAGAACAAATTAAATCATAGCTTCATAATAATTCCTGACAAGGATTCTTTCCAAACTTATTATACTTATTCTTTCCGTTCTAATATTTTATTTCTTCGAAAGTGTTTTGAAAATCGTCATTTGATACGCGTGGGAGTGCAAGTTTCCCCACTTACTCGTATGTCAAAATGCACTATTTTGTCTCGGTAGGATGGATAGAATCAGATTTGAACCAAAAACTATTTGATTGGTTTATGATGACTGGATCATCGGTAAATGATAATAATTCTGTGATATTGATAATTATGTAGCTCCATGGAATAACGTACTTCGACTTGGGGCACTCCTCTTGGAGCTGGTGGTATACCCGTCAAGTTGAAAGTGCCCAGCAAGTTATTGTCTTTAGTCATTGTTCTTTCGCCTTCGTATATCTGCAAAAAAATAATAAAAGTTAGTTGTGTTGTTGTGTGTGAGTTATGTTGTTGTGTTGTGTTGTGTTGTGTTGTGTTGTGTTGTGTTGTGTTGTGTGTTGTTGTTGTTGTTGTGTTGTGTTGTGTTTGTTGTTGTTGTTGTGTTTTTATGAAAATTTTTGCAATTGATTAAAAATTTTGCACAATGGTCATGTCTTCTGGTTTGGTCGTATCGTATTGATGAGAAGTAGGTATGAAAAATCCTGCTCTCAAATCATCGTGGACAACATTTGATGGTGTCGTTCTAGTCGGTTTGTCGGTAAGTAGTGTGCCTAAGCACACCCAAGTGTTCCACTCACCTGGATGGTGACAGCAGGTTGATTATCCGAATAGGTAGTGAACGTCTTCTTCTGTTCTATCGGAATACGAGTGTTTCTCTCTACTAAACGGGTCATCACTCCTCCGGCAGTCTCAATACCAAGGGACAGTGGAGTAACGTCGACTAACAAAACATCAGCAAGGCGGTCGTCTTTATAACCACTAATAATAGCTGCCTGCACCGCAGCGCCATACGCTATTGCTTCATCAGGATTGATAGACAAATTTAAGGACTTGCCGCCAAAGAATTCCTGCAATGCATAAAGAATCAATTAATGAAATATCGGCATAGGTTTACATTAAATATTATTCTATGTCATATTCCCTACCTGTAACAACCTTTGGATCTTCGGTATCCTCGTAGAACCGCCAACCAATACAACATCATGTATTTCTCTTGTGTTTAACTTAGCGTCCTTTAACGCTCTTTCAACTGGAACTAGAGTTTCCCGGAAAAGGTCCGAACATAATTCTTCGAAACGAGCTCTCGAAAGTTTCGAGTAGAAATCGACTCCCTCGAACAATGCATCTATTTCTAGACTGGCTTCCGTACTAGACGACAGCGTTCTTTTGGCTCTTTCACAGGCTGTTCGTAGTCTCCTCATGGACCTTGCATTACCTTTGAGATTTTTCTTAAATTTCCTTTCGAATTCGGAACTGAAGTGATTGACCATTCTGCTATCAAAATCTTCTCCACCTAAATGGGTATGGCCTGCTGTAGATAGAACTTCAAACAGTGATCCTTCAGAAATTTGCAGAATGGAAACATCGAAAGTCCCCCCACCCAGATCAAAAATGAGTACGTTTTTCTCGCCAGTAAGATTTTTATCCAAACCGTAAGCGAGAGCAGCAGCCGTAGGTTCGTTAATTATTCTAAGGACATTAAGCCCGGCTATGGTACCCGCGTCTTTCGTGGCCTGACGCTGGGAGTCGTTGAAGTAAGCTGGCACAGTTATAACAGCGTCTTTTACCGTTCCGCCAAGGTATGTTTCGGCGATCTCTTTCATTTTACTAACAATCATAGACGAGATTTCTTCAGGCGTAAACTCCTTCGTCTGATGTTTGTATTCGACGACTATTTTCGGTTTTCCACCGTCGGAGATAACCTGGAAGGGCCAATGTTTGATATCTTCTTGCAAACAGGGTTCATTAAATTTTCGTCCAATTAGACGTTTTGCATCGAACACTGTGTTTCTTGGGTTAACCGCTACCTGGAGTAAAAAAAAGTGCAAATCAATAGATGAACCTCCTAGCATAAATTAATTTTGGTTCACCTCTGTTGTCTTAATTAATTTCTTCCCGTACAAGCATATTTTTCTTTTTTTGTTATTATTTTTTTGCCAAGTTTGACCAACTTTTGCTGTCTCGATTTTTTCCTTCCGATACAATGAAATGATCCTTACAAGGAACTAAGTCGAGTGCAATGAAAAATTGGTCACTTTTACATTTTTTATGGACAACTCGCACTCGACCTGAAAATTAAGTAGGTATGCTAAAATTTTTTTCATAAAAAAGCATAAGTATTAAGAAAGTTCCCCGGCACCTTTTATGGATTCGGATTTCCCCTTGTAGTCATACATCTAAATATATATACGGGGTGGAAGGGACGCCGACGCGAAAACGGTTACCACGTATTCAGTACATCATTCTGAGCCCATTTCCTACAAAAGTGCAATACCTACAACTACATGGTCAAAATGTATGGAACAGCTGATTTTTTTTTAATATCCGATGAAAATGTTCTATGTAGGGGGGCTCCGAATGATGTACTGAATCCGTGATAACCGTTTTCGCGTAGGTGTCGCTTCCATCCCGTATTTGTACCTGATTTCTGGCAGCATCCCCGACCAGTCTTTCAGTATCAGTGAAAGCGACATAAGAGGGCGTTGTTCGGTTGCCCTGGTCATTCGCTATGATTTCGACTTTCCCATTCTGAAACACCCCCACAACAGAGAACGTGGTCCCGAGGTCTATGCCCACTGCAGGCATCGCCATCGTCGGGAACTGAGGAATTAGTAAGAACATTAGGCTTTGTGCACTCCAAGAGACGTTAAGAGGAGAGAACTCTTTGGTGACATCGAATTTTCTATAAGTGATATGCCTATGTCGTGTCCCACTGCTGGGCAAAGGCCTCTTCATTCTCATTTCAAACTTCTGTGTCTTGCGCCGTTTCTGGCTATGTGTACCCCATAAACGTGATCAGATCGTCACATCACCTTCGCCGCGGTCGATCTCGACGGCGATGTGCTCCCTCAGGCGTAAAGTGTGTGACTATCTTTACCCGTACATAATGTTTTTTTTATTTTTACTCGACGTCGGAGCACAAAAGCTTTGTGTTTCGAGTATTTTTAGTCATTAAGGTCAAAAGCTGAATCACATTACTTGTATAAGTACCTATCATCTATACATATACAATTCAAAGTCCTGACTGACTGACTGATATATCATCGCACAGCCCAAACCGCTGGTCTTAGAGCCATGAAATTTGGAGGGTGTATTATTTTTGAAGAGTAGGTATCCACTAAGAAAGGGTTTTTCGAAATTCCACCCCTAAGAGGGTGAAATGGGGTCAATTTTCTGTGAAACTTTTTATTCTCGGAGTCGATTGACTTGAAAATTTGTGTACATACTCTTCTGTTTAAATGATGAGATATGTGTATCACAGTTTTTCCAAAATCATCCCCCAATTTAAAATTCAATGTCCTGACTGGCTGCCTGATATATCATCGCACAGACCAAACAGCTGGTCTTAGAGACATGAAATTTGGTGGGTCTATTCTTTGTGAAGAGTTTGTATAAGTACCTATCATAAAATATAGTCGAAACTGTCGAAAGCATATATCCTTGCCCAAACTAGGTATGCAAGACCTCTTTCTAAAAGCTCACTGAAAATGCAAATTAATACATCGACTTTTACTCAAAGGTTTCTAAATGTTTAAAACACTTCGTGGGAAATAGTGTCTTTAGAGAGGCATTTCAAATAGGTCGGGGATTCAACACATTCAATTAGTAACGTAAATGTTTATGAAGGAACTCACATGGATTTTCTGTTTAATCCTGGGGCTTTCACATTAATTAAAAGTCGAAGAGGAGGTCCACCAAGGCGTCGTCAATTTATAGATAATTAAACCTGAGTTAGCGAACTACGTACTAACTCGCCTTACGCTTGTGAAGACTTAAATTGTAACAAAATTTGTGCCTAGCTAATTAAAGGCCAAACACCGAGATAAGTCTGATGATTGTTTAATGACGTAATATAATAGTTTCCATATAAAATAAGGTTAGGCGCTCTCACATATTATTTTCACCAAAATTGGACATAGCCAAAAGCGGGCACTGGCAAATCATTGACCCAAAGAAAATATTACTAGTAGCTCTTTAAAAATGATCCTACGTCAAAACTTAACACCGAATTCCACACCACTAAAAACGACCTATTCCACACATTTTACCTGCAAAACTGTGTGTCCTTTCAAAGGCGGGGCTCATGACCTCGGAATAACAGAATGAAGAGAACTACATCATACTGGCTATACTTTGCCATGACAATGCACAGTAATAACAAAAGAAAAGCAAGATAGCTAGACGGTAGATTGAAAATGCGCTGAAAACATGCCACGCAAAAAGATCTATTAGAAAAAAGAAAAGAAAATATAGGAGAGAAGAATATCAAACAGCTTGTCGACCAAGAAATTGCATTTCAAGTAAAACTGCAAGCAGACAATGCCACGTTCCTGTTGTTACATAATTCGAATTTTACGACTACCTTGGGATCACACGAAAATACCTTTGCGAATTGGCAACTGGCAAGGCATTTTTTTAAACGACATACTTCACAAGGAACTATGTATTTCCTTGCGAAGTTTGTCATTAAAAAATGCCTTCTTATGGGCTTATTGGGTAATTGCTTGACATTGACACTAAAAATTATTTTAGACCCTTAAAATCATTCGCCCTGAAAATGTGTCAACCCAAAGATAGCACACAAATTGTTATCACAGACTTCTTCACCATAAATCAATAAAAGTGGCCGAATTGTAAAAGTCATTAGGCAGAGACGAGCAATAAACTTGAGACAAAGTTATCTTCCATTCGAGAGCCCCAATGTTTCGCCTAATCAAACCAGTCAGTTCCAATTGTGAAGAATAAAAATGTTTCCAATGTATTTTGTGTTTAAGGCATATGTTCCACTATCGGCGACAAGCGAGAAGCGAGTAAAGCCAGAAAATATAGACGAGTTGTTTTTTTGACACGTTCCTCGACAAGTGGTGTGAACAGTCGGCGGCCATATCTGTGTCTCTTTTACTGACTTGCTGACTCGGGTCCTACAACATTTTGTACGTTTCTTGAATGAGACTGATATCAGAAGAATCGGAAGAATAAGACGTATAACGTACAAAGTATTGTAGGACCCGAGTTACCAAGTAATCAGTAAGCCAATTTTCGTTTCATTTTAACTGGCGAAATGTGTACCTCTGTGTAACCCTTAGGGGATTACAGCCGTGTTCATCATCTGCCTAGCCTTTTCCCAACTATGTTGGGGTCGGCTTCCAGTCTAACCGGATGCAGCTGAATTCCAGTATTTTACATGGAGCGACTGCCTATCTGACCTCCACAACCCAGTTAGTACTAGGTAATACGATACCCCTTGGTAAGACTGGTTGTCAGACTTTTAGGGCCACTGACCTGTAACGACTGTCAAAGATCTACAAATGACAGCCGGGACCAACGGCTTAACGTGATTTCCGAGGCACGGAGGAAACTCGGTATGTAATGGGCGGTCACCCATCCACAGACCAACCTAGGCAAGCACGGCTTAACCTAAAGACCGACCCGAGCGGCTGTTGTTATTTAGCGACGATTACAGCCGTGATGTTATGTTAAAATGTGCTTTTTTACCTAGTTCCATGCTGCCAATAGAGACTGGTGAAAAAGGATCGCCAAGGCAGCGACCGCAGTTGTAGGCGCCCCCCATGACCCACAACCACTCTGTCAAGAGTGATCGACTAAGAAGGAAGGACCTAGTTCCAATTTTAACTTATGTCAAGATACATAATTAACTTAATGCTATAAACGACGTCCTATCTAGGCCGAAGAGCCGGATGGTCTGTAATTGAGGACCCTCCTACCTCAGACACCTTTATCTATCTAAAATTGTGCAAATAATATTATGAACCTAGTCATTCTTGATGGCGATATAAATAAAGATTTATGATTATTTTAAACATTGCTAGTCGCTTCCTCGTCATCGGTGGGGTAGGAACCTTAAAGCCATGGAACGTTTACTTTGGAAGACAATTTAAATTCAATTTATGTTGAAGTTAGTCGGTTGAAGCGGCAGAACGGATTTGAGATAGGGAACTTTGACGATATAGGTATACCGACGTAAGTTTGGGGTAAATTGAATACAAATAAGGATTGATGCTGACGAGTTCATTGGTAAGTCAAATGGAGATAGATTTCACTTTGCACAAGGCAGTGATAACATTGGCAAAGTAGATATAATAGATAGGTTTCTCATCAAAATCTAGGACCAACGTCTTTACGTGCTTTCCAAGACAGGACAATTTAGGAGGTGCCACTGATAATTTCCAAATGAGTGTTTAGACGATAATTTTGCCTGACTTATTCAGTTCTGCTAGCTGCAAGCAGCTGCTTGAAAATAGAAATCTTGTTCAAATTTAAAACTATTTACAATCCAATGTAAACAAAAGGGATTGTAAAGTCGAGATACTGTCTGGGGCATTCGATTTTTATTGAGTCGTAAATTATAGTTATTTATTGTAACTGGAAAAAGGACGATACAGAAATCAAGAAAGGCTGATGGGACAGTTTCCTCGTAAACTTGCACTCTTCAGATTTTTATTGTTATGTGGTGTGGGTGAGGATATTATTTATAACATACTGAAAGATGTACGGTTAGGGATGTGTTTGAATCACCAGCCCGAAAGTGCTCTGGCTCACGACCACTGAGTGATTGAATGTGCTTGTGTATGCACAACTTTTGCTAAGAGCACAATTTATATAACTGTCGTAATGTGTATTATACTTGGTATACTTAATAATGTTACTAGGGTTGCAGCAGAGGACTATAAAGTGCTTGTATTTACTTACACTTTTATGAAAAGCCAATTAACTTACCTTATCTACTTGCTATGACGACCATGCTTCACTTCATTCGTATACTGTGTTATTTTACTGTTTTATTTATATAATTTATCAATAACGAAATATGAACACTAGATCTTTCTCTTAAAACGGGAAACCACATTTTTTGATGTTATCAATCACAAGTTTTTTATTTTATTTTACATTCTCCTGAAACTATTGAACACAGAGGATTTTGACAACACTGATGGTGACGTCTCATTTTGATAGATTCATTTATTGAAGTTACAAAATGTAGCCAGTACCTATCTTCTTGACTTCTTGTAAAGAGTTCGTAGTCACTTATGTTAGTTAACTATATTCCATCCAGCCCGTAGCATGACCACCGTAGACAAAGATTTCTTTGATAGAGATAGATAGATAGTGCAAAGAAATCTGTCATTGTGTCGACAGAATCTGTCATTTTTCGATTCTTCCGTCAAAGAAATTCTTGTCTACGGTGGTCATGCTACGGGGGCAGTTGATAGTCCTAATAGGTTCCTGTAATAAAAAAATTTCGAGGCCCTTTGAACCCCAGTCTCGTGAAGCCCAAAAACGAAAATAACGATTTGAGCTTTCGGGTCAGTTTTTATTGAAAACTGACTGCCATCATTGACATTGCCTTTCACATTGAATGCCTCGTTGTCTAGTGGTCGCAAGCGCGACTGCTCAGCATGAGGTCCTGGGTTCGATTCCCAGGTCGGGCAAGTGATATTGGGTTTTTCCATCAGGAACTTCTCTGTAATAGCCACGGAGTCTGGATATGCGCCCGGTTGATGGCAATAGGCTGCCCCCTATTTCATGGGACATAAAAATAACTGGTGAAATGTGGATGAACTATTAGGTACACCTCTGCCTAACCCTGCGGGGATTACAGACGTGATGTTATATTTTATTGGAAAGCGAGCGTAGCCACCTCAAAAACATGGAGCTTTCTGGTTCGCGATAATTGAAGACTTTATTGAAGTGTGAGGTCGAAATTTTGAGGTTTATGGACTGCTATAAGAATAATTTTCATTAATGACTCATTACGAGCCTCTTATCAATATGAATTTGAGGTTATAGGAAGATTTTGTGGTTATTTTCCTCTACACCGCAGGGAACCTTATAACCTCCTATCTTTGATACGGCCGATACGGCGCGGCGGCGCGGCGGAGGTAGCTACGCCCCTGATTAGATCATAGCTTCCGTCCGCGACTTTCGCACGCGTCGAAAAAATATAACAACTCGATAATAGTGTAACTTTCCATCACTAAAAGATTTTTTTTATGAATCGTAGGTACATACATTCTCACAAACTTTAACTCTATAATGGTATCTACATATTATATTATGTAGTATACCCAACATAAGTTCAAAAACATCATCAATAATAAACATAGTTACCTACCATATAAAGATTACATGTACCTGTTAATATTCAAGAATAAAACAAGGGGACAGCTTCTCAAATAATTATTTACTTCTTTGCACAAATAAGCATAATTCGGAAGATTTGAAAATAAGTTTACGTTCCGCAGAACGTAAAGTATTTTCAAATCTTCTGAATCATACGTGTCAGATGGTAGGTATCTTTCACTATAACAACGTCTGTCCTCAAAACACATCATCAACGTTTCTTCTTCTTCTTCACAAAATCAGGTGGATGGAACCCCCTCGCAGCGAGCAGTTCCTGCACATTATGACACGCGTAGTACACATTATCCATTGCCGCGTCAGTCAGCATGTCCACGTTACATTTGCCTTTGTTCTTCCCTTTCTTCTTAGTCTTCTTCTCTTCCTTCTTACTGTCACCATCGTCATCGTCTTTCTTTGGTTTGCCAGCCATGTTTTCAGTGTTTTTGTTTCAGGATTTCAGGTTTGGTTGGTAACGTTAGCAACGGTAGGAGGGGATATTGATTTAACTAAGGCTTTTCAGTTTGAGTTTTCGTGACGTTGACTTTGGTTTAGTTAACTGTGGCTTACTAGCAAGTGGCATGTATTAATGAGTAAGCAAAATTGAGTTTTTGTATCAAGGTGTTAACGGACTCTTTACGAAGCCGTCAACCAAGCATCCTGTACATCAAACTAAGTATTTCTAGGCAAAAAATATTGTCGGGAAACGACTTATTTTGGGGTGAAAAATTACGTTTTACGGTAGGACTCAATGTAACGCACTCAAAACATTGTGCTGATGCATTGAATAATACAGGAGTCGTGGAGGTCTTTAAAGTATAGTTACAACATTAATAACTTGTATTTAAGAAAAAACTTGTGATAATTTAGGAACTTTGACCCCCAATATCTCCGTAACAAGAAGGTTTCCAGGTATGGTCAAGAACAAAAAAATGATCGTAATGACCGGGAGAACAATTTCTTTTCGGCTTCGAAAAGGGTACTTTATAAAAGTTATATTACATTTTTACTTATCAAACAGCTTAAATTTTCCCGACATACCATTTTTATACCATTATCTATCTCGATTTGGTAAATATCGTGAAAAATCCTGAAGACAGCAGTGTTCGTTCACATATGTGTTATCTTACTTTAGTGTTCACATCAAACAAGAAAATAAGTTCATTTATAAACTCCGAACTTTCAGCATAGTATGAGATAGCATCACAGTAGCGAAGGGTCAATTTTTGTAAGAGGTAAGCCGGAGTATATAATCTTTAATGTGATTATAATATTTGTCTTTAGAATACTGACTGTGCCATTTTTAAAAAGGGAAGCCGGTAGGAATCGAGTTCTATGGAAACTTCGCCACTGTAGCATTATATATTACTTTACAATTTAACAATTAAAGTACCTATAAACCAGCAACACAGACCACATCAAACTAGAGAAATTCCACAAAACTAATCTAGTTCGCCTTGTTTCGGAACTACCTAGAATATTTGAGCATACGTAATCGTGTCCCCTTTGTCTGATGAGGGGGAGGAGAGGGAAGGTCCTCATATCCTCACGTTCCACTTTCTGAATGGTTATGGAACGAGTCTTGGCTCGTTTCCAGATAGTCTGTTCACCTCTGCAGATCATAAGAGGGGTAATATATTGCTTTGGGATGTTGGGATGTCCTCCCAGTTAACGGGTTTTGCTTTTGCATAACGATGCGAAAAATTGGGGTAAGTTGCTTTAGCTGTTTTTTCGTGTGAATTTTCGTTGATAGTTTTTTGTTTGGTTTGTTTATGACTTTGTATGAATAGTTTGATATTCTTTGATCTCTTAACAGTGAATCTGTTAAAGTAAGGTTAGTTAAGTTACTTTGAAATTAAAAGAAATAAAAAAAAACTCACAACATCAGACTCAACTATTTTTTAATAAATTTGAAAATAAATTACAAATATTTACACAACATAGGTACTTTATTATAAAAAAAACTGGCAGTAGCCTTTATGTAAAATCATAAAGGCTACTGCCAGTTTCATCATCCATCATCTTTATGTTTTGTAAATGCACAATGTAAAACAGTATTTATATAGCTTATAATAATTTATTTATTTAATATTGTAAAGAGGTTCCTTCAATATGTGTTCCACTTCAGCCCTATGCAGCACTGAAGCGCCTACTGCAGGAGTTGGTGCCTCTGCCCTGCCGGCGTATACCAACTGAAAAGACGTAAGGAGTTATTTGTGTATTTCATAACTGAAAAAAAAATCGACGATAACATAACATAACATCACGTCTGTAATCCCCGAAGGGTTAGGCAGAGGTGTACCCATTAGTACACCTACATTTCGCCAGTTATGTTTAAGTCCCATGTAATAGGGGGCGAGCCTATTGCTATCAACCGGACACAAATCCAGACTCAGTGGCTGCTACTGAGAAATTCCTGATGGAAAAACCCAATCGCACTTTACCCGACCTGGGAATCGAAACCAGGACCTCATGCTCAGCAGTCGCGCTTCCAACCACTATTAGGTACACCTCTGCCTAACCGTTCGGGGATTAATGGTGTGATGTTATTTTATATTTTCATAATTTCGGGTCATGCACCTAGACCTCACTACATAAATGTAGAAAGGATCGGCCATATATCACATTTGAAATCGGATCTAAATGTTCTGATAGATAAAACTGCCTACGTTCATAAAAGCTTACGAGGTCAGGATCTCAATGATGTCATTTGCTTGTACGAATCTGATATTTAGTTCTATCAGAAATCGTTACAGAGTCGGAATATTTGATTATATAGCTAACGTAAATTTTAAGAATCCTTAATGCCAAGAACTGTATAAATAGAACATCAGTTTATTCACTTTTGAAACATCATGACTTATAAGTTATATCATAATGGAATATTTTTGATCATTAAATTAACTGATAAAACTTATCGCCTATTTCCGAGAACTTATTTGCCTATTTTGACGAAAAACTTCAGCCTTTGCTGGCTCCCAGTAGAATCAAAATGTATTTCGGTGAAAGAAAAAAAGCTAAAAGGAAAACATATTTTACCTCAGCAAAACTGAGTAAAATACGAAGCCCTAATTCCAAATCCCAGGTTCCCTGAAGGGTAGCTTAATAGGCTCAGAACTTGCGTTACCTTCCTTCCTAGCAGGTTCTCGAAACGTAGCTTGACAAAACTCCAGGCGCCCATGTTCCTATGTTCTTCTTGACTCCATATAAATTCTGAAAAATTGTGCATTTTATTATATAAGGAAAAAAAAAACAAAATATTTTCAGGGAATCATCTAACGGCTATAACGAAGCCATTTCAAGGGATTTTTTTTTTATCTGAGTATATTTTTATATAAAATAAATAATTTATAATTACTTGACCCACAAAATAAATACTAGCTCCTTATTTTTGAACATCCACTACGCTAGTTTACTACGTCGTATTTACCTACTGTCATTGTTACAATATGGGAGTAAATGTTTTATGCAAAAAGTAAAAAAAAATTTTAGAATTATAATAATTTCGTAAAAAATAAACACTCCGATATTTTTTTTTTCGTTGCTATGGTGACTTTACGGCTTATAGAAGTTACCCTTAAAATATTTCGTGTATGAAAAGATAGACCTTATATATAGATTACTTTCCTTTATTTATATATAGTATTATTATGTATGCTATTTTTGTACAGTAGCCATCAAGTTACGACAAACTCTCAAATTCCTCCAAATGATTTTAAACCGTAAAATGTTTCTGGTTAAGTTCAAAATCGAAAGAGAAAAATTGATAGGTTGTAGTAACTTGATACGCTGGCGACTAACCGTTGACAGCCCAAAATGTCTTTCATTAATATTAGTCAATCCAAAGGATGTTTGGAAAAAATCGCCTAGTGCATAAGACGGCCCTCTGTACACTGCGTTTTAAATATGTTCATCCTTTTTGTTTTTTTACGGTGTACGTGACAACGTGTACGCGTGGACGTGTACACGGCGACATATATTTTTTTTTTCAAAACGTCGCCTCACACTAGGAATTCAAGAAGATAGGATAGTATAGGATTTCAAGCTATACTTTTCCAGTATAACATGGCCTCGCTTTGTATAGATTTCCCGTATAATGAGAGGTCCGTTTATATTGGATTTATATAGCATGACTAGTCGCCCTGCGTACATACAATAAAGTGTAAAACTTTAAAGCTTTTTACGCACAAGTGAACAAAACTCGTTAGAAATGATGTGGGAGCACATTAATATTCGTGTTTATGTCTGAAACTTTGTAACAAACATTCTCAGTAATAAACCATAACTAATTCCGTTTTGAAAGCAATAACACTACAGACTGTAAGCTTGTATTATTCAGAGCAACATATATTATTACTAAAATAACATCCAGGACTAGCTGTTAACCCGGGACCTTCGTCCGCGTGAAATTATTAGATATTATAAAAATATTACTTTGAGTCGGATTTTGTTGACAATTTCAAAAAGGCTTTAATTTTTTTGCACGGAACCCTAATCTTTTTTTCTAAAATAAAAGTAGCCTAAGTTCCTTCTTTTACATCAGCTATCTGCAAGTAAAAGTCCCGTCAATATCGGTCCAGCCGTTTCGGAGATTAGCCGGAACAAACAGACAGATTGACATATGCATTCAGTAAACACTGTTATTTTAACATTACAAATTTATTTTATAGATTTGGCCACTTAGGCATTTCTGGGCATAAAGTTGAGATTTGACTAAAAACATAAAGCAAATTGTGTAGGTACGGGGTCAAGGGCCGCAGACAGTGTAAATCTAGAAATTAGCAGTTGTTTTGCTTTTATTTAATTTTTCAATCCCGCCACCGGAGTCTCGCTATCTAATTTAATTTGATCCCGTTTACAACTCTAGTTTTATTGCTACTCGTTTAAAGACTATTTGTTATAGAACCAACATTGAATGGAGTACCAGTAGGACACGAAAGTCACGTTCTAGTGTCACTTTGTGTACGTTAAATTTGCATCTGTGGCGTACTGCGGAATCCGTATCGTGTAATAGGCGGAACTGTCTGCAAGATATATTCACTGTGTTAGCGGTTTGGATAGGTTTACCGAGTCGTTTGACGCAGGAAGACGAAGTTTCGAGTTTTAATGTTTGCCTTTGTAACTTTCCATGGATGCAGCAAAACACTTTGTCTTAAGAAACAAATAACACCCCCTCCCACCCCCCTGTTCATCCATTGCAAAGGTTGTGTGGTAGATATTGCGATAAGATCACCGTTGTAACATGAATATCATGGTTTCGTAAATAGGCTTTTGTTCAAATGTCGGAGGACCTAAAGCATATTCTATACAACAATATTTTTAGTAAATGAAAATGTATATATTCTACACAACATTATTTTTAGTAAAGTAAATGAAACCTGAATACAGTTTGTTCAGAATAAGTAACTGAATCGATTCCAATAATTTTTAAACCGTGTTATATTTTGTCCCGAAAATATTTTAAAAAGGCTACAAGTTGGATACCGAGCGATACTAAGTAGCTATCATAGTCATTTAGGTACCTACTGCCAAATTATAATTATCAACGAGCTCAAGACGACGCTGCTGGAGCGCGCGCGGTCGCGCCGCATGTTGACTACGTTTTTGTGTGGACAATAAGGTAACAGAACAAGCTTATAACTATATTATTGTAGCCTATACTCGGGGATAATGCATTTTCCCATAAGTGAAAGAATTTTCGGAATGGGATCAGCAGTTCCGAAGATTACACCGTACATCCAAATTTACTTCTTCTTTATAATATGTATAGTTAAGATGAACTTACTCCTAGCGTTCTTGTATCTTGCCAGCTCCGTCTGTATCTCATGCAGAGGGAAAGGCGCGAGGGCCTCAACCCTCACGATGGCGACGTCGTCTATCTTGGCTCGAAGCCTCTCCTTGTGCAGCTCGTAGTAATGCTTGCCGCTCACGAGGATCACGCGTTTGACTTTCAGCGGGTCGGCTAAGGTGTCACCTGATAGCATGGAATTATATTAAGTACCAAGGTCCTTGCATCCAGTCTTACCAAAGGGTATCGTATTAACCAGTAACTGGGTTGTGGAGGTCAGATAGGCAGTCGCTTCATGTAAAATACTGGTACTCAGCTGCATCCAGTTAGACTGGAAGCCGATCAGAACATAGTTTAAGGCTAGGCAGATGATGATGACCAAGGTCATTGCTGGAAAGTTTTCATGAGATATGAAAATCCATCAGAAATTTGTCAGTAGCAGCCACGGAGTCTGGATTTGTGCCCGTTAGACGGCAATAGGCTCACCCCCTATTACGTGGGACTTAAACATAACTGTTGAAATGTGGGTGTACTAGTTACAACTCGCAGAACGTGCGCAACGTTTAGCGGAGGGTTTATTTGCCGGATATTCGCATCAGCGGGAGAGGGGTACATTTTCCTCGTTTTCTCTTAGTTCGTAGGTATTTGCTATTTCTCGTGTTTTTTTTCTGTTTATTGAATTGTGTGTACATGTCACCAGAAAATAACAAGAACCGCAAATTTATAAATTTTCTAGGAAATTTATAAACTTTCGTAGGATTCTAAACGAGAGATAAATTGTATTATTTTACGGCCACATTTTCGCACGGGGCTCCTATTTCTGTTTGCAGGGTTTAAAGTAACCTAACCTAACCTAAAGTCGGGGTGCCCCAAGTCCCGAGATTTGCGAAAATGTGACCGTAAAATAATACAATTTATCTCTCCTATGAAAGTTTATAAATTTCCTAGAAAATTTATAAATTGGCGGTTCTTGTTATTTTCCGGTGGTATACATACCAAGAATGCAAGCATTTCGTAATGATGAAACTTGTACTGCTTTATACCACTCTACATGTCTATGATAAAAAATAGATAAAAGGCAAAAACAATATTGAAAAAAGAAGTTTTGCTAATTTTAAAATTTACAGTCTCTCATCTCCGATGGGTCCTGCAGGACTATTACGTATCTCTGTTGACAATTCAAAGTTACGAGTTTTGATATACAATGACCGTTATTGTTGGTTTCAACTGACGCTACCCGTGCAGAATTGTCATTATATATCAAAACTCGTAACCATGAACTGTGAACTGAGATACGCAATAGCCCTGCTGGGCAGATCGATCATGTTTAATTTCTCGAAGAGAAGAATTGTATTCCTAACCAAACTTACCAATAACATTCTTGAAATGTGTCCCTGGTGCGAACTCTGACATGGGTGACACAGCATCTCCTAATCGCAGCAGTACTTTGGGTGCGACCACCACCAGAGGCTTCCTGTAATTTCTTGCCACCTGAGAAGGTTAAATTGTATTTTTATAATTCACTGTAAAGTTTAATTTTTCATGGCACAGGGTAAATCACAATCATAACATTATATATTATTAACATTTATGTACATAATGCTTGGTTGACGGCTTCGTGAAGGGAACCGAACGTAATTTTTTCACTTTAGACCATCTTTTTCATAACTTCAATCACAGTTACGAAGCTGATTATTTTATGCATAAAAGTACTACTCATGAAGATTCATTTGCAAAAAAAAAATCTCGACAGTCTTGTACTTTTTTGTCAGTTCGATCATTCTCAAAAAATCTGAAAAAAATTCATAACTCGAAAACTATGAAAAGTCGCGGAACATACATGGGGGTGATTCGAAAACCCCACGATACGAGGGACCTAAATTTTATTTTTGGACGTCAATGTTTTGGGCTAGTAAGACAAACAGTGTCTTTTCACAAACAATTTACTAATTGTTTGAAGATATTAAGTTACAGAATCAGGCGTTACTTTGCGCAAATCCATGACATGAAATATTGTGGAAAATAAAATCAAAAACCGCAAAAAAAATCTCAAAGACCGCCCGAGCCGTTGTCGCGATTTTTGCGAGTCAACACCTTTTGAGGATGCACACACACGTGTCAAGTATACGTTTGGGTGCATGGCATGCTAATTATGATAGCTTTTCCTTCATGTGAATGTTTTTGCGGGCACGATAATATCTCGATCAGTCTGTTGCGTAAATTTTATCAGGAGTCGATGCTAAAGAGAAAAAAAAAAAGGAGTCGATGCTGGAATACTTTACCTTAACCTGATATGATCTTACCTGTCTCCTCAACAAATGGAAGTACTGCGCCGGTGTGGTAGGGTTGGCCACATGCAGGCAGACATTTTCGGAGTCCGGTGTGGACTCCTTGCTGTCCGTGAGTTGCAGGAACCTCTCCATCCTGCAGGAGGAGTGCTCAGACGCGGTGCCGTCGTACCCGTGGGGGAGCAGCATTACTAAGCCGTTGCTGCGGACCCATTTGGCTAAAAATAGAAAGGACATTTGAAAGGGGGGATGATATGGCTAGAAAGGAGGAGACTGCTGAGATGACGAGTAATAGAGAAGCATAGAAGAAGAAGACATGCTGCACCTACCATCTGATTCGACTGCAAGCCGACCCCAACATAGTTGGGAAAAGTCCATGCAGATGATGATTATTGCTAAGGTAAAGAATTGGCAAAGAAGAAGAAGAAAAAAGAAGAAGAGAAGAAGAAGAAGAGGGGAGAAGTCAAAGTAAAACCACAGAGCGCCACTTGCTACGATTATTACATACTCCCCAAATAATTTTTTTTTTTTTTTTTTTTTTTTTTTTTTAGACACAAAATACTTAATAAGACATTACATTATATGATAGAAGAGCACAAATTAATAGGGTTAGGAGCAGTAGAATGATGATGATGATGATGACGGATATTTGAAAGGGTCTTATTAGCGTCCTGTCAAAAACCCCTGCAACGTTGCTGTGGCTGATTAATTTACTATTCTTGGTTTACTTTCGTACATATACAGGGTGTAAACAGACCCTTCACATAGCCGTCAACCAAGCATTCTGTACATCAAACTAAGTAGCTTTACGCAAAAATTATTGCTGGGAATCGACTTTATTTTTTGGGGTGAAAAATCACGTTTTAAGGTGGGACTCGATGGCAAGCACTCAAAGCATTGTGCTGATGGATGGATTGAATAGTACGGGGATCGTGGAGGTGTGTAAAGTAAAAATCTCACATTAAACAAATGTATTTAAAAAAAAAACTTGTGAAAAAGTTGGAACTTTGACCCCCAATATCTCCGTAACTAGAAGGTTCCCAGGTATGTCTAGAACAAAAAAATGGTCGCAAAGACGGGGAGAACAAATGCCTTTCGTATATGTTAAGGGTCTATTTACACCCTTTATAAACTCACGCCTTTTTCCGATGGGGGTAGACAGAAACCGCAGAGCGCCATCTGCTACGATCCTTACATACTCCTTTGGCCTCGTCCACGTTCATACAACTGGTCATACATGCAAGCCGGTTGCGAGTACTACGCACCTGACCTTCTGAAGAACTTGGTTTTCTTTTATCAAAACTAGGTCGTCTTAACGGTCGTAGGTACTCGGCATTTCCTACTGCCGCAATTTTAGAAGATACGGGCGCCTGTTCCGAATGTTATTTAGTTTGTGATTTTTTTTTCAGTTTTGCAGTTTCACAAACTGCGATACCCCTGGGCATGAGGATTCTAATATATATTTTTATGACGTCACTTTCGAACCACCTGTGTAGGTACTAAAATTGGTTCGTCCATGGCTCTATAACATCAGCTAGATTGATTTCAAAAGATTTATCGGTCCGATTCACATGAATGCACTATAAATTCTTTCGATTTCTCACAGAATTTTAATCTTTCATAGACGAGACGACAGCTGAAGAAAAGGTTAAATCTATTTGATTGAAACTTTCTTTTATTTCTTCACGATCGAGTTATGACAACGACTTGGAAATGGGTTTCTTGAACTGCAAAAATTAAATTGAAAAAGAGATTCTCATATTTTTTGCCGTGCAATTTCATTGCAGAAATTGTGATTTAAATTACGGAGACAGAAACAGCATTTTGATACTCACAGCTGCTGTACTGCTTAGGAAAATAAATCCTGGTATTTAGTTGCATCTGATTCGACTGCAAGCCGACCCCAACATAGTTGGGAAAAGGCCATGCAGATGTTGATTATTGCTAAGGTAAAGAATTGACAAAGAAGAAGAAGAGAAGAAGAAAAGAAGGAGAAGAAGAGAAGAAGAAGAGAAGACGTAGAGAATAAGAAGAAAAAAAGAAGAGAAGAAGAAGAAGAGAAGGAGAAGAGGACAAGAAGAAGAGAAGAGGAAGACAAGGAGAAGACAAGAAGAAGACAAGAAGAGAAGAAGAAGAGTAGAAGAAGAGAAGAAGAAGAGAAGAAGAAAGGGGGAGAAGTCAAAGTAAAATCACAGAGCACCACCTGCTACGATTATTACATACTCCTTTTGCCTCGTCCACGTAATTTAATTATTTCATTATGGTTAAGGGGCGAAGGGCCGGTGCTTTGGGGGACTATCTTAGTGCTGATTTTCAGTCTAATTTGAATAAAGGACTTTCTTTCTATTTCTTTAATTTTGCATTTGAGGAAAAGGTATCCAATTAAAGCAAAGGGCTTTGTTAACTACCCCTTTCCTAAGGCGAGTAATCTCCATAGAAAAGCTGCTTTATAAAACGTTACAACAGGATTACCTCAAACCTATAAAGTCAATAAATCTCTCAAGCCAAAAATACTCACATTCACCAGAAGCAATAAAAGCATCGACAATGATTTGCGCGCCATTATAGAAGTCCCCAAACTGCGCCTCCCAGAGGCACAGGTTATCGGGAGAATCGTACGCCATCCCGTATTCAAATCCGAGCACTGCCTCTTCAGATAAAATCGAATTGGCCACCTGAAACGGGAAGCGTATATTGTTTGATAACAAGGTATTGGTATGGTTGCTTTTATATGAGCCGACGTGGATTTGGGTACGGAAGAAAATAGAATTGGTTTATGGTATTTTTGTTTCCTGACAGAACTAACCCACTGCCTTCCTATTTTTTGGTTACTTACGTCATAATTGTATTTCTCTATATTCATTCTTAGGGAATCCTACGAATATTATAAATGCGAAAGTTTCTGAGGATGTATGGATGTCTGGATGTTTGTTACTCTTTCACGCAATAACTACTGGCCGGATTTGGATGAAATTTAGCACACAGATAGTTTATAACCTAGATTAACACATACTATTACTAGATAATTTTTATCCCAGTAGTACGATACCATCGGACAGTTACCGTACTACAATCGGGCGAAGCCGCGAGCATATGCTAGTAATGGAATAAGACAAAAAGAAGACAGACAGTAGTGTTCTTCTATCTGTTTTAGATAACTCTTCTGCCAAGGTAATCACCCTTAGTAGTGAGTAAGCCAAGCTAGCGCATGGTCAGTACCGCTTGTTTAGGCCAGCATCATGTAAAGCTGTATGTTATCTAACATAGTCGTACAGGCGCGAGTCGTCGGACAGAGTAGTCGTGTCGGAATCAAAAAAAGTCACTTTTCCTCTACAGTGAGCATAGATCCAATAACCTATTCGGTTGCATTGTTTGAACTGATGCAAAGCATAAGATAAACTGAAGTCTTATACTGACGTTATATTTTGGTGTCGGACACACAATGTTTTCGTTTTCAGAAACTTAAAAGCTATTAAAAAATTTGTTAAAGAACAAATATTTTTTTGTTAAAAGGCAGCTTCATAATTGGAAAATAATTGACAAAACACTTTGTCGACAAATAGATATCACTAAAAAAAAGAGATAAAAATGAAAAATTAGTTAATTTGAATGATATTTGACTTCCAACGGGAAGGGTTGTAGAGCTTTGCTACGCCGCGTAGCAGGTGAGGAAAATTCGTAGCGCTCTGCTACGCCGCGTAGCAAACAGGTTACTGGTTGTATGACGAAATTGAAATAATTAAATTTCTTACTTCTAGAAATCCCTTCTGCTTTTCATGAATATGGTTGAGAGGTATATGAATGGCTTCCGTCTCCTGGTCCACCAGCATCACGTGGCGATGTGAGAAGGTGCCTCTGCCGACATCTTCGCCACTCAGACGCACATGGCGACCCTCCATTAGAAGGGATCCTGTGAGGAATGGTAAATTAAATATGGGCAATAGTATTACTATAAAAGACTGCCTCGTTTGTCCAGTGGTCGCAAGCGCGATTGCTGAGCATAACGTCTTAGATTCTATTCCCGGGTCGGGCAAAGTATCATTGGGTTTTTCCATCATGAATTTCTCAGTGGCAGCAACGGAGTCTGGGCTTGTGTCCGGTTGATGGCAATAAGCTCGCCCCCTATAACATGGGACTTAAACATAACTGACGACTGGTACTATTAGGTACACCTCTGCCTAACCCTTCGGGGATTACAGGAGTTATGTTATGTGTTTACTTTTATAAATACAACGTGCATAAAATCACAAAAAAGGCGTGTTTTAATTAGCATTAATTAGCTGGCAAAATCTGATGGACGTGATAATGTATATGTACATCTGATGAGAATAAAACAAACAAAAATAATTTTGTCGTCATTAGACATCGAAACCCGTCACGTTGTATATAACACATGAAGTTTCGCTAGTTTATTTAATTTGACATTTGATACAGAAAAAAAAAAAAATTCAGTCGACTTGATAACCTCCTCCTTTTGGAAGTCGGTTAAAAAGGAATCATTTGATTTAAAATGAAGTTTTGAAACAAGAACGCACCCGGGTCTAAGACAAAATAAATATCCTGAGTTCGTAAGAAAAAGTTATTGTAACGGTCTTTAGGCCCAAGTTTTGTTGTAGACGCATATTAATGATAAATAGTTATCGACTAGGGAATTATGTGGAAGTTTATACATTTTAAAAGGCAAAGTATTCAGTTATAGTTACTTTATGAACAAAAGTATGCGGCAACTCGGCGGCTCTTATGAAAGTACCGTCAGGGAAATTAGTTAGCGAAGCTTTACGTCGTACGTCAATTTTGCCATTTTTATAAATCCGCCAAAGAATGTCAGTATTTTGAAGTTAATTAAATTAAAATTACAAGACATAAAAAAAACAACAAAAAAAAGAATAAAAGAATAAATAAAATAAAAAAATAAAATGGTCATAAAATTACAAGTAATTTTTCGAGATGCTGAACAAGTAATTTTGTTAAGCGTTTCGCCCAAAGAGGCACGGGAAAAGAGCACATGGAGGGAATTGGGGGAGACCTTTGCCCAGCAGTGGTACAGTACAGGCTAAAAAAAAAGTAATTTTCTTAACTTAACCAACGAAGTGCAAATAAAATATTACAGTTAAAAAAAACACGCTGTCTCATATTCTTCTCAGCAAACCCTTTCATTTGATACCAAAGGAAAGCATAAAATATAACTAGTCCGCCATCTTTGAGAGTCCGCCATATTGAATTTAGAATGACGTTGCGTAACTTATCTAACTACGCATTGTCATCCAAACTAAACATGTAAACTAAATAAATGACTAAATAACTAAATAAACGTAATGCTAAATGTCAGCTCAATACGAAATCGGAAAATGGGTTAAATTTAACTTCTAAGTTTTTTTTTTAAAGTTAGGTGCAGGTGACGCTATATTTTTAACACAAGTGTGTTCAAAATATAAACGAATGTATCTGAAAAGGTTATTGAACCCACAAAACAAAGTAAAAACAAGTATAGAATAAATTTAAGCCAGCCTTATTTGAGACTGCATTTGCACAGATAGGATACAATTTAATTGAAACTACAACATTTCAATTAAATTGGTTGTTTAACTGTAATCTCTTGTGGTCTCTACTCTGCACAGTAATTACTTAGGATCTCAGTGAATTAGACAGAGGCCTTTGTTCTACAACACTGGGAATTTTAATTGGAAAAACACTGCTTTCACAAGATGTTCTTTTAGCGGTTTCAATTATTTTTGTTTCAATAGATATTTTTGTATCATGCTTATACGCACGACGAAAAATTAAGTTACACAAAACCAGTAAAATTTATACAAAGCGAGGCCATGCTATGCTAGAAATACATAGCTTCTTGAGTCAGAATTTTTTCAATTGCAAAATCAGGTTAAAACTGTCCATTGCCTGGCACTGGCATTCCAAATATTTGGATAAGTACCAGGAACATAATTTTCATCTTTTTCAATACATAACAGCTACCTTATTTCTAAATTGCAATTTTGTATCCTTGTTACCCGCTTGCGTGACAGTAAACACAGGGATATCTTTGTTTGGGATTCTTTGTGAATGGTAAGCAATGTCTTAAAAACAGGAAGACCATTTTTTTTATGTATGTAACTCCATGAAAACACAACATAGTTCTCAAAGCATTGTCAACCGTTCATTGTGATTTATTTTTAAAATGGTCTTCCTTTTTTTTGTAGTCTGTATATAATGTAAATAAATGTTTGAGATGGTTTAAAAAAAAAAAGGAAGACCATTTTAAAAATAAATCACAATAAACGGTTGACAATGCTTTGAGAACTAGGTTGTGTTTTCATGGACTTACATACATACTTATTCACGCCCTTCTCCCATAGGAGTACGCAGAGACATCATCTTACGTTCACGTTCATAAACGCACGCACGTTGCGAGCACTACGCACTAGATCTTTCTGAAGAACACATAAGTGATGACCGTATGTGTTTTCATGCAATTGTCACATAATTATGAATCATGCTTGAACTAATCTTACCAAAAGCTAACGCCTCAGCGGTCGCCCAATCGATATCCTTTCCTTCCGCCAGCTTCGTCTGCCGATTCCTTACATGTGTCTTAGCCAGATGAGGGTGAACGTTCTGCAAACAAGAGGGAGAGATCATTGTCGTACCTTGAGTGATGTTTCAGGGAAATTGTTGCAAGAAATTTTTGAAAAGGCACGGTTAGATTCGAAAGTTGATTCTTAACTACGAAACCAAAATTTTACTGAAAAGTAATAATCGAAAGAATCGAAACAAATGCATAATTATGTAAAATTAGAATAGCACAATCTTTAAACAACAAGAATTGCTGAAAACAGTTTACATCTATATATAACTTTTTTTTTTTTTTTTTTATCGTGGTAAAATCATCAAATGAGTCCTCCCACCCAGGGCAGAGTGGGAGGAACTGTCAGACTTGTACTGACTAAAATCCACGGTGTCCTTCAATAGCCCTTTATGATCCAGGGTCACGGTAATTCTATAAGTCCCGCGACCCCGGCAGGCTTTGGCCCTCTAGAGGGGGGCCCCGTCATAATGAGTCACTCATGATGTCACTCTTTGAGGCGCGCGTGGGACACAACGCGCCGTCGACCCGGGCATGGTCCATGGTCGGACAGCGAGTCGCCTATTACTCGCCGCCCGCAAGCCCGCGCCTACGGTGGCCGGAGATCGTCTGCCGACGTTCGGCGCCGTGGGCGTCTGCCACTGCGGCTGGGGTGGAGGGAGGACGCTGTCCTCTCCCTCACGCGGCCCGCCTCCTCCTTCGCGAGCATGACTGCTTCGCAGAAGGAGGCGACCGCTTCCCACTCCGTCTCGCCCCGCAGCATGGCCTCGACCAATGCCGGACGCGAGAGGTCTCCGCCTATCGCCGCCGTGAGGACACGGCGGTGCTCTGCCCAAGCGGGGCAGTCCTGCACCGTATGCTCCACCGTGTCCTCCGGGCGGTCCTCGCAGTGGTGACACCCAGGCGTTTCCTCCTTCCCCATCAGACACAGGTACCTCCCGAAGCTTCCGTGTCCGGTGAGGACCTGTGTCATGCGGTAGGTCAGGACGCCGTGACGCCTATCCAGCCACTCCTCAAAGAGGGGTCTTACCGCAGCGATTGCGGCGTGCCCGATCTATATATAACTTTGAGTTAATTTAGATGATTAAACTTATATTTGAAAAGTAAGTACTTTCGGCGCTTGATTGTTATGAGGGCGTTGTTGGTAACCATATTATTATGTGAAAAAGTCTATGGAAATTGGACTACTACAATTCTCGATTTTTGTGATATTCTGCACAAATACTATGCAGTTTGAATTCGATTAATACCACCTATCGTTTTGAATTGACTCGCCCCTTATTACATGGGACTTAAATATAACTGCAGTATGTGGGTGTGCTTAATGGGTATGCCTCTGCCTAACCCTTCGGGGATTACAGGCGTGATGTTATGTTACGTTTTGAATTGAATTCCATACGTCAACGTGTGAAGGTTGGAATATTTGCAAGTATTAATAATGGATGTACCTTTCAAATTACATTTCGTGTCTGAATAGACATTCACCCTACCTATATCCAATTATCCAAGACATGTGCGTATTTGCACTCTACAGTTTCTACGAAAAAAACTAAAAGTCAAACGATTTCATGTCTCAAGTTTTGTGATTGACGCAGTTCAATCGTCAGTAACCGAATCAACATACTCGTAGATTGATGTGCCGATTCAATAATGGAAATGGCTGCGAGAAGCGGATTGAAATCGAATCTGACTAGGATTTGGTTGTAGAAATTCTTCGCACGTTTGCTCTCTCATTTTTCTGTCGCTTAGCTTCGCTTGCATAATCAGCCTATAATGTTCCCACTGCTGGGACACATGGCCTCCTCTCTATGAGAGGGAATGGGCTATATATAATCCACCACGCGGGCCCCGTGCGGGTTGGTAGATGTCACATGTCTTCGAATTTTTGGTTCTAGGACATGCCGGTTTCCTCACGATGTTTTCCTTCACCGTTTTTGAGAGCAGCAGTGGTGATGAAATAAATTACACAAAGTAATGCGCAAGCAGGGGCCTGGGTTCAAACCCACGATTTACTGTTCGTAAGTCGGGGCCGCCACCATTGGGCCACCGCTGCTCAGCTTCGCTTGGTTATTCAAATTTCCGAAATTACTCTTAATTTCCGAAATTAACATTCATTTCGGAAATCTGAGTAAAAAAAGAAATAGATATTTCATCTTTTTTTTCAACAGCCTGTACTGTCCCACTGTTGGGCAAAGGCCTCCCCCAATTCCTTCCAGGTGCTCTTTCCCCGTGCCTCCTCTAACCCTCGCGGTACTCATTACTTCATCTTAATCTAGCTAAATAGATGGGGTACAATCGACCTATCGAGAACGCAGAATATGCTACACCTTCTCTCCTGCCTGTCGTGCACAAACATCTGCACCCTCCACGACTTGAATCAGGCAAACGCCAGCTGTCCAGGTCGCTGCGTACTGGTCGAACAAAACTTGACAGTTATTGAATGGAGAAGAAGAACTAAGTTGCCATTTAAGTCATCATCTGCCTAGCCTTTTCCCAACTATATTGGGGTCGGCTTCCAGTCTAACCGGATACAGCTGAATACCAGTATTTTACATGGAGCGACTGCCTATCTGACCTCCACAACCCAGTTAGTACTGGGTAATATGATACCCCTTGGTAAGACTGGTTGTCAGACTTTTGGGCCACTGACTACCTAACGACTGTCAAAGATCTACAAATGACAGCCGGGACCAACGGCTTAACGTGCTTTCCGAGGCACGGAGGAAACTCGGTATGTAATGGGCGGTCACCCATCTACAGACCAACCTAGGCAAGCACGGCTTAACCTAAAGATCGACCCGAGCGGCTGTTATTATTTAGCCACGAGCTTTATTTATTTATGATTTAGCACGAGCGAGTTGCCATTTAAGTATGAAATACAAAATCGCTTAATTCATAGCATACGTGAAGTACAATACTATATGCTACGCTAGGTCCAAAATAATCTACTTAATGTTGTTTTCATATTGTTGGTATTTTCGTATGAAACTTCATTTGACCTTTTCAGTAGGAACTTAGTTAAGCTACGAGTAAGTTTATTTAATAACTTAGTTACATGCTCAGGAACTTCGAGCAAGGCTTTCGGTTGACTAAGTTTCGGTAGATTACCTTATTCACAAAATCTTGCCGAAGTGAGACAAGTTTGGAGTTAGTTGAAGACCGGGACATTATTTTGTATTGCGGGGCAAAGTTAGGACTTTAAGTTTGTTTGTTTGTTACCTTTTCACGCCTAAACCACTGAACCAATCATCCTGAAATTTTGCATAATACGTTGTCAGATTTACAGAAACGGACATAGGGTACCTTTCATCCCGAAAATAAGTACTGTTCCTGAGGAAAACATCAATAACGTTTTTATGATAATAGATGGCGCCACGTGTCTTTCGAATCATGATTGAATTATATTATTATAGAAACTTTAGTAGTGTGTTAAGAGTTTTTTTTCTAAATTAACACGCCGCGGACGCGCGCAAAGCTACTTGAAAATAAGAATGGATGAATTTTATTTTTTGACACCTTCCCAATGATAGGTTGTTAGGTTGGTGCAATAACACAAATAAATTAGCTTTGATTATATGTTTACTTGGTAAAAACAGAATCCAGGCCAGGTCAATGGAATAACACACATTAATAAGCGTTGTAAACATTATTGGGAATTTTACTCATGGAGACTTTTAAATCTATTGTATACTAGTTTTCAACCGCGGCTTTGACCGCGTATGTTTTTATTTTTTAACACAATATCTTATTCCTACGAGTATGTGTCGTTCTGATGTATAAGCTATATTACATGTAGAGTTTCATCAAATACAGTTCAGTAGTATTTGCGTGAAAGATAAGATATATATATAAGACATGGATCTATTTTTTTTAATAGTAGTATTTAAGACTATTCTAATTAAATCCTAGGTTTTCCTACTTATAACCTAGAACATAATATTTCCTGCTCTGCCAGTTTCTACAGAGCTTGGTAACTTAGCAATTATCCCAGTTGGATGAGCATCAGCAGTGACCTGAATGCCGATAAGGCCTACAGTGATACTAATACACCAAGCGAGGCGATACCTGCATTGTTCCTCCAAGATTGCTTAGGGATGTAACATATAGGATGGTACTTATACATAACTTGTACATTAATTACGAGCTGTAACTTGCTAACGTCCACTCAAGCATCAAAGCCCGGTGGACAGGCAAGGGAAAGGACTTGAGAAATGAAAACCACTAATTGCACTAAACTATGGTCTATCTTTTCATACACGAAATATTTTAAGAGTAACTTCTATAAGTCGTAAAGCAGGAAATTACTTGACCCACAAAATGAATACTAGCTCCTTATTTTTGAACACCCATTACGCTAGTTTACTACGTCGTATTTACCTACTGTCATTGTTTGAATATGGGAGTAAAGGTTTTATGCAAAAAGTCTCAAAAATTTTTAGAATTTAATAATTCCGTAAAAAAAGAACACTCAGATAATTTTTCTATTTTAGATTTCAAATTTCTTTAGCCAGCCTAGACTGCGCCGTCTGTCCTTAAATTTAAGATTTCACCCTTAGATTTTATTTTAGAAGAAGGATTAAGGTTCCGTGTAAAAAAATTAAATCCATGAAATTGTTAACAAAATCCGATTAAAATAGGGAAATATTTTATTTTTTGTTTTTTTCTTTGATTAAAGCGGTGTGTTTTCTGTTTTTGTGCTCACACCTTATTTTGTTTATTATAAGTCCCATACGTAAGGATTTGTAATTGGCTTTCTAGTGACTATGGTTTCCTTTTTTGTTTGTTTTTATTAGAAGTCTTCTATGTACTAAAATAAATAAATAATATAATATTATAAAGAGGTAAAATTTGTTTGTATGTAGGGGTAATCTCCGGAAGTAATGAACCAATTTTAAAAATTATTTCACTGGTAGAAAGCTACATTATTCGTGAGTGCTATAGGCTATAAATTATAAATTATAAAGATATCACGCAAATTAGCCGAGCTATCAAAATTTTCGCGGACGAAGTCGCGGGCAACAGCTAGTATGAAAGAGATGTAGCCAGTCCAAGCCAACAAGTCATCATCTGCCTAGCCTTTTCCCAACTATATTGGGGTCGGCTTCCAGTCTAACCGGATGCAGCTGAATACCAGTATTTTACATAGATCGACTGCCTATCTGACCTCCACTACCCAGTCCAAGCCAACTAGTAAATAACAAAAACTAAATTATTCGCGAACCACCAAACAACAGAGCTTATTTTTGTTATGAACATGTTTAACAAAAATAACACGCAACTTAAACCCAGTGGTAGTTTGACCTCAATCAGCTGTATGTAATCCTTGGCTTCGATCGTTCGATCGTCGGTAAATAAGGAATCCATTGGAATCGTTGCGATTGAGTTTGTATGCTCCGACGCTTTGTATTGAAGGTCAATGGAACCTTCGGATTATGCTCGCGACGGATTCTTGGCTATTTTGAGGTGAAGATTTGTAATCATTTGTGTTTTTATTAAAACTTGTATTTAAGTTAGCGCGGTAGAAACCAGTGGAGAAATTATTGTATAGGTACAGTCACGAGCACCAATATATATATGCACATTCCTAAATTTAAAAGCAATTTTCGCGATAAATACAGATTTTAACTTGGAGATAGGATCTTTTTCATACAAATATGAGTACTACTATGTTCGTTACAACATGAAATTTTAATCAGAATAGTCAAAGAAAAACACTTTTAAAAGTTGTTAAGTGTTTACATATTGGTGCTCGTGACTGTACATATTCAATGGCAATGCTTTCAATTTTGACAATTCAACAACATCAATTGAGTTATTTACACTGGCCAATCAGAAATTTATTCAAACTTTTGAAAAAAATGGATGAATATTTTTCTTTCAAAACTTCGAATTGTGATAGAAAATGTGAAACACAATTTCATCGTGTGTCAGGAGCAGCATGAAATCGCCGACTACGGTACCGAGTCTTGGAAAGCAAAATACTACGAAACGAAGCTGTAATGAAACAACCCACTAAAATTCATCTAAGTCGGAGAATAATAATATCCACCTAAAAAGGTATTGAGGAAAACCACTCCCATTTAGGAAGTACTGAGTAAATATAAGGTCTAACTATTCATAGACGAAATATTTTCAGAGAATCATCTAACGGCTATAACGAAGCGATTTCAAGTGATTTCTTTTTATAAAAATTAATAATTTAAAATTACTTGACCCACAAAATAACCTGAATAAATGTTTTTTTTTTTTATTATTATTATTATAAATACTAGCTCCTTATTTTGGAACATCCATTACGGTGGTTTACTACGTCGTAATAACCCATTGTTAGAATATGGAAGTAAAGGTTTTATGCAGTCTCAAAAATTTTTAGAATTATAATAATTTCGTAAAAACAAAAACACTCAAATATTTTTTTTCGTTGCTATGGCTACCTAACTACTTATAGAAGTTACTCATAAAATATTTCGTGTATGAAAAGGTAGACCTTATATAGTATTCATTGGATGGGTACTTACAAAGTCATCAGGTAGACTGACAGATGCATGTCCAACCACTTTAAGTAGACCGGTGTCTACTCCAGTATCCCAGGTTTCCACCGCATTGGGAGCTGCCTGGATGCCTGCCCACTGTTCTTGATAGTATGTTACCTGCAACATGTTTCATCATGGTTAACAAGAGTGTGAATCGTTGGAACTGCTCTGCCGATTAAGGGGTGACCAGCATGTTTCCTGATATGAAATAAAAATTTATGAACGGTACTAATAATATGCCTCGGAAATCAAGTAAAGCTGTTGTTAACGGCTGTCATTTGTGGATCTGTGACATTACGGTTTAAGACATTTATTTCTCAAAAAGAATACAATTCACTTAATATGAGAAATACAAGGTAATCTTAAAACTAAATATAAGAATTACTTATAAAGAAGGCAGGTACTCGTAATTAAGTTAAGAAGTAGACTAAAGACACAATTTTACAATGTTGTGGGTAAAAGGAAAAAGTGAGTATTACGTATCGATTCTTGATGGCAAGTCAATAAGAATTACACATTGAACAATTTATATGTACTGTAATGTAACGACACATTAACATTAGTTGCGGATAGTCAGAAGCCCGAAAGTCTGAAATCCAGACTTACCAAGGGATATCTTACATAACAAAGCATCACTCCTGTAATCGCCGAAGGGTTAGACAGAGGTGTATCTGAGAGTACACCCACGTGTCGCCAGTTTTGTTTTTTAAGTTCCATGTAATGGGGCGATCTTATTGCCATCAACCGAGCACGAATCCAGACTCTGTGGCTGCTACTGAGAAAATCCTGATGGAAAAACCTAATAACAATTTGCCCGACCCGGGGAATCGAACCCAGGACCTCATACTCAGCAGTCGCTCTTGGGACCACTAGACCAAAGAGGCAGTTAGATGATGTCTGGTAATACGAAAATATAAGTAAGTTTAAGCGAATTTCGGTGATTTTCTCACCTAAGAGTTCCTATTTCGTAAAGGCGTTATTTATTCGAAATAAATAAAGATATTAAGGTGACCTACATTAGAAAATCATATTACTACGGGGATGGAAAAATCGCAGCTGGAAATAGAAAGGGTCTTGAGTTAGAGGGTCTTCAGATAAATCAATCAATTAAGGGCATTACAGAAAAGCCCAATAAAAACACGGTTCGATACTGAATTGAAGACAAGATGTTATTTTCGTCTATTAAAGGAGGAGCGTGAGGCTAAATAATAACTACCGCTCTGGTCGATCTTCAGGTTAAGCCGTGCTTGCCTAGGTTGGTCTGTGGATGGGTGACCACACATTACAAAAAGAACGTTAAGCCGTTGGTCCCGGCTGTCATTTGTAGATCTTTGACAGTCGTTAGGTAATCAGTGACCCAAAAAGCCTGACAACCAGTCTTACCAAGGGGTATCGTATTACCCAGTACCAACAGTGTTGTGGAGGTCAGATAGGCAGTCGCTCCATGTAAAATACTGGTATTCAGCTGTATCCGGTTAGACTGGAAGCCAACCCCAACATAGTTGGGAAAAGGCTAGGCAGATAATGATGTTCTTTTCGTCTATTATTACATTACATCGTGCCTGTAATACCTGAAGGGATAGACAAAGCTTGTAGCTATCCAGGCTTCGTGTTGCTACTGAATACAAGTCCAAAAACAGTTTGACCGACCTGGGAATCAAATGCAGACCCGCTCAGCAGAACGGCCAAGCCGCTCCACTAGTCTAATCAGGCTGAACCATTTACTAAAAATTATCTAAAGTCCCTTCTGTTCTGATAATGAATGTTTGATATAAAGGGTGTAAATAGACCCTTAACATAGACGAAAGGCACTTGTTCTCCCTGTCTTTGCGATCATTTTTTTGTTCTAGACCATACCTGGGAACCTTCTAGTTACGGAGATATTGGGGGTCAAAGTTCCAACTTTTTCACAAGTTTCTTTTTAAATACGTGTTTTCAATGTAAGATTTTTACTTTACACATCTCCACGACCCCCGTACTATTCAATCCATCCATCAGCACAATACTTTGAGTGCTTTCCATCGAGTCCTACCTTAGAACGTGATTTTTCACCCCAAAAAAAAAGTCAATTCCCAGCAATAATTTTTGCGTAGTCTTAGTTTGATGTACAGAATGCTTGATCGACGGGTATGTGAAGAGTCTGTTTACACCCTGTATATATGTTGAAACACAAAATGAAAAATAATGAAAACTAACGTTATAATTTAACGTTGTTTTCGTTCTTAAAATAAACTTGTGAAATCAGGACAAACGCCTAATTAAAAGCGAAACAGCAACTACAATAAGGGGACAAGGAGATAAGACAAAGTTGGCAACAATAAGGCTTGGATACAGGAATAAGGACCGACGAACAAAAGGCTCTGGCGATAAATTAGGTACAGTTACATCGTATCTGTGATTGCAGAAATAACGTAAAGTCTGAATTTGGGACACGGCTATGCCTATCTAGCAGTAGCGAAGGGTAAATTTTTGTAAGAGGTAAGCCGGAGTATAATAATCTAGATATCTTTCATGTGATTTTATTATATGTCTTTAAAATACTGACTGTGCCAGTTGTCAAAGGGAAGCCGGTAGGAACCGAGTTGTATGGAACCTTCGCCACTGCTATCTAGTTATAGTCTGTTCAGATGTTGTAGGACATCAGTGTACAATATCGGAATTTCAAAATAATTAATAATCACGGCAGCTATTCCGTAAGTGACAGTATAAGTTTAGTTTTAAGTTCAGTAATACAGTCAGTTCGAATGGAATCATCAAAAGAAGGAAAGAAATATATGAAATAAATTACATATACATTATTCACATCTTACTTCCTCACTAGGGAGCGGGCAAGACTTCAAGCGGAAATAACGAGGGTATCCGAAGTTATTCCAAGACTGTATAAATAATGTACGAAGTTCTTGAATTCGGATTATTTTAACAACTGAAAGAACATAGTGAAAGTATCTACAGAACATCCCGCCTTGTAATCAGCGAAGGGTTAGGTAGAGGTGTACTTGAAAAGTACACTTACATTTCGCCAGTTATGTTTAAGTCCCATGTAATAGGGGGCAAGCCTATTGTCATCAACCGGGCACAAATACAGACGCCGTGGCAGCTACTGAGAAATACCTGATGGAAAAACCCAATAACACTTTGCCCGACCCGGGAATCGAACCCAGGCCCTCAAGTTCAGCAGTCGCGCTGGCGACCACTAGACCAACGAAACAGTAATATATATTACTATTAATACTAACGGGATATTAACCATGTTTACTGTTTTCTATGAGTTCCCGATATTTCTCGCTGTTGCAAGCATCATGATCACGGATAAACTGAAGTAAAACCCCTCGTAATATCCCGTTAGTATTAATAGTAATGTTAGTGACCATGATAGTTTAAAATCTTATATAGTAAAATATATGTCTACAAAATATTACAAAAATAATCTATGAATCGGTGAAAGGCTACAAAAATTCTTCCTGGATTTAAATGCTGTCACCAACATTCGAAGACCTGTAATAACTGGCAACCCATACTGGGCCGGCGAGGTGAATAACGGCGTATACTGAAAGGAGGCCTGTGTGAAAGGAGGCAGTTGAAACATTATAGGATGAATAAGACTGCCTCGTTGGCCTATAGATCGACCGCTTTATTGAGTCCTTCGCCTTGTCCCATCAAAGACACATTAAGTGTCCACAAAGTCCTAACAATATCCCACAGGCTATTTGCTTTAAAATAATCATACTATAACGATACTATTTGAATCAATACATGATCAACCTTCAGAATATTCCATTTAAATTGATACCTTCGCGAGGACTCGGTTAAAGCGGTTGGTTTATAGTGTTAGTTGAGTTCCTGGGTTCGATTCCCGGGACGGGTAAATTTTTATAGCCAAGGAGTCTGGATTAGTGCCCGGTTGATGGCAATAGGCCCGCCCCCATTACATGGGACTTAAACATAAGTGATGAAATGTGGGTGAACTATTAGGTACACCTACCCTAACCCGTAATGCTATGTTTTGCACCAACGTTCAGATCTTAGCTCGTAGACGAAGTCGGGGTGAATAATTAGTGTTGCAGCAGCTGTTTTCATGCTAAAAGATCAAAGCCAAGAAGAAATCTTCGATTCTTCTTCTTCTTGAGTTTCGTCACAACGTTAATGTTTTCTTCTTTGTTTGTCTTTTTATTTTAGCATATCCGTGTAAATGTCTATTTACATTTATTTATATTGATACATATTTATAGTATTTTGATATATAGTTATAGTATTTTATATATCCTTAGTAGTTATGTAGTTTATCTTAGTAATAAATTATTATTTTTTGCAGATTTATACACCTACCACTGTTTGTCTCTGCATCACCCAAAGGTTGACTCGTAGAAAATGTCTATGGCATCAAGTCCGCCTCTGTACTTTGTGCTTGAAGTGTTAAATAAATAAAAAATAATAAATCACAAAGTAACCTCAGCCACGGTAATTCATTTACCTTGATAAACTTAGGATTGTTTATCAAAAGTTAATGCTTTTCTTGTAAACCTGAAGAACCGCACATTTACATATTTTATGAGCTTAATCCTGAGGTAAATGAGAACAATTTATTTATGGTACCACTGAGTATATAAAATGTTGTGAGCTTAGGCGTCAGTATTTTGTAACAAGGGTCCCGCGGTTTATTTTTAGAAGACAGATGTTTCTGTGCGGTTATCATCTTGTATGTTGATTTACTTCTAATTTGTTTGTTGTTTTGTTTCTTGTTTGTTTGTTTGTTTGTTTGTATATATATATATATATATGTATATATATTTATCTACTCACCATACGGCTGCGTCCTAACTAAAGCGATCAACGATCAGCGAACTCGATCAGAATAAACGGGACAAAAGCGTGAGTGAATGTATGTTAACGTGACAGTTGCGTATTAGGAAGATTCATTCCCCTTCGGCTTCGTTCGAATTTGAAATACAGACGGTACAGAAGGATATTTGGCTTATCAATCTTTTGTCAGAAACAACATAATACCATGTCAGACCTCACACGGTTGAATGATCTCACGAAATTAGTGTTTATAACCAACAACTAATCAGGCATCTGGATAATATTCTTTTGTCCTGATGTCGGCACAGGCACGAGACGACACGGGACAAAATCAATGGTAACCATATTTTACCGACGAAGATTATGACCTGCCTAGCCTTTTTCTCTGTTAGGGTTGGCTTGCAGTGTAACCTGATGCATCTGAATACTAGTTTTACATGGAGCGACTGCCTACCTGACCTCCACAACCCAGTTACTCAAAATCAAAATCAAAGCATTAATTTCAAGTAGGCCAGTTACAGGCACTTTTGAATTGTCGAAACAAAAACAACAACGAAATGTAGCTACAGTCCCAGTCACAAGGCATAAAAACTGTGAAAGTACTGTAGTTGCCCATTCCCTAGCGTAGATCTCTATGGAGAAGAACGGGCAAGAAACTCCTATGGACACTCTTATAAATCAGAATATTTTTACAAAACCTTGGTTACATCATTCATGTTGAGATGGTACATTGTATTACTAGACACCAACTAGACTTGCTAGACTCAAAGCGTGATAACCTTAAAACTAGGCCACCCGCAGCTATACCCTACAATTTCGTCAATGGTGTTCTGACATGGCCGCTTTGTGCTCGGAGTTTTTCGGCCAGAGTTGGGTATGCTAGCCACTTGAGAGCACATGATAGAGCAGCACACCAAAGCTCTCGATAACCTAGAAAGCCATCGAATGCAGTCGCTGTGGCCGAAATCGGCTAGATGGCATCATCATCATCAGACATCAAAATACCCGTTTTTTTTTTTTTTTTTTACCGTTTTAAAATCCTCAAATAAGTCCTCCCACCCAGGGCAGAGCGGGAGGGACTGTCAGACTTGTACTGACTAAAATCCACGGTGTCCTTCAGTAGCTCTTTATGTTCCAGGGTCACGGTAATTCTATGAGTCCCGCGACCCCGGCAGGCTTTGGCCCTCTAGAGGGGGGCCCCGTCATTATGCTGACACTCTTTGAGGCGCGCGTGGAACACAACGCGCCGTCGACCCGGGATCAAAATACCCCTTAATAAGATTTATCACCACCGAAGATAACAGACATTATTCAGGGATGCATTAAGACATTTTTATGTACCTCAGGTTTGTATGCTGGAACTGCTTCGTACTGTTTCTGAAGATAGTTGGTGTAAGTCGATAATACGTCCTTCACGTCGTGTTCTTTTAAGACTCCTTCTGACACCAGTTTTTCAGCATACAAGTCTGGAATTGATCTGAAAACAAGAGCGATATATCAGATGGGTTTCCGCTATTAATAATCATGTTCTGAATGTCGAGAAGGAAAATCGATATATGGCGGAAATTGCTCGTCAGATGGCAAAAAAATGCCAAATCGGATAGCCATTTGACATCATTATTTGAAAAGTGAACTTGGCATTATATTGATAAGAATCATTTTTTTTTGTCTGTATTGTAAATATGTGAATTAACAAAAATACGGCAACTGTTGTCCATAGAGATTGGAGTCTAAACTGATCTCGAAAAGGAAAGTCCAATTTTGATGTACTAATCTTCACTTTACTCAAGTTATTAAGTCAAGTTTATCACAACTTATACTGTCGCTTACGGGATATGTTCACTTCGGGATTGTTCATTATTTTGAGGTCCCAATATTTGATGGAAGATATCCCGTAAGTGACAGTATAAGTTTAGTTGTAAACCGTGAAAGCTTAAAACAGTATTCCAGTTCATCAAGTAGACCTCAAATACTCACTTTCTACTATGAATAACTTTATAAAGCAGAGGGTTCGTGAACGTAGGGTCGTCGACCTCGTTGTGACCCCATCTCCTGAAGCAGTTGTAGTCAATGAACACATCCTTACGGAACTTGCGCTGATACTCGAAGGCAATGTTCGTTGCCTTGACAACTAACTGGAAAATAAATGGAAACTTTTGTGAAGGTTCGGTCAAATGGGGTCATGGGGTCTACTCACTAGGTCCGTCAACGAAAATACGAGCCCGTCCGAAAGTATCCCGTAACTTCGAAAAGAACCCTACTTATATTATTTTCAATTGAAAATACATCGGGTGTAGAGACAACTGTGCAATTGTGTTGCCATTCATTTTTAGTTCGGGGTTTCGGTTCAGTCCATAGCCACTGCAGTCTGCAATTTGTCCGTAACAGTTTTATGGCTTGGTAGGTTTATTTATGGATTTGTTTGGATTTATTTAATGTAACAGATTGAGAATGACCCATAAATAATTAATTGTATTTTAGTCTGTTTACTACCGACGTTAAATGTGTCCTTTTACTTTATTATTTCGCCATGATCCTATGAAGGAAATGTTTTTCTTAAACTTAATGCTTTCACACTCAAATAAATTCTAACCGAAGTTAGTAATTAAAGGGAAATTATTAATCGGCTGCATAAAAATTTAATTGGCGACCAATATACTGAATGGGCGACTATTGTACCAAGTAAGTAACTATTTATCCGGTGATTGCGGCAAGGAGACTATAGGAAGCAAGAGCGAGCGAAGGCTGAGAGAGACTTGTGGCACCCCGACCAGGACAGGTTAGGTCTGAAGGTGATGGGTCCAGTGAGCTAACTAAGACCCCGGAATCCCCTTCGTGTTAGATTACTTTAAACCCTGCAAACAGAAATAGCAGCCCCGCACAGCGGGGTTACGTCGACTACGCCTTATCTACAATGGTTAATAACCTTGTTTTAGGTTTTTTTCAGAGTCCTTGAATTATCACACTGATCTTATTGAACAACTAGTAGCTCAAATTTGTATTTTCAAGTCGCTGTTTTAAACATTTGTATTTGCCCACTGTTTGTCGCTCACTTAGTATTTCAGTAGCCCATTTTCAATATTTTTGACATATATTTTGAATTTATTTTCGCTCGTTTATATACTACTCTTAATTAAAGAAGTACTCGAACAAAAAGGTAGAAAATATTGAATCGGAAATAGCCTTGTCTAGAATATCGTCTGGGACAAACGTTTCTGACACAAATTCCATTGGGATCGACAGCTAGAATATTAGTCTTTGGATTATATACTAGTATATTTTCGGGCAAATAAGACAACATAGCTTTTCGGAAATGACAATATTATTACTGCGTAGGTACATCAGAATTATTGGAGTCCCAATACTACTTATACCTAATCCAAAAACATGTATCAGAAAGTTATGGTAATATTTATGGATGTGGCCCGATGTGGTATAAACATCAAAATGAACAACTTTTGCGAAAAAATATTTAGCTTTCTCACAGTAGCGAGGGGTCAATTTTTGTAAGAGGTAAGCCGGAGTACATATCGTTAATGTGATTATATTATTTGTCTATAGAATACTGACTGTGTAATTTTTCAAAGGGAAGCTGGTAGGAATCGAGTTGTATGGAACCTTCGACACTGCTCATACAAAATTTCAATACCGAGTCGACCCAAATGTATTGAAAACAATGTATGCTTAAGACAGCTGACCACATCCTTAAATATGAACTCCTTCCTCCTCCTGTCACTTTTCTAATACAAGCTGTATGGAAAAATGTATCTGTATCTGCTTGTGACCAGAGAGCAGGTCTATATCTTGGCCAAAGAATCAGCTTTGCCGTCCAACGTGATAATGCTGCCAGTCTTCTGGGCACTTTCCCGGTTGACAGAGATGCCGACGAACTTTTTGACGCCCTTTAATTCTTTTTTTTATTTTTTATTCTTTATTTGTATTATTATTTTAGGTCTGTCATAGGTAAATAATGTATACTTATATGGAAAAATAAACAAATTCTGCTGAGAATTTGTTTATTTTGGGTATATATTTAGTCTATATTTATCTTACTACCACAGTAGCTATATGTATAGTAACTGTATAAAGGGTGTAACAAGACCCTCACCTCACCGAAGCCGAAAGGCACTTGTTTTCCCCGTCAATGAGATCCTTTTTTTGTTCTAGACCATACATGGGAACCTTGTAGTTACGGAGATATTGGGGGTCAAAGTGCCAACTTTTTCTCAAGTTTTTTTTAAATACATGTTTTTAACGTAAGATTTTTACTTTAAACACTTCCAGGACCCCCGTACTATTCAATCCATCCATCAGTAAATAATGTTTCGAGTACGTTACATTGAGTCCTACCGTAAAACGTGATTTTTCACCTTAAAAAAAAAGTCGTTTCCCAGCATTATGTTTTGCGTAAAGTTACTCAGTTTGATGTACATAATGTTTGGTTGACGGCTTCGTTAAGGCTCTTGTTACACCCTGTATAGTATAGTTAGGTACATAATATACTCGTATGTAGATACCCACCTTCGAAAATTAAGTACGGTCTAATTCAGTTGGTTAGACTAAACAATAAAATAAACATTTGATTAAAGAAAAGTGTTAAGTATTAAGTACTAGATTATGCGTGCGGCGTCGCCCGCGTGACGTTCGATAATCGTCCCACGGGATCACACTACCGGGATAAAAACTATCCTATGTGTTAATCCAGGTTACAACCTATTTGTGTTCCAAATTTCATCCAAATCCGTTCATTACTTTTGGCGTGATTGAGTAACAAACATCCATCCATCCAAACTTTCGCATTTATAATAGTAGTAAGATAAGATTGTCCTCGTGTTAAGTATTGAAAATGTGAGAAAATATTCTTGAAATAATATTCGCCTCGTTCGCAGGCGAATATTGTTGCAAAAATATTTTCTAGAACAAAGATGAAAGCTGAATAGTGTTTAGTTGAAACGTTCGGAAATAGTAATCAGTTTATGAGTTCACTGTGCTAGTGGTTTATCGTGAGTAATAGACTCGAAATAAAGCAAGGCTGAGATCTATAAACGTAGCTAAGCGGATACGGTGGTTTAGACATCCTATCTCTTTCTTGCACTTTTAGTTTGACAGGAATAACTCCAAGTCAAAGTAACGTTTAAAGCGAAATCACATTTTCACAGTTCAGCATTTTTTTGCATCTATTTTCCTTTCTAGCACTTAGAATTGTAACTCACTAATGTGTGAGGTTCAATCGCACGTTAAAGTGCTTCCGATGCGGATGAATGCGGATGCTTGCCACCGGACTTCCCACTCCACCAAATGACGCCTTTTCGTGACAGATTGAGGTAGAGATACTCGCAAACGCTGATCCGTGTGATTTCACCATTATAGATCTTTTTGATGGTCATTATGATTTTGTTTGACATTATGAGCCATAATGGGCCACTTACCTCAGGATGATCACCATTCACGTGGATGACTGGCACGGATATAGCTTTGGCTAAGTCAGTGACGTACCGACAAGACCGACCACGTAAAGCCGGTAGTGTGAAACCTACCTGAAATACAAAGTCAGAGTTAAAAATCGCATAACAATAAAACCATTCGGTTTTCGCTGAAGTTATTGATACGCAGACAGTGGGCACAGTCAGGGCCTGCATAAACAGAGGGTCAGTTAAGCACTTTAACTGCACACCTATCATATCTTATCAGTATATTTTACTCCCATGTCTAGTACTGAAGACCCTAAAAGGAGCCTCCCTGAGCAAAGTATCATAATCATCATCATCATCATTTCAGCCGAAAGACGTCCACTGCTGGACATAGGCCTCCCCCAAGTGTCGCCACTTTGACCGGTCCCGTGCGAGTCGCATCCAGCGGATTCCTGAAACCTTCACCAGGTCATCGCTCCGGGAGAGACTACTGAGCAACGCGCGACGTTAAAAATCGGTACCCAACGTCAACGTCTGGCCCCCTAACACTGGCACCAAGATGATATGATCCAGTTTTTGTAAAAAGATAAAAAACTAATAAGTAACCCTAAAACACTGACCGCTCAGAGGATCGATCAAGATCACGTTCAGTTGTTCCGAGCCCTGAACCCATTTGTGCGCTTGACAAATACCTTTTGTTTCTTGACTTTTATAGCAATTATTATATTTTGTATTGTAACTAGCTTCTACCTGTGTTTTTTATCATAAAATAAACATAGTATAATCGGTATTTCCAAGGTAACATCTAGATTATTAGGTTTACATTGAACACGACACGAAAAGAGGTTCTAACATCGTTATTACAAACGCAAGCTTGCTCGCTGGTGACAAATGGCAAAACCATGTTTTTACTAAATGATTCAACATGTAGCTACATACATGTGTTTTTATATGTTATTTTATGTACGTAATCTATACACGTGCATGTGTTCATAAGGTTTATTTTGCCTTTTCCCCTTAGTCTGTTTTTATGTACTTAAAAAATGTGTGAACGAAAATGAGGATGAATACTCTAGTACGACTCTGAGGTTCTGAAAACCAAGCAAATTTAAACGTGGTTATCATAATTGCTTGAGCGCGAAGTTTATTGTATATTTTGACGCAAGTGTGCAAAGTTTGTCATTATAGTCGAGGCGGGAAGAAGTTAAATCTGGGAGCTATTTGAAGCCGAGAGTTCAATTACAAATGCACACGCGTATCAAACGATGTTTTCAACACACTTGCAAAGGAAAATAAATTAAATTACATTACAGCTTTCATGAGATTGGAAAGCAGTATAATATTTACATTGTGATAGCAGCTTTAAACTGATTGCCGATCAGAGTCTAGGAAAGCGAGGTCGGTCGAGAGCAAAAGGACTTTCCTTGAGTCGCAAATCGAATCTGCTGCTGATCGAAAGTAATGTTGAATGCAATCCCATCACGGAAAACCGACCCAAGTGCGCACGATTTCAGTCGACTTCAGAGCTTTTACAAAAATTTATCAGAACAAGTGGGTTTTTCCATGAGGCATTGCTCAGTAGTAGCCTGGAGTTACGATATGTGTCCTGTCAATGGCATTAGTGGTGGAATGAGGGTGAACTATAAAGGGTGTAAATAGACCCTTAACATAACCGAAAGGCACTTGTTTTCCCCGTCTTTGCGATATTTTTTTTGTTTTAGACCATACCTGGGAACCTTCCAGTTACGGAGATATTGGCGGTCAAAGTTCCAACTTTTTCACAAGTTTTTTTTTAAATACATGTTTTCAATGGAAGATTTTTACTTTACACACCTCCGCGACCCGCGTCCTATTCAATTCATCCATCAGCACAATGCTTTGAGAGCTTTCCATCGAGTCCTACCGTAAAACGTGATTTTAAACCTCAAAAAAAAAGTCGATTTCCAGCATTTTTGGGTAAAGTTACTTAGTTTGATGTACAGAATGCTTGGTTGACGGTTATGTGAAGGGTCTGTTTACACCCTGTATGTAGACACTCCTCTGCTTACCCTTAGGGAAATATAGACGTGACGTTATGCCATTGTACGATATTACAGAAACCGTTTAATTTTGGCAGATCGTTGGTCTAGTGGTTCGATTCCCGGGTCAGGCAAAGCGTTATTGTTTTTCCATCAGGAATTTCTCAGTAGCAGTCACGGAGTCTGGATCTGTGCCCGGTTGGTGGTAATAGGCTCGCCCCCTATTGCATGGGACTTTAACATAATTGACGAAATGTGGGTGTACTATTAGGTACACCTCTGCCCAATTCTTCGGGGATTACAGGCGTGATGTTATGTATGTATTTATTTAACTGTTTTTTGCTAAAATAGGCAACCGCTACTGTATCAATACTACTAAATGTACATTTTCTTTTTCGTAGCATGCTCCCTTTTTCAAATCAAATCAAATCAAATCAAATCAATCTTTATTTGTGAACATAAGTACAAAAAGGTGTTATTTATACATTTTAGCTGATCTGTATGTTCGGCCAATAATCGGCATACAAATATAATATTAGTAAGCAGGTTATTTTTACTATCATAATTAATAAAGTCTAGGATAAAAGAAATGAAGCAATTGAAAAATGTCATAAGCCGCATAAAATAAAGTAATTGAATTATATTATTAATTATTTAGAATGTCAAAGAAAATTAAATTTAGTCATAGTTTGTCATTTAAAAAGTCTTCAATCGAGTAATACGTCTTTTCAACTAGAAACAGGAACAACTTTTTTTTAAAATGGCTGACATTTTCCTCACTTCTGATACACTTTGGCAATTTATTGTATAATTTTGGAGCCATTACGAAAATACTGTTCTTGTATAAAGCAGTTTTAGATCCAACAGTTTGTAGCCGGTCAGCTCGACGCTGACTACCTACTCGGTCAAATTTATACATATTATTTTTGATGAACATAGATGTCTGGTATATGTACAATGAGGGCACTGTTAAAATTTTCATACTTTTAAAATATTGTTTACAGCTGTCAGTGGTTTGCAAGTTACAGATCGCTCTAATACACCTTTTCTGACACTTAAACACCATATCTTTACCCGAGGCGTTTCCCCAAAACATAATGCCATATCTTAATGTTGAGGCTACTAGACCATGATATGCAGTTAGTACGGTGTTTCGATTGGCCGTTTTACTTAGCATACGCAGCGCATGAGAAAATTGGTTTACTTTACTACATACTTTGTCAATCTGGGTATTCCATTTTAATGTGCTTTCAATATTAAATCCCAGAAATTTTGTCACATTCGTCTCATCAATCCTTTTATCATTATATCTTATATCTAAATTTAAATTCTGATTTACTGTTTGTTGAAATTTCATTATTACTGTCTTGTCTAAGTTTATTACCAAATTATTATTTTCTAGCCAATTTATAACTGATTTTATATTAGAGTTAATGTCTGATTCTAATGTATCTAATTGGTCACTGTTGAAAAGTAGCGTGCTGTCATCTGCAAACATTGTCATGGGATAGGTCGATGCTTTTGGGAAGTCATTTATATATATAATAAATAGGAGAGGTCCAAGTATGCTACCTTGTGGAACTCCATACATCACTGTTCTCGGGCTAGATTTAAATGTTGTTTCATGTTTTTTACATATTCTATTAATAACTGTCATTTGCTGTCTATCTTGTAGGTATGATTTAATTAAATTTGATATGTTACCTCTAATCCCGTATGCGTCAAGTTTATTAATTAATATTCTATGGTCTACGCGGTCAAAAGCTTTCGACATGTCCATATATAGAGCCAGAGCCGGTTTTCTTTTATCTACTCTGTTGCTAACGAGTTTTAAAAAATCATAGATTGCCACGTCAATGGACTTATTTTTCCGGAAGCCCTTTTGGCTATCGACAAATAATTTATTTTTCTCGAAATATGAATTGATTTGATTGAATATTACTTTTTCAAATATTTTTGAAAAAATAGGTATCAGTGCTATAGGTCTATAGGAAGACATGTTGTCTTTATTATCTTTTTTGAAAAGCGGTTTTATGATACTAATTTTTAATTCCTTTGGAAAAATACCATGCAAGATGCACATATTGATCAGGTGACTAAGGACGGGTGCAATTATTGTAGATACTGCTTTAATAATTTTTGTGCTAATACCATCATATCCAGTGCTGGGAGTATTCTTTAGAGACATAATAATTTTATGAATATCTTGTGGTATTGTAGGTTTCATAAACATAGACGAATTTGGAGTATTTATTGGTAATTTATTATTATTATTTGAACTATTAATTGATTTGACTTGATCCGCAAAATAATTGTTAAAAGCCTCTGCTATATTGAGAGGGTTGGTAAGTATTTTATCATTTGATTTAATTCTCATTGTGGATTGATTTGGTAAATAATGTTTGTTTTTATTTATGACTTTCCACGTTGCCTTACATCGATTCTTAGCCGAGTGAATGTAACGGTTATTGTGGGCTCTCTGCGTGAGATTGACAATTCTTTTAAGCCGGTTAGACAACGTTTTGAAGTTTGTTTTATTATGTTCAGTCGGTGATAACCTGTATTTCCATAACAAATCTCTTTTTTTCTTGCTACATAATCTAATACCGCGACTAATCCAGTTTGGTTTTACTTTCGTCGATATTTTTATTTTAATGTTAGGAAAACATAAGTCATATAGCAATTTAAACCAGTCATAGAACCATTTGAATACTTTTTCAGGGTCTGTTTCCCCATAAACATCAGAAAATGACAATTGTTTTAAATAGTTTGCGAATTTTTCTATATTTTCTTTTGAGTAGTCCCGTTTTGTACAGTACCAGTAGTCTAAAAGGCACGTTTGTTTAACTGGACATCGTAAAAGTTGTGCTGTGTGATCGGATACTGCTAGTTCCAAAACTTCTCCTTTAGCTCCTCGCACATTGTGGATTATATTATCAATGCAGGTGCCACTGCTTAATCTAGTTGGAACGTTTACGGCAAATTTAAGATTATAACCCATTATTAAGCGCTTGAATTGCTGCGAACTTGTGGTATCTTTTAGCAAATCAATATTGAAATCACCGCACAGAAGCACTTTTTTATTTGAGTGAATGGATAAAGAATTTAACAGACTGTCTAATTTATTAAAAAATAATTCATGTTTGCTTTTTACTTCAGTACTATGTGGACTCCTATATAAACATATTATAATAATATTGTGGTCGGTGAGTTCCACTGCACAGCATTCAAAAATATTGGATACACTATATTTCGCAACAGACTCCAAAGTTCTATATTTAATACCGTTTCTTATCATTATACATGTGCCTCCATGTCTGGATTCTCTAGTGAAATGTGTGGCTAAAGTAAAATTAGGTATATGCAATAGGTTTACATCCGACAATATCATATTGTGCTCAGAAAAGCATAATACATCCACTATTTTCCCTGAATTATGTAGTTCCTCTAGCAGTACAGTAAATACATTGGATTTATTTAAGAGGCCATTTATATTTTGATGCATAATATTGAGATTTTTATACACGAAAAAAACTATCCTCATCACAGTGCTTTGTGTCATTTACAACAGAAATATCATTTTGTGTTATGATTTTACCCGTGCTAAGATTTGGCATACAATCAATATCTTCGTAGGTAGTATTCAGTGCGTTTAGGTTTAAAATAAAGCTCTCTAGGTTTGTTACAATAATATTTAGAGCTTTGTTATTTATACTGCCGGACCGTTGGTTATATGAGTCGTATGAATACGGCAGATTGAGGTTTGAGTCTAGAATATACGCATATTTATGCGTCTCGGCGTCCATGTAAATCAAATTATTAAAAATATCTATTCTACTATTAAACATTAAATTAGCATTGTTCTCCATAAATTTAAATGTTGGAAGACTTATAATAAAATTAGTATGGTTTAATGGGAGTAGTGTTTCCCGGATATATGAAACAAGTTCCATATAGTTATTAGTTTGTCTGAAATCTTCTTCGCCAATAACTATAATACAGTAGTCAAAGAAAGTGAAATTACGAACTTTTTCATGAATATTACATAAGACATGTTTTAAACCACATCGTGGAGTGCGGTAATGACACCTACTATAGTTAGCGAGCTGAGTTCTTTCACTCATTTTATAGATCCTGTCAGATGTTTCACTGCTCACAATGCAGATTTTATGTCTCATAGGAAGTAGTTGGATCTTCGGCTGTTTGATATCTTGAGGAGTGATTTTTGTCTTGCCTTCTTGTGTACATAGTTTAAATGTAGGGTATTCTGTAGTTTGTGTTTGTTTTGTTTTCATGCTGCTGTTAATAGTGTTCTTCAACGGTGTTTTTACTTTTTTCTTGATTGGGCTACTTGCAATGTTCTTGAATATATCATTTTTCTTCATTAATTCATTGTTTATCTGTTTTAGCTCGCTGTTTTGCAGCGATAGCAACTCAATTTCGTTATGTGCACTATGTAATTGGGATTGAAGTTTCTTGATTTCATCTTTATAGGCGATCAGTTGAATGTCCTCTTCGTCCTCAGATAACTCAGGCATGGTATTTGTTGTACTGTCCAAATTTTTTGATTTGTTTCCATTGTCATCACTTGGTTCCGAGCGTGTACGGGTGCGTCGGAATGTAACATGTTCCAAGAATGAATTCATAGTTTAAATTCGATTGATACTTCCAAAATCCTTTGTAGCTTCGATTACTTTTTACGCCTGACTATATATTAATAGCAAGATATATTGAAATATATTGCGACAGATCGCTGATATGCGAACTATGCGTGTAGCGGAGCGCAGTCCCAAAGTGCTGGTGTTTAAACTTCAAAATTCGATTTCCGAACGACAGATTTTGTGTCATCGGTTTCGTGGTGCGCTTGGATTGGTCAGATGATTGTTTTTGTACAATATCGATGAGTCAGCTGTGATCTGTTTACATTCTTGAAAAAGTAACCGCTTTTCAATAATATGGTTATTTTTTAACACTTCTATCACTATTATATGAACAAAATTACACTCACATTTGTATTTCCTGAGTGAATTAATCCTTTTCCATGCACAGTTCAGAAGTTTCGCCCTGTTTACAGACCAAATTCACCAACAGTCACCGGTATCGAATTTACCGGTTCGTTCACACAGACGAGATAACCCGCTGCTGCAAATATTTACTTGCAATTATTGCTCGTTAACAGGTTGGATCAGCACAGTTTTGTAGATTTTAAAACAGGATTACTATTTTTAAGTTATTTTTATTACAGAGCCAATTGTTAACCGTGACATTGAGTTTTTTTCTTGACAAAGTCAGAACCGCCCACTAAAAGTATCCCATAATCTTGGCTTTCAATTCACTTAACTTGGTCCTTTTTTTCGATACGCTAACGTGAACACAGAGATCATTAGCTCTAGTGATTTATGATCCTTCAGCAGTCAGGCCCAAAAACACGGACTCATAAAAAGTTGCTGAACTTTTTGAAATGAGTTTTCAATTATCTTGATTGCTCAGATTATTTCTTAAAGGCTTGGCCATGACCTCCGCGCTCAAGCGACACACGTCTTCCGACAGCAAAAGCGGAAAACATAAATAAAAGAAGTTGAGCATGCCGCGAGTTTCCGTGACTTTCACAGCTTTGCGACGCGTTTCCTTCGCGTTAAACCTGATTTACATTGGTCAAGTGTTTATCGAAGTTGATAAGTATAGTGGGTAAGGACTGATGTAAGTCGATCGGACCACAGATATAGATAGACTGATCGGACAGTAGCGAGTCAACAATCACTGTCTAGGTTTTCGACACTCGCCTCTGTACTTGTAGTCGCTACTCGCTTCTGTACTCGATCAATGTAAATCGGGCCAAAGTACCGTGACTCGTGGCCCGTGGCATGTTCTAAACTAATTTAATTTGATTTCTCCACAGTCGTTCTAGGAAGACGGGTGATCATGCAGCTCGTGGCCAAGGCCTTACATACAAAGAGAAGCCATGCGAAGCTGAGTATACGTGTGGAACGGCGCCTTCTTTTCAAAGGTTTCACTAAAGTTACTCACTTGATTATTTACAACAACGTGTAAAGAACCTCCCACATTAAAATGTGGTGCTTGCGACAACATTAATGTCTCCTGGTTCACGCCTTGACCAGTGAACGCTGCGTCACCATGAATCTGAAAATAAATATAAAGACATGAATAATCATTTAAGATTAAAATAAGGAACATTCTAGTTCAAGGAAAGAGTAAAGTAGATAAAAGCCATCATCCAAACTCCGTGGCTGCTACTGAGAAATTCCTGATGGAAAAACCCAATAACACTTTGCGCGACCCGGGAATTGAACCCAGGATCTCAAGCTCAGCAGTCGTGCTGGCGACCACTAGACCACGGAGCCAGTCATGAAAAAATCTTTAGTAAAATTTAAATAAAAGCTTGTAATAAAACAAAGGACATCTGTTTTAAACATAAGATAAGTATTTAATGTTTTCAAAAGGTCAAAGTTCCTATTTATACGTTATTCTAAGTTAAAAATAGCCTGAAAGTTCTTTATACTTTTTTCCGTGAAAATTCATTATTATTTTTAAGTTTGCAGAGCTAAACAAAGTTGTCGTTTTTCTTTGAGCAATCAAAATCAAAATCAACAAAAAAAATTAACATCATGGAAGTATTAACAAGATTTTGATTTTAATGTTTAACTAGCTTTAGTTGGCGGCTTCGCTCGGATGTTGGTCCGAAATTTCTCTACGGGAACATCCCACCAGGATTAAATGGGGTACCTTTTGTCCTAACTTTCTATCTATACCGAATTTCAACGAAATCCGGTTTATTTCATTAGTTTCCAGTTTTGAAGGCGTGACAAACAAACTCACTTTAACGAGTACATTGTGTTAGGTATTTTAATTTTGAAGTTTGCATGCTGAAAGAAGCCAGCGAAATACGTGAAACCTTTTTATTTATAAGATCATCATGTACCATATTTGATGCAAAATAAAGAATCTTGAATCTTGAATTCACATCATAAAATTAGTTGGGATGGGAAAGAATATAAATCTGTAAATACCTGAACATTATTATTAATACTAGAAACGGGATATATAAATATATACCAAACCACCACCATACCACCACCACCACTACCACCACCACCACCATACACCACCTACCATATAGTGATAATACCTGAACGTTTAGGACTTTGTCTCCCATCCTCGATGAGCCATCTTCTGAATAGTCTCCTTCTTTCAAACGTAACTGCTTGGATCTTGTCTTACCCATTGAGACGGGATTAGCTGCCTGTAATGGAAAATAATCTTAAATGTGATGCATTTTGTATGAAAACTACAAGTAGTTGCGGGACTTTGAAAAGCGTTTTGATCTGCGAACATTTAATCGTGTTTCATGTACAGTCACGAGCACCAATATGCAATTTTCGCGAGAAATAACGATTGTAGCTTGCAGATAAGCACTTTTTCATAAAAGTATGAGTTCCAGAATACCTACTATGTTCGTAATAACATGAAATTTTAATCAGAATAGTAGGGGAAAAACACTTTTGAAAGTTATTAAGTGTTTACATATTGGTGCTCGTGACTGTACTATTTGAAATAAAAAGTACATGAAATATTGATATTAATTTATTTTTAACGTTAGCGAAAAAAGTAATCACAAAAACTAATAAACCCGATTGAGGTAAAAAATTTAAAAGCAAATACTAATGAATACAAAATTATAATAAAAATGGTATGAGTCCCGCCTGCTTCCAACTTTTATTTAATTTTGTGTTTGTTGTTTGCTTTTCAAATTTTTACCCCATTCGGTTTTTTAGTCTTTGTGATTACTTTTTTCGTAAGTTATTACTATTCGCTAATGTTTTTTTAGTAAGTTGGTTTTTAGGTGTCAAACTGCTCCTACACATCGCTGTCATCCGAAATCGTGCTCTAGAAAACTGGCAGCATTGCCACGTTGAATGGCAATGCTAATGGCATCATTCATTCATATTGACATGAATGACATCATTCATTCATATTGACATTAATGACATCATTCATTCATATTGACATGAATGACATCATTCATTCATATTGACATGAATGACATCATTCTTTCATATTGACATAAATGACATCATTGAAAGAAACCACAAAAAAGTTCCAATTTCCGAATTTGTTAGTAAAGTTTCGGTTTAAACGGTACGGACAACTGGTAGACGCGACTCCTTGTGAGGACACCTCCATAAACTAACTGAAGTATCTGTCTGTGTCCAATGTCTGCAGCCGGTCATCAATTGGTCCATACCACATTCACTGATCGTTTAGGGAAGTCAGATCAAGTGTAGGGATGTAATTGATCTAGCTACGTAATTTACCAGGTGAATGACGAGGGTCTTAAACAAGCAATTAATCCGCGCATTGTCCCTTGTAACCCATCAACGTCTGCTTGGGGTATAATTAGCCTTGCAGATGAGATGGAAATTCAAAAGGACAATGACCTACGATACTGCGTAGCTGTTCCCTGAAAATTGTGCGAAAATAAATTAGATTACCTCTAAATGCGATGGATTGTTCAATAAGGAGAATCTAACAGATTTATCGTTGACGTGAATATCCACGGAAGCACCTGAAATAAAATTAAATGTTAAAATTGGCACTTTGAATCCAACTGTTTGGGGAGGGGGGGGGGGTCGTTCTTTCTTCGATTGAGGTTCCTTTACCTTTTGTCGAATGCATAACAAAGTCAAAAAGAAATGCTATTTGCAGTGCTGATAGATTTGTATCTAAATGTTCCCCTTTTTCTTCGCGCTTCTCTCAAATGGAAAAGTACTCTGGCTCTTAAAAACTGACATAATTACGTGGCTAGATCAAGGGCGGATCCCGCATTCATGTCAATGGGGGGTCACATAGTTGTAATCTGTGGTTGTAATCTAGTCATGACAGGCTCGAATTCGATTACAATCTTATGTCTTCTCCCAAAACGAGTTATGACATCGTCTACTTGAATGGGTACGCTTTTGTGAACGTAGAGAAGAGCCAGTCCAGTTAGGCGGTCTTCGGCCATTGAAGCTCTAAGCCAAGTTTTGAGTTTTCTGAGAGTGGAAAAGCCCTTTTCCCGTCACTACACTAACTGGTAGTGTATTTTTGCATGACTTGGGAAATTTCTTATGGAGCTGGAGAAACTCCTCAGTGATTTCCTCCGCACGAAGGACACAAAACGCTCCCGAGGTTCATAAGGCCCGATGTTCTTCTATTTATTGTACACATTGTACGAGTATGTTTAATAATTTATTAAAAAATAAAGAATATTAAGATTATAATTTTTCCCAGTCCAGGGAGGGGGGGGGGGTCACGACCCCCCATGACCCCCCCATGGATCCGCCCTTGGGTTAAATACTTCATCAAGTTGAAATCAAAATATCATAGTCATTTAGTACTGGCACAGTTTTTACAAGGAGCTTAACTAAACGTAAATATGAGAAACACTTACTAAGATGAGTAGAAATATCACAGGCTGCATTTGCTTCAAGGGGATATTCCGGTTGTCCACTGAATTTGTGGAAGATCTTCACCGGTGGGCATTGGAGTACGCCAGTCAAAGCATTCAGTTTACCTCTGTGGGCCATAGCTAGGATCACTTGTTCTACTCCTTCTGTAATTATAGGATAACAATATATACTGATACTATTTGCCTTGCCATCCCACTGTTCGCCTGTCGATTTCCAAACCTCTCTATCTTGTGTAATATATTTGATGTTAAAAACTCATTATTTATTAGTACACTCTCAAAACTGCGATGGAAAATGTCCGATGCCCGATAATCAAATTTAAAAAAAAAACGAAAACATATGACATCTACTAACCCGCACTGGGCTCGCGTGGAGTACAGTACACAGGAGTGGACCTGGACTGTAATCAACAACATCAATTAAGGGAACACTATTGATTATTATACTTGTACTAGTTCATATGACATCTCTGTAACCTGAATTAAATGATAAATGTAATTAATTTAATTTCTGAAGTCATAATGTAGTGTTTGTAAGGTGTCATTTGTTTTTAATTATTGACGTTTCAATTCCCCATGATTTTACTATATTTTAATAAAATTACATAATATGTACCTACTACACAGTTTTGTTTTTTTACAAAGTTTATTCACGCCTGTTAGGGTAGTATATGGTCCTGAGCTCTATTGTTGTGTTTCATCCTTATGTATACCCATATTCAAGCAAAATAAATGATTTGATTTGATTTGACAGTTTCGTCATACGAAGCTATGAAGCCTCGCAGCAGTTACTAAAATAGCTTCGCTACGAGTGTAAGTGAGCTACATGCTTTGTGACGGCCTGAACATAACTTGAACGCTTCTAACGTAACAAATCTAAAAGCATTTCTACGGTATGATACACTCGTAACGTAGCAATGCTCGTTGATTAGTTAATACACTACAAATAAACTACGCTGTTCGAAACTATAGACCTACCACTTTAATGAGTCCTCCGCCTTGCCCCATCAAAGGCACATTAAGCGTCCACAAAGTCCAAACAATATCCCACAGGTTATTTGCTTTAAAATAACCATAATCCACGTAGGTATTACGGTACTAATTGAACCAATACGTGATCAACCTTCAGAATATGCCATTTGTGGTTTAAGAACTTTATTATTCGTCATCAAGAATTAACAATAATTCACTTACTGAGAAACTAAATTTAAATCAAATGTTTATGAGCGCACAGAACCTACGTTCATTGCCAAAAATAATAAATATGAGGGTAAGCGACCATCATCTGCCTAGCCTTTTCGCAACTATATTGGGGTCGGCTTCCAGTCTAACCGGATGCAGCTGAATACCAGTATTTTACATGGAGCGACTGCCTATCTGACCTCCACAACCCAGTTAGTACTGGGTAATACTATACCATGAGGGTAAGCGATCACAACAACAAAAAACAAAATATGTATTTAGTAGTTACCACCAACTAAGTTAACACGGATCATTTAAATTGATGCCTTCACGAGGACTCATTAAAGCGGTCGGTCTATAATAAATATATGCATATATGCTTGCGTATTTTACAATCTAGATTATTTAATAAAATTAAAGGTTTCTTATCAACACTTGCTTAACTTAGATAAACTTTATGTATATTTTAACAATTACCAGAAGACTTCAAAGTTTCCCAAAACACAGCCGCAAGTTGCGATACCCGAGTACGAGTAAGTACCGATAAATTAATAATTATCGTAATGACAATAAACATAACCATATCTTATTTACAAAATAGATACATATTTAAATAGAATTATCGTAATTCGTTAGTAATTTGTTCATTTTAGTCTAACTTTATAAAATTTCGAGAATGGAAAACCAATGTATTGTGGACTTATAAGACTTAGTTCTACTAAATGACCTTAACTTTTACGTATGGGTAAGTCGCACGATCAAGCAAGGGGCCTGCCCTCATCTACTCTATTTTAACCGTCCATATCTTAACTCATTAAAAAAATTCCAACCATCTTACCAGCTGTAGTCAAACTGAAAAGACTGGAGAAGAATGTGAGAAGAGATTCGGCACCTTCCCCGCAGTACCTCTTGACCGTGGGATACTTTATACTCAGAAACTTGTCCCACGCCTGGGACTGTAGTAACTCCCTCACGATTTCAATCCGGCGGGCATTGTCGATGGTATCCTCGCCGCTCTCTATGCGTTGTGCAAACCATTCTCTTTCTGCTTCCGTCTGGAAATTAATCAATATTTTAAATTTAATTCGTATTTCTTTAAAGAATTGGAAACTTCCGTTTAGGCCTATCGTGTAGACGTTACTCAAAAGTAATATGTTATGGCGGTGAAGCAGACCTCACGTCGCTTTGGCTTGTATGAAATCCGGTGCCACCGTACACCGTCCGACCGCGCGGACGAGCGACGCTCACCGTCCCTCCGCGCGGCGCACCGCTCAAAAACCTTCGCCATCTTCGCCGCCTCCGTGCGGACGAACTGTGTCGTGTGAGAATCGCCTTTCAAACCACTAATTAGTAGCCATAATGTCATAGCAGTATTGTAGTAGAGATAGAGCTACATCGGACTTTTAGCGCGTCGCTTTAATCTGAACTTGATTTTTGAACACAATTTCACAAAATGTTTACCAACAGCGCTAACAATGTCTTTCAACCGCTAGAGAAACCATTTCACAGCATAAAGGTCGCCATTGAAAATTTAGTATTGACATTCTGGCTACTCATTGGTAACATCAGTTTGTTTTTCAGTAGCGTCGTAGACGATAGGCCTTAATCATCATAGCCAATTAGGAGCCAGACAAGAGGAATCCATCATCATCATCTGCCCCTAGTCTTTTCCTAACTATGCTAGGGTCGGCTTCCAATTTAACCGGGTGCAGGTGAATACCAGTATTTTATCTTCATGGAGCCACTGCCTGTCTGACCTCCTCAACCCAGTTAGTACTGGGTAATACGATATCCCTTGGTAAGACTGGTTGTCAGAATTTCGGGCCACTGAATACCTGTAACGACTGTCTGAGATCTACAATTGCTGCCGAAGATCTTCAAACAGCCGGGACCAGCGCCTTAACGTGCTTTCCGAGGCACGGAGGATACTCGGTGTGTAGTGGGTCCCCATCCACGGACCAACCTAGGCAAGCGCGACTTAACCTGAAGGTCGAGATAGGAGGATTCCATATTTAAGGCAAATCAAAAGAATTCCCCACACCTACTCACCTCCAAATAACTAAACTCATAAGAGATAGGTCCACAATATATCCCCTCCAACGTGTCCACAAGACTCTTCACAGACTGTTTGCCATCGTAACCGTATAACAATCCCAGGTCAACATTATCTTCGGAACGGAGTCCATATCTTGATATACTAAGCTCTTTGACACTTCTGAAATTATAAGAACAAGTTGGTGAATAAAAAATAATGATGGTGATTATTTCCAATGGTTATTACGGTAAGAGGCCATTTGGTTTGATTAGTAGCTGTGATTGTGGAATAATATTAGGCTGTTTTTCTCGACTAAATATAGATCATGTTGAACCTACTCACAAGTGTATATAGCATTACCAGTAAGATGTAGTCCTGTATATAGCTATTCGAGAGACAGTTATATTCTTTAGGAGTACGCATTGTACACGAATTTAAAATTGTTTTGCCAGTCTAGTTTTAAAGTCGTACAGAGCTCATGAGGTGGCAAAGCCGCGAATTGAACAAATACCATAGATCATAATTCTTCTGCCTTTTTGAAAATCTATCTGGGTTGGACGCAGCTTGTCTCATTCTTCGTCTTGTTTTCTAACCTTAGGTATCATCTTAAACATAGTCCATCCATTCATCGTTTCTTTGGTCTTCCCCTATTCTTATTTCAAATCCACATTCATACTCATTCCTCACTATATTTTCGCCGTACAAAAATGTTGACTATAAACATAAATATTTTCTAGTTGTAGTTACAAACCTGTCTTCATTTCTGTAGTCGACATTGTCTATAGTAGCTCTGAGGTGTCCGTGTGTTCGATAAGCTTCCACCAACCGTTGTGCTCGGCAGTTCTCGTTTCTTGTTGCTAGTACTGCTTCGGAGGGAATATCTAAATGGCAAAAAATGTAGTATCAAATCGTTTAGCCGTTTGGGGTTGAAACTCTGGGGCCGTGGGGTCCGAGTGCTCATAGCAAATTTTGAAACGTCTAGTTGACGCTTCCCGTGGGCTGTGACCAAAGGGACGGCTTTTTCCTTGGCCAGAGGCTACGTGTTGCCATACAACGTGGCAACGCCGCCAGTCTCTTGGGCACATTATCAGCTGACAGCGTTGAGGAGAAATTTTTTGGATGCCCTTTAATAGTTTGTTGTTAGTTTTTTTAATAGTTTTTGATTGTAATAATGTAGATTGTTAGTTTATTAAATAAAAAGTCTACTCAATGTGGGTATCATATAGATTTTTGTATATACAAAAATGTTGTGTTGTTTATTTTTGTATGAAAAATCACACGGAATTCCCGAACATTGCAGCATTGTACATTGAAGCCGTTGTATTAATTCATGTAGCTATTTGTTCACATCCCTTATGTAGGAGCGCGCCATTGTAATACAAATCATGTGGGAATTCAAGAAAGTGCATGCAGTGTTTTGTGTGACAAGAGTCACAACAGCCAAAATTTTAGATAAGGATTATTGTGCTCGTCTTGAATTTGTAATGGGTTGGTACCTTCCCAAATTTCACAGTAACATTACTATTTTGTATTCAGTCCCAAGCAGCAATATACTCTACGCAAAGGTTTTCAGGCCGATGACATTGATCATCTACAATTTGTAGCCAAGCCGTCGACTTATTATTTACAAATCTAGTACAAAAATGATAAGAAGCTTACTCGATACCTTATCAGTAGGTAAAAAATACCAATAGCATACTAGGAGGTCAAGATTACTAGGTTAGGAACAAAATTGGTGAATGTCTTGATTGCTGCGAAGAATCATTAACAAAAATTATAAGGCCCACTTGCATTATATATCAGTAAATGCGTTTAACATTATTTTTAAATATCATTGTGTCTCTAT